>OX403614.1:1393544-2787088 GCA_948107665.1 Lomographa bimaculata | reverse complement strand
TTGTTTTTTTTGTTTTCATATTACAGAAGTGTACGGCTTGAGTGCACGCTCTATTCGAGCGTCGGGCGGGGCGGTCGAAAGCGCGTTCTTTAAGTGGCCTCAGTGCACGCTCAGCGTTTGTGTTTTTGTGTCGATCATGGCGTCTGCGTCGTACGATATTATTGATATTTATTTAGAAGAAAATTTGTGGCTAAAATTTAATTATGAGTCAAGACAAGGGTCCTAGTAACATTGTGAAGCAAAGAAAACAATTTGGAGAGTGTTCTACGTTATTTGAAACATTAAGGGTGAATGAAGATAAATTTCATATATAAAGAATGCGAAGATAACCATATTTCAAGTTTATTTTGTATTTCTGAAATTATTTCTTCAAACGACATCCTTCAAGAACGCTCGTATCACCGCTGCAAAACACAAACTGGTTTGAACTTGCACGCGACGCCCCGCTCGACGCAAACAAGCCCGCCGCTCCGCTCGGCCGGCACTCAGGACGGCCACTACGGGTAGCACGTGTTTAACATGAACGCTGCACGCCCCGCCCCGCCCGACGCTCGAATAGAGCGTGCACTCAGGCCGTACACTAAGATGTCCTCAAATACAAAGTAAATATTAGATACTGTATAGTCAGACACCTCTATGACAAGATATATTTATTCTACAAAACATCACTTGTATTTTGGAAAATGACCAACTTTATAGTTTCAATTTCCATAAGAAAGAAATGAATTTTATCTTTACTAAATTAATATAATAATTAAACGCAAGCAAAGTTCAAAAAACTGACTTCACGGCTTGATCGATTTCGATAACATTTATATGGGACCACCTCTGAAGCATACTCTACCAAACAACAAAAAACATCAAAATCGTTTCATAATTGGCGTATATATCGCGTAACATACAAACAAAATAAATTATGAATTAACAGTCGAATTGAGAACCTCTTTTTTTGAAGTCGGTTGAAAAGGACTTAAAAGTTAAACAACAAGAAAGCTTGTCAAGAATCAAACGACCCCAAATTCGATATCTTGCATATTTCAGAAGTTCCTATAGCCATTTTCCGATCTCGCGCCTAATTTTTGCCTAATAGAAAAAAAAATGAGGTTAATTGCTTATAACTATTTTCTTTACAATAATTGTTATATTTTTGTATTCGTTGTTAAAGTACAGGATATACCAGATATTATACGTAAGTTTCAGCTTTAATTGTATACCCATTTTTGAGATAGACCCCGGGGCAAAATAGGTCTAATAACAATGATTTTGGTGGCCTAACAAACGGAAGAACGGACGGACTAAGTGCTTAACCACGTCCACCAAGTCAACTAAGAGATCAAGCTTCACTCGATCAAATCCTATCCTACTAATATTATAAATCCGAAAGTTTGTGTGAGTGTGTAAGTAGTTTGTTCCCTCTTCAGGCTTTAACGGCTGAACGGATTTGAATGAAATTTGGAATGTACATAAATTATACCTAGGATTAACACATAGGCTACTTTTTAACTTGATAATAGCGGGCGAAGCCGCGGGGCACGGCTAGTATATCTATAAAACAGTTCATACCTCTAAGTTATCCTGCAATTCCTTGCTAAGAAACCTCACTTTCTCCAACTCTTTCAACTGCTTCTCATTTGGCTTGCCGTAAACATCGAGGTCTACCTTCTCCCCCTTCTTCTGTGCTTCTACCCACCGCTCCATCTTCTCTTTCGTAAGAGCTGTGTTCGTTAGAGGAGATGGCTCTAGGGAGTGGTTCATATTCTGCCAACAAGAGAGAGAAGAGATAAGAATAAATGATAATAATTAAACGCAAGCAAAGCTTAAATAAACCGACTTCACCGCTTTATCTTCGGAACCTTGATCAGATTTAATGTATTAAACACACATTATTGACGATAACTCAAAAACTAGATATCAGATCTTGATCAAATATCAGTGGGACCACATCAAAAACACCAGCTTTCAAATAAAAAATATCATCATAATCGGTTCACAACGAAACAAGTTATGAGGTAACTTTTGAAGTCGGAAAACGAGAACATCGTCAAAGTAGTCCACAGAATACGCATTATTGACGATATTTCAAGAACTACTGATCAGATCTTATCAAATTTAAATGGGACCAATTGGAAACCAACATTTTCTAACTAAAAAAAAATTTTTCGAAAACTTCGGCGAGTCGACTGCTCTTGAAGATGCCTCGCGTAGAGGCGAAACACGTGTCGAACAGGGTTCGGCGAGAGCAGAGGCTTCGGTGGAGTTCCCACGATACCAATACTAACGTTCACACCCCTATAACACTAACTTTCGCGGCGTGATGCATCCTGCTTGAAGCCTAACAACCGAATCGGGATTAACACTAAATATAATAAATTAACTTTGTGTATAAATGGTACTGTCGAATGGGGTTGGTAAGGTGTAATAGAGTTAGATTTACAATAAAATTCCTAAACCTGAATTACTACTGGGAAAGTTTATATTGGTTATATAACTTAAGAAAGCTTATTAATGCTAGGTTGTATTTTGATCAGAGGATAAGCCTTGCTATACAGCGTGGTAATGCAGCAAGCATTTTGGGAATTTTGCCGAACATTAAAGAACGACTAAACCATCTTTAACCTTTTTTTATGACTTGAATATTTATATTGTAAAACTTGGTCTTGGAATAAATAAATGTTTTTTTTAGGAGGATTGCTTCCATGCATCCTTGTCCTGACTAAAATAATGACAAGGATGCATGGATGCAAACTGCCCAAGCGCTTCCTGGCGACTACATAAAATATATATATACCTAGGTGCTGCAAAGAGAAATGAATAGGATCAATACTTATCAATATATATTTTATCGCTTAAGGAGAAATTAAGTAATATTATTTAAACTTTTGTGATTGTGACCTGCCCGTCGGCTATGTTGGGTCTCCTTCTAAGGAGTGGGTATCGGGTTCGATTCCCGGTGGGAACACATTTTTTTTCTACCAAGGGAGCAAGGATAAACCCATCGAGTTTGGTCTCGTTTGATTCGTCTTGACAAGATCTCTGGTTAAACTTTTTAGTCCTTTTTCATTTAAAATTGGTAAAAGCGTGATTAAATATTTTTTTTGTATTGAGTTCTTGTTTGTTATAAAATATGTTTAATATTATTAGAAAAAACACTAGTCATAGATTAACGCAAACAATTTTAACAATGACCATGACTATTTTCCCAGGGAAGTTTTAAATTATTATAAATAACACTTAATTCAAAGCGAGTTTTTTTTCGTGCCACAAATTCCGAAAATAGTTCCGGTATGACTTCTAACAGTACCTACTATTATACTAAAAGAAGGCTTAGGTTTAAGCAATCACCAGATATAATGAAATATAACGCCCAAAAAATCGTAAGTACTTACCAGAATTTAATCCCCATTTCAATATGAAATTATCAACAATAAACGTAAATTTCATCCCATAAAAAAATACCTATCATTTTATTTACCATTTTAGGCTTTAGGACAAATCTTTACATATTTTCTAAGAATTTGAAGTTATTCGCTTGGTTAATTATTTTTTCAATATGGTCAAAATATAAAATAACAATTTTGACGCCGGTGATGAGACACTTGGCCCGTGGGGATCGGGAGCTCATTCTATAATCAACAATCTATCAGAGAGCTGGTTGAGGCGACGCGTGATCAAAATGCTGGTACTTATTTGGCTCAACGTATTATTAATTCAGAAAGGCAACACCGCCAGATGGGACGCTACCCACTGGTAGTGGGCTTCAGCACTTGAGTTACCTTCAAGCTCGCTACTTTGTAGGTAACTTAGGTTTTTGCTATGTAGATGTATATAGTTTTAGGAAATTTGGTTAAATGGCCCGTAGATAGATTAGGCATTAAAAAAAAAAACCTTATATATGTTACCATATATCTATATATAGGTATTTTCTTGCATTCGTTACGTAATTTAAATACATTATAATAATTATTCAACTATACTTGCTGTTAACGGCTATTATTGTGTCATAAATTTTATTATTCCAGTTTAAGTTTATTTTCATCTTAGTTAACAACAATATATCTTTACACTACGTTTTAGAGTGATAAAAATAGAATAGTGCGAGGCTGTGAGTGTGAAAGCGTTTGATGAACAATATACATACTAGGTTGTCCATCCAAAGGTTGTCTGGAAGAGATCGCTTTAAGCGATAAGACCGCCCAATGTACTATGATTGTTATATTTTATTTGTCATTGTTTATATTTGTTGGTATACAATGAAGTGTTTTGTTTTGTAATGTATACTAACTTGACGAATAAATTACTAACTTGATACTTTTCGGGTCCAAAACTTTTGGAACCCGATGTAAGTGTTGCAAGACGGCTCAAATATTTACAGTAGGTAATGTTTTTAAAGAAATAATGCCATTTTACAAGCTTTTATTTAGTTTCACCGGTCCCGATGTCTATCTGTTAGTCTGTAATAATCAAAGCTAAAGGAGATGTTTTATTTTGGGCCATATATAGAAAAATAGGAAAAAAATATTGCATTTTCTTAAAAAAAAAAAAAAAAAATCTGCAGCAGATTACAGCTGTACACTCAAATTATTATTTAGTGAGTTTTTAAATATGTTAGCTCTATTTTTGTTGACAAGAAGATACTGAATGTCACTCTGTTCTGAGTTTCAATCGAGTAACATATTTTATAGTCCTATTATAATTATAACGATACCCCATCGAGATAGGAAACATACCTACGGTTTGTAAAGCTCCAACATCCTTGAGAAACCCACATATTTTAGAATTGGTATGTTGTTTACAATAAATGATAATGTCATAAATGACAGTTCAATATTGTCGCAATCCGCCATTTGTAACTGTGTTGTGTTGCTATCGATGTACCAAGATATTTTAAATGTACATTAAAACGAAATAAAAGTAAAGAAAATAAACATTAAAAAACGGTTACTATATTGTATAGCTATATGTATGTATATGGTACATGGTGCTGGCCCATAGGCTCCTTCAATTTTGAAACATCTCCTTTAGTTTTGATTATACCCACTTCCCGATGTCCGATTGGATTCAAATTTGGTATACTTATGTATCTTCGTCGAAAATTCTTTTTTAGTTTGAAAGATCTTGCTTTCTAATTGGTCTCATTTAAATTTGATCAAGAACTGATCAGTAGTTCTTGAAATATCGTCAATAATGCCTATTTTGTGGACTACTTTGATATGTTTAACCGACTTCATAAGTTACCTCATAACTTCTTTCGTCGTGAGCCGATTTTGATAATTATTTTTTTATTTGAAAGCTGGTGCTTTTCATGTAGCCCCATTAAAATTTGATCAAGATCTGATGTATAGCATAAAAATAATTATACAAATTCCCTAATATACAATACTAGATTTAACATCTAGTCTCAGGGTGACGGGCGCAGTGTTTTGCCACGCTGGATTTTGTTCCCACTTCACGCTTTAAGGCGGAGATACATCTCAATCGCGTGTTTTTATAACCGTTTTACTCTTAAAACGTCATCCATATATGGTTGACATACCTCCAGTTCGCTCGAAGCGTTTCGCTTCTACGTTTATCATCCGTACTGCGAAGGAGTGGAACTCATTGCCTTCGTTTTTGTTCCCCGAACGGTACAATCTGGGAGTCTTCAAGTCAAGAGTGAATAGGTACCTTCTAGGCAAGCATGCTACATCTTCGGCCACATCATCACTTTCCATCAGGTGAGATTGTGGTCAAATGCTTGCCTATCAGGCATAAAAAAAAAAAAGTGATAACTCCAAAAAAAAATTATGCCATTTTTCATCATGAAGCATGACACCTTCATCTCAAAATTAAAGAAATCTTTTATTAATTTTTAAATAAAAAATGTCAAAGTCGCCTCTATTTTAAAACTTGTAACCATTTTTCTCCTTAAGTATTAATCACAAGATGTTTTTTATTATTTTAAAAAAATAGTAAAATACAACATTAATGACACCTTCACGGTATATTTTGCGAATATTGTTTTGTAATTTTATTATTCATTTTAAACGTTTGGCTTCGCCGCGGGCACGGCAAGTCAACAATAAGAGACTGCCGCCAGATGATAAACTGCCCAATATTCTGCATTGCCACGTGGCAATAATACCTAACCTCTGCGTAAAGTATTTGCCAGCGTTTTGGTTTAAAATGTAAATGTAAATCACTATAACTGTATAGGTCATGTTATTTTCACGTACAATTTTAAAGTTATGCTGAACCTATTGTATGTAAAGAGGTATAATTCATTCATATGGTCAAATGTCATGTGCGTAGTGTATATCCAAAGCAACTGCTGGAATAAATATAAATAAATGTATCGTAAAATATATTATTATGTTTAGGATTTATACGGCAGGAGCACAAATTCCTTCCCAAGGGATATTTGTGCTTCTGGTTCTGGGTGTAATGTGTGTGTGATGTGAATGTTTCCGGCACCCACGATACAAGTCTTTGAACTTAGTGTGGGGCTGTGAGTGTGAATGTGTTTGTTTTTGTTTTGTTTTTTTATTTAATTGATCGAGCAAAGCGAGATCTCTTAGTTGACTTGGGTCGTTCAGAACTTTATCCGTCCGTCCGTCTGTCAGAGGCATCTAGCATCTAAATAATGTAAGCGAATGAATTACTTCAAATTCTCATAGAATATGTAAAACTGTAGCCCAGAGCCAGAAATGACATTTAAAATTATATAAATTAAATATTAAGGGGGCTCCCATACATGTTTGTGGGGAGCTAAATACTTTTAATTTTTTTATTTACCCTTGTGAGGTATCGTTAAAAAGGGCTTGAAAAGTAGAGTACGAAACCGGTTTAAAAAAATCTATGTAGAAAAATAACGATTTGGTAGACTACCAAAGTTACTGTTTTCAGACCTATTTTGTCCCGGGGTCTATCTCAAAAACGGCTTTACACAGTATTCTGACACTTACATATAATATCCGTTATATCCTGCACTTGAATAACAAATACAGAAATCAAACAATTATTATAAAGAAAAAAAGGCAAGTAAATGAGTAGTGTGTAAACATTACTGTATGACATTGAAGGACAGATTTAACATCTAAATATATATAACTCAAAGGTGACTGACTGACTGACTGACATAGTTGAAAAAAAATGTCTACCTGTTCAAATCTAAAGCACAAATCATCTCTACATCTCACATCTAATATCTTTTTAAGACATTTTTTTTCTATCTTCCTCTGAAACATTTTTCAAATCGGTTCAGCCGTTTAGGAGGAGTGCAGTGACATACACACGTACAGTAGAATTATATATATACTAGCTGTCCCGGCGACCTTCGTTCCGCCTAACAGTCAATGAATGTGCATATTTAGGAAGCCATACCCGGCATGCGTTACAATGTCACGTGACTATATTATTACAACCTTCATGTTTATGTTTGCCTAGTACTTTACCAAATCCGAGTGACGTATGAGAAAATGGAAAGCATGTCGAAATGTAAAAAAAAATTTAAAGAAATGTACGTTCTTAAAAAGTATCCTATGTCCCTAGAGCCTGGCTCTAAACTACCTCCCTGCCAATTTTCAGCTAAATCGGTTCAGCCGTTCTTGAGTTATAAGTGGAGTAACTAACACGACTTTCTTTTATATATATATATATAAAGATATTATACTGCCGTCATAAGAAAAAAAGACGTATTAGTATTTTTTTCAAAATTGAGTTATATACATCAACGGAATCTGCAATTTATTTTTTTATTTAAAAAATTCAAACTCAACCTTCTAAATCTAACTTTAGAACTAACTTAGAAGCATCTGCTACATCTCATAACATATAATACATAGTAAAGACATTTCTGATATATACCTATAACTCAATTTTGTCAAAAATGACAGTTATGTCTTTTTTCCTTATGACGGCAGTATAGTGTTTATCTACCCTTCAGTCGGTTAGGTCATTATTCTCACAAAATCTATTCATTAAAATGTTCGCTAATAATTTAAATATCTCCACTTACAATGTTTTGCTTATTAAGTCGTAATTAACATGTTGTCATAAAAATCATTGCAATTACATCTACGACCATTTTATTGTAGCAATATTTATATAATTTTAATAATGTCTGTATCTTCATTAGCTTGAAAAAGACATTGTAGTTTTTACGCTAGATAGGCAAGCATTTGACCGCTATATCTACCTACATTATAAGCTATCTAACTTGATGGAAAGTGACGATGCAGCCGAAGAAGTAGCATGCGTTGTGCCGTTCAGGGAACTAAGTTAAAGGCAGTACGCCTACTAGAAACAAATTAGCCTAGGTTGGACAACAACTACAATACTCTATCATCCTCCATAAAATGAAACAATTGTACAATCTCAAAATCCAACTTCCCAACGCAATTATAAGTACGGACAGCAAAAAAAGTACCTGAAATTGCCCAGATTATGAAACAAGTTAAACATCTATAAAAATGTAAACAAGTTATTTTTTATATGTCATTGAGAGACGAGACGAGCATGTTGCTCGCCTGATGGTAAGCGTCACGCTTGATCATTACAGCTCCGTGCTACCAATTCAGATTTTTTTAAGCTATTGCATAGCTTCTATCGCGGGCCTTGAGCGTGGAGACCTAATCCAGAAATTCCGTAACGAAAATAACCTAACACCGACCGGCACAGCGGTGATACTTTTTAGTTTTGCCATCTATCGATGAATAGCAGAATTTTTAATGAGTTTTTTGAAATATCACGCTTGTCTCTTAGTTCAGCAACTCGCCTCTAGGTGGCAGGAAAAAAAATACTGCATAAATAAATAATTATAATTGCTTAAGTTGGTAAAAAATGCTATGCAATAGCTTTACCGCGGCAGTCCCCGAGTGCCACACGTCTTTTTTTTATTATTTACGATAGGCAAGCGTTTGACCACAATTTCACCTGATGGAATGCCGATAATGCGGCCGAAGATGTAGCATGCTTGCCTTTATAGTTCGAACTCCTGCGCCGAAAATCACTGCGTTCGTCACCCTGATATATTAGATGTTAAATCTATCCTTCAATCGTGCATACTGTAATGTTAACACACTACTCATTGAACGTCTGGCAATGGTCTGATACTGTCCCAGGCAGACTCTGCAAAACACTTTTAAAGTAGTTTTGGTATTGTTACTCGAGATAGGAAACAAATCGTTTGTAAACGATATTTGCTATTGTGATGGCGTAACAGTATTCTGTGATTGTGATGCTTTGTTTTTTGGTAAATAATTCAATTTTAATTTATATTTGGTGGAACGTAATTAGATTTGTGGACGTATATTTTTTACTAACAAATTGAATGTATAAAAGGAATTATCAGGGCGATTGATCGAAGCAACTCGTGACCAAAATGCTGGCAAATATTTTGGACAGAGATTAAGCATTGCCATTCAACGTGGCAATGGTGCCCACATTTTGGGTACTTTGCCAACTTGTAGCGGACTATTAGATTAAGTTTTGTACATATTTATATCTAGTTATAGTATCTATTATCTATTTTTCTATCTGTGAACTAGCACGGAAACATCTTTTAGATACGTGTCCTAGCGTCACAGAGCGTGCTCGACTTCTAGCAGTTTCTGTATGGGAGTCAGGGCTTTGGTTGCAGGCCATTCCCTCTTTGAATACTGGTACACTTATAGATCCATCTGCTTTCCGTCTCGCTATATGCTTACGTTTGGGTGCAAGGTGCTATGTTGCCCATAGCTGTCAGTGTGGTACTGCTGTTGACCAGCTCGGTCACCACGGCCTCTCGTGCCAGAAAAGTGCTGGCCGAATTTCCCGCCACGCCAGTCTCAACGATATCATCCGCCGGGCTTTTACCAGTGCCAACGTTCCAGCCATTCTCGAACCGAATGGTCTGATGCGTGACGATGGTAAAAGACCCGACGGCATGACTTTAATTCCATGGAAGATGGGACGGCCTTTAGTATGGGATGCAACTTGTGTCGATACTTTAGCTCCGTCACATCTTCCTGAAACACAGAATGGGGTTGGCGTCGCGGCAACTTCGGCAGAGCAGCGTAAACGGCGCAAATATGGAAACCTTGGCAGTGGTTACATATTTGAGCCGTTTGGTGTTGAGACACTGGGTCCGTGGGGACCGGGAGCTCATTCTATTTTCAAAATTCTATCAGAGCGCCTGGTTGAAGCGACGCGTGATCAAAATGCTGGCACTTATTTGGCTCAACGTATTAGCATTGCAATTCAGAGAGGCAATGCCGCCAGCATGATGGGAACGCTACCCACTGGTAGTGGGCTTGAGCACTTGAGTTACCTATAAGCTCGATGTCTTGTAGGTAACTTTAGTTCTTTGCTGTACATAGTTTTAGTTTAGTTTTAGGAAATATAGGCAATTGGCCCGTAGTTAGTACAGAACTTACATTAAAATATAAAAAAAAAAAAAGTTATAGTTATTTTTGGTTAATTTTAATATAACATAATCTTATGGTATGCAATAAATCTCAGAAATAAATTGATTAAACATGTATAGAAGATTTGCACGCCTGCAAAGGCAGCGTAAGATAAAAATGAATAATTACGCTGTTACTGTCATCTGTTGTACAACCTTACTTTTGCAAATAAACTATTTACAAAAGTAAATATATATTTATTTATTTTTTTCTTATCTTAATTTCTTCTAGGATAGAATTTAGTCTTTAAACTATGGTTTTGTTTAATCAATGTAAAGATACTTTTGTTGCTGTCTGTACTTATTATTACGGCGTAAAAAACGACCGATGACGAATAGAGGTTAATTATTACAACCAGTACTTCCTTACTTGACAATCAGGGTTATCCGGTTATCTACGTATCTTAGATATGAAAATGTAGGAAAAGCACAAAGACATAGTATACTAAATAACTGGTTCACCCACCGATCTAGTCTAGACAAGTTATATGCTAGAAACCAACTAAGAACCGATTAGAGAGAAATAAAGAAATTCAAACTTCACTTTAGGTAAGCGTTCGCCTTCTAAGCAGGAAAGGGGAGGGGGGGTATCGGGTTCTAGTTTGTGATTGTGTGTGTACTTTTGTCTTGTGCACAGAGTAATATAACATAACATAAACGCTTGCACACTCACAGCCCCACACTAAGTTTGATGACTTGTGTCGTGGGTGCTGGAAACATTCACATCACACACACAATTACAACCAGAACCAGAAACACACATTTTCCTCACGGAGAAAACTTGTGTTCCCGCCGGGAATCGAACCCAATTCCCCTGCTTAGAACGCTCACCCAACGAAACCAACGGGCCGTCAGTTGTTGTGAGATGGTAAAAAGGGCATGGGGGAATTAGCTCGTGTCATTCCTGCACACTCTCTAAAATGTAAACGATAGAATTCCGATAGGTTTGCTATATCTCGTATCTATTCTCTATACTATTTGTTTAATGTGTTCCAGGTTCTAGTTGTGATTGTGTGTGCGATGTGAATGTTTCCGGCACCCATGACACAAGTATTTGAACTTGGTGTGGGGATGTGAGTGTGAAAGCGTTTACGTTTATGTTATACTATTATGTATACACAGAGGCTAGTAAACATATAATTAATTCGTTATTATTTATATCGTATAAGTCAATTTATTCATTTATGCCATTTTATTGCCTTCGCTCTATGAATGACAATTTCTTTCTTTGTTCTTTAAGTAATGACGACTTTGCTATGGTTGTCTATGGTCTACGTAATAGGAGCTTTGAACTGCCCGCTGGCGTCGGTGGCGCGTCTGATATCTAAGCATCGGGTAGCGGGTTCGATTTCCGGTGAGAACACAAATTCTCCCCAAGGAAAAATTGTATTTCTCGTTCTGGGTGTCCTTAACAACTAAATACTTCAAAACAGCAAAAGAGCTTACTACAAACCACTGAGTGCTCAAGCCCACTACCAATGGGTAGAGGTTCCATTTTGTTGACGGCATTGTGTGTGATGTGAATGTTTCTAGCATCCGCGATTACAAGTCTTCAAACTTAATGTGGGGGTGAGTGAGAAAGAATAACAGGACGCGATTTTTTTGTCTCTTAGTTCTATTATTTAGTTCTCGCTTTGTAGGTTATCGGGTTCGATTCCCGGTAAGAACACAAATTTTCCCCAAGGAAAAATTGAGTTTCTGGTTCTTGGTGTGATTAAATGTATGATGTGAATGACCCGACACCCACGACACAAGTCATTGAACTTACCGTGAGGCCATGAGTGTGAAAGCGTTTATGTTTATTTTTACTTAAAACTGGCGAAATGCACTGAACGTGCAAAGCCAAAAAAACGTCAGTTTTTGTGTTATCCTCATTTCGTCTCTATCTTCAAAGAATAAAACCTTCACGGAGGCTGTGATCTTGACGCAAGGTGAGCCATGGTTGACTTAATGATATAATGATGGCGGATGTATGGTATAGACAATTAAAATGGCAGTAGAGAGAAAATTTGCGTGTTTGCACTTAAAGTAAAATCTACTAAGATATATTACTTAAATATCACTATTTAGAGATCCATACGGGCAATTTTTTTTTCTTTTTTTTTCACACTCACACCCACACTAAGTTTGATGACTTGTGTTGTGGGTGCCGAAACATTCACATCACACACACAATCACAACCAGAACCAGAAACAAAAATTTTCCTTGGGGAGAAAACTTGTGTTCCCGCCGGGAATCGAACCCGACACCCTTGCTTAGAAGGCGAACACCACACAACTAAGTCAACGGGCAGTTATTGTCTACATTTCCTAAACTAAAACTATATACATCTATACAGCAAAATCTTAAGAGACCTGCGGAGGTTGATTTGCCCATACAATCGTAATACCGAAATTGTTAATAATTCAAGCATATTACCACCACACTGTGCAGTTATTCAGATTAAAAACATATTAAATTAGGTTCCTGGATAGTTTTTATTCCAAAATAATTACCTAAAACGAAATATAAACCAATTGATTTTCACACATTATTACGAGGTAAATGTCGCATCTTTAACTTATTCGTTTTGTATTAAAAACTAACACATTTCTTTTGACATTACAACAGGAACATAGATTATTATTTAAGCATATTACCACCATACTGTGCTGTTATTCAGATTAAAAACATATTAAATTAGGTTCCTGGATAGTTTTTATTCCAAAATAATTACCTAAAACGAAATATAAACCAATTGATTTTCACACATTATTACGACGTAAATGTCGCATCTTTAACTTATTCGTTTTGTAAAATAAAAATTAAATTACATAAAAAAAAATAAAAAAAAAAATAAAAAAAAATAATAAATTAAATTTAAATAAATTAAAAAAAAAAAAATTTTAAATAAATTAAAAAAAAAAAAAAAAATTTAAATTAAATTAATTAAATTTAAAAAAAAAAAATTAATTTTCATTCATAATTTTTGGTATTACGGCACCTATCATAATTGTTCGGTCGGTAGTGCTATCGCATCAAGCATGGGCACAGTTTGCCAGTTAAACAGAGACAGCCTATAGATCGTTTCATAGACTCCCCGGCCTCTTAAGTTGCCTACAACGCTTGTAGGTAACTCAAGAGCTCAAAAATTTCATTGCTAATACATTCAGCCAAATAACCAATCAAATCAAAATCATCATTATCATATTCGTAGGTCATATTCGTCAGTCTGTTTCTCATTAGGTTGGATTCTGAGTACACCAGGTGTGTTATGAGAAAATATCAAAGAACAGGAAAAAATATGATGCACGTGATGAGCGGAAAATATTTTTGACAAAATCCTCAAACTTTGGATTTCAATGTCTATTCGTAAATTCCAAAAAAAAGGAGAAGGTACTCAATTCGACTGCATTTTTTTTGTGTGTCCTGTCTTCTTTTCACGTAAACCGATTTTGCAGATTTTTTTTGTTTGAAAGCTGGTGCTTTCCCATTTAAATTTGGTCAAGATCCGATCAGTAGTTTTTAAGTTATCATCAATAATGCGTGTTTAATACATTGAATTTGATCAAGGTTCCGAAGATAAAGCGGTGAAGTCGGTTTTTTAAGCTTTGCTTGAATTTAATTATTTTATTTACTTTTTACGAGTAAGTCGGTATTTTTTCTGTAAGTCTTTGAACTTGCAGCACATAATAAATAATAGTACGTTGAGTATTTTCCTTTTTCCTTGCTTTTACTACTGTTTAAATTATCCTTATGAAAAAAAAAATGTTTTTGTCGAAATGTATACTTCCCGACTTTATTTGCCTTTTTAAATACATGATAATATAATTTTAAAGTTTTTTCAGTATATCTTAAAGACTTGAAGAATATTTTTTTGTCGAAAAAAAAGTAATTATTTTAACCACTCTCTTAAACAGGCGGGTGTAGTGTATCTGTAGCTTCGTAGCTCCGAAACGGATGAACAGATTTTGATTTAGATAGATAGAAAGATGAGCTCTTTATTGTACACCAATTTAAAAAGAAAATAACAGCAAACAATAAAATTAAAAATAACTAAGGTTTCTACAATGGTTTTTAAGTTGTTTTTTTTTATAGGAGAGCTTTGAATTTCTGATCCGCAACCTTTCTGTGTGACGTAAAGTGGTGGGGATGAATAATTAAAATTATGTTTCAATGTTATATTCGGCTTAAAACAAGAAAATTTCGACTTACTTTGTAGTCGATTAGTTTCGGACAAATTAGTTGTCCTTCATCAGGATGATCTGATTTGTCCGAAACTAGTCGACTACAGAGTCGAAATTTTCGTGTTTTAAGCCGAATATAACATTGAAACATAATGGTGCCGATTCTGTTGTCCAGAATTAGACTAAACTAGCCTAAAATTAGTTTTAGTCCTGCTTTAGTCCAAAACCTATTCAGAAAATGCAAGATTAGACTAAAATTAAGTTTGACAGGACTAAGTTAGTCTAGTTACTCTATTTAGTGAAAATGACCAAATTCTTATTCTGATGTACATATTTTACGTCAAATTAAGACTAAAAATAGAAATTTTAAACTCAAATTAGTCTGTATGAAAAAGGTCTGGATTATTTTTAATGTGATCTTATACTAGAAAGAGTCCTGTCATTTCAACTTTTAAATTAAGTTCAACGTAAAATCAGAATAGCGTTTAGGTATTCTTTGACTAAAATTAGTTTATTTTTAGTTTAGTTTAGGTTAGTTCGGTGCTCAACAGAATTAGCACCACTGTGTAGTACTCACGATAGTTTAAACTTTAAAATAGTTTAAATGTTTCCCTGTAATACAAAAGTTTCATTTCTATCGTGTTTCTTTTACACACCCTGTTTTTCGTGTTTTCAGTTTGGTAAATGGAAGCAGTCATATTATTATTAAAACTATCGTGAGTCATATTCATATTTATTTAGATCCGGTTGTACTCACGCTATGTTTAATTTAAAAGAGACATAAAGACATATATTTATTTGTGGCAAAAAAATCGATTGACAAAAGGGTACAAATAGTTTTTTTTTTTTTAATTAAAAATTTATTGATAAAATTTTATTTTTATAAATTTTTTTTAAATTTACTATAATCGAGAAGCTCGACCGGTGTTCCAGTAATATATATTTGTATTTTTTATTGTTTTAATTATGTATTAGTATCTAGAGTAGGTGTGAATAATGATGTACTATTATATATTTTTTATTCATTCTTCTATTATTGTCCATCCAAAGGTAGTCTGGAAGAGATCGCTTTAAGCGATAAGACCGCCCATTGTACAACCACGATGATTGTAATATTGTATTTGTCATTGTTTATATTTTTTGGTATACAATAAAGTGTTTTGTATTGTATTGTATTGTAAAAGACGCTCATCCTCGGGAGCATGCGCTGTAGCGGCAACGAGAGCCTGGCGCGTACTCTCTTGTAACATAACGTGAGTACAACCGGAACTCAATCAAGATGGAAGCGGCCATTTTTAAAATAGGTGGTCGTATTTTTGGTTTCGCGATCGGGAATCGAACCTGTGCAGCGTAGAAGGTAGACGAGGAACCCGAACTGTTTAATATATAATTTAAACTCAAGCAAAGCCGATTTCACCGCTTTATCTTCGGAACCTTTGATCAGATTACATTAATTAAATATTATTGAGGATAACTCAAAAACAACTGCTCAGATCTGTATCAAATTTAAATGGGACCACATAAACATAAACGCTCTCACACTCACAGCCCCACACTAAGTTCGATGACTTGTGTCGTGGGTGCCGGAAACATTCACAACACACACAATCACAACCAGAACCAGAAACACAAATTTTCCTTGGGAAGAAAACTTGTGTTCCCGCCAGGAATCGAACCCGATACCCCTGCTTAGAAGGCGAACGCCACCCAACTAAGCCAACGGGCAGTTCAACATGGCGAAATGCTTTCAAAAAAAATTATTCAGAATCGGTTCACGTGGAAAGAAGTTATGATGTAACCCACATATAAAAGAAAAATACAGTGGAAGTGGTTGAATACCTCCTCCTTTTTTTGAATTCAGTAAAAAGCAGTTCAATTTAGAACAATACTGTTTTGTTACAACTATAGATACATTATTTGTATACAACAATACAAAGGTCAAAATGTGGGTAATAAAAGACACCGCACACGTCGGATATAAATGTATTGTGTATTCAGATCGCCTGTCGGTGTGTTTATGTCACCTTACTAGGCGATAGGACAGGAGGATCGTGTGATGGTTAGCGCTATTTGTGATTATTGAAATGGAACCGATTAGTTTCTCAATCTATATAAATAACAATTTAATTTAATTTTTATTTTGGTCTAAGCAACTCGTGACCAAAATGCTGGCAAATATTTTGGACAGAGATTGAGTATTGCCATTCAACGTGGCAATGCTGCCAGCATTTTGGGTACTTTGCCTACTGGTAGCGGTCTATTAGATTAAGTTTTGTACATATTTATATCTAATTATAGTTTTTTTTTGTTTAATTTTAATTTAGATTTTAGTTTAATGTAATATATGCTTTTTATTCTTTCTTTTGCCGTAAATAAATACATTAAATTAAAAAAAAATATTAAACGCAAGCACAGCTTAAAAAGACCGATTTCAGCGCTTTATCTTCGGAACCCTTGATCAAATGGATATGGTTTCTAAATACGCATTGTTGAAGATAACGGCATATTTTAAACCGACTTCAAAAAAAAGAGGATGTTATGTTTATGTGAGAAAATCGGATCTTTTTTTTTAGAAAATTCTAAAGTGGAGGTTCTCAATTCGACTGTATTTTTTTTTAGTTACCTCATTACTTTCGTTGTGAGCCGAATTGATCGTTATTTTTTTATTTGAAAGCTGGTGCTTTCCATGAATTCCCATTTAAATTTGATCAAAATCTGATTATTAGTTTTTGAGTTATCGTCAATAATGCGTGTTTAATAAGGTCTCAAGGTTCCGAAGATAAAGCGGTGAAGTCGGTTTTTTTAAAGCTTTTTGCTTACTTTTAATTATATTTTTTTTTTCATTATATTTATTTTAATATTTTTTTTTACAGAATTTTTATTACTGTCATGTCTTTACTGATACTCGAAAGATTTAGACAAATCAATTGACGTAAGAATCATCAAAATCTGCTCACGCGTTTGGTTTCTAGACGGCCACAAAGGAACAAACATACAAACATTTCCATTGCATCACGCAATCGGGTAAAAAATTTCGAGATATGGTTTAAAAGCATGTCCTATTAAATCGTACTAATCTATTAATTTTCCAGAGCGATGATTAAAAATATAGATAACTTTAATTAAATCATTACTTGATGTATAGTTAATGTAAATTTAATTTATATTCGCATTAAAAAAGGTCGTAACTACTTTTAATCGAGACATAATTAATAGTGAAGCCACAAAACAATTTATAAAACAACTCGTACATAACTCAAAATCTAAATTAAATTCAATATCGTTTATCCACATGGGCTCCAAAGAGGCACTCATGAAAGTTAATGCTACTGCCAGATTCGCAAAATCACAGTCATTTCACGATGGTGTGAAGCCGATTCGCTATCGGCTGTTTTTATTATTAAAAATAAACGCATTCTCACAGCATCACGCTAAGTTTGATGACTTGTATCGTGGGTGCTAGAAACATTTACATAACGCACATAATCACACCCAGAATCAGAAACAGAATTTTCCCTTGGGATAAAACTTATATTTCCACTGGGAACCCAACCCGGGCTAAAATTTAACCATCGGGCAGTTTCAATATAATTTCAACGTCAGTTTCTATATTTTCGAAGTCAATGATATCTCACTTCTATTTCCGCAAACATAAGTTAGTTTTTGTCTTATATATTATTATCAAAAAGACGTTATAGAACAATAAACATTTGAATACTAGTTTACCGCATGACATTTGCATGACATTAAACAAAGAGATTATAATCATTTTGGCTCGGTAATCTATTTGCATTAAGCCAGTGTCAAGTAATAATGGCTTGGGTGGCAACTCACCCACAAAAAAGTCTCACGAAGCCTACTTCTCTGATTTGAAGTGGCTATTTCAGCCACTGGGTGAGATTTTGTTGGTGAGTTGACTACTGCGAAATTTTGTAGGGGTCGTTTCACACAATTTTTTTTGGCGGTGCTTACGTGTTCTTATGTATATATATATAAATAAAATAATGCTTTGTTAAAAGGAACCCGTAAAGTACGTATTTTACAAGTGTATTTCATATCAAAAGTCATAGTCAAGTCATGCCCTAGTAAAGTGGTAGAAACTTTACTAGAACTTCTATTGGAGTTTTGGAGCGAGAGCAAAAATCACGTTTTTCAACTTTTTATGATTTGCCTACACTTATACACGTTTACTAAGTATTAAAGGTTGATAATTCACCCTTTATTACACATTAACAGTCGAAGAATCACAGGTTTTGAATTATGTATGATTAGCCTACATTCATACACGTTCACGAACTATTCGGCTAATAATTCACCATTATTAAACTAATTAATTGGGTGTAATGTGCGAGTGATGTGAATGTTTCCGGCACCCACGATACAAGTCTTTGAACTTTGTTAGGGGCTGTGAGTGTGAAAGCTTTTATTAAACACACAAATAAACACCCGAAAAAACACAAGTTTTGAAAAAGAATACAAAATCAACGACGCCATGTTTTCATTTTCGCGGCAAAAGCCCTAGACTCGTTTTCCGCATGACATTTGATCAAACTGACAGATAGTTTGACAAACAGTTTCACAGACGGACATTTACCGCGCAACCATTTGCAAAACATGTCAAGATTGAAATCTGAATGAAGGAAAACGTGGTTTTGCAGATAAATCTAGACGTGTCGTTATTTATGTGCAAATTAAATGTATATGCATCTATACAGCAAAGACCTAAGTTACCTAAAACGCATTCAGACTCACAACCCCACACTAGGTTTGATGACTTGGTTGCCGGGATACTCCCGGAAACATTCACATCACACACACAACTTCGCCAACGGGCAGTTGAAGGACATGTGTGTAAATATGATTGTCTTGTCATCACGCTGTAACGACTGAACGGATTTCGATAACATTTAGAATGTACATAGCTTATAACTAGGATTGACACATAAGCTACTTTTTTTCTTAAAAAACGCGATCAAAGCCGCAGGGCACGGCTAGTATTGAAATAAAGAACCTTTTAAATCAAATCAAGATTCATACAAAATATCATCTGGTATAGATTCTCATAAGTCCTTAAATAAATAATTAAACTATATTAACACAAAAAGAGGAAAAACAAGACCTTTCTTAGCTTGAACATTGTTGTCTTTGACATTTTGTGATTAAAGTTATTCTAATTTAAATGTCATTTGAAAAATCACACAAGTTACGTTGTGCCGCGCGGCTTTGCCCATGTTAATTAAGTTTGTAGCAAGTTTTCTTATAGCAAACCTTGTTTTGTCTAATATTTTACGAATACAGAAAAAAAAACAGCCAATTCGGTCGAGCCGTTCTCAGTGATGATTTTTCATACACGCGGCAATGGGTTTTTATTTATAAACTAGCCATGCCCGCGGCTTCACCGCATTTATCAAGTAAAATTAAAACCTATGTGTAAATCTTAGATATACGCTAAGTATGTACATTCCAAATTTCATAAAAATCCGCAACAGCACCCGCGTACAGAGAAAAAAACACACACATTTACTCACTTACACACTTTCGGATTTATAATATAAGTGTGATATAGTATAGAAGAAGGACAAAAAGTTTGTACTTTTTACATTTAAAACATTTGTTTTCCTTCTATTAGGTAAATTTGTTCTCAATCTTTCCTAACATTGCATATAAAGTTTTGCCGCGAAAATTAGAAAATGGCGTCGTTTATTTCATATTATTTACATAAAACTTGTGATTATTTAAATGGTAAAGGTGTATCATTTATAAATATATTAGTTCGTGAACGTGCATGAGTGTAGGTAAATCATACAAAGTTGATAAACATGATTTTCGCTTTCGCTCCAAAACTACAATAGAAGTTCTAGTACCTAAATATATATTCTAGTTCTAGTTTCTACCACACAGGCAAGGCTGGACTATGACTAAACTATGGATTTTTATACCATAGGACTATTTTTAAAACTAAAACACATAATATTTTATATGGTGGCAATACTTTTTTATTTATTTGAATACTCACACTGACTAAATGTAGATTGGGGGTTTTGCCGCGAAAGTGAAAATATGACGTTGTTGATTTTGTATAATTTTCCAAAACCTGTGATTCTTCGAGGTGTAATAATGGTGGATTATTTATTAACCGTTAATACTTAGTAAATGTGCATAAGTTTAGGTGTGCAAATCATTCAAAGTTGAAAAACGTGATTTTCGCCTTCGCTCCAAAACTCCAATAGAAGTTCTAGTAAAGTTTCTACCACTTGTATTTTTTCTCTCGACTTGACTATGACTGGACCTTGGCCCTTTTACTCGACTTTGACTGTGACTTTCAATATAGAAAAACACTTAAAATATATTATTACTTGACACTGGCTAAAAGCAACAAGATTGCGAAGCCAAACTTAAAAGAAAAAAAAAAGATTGCGGTCCCAAAAAATAATACATCCGGAACATCGCCCTTCATTTTTTCAAAATAGGTTTTGTTTATAGAGAGGAACTGCTTGCTAGAATAACATTATTCTGTGTCAGTCATTGCTACTGCCAACTTATCCTTACAGTTAATGTATAAATGTTTCTATATCAACTAGAGCTTGTGTTTTGTGTCATAAAGTCGATTTTTGATTGAAGAAGTGTCTAATTTTATTCAGATACCTGTAAAGTTAAGTTTGCAAAGCACTCACTCAAAAATTATACAATTTTGATAATAACTGTGTTACGTTGCCAAAAATCAAGGGTACTGACTAGTATTTTATAGTATGTATGTTCCAAAAACGAGTTTTAATAAACATAAAGCCGTAGAACATGTTATAACCGGAAATAAATGAGAAGTAGGAAACGTGATTTTGATGATTAGATGAATTATCCTTGAATTGTCAACATATGTATGGATTTTAGAAGATTGTAAGTTATTTATTGACTATGATTTATTTTTTAAAGTTTATAAGATACCATTGTTCTATAATGTAACACTTAGAACAGAAAAACTGGGTTTTTGCCGCGAAAGTGAAAAAATGGCGTTGTTGATTTCGAATATTTTTCCAAAACCTGTGATACTTCGTGTGTTAATATGCAATAATGGTGGATTATTAACTGTTAATACTTAGTGAACGTGCATAAGTGTAGGCAAAGATACCAAGTAGAAAAACGTGATTTTCACCGTCGCGTCGCTACAAAACTCCAATAGAAGTTCTAGTAATAGGGCATGACTTGACTATGACTGGACCTTGACTATTTTACTTGACTTTGACTGTGAATTGTGGGACTACTAGAACTTTTAATATGAAATACATTTGAAATATGAAATATGTGCTTGACACTGCTGAATGCACAGGATTGCAAAGCCAATATTCAATGGCAGATTATATGGCAGCATTTAAAGAATTCAATGAATCACTTGTAGTTCGCTAATAATAATTTGGAAATAATATTTCACAGATTTTTTTTTTACTTTGCTTGTTTGTTGTTCATTTTATACATATGTAAATATATTTAATTATTCGTTATGTGTTATATTTAGTTTAGGTAATATCTCGGGACTTAATCGCGCTAAAAAACTATTTTTATTTACCTCGACGTATCGGCCAAGTTGCATTGGCCATGGTCTCGAGGAGACTGAAGACTGAAGTGTTATATTTTTTATATATTTATAATAATATATGATATCATACATACATTTTTATATTTTTACTGTTTTAGATCCGCTACCTCTGGGTTGTGACTGAAAATCCCGCTTCGTCACTCAGCCCCCCGATTACCTATCTTTGTTGCAAACGGTTTCAATACTAAATTGACAAAACTCCTAAGAAATAAGGTTCATTTTTGCTTAATTTTAATTGAAACCGCGTGCAACAAAGATACGTAATGGGGGGTCAGGTGAGATAGTGTTCAAATGTTTGCCTGCCACAAAAACCAATAAAACGTCATCCAAATACGTCTATTGATTTTAGTTTTTTTTAAGTCTAGTCGTTTGAACTTTTTTTGACCGACTTCGAAAAAAGGGAGAGGTAGGTTCGACTGTATTTTTTAATTGTGTTACAGAACTTATTTCAAAGCTGGTGTTTTCCATGTAGTCCTATTTAAATTTGATCTATACCTAACCAATAGTTTTTGAGTTATCGTCAATAACGCGTATTTAATTAATTTAATCCGATCAAGGGTTCCTAAGAAAGCTGTGAAGTCGGTTTAATTAAGCTTTGCTTACATTTAAATTATTATCAGCCTGTTTTCAACCAACTTCAAAAAAGGAGTTTCAAAATTCGACTGTATGTTTTTTTTTGTATTACGCGATATCTCCACTAATTGTGAATCGATTTCGATGATTCTTTATTTTGTTAGGTAGAGTATAGTTCAGAGGTGGTCCCATATAAATCAGTCGGTATCAAAATCGGTCCAGCCAAAACCGAAATAAAAGCGATGAAGTCGGTTGTTTTAAGCTTTGCTTGCGTTTAGAATAGAATAGAATAAATATCATTTATTGTTAAATATTTAAACAATCACATTATGGTACATAAAGGAAAAAAATACATGCAAGAAATATTTGGCAATTGGAATATGTTCAGCGCTAAGACTGCACATACTAAGGGTTTGTGCCGGGCTGGTTTTCAGCATATCCCATCGATCTCAGGTGTTACTCGAAAGTAAAGTCATGGTAGTCCTTTAACAATATTGTAGTTGATGTTGTGTACGGCTTGAAACACGTCTAAATTTCGACTTACTTTGTAGTCGACTAGTTGACGCCTCTGCGTATCGCGTTTCTGACTCATCCTGATGAAGGACAACAAATTTGTCCGAAACTAGTCGACTACAAAGTAAGTCGAAATTTAGACGTGTTTCAAGGCGTACACAACATCAATTATGTGTAACTCATGATAGTTTTAATTTTCATAATATTGTAGTTAATAAAATTTTGTTATTACTTATGTTTTCACTACCATGCATTGAATCTCGTGGACCACGGACTCAGCAGATTATTAATTAAGATGATGAACACGTGATCAAAGACCGGTTTGCCAAAAAATGTATAATGTGTATCCGACTCCAAAACAAGAATGGTTTCTTGCGTCACTCTGAGGTAAACTACCTGTGTATCGGGTTTTATAGCATTTGATATAAATACTCCATAATGAGGCATCTTAATAAGACGGTTCTTAAATGAAATAATTAAACGCAAGCAAAGCTTAAAAAACGGACTTCACCGCTTTATCTTCGGTAGCTTGATCAGATTTAATGTTTTGCACGCGCATTATTGACGATAACTTAAAAACTAAAGATCAGATCTTGACCAAATTTAAATGGGACCACATGGAAAGCAGCTTTCAAATAAAAAATAATCATCAAAATCGGCGCACAATGAAAGAAGTTATGAGGTAACTTTTGAAGTCGGTTACAAACGAGAACATCGTCAATGTAGTCCACAGAATACGCATTATTGAGGATAACTGAAGAACTACTAGTCAGATCTTGATCAAATTTATATGGAACCAATTGGAAAGCAACATCTATCAAACAAAAAAAAAATTCAAATTGGTTCACGTGGAACGAGGTTATGAGGTAACACAAACAAAAAAATACAGTCGACTTGGCACTGGAGTTGACTCCTTTTTTGTGAAGTCGGTAAGAAAACGCTTGTGTTATCAAAATCAAAAATCAAAATCAAAATCGTTTATTCACATGGGCCCCAAAGAGGCACTCATGAAAGTTAATGAATCTATTGCCAATGAATCTATTGTTATGTATTGTTTCGTGATATAGGATGAGCCCAAGGGACGTCATCCTATATTGGGGGTTGCTATCCGAGGTTAGTTGGTGTTGGTGGTAGGCATTGGTGAAGAGATATATTGTTGGATATGTGTTTATTACGTGAAGGCTACATGACGAGTGGCTTAGGTGTCTAGGTAATTATGCTACGTTGGTGGTCTTATTAGCTAAGTCAGGTGTTTACACAATACACACTACAGTTTACTAGTCGTAGTCCGCGGTTTCACACGCGCGAACGCTACCCACTGGTAGTGGGCTTAAGCATTTGTGTTACCAATAAGCTCGATGCCTTGTAGGTAACTTAGGTCTTTGCTGTATAAATGTATTTAGTTTTCGGTTTTTTTTTTACCACAATCTCACTTGATGGAAAGTGAAGATGCGGTCGAAGATGTAGCACGCTTGCCTAGAAGGTACCTATTCACTCTTAACTTGAAGACTCCCAGATTATACCGTTCGGGGAACAAAGACGAGGGCAATGAGCTTTGAGTGAACTGGAGGTATGTCAACTATATAATAATACTAGCCGCGCCCCGCGGCTTCGCCCGCTATTATCAAGTTAAAAAGTAGCCTATGTGTTAATCCTAAGTATAAGCTATGTACATTCCAAATTTCATCCAAATCCGTTCAGCCGTTAAAGCGTGAAGAGGGAACAAACATACACACTTACACACACAATTACATAATTACACACAAACTTTCGGATTTATAATAATAGTAGGATGGATGACGTTTGATAGTTTGTCTTGTTGTTAGATGGTGAAACGGGTTTGGGGGAATTAACTCGTGTATTTCACCTATTTACTCTTGACTTGAAGTCTCCCAGATTATACCTTTCGGAGGCAATATAGGGAATTAGTCCGTAGATATAGAGTTACATTAAATAAAATATCCGGATGACAGAGCTTTGCTCGGTTTTTTGTTTTTGGTAGAATGTGTTTGAATTTGTAGCCTCAGAAAGCTCCATCTAGTGTCGAGTAGAAACAGTTTTTTACATCGGTCATGGCGTAATAGATGGCGCTGATAGTTTCTTAAACCCGGTTTTTCAAATGCAGTTTTGGAACAAAGCATTTCTCGGATCTGAAACGTTGATAAATCGATTCCTTGGGCCGAAAAACCCCTAATCTGTGACTTTCATGAAAATCGTTGGAGCCCTTTCCGAGATCCTGATTACACATATATATACAAGAAATTGCTCGTTTGAAGATATTAGATAGATTAGTTGTGTTATAAACGCTTTAGAATATATATATATATATATATATATATATATATATATATATATATATATATATATATCGCGATGGGTACTTGTGGCCCGTGATAACCGGTTCTTTAAGGATAACGTAAAAACCTAAAAAAGGATGCACCGTCGGTCTCCGGAGCGCTTCATCCGATCGTACATATTTTGAACTAACATACGACCCTTTCAAACCTTCAAAACAAAAAAAAAACATCACGTACATTGGAGCGGTTTCTAGTTTAATATAATTCATGTAATAGTGTTTAAGAATGATAAAAAAAAATGAATGAAAAAATGCGCCGCCGAGTTTCTTGCCAGGTTCTTCTCGAGATGGCTGTAATTTTACGAATCTGGCAGTAGAGTCAATAACTTTCATGAGTGCCTCTTTGGGGCCTGTGTGAATAACAGATTTTCATTTTGATTTTACACTCACAGACCCACAATTCGAAAACTTGTATCGTAGTTAATACATTTAATCTGATGAAGGTTCCGAAAATAAAGCGGTGAAGTCGGTTTTTTTAAGCTTTGCTTGCGTTTAATTACCATCGTTTACACTTTGGAGAGTGTGCGCAGGAATTACACGAGTTAATTCCCCTATGCCCGATTTACCATCTAACAACAAGACAAACTTTCAAACGGTCCCCATATAAGGTTGACATACATCCAGCTCGTTCTCATTCTTCATTCAGTCATTGTGACTATTTTGATCAAAAGCTTGCGTATTCGAGAAAAAAAGTAGAACCTACAAGATAATTATTTATCTAGTTTTATGTCATTATTGCAAAAAAACCCTGTTTATAATTACAGTTAATTCATTAATACTTGGAAATACCTTGTTAATTATCATTTTAATAGAACACCGTTAAATCAAGTAATAAAGTCAATGTTAAAGACTTATTAATAGGTAATATTATTAATTGGGCAATTGTGTTGTTGTTATTATGTGTGTTTGTGTGTGTGATGTGAATATTTCCACAAGTCATCGAACTTAATGTGCGGCTGTGATTGTCAAAGCGTTTATGTTTATGTTTATGTTATCCTAGTAACCTTTAATAAATTTAAGAGATCAAATAACTTTTTTTATGGTAGATAGGCAAGCATTTGTCTATTATCTCACCTGATGGAAATAGAAGATGTGGCCGAATTAGTATGCTTGCCTAGAAGATACCTATTCACTCTAGATTTGTAGACTCCCAGATTGTATCGGGGAACAAAGACGCAGGCAATGAGTTCCACTACATAGCTGTACGGATGATAAACGTAGAAGCGAAACGCTTCGAGCGAACTGAATGTATTTCAACTATAAATCGATGACGTTTGACAGTTTGTCTCCATACATTTAGCTAGATGTCTGACTTCAGTATTACTACACCTTTCTGTTACATATTGCATATATATATATTTAAATAATTGTATATATATATATATATATATACATTTGACCGAGCTTTGCTCATTAAAACGACGTTTTCTAAAACTGAAACATAGCAAAGCTCGGTCATCCAGGTACTTATCCAAATTGAACAAGCAACCTAGCACAAAAAAACAATTTGGTCCTTTGGCTCAAATAGATGCGTGTTCACCTTATGGACCTATCCAGTGGGTTTGATTCCCGTTTTAAACACAATTTTCCTCCCCAAAGGAAACTCGTGTTTCTAGTTCTGGATGCGAGTCTGAATGCTTCCACCCATGATACAAGTCATCGAATCCACGTGGGGCGCGTTTATGTGATTTTAATTTAAATAGCTTTAGCGAAGGCATGTTACATGTCATGTAACTACACTTAATCAATATTATACAGACAAATATTTAAATAAAGGTGCGACAAAAATGGCCGACACAGCTAATAGACGATAGAGAATTGTTTGGCACTTAGCACGCTACACTAAATTGGCTAGTAGATCTGTTTCAAACATACAAAGGCTTGATTATTTTAGAATTATGTCTTTAGAGAAGAGAAGAGAGTTCATCGATCTATCATCTTCTCTTTTTTTTTTCTATATAAAAATAAGTCAGGTTTTCCTTCCTGACGCTATAACTCCAGAACGCACGAACCGATTTCCACGGTTTTGCATTCGTTGGAAAGGTCTCGGGCTCCGTGAGGTTTATAGTGGCGAAACGGAGTTCGCCGTGTTTGCTAGTTTTTGTATAAACTTCTAAGACACAAAGTTGACTGCCCAATACTACTAGAAATAGATTTCGTGTGCCATGCCGATATCCTCGACACAAAATAACTCCTTTAGTACCTCCTTTTAGACGAACAGTTCATGGCGTTAATTCACCTGTACCCCGCTTGCAAAGTTTACAATTTTTATGAGAAAATCGACCTGCATCATGACAGTCTTCCCAAGATCCGTCAGATGCTAATGCGTTTTAGTGGGTCTACTGATTAGTTCTTACACCATAAATTATTCTTTTTAATAGGTTCAACTTGGCTTAGTTTAGTTTAATGTCAATTATTGATGTACAATTTTAATTTACATAAACTTTTAGGTATCGTTATCTATATAAACAATCACCGTATGTGTTATTATTGTTATTTGTATAGCTTAAAGTAGTGCATGCTGTGTTTACCTATAATTGGTTGTACACATAGATATAATTGTTTTAGTTTATAAATTATGAAAGTATTTGTGTATCTTCTGTTGGTAAACCAAATAAATAAATTATAAATAGACTATGAGGTAGGCACTGCAAAGTATCCTATCACATAATCATAATCATATTTGATTTATTGCTTAGAATGTATGTCGATAATACAAGCTGTTGAATTAATAATAATTCCCATACAATCTACCCTTTATACATGGGTGAGCAACGTCATAAGATGTTTCTGCTATTTCATTTTAAATATGACAAAGTTTACAATGCCACATGACCTATGTTACCTACAAGACATCGAGCTTATCGGTAACTCAAGTGCTCAAGCCCACTACCAGTGGGTAGCGTTCCCATCATGCTGACGGCATTGCCTCTCTGAATTGCAATGCTACGTTGAGCCAAATAAGTACCAGCATTTTAATCACACGTCGCCTCAACCAGGCGCACTGATTTTTGATAATTAAAACGCAAGCAAAGCTTAAACTTCATCGCTTATATTTCGGTTTTGGCTTGAACGATTTCGATAAAATTTATATGGGACCACCTCTACCAAACAAAAAATAAACAAAATCGATTGATAATTGGCGGATATGTAACATACAGTCAGTAAACATACAGTCGAATTGAGAACCTCCTTTCTTGAAACCGGTTGAAAATAGAATGAGCTCCCCACGGGTCAATGTTGTCAATGTCAATGTCAAACAGCTCATAAGATTAAAAAAGGTTTTTTGATTGAAAGTGAAAAAATGGCGTTGTTGATTTTGTATAATTTTCCAAAACCTGTGATTCTTCGAGTGTTAATGTGTAATAATGGTGGATTATTAACCGTTAATACTTAGTGAACGTGCATAAGTGTAGGCAAATCATACAAAGTTGAAAAACGTGATTTTCACCTTCGCTCCAAAACTCCAGTAGAAGTTCTAGTAAAGTTTCTACCACTTTACTAGGGCATGACTTTACTATGACTGGATCTTGACTCTTTTACTTGACTTTGACTGTGACTTGTGACTAGGACTTATAATATGAAATACACTTGAAATATTATATTATCACTTGACACTGGCTAAATGCACAAGATTGCGAAGCCATAACTAAGAAGAAGAAGAAGAAGATTAAAAAATGTAAACGCAAGCACGCAAAAAATATCTCAGAGAATCCAAAATTACCCTACGCACGGCAAATTTAACCCTCTAAATTTTCTACGTGAGTTCTCGCTTCGATTCCCGGCAGGAATCGAAGCCAGAACTCACGTGGGGGCTGAGTCACCCACGTCCGTAGGAGGATACCCTTAAGTCTGACTCCCTACACGTGGTCCCCGGGTGGTGCTAATCAGGTGACATTTGAGAGGTGGTAGAGCATTTTGTGAGTTGCTCGCCTGGCTTGCTACCAAAGTAGCTTACCACCATCAAGTTGAAAGTCTGCCGCCAAGCCAAATACGGTGTTCCGGCAGTTATCCTTGAGAGCCTGCGTATTCCAGGTCTAGTGTGTTTACCAGCTTCGATCACATCGTCACTTACCATCAGGTGAGATAGTGGTCAAACACTAGCCTGTCACAAATAAAAAAAAAAAGGAGCATAGTTCTAGGCGTGTCATATTTAGGTAAATGTTTCCAGCAACCACGCTACAAGTCTTTGAACTTAGTACGTGGCTGTGAGTGTGAATGCGTTTGTTAATCACTAAGTCAGGCTATGGCATTAGTTAGTAGGTACGTAAATTATAGTCAAATAGATTATTTTGTATAAAATATTTAAATATAAATCATTTGAAACTAGTTTTGGAGTTGGTAACCTGAACCACCTTTTTAAAAGTCACGTTGACAGGTATTTTATTTCGTTAACAACGTTATTTTTAAAATTCAGACGAATTGAGAACCTCCAATTTTTTTGTGAAGTCGGGTAAAAAACCGACTTTACCGCTTATATTTTGATTTTCTCAATAAGCAGTAAATCTATTTCGATATAATTTATATGAGTCCACGCCTGAAGTATGATCTACCAAACAATTAAAATATCATCAAAATCGATTCGCAATTGGCGGAATGATCGCATAACATACATAAAAAAAACATTTAGTCTGTTAAAATTGCTAACAATTCTCACGATGGTCTACGCCAGGCAGACGGCCGGTCATACAACATGTCAAATTATTCCCAACATGTGTTCACGAGTGAAGAATCCATTGTTAATTCTTCCTCTAAGAAGAGTAATGTGCCGACTCCACTTAGTGGGGAAAAAATGGATAAAAGTGTACTTGTTATATCTATAAATGACAATTGAATTTGACTTTGACTATGTACTTTCATATATACAGAGTTACTAGTTGTTCCATGCGGCTTCGCCCGCGAAAATTACAAAAACATATGTGACTGCCCATTGGCTTGGTTGGGTGGACATTCGCCATCTAAGTACGGGTATCGGGTTCGATTCCCGGTGGGAGCACAAGTTTTTTCCCCAAGGAAAATTTGTGTTTCTGGTTCTGGTTGTGATTGTGTGTGTGATGTAAATTTCACTCACGGTCTTCGAACTTAGTGTGGGGCTGTGAGTGTGAAAGCGTTTATGTTTTACTTTTGTATGTATATAAATATGATCGAATTATTATGAATCTAAAACATTACTGAATCCACCTGAACACATAAAGAAATCATTAATATACTGATTCAATAATACTACGTTCGTCTTTATTTCCGTAAAATTAATGCTTTAAAACGCTAAACAGATTTATGTGATTGAAATTCAGCGTTATTCCTGCCATGGCCCGCTTGCCCCGTGAATCCCGGGGCATAGCAAGCGGGCCATAGCAGGAATAACCCTGAATTTCAATAAACACAAATTCAAATTTCACTAAACACAAAATCAAAATCAAAATCGTTTACACATGGGCCCCAAAGAGGCACTCATGAAAGTTAATGAATCTATTGTCAGATTCGTAAAATTACAGCCATCTCGAGAAGAACCTGGCAAGAAACTCGGCGGCGCATTTTTTTTCCATTCATTTTTTAAAAAATATTCTTAATTTCTAATACATAATTTTCTTAACCTAGGTGTTATTATGATAGTCGCTAGAAAGAGCTTGTGCAGTTTGCCTCCATGCATCCTTGTCATTAATATAGTCTGTGGGTTTATAGTAAGCTTTCTTAATTAATGCCCGTTTTATTACAGATTTGAACTTTCCCAGTGGTAATTCAGTTACGATTTTAAAACTACACAACTACACAAACTCCGCCTCACAAATTGTATTCGTCTACTCTGTACCTTTAGTTATTTTGTAAAGATTTTAGTTAATAGAAAGAAGACCTAGTCTTGCGGGCAATTTGCACATTTTTTTTTTAATACTATTCGTTCGCACCGAACTGTTATCTAAATTACCATCAAAAGAAATCTTAAAAATTTTAGTATTAGGCACCTATGTGTTATTATTTATTTCTCGATTCTCTTTTTTTTAATTTCAATTTAATTTAATTGTGTACCTACGGGCCAATTGCCTATATTTCCTAAAACTAAACTAAAACTATTAGCAAAGAATATAGACGTTTATCTTGAATTGTAAATAGGTAGTTTGATTTGGACTATAATGTTACATGACAAGTTTATATGTTTTGTATATATAAAGCATATTATATATATGTAATAATTATATTTTATTTAGTATTTTAACACACTATTAGTGTGCGTAACTATGTAGTACACCTCGGATTCAAATTATTTTGCTATCTCCTCTCCAATTAAAGGTTGTCTGAAAGAGATCGCTTTAAGCGATAAGACCGCCCATTGTACTATCCTGAGTTAATTTTAAGGTATTTTCCTTTATATAATAATATGTTGTACAGTAAAGAGTTATATATGTATGACTTGTTTCTTAGCCTTATACAACTGTTATTAGGCAAATAAACAATCTAATAAAGAAAAAAAATCTAGAACGTTCACTATGTAGCTCAAGTGTTCAAGCTCACTACCGGTGAGTGAAAATACGTATAGAAATTGTATCTTATTTTTTTTTTTAATAGTTTTGAAAATACAAACATATTAAGAGTAGATAAGATATACACCTAAATGCACAATTTTTTTTTAATAGTAGATTCTGAAACAAAACATAGAGGTTCTGTTTTAGATTCTGCGCCGTTCTGTTTTAGATTAGACGATCATAAAAAAAAAAAAAAAAATTATTTCATATGATCATATTTTATTTTTATTTTTCAAATATATAAAATCAGCTTACCTCTCGTCTGCTGCCGCCCAACCACTTCTAAACTGAACTGTATTATTATTAATAATTACTTTTTAATAAAACAAGTCTAATCACAGCGAAGGACAGTAAAGTACTGACCGCACGCGCTGTCGCCTACTAAAGAAGAATGTTCCTCAAATACGCAGGGGTTATCAACCATTGGCCCGCTATGTAAAATACATATTTAATTAACTTTTTTGAGGAGGTTTTAATTTATTGATTAACTTTTAAATTATTTAAATATGCATCGTTTGGGGTTGGGACAAAGGTTGAGATTATGTTTATAGAAGAGTTTATTAAAGTTTGAGCAGGAAGAGCAGCCGTGTCTTTTCTATATGTAAATAGGTATTTTGAAATGCAAACCGTGACTTTTAATATGTAAGGATCAAATTATGCAGCATTTGATCGTAAATGATAGCAACAAATATAAATATAAAGTAAGTCGTATAATTTGTAATGAAATTTTCTATAATTATAACGTTGAAAAATTGAAACTATGCCAAAATCTAAAAATATATATTTATTTTTTTAATGTACCAACGAAAGGTTTTATACATTAAATATTACTATATCAACTATAATATTTGTATTGAAATTAGTTAGTTTTACTGTTTTTTTTAAATAATAATTCATATGTGTTGTACATGTGAATGTTGTTTGTTTGAAATTGAAAATACAAAGTTTATACCGAAATATATTTTTTGATCCTTGATCTAAGATTTTAAAATTATTTAAACAAATTTTTATATTAATTTATATTTGTAATCAAAATATTTTTTCCATTAAGTTGTGACCATCTACTCTAAAACTGAACACACACCACCAATTTTTTATACAAATAAATTTCGTCAGTCGAATTTATGAAAAACAGAAAGGCGAGCGATCAATAATGGAATAATTCAAACGGCTTAAAACAACCGACTGTATCGCTAATATTTGGGTTTTGGCTTCATCGATTTCGATAAAATTCATATGGGTCCCATATGAATTTTATATCTCTGAAATATAATCAACCCAACAAAAAAAATATTTTGAGAATCGGTCCACAAATGGTGGAGAAATCGGTGAAAAACATTTTAAAAAAACATACAGTCGAACATAGTGCCCTTCTTTTTTGAAGTCGGTAAAAATACAGCGCACGGAGCTTCGGGAATCGAGTTGGGTCATTTCAACGCCTTCTCTAAGCCGCAGTCTAAGCCTGGCTAGATGCTCTGCCATCTCCACGCTGCTGGATGACGACTCCTTTAGGGTAGCTGCGGGATACCGACTCGGCTGTGCGGACTGCAAGCCGCATGTATGTATGTATTTGTGGAGCTAGAGTCAGACGGCCAGCACGGACTCAGCTACACTCGTTGCAGAGCTTATGACTGACATGCCAGCAACAATGCATTTGTAAATACAAGGATAAGGAAATAGTCAAAGTAAATACTTTAACTATTTCCTTATATTCTTTTGATTTAAGATGCAATGTTTATCAGATTTTTTTTCGTATAATTGACCGTTTCGATAGGTATCGTAAAATATTATAAATTTATGTTTATTTTCCACATTTGGCTCGATCAATTCCCGGCTCTGGCAAGAGACTTAAAAAAAATCTTATAAACCAAGTCACTTATATTTTCAAAATGCAGAGCCTCAGCCATCGACGCGACGTAAGGTAGAGCTATCGGTGTTCTATCGCTTACATTTCGGAGACTGTGTACTTGAATTATACCATTTGATTCCCCTATGCCAAATGATGTAGAAGCAAAACGCTTGGAGCAGATAAGAGGTAAATCAATCATAAATGGATGTCGTTGATCAGTTCACCTTCTGATCCAATAATAGAAAGAGCATGGGTGAATTAAATAAATGGAAAAAGCGGAACGGAAGCGGAAGATGAAGAGTGGAACTCACTCCACGCGTCTTTGTTCCCCGAACTATATAATCTGGGAGTCTTCAAGTCTAGAGTATATAGTCATAGGTATCTTCTAGGTAAGCAAAAGCATGCTACATCTTCGGCCACATCATCCATTTCCATCACGTGATATAGCGGACAAATGCTTACCTATCTGGCGTAAAAAAATGCTGGCCGCATTGCCAGGCTGGCCGCAATGGTTACCTTGAATGTGATGTACATCTAATGGAGTCAATCTAGGTATTTATTGGAGACTACTCGTTAATCTGTGCAAATAATGAAAATGTTGACGAGCCCTGCATTGTTACGTTTGTTGCTCCTGACTCGGCGCATTTGACGGCTCACGTACTCGAGTAATTATAGGAAACGATATATAGGTATGTAAAATAGTTTTAAATAAACATCTTTATTTAGCATACTGTAGTTTACTATTTTTTATATTACGAATAACATCACTTGTAAAGTAACTAGCAGTTCGACCCGAATTGAGATCTCGCGCCATCATTTTGCCTAATTGAGGAAAACTTTTGAGGTTATAACTTTTTTTACCGACTTCCCAAAAAAGGAGGAGGTAAAAATACAGTCGGCTTGACAGACTGTATTTTTTTTATTGTTTATGTGTGTTACCATAACTTCTCTCCACGTGAGCCAATTTCGAATTCTATTTTAAAGATTTAGTTTGAAAGATGTTGCATTCTAATTGGTACCATATTTTTTTTTATCAAGATCGATCAGTAGTTCTTGAAATATCGTCAATAATGCCTACTTTGTGGACTACTTTGACGATGTTCTCGTTTAACCGACTTCAAAAGTTACCTCATAACTTCTTTCGTCGTGAGCCAATTTTGATGATTATTTTTTTATTTGATAGCTGGTGCTTTTCATGTGGTCCCATTTAAATTTGATCAAGATCTGGTATCTAGTTTTTGAGTTATCGTCACTAATGCGTGCTTAATACATTAAATCTGATCAAGGTTCCGAAGATAAAGCGGTGAAGTCGGGTTTTTTAAGCTTTGCTTGCGTTTAATTAATAAAGTTTTATAATTGTTTGATTTCTGTATTTGTTATCAAGTAAAGTATGTAACGGATATTATATATAAAATCGGTTTTTATATAGACCCCAGGACGAAATAGGTCTAAAAACAGTGACTTTGGTGGCCTACCAAATTGTTATTTTCTAACATAGTTTTTTTAACCGGTTTCATGGTCTATTTTCAAAGTTTATTCAACTATGATAAACAGTGGTCGATAAACAAAAATATTTTGCTCCCCACTTTCGTATTTGGGTGGCCCATTTATTTTTTTCATTTATATCATTTTAATCACCATTTATGGCTTTGATTTTGATTCAGCACTTTATCCGCGCGTCCGTCCATCCGTCTGTCATTGGCATTTGGCGTCTAAATCATACTAGTATGAAAAACTCCAAACTCTCAGAGAATGTATAAAGCTATGGCCAAACTAAAAAATGATAATTTTGTTCTTGTCGGTATGACTGTAAATTTGCGAATCTCGCAGAGGAGCCATTAACTTTCATGAGTACCTCTTGGAGCCCATGTGAATAATCAAATTTGACCGAAAAGTTACGCGTTTCCTTTTCCTGATCAGATGGCATCCGCGGGATGATAAGGAAATAACCGCGCGACGGAAAAAACTAACAAAAAATGTAAAGATAGCCAATACACACATTCCAGTATGTTTACCATCGACCAGGACAACTGACAAAGTGATAAAGTGGTCAAACGCTAGCCTTTCAAAGATAATAAGGAAAAATCTTTGACAAACTTTTCTAAACACCAGCTTTTAGAAGTCCGCCATATTGGATTTTGAGTGCCGTCCTTTACGTATCGAGTTAATCTCTGCAAGCCCTTTTATTTGATACCCATATTGTAGGAGTGTATTAAAAATAACTTGTCCGCCATGTTGGATTTAGAATGACGTCACACAGCTAACCATGCATTGTCATCCAAACTAAACGTGAATACAAAATTTCAACTCAGTCTGTTGAAGATCTCTGCTTCAAAATTGAGTTGCAAGATTCCACCCGAACAAACATAGTTACATGCATTGCAAGTTAAATAAAAGCCTGTAAAAAGGAACAGACGATTAAACGCAAGCAAATCTTACAAAAACCGACTTCACCGTTTTATCTTCGGAACCTTGATCAGATTAAATGTATTAAACACGCATTATTGACGACAACGCAAGACTAGTGATCAGATCTTGACCAAATTTAAATGGGACCAATGGGAAAGCACCAGCTTTCTAACAAAAATCGGTCAAAATCGGATCAAAATCGTTCACGAGGAACGAAGTTATGAAGTAAACACATAAATAAAGATACAGTCGAATTAAGTACGTCCTCCTTTTTTATAAAGTCGGTAAAAATGTGATATTCTCACGAGCAATGCAACAAGAAGAGTTGAAATATACTATCATTACAATTTCAGGCGTCAGGATATAATATATTTTTCCAGATTTGTTTTATGCTGGATAGGCAAGCATTTGACCACTATCTCACCTGATGGAAAGAGAAGATGCAGCCGAAGAAAGATTTACTCTTTGAAGACCAGATTGTACCGTTCAGGTAACAAAGACGCAGGAAATCGGCTAGGTACCAGCTGGAGGCTTTGGAATCTATTGAACGACGGGCTAAGAGATTCATCAATAGCTATGAATTAGTTGAGTCTCGACTAGAGAGTCTCGATCATCGGCGCAAAGTAGCAAGCCTCTCAATTTTCTACAAATTGCACTACGGAGAGTGTTCAAAGGAATTGCACAATCTTATTCCCGCATCACCGTTCTACTACCGAACATCTAGATAGACGGCAATGAGAGGTAGAGCATTTTGTGAGTTGCTCGCCTGGCTTGCTACCAAAGTAGCTTACCACCATCAAGTTGAAAGTCTGCCGCCAAGCCAAATACGGTGTTCCGGCAGTTATCCTTGAGAGCCTGCGTATTCCAGGTCTAGTGTGTTTACCAGCTTCGATCACATCGTCACTTACCATCAGGTGAGATAGTGGTCAAACACTAGCCTGTCACAAATAAAAAAAAAATGCGGCATCCGCTAATGGTAAAAATACCGACCATTCGCACGAAGCGTTTCGCTTCCACTTTCATTATGAGAACTGGCAAGGAGTGGAACGCCCTGCCGTCTACTGTGTTTCCCGAAAAGTATAATATGGGGTTGTTCATGAAGAGAGAGAATAGGTTTTTACTGAGCAAGCGTGCTCCATCTTCGACCGCATCGTCGCTTTCCATCAGGTGAGATTGTGATCAAACGCTAACTAGTCTCAAATAAAAAAAAAATTAGGTCCGCTCCTTCGCTATACGGATGATAAACGTAGAAGCAAAACTTAAATACCTAGGGCACATACTCGCCTTTGACGACCTTAAAGACGATGCTGATACTGTAAGGGATTGTAGGCGGTTCGCGGGAATATGCTGGGTCGTAGATTTGCTCGGTGTTCAGACCAGGTCAAAATAACGCTCTTCAAGGCGTATTGTCAAGGCCTGTACACCGGCAGTCTGTGGATCCACTATTCACAAAGATCGCTTAATGCCCTACGTATGCAATACAATAATTTCAGGATGATGTTGGGACCTCCCCGTTTCTGCAGTGCCTCCGGAATGTTTGCATTAGCTCATACAGACGGATTTCATGCAGTCATCCGTAAAAAGTTAGCATCGGTAACAAGGAGGCTCCGGGATAGTAATAACATCATCTGGAAAGTAGTGGCATATAATCCAAATGCGCCTTTTTTGAGACATCCCATGAAATGAGTCGAAAATAAATGATGCACTGAAATTATACACTTAATTTTAAGTAGCGGTCTATTAGATTAAGTTTTGTACATAATTATATCTAGTTATAGCTCTTTTTTGTTAATTTTAATTTAGTTTTTAGTTTAATGTAATATATAATGTTTTTAAGTTTTAAATAATTAAAGACAAAATGTTAAGTTATTTAAATTTTAATTTATTTTAATTTAGTTTGTAGTTTTACTTGTCATGTGAACCTTAGTTTTCTCTTATAAATACATTTTGAATTTGATTATAACATATTATATATATTATATTCATAATTATGAAAGACACGTGTGTTTTTGCTGACGCCTTACAAATATGTTATATTCGCTTCTCATGATTTATCTATGTTATAATCCGCTGTAACAAGTCTCAGACTCAAATAAGACTCAAATTTGGTGACAATACAATTTTACAGTACCATGGAGCTGGTCTGATGATGGTACAGAAGAATTATATTTATAAAAACAAGCCGCCCCGCGGCTTCGCCCGCTATTATCAGGTTAAAAAGTAACCTATGTGTTAATCCTATGTAATAATCTATGTACATTCCAAATTTCATCCAAATCCGTTCAGCCATTAAAGCGTGAAGAGGAAACAAACCAACATACACACAAACTTTCGCATTACACAAAAACTTAACGAACAGATAGATTTTGATGAAATTTTTCTGTGTGTGATGGATTCAATAATGATTTAGATTCACAAATCGATCCGATAATGTTTTTTTTTAATTAATTGATTTAATTAACGGCTCCGCTAGTGTAATATAAGTTGTTTTGAGTAGACAATATATATACCGAAGTTCTTAGGTCAAAGTATTTCATTATTTATATCGATTTAAATATCTATCTATTCAATGTTAATGTTAAACCGATTTAAATATGTGCTCGTTGACGTACTTAGTTACGTTAGTGTCTTCTACATTGCGGCTACTAGGTTCGATTACTGGTGGGAACACATATTTTTTCCCCAAAGGAAAGTGTGTGTGATTCTGGTTGTAATTTTTTATATGGTAGATAGGCAAGCATTTGACCACTATCTCACCTGATGTAAAGTGAAGATGCGGCCGAAGATGTGACATGTGATGTCTCTTGTGTGTGTGATGTATGTGTTTCCGGACACAAGAGTAAAATCATATTTCTTTCTTTCTCTTCCGTTGTTTCCGGTACGGAGATTTATAAAGTGGGTACTTTATAAATCTCCGTACTTAGTGCGGGGTTGTGAGGTGAAATTCTAAAGCAAAATTTTTTTGCTTCAGGAACCTTCACCAGCTTACACAGGATAGTCACCAGTTTCATCATAATCGTCAATTCTCGAGATATTATTAAAAAAAATAGTTTTCTACCGATTTAACAAAAAAGGAGGAGGTACTCAAGTCAACTGTTTTTTTTTATATGTGCTACCTCATATCTTCGTTCCACGTGAACAGATTTAGAGTTTTTTTGTTTGAAAGATGTTGCTTTCCAATTGGTCCCATTTAAATTAGATCAAGATCTGATCAGTAGTTCTTGAAATATCGTCAATAATGTGTGTTTAGTACATCTAATCTGATCAAAGTTCCGAAGATAAAGCGGTGAAGTCGGTTTTTTAAGCTTTGCTTGCGTTTAATTATATGCAAAATGTATGAGCAAAAATATTTTTTCATGTTTTTCCGATGTTTTAATGTTCTGCGGTTCTGGGCGGAAACCAATCCAACAATCCAAAGATCATAAAAATTGGTCCAGCCTTTCTTGAGTTACAGTAAATAATGTAGCTAACTCGAATTCGTTTTACTTATCATACTAATATTTTAAATTCGAAAGTTTGTGTGTAACTGTGTAAGTATGTTTGTTCCCTCTTCACGCTTTAATGGCTGAACGGATTTGGATGAAATTTGGAATGTACATATATTATACCTAGAATTAACACATAGGCTACTTTTTAACTTGATAATTGCGTGCGAAGCCGCGGGGCACGGCTAGTATTGTATATCCGAAAGTTTGTGTGTAAGTGTGGAAGTATGTTTGTTCCCTTTTCGCGCTTTAACGGCTGAATGGATTTGGATAAAATTTAAAGTATACATAGCTTATACCTATAGGATTAACACATAGACTACTTTTTAACTTGATAATAGCGGGCGAAACCGCGGGGCACGGCTAGTAGTAAGAATTTAAACGTTGTATAATACTAAGTAAGTCTTTTCTTTCTACCCGCGGGTCCTAGGTTTGATTCTTGGCATCCAAGATATAACTCTTTTAACTTGGACTAGTCGTTGATCTCGCGCCTACTAAAGCTATTTTTTATTTATTTTTGCATTTTTTTTTGCTTAATAGACAAGCATTTGACCACTATCTCACCTGATGGAAAGTGACGATGCGGCCGAAGATGTAACATGCTTGCCTAGAAGATACCTAGTCACTCTTGACTTGAAGACTCCCAGATAATACCCCTCGGGGAACAATGACGCAGGCAATGAATTCCACTCCTTCGCTGTACGGATGATGAACGTAGAAACAAAACGCTTCTGGAGGTATGTCAACCATAAATGGATGACGTTTGACAGTTTGTCTGGTTGTTAGATGGTAAAATGGGCATGGTGGAATTAATTCATGTAATTCCTGCGCACACTCTCCAAAATGCATACGATAGAATACCGATAGGCGACCATACGTCTGTGACCGAGGCTCTGCAACTGGAATAATAATATATAATTTGTTGTTTAAGGATAGGATATAACGGATATTATACGTAAGTTTCAGCTTTAAAAGTGAAGCCGTTTTTAAGATAGACCGCGGGACAAAATAGGTCTAAAAACAGTCATTAAGGTGGCCTACCAAATTGTTATTATCCACTAGACTTGTTTAAAAATCGACTATGATAGAAAAAAAGTAAAAAATATTTTGCTTCCCTTTATATCGTTTTATTCCTATTACTAGCTTTCGACAGTTTTACATATTCTCAAAAAGTTTGAAGCTTGCTTCGACCAAATATATGCCTAGCCGACCCGGCGAACTTCGTACATGTATGTTACGCGATATCTCCGCCAATTATGAATCGATTTTGATGTCTTTTTTTGTTTGGTAGAGTGTATATATATATATATATATATATATATAATAATAATAAGGTATATATCTTATTTATCTCTGCTTCGTACCGCCAATAAAAGTTGTCTTTTTAAATAAAACAAATTTGGAAGAAAGCTAAAGGACATAAGGTCGTCTTCTTGACATAGTTAACAGTTTCCGCGTACTTCACATCTACATGTCACATGTGTCTGTGGTCAAATATTTATAGTGCGTTCTGAAATTAATTTTGTCCGTAATCTTTGACAGGTACGTACAGTTTGTATGGGAAAATAATTAAACGCAAGCAAAGCTAAAAAACCGACTTCACCGTTATCTTCGGAACCTTGATCAGTTTCAACGTATTAAATACGCATTATTGACGATAACTCAAAAACGAGTGATTAGATCTTGACCAAATTAAAATAAGACCACATGGAAAGCACCAGCTTTCAAAAAAAAAAAAAAAAAACATCAAAATCGTCGCACAAAGAAAGAAGTTATGAGGTCGGTTAAAAACGAGAACATCGTCAATGTAATTTACAGAATACGCATTATTGAAGACTAGCCGTGCCCCGCGGCTTTGCCCGCTATTTTCAAGTTAAAAAGTAGTTTATCCTACTAATAATATAAATCCGAAAGTTTGTGTGTAAGTGTGTAAGTATATTTGTTCCCTCTTCACGCTTTAACGGCTGAACGGATTTAGATGAAATTTGGAATGTACATAGATTATACCTAGGATTAACACATAGGCTACTTTTTAGCTTGATAATAGCGGGCGAAGCCGCGGGGCACGGCTAGTGTAGTCTATGTGGTATCCTTGGTATAATCTATGTACATTCCAAATTTCATAAAGCGTGAAGAGGGAACAACTTACAGACAAACTTTCGGATTTATAATTATTAGTAGGATAACTCAAAAACTACTAGTCAGATCTTGATCAAATTTAAATGGGACCAATTGGAAAGCTATCAAACAAAAAAAAAACAAAATCGATTCACGTGGAACGAAGTTATGAGGTAACTAACACAGACAACATAAATAAAATAAAAATACAGTCGAGTTGAGTACCTCCTCCTTTTTTGTGAAGTTGATAATTAAAATAGTTGTTTATACTAATGTCCTTGGAATTTATATATATTTTCTCTCCTTTTAAACCTTCCTTGGACTCCTACAAATATTTCAAAACTAAAATTAGCCAAATCGGTTTAGCCGTTCTTGAGTTTTTGTGAAACTAACAAACCTCAAATCATTTTTATATATGTATATAGAATACTAGCCGTGCCCCGCGGCTTCGCCCGCTATTATCAAGTTAAAAAGTAGCCTATGTGTTAATCCTAGGTATAATCTATGTACATTCCAAATATCATCCAAATCCGTTCAGCCATTAAAGCGTGAAGAGGGAACAAACATACTTACACACTTACACACAAACTTTCGGAAATATAATATTAGTAGGATTTTAGAAGCATTTGTTTTTAATAGATAATTTTTATGTGTAAAAAAAAACTAAATTTTTTAACATGTTCTTAGTTGGTTTTCTTTACCTTAAAATGAAAAAACGTTCTCTTATGAAAGGTGACTTTGTTGTCTGTCTGTCTGTGTGCAAAGCATAAAGATCATAAATTTAAAATACCAAATACTCAGTTACTTGGAGCTGTCAAAAATTATCAATGCAAATACATACACACGTTAAACTTGCTACAGATTGAATTGGAAGATTTTATAATTAAATTAATTATTTTATTAGTTAGATCCAAGACTCCTAACGTCCTCCACATTTGCTCTACGTTTCACGTAATATAAGAAAGTGGTGGGCAATCTTGTTATACCAAAATGTCATAAAAAGATCCCTACTAGATACAAACATGGACTAAGACATTATATAAATAGAGATGAAAATTGCTTGATAGAAAAATATTTCTTAAGATGTTAAACTTTCACTGGTACTGAGTCGAATGGAAACTCACACATACAGAACTGTCGTATGAAGTTTACTTAGGGACTAATTTGATTCTTATAATTATGACATTAAAGTATGAAATAGATTGTAATATTTCGAGGACTTAAATCAAAAAGTTTTCGCTTTTCAAACCCATGGAACACGACTATCCAATTATAAAAAGTGGTAACTATGAATCATTGAAATTCTTTATGGATCTAATGACTTCAAGATAAGATTCAAATTTGCGTAATGACCTATCCACTTAGAATCTTGTAAGTCCAGTGAAAGTTACGACATTCGTTAGCTGTGTGTTTTGCACTCAGTTTGGCGGTAAAACTCAGTTGTGACAGTTGACTTTTTAATATACATTTTAATTGTTGAGGTTTGTGCCATGAAGGTTAGCTTACGAGTGTAATTTATGATACTTTGAACTATTATCAATTGAAAATGTATGTGAAGTTGCTGCCATTTATTTACCTGCTTTCTTTTGGTGAGTTCCTATTACGTATTACATACACAAGGTCCGGTTTTAGTAATGCAGTTTGTGAAATTTTAGTTAAATGATTACAACATATATTAGTTAAATGTATATTTAGATGACACCTTGCTGTCTTTTGGATAATCTACAGTAGATAGGTATTTCATAGAGAAGTTTTATGTGTTTATTTATTATTTTAATAAAGGAGTTTGTTCTGCTCTAGTTACAACCTAGTTAACTAAAATTAAATATAAATTTAAACAATTATATAAGTTGACTCAAATTTTATTAAGATTTAATGAGAGCAGAATACTGATTTTTGATCAATTCAAAGTGTCATTAGATTTGTAACAAAATTACGAGAATTATCCCAATTATTACATTACATTTATTATTTAAAGATAGATAGTTTTTGATTACAAAAATTACATACAATTGGACCGTAAAATGACCTACGTTTTAAACCGAGTTAAAAAAAGGAGGAGGTTCTCAATTCGACTGTTTTTTTTATGTGTTATCTAAGAACCTTCTTTAGGTGAACCCATTTTGGTGATTACTTTTTTAATTGAAAGGATGTGGTGTCTAGTTGGTTCCGGAGATAATGCGGTGAAGTCGATATTTTAAAACTTTGCTTGCATTTAAATTATTTTTACTTTCAAATGGTAATGAGAATTAAAGTTATTCATACTCATTTTGGTTATACGAGTATTTCAGAATAAGGTATATTATTTTGTATTATTTATTTGTTTATTACATAAAATAAAAAAGAAAACAACAAAATTATTAAAGGTGTGACCCCGACTCGTACTTAGCCGGATTATTTTAAAAGTTTTTTTTAAATATTTTATACAATAATACAATTTTGAAGCTTGTACTTATATGTGCGATAGATCATTTAACAAAAAGGTGATTTTCTCTATCATTTTTTTCGCGATGCTCGATAGGCAGTGACCACAATCTCACTTGATCGAAAGTGATGATGTAGCCGAATATGTAGCATGCTAAAACGTTGTCAAGTTATTACTCGTCAAAAAAGAGATAAATTCACGAACCTTTTATATCAACCGACTGCCCAAAAGGAATAATACAAAAGAAACGTTTATAATATGTGCATATCAATATTTAACAGTGTACCTAATGACATAAAAATATTGGAAGGTAACAAATTTAAAAAATCTTTAACTAGCTGGTTTCTTATTCATTGTTTTTATAGTGTTAAGGAGTTTAAGAGTTTTTAATTAGTCTAGATATTATAGTAGACATAGACATTAACATTTGCACGTCTGCTTGCAGACTGAATATATTGTGTCACTTTTTACATTAAGATCTTATGTACATGTATTCTAGCAAATAAAATATTTGATTTGATTTGATTTGCTTACCTATAAGATACCTATTGATTTTTAACTTGAAGACTCCCAAATTGTACCGTTCGGGGAACAAAGACGATTGTACGTCAAATTACAAAGTATAAAGAGATCTAACATCTAATCCAGCGTCAGAGATAGGTGGGTGACTACCTTCTTCGATATTATGCTGAGTTGGGACCATTTTGTGTGAGTGCACATCAATTATTAGGGTAGTTCAAAGTTTTTTTTAATTTCATTGTATTTATTCCTTATACTAGTAATTGATGTAGCTCATACAAAAAAATTTATATTCTATTCTATTCTTAATATCAGGGTGAGGAGCGCAGTGCTTTGCCGCGCACTATAGTTTAAAAAAGCTCTGGGTGGCAATGAACTGGAAAGCGTGACGGTTACCATCAGGCGGGCGACTTGCTCGTCTCGTCTCTCAATAACAAAAAATAACCATTTTCATATATCTGGTATAGTTTTTTTGAGTGGAGAGGAACGCGTTGATGTCTTTTATTAGAAAAAGCAATTACATAATTGAATTTTAATTTTATATACGTAAGATTTAAATTTAATTATGTAAATACCCAAAAACAACTATCTCCAACATCCTTTGACATTTTTTATCGAGTTCAAGAAAGGAGGAGGTTATGTGTTCGACTATGTATTTTTATGTTTGTTCACCGATTTCTCCCTCATTTGTAGAGCGATTCTCGATATGATTTTTTTGTTTGGTAGGTTATACTTCAGAAGTGGTCCCATATAAATTTTATCGAAATCCGACAGTGGCGCCATGAGAAAAAAATAATATCAAAAAAATTTTTTTTTTTTTTCAGACTTACCCTCATAAAATAATATTTATCGATATAAAATGCCAATTATGATTGCTAATTAACAAACCCTAACACTATTAATAAAAGACCACCAATGCCGATGCTGTGGTACTCCATAAAGTAGTGACAAAAGATGACAAAGAAAAAAATTAAAATGAAAAATACCATCTCCATGGGTATCAAATGAAATAGCTCCAAAATACGTAACATTTTTTTTACATAAACGCTTTCACACTCACAGCCACATACTAAGTTCAATGACTTGTGTCGTGGGTGGCGGAAACATTCAAATCACAAGAACTGGAAACACAAATTACTCTCGGGAAGAGAACTTGAATTGAATGCTGTTTGTATATACCGATATATTGCTACAGGTCTTATTTAAAATATAGGCTCTATTTTACCGGTGAAAAATATCATATTCCCACTTCTTTAAATGTAATGTTGCCCGGATTTCACATTTTGCAGAAACTAGAGTACACATATTCATACGGTTTTTACAAGTCGATTAAACTGCCCCTGAAGCGATAAATAGACTTTTCATTACAATTGTAATTTAAATTTCAAATTTTTTTTTTTTTAAATGTTGCTTTCTAATTGGTCCCATTTAAATTTGATCAAGATCTGATCAGTAGTTCTTGAAATATCGTCAATAATGTCAATTTTGTAACGAATAATGCGTACTTTGACGATGTTCTCGTTTACCCGACTTCAAAAGTTACCTCGCAACTTCTTTCGTTGTGAGCCGATTTTGATGATTCTTTTTTTATTTGAAAGCTGGTGGAATAAGGTTCAGGTAATAAAGCGGTGAAGTGGGTTTTTTTAAGCTTTGCTTGCGTTTAATTATTTAAAGTTTTTATTTAAACACTCACTTATTACTTCCACTCTTTTGCAAAATATCTCCTAATTTGACTGAACTGAAAGCCTTGCAATATTTACTAAACAATGTACTCAGAGCGTGTAATGTTTACTTTACATATGACCCCTATTAAGGTGAGTGTATACTGTATAGCCAACGATGAAACTTTTTTCTTTTTATTAAGGTGAGTGTATACTGTATAGCCAACGATGAAACTTTTTTCTTTTTATTAAGGTGAGTGTATACTGTATAGCCAACGATGAAACTTTTTTCTTTTTATTAAGGTGAGTGTATACTGTATAGCCAACGATAAAACTTTTTTCTTTTTATTAAGGTGAGTGTATACTGTATAGCCAACGATGAAACTTTTTTCTTTTTATTAAGGTGAGTGTATACTGTATAGCCAACGATGAAACTTTTTTCTTTTTATTAAGGTGAGTGTATACTGTATAGCTAACGATGAAACTTTTTTCTTTTTATTCTGTATCTTTGTCAGACCCGAGTCTAAAGGCTGTAACAACAAAGTTTTAAATACCAAAATGCTGGTACATTTTGTTCAATGTACTAGCATTGCAATTCAAAGGCGCAATGCCGCCAGCATGGGAACGCTATACCCACTGGTAGTGGACTTGAGCACTTGAGTTACCTATAAGCTCGCTGCATTGTAACTTAGGTCTTCGCTGTATAGATGTAAATAGTTCTAGTTTATGACTATTGCATTCATAGAAGAATCAAAACTACTGAACTCATTTTGATGAAATTGTACCAAACACTAGCCTGTCACAAATAAATAAATAAATAAATACTGATACTTTATGCTTTCTAACAAAAAATATTTATCCAAATTGGTTTAAAAATGACGGAGTTCTGGTGAAAAACACAAAAAAACACAATAAATAATTTAGAAACTCCTCCTGTTTTGAAGTCGGTAAAATGTGGCTTCCTTTAATTTTAAACCAAAAAAATAAATTCAAAGTTACTCAACACAAAAAAAACAACTCATATGATATATATTTTTGAAATGTTTTTAGAGTAGAATTTACTATCCTAAAGATATTTGTACATATTCATTTATTTAGTAATTACTTTTAGGATGCCATTTTGCTTTTTATAAAAATCTTTGACACCCGAAGAGATGAGCTGAATTCAACGATATCTATGAGAAGGAACATACAAAGAGACATACTATGTGCTAAAATCATAAACTACATTTTTGCTTCACCTTGCGTAACTTATATCCTCTTACATCGTATAATATATGATATAAGAGGAACAATCAAATATAACATAGCTTTTACACTCACAGCTCACGCTAAGTTCGATGACTTGTGTTGTGTGTGCCAAAAACATTCACATCACACACAGAACCGGAAACACAAATTCTCTTTGGGGAGAAAACTTGTGTTCCCACCGGGAATCGAACCCGATACCCCGATGCTTAGAAAGCAAACGCGTACCCGACTAAGCCTACGGGCAGTTTAATATAAACATGAACATAATACAAACGCTATTACACTCATAGCCCCACATTAAGTTCGATGACTTGTTCGTGGGTGCCGGAAACATTCACATCACACATACAATCACAACTAGAACCCGAAACACAAATCTTCCTTGGTGAGAAAACTTGTGTATCAGCCGGGAATCGAACCCGATACCCGTACTTAGAAGGCGAACCCAACTAAACTCACAGGCAGTTTAATTTTTATTTATTTTTTGTTTAATATCGTTACTTTGGTACTCGGTATAATAACATATTAATATTTAAGTTTTATTTGTTTATATATTTATATATATGTATATGTGTGTATATTTATGTAATTGTTTAAGTAGGTATACAATATAATATGTATAACTATAATAATATATTATATTTATGTATTTGTTACATATTTGGTATTTACAACTTTATTTTTTATATATAATTTGTTTAGAACTGTAGTACACCACAGTCTCAAAATTATTTTGCTATCTCCTCTCCATCCAAAGGTTGTCTGGAAGAGATCGCTTTAAGCGATAAGACCGCCCATTGTACTAGCCTAAGTTATTTTCAATGTAATTGTTTGCTGTTATTTTCTTTTTTAATTGGTGTACAATAAAGAGTTCACCTATCTATCTATCTACTTTGCTAATTAAGAGTCTGCAGTCCCCTTAAGAGGCCGGGGAGTCTGAACGAGTCTATAGGCTGTCTCTGTCTAACTGGCAAACAGTGCCCATGCTTGATGCGATAGCACTACCGACCGAACAACTATGATAGGTGCCGTAATACCAAAAATTAAGAATGAAAATGTAATGTTTAGCCATTGTTTTTTGCATTGATAGTACCTTGAAATGATAATCTATGTTCCTGTTGTAATGACAAAAGAAATGTGTTAGTTTTTAATACAAAACGAATAAGTTAAAGATGCGACATTTACGTCGTAATAATGTGTGAAAATCAATTGGTTTATATTTCGTTTTAGGTAATTATTTTAGAATAAAAATTATCTAGGAACCTAGATTAATACGTTTTTAATCTGAATTGTGTATGGTGGTAATATGCTTGAATTATAAATTATTTCGGTATTACGATTGTATGGGCAAATCTACCTCCGCAGGCCCCTTAACAATTAATTTCTACTATATCTATGTGTTTACATAATACGTGACCCCTATGAAGCAACGCGTACAGGTTTAGGATCAAAGATGGCTACTGTCATGATGACGTATGCTTGACACACTTCGCGTGTGTAGGTTTCATATGTGATAGGTAGCCTTGGGCCTTGACATGCTTTTATTCATACTATTTCTTTTTGGCTCTGCAAATTGTATTTAGTCAGTTTCAAGTTATAAATCTGTGGTAACCACAATCTCACCTGATGGAAAGCGATGATTTAGCCGAAGATGTAGCATGCTTGCCTAGAAGATACCTATTCATTCTTGACTTGAAGACTCACAGATTATACCGTTCAGGGAACAAAGACGTATAAGCGAAACGCTTCGAGCGAACTGGAGGTATGTCTTTTTTTATTACTAACTATGGATCTCGTCACTCAATTACATAAAAAAGTAGTTAACAAAAGTATTAATATATATATTTTTTTTATGCCTTTTACCTCATAACTTCGTTCCACGTGAAACGATTTTGAATTTTTTTTGTTTTGCAAATGTTGCTTTCCAATTGGTCCCATTTAAATTTGATCAAGATCTGACTAGTAGTTTTTTCTCCAATAATGTGTATTCTGTGGACTACATTGACGATGTTCTCGTTTTTAACCTACTTCAAAAGATACCTCATAACTTCTTTCTTTGTGCGCCGACTTTGATGATTATTTAATTATTTGAAAGTTGGTACTTCTCTTGTTGTCCCATTCAAATTTGATCGAGAACTGACCAGCAGTTTTTGAGTTATCCTCAATAATGCGTATTTAATTCATTTAATCTGATCAAGGGTCCCGAAGATAAAGCGGTGAAGTCGGTTTTTTTAAGCTTTGCTTACGTTTAAATTTATGTTCGTCACTTCCGCCGTTACTTCCTACCAAAAGGTCTTGGCCTCGCCTCTGTAGGTATTTTTATTTGCAATTATAGCTTATTCTGATGAAGGACTTCTTATAACCTAATAATAATGCGCCATTCACTTTGATCTCATAGTACGCGTATTTTATTATAACATAATTTAAACACAAGCAAAGCTTAAGTATTATAAGTTACTTGTTAAAAATGTTAAGAAAATATAAAGCATTAACGCTTTCACACTCACAGTCCCACAGACTAGCGTCATTGGTGCCGGAAGCATTCAAACAATCACACCCAGAAACACAAACCCCTTGGGAGAACATTTATTTATTCTTTTGCACAATATAAATGTACACGGAGGACTTAATGTTAATACAGCATTTTCTGCCAGTCAACCGAGAAGGTGCAGAAAAAATCGTGGTAGTGCAGTATAAGGGCTATTAACTATTATTTACGATTTAAAATATACCTACATATATACAACGCATAACATACAACAAATATAACAAAATATAAATATATAATCTTATCATACATAATACATTTGTGTTCCCATGAAGAATCGAGCCCGATACCCGCTGCTTAGAAAACAGACGCGCAAGTAACTACGCCAGCGAACAGTTCAACGAAGCAAGAACTAGAGTCTCAGTCTAATATGAGCTATTAATAATTCCAGGATCATGCTCCGTCATCATCCCCGAGGAGCTGCCGTCTCTACTATCAGTCGCATATGCCAACATTCCACCCATCAAGAAAGGTAGGAGCTGATGATGATCAGCCTTCACAAAACATGTGTTAGCACTCTAAACATAGATTACATAAGCATTATTATAAATTAAATATAATATATGGTATACATATAACATTGAAAAATCTTATTATTCTATTAAAGATTTTTTTTTATAATATTGTTTTATATAATATATAAATAATTCTTAATAGTATTTTTATGCTAAATATCCACCACTATCTCACCCGATGGAAAATGATGATGCGGCCAAAGATGTGACAAGCTTGCCTAGAAGTTACCTATACCACTCTTGATTTGAAGATTCCCAGATTCTACCCCTCGGGGAACAATGACGCAGGCAATGAATTCCACTCCTTCGCTGTACGGATGATGAACGTAGAAGCGAAACACTTCGAGCGAACTGGAGGTATGTCAACCATAAATGGATGACGTTTGACAGTTCCCTGGTTGTTAGATGGTTAAAGGGGCATGGTGGATAATTATTGTGATCATATCAAACAAACGCAAACAAACGCATTCACACTCACAGCCCCACAATAAGTTCAAAGACTTGTATCGTGGGTGCCGGAAACATTCACACCTCACACACATTACACCCAGAGCCAGAAGCACAAATATCCCTTGGGAAGGAATTTGTGCTCCTGCCGGGAATCGAACCCAGGACCATTAAACCCACGGCGCAGAGGGCGGACACCTGTCCACTGCGCCAACTGGGTCGTCATCGCGGATTTAATGATGAAATTTGCTGAAATTGATATATATAAACTAGCTTTACCCGGCATGCGGCAATGCCACGTTTAGAAAAAGTGTTTAATGGATTTTAATCACTTTTTATCATCGAGATGCGGAAATATCCTACGTTTTTTGCTTTTTATTTATTAAAATGTCTAGTTAAAAAACGTTCAAATTACTAAGTAATGCTATAGTTATAGAAATTCAATAAGAATAAACTACATTAAAACTTAATACTAAAAAAAATACTTATATTTAAATCTCATTATATCCAGATTGTTGTATTGTTTGTCTTCCCAGGCAACGACCACCGCGTAGGTTTCGGCTTCGCGTTCGGTAACCATGCAGACTTCCAGGTGATGTTTGAGCTGGGACCGCAGACCAACACTATGAACCTTAGTAAGAACTACTCACACTTATATACTAACAATATTCTTACAATATAATAAATAATAACTGTAGTTAAGGACTTACTATTGTATAACTCTGTCTTTGTTCCCTAAACGATACAGTCTGAGTGGCTTCAAGCGTGAATAGGTCCGTTCTAGGCAAGCAAGTTCCATCGTCGATCGCATCGTCACTTTCCAATTAAAAGCATGCATAGGCAATTTTGCACATAATTTCAAAAACAACTACAAGGCAGAAGGAATAGAATTTGGACCACACGGCACAATTATTAAAATGTCCCATAGCAAGTAAATGTCTTATTAAGTTATTACACACTGGAGCATAAAACGTCGAGACTGCAGCGATGATAACATATCACAATTTAAGTCTTGTATAAAAAGCCTCTCATACTCTTATTTATGTAAGGGTATAATTTAAACGGCCACTAAAAATTCTTAACGGTTACCAAAATGGATAAATGGTCACCAAATTACGTTTCCTAAAATAAAATTTCCTGTGACAGAACCGAATCGGATAACAGTAGGTTAAGGTTATTTTTTTTATAATTAATACAACAATATTTAAGTGTAATACGAAAAAATTGATTTATTTCATAATATTTTAGGAAACATAATTTGGTGGCCATTTATCCAACGTAATTTGGTGACCATTTATCCATTTTGGTAACTGGTGGCGCGAGTAAAATCGCTGGCGTGTAAATAGCCCACCATTTACGTATTAATATTTTTAATGATAGCGGTAAATTATTTTGGATTAAAACATTGGCAAAAATCAGTAGGGATACACGAATCAATTTACAGTGTTTATTTAAGCCCACGTACCTTTAGACTGCGTCGAAACCGCCTCCGGAGCTCCCCAAGAAAGGAACTACAGCAAACTGTATGTATGCCTAAGCGCACACACACAACTCCACGTCGCGCCGGCCGGCGAGTTTGAATCCGAAAATATCCGAAAATGTACGAAGCACTGATCACTAATCCTGATCACAGAAGAAGCGGTCGATCACAATAGACACGATGAAGTTTTTATTTTAAGTCCTGGTTAATTAGATGATAATTATTTAATTAGTTTTCTACGTCACAAAATTCAATAGCGGAGCGTTTTTTGTCAACCACACACAGAGGTGACACACACGAAATGAAGTTAGTCGCGAGCGCAAAAAATGTCACTCGATACAACTAGCGCCATCTCTAGGATCGTCCTTGAACGATCTCTAACAGTGGTCAGCAGAGAGCCTAATACACTGCAAATGTACACAAATATCCAAAGATTCTTGCCAATATGAATATTAGGTATATAAAGTGAAGTATTTATTCACAGATGTATAATTTATACTTATTTTTTATATTATAAAAGGCAAAGACGCTTCACCAGTAACCGTTTATAATTTTTTTGATAGATAGGTACTTTTTTGGGAAGTGTTTAAACACAAGCCATTATATAATTTATAAGACCCTAAAGATGCATATAATTACTTTATTGTACAAGTTTAAATTATTATAAGATTTGTTTTTCCATTTTATCAATAAAACTATTAATATACTAAATAGGATATAAAGACGCACGTGTCAACGCTGAGCCATACACTTTAAAATTAAATCATACCACAATTATATTATTTCAGCCGGCCAGCCATTCTCCTCATCATCATCAACCAGCAACAAAAGACAAGCGCCTTCAATACCACCACCTAAAATCAACAAAAACAGAGAAAAGGTATTAAGAAAGAGGAATCTTCTAAAAACTTCAAAAAAGGAGAAGGTTGTGTATTACTTTCAGGACTTGCAAATGAGAGCCCGAAACCGATTACCAACCTATTTATCGTTAATACAGATTTATGTAAAACGCATATTATATGTTCAATCATTTTATACCATCTAAAAAAATTGCCAGATAATATCAAATTGTTTCAGGGTATTAATTCAAAATCAAAATCAAAATCGTTCATTCACATGGGCCCCAAAGAGGCACTCATGAAAGTTAATGAATCTATTGCCAGATTCGCAAAATTACAGCCATCTCGAGAAGAACCTGGCAAGAAACTCGGCGGCGCATTTTTTTTTCATTAATTTTTTTTAAAAAACAATCTTAATTTTTAATACATAATTATTAGTACAGGGTATTAATATTTGGATTAAAATTGCACAAATGGTTATTGAGCGTTGTTTATATAGGAGCGTCAGCGTCACGTCACGTCACGAATCAGCTTAGCCAATAGCGTGCGTTTTGCTATTTTGAATTTCCCATGCATTTGAATCACTTTAAATTCATTAAAATTCCTAATTCAAAAGCGTTAAATAAGAGTATTTAAATTAGAATATAATTAAAATTATAATTAGAATTTATAATTAACAACAATTTTACTACAATTTCTTAGTTTATATACCTATAATAAAATATATATAAACATAAACATAAAACGCTTTCACACCCACAGCCCCACACTAAGTTCAATGACTTGTGTCGTGGGTGCCGGAAACATACACATCACACACACAATCACAACCAGAACCAGAAACACAAATTTTTCTTGGGGAGAAAACTTGTGTTCCCGCCGGGAATCGAACCCGATACCCCTGCTTAGAAGGCGAACTCTCACCCAACTTAGCCAACGGGCAGTTGTAAATAGCAATCAAACGCTAGCTTATCAGGGATACAACACTCGTTCTCCCTTCCAGTTCCTTCAGTCCGACGCTGGTAACTACCTGTCGAACTGGGCGCAGAAGATGAAGCATCAGAAACCAATTTACAAGACCCCAGCGCCTAAACCAGGAGAAGTTCCCAACTTGGAAGACTCTATGGTTTGTATTTTGAATTATATGAGGCTTCAAAAGTAATATACTCGCAAGTCTATCGGTCTTTTATAGGATACATTTCGGAGAGTGTGCCACGGAATTGCATGATCTAATTCCCCCATCCCCCTTTTACCATCGGACAACCAAACAATCAGCCACGTGACATCGGTTTATGGTTGATATTCCAAGGGTGCGTACGAAGCGTTTTGCTTCCACATTTATTATACGTACCGCTAAGGATGGAATTCTTTGCCCGAGTCTGTATTTCCCGATAAGTCTAATCAAATCAAATCAAATCAAAATCGTTTATTCACATGGGCCCCAAAGAGGCACTCATGAAAGTTAATAAATCTATTAGTTACAGTAAAATCTAGTATAGTAAATCTGGGAGTCTTTAAATGTCGAGTGAACAGGTATCTTCTAGGGAAGCATGCTCCATCTTCGACCCATCGTCACTTTCCATCAAGTGAGATAGTGGTCAAATGCTTGGCTATCGAAAATAAAAATAAAAAGGATTTTTTTTTTTTTATTTGTGACAGGCTAGTGTTTGACCACTATCTCACCTGATGGTAAGTGACGATGTGATCGAAGCTGGTAAACATACTAGACCTGGAATACGCAGGCTCTCAAGGATAACTGCCGGAACACCGTATTTGGCTTGGCGGCAGACTTTCAACTTGATGGTGGTAAGCTACTTTGGTAGCAAGCCAGGCGAGCAACTCACAAAATGCTCTACCATCAGATGCCAAGCGTTACCCCAAAAATATGATGTACCAAATCCTATCTTCCCTGTTTAATGATACCACACATGTTCAATGATAGTACAGTAAAGACAACACGAACAAAGTGTCTTCCCCTTAATAGAAACAATAAGAAAAGTGCCAATGGACACATACTCTACATGGTTACTGATAACTCTAGCAATTTAAGTAAAATAAAAGAGTTTTGCCGCGAAAGTGAAAAAATGGCGTTGTTGATTTCGTATTATTTTCCAAATACTATGATTCTTCGAGTGTTAATGTTAAATAATGGTGGATTATTAACCGGTAATACTTAGTTAACGTGCATAAGTGTATGCAAATCATACAAAGTTGATATTTAAGTCGCCTTTGCTCCAAAACTACAATAAAAGTTCTAGTAAAGTTACACATTACTAGGGTATGGATTACTAGGGTATTACTAGGATATGGTACCACAGTACTTGACTATGACTGGACCTTGATTCTTTTACTTGACTTTGACTGTGACTTGTGACTAGGACTTTTAATATGAAATACACTTAAAATATTTTATCACTTGACACTGCCTAAATGCAAAAAAATGCGAAGCCAAAATTAAAAAAAAGTACCTAAAATAAAAATATTTACTCATTAGCCAAACACAGGCTAGATTGTAATTATAATTTAAACGCAAGCAAAGCTCTAAAAAACCGGCTTTACCGCTTATATTTTGGCTTTGGCTCGATCCATTTCGATAAAAAATTTATGGACCACCTCTGAAGTATAATAAGACACAAAAGAAAACAAAAAAAAAAATCAAAATATATTCATAATTGGCGGAATTATCGCGTAAGATACATACAAAAAAAGATAGTCAAATTGAGAACATCCTTTTTGAAGTCGGTTACCTAGGTATGTCCCCTAGAAAAGAGAAAACTAAAAGACGTGTGGCACTCGGGGACTGCCGCGGTAAAGCTATTGCATAGCATTTTTTATCAACTTATGCAATTATAATTATTTATTTATTTTATTTATGCAGTATTTTTGTTCCTGCCACCTAGAGGCGAGTTGCTGAACTAAAGAGATAAGCGTGATATTTAAAAAAAGTCATTAAAAGTTCTGCTATTCATCGATAGATGGCAAAACTAAAAAGTATCACCGCTGTGCCGGTCGGAGTGGGGGTGTTAGGTTATTTTCGTTACGGAATTTCTGGATTCGGTCTCCACGCTCAAGGCCCGCGATAGAAGCTATGCAATAGCTTAAAAATAAATATACCACACAGACTGCGGTAAATTTTTTTTATTTTGTTCTTAACTTTGTGATCCCTAGAGCCAGAGGGCGCTATATTCAATTTATTCTGACGTCACATAACCTATAACAGTGGACAAACAAGACGTTTCCATCGTCACATCATCTGTCAACATTATGATAAGTAGTTTAGAAGTTAAGTTGGAAAAGATGAACATACTTACACACATACCGTTCAAAAACATAACCTATAATATTTGCTTTGCCGTAGTCGGGTAAAAAATACACATAGCACTCTTAAAGATAGTAAAAAAAAAACTGAAATTCTTAAAGTCTTTTAACTCATTTAATTTCTCGCAGCATTATGCATTGATTAATGAAATTGTTTTGAATATATCTGATATCTATGGTATATTGTTAATTACAGTGACATTTAAAAATCTTAATGAATCTATTAATTTCAATGAATTCAATATTTAATAAATGTAAAAATAAACATGTAAGAATAAATATATATACAAATTATCTTAGAAACGTGACTTATGTAGACTTAGGTAGTTTACCCTAAAATTGAGCTGCGGAACTTATTTTACTTATATAAACTGTAAAAAATGTTCTTGATTTAAATTTTATTTTGTCTTGTTTCTTAATCTAATTTTGCAATGTTTTAACGACCTAGATAAGAAGTACTTAATAAAATGTTCACTTTAGGAAGGAACTAATTACCAAGATACGGGTGTTACTCACACCCAGTTTGGTAACTAGGGCCGCAATTTGTAAAATGTACTATAATTTATGAAATAAACAATTTGTACTTTACTTTAAAAAAAGATTAGCTTTGGCGAAATTTCTCTATTAAAAAAACATTTGGCTGTGATGACCTTCGTTCAATTTTCTTGTTTATTTTCAGGTTGAATTGGTCAAAAACGACAAAGGCGAGTATGAAATCCACCAACCACGGCCCGGCAACATGCCGCAGAGAGTTCTAGAAGACCTGAAGAGGCTGTACGGACAGAAAAAAGAAGAAGCCATCAAGTAACGTCCTCCCATACTTGTCACCCATCAGCCCGCCTACGCGCACACTTTACGTAACTAGGCTGCGTTCAAAACCTACGATCTTGTTGCAACTTTAAAAAAAAACATGCGGGGCAGTCTTTGGGGACTGCCGATAGAAGTAAAACTATATAATGCCGCCAGCATGATGTGAACGCTACCCACTGGTGGGCTTGAGCACTTGAGTTACCTATAGGCACGATGTCTTGTAGGTAACTTAGTTCTTTGCTGTATACAGTTTTAGTTTAGTTTTAGGAAATATAGGCAATTGGCCCGTAGATAGTCAATTTTTACCGACTTCCCACAAAAGGAGGTACTCAAGTCGACTGTATTTTTTTTTTATGTGTGTTACCTCATAACTTCTTTCCACGTGAACCGATTTACCCGAATATAGGGGATGTACTAAGAGCTATTTTGGCCGAGATGGAAATAAGAAAGGCAAAAAAAAACAAGATCTTTCGAACAAGGTTTCTAGGCCCCGCGTGTTTACCATAATCGACCACATCATCATTTTACCATCAAGTGAGATAGTGGTCAAACGGTAGCCTATCAGTGATTCTCTTGAACGTGAACTCCTGGTATTCTCTTTCATGTACAATTTTGTATGTTTTTTATTTGTTTCAGAATGACGGTAGAGAGCAAGAGGAGCCAAGAAGAGATAAAGAAGATAACAGAGGACCTGTCGAATGTAGATCTTGATTAGCCGTGAAATTAAAAAAAATGTATATAGTACATAAATGGTTTTATTTAATCCAATTCTAACTGTATAAATAATATACTAAATTGAGTATTAGTAGTCTAAATTTAGTATTAGATTAATTATCGTTATTAAAAAAAAGGGCACAGTCAATAAATATAAAAAGATAATAAGAATAATAATAACCGAGCGAGCGCGAAGCATCTCCATTTCAACTTGGACTAAAATGCTTTCGTATGTCCGGATGTCCGGCTGTTTTCCTCTACAAGTCGCATTTTTAAACCGATTCTATTGAAATTTCGTGAGCAGATTATTTAATTATATTATTTATTTTTGTCGATCGAATTTAGATCGAATGGCAAAAAATTCAAAACACTTTTGAAATAAATTATTTATATTATTCTTTAAATAATAATAACAATGTCAGATAAGATTACAAAAGGGGAATAAAACAAATAGCACTGATTGATATTTATTTCAAAATGATGTAGAAACGTGAAGGTAAAAAAAATATAGTTACATATTTCATTTTTTGGTAAACATGTTCAAAAATTTTATTAAGAAAAATTTTGATTTCAATTAAAATTAAAAGACTTTTTCTAGGCACAACGTAGGCCTCGCCTCTACTCAGTTCGAGGTGGACGACTCGTAAGTAACATAATAGTTCTATGGTTTAATCTTTTATTTTATCTTTTAATTTTGGATTCGCAATCGTGTGCATGTAGCCAGTGTCAAGTAATAATATATTTCAAGTGTATTTCATATTAAAAGTCCTAGTCACAAGTGACAGTCAAAGTCAAGTAAAAGAGTCAAGGTACAGTCATAGTCAAGTCATGCCTTAGTAAAGTGGTAGAAACTTTACTAGAACTTCTATTGGAGTTTTGAAGCGAAAGCGAAAATCACGTGTTTCAACTTTGTATGATTTGCCTACACTTATGCACGTTTTCTTAGTATTAATGGTGAATAATCCACCATTATTACATATAACACTCGAAGAATCACAGGTTTTAGAAAATTATACAAAATCAACGCCATTTTTTCACTTTCGCGGCAAAACTGAATACTCATCTTTATTTAGTTTTGGCTTCCCAATCTGTAACCACAGTCTCCTTACACGTTTGCGCATAAATGCGCATATTGCATGACTTATATTATGGCGGTTATGCAAGGTCCCACGTGGAAATTTTTAAATTTATATGGTTTTATTTAAATTTCGGGAAAATGCCCCTATAAAAACAAACTGAAGTCATTCTTCTAATTAATATGTATATGAAATAAAGTTCTCTGTGTTCTGATATAAAATAACAGAAGAAAATGGTTTCAAAAAGAAAAAATATGTAATTTGCATATGATCTAATATTTTTATCATTTTACATAAATGATAAAAGAAATAAGTAATAAAAAGGTTTTTTTTAATTTATTTAACGGCTTTGTCGATGAGTTACCACACCATCGATAAGAACAAAATTAACAATCAAAATAGAAAAAGCAATGTTAACTAAAGTATACAAATACATATGCTGAATTTGACGTTGGTCAGGATATGATGCTGTTACAGAATCCAACAGCAAATATATTGTGATTCTGACCAAAGTAGGGCCTTCTATAGCATATACATACAGTACACATTCCAAAAAGATATGTTGTACATACATTTTCTATAACGCCACACTCATCACAATTATTTCTCATATTTATTTCACACACGCACTACACACACACACACAAACACATTCACACACTGGTCATTCAAATATTGTAAATAGCTGTAAACTAACCCTTGGCATCATTAAATAGTTTCGTGAATGGGAGAAGACGCTGGTTCTTGAAACACCGTGTAAACTACATCGGGAACCAGAGGCTTCAGAATCTACTAAATGTATGTCAATAATATATTTGATTTGATTTGAATTGAGAGATGGTACTTTTTTCATCAGAAATGCAATCTTTTGTTTGATGTCGGATAAAGATCGCAATCGACAAATCGGAATCAGTTTTAATTTTAATTCGACAATATAAAAAGTTTAAAGATGGTTTAGACGATCTTTAATGTTCGGCAAAGTTCCCAAAATGCTTGCTGCATTACCACGCTGTATAGCAAGGCTTATCCTCTACCCCAAATACAGACCAGCATTTTGGTCATGTGCCGAATCAATCAGTCTCTTAGACAAATCTAAGATAATCTAAGATGAATTGTAATAATCTGAGATGAAGGAGACATTTATCATATCATACAGATTCCGACGAAAATGTTTTGTTTATCAGGTCTTTTATGATTGCCGAGTAATACGGTTGATCTTTTAAGAACCCGTATACATTTTTATGTCTTTCTCGCTCGCACGATTCATTGATTTTGAGATATAAAACTGACGGTGTGAGTTATTGTAAATGTTGTCAATATAATCCCTAAATAATAATATCACGGATCTTATAAACTGATATTCGTTTTCTTAGCTTTTGGATTGGCGGAGAAAATCGATGTCAAATTGATTTTATATTTTTTTCACTCTTTCTTCGTCTAATTAATAGGTATTTAAACGAAAATTAATTTAAAGTATCCGTTAAATAATTATTTAGTAAAGTTATTGACAACATTTTCCATAACTCGCTCCATAATTTTTATTTCTCAAAATGAATGAATTGTGCGAGCGAGACAGACATTAAAATGTATACGGGTTCTTAATTGCCGAGTAAAACAGTTACAAAGTCAAGCGTTCTAAGAGACATTTAGGTGTCACTTTTACAGTCGCCAGAAAGCGTTAAAACTTACAAATGAGGTACAAACATAGACCCGTAATGATGTAGCAAAAGTATAAGAGAGGGTGGAGCACATTTTCTCATTGAATTTACAATAAAAATAACTTTAAAAAATAAATAACTATAAAATATTAATATGTTGAAGCACAATACAATTATTTACCTTCGTAATTAGTACAGTTTATTGTTTGTATTATAATAAATTAACTTTAAAATTAGTTAAATATTTCAATCAAGTATCTACTGCAATTTATCGTCAAAATATTCTTAACGGTTGTAATAGGCCTTTTTTTAAGGATACTTTTGAGCCTATTTGAAAATATAGTGTCCCTGTCGACACTTTGTCTCATATAGAAGCAAACACTAATTACAATTAATCACCTACTTGTAGAACCTAGACACACATATGGATAGTAAGCCTATAGTGCCGTGAGAAGCCTAGACAATGGCAAATGCCTATCTATTTAGTAATAACTAAAGACCTCAGGAAATTGCCATTTTTGTGTGAACTATTCGATACTAGTGTCGTAGGATTAGGAATTAATTAAATAATTATACTTAAGTCTTTTGGTATGATAGGCTAGGTGCTTGCTAAATTTTATTTGGTCCGTCATTTACATTATCAAAAAAATTTGAACACGTATTTTTTCTTATGTCAATTAAACAAAAAATGACGAATTTATAGTGCGTTGAAATTCAGCATGACGTCACGCCTCATTACACTTTTTACTGAAGTGTGACGTCACGTGTTTCAGTCAACTTCGACGCTCTTTATTTTTGTCAATTTCTATTGGTTAAATAAAAAAATATAAGTCCAATATCTTTTGATGATGTAACTGACGGAATCATTAGATTTTTTGTTATGCAGGCATCCCTATTATATAGTATTCAGAAATATAGGCAATTGGCCCGTACAAAGTGTTTTTTTTGTTTTTTTTAGTAGTTACCAAATTTAGCAAAGTTTACGAATAGGGAAACGGGAAAAGTGGAACAAATATCTTGTTCTTGTTTTTGGTGTTAGTTCTTTGTCGTTTGACCTTTTGGTACATTTCTATGAAGAAAGCAGTAAATTATAATATGTGGTGTAAAAGTATTTCGGTGATTTTCTTTATCTGTGTAATAAAAAGTAAGTACTTTATTCATATTTTTTGCTTTCTATGAATTTCTTCTAATTAAAAAAAAATCTTTGAAATTTAGATCTTATCATTGGCGTAGTAGGGAAGAATTCTCTTTCTACAATGTTTTTGTGTAATGTTGTTACATTTGAGCAAATATAATTAAACGCAAGCAAAGCTTAAAAAAACCGACTTCACCGCTTTATCTTCGGAACTTTGATCAGATTAGATGTACTAAACACGCATTACTGACGATATTTCAAGAACTAATGATCAGATCTTGATAAAATTTCAACGAGACCAGACCACATGAAAAGCACTAGCTTTCAAATAAAAAAATAATCATCAAAATCAGCTCACAACGAAAGAAGTTATGAGGTAACTTTTGAAGTCGGTCAAAAACGAGAACATCGTCAATGTAGTCCACAGAATACGCATTATTGACGATATCTCAAGAACTACTGATCAGATCTTGACCAAATTTAAATGGGACCAATTGGAAAGCAACATCTTTCAAACTAAAAAAATTTTGAAATCGGTTCACGTGGAAGAAGTTATGAGGTAAAACATATATAAAAAAAAAATACAATCGACTTGAGTACCTCCTCCTTTTTTGGGAAGTCGGTAAAATATACGTTGTTGTTATTCTTAACTAGCTGCGCCCCGCAGCTTACCAGCGTAAATCTCGGGCCCGCGAAAATTCCGTAATAAAAAGCCCATTACAGAATTGTGATAATCCAATCAGCTATCTCCATACCAAATTTCATCAAAATCGGTTCAGCCATTTGAGAGTGAAGAAATAACAAATACACTCACAAACTGGAAGTATGTTAACCATGATTTACCAAATTTCATCAAAATTGGTCCAGCCATTTGAGAGTGAAGAAATAACAAATACACTCACAAACTGGAAGTATGTGTACCATGATTTACCAAATTTCATCAAAATCGGTCCAGCCAATTGAGAGTGAAGAAATAACAAACACACTCACAAACTTTTGCCTCTAATATTAGTATGATAAAAAAAAATTGCTTCGTTTCGCACGTACCCAATGTCGCCTGCATTGAAACAGTTTCAAGACACCTTGACCCCTTCAAAGGTACAGTTATTTACAATTTAAACACATTAACATTCGAAATAAATCTCCATGTTAAATGGAATCGTTGGATTAATTACAATAGGCCATTTAATTACAATTGCTTATTTGAAATCAAGTTATAAAAGCGAAAGAAAAGACGTCGAAGAAAAGAAATGATATCTAAGTATGGAATGCTTTTCAACTGACTTCAAAAAATCTCAATTCGATTGTATTTTTTTATATAACTTCTTTCTGAGGTGACCCAATTTTGTTACTCCTTAATTTATTTGAAAGCTGGTGCTTTCCATGTGGTCCCATTAAAACATGGTATAATGTGATCTCTGGTCACTGTTATTGTATAATTTTAGCATGCCGCAATGGCGGAATATGGAGCACTATTGTCATAGCTCCCACTAGCTAATTGTACCCATATTTAAGCAAATAAAGATTTTGTATTTGTATTTTTATTTGCAATATTTGAAAATTACATTTGAGTTATCTTCAATAATGCGTATTTAATTTATTTAATAAATTATAAAAAGAAAATGCGCCGCCGAATTTCTTGCCAGGTTCTTCTCGAGATGGCTGTAATTTTGCGAATTTGGCAATAGTCGTTAACTTTCATGAGTGCCACTTAGAGGCCCATGTAAATAAACGATTTTGATTTTGAATTTGATCAAGGGTTGCGAAGATAAAGCGGAGAAGTCGGGTTTTTTAAGATTTGCTTGCGTTTAAATTATTTTATTCAAGATAGGATATCGTATAATATTCTCCTCAAGGAACGTTCTGGTTCTGGTTGTGATTGTGTGTGTGATGTGAATCTTTCCGGCACACACGACACAAGTCATCGAACTTAGTGAGGGGTTATGAATGTTAAAGCGTATGCATCTATATTTCCAGTGGAATTACAGGTAATAAAATCAAGTCAAGTCAAGAAAATCGGTGCAGTTGTTTTTTTTTTATGTGATTTGATCGAGAGTGGTCTTAGCTTTGGTAAAATCGATGAAGCCGACTTCAAAAAACGAGGAGGTTCTATGTACGACTGTATGTATTTATTTTTTTATATTTGTTCACCGGTTTCTCCCTCATTTGTGATTAGATTATACTTCAGAGGTGGTCCCATATATTTTATCGAAATCGATCTAGCCAAAACCAAAATTAAAGCGGTGAAGTCGATTTTTTAAGCTTTGCTTACGTTTAAATTATGATTATTTATTTATTGCTCAAGTACCTACAGAATATTTAGTTTTTTGTTTGAATGTGAATTGATCGAAGTGTCCTTAGATATGTTTGGTGAAAATCGGTGCAGCCTTTTTTCAAACAGGTTTTTTTTTTAATGAGATTTGATCGAGAGTGGTCTCAGCTATGTTTGGTAAAAATCGACGCAGCCGTTTTTTTTTAATGTTACTTGATCGGGAGTGTTCTTAGGTGTGTACTGTGTAATGGTGAAAATCGGCATCGGAAAAGCGGCAATCGGCAGGTGCAGCCGTCAAAATTTTGACTGTGCTCCTTGTATTCTGATGCAGGTCATTCAGCAGAAGGCAGGTTCCTCGTCATACCAGAAGATGTAGCCACTGGGTTCGCAGCAATTTACGGATTCTCACCTCGATTTGTAAAAGGTTAACAATAATATATATAAGATACTAATATTATTAGAAGTGTACTTAATATCTTATGCAATATATTAATTGCCCATTGACTTTGGGGGCATTTTTAAGGCAAGCTTTTGACCACTATCTCACTGATGGAAAGTGGATATGCGGCCGAAGATGTAACATGCTAGCCAAGAACATACCTATTCACTCTAGACTTGAAGACACTGTATTGAAACATTCGAGGAACAAAGACGCAGGCAATGAGTTCCATACCTGAACGGATGATAAACGTAGAAGCGAATCGCTTCGAGTGAACTGGAAGTATGTTAACCGTGAATGACGTTTGACACTGTTGTTGTTGGATGGTAAAAAGATGGCACGGAGGAATTATATTTTTTTTTTTTTAATTCGCGTTAGGCAAACTTTTGACCACTATCTCACCTGATGGTAAGCGACGATGTGGTCGACGATGGAGCAAGTTTGCCTAGAAGATAACTATTCATTCGTGACTTGACGACTCCCATATATATATGATGTAATTCCTGAGTACACTCTCCAAAATGTAAGCGATAGAATACCGATAGGCTTGCTACCTTACGCCGGTGACCAAGACTTTGCAGTTTTGACTCTACTAGCTTACTATCACCAATTAGTCTCTTGACTCTCCGGTCAATAGATTTAAGAGATGAGAGCTGGTAAAGAGCTGATCCATCCCAGAGGTGGCCGCAGTACTCCATACATCGGACATTATAACATAACATAAATATAAACGCTTTCACACTCACAGCCCCTTGTGTCGCGGGTGCCGGAAACATTCACATCACACACAATCACAACCAGAACTAGAAACATATATTGGCTTATTTCTTAGGGAACGAAGATCGGACATTATAACATAACATAAACGCTTTCACGCTCACAGCCCCACACCAAGTTCGATGACTTGTGTCGTGGGTGCACACAATCACAACCAGAACCACAAACACAAATTATCTTTGCTTATTTCCCAGGGAACGACCACCGCGTAGGATTCGGGTTTCGATTCGGGAACCACGCGGATCTGCAGATCTTATACGAGCTGGGGCCACAGTTACTCACCAAGCCGTTACAGCCGCTGCGTGAGTACTTTAAAACTTTGTATACAGGGTGTTTGGTAGAGGGTAAGCTAAACTTGGTGGAACTTTTTGGAAAATACAAGTTTGCGTAAAAGCCGCTTGGTTTTATTTATATAGCATTAGCCATGCTAGGCAGAACTATAGTGATAAATTTAGAAAGGAAAAAATTATCGATTGAGGCGGGATTTGAACCCGCGGCCATAGGGTGTCATGCCCTATTGCTCTAACCGCTGAGCTACTCAAGTCCCGCCTGAAGCGACGAAATTAACCTTTCCTTATTATTAACGTCTTACGGGGACGTGTGACGTCATCTACCGAAACAGTTTATAGAAACTACTACGATATTTTTTTCCTTTCTAAATTTATCACTATAAGCCGCTAGGTGTTATTGTTTTTTTTTCGTTGATTTTGTTTTTTTAAATTTTCCGAAAGGTTTACTCTTCCTTGTTTCTGGTCCAATTGTTTTACTTAAATGGCCTCAGATGTTCTTTTGGTCTACTTAAGGCTCTTTTAGATCCCTATACAATGCCTAAATTATTTGTTCTAAGCTCTTAATTCTAAGAAAATGAAAAATACAAAATCCGGTGGGAGACTTCCTAGTCAATAAAAAAAAAACTAAATTCCCCCAAGGAATTTCAAAAAAAAAAACCAAATATTCGATAAATAATTAAACGCAAGCAAAGCTTAAAAAAACCGACTTCACCCCGCCTTATCTTTGGAACCTTGATCAGATTTAATGTATTAAACACGCATTATTGACTATAACTCAAAAACTAGAGATCAGATCTTGATCAAATTTAAATGGAACCACAAAAAAAGCACCAGCTTTCAAATAAAATAAGAATCATCGAAATCGACTCACAACGAAAGAAGTTATGAGGTAACCTTTGAAGTCGGTTAAACGAGAACATCGTCAAAGTAGGCGTACAAAATAGGCATTTTCAATCGACTTTAAAAAAGGAGGTTCTCAATTCGACTGTATGTTTTTTTGTATGTATGTTAAGCGATATCTCCGTTGATTTTGATGTTTTTTTTTTGTTTGTTAGAGTAGGTATACTTCAGAGGTGGTCCCATATACATTTTATCAAAATCGGTCAAGCCAAAACCGAAATATAAGCGATGAAGTCGGTTTTTAAGCTTTGCTTGCGTTTCAATTATTGAGATTGACCGCGGGCCAAATAGTTCTAAAAACAGTGACTTTCATGTCCTACCTAATTGTTATTTTCCAAAATAGATTTTTAAAACAATTTGCTTTTCACTTATGATTGTGGGTGCCCCCTTAATATTTTCATTTATATCATTTTAATTATCATATCTGGCTTTGGACCATAGCTTTACATATTCTCTGAGAATTTGAAGTAATTCGATTGTATGGCTTAGAAGCTAAATGCTTCTGACAGACGGCCAGACGGACAAAGTGCTAAACCACCCAAGTCAACTTAGACATCAGCTTAGCTCGTTAAATATATGAGAAATGATTCCTGATGTCGGTACTAGCTAATAGAGCACTGCTGCGATCTCTCCATAGGTGAGATAGTGGTCAAAATGTTGCCTACATAGAATAAAAAAAAAATTCAACCGCCAGCAGTGGTGTGCAAACATTACTGTATATACTGGATTGAAGGTCAATGTTTCTAGTGAAATTAAGACTTAAAAAGATTTAACATCTTGCGTAATTCCTCTCCATCCAGAGGTTGATGATTTTAGGAGGGGGAAAGGGGGCTTGATCCTTATCTCCCCCCCCCTTTATTTTATAACCTATATTTATGTTTATCTAGGAGCCAGGTCTGCGACTTACCGGGAGCGTCGGCGGCCGGTCATCGAGTTCCTTCTCCGCGCTGGGTTCCTAAAAGAAGCCGAGTACGAAATAGACTTCAATGAAAACGAGTGGAACGAGCCTAGATAAACAAATCCTACAAACATAGATAACATTACCTATTAAGCATAGACTATATTTATTTGTGACAAAAAGAAAAACAAAATAATTAAACGCAAGCAAAGCTAAAAAAACCGACTTCATCGCTTTATCTTTTGAACCTTGATCAGATTTAATGTATTAAACACGAATTATTGACGATAACTCAAAAACTGGATATCAGACCTTGATCAAATTTCAATGGGACCACATGAAAAGCACCAGCTTTCAAATAAAAAAATAATCATCAAAATCGGCTCACAACGAAAGAAGTTATGAGGTAACTTTTGAAGTCGGTTAAAAATGAGAACGTCGTCAATGTAGTCCACAGAATACGCATTATTGACGATATTTCAAGAACTACTGTTCAGAGCTTGATCAAATTTAAATGGGACCAATTGGAAAACAAAATCTTTCAAACTAAAAAAATCGAAATTGGTTCTCGTGGAAAGAAGTTATGAGGAAATACAGTCGACTGGAGTTCCTCCTCCTTTTTTGTGAAGTCTGTAAATTAAAAGTGACAGAAGGGTACACATTGTTTTTTTTTTTTACCTTTTTACCACAAACCGTCCTCAACTCAGCATAATGCTGGTTTGAAAAAAACAGGGCTGGTCCTCCGTTGGGAACGGCATAGATGTTACATAAAAATTACATGGCTTATAGATTTAACATCTAAATCTAAAACTGCTTGTTGGCTTAGTTGGGCGTGTGTTCGCCTTCTAAGCAGGGGTATCGGGTTAGATTCCCGGCGGAAACACAAGTTTTCTCCCCAAGGAAAATTTCTGTTTCTGGTTCTTGTTGTGATTGTGATGTGATGTTAATGTTTCCGGCACCCACGGCACAAGTAATCTAACTCAGTGTGGGGCTGTGAGTAGGAAAGCGCGTAGCTGCGTATTCCAGGTCTAGTGTGTTTACCAGCTTCGATCACATCGTCACTTACCATCAGGTGAGATAGTGGTCAAACACTAGCCAGTCACAAAAAAAAAGCGTTTATTGTTATTATTTTTTTTTGGGGGCACACGAGTTTGACCCATATAAGTTCAAAACTTAAGCTGGTGTTGAACTGAATGAGCAAGCATGACGCTTACCATGCGAGCGTCTCGTGCGTTTCGTTTTTCAATCTTATAAAAAAACTACTTTCATTTATTTACTTAATTAAAATTAAAACGTTACTTAAGGAAAAAAGGTAAACTAATAACATTAAATAATTATTTACAAATTTAGTAAAAAAGGGGGAATAAAATAAATAGCACTCAAACATTTTGTAGACCGCTTGCCAAAGGAAAAGTGCCCAGAATACTAGCTGCGTTTCCATGTTGAATAGAGATACAGATTTTTAGGGTTAAAAAATAAAATGTAAACAAAAAATAAATATTTTCATAATTATATTGTAATATCATAATAACATTAGTCTTTTTCGTAATGGCAATACAATTTTGAACATTAAAAAATACACTACACGTGAGGGGTCGATGACCGTTTGACATTCCTTTTGCCGCCCTTATAACTGTCTATACTATTTTTAATAATTGAAATGGTCTAAGAGGTAATTACATACTCCTAAATTAGTCAATGTAGCAAAATTATTTACAAACATACATCGACGAAACTAACATTCGTCGTGCGCACATGAAAAATACAAATAATTAATATTGTGACGATATTAAGATATTATAACTATTTAACATTATCGTTACAAGTTAGTTACAGGTTCTTATATTAATTAAAATAAAAAAAATCAAATGCTTTGACCATTCAAAGTTACAGTACAGACCTTGCGGTCTTACAATATTAGATGTTAAATCATCGATGACAACATGGATTTCAGGTCTCGCTCATAATAATTGTCCACGGAACATGGCGATAAAACGTAACGTGGCAATAGTGAAGCAAAAGTAAGCCGGCTGGTAAAAGAGGTTAGACTTAAATAAAATTGTTGTAGATTGTTTATAATAACATACATCCACATTTGTATGGGATAATCTATACACCTATATCGTGAAGTTTATGTTCGACCCGAGGTCCATTTGTTTGATGAGTTAAATAATTAATTATTAGAATGGTAAGAAATAATCCTACCAAATAATCAGTAGAGACATTATTTTTGGTAATATTTTTAATCTATAAACGAGATAAATTATAAGTCATAGACAATGTATTTTTTTACATATTTCTATCCCGTATTTAATTATTGCTAAACAATGTCCTCGATTCTGATGTCACACACTAAATTAAATTTAAACTATTCCTGTCTTTTACAAAATAGGAACACAAGACAGAGATAGCATACTGCTGTGCTGTCAAGTTAGTCAGAACTTAGATGTCTATGCAAGCTTAGTCGAGTATGTTATTGGTGTTGACTAAAAACGCGCGCCTTTCTGCTGTTCATATTTTAAATGATAAACTAGCTTGACAGCTCTAAAATGTATGCTATCTCTGTCTTGTGTTTCTATTTTGTAAGAGACAGGGATAGTTTAAATTTAATTTAGTGAGTGTACATCAGAATCGAGGCCAATGTATGAGTATATTCAATTGAAATTGTTTAGGGCCAATTTTGCAATCCATAAATAAACAGTCAGATATCAAAAGAGGTCAAGGTCCAGAGTCAAGTCTCTAGTAAAGTGGTAGAAACTTTATTGTAGTTTTGGAGCGAAAGCAAAAATGGCGTTTTTCATCTTTGTATGATTTGCCTACACTCATGCACGTTTACTAAGTATTAACGGTGAATAATCCACCATTGTTACACATTAACACTCGAAGAAACACAGGTTTTGGAATATAAAACAAAATCAACAACGCCATTTTTTCACTTTCGCGGCAAAACTCCTGAATAAACTTTTTAATATCACAAGCTTTGTAGCACAGACCTACAGATAACGATCAAATCTAGCAAGCTCCATTAGACCCACATCCCGATGTCCGATTGGACTCAAATTTGCTATACTTATGTATCTTCGGTGACAATACAATGATATGGTACCATGGAGCTGGTCTGATGGAGACGGAAGATGTCCATAGGAACTTCTGAACTAAACAAGATAAACCATTCGAGTTTGGGCTCGTTTGATTCGTCTTGACAAGTTCTCTGGTTATATAACTTTTTAGTCCATTTTTATTTACAACTGCTATAAAATTAGTTAAGTTTTTTTTTTAATTATTACGTATTTTTACCATTATGCTGTTTGTTTGTTTGAGGATTTAAAAATTGGCACTTACTTAATGTTTTATAAAGATTTTCTTAAGTCGATATGTCGGAGTACGGTTTCCATACAAAAATCAATGGAATCGTGATGTATGTAAATTAAAAAATTCTAAATACATGCTATAGAAGATTTCGGAGGTGAGGATGGAAATATACCTATACAAAACATGTGATATTATTTCAAGATTTTTTTTTCTTCATTTTATAATTAAGAAAAAAAAATATAAGCTAACTAGCCTGTGTATTGGTGTGTATGATAACATATTTTGGTAATTTTTATGTATTGTTGATATGAAAATCATACATTTTGTATGTATTGCGCATATATCTACCCTAAAATGCTTATATAGCATATATTTAGGAATATTTACACGAACCTCATATTTATCTATTATGACGTCTGAATACGAATAGAGGGCTCTCTACACGGGTCTTGGGTTCGATTCCCGGCAGGAGCACGATTTGCCTTCGCAAGGGACATTTGTGCATCTGGTTTTGCGTGTGATGTAAATGTTTCCGGCACCCACGATACAAGTCTTTGAACTTAGTGCGGGGCTGTGAGTGTGAATGCGTGTTTATTCATTGATTTTTGTATGGGATGCGTACTGTAACAGACAACCTTGATTAGTTTCATTTAGTTCAAGTCCGATCGACATTTTTTTTACATGCAAGCTCGTTCAATGGATAATTAACATAATTAAAATAATACTATAATACATTTTACAATATTTACAGATTCTTTTTTATTAGAAAACGCAAGCGAAGAGCTTCTATATTCGCGTCTCAACTTTCAACCTTAAAACAAAAGCTTAAGGTCTATTAGCCGGATTCAATTATATGCCGTTTGATCTTAAAACGACATAGTCTATTGGCTAGCTGATAGTCAAAACGATCGCGAAGATAGAGATCGCTTGCAACTTTTACACTTTAGTGTAGGTAAGAATTTTTTTAATATCACTTATTTATTAACAAGAGAATATGTTTTTATTCTTAATTTTGACATTGACTTATTACTTTTGTGTCACTTTTGACACTAAATGTCAGCTGTCAGCTGTCACAATACATTTAGATTTTAAGTATGTTTATTATTATCATTGTTCCATTTAAATCCCTGACCTATCAAAAATGAATCATATATGATATGTTAATAAATGAATCATATATAATATGAGCTATTGTTTTCAGGGAACCTGTTAAACGCCTTAATGTATAGTTTGCATGGAATGGAAATAATATAAGAAATGCAATATGTCATTTTTATTTGAGAGGAAATATGAAAAGTAGGAAGTTATTATTTGAGTTTTATTTTCATTATGAATCATTTGAAAAAATATGTATGCTTATGTTAGAAAAATAATTGCTTATTTATTAATAAATGTATTTATTTTTTATTATTATTTTGGACGTCATTTTATCGTTAGCATATTAAAAAGCAGAGAATAATAATACTTGAATAATGCAGGACGAAAGAGAAATATAAATACAACACAACAGCAAATAGAAAAAAAAAAAGATAACAGATGAGGTTTAGAAAAAGGTTAATCAAATTTTGATTTTTATTTATTTGACACATTAATAGATGATAAATGTAAGTGTCAAATTGAAGCAAAATGTGGCAGTTTAATATATGTGTATGTGTTAGTTTCTCACATTTAGTATGCCATAAAATTGGCCATGCGCTTTATCACAGGAAAAAAAAAATTGTAAAACTTAATTTTATCATTTACTAATAAAATGAGTTTTACTTTTAACATTACCACAAATAAATACAAATATTTTTATTTTATAATATCCATAATTTATTATATTATTATTAACACGTTAACAGACCAAGTTAACGTGTTAAAGAAAACTCAAATATTTTTATATAACTTAAAGAATTATGTAGAAAGAATAGTAATAAAATGAAAAGAAAAATGTCACAGAAATTTTATTAAATATAAATATTTTTTTTATTGAATTTTTATAACTATAATTGGAGTAAATATGTCGTAGGAAAAATAATAATAATATGTAAATAAAAATGACAGAGAGGTGGTAATTTTAAAATTTATTTTAGGTATCACATAAATAGATATTTTTTTAAATATCTAATACGTGTTAATAGTTTTATATAGTATTTTTATTATTGTACAAAAAATATATGAAAATAATTATTTAAAATCAATATAAGATATACTTAAATGTTAAGAAAACATGCCAACAAACAACAAATAAAATTAATACAATAGATACATAATTTTTTTTTTCGCTCAAAATGTAACCCCGCCATATAAACAAAGTCTTTTTTGTACAATAATAAAAATCATCACCAAACGAATTGAAAAAAAACTGCTATTTGTAACAGTTATCAATAGCATGTTATTTGCGTTATTTATTAACAAAATAGCTAGTTAGTTGCAACGATCACGTAACATAATATCACAATTTTGTCTTTTACGTTCCTGAAATTGAAATATTAGTTATTTTGAGCGAAATAGACAACATTTTACAACTTTGTGTGCAAGTTTAAATCAGTGTACGATTAATAGTTTTTATTTAGCGATATACAATGTGCAACAGAAAGGTGTAGTACTACTCAAGCCACGCATCTAGCTACATGTATGGAGTCTGACAGAAACTTCTGAATTCGCGGCAGCAGCGTGAATATTGAGTTATGATTAATAGTTTCTAAAAAATGATGCCATTTGCAACCCTATTTCATCAGCTACCGTTTTACACCACATAGTCTTTGGACCTAGACGTCTGACAGTGGAGGCCAAAACAAAGCTCAAGGTCACGCGCCTCAGATGTACCTCAGATGTAGGGTTGTCAAAAATATTTGAAAAACATACTTTTCGATTTTTGTATCGAAAAAATTATCTCCGATTTCGAGTTTCGTTCTCTGGCATACGATTCCTGGCACGATACACATACACACCACCAAGTATTACTACAGCTTTCTGTTACAGGTTGTATAACTATTTACTCTGGGATAAAGCTTTATTCAAAACTATCGTGATTATCACACATAATGTATCAATATTACGGCTCAAAACACGTCAAAAACGTCGAGTTTCATCATGAGTCGAACGCGCTAAAAAGAACAAGTCTAGAGTGAATAGGTACCTTTTAGGCAAGTATGTTCGGGACATGCTTGCCTAGAAGGTACCTATTCACGGACGGGAAACGGTATCTTGCAACTCCAATGCGTCTTTTAACCAATTATAAAACAGTTATCTTTATGCCCTGATTTTAGTTCACTTGTTTTAGTGCGTCTTACCGATTGGTCTCCACTGCAGAAACATCTATAAAAAACAGGGTGTGTCATAAAGACACACGATAGTAGTGAAAAAAGGTTGATCAGAATTTCAAAGCCGTCCCATAAGGAGTTTCACTCCAAAAACATATTTAGAACACTGTACACAAATACAGACCTCTCAACCTGAGTTAGTACATGGCGGGGGCGCTGCCTGTAAACAAATGTATCATTTTATTAGGAAACAGTGTTAGTTCTACCCTTTCCCGCATGCCAAGGTAACTTTGTCGGACTTGGATTAATCCGACAACTAACGTAAAGCATATTGAACGTTTCGGCAGTGGAAACCTAAGGCTATGGGAACACATAGGTAAAGATAAGCTACAATATCATGGAGCGCCCCTCCAAAACGTTTGAATGTATTTGTGAAAGTATTTAAAAAGCGCCACCGAGAATCGCAACGCATGCCTACCCCCTCTAATAAGATGAAAACTTACAAATACATACAAAAGCATTCGTAAGGATGTGACTACAAACATTGAAACAGTAATTTAGAGGGGCGCGCCATGATATCGTAGTTTATCTCATATATATCGTACCACATATACATTGAAAGTAACTTTCTAAACATTAGCAATTGCCATCGATAGCGCATATTGCACGCCCATTTAATTACATCTCAGTTAAAATTGACGTGATCAAATATATACATCGTCAAAATCTGACAACGCACGAACTGTCAAAAAATATTGTTTAATCAAATAATGATGCAAAATGGTTAGTCTTTTCGCGCCATTTATACGTATCGCAATTCACAGATAAAATACTTATTGCTGTCTTTTTACACATTTGTTACAACGTTATTACACTATTAACACATTCACGTTTTAATAATACAACACTTCACTAAAGACATCGACGTTAAAAGTTCACAAATCACCGGTTATTAACATTCTATGATAACATTATAACGGTTATTTTATAACGGTTACGATGAAGTTATAACGGGTTTGATAACGTTATGACGATGTAGAGCGCAACATTCTCTATGATTCTATATTGGTTCGGATTTTAAAATAAATAGTTTCGATTGTTTTTACAAGCTTTTATTTAACTTGCAATGTATGTTCGAGTCAAATCTTGCAACAGAATTGTAAAGCAGTTACCCTCAACCGATTGAGATAAAATTTTGCATACACATTTAGTTTGGATGACAATGCATGGTTAGCTATGTGACGTCATTCTAAATACAATATAGCGGACTGCTCAAAATGGCCTAATGGTTATTTTTATTTTTTTCTTCTTTCTTTTTGTTCTTATTCTTAAAAAAAAGTGCTGGCGTGGAAAAGAGGTTTACGTTGTATTATATTGTATCAAAAACACATGTGTATGTCAGTTCTTCAATACATTTTTATTTTAGGAAACAGCAATAAAAGTTTAGACTTCCTATAGATTTAAGTTATTTCAGTGACATAAGTGGCATTGGTCTACGCCAATAACTATTCTATAATGGTGTAGAATGTAGATGATTGATGAGTGATGTGCATCGGTAAGTATGTCTTAGAAAGTAAATTAAAAAAATGGAAAAAATATAATACTGTCATTACAAAATTAAAATAATTTATTACTAATGTTAAACTTTAAAAACCTGATATTAATTTTACAATAACGTTGCTACCGTGTTATTTATTATGCAATTAATTATTGTGAACATAAAATAACAACTTGATTGTAACTTATAGATTCAATGTTAACAATCACCAATCATTTTGTTAAAATTCTATAACCAGTTATATTAACGTTATTCTGTAGCTATATTAAATGTCACATAAGTTAAATAGCCTGCTATTTAAAACAGTTTTTATAATACAGTAAAATTTAACGATTATTAACATAGATATGTTGTTACTGTAACAACGTGAGAAACCTCTAATAAATAACATAACTATTACGTTACATCACCCCGAATCAAATAACCGTTCAAGCTCGTAATAACGCGATATACAATCAACAAAACGTTATCAATAACCGTTTAACGTTATCACGTTTAACGTTACAAACACCGCAACGTTATTGAATACTACACGCTATTCGTTATTTATCACGTATTTTTGTTATAAATAACCGTTACATTTTAAATCACTTGTTAAAAGTATCCCAGATATATTGTATACTAGCTGTCGCCCCCGGGTTCTTTTGTGTTAGGCGGTAGGCTCTGTGGTTGGTTGAATTGGTTCACCATCTTGCTTTGCATCATGTTGAACAAAATGTCGGAATATTGTTCTATTAGAGACATAGCGGGGTTGTTAACGCTGCCTTCTGTAAGCAATAGTAAAGTATTGTCAATTATAGCATGTTTTAAACAATCAAACGGTTTCACACTCACAGCCCTACACTAAGTTTGTAGACCCACACATTTGGTACCCGCGATTACAAGTCATTGAACTTTGTATGGGGCTGTGAGTGTGAAAAGCGTATATTATGAATGGTTTACTGGTTATAATTTGACCTATCAATGATTTTCTATTTTTCTACATATCTTTAGACATAGTTTATTTAAAGATGATACTGTCCAGTTGCAACGCATATTTAGAGAGACACTGCCAGTTAACAAATATGTTTAGAGATGATACTGTCTATTAAAACTATCGTGAGTATTACACATAATTGTTTTTGTGTACGGCTTGAAACACGTCTAAATTTCGACTTACTTTGTAGTCGACTAGTTTCGCTCGCCTCTGCGTATCGCGCGTCTGACTCATCCCGGTGAAGGACAACAAATTTGTCCGAAACTAGTCGACCACAAAGTAAGTCGAAATTTAGACGTGTTTCAAGCCGTACACAACATCAATTATGTTACTGTCCAGTTACCACGTACCTTAAGAGATGTTACTGTCCAGTTACCACGTACCTTTAGAGATGATACTGTCCAGTTTCTCCCTGGCCTGCACGTTGGCCCGTTCTCCGTCGGTGGAGGAGAGCGAGCTGAGCGCTTCACCGCCGTTAGTGGATCGTGGGACCGCGCCGCGGAGGACCTTCTGTGTTTCTAAGATGGCTGCCTCCAGACCTGACATGAAATAAATAAACATATGCAGGAATTTTAACATAGGTTACGTTTTTTGATATATTTATAGCTATAGTAATGTAATATTTATAGTATAATAAAGTGAAAGTATATTTATTTACTTAAATAAGTAATGAGGTACACCACAGTCCCTGTTTGTAATATTTTTATGATATCCCTTTGGTTGTCTGGAAGAAATCGCTTTGAGCGATAAGACCGCCCTTTGTGCTCTTAAAATATGTTTAATTTAAAATTTCTTTGTAAGTGTTCTTTGTACAAGCTTTTATTGAGCTTGCACTATATGTATGTATGTATGTTTGTTCGGGTGGAATCTTGCAACTGAACTTTGAAGCAGATATCTTCAACCGATTGAGCTGAAATTTTGTATTCACGTTTAGTTTGGATGACGATGCATGGTTAGTTGTGTGACGTCATTCTAAGTCCAACATGGCGGAACACACAAAATGGCGGACAAGTTATTTTTAATGCACTCCTACAATATGGGTATCAAATGAAAGGGCTTGCTGAAAAATAACTCGAAAAATAAAGTGACGTCACTTTAAATCCAATATGGCGGTCTTCTAAAACCTTGTCTTTAAAAAAGTTTAAAAAGTAACTTATTTAGTGTGCAAATAAAGAATTTATCTATCTATCTATAAAATTACACCAAACTGCCTGTTGACTTAGTGAATGCGCGTTCGCCTTCTAAGTATTAGGTTCGATTCCCCGAAACACAAGTTTTCTATCTATAGAAAATTGTTTTGTTTTTGGTTCTGGTTGTGTATGTGTGATGTGAATATCACCGGCACCCACGACACAAGTCATCGGACTTAGTGTGGGGATGTGAGAGTGAATAAGTATCTTTAAGCATGTCATATCATCAACGCTTTCCATCAGGTGAGATAGTGGTCAATTGTTTGCCTATTCTAGATAAAAAAAAAACGTACTGGCGATAGATTTTAATATTAACTTTCCCATTTAGAACCTGAGAGAGTGAATAGGTACTTACTGAGCAAGCGTGCTCCATCTTCGACCGCATCGTCGCTTTCCATCAGGTGAGATTTTGGTCAAACGCTGGCTTAGTCGCAAATAAAAAAATAAAAAAAATCGTATCATGTCGATGGTAACACTTACACCTTTTTAGCATTGAACTCGAATGAAAAAAAAAACCTTACCGCTAATGTCTGCCGCGGCGTTGGGTTCTCTCTGCAAACTCGCGTACAGCTGAACCACTTTTGATGCGGTTTTCGTCAACTGCTCAGTCAGGGCCGAGCAAAGTTGCGATGACGACACTGCGAAACAAAACTAGGAATTTGAAAGAGGAACGAAAGGCGTCTGTCAATATGGCTGTCACTTATCGCTTCGTAGGTGTCACTATATCACTATGAACTGTAATATGTAACTTTTTACCGCTACCCTCTGGGCGGGCTCAATCTAGTCCCGCAGCCATGCTGTGGCTGTCATTCTGGCTGTCACTTTTCATTTCGTAGCTGTCACTCTGACGCTATGAGCAGTTATATGTATTACTCACTGTTAGCCTCAGGGGAGGCTTATTTTAGACTCGCTGCCATGTGGTGGATGTTAGTCTGTCTGTCACTTATCCCTTCATAGATGTCACTCTGACACTATGAGCAGTTACATGTTATACTTATTGTTAGCAGAGGCTAACAATAAGTATAACATGTAACGGCAAGTTCGTCCTTGATTCGCTGCCGCGTGTTGGCGGTCAGTCTGGCTGTCACTAATAGCTTCGTAGCTGTCACTCTGACAGTATTTACAGGTTCATGTAATACTCACTGTTAGCCTCTGGGGCGGACTCGTTCTTGGCTCGCTGCCGCGTGGTGGCTGTCAGTCTGGCTGTCACTTCTCGAGCCTTCGCTGAGAGGTCGCGTTCGCTTCCACTTCGACCTGATGTCAAAAGTTAATTATTTTAACAATTTGTGAATATCTACTATAGCTATATATACCTGCAGAAATTTATTTTAACGCCATCTATAGACAAACTATAGCTTTTTCTTACCGGCAAGTCTATTGTCGAGACTCGCCTCTCCCTTCAGAGCTTCGATATAAAAATGTACTTCAACGCCATCTAGTGCGAAACTACAGCTTCTCACCAACGATTAGTTTAGCGCTATCTAGCGAATTTACAGTGCAACATTACCAGCTCATCAATTGTCAAAAGACAGTCACATCAGCGCAATCTACCGACAGACTACAGCTAACTACTCACTATCTCGGCAATAGGCTAGACGCCTTATACAATCCATTTAATCAGTCATTTTCATTAAAAAAATATTGGACACATATTTTTTCTTTTGACAATTAAACAATATATATAGTGAGTTTTAATTCCGCGTGACGTCACCCCTCAGTACACTTTTCACCGAGGCGTGACGTCACGAACTTTGACGCTCTTCATCTTTGTCAATTTCTATTGATTTATTAAATAAAAAAATATATGTCTAAATTTTTTGATAATCTACTACGGACTTATTAGATTTTTTTACCCAAGCATCATCCCTATCGTAATTAAATACTGCTTACGATTACGTCAAATCAAGCTCGTCAGTTTTATTGTCAAACAACGCCATCTATCGGCAAACCATGTCAACTCACCAGCGCGTCGCATGTCGATAGAGGCCGCTCTTGGCCTCCCCTCGCCTGTGGCGCCCTCTGCTTCTGAACTTGATTCTTCTTGAGCTCCGGTCGAAAGTGACACTGTGCAAAGTGAGGTTAGTTGGTTAGCGTGCTCTGTGAACATAGGCGACTGGTGTTTCATTAATTGTATGTAACGTTTTGTGAAATATATATATAATGTGTAACAGAAAGGTGTAGTAATACTTGTTGGTGTGTATGTGTATCGTGTCAGGAATCATCTGCCAGAGAACAAAGGTCGAACATAATTTTTTGCGTACAAAAATTAACAATTATATTTTTCAAATACTTTTGACAACCCTACAGTGTATATGTGCGGCAATCGGAGATATTTGTTCCGTACAAAAATATAATATTATTTTGCCAACCCTACTATTACATCTGTGGCGCGTGACCTTGACCTTTTTTATGGCCACCACTGTCAGACGTCTAGATCTAAAGGCTATGTGGTGTAGAACGGTAGCTGATGAAATAGGGTTGCATATGACATATTTTTTAGAAACTTTAATTCATCATAACTCAATATTAATGGTGCTGCCGCGAATTCAGAAGTTCCTGTTAGACTCCATACATGCAGCTAAATGTGTGACTTGAGTATTACTACACCTTTCTGTTACACATTGTATATCTACAGGATTGTACGGAACACTCGGTGCGCGAGTCCGAGTAGCACTTGGCCGGTTTTGGTACATCATATACATGCTTATGCCAAAAGTATAATTGTTGGCAAGAGTATGTCAAATGTTTTAACATCAGTAGGCGGTGTTCTATCTAACTACAATAGCCTATGCGCTATACTATTAGTCGACATGCTAAAAAAGCATAAGTGATTCTGTTCTCGATTTTCGTCATGAAATGGTAAAGTGGGACGTATCTAGTACCAGTTTTCTACCGACTCCACAAAAAAGGAGGAGGTACTCAAGTCGTCTGTATATACAATATAATATAACATGTTTATTGTTTTGTCTGTTACCTCATAACTTCTTTCCACGTGAAACGATTTTGAATTTGTGGGGGGTGATATCGACGAGGGATGAGCGATCAGCGAGGGAAACAATCGCATAGGTGGTATGTCCAACAGTAGTTTATTAACGTAGAAAAGTACTACTATTACATTTATATAGACGCAGTCTACCGAACTCCTGAAGGAATATAGTCCCAACGGGGTGGAAGCAATATTTCACTCAGGGGCTGATAGGGCGTTTAATATTAGTTCATTCAACTAATAGTCCCAACAAGGTGGAAGCTAAAGTATTAGACTTGTGTAACTCATGAGTGATTCATTAAAATGATATATATCTGAAGCAAAGATATATTGAATCAGTAAATCACCCGTACTCAAAATCAATCTTTATATCACTGTATCATTAGGATAGAGTTGGTTTGGATTCGTTACGGACAAAGATAGAAAGAAACGAATTGATGGATTATAGTGGAAAAGAAAGAGAAAGAATGATTAGCGCTTGCGCAGTGAGGCAGGTTCTATAAGATCACAAACGCCCGCAACAGAATAGCTAAAATAAAATGAATCGTAAGTAGTCTAAATAAGGTGCAGTCTTGCTGTAAAAAGTCATCTATTTTTTTATATTTCAAATGTGCATACAGAGCTACGTTGAAAGCCGTTAGACGGTTAAATATCCTAAATAAATCTTTATCATTTAGTGATAAGGCACAATATTGCTTGCAAATGCGGGACGTTTAAATTATTATTTTGAATCTGTATAGTTTTGAGTTTGTTTGTTTACATTACAGTGCAGTCTTCGAATTGTTTTTGACGATTATTTACGCGGGTGATAATTAATAACTTGTATTATAATACTGTATATATTAAAAATTGTAATAAATAAATAAAAAAATCAATACATTAATCTCACATCATGAGATCGCCACTGATGACAAGAAATGAAAATTGATTGATGCATTATCACTTTTCGCTTCTGTTCATCCAGACGATTCTATATCCATCCAACTCACATAGCACGGTGAGTTAAAGATACAAATGAGTGATATATATCAGTAGATCCGAAAGATACATATCTCTCTTTTCTTTTCAATGATACATATTGCGCATGTCTATAAAGTATGCAGAACCAATATGAGAGGAAGGAATACAAAAGTTCCTCTGTGATTGCGATTGTAAACGGCGCGCCGGGAGGCACCAGATGTCCGCGAACGAAACGTTTGCGAGTTTTAAGGCCTCCCAGCGCCATCTAGTTATCGGCTTGGAAACACGTTGCGTATGTTTACTCGAACTAGCGGCAGGTGGCGTTACAAATTATTTTTTTGTTGAAAGGTGTTGCTTTCCAAGTGGTCCCATTTAAATTTGATCAAGATCTGACTAGTAGTTTTTGAGTTATTCTCAATAATGCGTATTCTGTGGATTACATTGACGATGTTCTCGTTTTTAACCGACTTTACTTCTTTCGTTGTGAGCCGATTTTAATGATTATTTTTTATTTGAAAGCTGGTGCTTTCCGTTTAAATTTGGTCAAGATCTGATAACTAGTTTTTTGAGATATTGTCAATAATGCATGTTTAATACGTTGAATCTGATCAAGGTCCCGAAGACAAAGCGGTGAAGTCGGTTTTTTTAAGCTTTGCTTGCGTTTAATCATAAATAGCTGAATTAGTTTCCTTAGCTCCGTGACTGCCCAAGATGGCGTTACCAAAGCAAGAGAAATAATATACGAAAAGCAAGTGACCACCATCTCACCTGGATCTTCTAGGCAAGCATGTAACATCATGCTGAAGATACCTTCACTCTTGACTTGAAGACTCCCAGTTTATACCGTTCGGGGAACAAAGACTCGAACAATGAGTTCCATTGCTTCGCTGTACGGATGATAAACGCAGAAGCGTAACGCTTCGAACGAACTGGAGTTATGTCGAGTAGAGAATTTTTTCACCGGCAGAAAAATAACTCCAGGACACAAACTTCCTTAGTCCACCTGGAAGGCTCAACAGGGTGCGTATCCAGGTTGGCAGATCAAAAGACTATCTGTCCAGGTTTTTATATCGACCCAAGCACAAACCGATGCAATTGTAGAGCATCATCGTAAGCTATGGTTCATTTATTGACACGGTGGGTAAGTCTCTCCCCTCTGCGCCGTGGGTCCTGGTTCGATTCCCGGCAGGAACACAATTTTCCTTCCCAAGGGAGATTGTGCTTCTGATTCTGGGGTGATCATGTGTGTGATATGCAATGTTTTGGACACTTTTTGTATAAACATAAAAGAAACAAAAACGCTTTCACACTCACAGCCCAACACATTCACATCACACACACAATTACAACCAGAACCAGAAACACAAATTTTCCTTGGGGAGAAAACTTGTGTTCCCGCCGGGATTCGAACCCGATACCTTAGAAAGCGAACGCTCAATCAACTAACCCAACGGACAGTTCAGTATAAGCGTGGAATTCTCCTCTCCTTCGGTTGTTTCTTCTAATAACCTTACGCTCATTTTGTAGAAGGTATCCCATGTTGTGAAATAGTTTGAACTGCTCGCTGGCATAGTTGATTGGGCTTCGAAGCAGCGGGCGTCGGGTTCGATTTCCGGTAGGAAGCAAGGGGGTAAACTTATTAGTATTCTATCGCTTACATTTTGGAGAGTGTGCACAGGAATTACATGAGTTAATTCCCCCATACCCTTTTTATCATGTAACAACAGGACAATCTATCAAACGTCATCCATTTATGGTCAACACATATCCAGTTCGCTAGAAGCGTTTCGCTTCTACGTTCATCATCCGTACAGCAACGGAGTGGAACTCATTGCCTGCGTCTTTGTTTCCCGAACGGTATAATCTGGAAGTCTTCAAGTCTCGAGTGAATAGGTATCTTCTAGGCAAGCATGTCCCATCTTTGACTGCATCATCACTTTTCATCAGGTCAAATGCTTGCCTACTATGCATAAAAAAACAACACAAGTTTTCTCCTGAAGGGAAGCTTGTGTTACTGGTTCTGGGTGTGTGTGTATTGTGTGTTATAACTATAAAGCACAACAAATGTCCCTTGGGAAATTCTGCTCCTGCCAAGAATGTAACCGAGAACCCATCGCGTCCACCTGGTCGTCGTATAACAGGTTCATAACTGGTCACCTCTTGGCCTCTTCCTGTGGGCCTTATAAATAAGCTCAAAGTCACAACGACCTAGTGAAAGGGCTATGCTCGGGGTTTCTCTACGAGATCGAATCAGGAATGAGGAGATCCGTAGACGAACGAAAGTCACCGACATAGCCCGGCGGGTTAGCAAGTTGAAGTGGCAATGGGCAGGGCACATAGTACGTAGAACGGATGGCCGATGGGGCAGAAAGGTTCTAGAATGGAGGCCACGGACTGGCAAGTGCAGTGTCGGAAGACCGCCCACAAGGTGGATGGACGGCATAGTGAACGTCGCAGGAAGACGCTGGATACAGGCCGCTAACAACAGTTATTTTTGGAGATCTTTGAGGGAGGCCTATATCCAGCAGGTCCACTGCTGGATATAGGCCTTCCCTTCTAATGGCTGAGATGATGAACTGGTCACTGGTGAAAACAACACCAATTTCACAAACAACGAGAGTTCTGTATAGGTTCCACAACCATTGTAATAAGACCCCTGCACTCACCAGCACTGTATGCGTGCGCGGGCCCGCGTCGCCTGGGCGCGTTGGACGCCATCTTGTTGAGAGAACTGATGGTGGGCCGCATGAGACCCTGCGCCCGAGGCTGCTGGCGGGAAGGCTGGCCGTCGGATTCTGAGTCACTCTGATAAATAACATTAAAGTAATTACATTTTTTTTTATAGCCGATAGGCAAGCATTTAACCACTATCTCACGTATAGAAAGTGATGAAGCAGCCGAAGATGTAGCATGCTTGCCTAGAAGATACCTATTCACTCTTGACTGGAAGACTCCCAGATTATACCGTTCGGGGAACAAAGACGCGGGCAATGAATTTCACTCCTTCGCAGTACGGATGGCAAATGTAGAAGCAAAACGCTTCGAGCGAACCGGAGACATGTCAACCATAAATGGATGACTACTAGTATTTATTGGTTGAGCGAAGCGAGATCTCAAGTTGACTTGTGTAGTTCGCTTTGTCCGTCCGTTCGTCTGTCAGAAGCATTTAGCGCCTAAACTATACAAGTGAATTATTTCAAATTCTCAGAGAATATGTAAAGCTATGGCCCTAAGCCAGAAATGGCAATTAAAAAGATATATATGGATATGTTAAGGGAGCACCTATACACGTACATCAAAAGCAAAGCATTTTTTTCTTCTATCTCTATCTACGTGTATCGTTAAAAAGCAGCAGAGTATGAAACCGTTTAAAAAAAATGTATGTTGAAAAATAACAATTTGATAGGCCACCAAAACCACTGTACTTAGACCTATTTTGTCCCGGACTATCTCAAAAACGGCACAAAACTTACATATAATATCCGTTACATTCTGTACTTGAACAACGAATACAGATATCAAACAATTATCAAGAAAAAAAGTTATATGCAATTAATCTCAAGTTTTTTTGTATTAGGCAAAATGTAGGCACGAGATCTCAGTTCGGAGCGAACGACTATTTATGAAAAGAATATACTTATTATAATGTTTTGTTTAATAGCATGCTTGAACTGTCCGTTGGCTTGTTTGGGTGAGCGCTCGCCTTCTAAGCAGGGGTATCGGGTTCTATTCCCGGCGGGAACACAAGTTTTCTCCACGAAGAAAATTTGTTTTTCTGGTTCCGGTTGTGATTGTGTGTGTAATGTGAATGTTTCCGGCACCCACGACACAAGTAATCGAACTTAGTGTGGGGATGTGAGTGTGAAAGCGTTTATGTTTATGTTTATAATAATAAGAGTCAAAACCTCGACGTGATTGTGTGAATAAGTGAATTAATTCTTTTGAGAAATAAATATATCTTAAACCTCAATAAATGAAAACTCCCTGCAATGGGAGAACATTATTTCCACCAATGTTTCTGTGTAGATGGCGCTGTCCGTATGTTCTTAACTGTCAAAAGTAATTGTGAGTTTTGCCGCGAAAGTGAAAACATAGCGTTGTCAATTTCCAAAATTTGTAATTATTGAGTATCAAGGATTTCACTTACGGTTGTTTCTCGCATTGTTACGCGGCTAGTTTCGGAGCAGTCGATGTTCCTTCATCAGCCGAGTACGCGCGTAGACCGACGTCACGGCGTCGTGTGTGCGGACGGTCCGACTGTTCCGAAACTAGTCTCATAACAATGCGAAAAAACCGAGACTAAAATTGTTAAATCCTTAAGGGACCACCGGTGGTTGATTTGCCCATACAATCGTAATACCAAAATTATTTATAATTCAAGCATATTACCACCATACTGTTTTATTATTCTGATTAAAAACGTATTAATCTAGGTTCCTGGATAGTTTTTATTCCAAAATAATTACCTAAAACGAAATATAAGCCAATTGATTTTTACACATTATTACGACTTAAATGTCGCATCTTTAACTTATTCGTTTTGTATTAAAAACTAACACATTTAATTACAACAGGAACATAGAATATCATTTCAAGGTACTATTAATGCAAAAAACAATGGCTAAACATTACATTTTCATTCATAATTTTTGGTATTACAGCACCTATCATAATTTTTTCGGTCGGTAGTGCTATCGCATCAAGCATGGGCACAGTTTGCCAGTTAAACAGAGACAGCCTATATAGCGACGGAGTTTTGCAATCGACTCGTTTCACAAAGTCCCCGACCTCTTAATATGTGTTAATATATAATTAAACAATTATTTTAGTGTAAAGTGCGCGGAGCTTCCAACCAGACTCATCCTGAAGAAAACTTCCCAATGAAGCCCAAACAATCGATCTAGACATCGACAACGCGTAAATCACGCTATATCTTTATATATATAATTCTACTGTACGTGTGTATGTCACTGAACTCCTCCTAAACGGCTGGACCGATGTGAATGATTTTTTTTGTATGCGTTTGGGTGGCGCCCTGGATGGTTTAGATTCACAAATCAGCCCGGCAGATGGCGCTGCAGGGGTTCGCTAGCGGAAATTGCACACGGGCGAAGCCGGGGCGAATCACTAGTATAGTTATAATTTTTCTCACCTGGTTCAAAACACCGACACTGTTGCTCCTAGTGATGTTACCCTTGTTGTACCGAGGCGCCGGCCGCGTGAACCCGCTCGGTGATTTCGACGAGTTCCCATTTGGAGGCGCCGACGGCTTAGGGGGCGCTGCAATCAGTACGTTTATAAAGATGACGAAGGATAAGGAAGAAAATTTATGAAAAATGCGCCGCCGAGTTTCTTGCCAGGTTCATCTCGAGATGGCTGAAATTTTGCGAATCTGGCAGTAGAGTCATTAACTTTTTTGAGTGCCTCTTTGGGGCCCATGTGAATAAACGATTTTGAATTTGAATTTGACTGCGATTGTCAGATTCTTCTTCACATTTGGGCAAGTCTCTGCCCTCTGCGACGTGGGACCTGGGTTCGATTCCCGGCGGCACAATTTTCCTACCCAAGGGAAAGTGTTTCTGATTCCGAGTGTGATTTTTTAAACGCATTCACTCTCACAGCCCCACAATAAGTTCAAGAACTTGTATTGTGGGTGCCAGAAACAATTCCATATCACATGCAAAGTCACACCCAGAACCAAAAACACAAATGTCCTTGGGACGGAAAACAGTGCTCCTGCTGAGAATCGATCCCAGGTCGAGTCCACTGACTGTGTGTGTGATATATGCTTCCGGCACGGTTAAGGCCACGGTTTAAGGCTTTGACCTTAGTGTGGCGGTGTGAGTGTGAATGCGGTTATTGTATAAAAATATTATTTGTTATGTAAATTTATAACTTCAATGAGGTACCGCCATCATAACTTTTTTTACATCGTTATTTAAGTTTATATTTTTTCTCTAATTAATAAGTAGTTACAAGAAAAATGTGATAAGTTACATTCTAAACATGCAGTAGCAAGCATAAATATATTTAATATTAACACATAAATATTAAAAAGCATTTGTTCTCCGTCCATAAAAATCTTATTATTTGACTTACCTGCAGAACTCCTTGTTAATACAATAATATACCACTTAAACAATCATAAAAAATCACAAAATTTTACCCAACTCGTGTTAACACCACCACCAATGCCCCGTGTACCATATATCACCCACCACCAATGCCCCGTGAACCATATGTCACCCACCACCAATGCCCCGTGTACCATATATCACCACCACCAATGCCCCGTGTACCATATATCACCCACCACCAATGCCCCGTACACCATCTATCACCCACCACCAATGCCCCGTGTACCATATATCACCCACCACCATATTTGTCACTACATCATGTTACAGTTCTCAAACTTCTGATAAAAACTCTTTCAAATTAAGAAAATATCTTTTTACTCGCTTTGTATTAGCTTCACTTGTATGTTTGTATGTTTGTAACCGACTCCTTTGGATGCGATTTTGACCCACTTTAAACGGTCAGATTTCATTCAAACTTGTTCAAGATTTATCGAGGACCGATGACAATACACTGATTTGATAAGATTATTCCATTATTCAATTCGCAAAAAAAGTAGAAATTTAATAATAGTTAAAAAAAAACTAAAAAAACACGCTTTATATAGAAAACCAAACTAAAAAGTAGAAAATAAATTTAAATAAATTTGAATTAAGAATAGCGTAAATAAGAAAAAAATATTTTATTTAAAAAAAAGCGTGGGGTGCATGGTATCAATAGTTATAAATATTTCATTGACAGATATAAGAAGAAGGATTATCATTTCGATAATATCATAAAAAGCACCCCATGCTTTTTTAAAAATAAAATATTTTTTTCTTATTAACACTATTATTAATTTATATTTATTAATACGTTTTACACTATTCTCAATTCCAATTTATTAAAATTTATTTTCTATTTTTTAGTTTGGTTTTCTATATGTTTTTCAGTTTTTTTTTTCTATTATTAATTTAGAATGATAGATATTATTGAACTTCTTTAATAACTAAAAACACAAATAGTACAATTAATAACACAACAATTATAATATATAATATAAGTGAACAATACGGGCTTATCGCTAAAAGCGATCTCTTCCAGACAACCTTGGGATGGAGAGAAATGACGCAAAGTAATAGGACGTACTTGTTCTACGTTCATAAAAGTTTCATTTAGTGCTTACGAAATGAAAGATAAGTAAATATATATGTATATACATATCAATTATAAATGTATACATACCTACATAAATACTATATTATATTAATATATTTTTTTGATTATTTAAATGACTATAAAATGTTCCATAGTTAATATATGTTTAGTCTTATTTTGTCGCATGACATTTTGCATCAGTCAAAATAGAAAGAAAGAAAATTTATTTCGAAACATTCATAGCCAGACTTTAGATCCATTTTAGCCTTCGGATAGCTCAGCGGTCAGACCGGGACTGCAACCCTATATCCGCGGGTTTAAATTGATATATTTGATAAATTTACTATTTTTACAAGCCTTAATCTAGTTACCTCAGTCCCGTTGTCTGTATGTCGGCAATTATATCTTGCACGCTAAATTAGACCCACTTCCGATGTCCGATTGGACTCAAATTTGGTGTTCATTTATAGAACAGAACAGAGAAAAGAAAAGGAACGCTTTGCCGTCGTCTGTGTTTCCCGAAAGGTACAATTTGGATGTGTTCAAAAGTAAAGTGAATGGTATTTACTGAGCAAGCGTGCTCCACATTAAGACTACATCGTCACTTTCCATCAGGTGTGATTGCAGTGAAACGTTTGCTTAGTCTGTAATTAAAAAAAACTAACTAGAAGATAACAACGAGTTTGGGCTCGTCTGATTCGACTTTACATATTCTCTGGTTTGGTTATATAACTTTTTAGTCATTTTTTTTACATCTGGTACAATATTCATTTTAAAACCTTTTTAAGCAATTACTTGTTTTAATTCACCCAGCTAAAACAGATTTTTTAATCAGAAGTGAGAGCACCGCAACATTCGACGACGGTGTACCATATGACCCACCTTGCGGCGTCCGCGGCGCCGGCATCGGTTTCGCCGCCAGATCCGACAGGGAGATAGCCCGTCGCATCCCTGGCGACTCTTCTTCTCGGTCTGACGTAGATGGGTGGCGGTTGGCTGGTAATTGTAGTTTTTTTTTTAAATTTTAGGGACATGCGACAAACGGGACGCGCGGCGGTCTGAATTCTGTTTCTAAGAAGCAAGTCGTTCGCACGATGTTATCCTAAATATAGGCATCCACGTCTGCCTATTCATATCATCGTGTGTGTGTTGTGTATGTTTCCAGCGCCCACGGCACAAGTCATGAACTTAGTGTGGCTATGAGTGTGAAAGCGAAAGCGTTCGTTTATCTGCTCTGTCAAATTGGCAATCGGAACTTCAACTCCGTCTCAAAATAATATGACACTAGCAAAATCATAATTCCAATTGAAACCAGTCTTGCTTGCACAGTGCTGCTATGTGACTGTTTGAGGAAGGGATGGAACAGCCCCAAATGGAGTCGCAATTAGTCCTACCACCGTTTTTCTGAGTTGCGTCTCTCCAATCGGGGGATATATTTAATTTCCCTTTTAGAATAGAATTTCCTTTATTGTAAACTGTGTAAATAAGATGGTATTACAGAAAATATAATATTATACAGGTAACAACAGTTTGCCCGTTTCGGGCGTACAATAGTGTGCTCTACAAATTTAACATAAAAATCTAAATTAAATGCAACAGTTTGTCTTCTTAGTACTTTGATGACATCATTATAATAATAAATCAGGTCATTGACATTTATACACTAAAGTATTCTTTTAAGTTATAGTGCGATTTCCAAACAAGCCATGACTTCAACTTCACTTTGAATTGAGTTCTGTCTAACATTTTTAATTCTAAAGGTAAGTTATTAAATATTTTAATGGCCATTGCAAATGTGCTCTTCTGAAACATGCTATTGTTTGATTGTGGGATACATATATTATATTTATGTTTCGTTCTATGATTCTCCGCACGAAAAGATTTGATACTGAAGAAATAATTAACGTTAAATTTGACAAAAACACAAATTTCATATATGTAAATATCAGTAACAGTGAGTATTTTGTTATTTTTGCCCTTCATCTTTAGGGTCTCGACGAGCGTTCCCTTAACCTCCTGGAGACGTAGCTTTTGGAGAATCAGGTAACAGTGAAGCTATTCTGTGTTTGGTGGTCAAAAAATGTTGTATTAATGTGTTCATTGTTCGTTTTACCGTAGTGAGCTATGTGATAGCACAATTTTCCTTCTCAAATGACATTTGCCTGGTTCTCGGTGTGAATTTGTGTGTAATTTAATTTGTAATTTTAATATTTCCCGTTTTTTTCGCGTGCCTTCTAAGCACGCTTTCTATCGGGTCCGAATCCCAACAGGAGCACAAATTTTCTCCCCAAGAAAAATTTGTGTTTATGGTACCATTGTGGTTCTGTGACTTAATGTGTCATTAAGTCGAAATCGAATCTAGTGTGGAGATGTGAGTGTGAAAGCGTTTATGTTTATTTCCGTCAGCCATGATACAAGTCTTTGAACTCAGTGGGTATGTGAGTGTGATTGCATTTTTTTCGATCACTAACTACAATTCAGACCGCCGTAAAATGCAAAAGCTAAACACGACAGAAATAGTTAAATAAATAGTAAATACACATATAATTATTTCTAAATACATATAAATAAATGAACATGCTGCAAAAATCATCAAAAACACATGCATTTTATATAAATATCTGTAAAATGATAGGAAAAAGCTGATTTATGATGTGTTGTGAAGATAACTGGTGCATATGATTTCAAAAGTCCAAAATATTGCATATATTTTCTTAAAAACACCATAAAATATTTTTCTCATTAATATGGGTACTTATTTATAAAAAGTAAGTAACAAAAATCTTCACAATACACCACATGATCGACAAATACCTAAAAAAAGACATTAAAAAAATTTCATCGAAGGCAACTGAAGGATACCGGAACTAATAACAAAAATCTAAATCATTTACATTTTTTGAACATGCAACCCGACCTTGATTCGGCGAGAATTTTGATGGCAACACCGGAGTTATGGGTACCCTCTTTGCTAAGGAACCTCTTATGACAGCCCCAGGGTTCAACACTGGCCTTATCTTGGAAGGGAATAATTTGCTTTCCATGCAAAGTCTAGGAGTAGGCACCCGCATTATCTTTCTAAAAGGAGTTTTAGGACGGTTGAAACCAAAGAAAGATAATCTTTTAGGGGAATTCGTACAACTTGAAGATGTCGTTGATGATTCATAATTCTCGCTGTCCAAATGAACATCAGTTTTGGGTATAACCATCTCGTTATAGACCCTCTGCTTCAAACTTTTCGGTGCATTTCCTCTTGGCACGGAATTGTTTAGTACAACTTGATCGTTGCCAGACTCGTTATTTGCATCGTCATCCACTGTAACTAGACCTCCGATTTGTTCAGAGTCTAAAATATCAGGTAGGCTCAAGTTACGTTTGATTTCTTTGGTGTCGTTTGCTGGATCTGCGTCAGTTTCAGCTTCTTCTAAAGTCATTGACGCAAAGTTAGTAGTGTTTTGTTTTGTTGCTAAGTTCTCGAACTTTCTAGATAATACTTTCACTACCCCTTTCCCATCGTTTATGTTAGCCTTCAACGGTCTCATCCTCCATTCTTTAAATATTTTCTCTTGGAGTATCTTTCGTTCTTCCATTTCAACTAGCTTGTTTATAATTTCTAACTTCCTTTCGATATACTTGTATTTCTTTATTTCGTCGCTATTGACAGGTGATATATTTTCCTTTGCTTCAATATTTTCACGACTATGACATGGAATATCAAAGTCTCGATCATTTCTAGCGATTTTTAAATTGATCTGATCTTTGATTGTCTTTCCGAAAGTGAATTTGTTCTCCTGTTCCGCGTAATAATCTAAGGAATCTTTGGCGAAATCATTACTATCTATGACGTCAAGAGAATCCATGCTCACGTGTTTCATACGATCCATCTTTTGCATTGCGTATACTTCCAAGCTGTCCATTTGCATTTCCGATTTGTTTTCGTTTACGTCTTTTTCTTTGACGAAAATATCAAAACTCTTCTCCGCTGTATCGGAATCTATATTGGAATTGGAATCTTCCTGTCTTTTATTTCCAAAATAGTTTTTGTTCTGCAAGCCATCTAGTTTAGCTTTATATTGTGACGATATGGAGGAACTAAGCGCAGATTTGTCTAAGCCGGCTTTAAGTCTGTTATTTATTTTTACTGATGATGTTCTTTTAATGGGTTTAGGAGGTTTATGCGGAACAAATTCCATTGTAATTTTTGTGTTGTTGTTTTTTTGTCCAGAACCTCTTTCGAGACTTTTAGTAGTATTATTATACTTAGATCCGTTAGCTTTTTCTTTGTTTAGCTGATTTTTGCTAACTTTAGTTTGACTGTTTTTACGTATTTGTTCTTCAAACTTATCTAAGTTCTTCTGGACGTGAGAATTACGTTTCTCCATCAAATTTTTGAGAGGATTTGGCTTGGAAGCAGGTTCTAATACAACTTCAAAGCTGCAACTTTTAGATTTCACCATTGCATTTGAATTCGGATCACATCCTTCCATTTCACTTTTGTATTTATGTTTATCGGTAAATTTCGGTTGAAGGGATTTAGTTTTATTTGCCATATATTCACTCGTATTTAATCTAGGTATTTCATCGGTTAGTTTCTTATCTTTACTGTATTGTTGAATGTTGTTTCCGTCAAAGTAGTAAGCGATATTTTTAGCTGGAGGCGGTGGTACATGTTTTGATGCAGAATCATAGAGACTTTTAGATCTAGTAACTGTTTTATGTCCTGAAAGTTCTGTTGTTGGGACTTCAAATCCATAGACTTTATTAACAGGTTTTGGATGAGAACAAACTGGCTTTGGTATAGTATTAGCAATATCTTTATAGCAAGGGCTAGTTGTTTCTATGTAGTTATTGTACATGTAACCACCGAAATATGAAGGTACATTATTAGGGCTTGAACCGTAGCTCTTTGATCCGTTATCGAATTCGTAGCAGCTTTTACTGTTTCTAGGAATACTGACAGCATTCTTCTGCTGCTTCTTAGGTCTTGCGCCTTCGAATAGCATCTCTAAAGGAGCACTCTTGGTACATTCAGAATCATCAGATAAGACACTCTCAAGCGAGTTGCAATTAGTTCGACACAGTTGATTATCGTTGTCTAAATATTCGTCCGATAACACAGATTCTTGGCTACAACTGTTTTTCATATACTTCTTTTGATTTAAGAAGAAACTTGCACTAGAATGCCTGTGTTTGTCTAGATAGTTATCATCTGGTTCGTTTAGATTTTCGAATGAGCAATTTTGAGAATCGTTAAGATTGTATCTACTATCGAATTTTGCTTGCTGGAAAGCTGCTTCATTGCCGTATCTTACGAATATTTCATTGGACACACTGGAACAGTTAGAATTTTCACTCAAAACAGATTCATTTGATCTTGTTATGCATCTCTTAGTCAACACGCTTTGACACCTATACATATTTGCATAATTATAGTTAATTGAATCTTCGTCTAGAATATCATCAAGATTGGAAGGCATGTTTCTTGGAAGCGTGGAGCTTTTCTGATTAGAAATATACGCCGGTTTTGCTGGAACAACCGGTTTTTCACTACCGGAGATTTCATAGTTAGAAACCGATCTGCGTGGTAAACTTTTGTTATGTTTTTTACAGACTTTCTTGGAATAGAGTTTATTTTTGCAACTAGCGTCTTGACTCAAACTGCAGTCTTCCAGCGAATCAGACGAGAAGTTACCGTCATCTTTTTCTTCCACTTCTTTAGTAGGTTCCATATCTAAGTCATTTTGGGGTTCATATTCGTCTAAGTCTCCATATTTTTTTGTGATTTCTGCGATCATTTTCTCAGTGTCACTTTTGATAGTATCTACTAAGCTTTTACCGTTGTCCTTAATCGTTTTATTATCAATACCTATGAAGAAGCTAAGGGAATTTCTCTTTTTGGGATCTAAACTGTTCGTCAGTGGTTTAGATTTCACGTTATCGTTTTGACTCATCTGCGCTACTTTGTCGGCCCATTTGCATTCTTCTGACACGGGTGAAACTGGACAAGATTTGTAATTTTTGAAGATGCTTCTAGCGTTGGGTTTGGGCGTTTTTGGTTGAGGTTTCTCAGTCAAATTCAAATGGAAGTTCCTCTGTTTCGGTTGTTCCTTCTCCTCCATCGGGAACAACCGATCGAACACCTTCGAATGTACTGGTTTCATCTCTATTGTAAACGCTAAAGGTTTCTGATTCTGTTCTTTGAATATCATAGGTTTCGGTCCGTAAGGGGTGAAGTTCATAGGCCTCTTATCGTGTTGTGGGTTAGTCATATTCGCATGAGGGGAGACATAGGGAGGGGCGTTGTCTGTATACTCGGGGATTAGCTTATTGAGGTTCGCGGGGATGGCGTAAGGGTTTTTGGTTCGGTAGTCCATGTTGCAATTTTGGTAGGGGTTGAGGCTATCGAAGTAGTTAGAATTTAGACTGTCTAACGTTTCTTCGATGGCTTGTCCTGGTCAGCATGAGGGGGAATGGTAGGTTAGTAAAAAAATATGGTGTTTTTTGAACGCCCGATTTCTTTGGACTCGTCTATATATTCGATACAGTATACAGGAAACTGTTAAGTCAACGCGCTCATCGACATACAAACAAATGGAACTCGGGTCTAACAGAAACTTCATGAACCGACTAACCTATCAAACGTGGATACATATATATGATTATACATAACAAAACAAATGAATTTATGTCTCTATTTTATAATCCTAAATCGGACGTATAATTTATAATCCTAAGCGGATCCAAAATCCATTTCTTGGTAGATCGATGAACGCGTCACTAATATACTAAATTAAAATTTTAAAAACATCAAATTATTATCTAATTTATAGACACGTGTGCTCGCCACTACACGCCGAGACCTGAACTGTCTACGCACGTACTTGACTGATGAAGTAGCACCGAGTATTCCGAAACTAGTCTCGTAACAATGCGAGAAAACAACGTTCAATCAAACAAATAAAAGAATGTCATAAGAAATCTGGCGTTCATAAATTTTGGTGATATAAATGTTAGTTATTCACACGTTAAATAAATCATATTAAAACAAACCTTACATTAAATACCTCGAAGTTTAATTCGAGATCAGGAATAGTATAATGTTTTACATATAAAAATAATTTGTTTAAACTTATTCCTAAACTGATCTAGAAATAATAAAAATATAGTTGTTGTCCAACTCCCCATCTATACCAAAATTCTCAATTAAAACAAAAACTTCAACGGAGAATATGCATTTTTTTATGTTTTTGATCGATTGTTTACAATGTAAAAAAAAAAATCATCAAAACATTACATTTGCTATCAATGTAAATATTTGAAAATCCAATTATATTCAAGCAGTTTTAAACGCGGCCATTTTGACGTCCTGTGACGTTTACGCTTAATAATGAACGTTGAACGATGCCGTGTATGAATGATAACCAATCATCGACCACGAAAAAACTGACGTCACGAATCAGTTTAGCCAACAGCGTTCGTTTTTGGATTTACCTTTTTATTTTTATACAATAATTAAATAGATATAAAGATTTTAAAAAATATACTTGATCTATATTTAAATTGTATGCATATTCCCTATTGATAAAACCAATATTCACCTATACAGGGTTCTTTGTAAAATATCAGAAAGGTCTCCGACCCCTGAGTCTTGTTCTAGCCCTAAGTTTAGATCTAGAACTTTCTACTGAATGCTATATTTTCCGTAATAATTAAGATGTATTCTATACAATGTATAATTAATAATTGTTTAAACTACAATGTCCCGCAAACAACGGCATCGCCGCCACGCCCCGTTATATGCACGACAACGTCAGTTGACACTTGACAGAGAACATCCTATAGTAATAAATTTGTATTTTTTTATTTTTTTTTATATTGCCGGGCATGGCTAATGCTATATAAATAGAATCAAGAGAATATCCTACTAATATACCCAGTTGGTGCAGTGGTCAGGTCACCGCCCTCTGCGCCGTGGGTCCTGGGTTCGATTCCCGGGAGGAGCACAAATTCCTTCCCAAAGGATATTTGTGCTTCTGGTTCTGGCTGTAATGTGTGTGTGTGATGTGAATGTTTCCGGCACCCACGATACAAGTCTATGAACTTAGTGTGGGGCTGTGAGTGTGATTGCGTTATAATATTATAAATGCGAAAGTTTGTGTGTGTGTAGGAATGTTTGTTACCACTTATCTCCGTAACTACTTAATCGATTTTAATGAAATTTTGAATGCGTGTAGCTTATGCTTTGAATTAGAACAAAGGCTTTAATCATCATCATCATCAGCGGGCGAAGATGCGGGGCTTAAATGCTGGTAAATGGTCTAGTAAATAATATATTTTAAAATGTATTTGAAAAATTATAAGACAATTTCCAATAGCCGTACCACGAAAGACGTTGGTCGTCTGATATTTTACAAATCACCCTGTATACCATGAAAAACTATTTATCCTTCATTACCAAAACAATTTAGTCCAACTCTTCAACCTTAATCCATAATTCACCAATTTTTAACCGACTTCAAAAAAGGAGGAGGTTCTCAATTCGACGATATTTTCTTTGTTGTGTTACCTCAAAACTTGTTTTCTATGTGAACCAAATTTAATAATTCTTCAGGTGAGTGGTCAAATGCTTGCCTATCGAGAATTAAAAAAAAACTTTTTGTATTTGAAAGTTGGTGCTTCCCATGTGGTCCCATTTAAATTTGATCAAGTTCTGACCGGTAGTTTTTGAGTTATCCTCGTGAATGCGTATTTAGTTCATTTAATCTGATCAAAGGTTCCGAAGATAAAGCGGTGAAGTCGGTTTTTTTAAGCTTTGCTTGCGTTTACATTATTTAATAAATAATACTCACCATAAGTTCTATTGGTAGGTACTGCCATGGACACGGGTCTGGCTCGTCTTGAACCATCCTTCTCCGGTATATAGGAGAGATCTGTAGTCGATTGGCTGGATTTCAAGTTTGATCGGAACGCCACCTGCAGCAATAAATAAATAAATAAACACTTTCACACTCACAGCCCCATACTAAGTTCGAATACTTGTGTCGTGGGTGCCGGAAACATTCACGTCACAAACACATCCAGAACCAGAAACACAGATTTTCCTTGGGGACACAAGTCAACGAACTTAATGTGGGGCTGTGAGTGTGAAAGCGTTTAATTAGCAAAAAAAAATTTTTGAGTATAGAAAGCTATTTATTCTCTTGCATGGCTTAGACGCCAAAAACCTCTGATAGACAGACGGACGGACGAAATCCTGAACCACCCAAATCAATTACAATACAATACAAAAATTCTTTATTGACACCAAAAGATAAATACAACTTACAGAGAAACTTATAAAGATAGGTACAATGGGCGGTCTTATCGCTAAGAGCGATCTCTTCCAGACAACCTTTGGGTGGAAATATAAACGAAAAGACAATGTAGGGATGGTGGTGCGATAAAATGAATGAAATAGATTTAAAAATAATAGAATATTCCGACTGATGCTGTCTCCACCTACTGCGTTTGAGGAAATGGACAGTATACTCTTTTTTACATCACATGCGGTAAATTGACTAATAACAAAAGGTGAGTAATTTGGAGTCGGAAGAGAAGAAAGATAGCTAATAGTTGCGTGTTTGTCATTAACAATCATTGTGGGTGAAAGAGAAAAGTGCTTGTTAAGAGAATTAATGTCTAAATGTTGATTAATTGAGTCTTGTCGTGACTTCCCAACTCCCAGCAAACGAAGAAATTGCCAAACTTTCGCCTGGTCTTCGTTAGAAACAGATTCATGGATATGGCGGCGTTGTGCATCTCTACATACTCTATTGCAGCGATTACGAACTAGCATATATTTTTGTTTAAAGATATCATTATTAGGGTTATTTTTTAACTTCGACTTTGCAATAACCTTCTTATGCATTAGCTGTTTAATTTATTTATTTAACCACGGAGCAGGCAAGTGGCAATTCAGATATCTCGCTCGATAAATATTGGTCTACTTACGCTCTCCAACTGCCTTCTAGTCTCCAGTATTCTTCTATTGAGTTCTTCCCTTCTGGTCGCCGCGTCGGGGTCAACGACCTTGCCGGGCGTCCGCGGCGCGGGCGACGGGCGGGCGGCGGGGGCGCGGGACAGATGTTGAGACGATATCGACGACGTACCTGGCCACATAGATAGATAGATAGTGGCCACATAGATAGATAGATAGATAAACTCTTCATTGAACACCTTAATTAAAACACAACAGAAAGTAATTAATTACAAAAAAATGTGTAACAGTAGGCGGTCTTATCGCTAAAAGCGATCTCTACCAGACATAACGTAATAGATCTTAACGTAACAATCCCTATTGATTAAAAAAAGTCTTTAAAGTGCGTTTTTCTATATATGTGTTTGTGTGTATGTGTGTTTGTGGTGCGGGCTGTATGCATGACGATATAAGTGAATTGTGAGTGTGTGTGATGTGAATGCTTCCGGCACCCACGACACAAGTCATCCGAGTGTGAAAGCGTTTGTGTGTGTCTGTTTGACGTGTAAGCCTTCTCCCTATTTGTGTTTGTGTGTGTGTGTTACCTCCAGTGACTGAGCCGTCCATCTCGGCCGCCGTGAGGCTATCGAAAGCCGACTTCATGTATTTCTCTCTCCGTCCCGCCGTGTCTAATGACTCACAGGAACCGGATAGAGGGTTGCGCTCTGTATTATCCCCGGAGGGGGTTGAAACCTGCAATAAACCATTAAAACTATGAATTAAAAATATGCGCCGCCGAGTTTCTTGTCAGGTTTTTCTCGAGATGGCTGTAATTTTGCGAATCTGCCAATAAAATCATTAATTTTCATGAGTGCCTCTTTGGAGCCCATGTGATTTAATTTTTATTTGATTGTGATTTTATTTGAAAACTATAAACTTTCTGATGTATATATATATATATATATATATATATACTATAAACTTTCTGATGTATATATACGTATATATATATATATATATATATATATATATATATACTTTCATTTTCATAATATTATTAGGATAAAGCATCGGGTATCGGGTTCGATTCCCGGAACACATGTTTTCTCCGCAAGGGAAATTTGTGTTTCTGGTTCTGGAAACATTCACATCACACATACAAATGTGTGATGTGAATGTTTCTGGTACCCACGATATAAATTACAAAACGCCTGAATCGATTTTGATGATTATCTCTTGACAACATTGCAAGTGCCACTATGGCGACACACATACGCTATATTGTGAAAAAAAAGTAGACGAACTGTGTTAAGTGGGTACCATTTAAAATGTATTCAAAAATTAACTTTTTTATGCTAGATAAGCAAACATTGACCGCTATCTCACCTGATGGACAGTGACGATGCGGCCGAAGGTGAAACATGCTTGCATAGAAGGTACCGATTTAAAGTTGTTTAGCAACTATTGTTACTTAAATATTGAAGCAATTGTGTAAATCAAAAAGTGTTAAAAATTCACCTTTTTATATACACTTTAGTTAACTATTAAAAATAATGTCCATACCTCGTCATCATCAGAATCATGTCCGGACCCGCTAAGTGAAGCAGCGGGCGGTGGTATGTCGAGCCTGACGGAATCAGCCACCCACCGCTTGGACCGACGGACGGACTGACGGAGCTCTTCCGCGTCCATCGCGTTCACCATGAATTCACTAAAAAACATATACTGATGAATACAATACAATAGACTGTACATCTTGTGGAGTCTCGGAAGACGTGTATGACTTTTGACCGAGTGTGAATGTGAATGTTACATTAATATACAATGTGTAACAGAAAGTTGTAGTAATACTCAAGTCACACATCTAGCTACATGTATGGAGTCTAACAGGAACTTCTGCATTCGCGGCAGCACCATTAATATTGAGTTATGATGAATTAAAGTTTCTAAACAATTATGTCATTGGCAACCCTATTTCATCCGCTACCGTTCTACACCAGCCTTTGGACCTAGACGTCTGACAGTAGTGGCCATAACAAAGGTCAAGGTCACGCGATGTAATCGTAGGGTTGGTAAAAACATATAATTAATTTTTGTACGGAATAACTATCTCCGATTGTCGCACATGTAACTGTAGGGTTGTCAAAAGTATTTGAAAAATATTTTTTTTTAATTTTTGTGCGAAAGAAATTATGTCTGATTTCGACTTTCGTTCTCTGGCAGACGATTCCTGGCACGACACACATACACACCACCAAGTATTACTACACCTTTTTGTTACAGGTTTTATATAGGTTTAACGCTAGTGATCTTGGCGTATGGCGACGATCCAATTGGCGCAGTGGACGGGTCTGCCCTCTGCGCCGTGGGTGCTGGGTTCGATTCCCGGCAGGAGCACAAATTCCTTCCCAAGGGATATTTGTGCTTCTGGTTCTGGGTGTAATGTGTGTGTGATGTGAATGTTTCCGGCACCCACGATACAAGTCTTTGAACCTAGTGTGGGGCTGTGAGTGTAAATGCGTTTGTTTGTTTGTATTTCAGAGCATTCTAGCTGCACTCGAATGCGATGCAATGTATAGTAATCGTGGATTATTAACCGTTAATACTGAGTGAACGTGCATAAGTGTAGGCAAATCGTACAAAGTTGAAAAACAAGTTTTTCACTTTGCTCCATAATCCCAAAAGAAGTTCTAGTAAAGTTTCTACCTCTTTATTAGGGAATTTTTTTTTATTCAATATAGGCAACCGTTTGACCACTATCTCACCTGATGGTAAGCGATGATGCGGTCGACGATAGAGCACGTTTGCCTAGAAGATGCCTATTCACTCGCGACTTAAAGACTCCCATATTGTATTTATCAGTAAACACAGCCTCAGGAGTTCCATTCCTTAGCGGTTCGCGGAAGCAAAACGCTTCATCCGCATTTGTGGAATATCTACCATATAGCGGTGTCGCTTAAGAGTCTGTCTTGATGTCCGATGATAGAATGGGGATGGGGGAATTAGATTGTGTAATTCCGTTGCACACTCTCCGAAATGTATCCGATAAAATACCGAGAGACTCGCCACCATGCGACGATGCCCTAAGCTCTGAAGTTTTGCATTAGTCAACTGGTTATTAGGATATAACTTGACAAACTGGACTTTGACTCTTTTACTTGACTTTGACTGTGCACACTTGAAATATTTTATAACTTGACACAGACTAAACTCACAAGATTATAGACACAAAAAAACTTTTTTTTTATGCCCGATAGGAAAACATTAATAAATTTAATAATAGACGCTGTCCCTTTCAGTTTTAAGTTTGAAAAGAGACAACAATTGTCTTACCCAGGAGTGTCGTCGTCGTTGTTCCCCGGGTAGTAAGTAGGCCTGTTCCGACTCTCTGATGATGAGGTCCTCTCACCATCGGATATGTCCTCGATGTCGCCATCATGTTCCGTAGACTCTTGGTCCTAGAATATCATACTTATATATAATCCGAAAGTTTGTGTGTAAGTATGTTTGTTCCGTCTTAACATAGTAGAAATATATAAGTAAGTTGTCTTCATAGAGTGGTACCAAACGCGGCTTGTATGTGTGCACGGCCGTACGCACGTGCCTCAGCACGCACACTATGACAACAAACAGAACGGCGAAGACGACACGAGCCGGGGTCGCCCCCGCGCTCGTCGACGCGGTCGACGACATTTCGCCGTATTCGAGCCATTCGCCACGGGCCGCGCCGCGCAGACGGATGTCGCGTGCCGCGTGCTGAGTTGCGTGCGCGCGTTTATATTTTGTAAACAGATAGGTAAAGTTCATATACCTACTTATAGTGTAACCTAATTTACGTGTTTATTCAATTTATGCAGGTTTTTAAAGTGAAAACTTCTATAGGCGCGTTGAGCACTTTTTGGGTGAACAAAATTCATGGAACTCGCGTCATCGTCACCGACGGCCAATATTATTGATTTATTGAAGCCTACTTAGCTATATTAGTTTTCCTTTTAACTTCGTTATATATACTACTACCGTGATTTCTTTTCACATATGCAAAACAATATTTTTTTCAAGATTTTTTTTGACTCTGTCGGCGGCTAATATGCAAATGAAATCGTATCTATTTCACCACCACATTTTATACTATTTTATTGTACCTAACTTGTTGGTTTGTTAAAATATACATTTTACCTATAGGTACCTTTAAAAGTCAGAGATAGTGACAACCCTGCGTATTCGGCTAGAGTAGGCATTTGAATCTCCTACGGGCCTCGAGTCATCTTACTGATATATTTCTACTATGGTCTTAACGCTGTAACGGCTGAACAAATTTGAATGAAATTTTGAATTTACATAGCTTATACCTAGGACTAACAAATGGGTTACTTTTTAACTTGATTAACGCGAGCGAAGCCGCGGGGCACGCCTAGTAATTAATCATTTAAACGTAAGCAAAGCTTAAAGAACCGACTTTAATGCGTCATATTCGTTATCCTTGATTAGATTTAATTAATTAAATACGCATTATTGAAGATAGCTCAAAAGTTCAGCAGGCGTATTCTTTATGAAGGATGGGCGTCAAAATCTGTCAAAAATGACATAACAATTGTCAAAAATTACATAACAACTGTAAAAAATTACATAATAGCGTCAAATACAAAGCCGATTAAACGACCGAAACGAAAGAATGAAACTAAGAGAATACATAAGCGCATAGACTTCCTACCAAGTCTATGATAAACCACAGAGCATGAAATTCGTTTACAAATCATAGGTGTCTATGAATTACGAGTCACGTATGTAGGTTGTAGGTTATATTTTTAACCGATGTATTTCGATTATTATGTAGGTTATATTTTTAACCGACTTCAAAAACGGAGGAGTTTCTATGTTTGGCTGTGTATATATTTTTTTTACATTTATGTTCACATATTTGTGGACCGATTCTTAAAATTCTTTTTTTGTTTGGTAGGTTAGAGGTGGTCCCATATAAATTTTATCGAAATTGATCAAGCCAAAACTAAAATATAAGCTGTGAAGTCAGCTTTTTTACGCTTTGCTTACGTTTAAATTATTGAGGCAGTGCTCCCAAATTGGGAAATTTACCAATTGATTGGGTGAACAATAGTTATAGCATATTTACATCTAAGGCGGCTAGGTCTAGTAGAAACGTGAGCGAGTACCTAAAGAAAAAATACGTAAGTATGTTCATATAACTTAAAAGGAAAAAATAAAATAAAAACCAACCTCGTATCTAAGACTCCCCAGTGAAGAATCGTCCGTAAGATGCCGCGTCCTGACATCGAACGTGCGAGCCTTCGATAAAATCGTCACCTACGCGTCAAATAATAAAAACAAATAAATAAAAATAAAGAAATGAAAAGGAAAAATGCGCTGTATGAAACAGTATTAAAAATAAACGCTTTAACACGCATAACCCCACACTAAGCTCGACGACTTGTGTCGCGGGTGCCGGATACATTCACATCACACACATAATCAAACCCAGAACTACAAAATACAATTGGGTGCGATTGTGTGTGTTGTAAATGTCTCAGCACCCACGACAAAAGCCTTCGGACTTGCTGTGGGGCTGTGAAAAAAAGACGTTTATGTTTAGTTTATGTATAAACTATATACACTCCAAATTTAAACTTAAAAAGTGTCAACAAAAATATTTCAATTTTTCTCGTGTACAAAATTTGTTGATAAACAAAAATCCACAAGTATTATAATATTGATTAATTTCTAAAAATACTGTCTCTATTTAAATCCCAATTTCACAAAGCGCATTTAAAATAATACAACTAAAAACATAAACAAAAGCATTCAACGTATACAAGAATGATGCAACATACACAAACAAAATGAAAACATACACTAAAGCGGTGAAAGCGGATAAAACATGGAAATATTTCTCGCGCTCGAAACAAACCAACGAAAATTGCGCCTCGGTAGGCGGGGCTTATAAATTGCGCCTTCAACGAATTTACTTCGCCCACAGTTAGAGGAAACGTCAAATGCAAAGTATACAAGGCACATTAGCTCGAACCAATCAAGACATAAGGTTGACTTTTAATTATACGGCGTCCAAAATCGTTAAATGAGAAGTATACAAGGCACATTAGCTCCAATCAATCAAGACATAAGGTTGACTTTTAATTATACACTACTAAGACGACACACAAATTTATTTTAGCCTGAGGTATGAGAAATTGGACGAGCTCTTTACTCACCATACATTAAGATGAGATAAACATAGAGATCAGAGCTACATATATAATTAAAATTGTTTCTAATTATTTAGGTAACTATCTATAGAATGAATTAAACAATATTGTGTTAACTTTTTTTAGAGTCGGTGTAAGATACAGTTAAGATATGAGTTACAAAAGACCCAACTTTGAAAAATAATTGTATCGAGACAAGTTTTACCAATTATTTTGGATTCCATTTATTATTATAATATCTTCGAGTACCTAAATATAATAGTGAGTAATATGTCCAAACATAAAAATAAACGCTTTCACACTCACAGCCCCACACTAAGTTCGATGACTTGTGTCGTGGGTGCCGGAAACATTCACATCACACACACAACCAGAACCAGAAACACAAATTTTCCTTGGGGAGAAAGCTTGTGTTCCCGCCGGGAATCGAACCCACGATACCCCTGCTTAGAAGGCGAACGCCAACCTACTAAGCCAACGGGCACTTCAAACATAAGAGCTTTATCTCTTGTTATTATTGAATACGACTATTTCTTAGGGGCTCAAAAATTATTCTTAGTAAGTTATCGAGTTCCGAGCACTTCCGAGTAGTTCCGACGACGGGTCAGTTCTGTTAGTAATTTTGAATCAAAATGTTCACTATACTTCTTCGAATAAATTCTTCCATGCTTTATCCATATTCACTGCAGTAAACCACGTCCCAAAAACTAAACTAATATAAACATACACAGAACAAGATGCAATGATACATGAAAATGAATGGATGAAAAACAAAATGGCGGCCAATATAAAAAATCGCGGAACAATCTTATAATAGAGATAGCAAAGTTAAGTAAGCAGTAAGTAAGCCTGTTGTTGGTTGTCTCTGTCTCGCTCGCGCATTCGCCTGTATTAGAGCGAGATGGCAACGAATTTGTGAGCTAGTGACAGAAACAAGTAATGGGTACAACAACAAGAATACGAAACTTTTCCTGTCCGAGAAACATGCTTTAGAAAGAAGGATGTTGACTGACTGAAGATGAACTGCTGGCGTAGATGACTACGCGTCTACTTAGCAGCGATATCGGGTTCGATTCCCAGTGGGCATACATGTTTATGAAGTGAAAACTTCTTTATTAAAATGCTTCCCTGTAATAGAAAAAATTCACTTGTATCGTGACTCTTTACAACACAACCTGTTGTTTTTTTGTTTGAAAGGTAACTTGATAGTTGATATTTGTAGCTATGTTTGATGAAAATCGGTGCAGCTGTGTTCGGAAATCGCGTAGGGGGTTTTTTCAAAATCAAGATTTTGTCCTTTTCTTTATTAATTTGCCTTCTAAAACGTGAACAAAAAACTAAAACGTGAACAGAATGTGTATACGAACAAAAACAAACAAAATGCGTAACAAAAAAATATGAACAGAATGCATAGAAGAACAAAAACTTGAACAAAATGAGTACGAACAAAAAAAATAACAGGATGCGAACGAAACAAAAACTTGAATGGAATGCGTATACGAACAAAAACAAAATGATTACGATCCCGTGAACAAAATGCGTACAAACAAAAGTGAACAAAATGCGTACGAAACAAAATGCTAACAGAAAAAAAATGATAAAAATAAAGGACCTTTTCCACTCTCGGCGATATAGCGAGTATCTCGTAAGTTTTTCGCATCGTCGCGTCAAAGTTTCGGAACAAAGCCTCGACGCGCGGTAGTTGCGAGAGATTCAGTGATTTCGGGCGCTGAGTGAGAGAGTACCATTACCTCGGTAGTTTTTTTTTAAAGCTTTGCAGTCTTTTTCATTAAGTCAGTGTTAAATAATCATATATTACAAGTGTATTTCATATTAAAAGTCCTAGTCACAGTCAAAATCAAGTGAGAGTCAAGGTCCAATCAGCCTAGTAAAGTGTAAGAAACTAGAACTTCTATTGGAGTTTTGGAGCGGAAGCGAAAATCAAGTTTTTCAACTTTGTATGATTTGCCAACACTTATGCACGTTTACTAAGTATTAACGGTTAATAATTCATCATTATTATACATTAATACTCGAAGAGTGACAGGTTTTGGAAAAATATACAAAATCAACAACACCATTTTTTCACTTTTGCGGCAAAACTCTCTACCTATGGATGATTCAATTTTGTTCTTTTATTTAAGATGCTAACCACACTAACCGATTTGCTTGGTTTTTTATATGTGAAAGATTTATTTTGACATGATGGAAAGCGATTATGTAACCGAAGATGTAGTATGCTCGCCTAGAAGGTACATATTCACTATAGACTTGAAGACACCCAGATTGTACCGGTCAGGGAACAAAGACGCAGGCAATGAGCTCCTTCGCTGTACGGATGATAAAAGTAGAAACGAAACGCTTCGAGCTACCTGGAGGTATGTCAACCATAAACGGATGACGTTTGACAGTTTGTCTTGTTGTTAGATGGTAAAAAGGGCATGGGGGAATCATATCTTATAATTCCTGAGCCAAAATGTATTTATTTAATCATTTTGCACAAATCAGAGTACAGGGAATGGCCTAATGCCAAATAGCATTCTCTACCAGCCATCCTGGCCGTGAAAGGAAAGCGGTGGGTGTACGGCAGAAACAAAATAACCAAATTTATTAAAAATATTTTAGGATATATGTAAGCGATAGAATACCGATAGGCTTGCGACCTTACGTCGGTGACCAAGGCTTTGCAGTTTTGACTCAACTAGCTTACTATCGCCAATTAGTCTTTTTTACTTTTTCTTTTTTAGGTCAATTTTTACACTGAAATTAAAGTATTTAAAGAGATCAAGAGCGTTTATTCCTATTAGTTTCTCTCTCGCTCGCACAATTCGATATTTTTTATAATTATCTACGAGTATACGTATTATATATGCGTAATGAGAAGATTGAGCATTTATTGATTGATAGAGGATCAACATCAAGCTGGATAATACAGAGCGAAAATCATGTTAAAAATATATTAATTAAAATTGAATCATCCACAACAAAACAAGAAAGAAATAACATCCAAAAACATAAAAATAACATAAATTAAACCGAGAAAAATAAAAAGAAAAAAAATTTAATTCAATATTTTTTTTATTGAATTTGTTGATCGTATAACTTAGACACTTAAACCTTTTACAAAAAAAGAGTTCAGTCATCGCTATCATTACTTTTCTATAAATAAAATGATGAATTATAACAAAAATTAAATGACTGAGCACTTTTCTATATATTTGTTTTATTTAAAAATATGTACACGTTAGCACATTCAAATCCAACACCGAAAATCCACAACCGATGTAAGTGATACACATAGACGGTGTTATTGACGATACATACATATTATATTGTGAAACAACAACAAAATAATAATGATACAAACAATTTAAAAAGGGAAAATTATCGCTTGAGGCGGACATTGAACCCGCGGTCATAGTTTCTATAGGTATAGAAACAACCAATTAATCGATTTTTGTTTTTACTTTAGAAACAACCTATTTATAGAATTTGGTTTCTACAAGAACTACCAATTAATAGATTTTAGTTATTTCTATAGAAACAATACCCAATTAATAGATTTTTGTGTTTACTTTAGAAACAACCTATTTAAAGAATTTGGTTTCTACATGAACTACCAATTAATAGATTTTAGTTATTTCTATAGAAACAATACCCAATTAATAGATTTTTGTGTTTACTTTAGAAACAACCTATTTATAGAATTTGGTTTCTACAAGAATTACCAATTAATAGATTTTAGTTATTTCTATAGAAACAATACCCAATTAATAGATTTATGTTATTCCTATAGAAATGGTAGAACATAACAGATTTTTGTTGTTTCTCTAGTGACAACCAAATTATTGATTTTTGATGTTTTTATAGAAACAAGACATAACCAATTAATAGATTTTGACTTTTTCTATGTAACCCACCTGTTTCACATTTGTTTCTCTCCGTTTGTCGATGTATCGTGTGTCCGTCCCGCTGTCTATCGAACTGTCCTTAGATCCATCTGAATCTACGCGTTTTTCTGAAAAACAAAAGGTTATCTTTATCCTACTAATATTATAAATCCGAAAGTGTATGTAAGTGTGTCAGTATATTTGTTCCCTCTTCACGCTTTAACGGCATAACGGATTTAGATGAAATTTGGAATGTACATAGATTATACCTAGGATTAACACATAAGCTACTTTTTAACTTGATAATAGCGGGCGAAGCCGCGGAGCACGGCTAGTTTAGAAATAAAATAAAGTCGGGTTGGTTACAACATTTATAATTTAAGAACGGCTGAACCGATTTTAATGATCTTTGATTTGTTGGATTTGTTACCGCCCCTAATAGCAGAAAAACTATCAAAATAACGGAAAATCTCGTGAAAAAATAATATTTTTAATACTAAGAAATTTCCAGAAAAAGGTCTGCAAGATCATCAATGCCGAGGACAGAGCATCAGCGCTGGTTTTCAGCTCCGACCTGTGTATTGAACTTAGTGTGGGGCTGTGAGGGTGAAAGCGTTTATGTATTTGGCGTGACGAGGGATGCTTACCAGCGGGGTGTATCCTGGTGGCCCACTTGCCCCGGGCGGGAGGATCTGGCACGGGTACTTCTGGCGCTGCAAGCTCGTCTCCGAGGGACTTCTTGGCCCACGAAGGGAGACGGCCTATCCTCAGTCTGGAATCACACAGACACATCAACAGGGATAGTGCATATACTTTTTTTACAAGCTTTTATTTAACTTGCAATGTATGTAACTATGTTTATCTAGGTACAATCTTGCAATTGAGCTGACATTTTGTATTCACGTTTAGTTTGGATGACAATGCATGGTTAGCTGTGTGATTCTAAAACCAAAAGGCAGCACACTCAAAATGGCGGACAAGTTATTTTTAATGCACTCCTGCAATATGTGTAACAAATAAAAGGGCTTATTGAGAATAACTCGATAAATAAAGTGACGTCACTCTTAATCCAATATGGCGGACGACTAAACCTTGTTTTTAAAAAAGTTTTTAACAAATAGCTTATTTATGTTTTTATTCGATTGTATACGTTAACATATTGCCGGTAAATACTAGAAAATTAAATCAGGTTCAGTTAATCACTAACACCAAAAATGTGTGAACTGACGTTGCATTTGCATCAATAAATAATCTTAAAAAATCATATAACCCTAAAAATCTTAAAAATTTAGATACTAAAATGTTATGTAACCAGAGAACTTGTCAAGACGAATCAAACGAGCCCTAAATCGATGGGTTCCTATGGCCATCTTCCGTCTACATAATCAGACCAGCTCCATGGTACCATAACATTGTATTGTCACCGAAGATACATAAGTACACCAAATTTGAGTTCAATCGGACATCGGGAAGTGGGTCTAATTAAGCTTGCAAGATTTGATTACAGACCGACAGACAACGGGACAGGGGAAACTAAATATATGCTTGTCATAAAAAATAACTCAGCTTATATTTAAATCATCAAAAATCATCAAAATTAAAAATTGTGCGACAAATCGAACATTAAAATATACGGCATAAGTATGTGGGGCGCATCCGTAACCATTTTTAACTTACGTGTAGTCTGGCACAACCGGTGTGGTGAAGTTTTTGTCTTCGTATGGCAACTCCCGCGGCGGGGAACCAAAGTGGGAGTCGCTTTCGCTATCCAGACCCGACATGCCGTTCGTGTTTGGGATTTTTCTGCAAAAGACAGTTTTTTTTAATCTAAGATTAGATTGCTAAGCGACAGAGCTATAAATTAGACATTTTAATGTGTACGAAGCGTTTTTGCTTCCACATTCATCCACACTGGCTTAATGCAAGTGTGCTGAGACAAAATTAAAATAATTTAAACGCAAGCAAATCTTAAAAAACCGACTTCACCGCTTTATCTTCGGAACCCTTGATCAGACTAAATGAATTAAATACGCATTATTGAGGATATTGAAAAACTACTGGTCAGATCATTATCAAATTTAAAAGGCACCATATGGGTAGCACCAGCTTACAAATAAAAAAAAAGAATCATGAAAATCGGTTCATCTAGAAAAAAAGTTTTGAAGTAAAATCTCAAAAAAAAAGGCGCTGTGGCTCTGAAATGTAATGAAAAGCGTCACGTTTACTATCAGACGTCTTTAAATATCTAATTTACATTAACGTGATTATTTATTTTAATCAGACTGAATAAGAAACCAAATAAGACATAATATAATCGAACCGAGAATCTCCTCCTTCTTTTGAAGTCGGTTAAAAAAAAGCTAGTGTCACTTACTTCCCCTCCCGGATGGCCTGTTGGGCCCGTCTAGCTCGCATGGTGACCACCATGTCATGCGGCACTCTCCATATGAACACGCAGCCGTCACCCGATGCCGAAATCAGGTGCTGTCCGTCTGGAGTGAACCTTACAGAAAAAAAAAAACAATGTTAGTAGTTATAACCTTTTAGATATTTGAATACAAATTTCTGTATTTGCTTGAACATTTATTTGTTTATATATTTATTTAAAAAAAAAAACGAAAACTACTATTTTTACAGCAGTATCTTAATGTAATAGTGTACGTCAACATAAGTACTAACAAAATCGTTTTTAAAATATAGTTGTTTTTTTAAAACAGTTTTGTACTCTACTTGTCAAGCCCTTTTAAACGATACCCTACAAGGGTAGATAAAAAAATAAAAAATATTTTGCTCCCCACTTATATGTATGAGAGCCCGCTTCATATTTTCATTTATATAATTTTAAATATCATTTCTGGCTTTGGGCCGTAGTTTTACATATTCTATGAGAATTTGAAGTCAATCGCTTTTATTGTTTAGATTCTAGATGCTTTGACAGACGGACGGACGGATAGAGTGCTGAACACCTCAAGTCAACTTAGAGATTTTACTGCAGACATAATTAAACAGACTACAGTATTATTATTATTCCTGTTAAAAAAACATATACATACCTTAGTCCGGTAACGATTTCCGAATGTCCGTACATGGTGGCCATACATTCCCCGGAGTAGTAATCATACACGCTCAGTATTTTCTCCGTGCTCGAGGTGGCAAGGTATATGCCACTGTTGTCTAACGCCACCTAGCGGAGAAAATTAAAGTTTTTATATGGCTCAGTGAGCTGGAGACTTAGCGTATGTTTCAAAATGGCTATGATATGCCTTTTTACGTTTTCAAACCTCGTATTTTGAAACTATTCCTAAAACATTTTGCCTCAACATTCATTGTGCAAACCGATTCTGCAAAATGCCTAGGCCTAGAATGTAACTGGCTCTCAAGGATTGCTGTTCACAATTGGAAAAACAAATAAGATCGGCACAACAAACGAAAAAAAGGAACGAACGTCATGCAAAAAAAATAATAACACTTGCCTTGATCAAGGTGCCGTCTTCAGCTGTAGTGCCTCTGAACTTCTTAGTGTGACGTCCGTGGGCTGCACTATACACTCTCACATTGCGATCCTGGAACCAACATGATTTTATAGACTTTTTAGACTGTATATTATTATCCATAGGTCGATGCTTCATATCCGGCTCGAAGGACCACAAACATGTTCGGTGCGTACCGTAGTCCCAGACCCCTTAATGGTTCAGTAAAGACATGTGTGTGTCCGAATGCTGGTTTATTGAGTGCTATAGTTATTCGTGCGGTCGTTGTGTGTGATATAAAGTTAAAACTCTGGCAATGCTGAATGACAAACTCGCCAATAAAAGCAAGCGAAGGTCGTGAGAGCGGCCATTTGCTCATTTATGTTAATTAAAAGACGCTTCTCGTCTCAAGAACTTTATGTACACTTTTTTTACATTCTTATTATTTTATTGTAATAATATAATGAGGAAGACGCTACCTGCTGCAACAGTTACTATGACTAAAGCAAGAAGCATTCTACAAATCTTTGTAAATGAAAATGTTTGAATAAAGAATTTTGCATTGTATTTGTATTTGCAACATTTGTATGGAGTGTCTGGGATGTGGTGCTACTTTGGCTGCGTTCAGTGCCTACAACTTCGGTTGTTAGGTTATTTTTTTATTTACGCTCGATGGTTCCAAACGTCAGCACCATGGAGTAATGAATAGTATAGTCATCTACTTTTGACAGTTAATTTCATCCAACAATGTTCATCTTCAACTTTCAGTTTGACGTCACATAGCATTTCGCGGGAATTCTCAAAGAAATTTGACATTGACAGGCGTCCGTTTTACAATTATCACTCAAGGCGGTTGTTTGGTTGTGATAACCGAGGCATAGCACGCGCTAGGGCGTTTCAACTCACACCAACCGAGCCTCCGAACGGGCTAGGGTGAATAGTTGCAACCAGAGCATAGGCATTGAAGGTAGCCTTCCATGATGCACGTACCTGACACGCAGTGAGTATATGCCTTCCCCCGGCATCGACCTCCATATCGTATAACGTAGTTTTGCCCGACACGTTCTGACCTCGAGCGAACTGGTAACTGCCGTCTTGGGACTGGAATTAAGTTAAGAATTATTGGTATTTTTACTAAAGGCAGCATCTGGTCACTATTTCAAAATAGTTTATTTTCCAAATAAACACTTTACAAACATAGGTATCCTAGTCACTAACGGTCCACGCACTAGGGCTTGCCTGTATCGCGGGAGGCCATTCTACGATATGCTTATAAAAAATTATGTGCAGAACTACAAATTATACAGATTTAAAACATTTCTTGGAAACAAAATCTTACAAAAAATTTACAGATAAACTAAAGCAATAGAAACAACCCGACTCATTTCCTTATAAAAAAATCATTAAATTCATTTCATCAACATTCCTTATAAAAAATGTGTAGCATTTGGCCCACTATTTCTTCAACTGTTTTTGTAACTGATTGTGTTGCATTTGGCCACTATTTCATCAACTTTGCAACTGATTGTGAATTTGTAATTTTCACAGATGATGTATTTCTGTTGCCGCTATAACAACAAATACTAAAAAAACAGAATAAAATAAATATTTAAAGGGGCTCCCATACAACAAACGTGATTTTTTTGTTCGTTATTGTTCGATATTGATAACGGCAATAGTTAGACGCTTAAAATATTTACAGAATATTTAGTTATATATACACTTTAAAAATAAATAATTAAAATATAACAAATATTAAGGGGGGCTCCCATACAACAGACAAGATTGTTTTTGTTGATTTTATAGATAATGGTATGGAACCCTTCGTGCACGAGTCCGACTTGCACTTGGCCGGTTTTTCACAAACAAACAGTACTGGCACGCGGGATACAATTTTTAGTTATTTTTGTTTTGTTACACTAAAGATTATAACTTCGTACGTGCGTATAGTAATAAGTACACACACGCTTTTTTTTTTAACTTTAGTATTAATGTCTTACCGTTCTCAGCTGCCGGAACAGAATAGTTTTGTCAGCACCACATGATACCATTTGCAACGTACCACCAGAACTCAGGAAACGGACCGCAGTGATGGAGGAAGAGTGGTCATCCAGTGTTTGAAGGATTTTGTAGCCCTAGAGGGAGAAACGGAGTAATTAGGTAAAAGGCCGTCAAAGACCTGACCACTAAAAGCGGTTTCTACCAAGCAACCTTTGTTACAATGATGTCATCGTCTCGGCATATACAAAAGTCTTATGCCTACTTCTTATATTGGACAACAAATCGCACTGTAATCAATTATTCATGTACATAGAAAACAAAGAGATTTATCTTTCGAAAGAAAAAGACCCCTCATTACACTTACTGGGACAGGGGTCACTTGAATACAGTACAATTCGGTATCATTGCCTCTTTTAGGTCTTTTCGACAAGGGGTCACAGCTCTCGCAAGCGGACCACAAGTGGCTTCACTGCGCACGGATCACTCCGAGGCTATCTGATCGTCACCCTTGCAGGCGACTGAGGGACGCTACCTTTGCAGGAGCGTCGGGAGTTGTCAAATTGGACCAGCTTGACGAACTGGCTTCCCTTGAGATGACTTACCACTTTTTAATATCACAGATATTTTGAGAGAAAAAAAAATGTTTTTGACTTAACACAACATAACAAACGCATTCACACTCACAGCCCCACACTAAGTACAAAGACTTGTATCGTGGGTGCCGGAAACATTCCCATCACACACACATTACACCCAGAACCAGAAGCACAAATATCCCTTGGGAAGGAATTTGTGCTCCTGCCGGGAATCGAACCCAGGACCCACGGCGCAGAGACACCTGTCCACTGCGCCAACTAGGTCGTCAAATAGAAAATAACAAAAAACAACTACACACAAACACACAGTACATTAAAAACATTAACATATACGTTCTCATTGTTGAATACAGACGACGCCTATAACCACATACCCGATCTACCAGGAACACGTGTATAAGTCGATCTCTGGAAGCAGACGCGAGCAGCCTCGGCTTCTTCGAGTACTCGAGGCACAAGACTTCGGCGTCGTGTGCCTCCAACGTGTGGAGGAGTGTCCCGCTGGCCGAGTGTATCCAGATGTTACCGGCACGGTCGCCCGAGGCGATATGCTGGCCATCGGGCGATAGACGGACACATCTGCGAAACAAGTAATACAACATACATAACGTAACAAGTAATCACGTTGTCTTTTCGTTTATATTTCCATCCAAAGGTTGTCTGGAAGAGATCGCTCTTAGCGATAAGACCGCCCATTGTATCTATCTTAATAAGTTTCTCTGTATGTTGTATTTATCTTTTGGTGTCAATAAAGAGTTTTGAATTGTATTGTAATTGTAATCCTACTATTATCCTACTAATATTATAAATCCGAAAGTTTGTGTGTACGTGTGTAAGTATGTTTGTTCCCTCTTCACGCTTTAACGGATCAATGGATTTGGATGAAATTTGGAATGTACATAGATTATACCTAGGATTAACACATAGGCTACTTTTTAACTTGATAATAGCGGGCGAAGCCGCAGGGCACGGCTAGTACTTTATAAAGTAAATTTTTATTTATATATCATCAGCCATGCTAGGCAGAACTATAGTGATAAATTTAGAAAGGAAAAATTATAGCTTGAGGCTGGGATTGAACGCGCGGCCATAGGGTGTTAGACTCGCTGGCCGTAGTAGTTTCTATAAACTATTTTGGTAGATGGCGTCACACGTCTCCGTAAGACGTTAATAACAAGTAAAGGATAATTTCGTCGCTTCAGGCAGGGCTTGAGTAGCTCAGCGGTTAGAGCAATAGGGCATAACACCCTATGGCCGCGGGTTCGAACCCCGCCTCAAGCGATAATTTTTCCTTTCTAAATTTATCACTATAAAAAGTATATCAAAATCATGCTCTTACTCGTTGTTAATAAAAAGAACTAAAAGTTATATAACCAGAGAACTTGTCCAGACGAATCACACGAGCCTAAACTATTTATCTTGTTTAGTTCAGAAGTTCCTATGGCCATCTTCCGTCTCCATCAGACCTCCATGGTACCATATCATTGTATTGTCACCGAAGATACATAAGTACACCAAATTTGAGTCCAATCGGACATCGGGAAGTGGGTCTAATTTAGCTTGCAAGATTTGAAACGATTCGGAAACATTCACATCACACACACAATCATAACCAGAAACACAAATTTTCCTTTTTGAAAACCTGTGTTCTCGCCGGGAATCGAACCCGATATGCGTGCTTAGAAGGCGAACGCGCACAACTAACCTAAAGGGCAGTTCATCAGACATAAAATTGCTACAATCAAACACACACAGCATGATCGCTGCGACATGAAGGGGGCATCCATTAATTACGTTTAGAAATTTTGGCGATTTTTCGACCCCCTCTCTCCCCTTGGTGAGATGTCGTGAGATGTTGCTCGACCCCCCCCTCCCCCCACCCCTCCTAAACTCACGTGAGATTTTTCGAAATGCTTATATTTAATGTAAATAAGTTAACACACATTTTGTTCAATTCTTTTTATTTAAGATTAACCCCTACAGTGAAATATAATATTTATTGTTCAAGATCTTCTTAATAAGATACAAGTTATAAAAATAAAGGTTAAAGATGGTTTAGACGATCTTTAATGTTAGGCAAAGTACCCAAAATGCTTGCTGCATTACCACGCTGTATAGCAAGCCCTACTAACTATATAATTTAGTCATAATTCAGTAGATTTTATTTCTTCATTAAACCCAGTTTTCTCGCAATTTTACACTGAACAAAATTAAAATTACGTGATATTTGCTGAGACACCCCCTCTCCCCCACGTGAGATTGGGTGAGGTTCGGCTCGACTTCCTCCCCCCCGCCCCCGGAAGGCCCCCTAAGGTCCTACAAATGCTAACATACCTCACCTCCTCTCTTTTGCGGCGGAGCGCCTTTCGCGCTCGCCCTCCCGCCCGGTGACGCTGCAGAGGCTACACACAGCCAGCAGCATGTAGTCCGTTCGAAAAAAAAAAAAAAAAAAAAAAAAAAAAAACTAACATACCTCACTCCCGTCCGTTCGTCGTACGTCTTCAGTTTGTCCTTATCACTAGTCGACGTGAGGTCTACATCCTTGAGGAACTTCAGTTCCGAATCTATGTATATCGTTTTGTTCAGTTCCTGTGAAAAGGAAAAAATATTTTTAATTTATAGCATAACATAAAGGCGAAAGATTTATACGTATTGAAGGGAAACCAGAGTCGGAAAGTCCTGGAGCTTTCCCAATGGTAATTCTAGGAATTTTATTGTAAAATCTAACCCCATTTGCCATAAAAGATTGATTCATTTTGCTTAAACCGACACACGCAATTTTGAGCGCACAGATTTTTTTTGCTTATATCAAGTACTTGTTGTACCCCGTAAATATAAAAAACAGTCCGTTGAGAAAAATGTGTGTGAAAATTTAAACGCAAGCAAAGCTTCAAAATCCGGCTTCACCGCTTATATTTTGGTTTTGGTTTGATCGATTTCGATAACATTTATATGGGACCACCTCTGAAGTATAATCTACCAAACAAAAAAAGAATTTAGGGAATCGGTCCAAAAATAGAGCAATCGGTAAACATACATAAAAAAATGCATTCAGTTGAACATACTTAAAAGGAGGAGTCCTTTTTTAAGTCGTAAAAGTATTTTTTTAAGTCGTAAAACTTTTTTTTGAATTAGTTTTTGTCAAGTCATAAAAATATTTTTGTAATATTTTCCGTTGTTATTCTGCTATTCGGATCGGAGATAAATCCAAGAAATCAAAGACAATTAAAAAAAAATCGGCCACCCGTTCTTAATCATAAATAGTGTAACTAACCTGACTTTGTTTTATTTATATAGATAACGATTGTGTACGTCGCGTAAGCGTTGTGTATGTGTGTTACTCACGTTGCTATAAATATTCCCTGGCGGGGAGTGCAATCGCCACAATCGTACTGTATCGTCGCTCGAACAAGTTAGGAACGTGGCCGGGGGGAGGGTTCCTTCCCCGTTCGATATATCTACTCCCCAGATGCACGCGGAGTGGTAGAGGGCCGAATGGGACTTTCCCACCTGTGGACATAGAAAACAAATCGTTAAACACGATTTTGAGAGACGACAGTTAGGGACCGAACAAACAAACAAACAAACGCGTACACACTCACAGCCCCACACTAAGTTCAAAGACTTGTATCGTGGGTGTCGGAAACATTCACATCACACACACATTACACCCAGAACCAGAAGCACAGTTACTAAGCTGGATGTGTCGCGAGCGCGGTAATGACTACTCATTAGTTTTACATTGCTGTTATACATGGGGCTGAGTCACCCACGTCCGTAGGAGGATACCCCTTAAGTCTGACTCCCTACACGTGGTCCCCGGGTGGTGCTAATCAGGTGACATTTGAGAGGTGGTAGATCATTTTGTGAGTTGCTCGTCTGGCTTGCTACCAAAGTAGCTTACCACCATCAAGTTGAAAGTCTGCCGCCAAGCCAAATACGGTGTTCCGGCAGTTATCCTTGAGAGCCTGCGTATTCCAGGTCTAGTGTGTTTACCAGCTTCGATCACATCGTCACTTACCATTAGGTGAGATAGTGGTCAAACACTAGCCTGTCACAAATAAAAAAAAAAAAAAACATTTGGAATATTGTAAACTACTTATATTTGTTTTTTGTTTGTGTAGGTGAATTAGTCTGTGAGAGTGCCAGTGGAGGGTTTGTTGGGTGTGTGCTGTGTTTTGGCTGTATAGTGTACTGTATATGCGTAGATTTACATGAGATTGCGTATGTAGGTATGTACCCACTCACACAACCATCAAGTACGTACGCACACATAGGTGAAATGTGTGTTTGTCTTATTGTTAGACTAGCCGTGATTCGCGGCTTCGCCCGCTATTATCAAGTTAAAAAGTAGCCTATGTGTTAATCCTAGTAGAAGCTATGTACATTCCAAATTACATCCAAATCCGTTCAGCCATTAAAGCGTGAAGAGGGAACAAACATACTTACACAATTACACACAAACTTTCGGATTTATAATATTATTAGGATGGTAAAACGGGCACGGGGGAATTAATTCGTGTTATTCCTGCGCACTCTCTAAGTATGCCGCATAGCCGCTATGCAAATTTGTTGACGATCCAGTTGGCACAGTGGACAGGTGTCCGCCCTCTGCGCCGTGGGTCCTGGATTGGATTCCCGGCAGGAGCACAAATTCCTTCCCAAGGGATATTTGTGGTTCTGGGTGTAATGTGTGTGTGTGTGTGTGTGATGTGAATGTTTCCGGCACCCACGATTCAAGTCATTGAACTTAGTGTAGGGCCGTTAATGTGAATGCGTTTATTTATATTTTAGTAACATTATTATCTTTGACATTAATAATCTGAAATGTTGACATCTCTAGACATTATAACATTAATGATTAATTTTCCATTTCCACTTATTGTAATTGGGCCACATATAGAATATATTAACAATAACTAAAATTATTATTATGACGCTATAAAGATATCTAACTACCTAGCCCTCAAATCAATATTTGCATGTCGCTATTATGACCAAGTGTGTGAACTATATTGATACACTTAACCTTGCATCTGTTTATACCTACACTTGAAGCAAATAAATGCATTTCATTTCATTTCGTTGCATTTCATTGAATTTAATTGCATTTAATTGCATTTCATTGAATTTAAATGCATTTCATTGCATTTCATTGAATTTAATTGCATTTCATTGAATTCAATTGCATTTCATTGAATTTAATTGCATTTCATTGAATTTAATTGCATTTCATTGCATTTCATTGCAATTTATTGCATTTCATTGCAATTCATTGAATTTCATTGCATTTAATTGCATTTAATTGAATTTCATTGCATTTCCTTTCATAAAAAGAACAAAACAGCTGTTAAAAAGGCTTTTTTCGCAATAATAAATTGACTTACTCTTTTGATGTCCCGAACGTCCCAAACGTACAGACTATGGTCGTTGTAGACACACGTCAGCTTGTGATTACGTTCGTCGTAGGTGAGAGCAATCGCGTCGGGGTAGCGAGCATTCGGCGGCTGAGTGAACATGTGGCTGCGAAATTACAATACAATACAATACAAAACACTTTATTGTATACCAAAAAAAAAAACAATGACAAATAAAATATAACAATCATCGTGGAAGTACAATGGGCGGTCTTATCGTTTAAAGCGATCTCTTCCAGACAACCTTTGGATGGACAGTAACAGAAGAATGAATAGACGGTGGTGTACTATAAAAAAAAAATAGTACATCATTATTCACACCTACTCTAGATACTAATACATCAATAAAACAATAAAATACACTAATATATATTATACTAATATATACATACATAAATATTGAATGCAAATAATTATAGAAAATAATAACTTATAAAAGAACTAGCTGCGCCCCGCGGTTTCACCCGCGTTGATAATGATGAAAAGTGATGATGATGATGATGATGAAAAATAGATGTTGGCCGATTCTCATAGATACCGGATAAGCACAAAAAATTTCATCAAAATCGGTCAAGCCGTTTCGGAGGAGTATGGTAACGAAAACTGTGACACGAGAATTTTATATATTAGAGATATTTTCGAAATTAAATAAATACAAATACTAATAACTTTATTGACATAATTTGACGACCCAGTTGGCGCGGCGGGCAAGTGTCTGCCCTCTGCGCCGAGGGTCCTGGGTTCGATTCCCGGCAGGAGCACACTTTTCTCTCCCAAGGGACATTTGTGGTTCTGGTTCTGGATTGTGAGTGTGATATGTAAATGTTTCCGGCGCCCACAATACATATCTCTGAACTTAGTGTGGGGCTGTGAGTGTGAATGAGTTTTTTTTAAATTAAATCCATAGGCTCCTGAACTAGTTAAAAACTGTTTCTGGAGCCAGTGTCCTGCTACAATTAAATTAAAACAAATAATATAAATATAAAATACTCACAGCCCCACACTAAGTTCGATGACTTGTGTCATGGGTGCCGGAAACATTCACATCGCACACCTGTGTGTGATTCACAATTAGTGTTTCTGGTTCTGTAACCAGAAACAATAATTGTCTCGGGGAGAAAACTTGTGTTAACTTTCACTTTCCGTCAGATGAGATTTTTTTCAAATGCTTATCGAACAAAAAAACAATAAAAAAAAACAAAATTTCCTTGTCGAGAAAACTTATGTTTGCACCTGGAAGCGAACCTACTGCATAGAAGGCAGACGCGCTACTAAGCCATCGGGGTAAAAATGCTTTCACTTGGTTCACAGCTAGTCACAGCCCCACACTAAGTTCGATAACTTGTATCGCGGATGCCAGAAACATGCAAAGTACCTACAACAACATAATTATATTTTGCTGAGAGGGGCTGTGAGCTTTTTTAGGGTTCCCTACCCAAAGGATAAAACGGGACCTTATTACTAACTCTCCGCTGTCCGTCATTCTGTCTGTCCGTCTGTCACCATCTGTTTCAAGGAAAATTTCCAAGGAAAATTGGTGTTTCTGGTTCTGGTTGTGATTGTGTGTGTGATGTGTATGTTTCCGGCACCCACGACACAAGGGGTTGGAGCTGTGAGTGTGAAAGCGTTTATGTTTTTATTTTTTATTTTATCTCATGAACCGTAATAGTTACACAGTTGAAATTTTCACAGATGATGTATTTCTGTTGCCGCTATAACAACAAATACTAAAACACAAAATAAAATAAATATTTAAGGGGGCTCCCATACAACAAACGAGACTTTTTTGTTCGTTTTTGCTCGATATTGATAACGGCAACAGGTAGACGCTTTTAATATTCACAGTATATTTAGTAATATATTCACTTTAAAAATAAATAATTACATTAAAACAAAACAAATATTTAAGGGGGCTCCCATACAACAAACGTGATTTTTTTGCCGTTTTTATAGATAATGGTACGGAACCCTTCGTTCGCGAGTCCGTCTCGCACTTGGCCGGTTTTGTAATGTTTTATTTGTGATAGTAGCTATCGTAAAGGGACACACTCACTTGATATTAACTCCCTGTGCTACATCTACGCCGAGGTAGTGAGTCCTGGGCAAGGTAGTGATGTACCGTAGTGAGTCGGGGGCGAAGCACCTCACTATGCCCTCGGCGCACCCCACGAAAATGTAGTTCGCGCCTATCGCCATGCAGTTTGCTGATGTTGTCTGTAAATATAATAAGAATAATATATAGAACCCTATGTAAACTGCCCGTTGGCTAAGTTGAGTGGGCGTCCGCCGTCTAAACAGGGGTATCGGGTTCGATTCCCGGCGGAAACGCAAGTTTTCTCCCCAAGGAAAATTTGTGTTTCTGGTTCTGGTTGTGATTGTGTGTGTGATGTGAATGTTTCCGGCACCCACGACACAAGTAATCGAACTTAGTGTGGGGCTTTGAGTATGAAAGCATTTATGTTTATGTTTATAAAACTCTATATAAAATTATTTCACATTCACAATAAGTTCGAAGACTTGGGTCGGAAACATTGAAATCACAGGCACAATCCAGAAACAAAAAAAATCATTGCAAAATACATGAATAATACATGAAACATAGCACAAACGCTAACTCTATCATATAACTATCAACCAAAAATCAGAATCACAATTTCTCCTTGTGAAAAAGCACGTTTCCCCGTCGGGAATCGAACCCGATACCCGCTGCTTAGAAGGCTAGACTCTTCCTCTATTGAACTCGCAAAAGAGTATTTCTCCTCTTTAGTTTAGGGGGTTTCAGCGGATTCGCTGTTTCGTCGTGTAGTTACACATGTTGCTCAATAGATGGCGCTATAACAAACTTACCCTTAGCTCCACCCATTTGTCTAACAGTCTTTTACTGTTATATTCGCAAAATATACTATTGGTAGAGATCGCTATTAGTGATAAGGTCGCCTGTGTGTGACACTTCACGTATAAGCTTGTCATTTACCTTTTTTTTCATATAAAGTGGATCAATAAAGTATTATCTACGAGTATGTATTGAACTCTTCCCTGTAGCGATCTCTTAGGTGCTATCAGCGAATTAACAATTTACCTCGTAGTTCCAGATTTTGCTCAACAGATGGCGCTAAGACAAACTTACCCTTAGCTCCACCCATTTGTCTTACAGTCTTCTATTTTTGTACTCGCACAATAGTGTCTCTCCCCTTTATTGATAGCTTATGTAGGCGCTTCCAGCGAATTCGTCGTTTATTCACGTAGTTCCAGATTTTTCTCAACAGATGGCGCTTTAATAAACTTACCCTTAGCTCTATCCATTTTTCCAACAGTCTTTTACTATTAAACTCGCACAATATACGATTTAACTCTCCCCTCTAATGATAGATTGGATGATTTCAGCGAATTCATTGATTTTTCGCGTAGTTAAAAATTTCCTCAATAGATGGCGCTATAACAAACTTACCCTCAGCTCCACCCATTTGTCGAGCAGCCTTCTACTGTTAAACTCGCACAGCAGCCCCCCTCTAGTGATGGCGTATGTGCTGTCAGCCGATTCCCCCCTGCCACAGACTACGTCGCAGAACTCGTTGTCTTTCTGTTCACCGAGGATTGCCGAACGGCCCATGAGCGGGACGGGCTCTTTGAACTGAAAGGGGTGGAGATATCTTTGTTTTAGGACCATGTATTTTTGGTTTTTTATTGAGGACACGGTATTTCGGCAGCGTTACAAAAGTTGGCTATCTAGTCTACATTAATAATTAAACGCAAGCAAAGTTTAAAAAAATAGCTTTACCGCTCTATCTTCGGAACCTTGATCAGATTTAACGTATTGAACACGCATTATTGACAATAACTCAAAAACTAGAGACCACATGGAAAGCACCAGCTTTCAAGTAAAAATAATAATCAAAATCGGCTCACAACGAAAGAAGTTATGAGGTAAGTTTTGAAGTCGTTTAAAAACGAGAACATCGTCAATGTAGTCGACAAAATACGCATTATTGTGGACAACTCAATAACTACTAGTCAGATCTTGGTCAAATTTAAATGGGACAAATTGGAAAGCAACATATATCAAACAAAAAAATAAATTTCAAAATCGGTTCACGTGGAACAAAGTTATGAGGTAACACATTAAAAAAAACAGTCGACTTGAGTACCTCCGCCTTTTTTGGGAAGTCGGTAACAGTGTGTGTCGGGAAGACACACGATTAAACTAAAACTTTTGTATTACAGGGAAACATTTAAATTATTCATCACAGAATTAACCCCTACCACTTTTTGTGACACAAACAGTTTGGATCAGAATTCCAAAGCCCTCCCTTAAGAAGTTTAACTTCAGAAAAAACTCTGGAAGTCAACTTTTTTTTCTCTTGTCTTTTATTTTATATCTTAGTTTTGAGTTGGTTGTTATCTTGACCGATAGGAACTCAGCCGCACGGTCGAGTTGCCTTCTTAGAATAGAATAGAATATGGTTCATTATATAACTTTGTACATTTTTAGGTGTTATTATTATAAATAGGTCACAACAATTTTTCTTTCTTTCTTCTTTTGGACATACAATAATATTTACAACACATAATATTTACAACTAGCCATGCCCCGCGGCTTCGCCCGCTATTATCAAGTAATAAAGTAGCCTATGTGTTAATCCTAGGTATAATCTATGTACATTCCAAATTTCATCCAAATCCGTTCAGTCGTTAAATCGTGAAGAGGGAACAAACATACTTACACACAAACTTCCGGATTTATAATATTAGTAGGATACAGAAGTGTTTTTTTTTTAATTAAACAATTGTAGTATCCACCACATTAGGCATAAGTCATGACATAGGTAACGCTAAAAATAATATTTTTACATACATAGTGTTATTTAAGCCGAGTGTACACAGATCAATTTGTATGAAAGTACTCTTCCAATTTATTATATAATTAAATATTTATTGTTGTTAACTCGACCACTTGTACAAATTACAGTCGAAGGTGCTTCAAGTCCAGAGTGAATAGGTATCTTCTAGGCGAGCATGCTACATCTTCGGCCGCATCATCACTTTCCGTCAGGTGAGATAGTGGTCAAATGCTTGTCTATGGAGTATAAAAGAAAAAGGAAAAAGTGTTGTAAACCAAAATATTATTATTTATATCATATTTTCAAACAATTATGTAAACGTTTAAAATTCCCAACCTTTAAATTCTTCTTCTTAGTTATGGCTTCGCAATCTTGTGCATTTAGCCAGTGTCAAGTGATAATATAATATTTCAAGTGTATTTCATATTATAAGTCCTAGTCACAAGTCACAGTCAAAGTCAAGTAAAAGAGTCAAGGTCCAGTCATAGTAAAGTCATGCCCTAGTAAAGTGGTCGAAACTTTACTAGAACTTCTATTGGAGTTTTGGAGCGAAGGCGAAAATCACGTTTTTCAACTTTGTATGATTTGCCTACACTTATGCACGTTCACTTAGTATCAACGGTTAATAATCCTCCATTATTACACATTAACACTCGAAGAATCACAGGTTTTGGAAAATTTTACAAAATCAACAACGCCATTTTTTCACTCACGTCAATAAACCCAAACCTTTAAATTATTTTAATCCCCACTATCCCTAGTAATATTGACCCCGCAAACGTTTGATGTTATTATACCTTATCTTACCTTAGCATTTCTAGAGTATTCCAAGTACCAGAACTTGACGTGTCTAAAACCAACGGTTACGAAATAGTTGCCGTTCTCTGAGAAACACACCGCTTTCACTCGAGACGACACCTGGAAAGACAGAAGGTAATATTACAGGTGAAATTACAATGCTTAAAGAGATTTAAAATATTAGATACATACCTCCAGCTCGCTCGAAGCGTTTCGCTTCTACGTTTATCATCCGTACAGCGAAGGAGTGGAACTCATTGCCCTCGTCTTTGTTCCCCGAATAGATTTTGAGAGTCTTCAAGTCAAGAGTGAATAGGTACCTTCTAGGCAAGCGTGCTACATCGTCGGCCGCATCTTCACTTTCCATCAGATGAGATAGTGGTTTATTGCTTGCCTATTCAGCATAAAAAATAAAAAAAATAAGTCTATTGAGCGCGGAACTATCATAATAATAATTTAAAACATATGTAATACATGTATTTTTTTTTTTAACTCGAGATTGGCAAACTTTTGACCACAATCTCACCTTATGGTAAGCGACGATGTGGCCGACGATGGAGCAAGTCTGCCTAGAAAATACCTATTCACTGACTTGAAGACTCCCATATAATATATGTGGTATAAACTGGGAGTCTCAAGTCAGGAGTGAATGGTATCTTCTAGGCAAGCATGTCACATCTTCGGCCGCATAACCACTATATTGACAGGGTTAATATTTAGTAACCATACCTTATTACTAGCTAGTTTGAGGTTCGCGCGCCAGTCCCACACGTTGACAATCATGTCATGCTGGGATCCCACTGAGACTAGATACTTTGATGATGTAGAGAATGCCTGGAAAAGAAAAAAGCTTTCTAAATTATATTAGTTTATCTTGTAACTAAAATTATCTCATAGATAAGTTAAGAAAAATGTTATTGTACTTCGTTGTATAAAAAAATGCGAGCCAGAATTATGCAGATTTCGGGACAGTAATTTAGAAAAATAACGCAGATTTTAAAGCGTAAAATTGTGCAAAATTAACGTAGATTTCATGGCGTAAAATTGTGAAAATTAACGCAGATTTTAAGGCGTAAAATTGTGAAAATTAACGCAGATTTCAAGGCGTAAAACTGAAAAAATTAACACAGATTTTAAGGCGTAAAACTGAAAAAGATAACACAGATTTCAAGGCGTCAAACTGAAAAAAAATACACAGATTTCAAGGCGTAAAATGGTGAAAATTAACGCAGATTTCAAGGCGTAAATTGTGAAACATAACGCAGATTACAAGGCGTAACACTGAAAAAATTAAAGCAGATCAACGCGTAAAATTGTGAAAATGACCGCAGATTTCAAGGCGTTTTGTCATCATATCATATTTTGTCATCATCATACTAATATTAAAATGAGGTAAAGTTTGTTTGTTTGTTTGTTTGGCGTAGATGGGTGCGTGTTCGTCTTCAAAGCAGCGGGTTCGATTCCCGGTGATAACAGAAGTTTTCCCCACACGGGAAATTTGTTTTCATGATTTTTTAAATGTTGTTAATATTGTGTATTAATGTCATAAGATCCAGTTTTTTAACATTTATTAGTTTAATTGTAAGTGCCTGAACATGGAAGAGACTGGTTGCCCACAACAAAGGGTATCCTAGTGTGGGAACTAGACAGCCTAGTCATTAAACTTAGTGTAGAGTTGTGAATCTGAAAATGCTTATATTTTAACCGGGCGACGCAGAGTGGGTAATATTTGAACTTTGAACTACCCACTGGCGTAGATGGGTGCGCGTTCGTCTTGAAAGCAGCGGGTTCGAATCTCGGTGGGAACACAATAACACAAGTTTTTTTTCCCTACGGGAAGTTTATGTTTCTGGTTCTGGGTATGACGTGAATGTTGTGTGTGTGGTGTTAATGTTTACGGCCCCACGACACAAGTTATAGTACTTTCAGTGTGAGGCTGTGAGTGTGAAAGCCTTTATGTGTAAGCTTTTGTTTACCCGGGCGACGCCGGGCGGGTCAGCTAGTAATATATATACCTATTAGGTTAAAGATACTTACCACACAACTGACTCCATGTGTATGACCAGGGAACTCCGCTATCTGCACGGCGCCCGACGCCGTGGGATCCTGGAAATCAATAAGTTACTTGTTACAAACTTTTTTAAAGACAAGCTTTTAGAACTCCGCCATATTGCATTTAAAGTGAAGTCACTTTATTTTTCGAGTTATTCTCTGCAAGCCCTTTCATATGATACCCCATATTGTAGGAGTGCATTAAAAATTACTTGTCCGCCATTTTGTGTGTTCCCCCATGTTGGATTTAGAATGACGTCATATCTAACCATGCATTGTCATCCAAACTAAACGTGAATACAAAATTTCAGCTCAATCGGTTGAAGATATCTGCTTCAAAATTGAGTTGCAAGATTCCACCCGAACAAACATACTTACATACATACAGTGCAAGCTAAATAAAAGCTTGTAAAAAGCTTGTAGTAAAAGGTATAAGTGTGTAATTACAGGTCTTAAATAGATTTAACATCTAATATCTCAGGGTGAAGAGTGCAAAGCTTTGCCGCGCAGGAGTTCTTCTTCTTCTTCGTTATGGCTTCGCAATCTTGTGCATTTAGCCAGTTTCAAGTGATAATATAATATTTCAAGTGTATTTCATATTATAAGTCCTAGTCACAAGTCACAAAGTCAAAAAAAAAAAAAAAACAATATACATTTAGTAGCACCGAACTGTCATGGGCAAGCGTGACAATCAGACGAGCGACAAAATATAAAAAAAACGCGACTAAATGCGAGTCGGACTCGCGCACGAAGGGTTCCGTACCATCCTACTAATATTATAAATCCGAAAGTTTGTGTGTAAGTATGTTTGTTCCCTCTTCACTCTTTAACGGCTGAACGGATTTAGATGAAATTTGGAATGTACATAGCTTATACCTAGGATTAACACATAGGCTACTTTTTCACTTGATAATAGCGGGCGAAGCCGGGGGGCACAGCTAGTTATCTATAAAAATGGCAAAAAATCATGTCTATTGTATGGGAGCCCCTCGTAAATATTTGTTTTATTATAATTTACTATTTATTTTTAAAGTGAATATATAACTAAATATTCTGTGAATATTTCAAGCGTCTACCTGTTACCGTTATCAATATCGAAAAAAAAACACGTTCGTTGTATGGGAGCCCCTTAAATATTTATTTTATTGTTTTTTAGTATTTGTTGTTATAGCGGCAGTAGAAATACATCATCTGTGAACATTTCAACTGTCTAACTATCACGGTTCATGAGATACAGCCTGTTGACAGACGGTCAGACAGACGGACAGCGGAGTCGTAGTAATAGGGCCCCGTTTTACCCTTCGGGTACGGAACCCTAAAAACATGCATCTGCATACACTTACATGCAGGTTGAATAGGCGTGCATATATGGTGTTAGCCATAAGTAAAGTAATATGAGCTTTAAGTCTTACCTGTAGGTCCCATATTCTAACGGCGGGTGCGTGTCCACACTCGCCCGTGGCCAAGTAGCGTCCGTCCGGCGAGAAGGCGACGCAGGTGATGCTCTTCCTCGACACGTTCAAGACGTGCGTCTGCCGGTTCTTGCGCACGTTGTAAAGGACCACTGTGCATCTGGAATAAGAGAAACATCAGGAGTTACTAAATGAAGTACCTATTTCATATATACGCCTAGTATGAAATTACCGAAAAAAAACTTGAGAGGTGTCAAGGGACACCCGGATGGAACGAAGTTCAATTTCCGTCTAGCCTTTCGCAACGCGCGATAAGGAACTTTCGTTCCAAAATTAAAAGAAACATGCAAAAACCAACATCACGCGGTGTTCCCAGGCGGTCACCCATCCAAGTACTGACCGCGCCCGACGTTGCTTAACTTCGGTGATCGGACGAGAACGTGGTTGGCTTACAACTATAGCAAAAAGTGTCGTTACAGCTTTTGGTCTTAATTTTTTCCGTCTAGCTAGTCTCCTTTCGCGCGATAAGGAACTTTCGTTCCAAAAAATGGGCATTGTAGTGAGTATGGTGTATAAGTATGGCCGGATATTTGACCAATAATGACCTTTTTTACCGACTTCCCAAAAAAGGAAGAGGTACTCAAGTCGACTGTATTTATTATTTTTAATTTTTATGTGTGTTACCTCATAACTTCTTTCCACGTGAATCGATTTCAAATTTTTTTGAAACTTGAACATAAGTGAGTTCTCAATGAACTGGAATCTTTGGGCCTTTGCACATACGCATTACACTCACAGCCACACGAAGTTCAAAGTCTTGTATCGTGGGTGCCGGAAACATTTGCATGTTACAAGCATAAATGTTTCTTGGGAAATGAAATGAAAATAAAATGAGTATATTTCACACAAAATAGAGTATACATATTGGTCATAATAACACCTAGGTTAAGAAAATTATGTATTAGAAATTAAGAATGTTTTAAAAAAAAAAAAGAATCAAAAAAATGCGCCGCCGAGTTTCTTGCCAGGTTCTTCTCGAGATGGCTGTAATTTTCCTAATCTGGCAATAGATTCATTAACTTTCATGAGTGCCTCTTTGGGGCCCATGTGAATAAACGATTTTGATTTTGATTTTGATTTTGGTCTTCATGGTTGAATCGTCCTTCTATTTTGCCATGTGTTGGCATGTGAAATTACATGTTAAATTAATATAATGACAATATTAAATTAAATTAATTATATTATATTAAATGTCAATAAAAAAATTAAAATACAATGTCAAAAATAATAATAACGACGAATTTTTTACTTTTTACTTTAATTGGGACGGAATATTGTGTTCATACTGCGAATTGAACCTAATACTCGTGGCATAGAAAGTTAAGAATTGCCCACTGCTCCACTAGAAGACTAGTGCACCCATATCCTACTAATATTATAAATCCGAAAGTTTGTGTGTAAGTAGGTTTATATAAGATCTATATACATATATGTATTTATATAAAATGATTATTGGGGTATATATTATTTTATTATTTGTCAATTATCATTACTTATAATTAAGTATATTATAATTAATTATTTTTAGATTCATGCACTCTTTAAAATGTTGTTTTCTTAAACACCGACGTCCAATTCTATTGCGTAATTCCTCTCCATCTAAAGGTTGTCAGGAAGAGATCGCTTTTAGCGATAAGACCGCCTTTTTTTTGTTTAAATGGTGTTCAATAAAGAGTTTATCTTAACGGCTGAACAGATTTGGATGAAATTTGGAATATATACATAGATTAGACCTAGGATTAACACATAGGCTACTTTTCAACTTGATAATAGCGAGCGAAGCCGCGGGGCACGGCTAGTTGTACATACGATTTGGAATGAGTTTTTATGACCAGACGCCTTTCGTTAAATAATATTTAATTTAAAAAAAACTGGAGGTGCGGGTACAGCTACATTCGTAACAAGCACGAAACAAGTCATCGTTAGCATTCCTACAGAATATGAATATACAACAAAACGGTCTTCCGCGTGTCTGTCACGCGTAGGACAATGTTTGATTACGGGTTAGCATAATAGGCGGAACGGCCGCGGTCACAGTTACGAGCGGAGCGGATAGCGTGCATACGCAACACTACTCCAAGTCCATGACAACGATCTATTAATTTTCCGTGTTCAGGAATACAACTAAGAAAAATTATTGTATTTATATTAGTAGACTATTCACTTCGCATTGACAATTCGCGGAAAACAACTTTTTTTTTTGCTGGATAGGCAAGCATTTGACTGCTATCTCACATGATGGAAAGTGACGATGCGGCCGAAGATGGAACATTCTTGCCTAGAATTTTTTAAACTTTTGCGGACTTCAATCATGTTTGTATGTTGCACCGAGACGTCACGAGAGACTCTTGTGACCACGGCCTGTGCAACCCTGCCGAAACATCGAGGTTAGTCAAAATAATGCTATTTTAAAAATAAAAACGAGAAAATACCCGGTTTTCTCATACAAACATACTTGCCTAGGTTTTCTTCACTCTAGACTTTAAGACGCCCAGACTGTGCCGCTCAAGGAACAAAGACGCAGGTAATGAGTCAAAAACATGGCCGCCATTCAACTTTAACTTTGTAAATATTGATGAACGTGAACGAGTGTAGAAGGGAAATCAAACGTAGAAGAATCAAGAAAACGTGATTTTTATATCCGCTCCAAAACAGTCTATTTCTGACTAATTACTAAACGTAAACATAACATAACAGAAACGCTTTCACAGTCACAGCGTAGTGTGGGGCTAAGTTAGATGACTTGTGTCGTGAGTGCTGGAAACATTCACACCACACACAATCACACCCAGAACCAGAAACACAAGTTTTTCTTGGGAAGAAAACTTGTGTTCCCGCCGGAAATCGAATCCATGCGGGCGGTTTTTATTTTTCATTATATAACTAGCTGCGCCCCGCGGTTTCACCCGCGTAAGTTCCGGACCCGCGGGAATTCCGGGATAAAAAGAAGCCTATGTTCTTTCCCAAGCTCTGGACTATCTGTGTACCTAATTTCATTAAAATCGGTTCAGTAGTTTTGGCGTGAAAGCGCAACAGACAGACAGACAGAGTTACTTTCGCATTTATAATATTATATATATATATATATATATATATATATATATTAGTAAGGATAGAAAGCTAACAGAACACCAATCACATTTTATTTGTATGACAGCCGCTTATCGCTGCGCTCATCAGCCTCACCGCGGCCGCAGTACATCGTGATCGCTGCCTTATTTGTATGTATGACGTATCACGTGACAGGGCCTTTCTCACGGCCGCAGTGTTTCTATCGTTTACGAATTCCATGGGTCTGATGGTTTTGGTCATAAACGCTGTCATCTCGTTTGTTATATGTTTTTTCTATCATCTATGTTGTCAGAGATAAGGCAAGGGAGATTCAGTATATCGTCGTTGTGCGTGCAAAAGTCGCTATGTGTTTTTTCGTTTTTTCGTGATATTCGGTTTTGACAAGTGATATTAGGGGCAGTGATATTGTATGTAATGATGATTAGTAGTAACTAATATTAGGAGTCAAATTTTTATGTGATTCAATTTTAGGGCTAAAGATATTAGTCGAATCAATAGGGAACCGATTAAAACTTCATAAAAAACCGAATATCACGAAAAAACACATAGCGACTTTTGCACGCACAACGACGATATATTATATTTATATTCAGTATATTCAGAGATACAGTTCTCCCTGCGCCGCGCTTTGAGGGCGGATTCTTATTCTAATATTTATACTATATACTTATACGACAAAAAACGATGTTGTTTTTGAAATATAGCTTAGTTTTCGAGATATCGATACACGACAATCGAAAATTGTCCATTTTTTATTGTTTTTTTAAAAGATTCGAAAGTTTTTTGAAAAAGAAAACGAAAAACATGAGTAAATGGTCATATTCGAGTATTGATCTCGAAAACTATAAGCTCTATTAAAAAAAACATGCTTTTAGTCGTATTTTGTAGAGGCAGATAGAGTTTACAAGCTTTTATTTAGTTTCCTGGACTATCAATCTGTCGGTCTGTAATCAAATCTTGCAAGCTAAATTAGACCCACTTCCCGATGTCCGATTGGACTCAAATTTGGTGTACTTATGTATCTTCAGTGACAATACAATGGTATGGTACCATGGAGCTGGTCTGATGGAGACGGAAGATGGCTATAGGAACTTCTGAATTAAACAACAACCACATCGAGTTTGGGCTCGTCTTAAAAAAACCAACTTCACCGCTTATATTTTGGTTTTGGCTAGATCGATTTCGATAAAATTTATATGGGACAACCTCTGAAGTATAATCTACGAAATAAAAAAATCATCAAAATCGATTCATGATTGGCGTAACATACATACCAAAAAAAAAAATACAATCGAATTGAGAGCCTCCCCATTTTTTGATGTAGGCTTAAAGTACTACCGCGATGAAGTCCCGAGATATTACCTAAACAAGTGATCAAATGTTCTTTATTTTTTTAATTTTAGCTTCGCAATCTTATGCATTTAGCCAGTGTCAAGTATAATAATTTTCAAGTGTTCGAAGAATTTCATATTAAATATCTTAGTCAAAATCAAAAAACATACCGTCGAATTGAAAACCTCCTTTTTTGAAGTCGGTTGAAAATGCATAAATCCCATAGCAGACAAACTATCGCCAACAACTATGCATATTCTGTGCGCCGACCGCGTCCGAGCACTGAGTCACAACAATGATTACCGGAAACGGAAATAGGTACAGTTGCGCGGGGTCAATGACCGAGACGGTGACAGTTGACACTTGAGCTGACATTGGCAGTTGACCGCGAAAATTCTGTCCTTTCAATGATCTTTTAATATTAGACAAGACATACTATCACACAAATTACACTATATATATATATATATAAACATTGTAAATCCGAAAGTTTGTGTGTATTCTATCCAAATTTTTAACCAAAATATTGGTGCCGATTCTGTTGTCCAGAATTAGACTAAACTAGCCTAAAATTAGTTTTAGTCCTGCTTTAGTCCAAAACCTATTCAGAAAATGCAAGATTAGACTAAAATTAAGTTTGACAGGACTAAGTTAGTTTAGTTACTCTATTTAGTGAAAATGAATTTAGTACATGTTTTACGTCAAAGAATACTAAAAATAGAAATTTTAAACTCAAATTAGTCTGTATGAAAAAGGCCAGACCTTTTTCATACAGACTAATTTGATCTGATCTCATACTTGAAAGAATAACACGTGCAATTAATGAAGCAAATACAGACCTACAAAGTCTATAATGGAGGAATATGTGATTGCGGCTCTTGTGAATACAATTCAATTTGGTTGCTGTCAAAATCAATTTTAGTCCTGTCATTTCAACTTTTAAATTAAGTTCAACGCAAAATCAGAATAGCGTTTAGATATTCTTTGACTAAAATTAGTTTATTTTTAGTTTAGTTTAGGTTAGTTCGGTGCTTAAAATTTGTTTATTTTTAGTTTAGCTTAGGTTAGTTCGGTGCTCAACAGAATTAGCACCACTATCTACTATTTATCGAAATCTTTCAATCAAACCTAAATAAGAACATTTTTCCAAAGTCCGGTGCTAAGTTCACACGACTAGAAAAATTGCGGTTCTATCCGGAATTGAACCCGCTACACACACTGCAAAAGGCCACACATAAACTCACTACGCTAACGGAGCAGTCGAATCATATTTGTAAGCTATCCGATACAACCGAAAACTCATATTAAAATATCCGATTGTAATACCATGTATCCATAGATTTACTAAAGATACAGATACAACGCCCGGAACATGGAAGTGAAGTCGAAAATGGGGATACTATTTCACGAATATCCAAAAAAAATATCCCCTACGTACCAAAAGTTTGAGACAGGAATCGTAGCTGGTCGTTGTTAATGAGTGTTTTGGCTCGTCGCTAAATGGTCTCTAGTGCCTCAATTTGTTATCTAGCGGAACCGTCCAAATGCCTATCGACGATAAAAAAATAAAAAATTCAGCTGCTAACGAACACCTAACTTACCTGCTTGTTATATCTAAAGACAATAATTAGTTTTTTGGTAGAAAAAAATATATTTTTTTTTATTTTTATTTTTTTATTTGTGATTGACCATTATGTGTTTGACCATTATCTTACCTGATGGTAAGTGACGATGTGATCGAGGGTAAACACACTAGACCTGGAATACGCATTTGAATAAAATAGCATTTACCCACTAATCGAAAACAAAAATCTGCTGGCGGTACTGCTTTAGGTTGACAACAAATAAATCGTTTATGGCAAATGGGGTTAGATTATATAATAAAATTTCTAAAATTATTAAGTTTAAATCAGTTATAAAACGGTCATTTATTAAGAAAGGTATAAAAATATATAAAACGAATGACTACATTAATGACAAGGATGCATGGAGGCATACTGCACAGGCGCTTTCTGGCGACTACATAATTAAGATTAGATAGATAGATAGATACACTCTTTATTGAACACCATATTTGTGACAAAACAGAAAAGTAAATAATGACTTACAAAATAAGTGTAACAATAGACGGTCTTAACTCTAAAAGCGATCTCTTCCAGACAACCTTTGGATGGAGAGTAATTACGCAATAAAGTTGGTCGTCGGTGTTTTAACATAACAAAATTCAGAAAGGTGCAAGATTTGATAAAAAAACGATTAACTACTCATTAAAGAATGTTTCACATAAAAAAACGACATAAGGCGCCACCTCTCTTGCCAGGTTCTCTGGCAGGAGCTCTCTCTGGCCAGGATGGCTCTAATTTTTGCGTATCTGGCAGTAGTCATTAACTTTCCTGAATGCCACTTTGGGGCACATTTAAAACATTACATAAACCTAAACGCTTTCACACTCACAGGCCCACACTTAGCTCGATGACTTATATCGTGGGAGCCGGAAACATTCATATCACACACACAATCAATGCTTTTGAATTTTACTTTGGAATGGAAGAGTTCCACCACTTTATTTGTTTATTGGCTTCAGTCTCATATCCCTCGAGTTGTATCTGTATTTTTACTAGATCGCTGGTTATACCGTGTGCCGTGCATTTCACGCGCTGGCGGGCGCAATTTTCCGGTCACAGCTCGTGATGGAATGAGGAATCCAATTTGTGCATCATGAGGCCTCTTGGAGACGCCAAGATTGGGTCGAGTGGCATTTGACGTCTTGGAGATTCTTTGACTGTAATATTTTTAAAGACGGCTATTTTTTTAATCTTTCGTAAACTAAGCTTCGCCCGCGTTAATGTATACTTACTAATATTATAAATCCGAAAGGTAGTGTATAAGTGTGAAAATATGTATGTTTGTTTTCTCTTCACGTTATAACGGCTGAACGCATTTGGATGAAATTTGGAATGTACACCCTATTAATATTATAATCCGAAAGTTTGTGTGCTCAAATTTTTCTTGGAATTTTCATGAAATTTAGTGTGCAAGGGGTTTCGGGGGCGATACATCGATCTAGCTAGGTTTCATTTACCGACTTCACAAAAAAGGAGGAGGTACTCAAGTCAACTGTTTTTTTTTATGTTTGTTACATCATAACTTCTTTCTTTGTGCGCCAATTTTGATGATTTTATTTGAAATGCTTTCCATGGTGGTCACATTTAAATTTGATCAAGATCTGATCACTAGTTTTAGAGTTATCGTCAATAATGCGTGTTTAATACGTTAAATCTGATCAAGGTTCCGAAGATAAAGCGTCGAAGTCGGTTTTTTTAAGCTTTGCTTGCCTTTTTATTATTTTTAAAAAAAGGGCGTTTAACGAGCAAAGCTCGGTCATCCAGGTACTAAATATCTAACGTAGAAATTCTATGTTCCGGCAACCTTTAAACTTGAGTGACCTGAAGCTGCACCTGAAAGCTGACCTACTAACCTTTTCCAATAGAACTAAATTCCAAAACTGTTTTACCTTCTAAACCGGCACTCACTCACGTATTACTGTCGAAGAAAATGTTCGCGATGCCATAGCACTAGAGTTATCTATAAGCTCGATGTCTTTTAGGTAACTTAGTTCTTTGCTGTATATAGTTTTAGTTTAGTTTTAGGAAATATAGGTAATTGGCCCGTAGATTAGCTGATTATGATGAAAAAAATAATAAAAAAATGCCATAGAAAAGAATAATATACTCATATACTCTACCCGAGAAGAATGCCAACTTAAGAGGCCTGCGGAGGTTGATTTGCCCATACAATCGTAATACCGAAATTATTTATAATTCAAGCACATTACCACCACACTGTGCTGTTATTCAGATTAAAAACATAGTAATCTAGGTTCCTGAATAGTTTTTATTCCAAAATAATTACCTAAACGAAATATAAACCAATTGATTTTCACACATTATTACGACATAAATGTCGCATCTTTAACTTATTCGTTTTGTATTAAAAACTAGCACATTTCTTTTGTCATTACAACAGGAACATAGATTATCATTTCAAGGTAAATCAAAAACAATGGCTAAACATTACATTTTCATTCATAATTTTTGGTATTACGGCAACTATAAAATTTTGTTCGGTAGGTAGTGCTATCGCATTAAGCATGGGCACAGTTTGCAAGTTAAACAGAGACAGCCTATAGATCGTTTCACAGACTCCCCGGCCTCTTAATAGAAATTGCAGTGAACCACTTCTAACTTTTTACGTTTATAGCACAATACGCCATCTATGTTTTGACTATTGAAATAAAAACCGCACCATAACTCCAATATCGCGTATAGGTAGAAGCGCAGTTAAAAATTATCTATCTAAAAACTGTCAAAAATTACATATTAGCGTCAAATACAACGTCGACAGGTTTCGGACAACGAACTTAGTGTGGGGCTGTGAGTGTGAAAGCGTTTACGTTTATTATTGTTTACTAACCTGCTGGGCGACGGTTTTTGTCGGATTGTCCGCCGGTCCCAGTCGGTGAGTAAACAATAATAGTATGTAATTGTTTAATATTACAGTAGCAATAATTTTATAACTTTAATACCTTTAGATATATTTTTAAAGAATTTAAAAATATCCAAAATAATCAAAGTTTTTCATGGCAACCCTATCGCGATCTTACACAACTCCTACATCTAAATAAAAGAAATTTCCTCTAAGATAATTTGAACCAATACTGTACATACAGCTAATATAATCTTACTAATATTATAAATCCGAAAGTGTGTGTGTAAGTATGTTTGTTCCCTCTTCACGCTTTAACGCTTGAACGGATTTGGAATGTACATAGCTTATACCTAGGATTAACACATAGGCTACTATTTAACTTGATAATAGCGGGCGAAGCCGCGGGGCGCGGCGAGTATGTTCTATAAATTATTAGTTAAGTGCGCGTTCACTTTCTAAGAAGGTATCGGGTTCGATTCCCGGCGGAAACGCAAATTTTCTCTTCTAGGAGAATTTGTGTTTCAAGTTCTGAGTGTGCGTATGTGTGCAGTGTGAATGTTTTCAGATATAAGCCTTCGATCCTATTGTGGGGCAGTGAAAGCGTGTGACAGCGTTTATTAAAATAAAATAAAAAATAAGCAGAGCCAAGTCAAAAACCGTAAGGTGAGTTTTCATGGCAGCCCTATCGCGAACATACCCTGTATCTAAGTAAGAGAAGCAATTTCCTTAAAACACCGATCGTCTTTGGAAATAGGTCTTTATCAATAGAATATACTATGAAAAGGTTGCCGTAGTTTGGGCAAAATTGCTTTCGTATGTCCGGATGTCCGGTTGTTCTCCTCTACGCATTCGTCGCATTTAATTCCCCCAAGCCCTTTTTACCATCTAACAACAAGACAAACTATTAAACGTCATCCATATATGGTCGACATACCTCCAGTTCACTCAAAGCGTTTCGCTTCTACATTCATCATCCGTACAGCGAAGGAGTGGAACTCATTGCCTGCGTCTTTGTTCCCCGAACGGTATAATCTGGGTGTCTTCAAGTCTAGAGTGAATAGGTATCTTCTAGGCAAGCATGTCACACCTTCGGCCGCATCATCACTTTCCATCAGGTGAGATAGTGGTCAAATGCTTGCTTATTCAAAATAAAAAAAATAAAAAAATCTCAACCGATTCTTGTGAAATTTTGTGACCAGGTTCGATTATTACATAAACGCTTTCACACTCACGGTCCCACACTAAGTTCAATGACTTGTGTCGTGGTTGTGGGGACAGACGGACGGAAAAAGTGCTGAACGACGCAGTCAACTTAGAGATCTCGCTTCGCACGGTCAATTATGTTACATTACTAATACATTCAAAATCTAAATCGTTTATTCGCATGGGCCCCAAAGAGGCACTCATGAAAGTTAATGATTCTACTGCCAGATTCGCAAAATTACAGCCATCTCGTGAAGAACCTGGCAAGAAACTCGACGGCGCATTTTTTCATTATTTTTTTTAAGCTATTGCATAGTTCTATCGCCGGTCTTGAGCGTGGAGACCGAATCCAAAAATTCCGTAACGAAAATAACCTAACACCCCCCACTCCGACCGGCACAGCGGTGATACTTTTTAGTTTTGCCATCTATCGATGAATAGCAGAACTTTTAATGACTTTTTTGAAATATCACGCTTGTCTCTTTAGTTCAGCAACTCGCCTCTAGGTGGCAGGAAAAAAATACTGCATAAATAAATAATTATAATTGCATAAGTTGATAAAAAATGCTATGCAATAGCTTTACCGCGGCAGTCCCCGAGTGCCACACGTCTTTTTTTTAATAATTTCTTAAAACTAATACATTAATATATTAACCTATGTATAATTTTATTTGGGGGCTGAGTCACCCACGTCCGTAGGAGGATACCCCTTAAGTCTGACTCCCTACACGTGGTCCCCGGGTGGTGCTAATCAGGTGACATTCGAGAGGTGGTAGAGCATTTTGTGAGTTGCTCGCCTGGCTTGCTACCAAAGTAGCTTACCACCATCAAGTTGAAAGTCTGCCGCCAAGCCAAATACGGTGTTCCGGCAGTTATCCTTGAGAGCCTGCGTATTCCAGGTCAAGTGTGTTTACCAGCTTCGATCACATCGTCACTTACCATCAGATGAGATAGTGGTCAAACACTAGCCTGTCACAAATAAAAAAAAAAAATATAACTCTAATTATAGTACCATATCGTACTAAAACTTTGAATTAAGTTATGGATCTGCCTAAAGTACAGTCAGACACGGAAGGCACGTTACATCATAAACTCCACCAATTAAATTTAACCTCTATGTCAAAAGCCGTAAGGTTAAATATAACTGACAGTATGTCATATTACCTTTGATAACAAATTGAACGTTATTCTGCATAAAAATAAAGATCAAAATTGACAACTTTGATGATCCTTACAAACCATGTGTTTCGGGCTCTCATTCGAAATGTGACCTTATATTAGAAAACGTAAGGCTTAAAATCCTTTGGTGTTGTAATGGTATGGCCAATGACCTCCGGTCACTTTCTTCCTATTTATTGAAGTGTCATCAGGAAATGGATGGTTTTATGCCAAAGAACGCCAATTTAGTATTTGGGACGATGACTGAGTTTTTTTTAAGGAAATTATGTGATGTTACTGAGATATGTACTAGTAGTTCGCCCCGAACTGAGATCTATCCGTCTAAATTTTGCGCAATAAAATTTTTTTTTTGTTACACGCTTACACACTCACAGGCCCACACTATTTACAATGACTTGTGTCGTGGGAGCCGGAAACATTCACATCACACATACAGTCACATTCAGAACCAGAAACACAAAATTCCATTGGAAAGAAAACTTGTGAGTTGTGTTTCCACCGGGAATAGAACCTGATACCCGCTGATTAGCAGGCTGACGCGCAACGAACTACGCCAGTAGGCTGTTGTGTTTAACCGAGGTTTTCTCAATTCGTGTTGTCAATCAATTTTTATTTAACAAATATTTACTTTCAGATTGGTCCCATAGAAACTTCATCAAAATCGGTTCAGTAGTTCGCTTTTAAGATCAAAATTACTGGAAAAAACAATTAAATCATCCAAGTAAATGTTTTTTTTTCTTTTAAGAGTATTTGCTTGTGTAATTTAAAATCGTATGCACACTATTTTAAATAGTATTTTATCAAACTACATTTTTTTTTACAACGAACTACATTTCGATTTCATTTCAACACACTTGAATGAAACATTAAACGCAAGCAAAGCTTAAAAAAACGACTTTACCGATTTCGATAAAAATTGTATGGGACCTCTAAAGTCTACCAAACAAAAAAAACATCAAAATCGATTAATTGGCGGAGATATCGCGTAACATAAAAAAATACACATACAGTCGCATTCAGAACCTCTTTTTTTGAAGTCGGTTGAAAATGCAATAATATTATTATACATAAACATAATATCATAATAATAATATCATAATACTATTAATACTAATGAATACTATTAATACTTTAATACTATTAATTAATACTAATATTTCAAATGCAAAAGTAACTCTGTCTGTCTGTCTGTTACGCTTTCACGCCTAAACCACTGAACCGATTTTGATGAAATTTGGTACAGATATAGACTAGAGCTTGCGAAATGACATAGGGTACTTTTTATACCGGAATTCCCGCGGGTCCAGGACTTAAGCGGGTAAAACCGCGGGACGCAGCTAGTAATATATAAATCTTCATTAGTTACACCAATTTAGCTATTATAACCGACAGCACTCCCCTAGGTAAGGGTGGGAAGACAATGAACTTTAAAATTGTACTATGAATCAGCTGGCGCCGTGTGGCCGCACCTTAACTCCCTGGGGCGGTGTGGACACACCTTTGCCATTGTAAAAATATACGATATGGGGTAGCAGGAACTTTTTAACGGGAGTTTCCTATGTTTTTAATGACTCATCAATAAATAAACGCAAGCAAAGCTTAAAAAAACCGACTTCACCGCTTTATCTTCGGAACTTTGATCAGATTTAATGTATTAAACACGCATTATTGACGATAACTCAAAAACTAGAGATCTGATCGTGATCAAATTTCAATGCGACCACATGAAAAGCACCAGCTTTCAAATAAAAAAATAATCATCAAAATCGGCTCACAACGAAAGAAGTTATGAGGTAACTTTTGAGTCGGTTACAAACGAGAACATCGTCAATGTAGTCCACAGAATACGCATTATTGACGATATTTCAAGAACTACTGATCAGATATTGATCAAATTTATATGGGACTAAATCTCAATCAAATTTAAAAAACCAAAAAATTTCGAAATCGGTTTACGTGGAAAGAATAGATGAGGTTACAAATATAAAAAATACAGTCAACTTGAGTATCTCCTCCTTTTTTGGGAAGTCGGTAAAAAACGTGGTCACCAAGCGAGATATTAATCAAACGTTAACCTCTCCTGGATTAAAGAAACAGGACTGATAATGATGGCACTCACCCTGCTGGATAGGCCACGAGCTCCGTGTTGGGGTCACAGTCCAGCGCCGCATTGCTGCCCACCGTCAGCCCGAGGACCGACTCCAACTTGATCTGAAGACAAATGGAGATGAAGGTTAATGACGAATCATAATTATATAGATAAAGTTTGGCATGGGAGTTTTTTTTTATGCTAGATAGGCATAGAGTTTTGCCGCGAAAGTGGAAAATGGCGTTGTTGATTTTGTTTAATTTTTCAAAACCTGTGATTCTTCGAGTGTTAATGTGTAATAATTGTGGATTATTTGCCGTTAGTACTCAGTAAACGTGCATAAGTGTAGGCAAATCATACAAAGCTGAAAAACGTGATTTTCGCTTTCTTCCAAAACTCCAATAGAAGTCCTAGTAAAATTTCTACTATTCTAGGGCATGAGTTGACTATGACTGGACCTCGACCCTTCTACTTGACTTTGACTGTGACTTGTAACTAGGACTTTTAAAACGAAATACACTTTAAATATATTATTACTTGACACAGGCTAAATGCACAAGATTGCTAAGCCAAAAAAAGAACAACTACACCAAAACAATGTACAGACATTTATTTATTATTCTATATTTTCTTGACTCATTGATCAAGCGAAGCGAGTTCTCCAAGTTGACTGTGATTCAGCGTCCGTCCGCCCGTCTGTCTGCTAATACATAGGCTCCTTTTTAACTTGATAATAGCGGGCGAAGACGCGGGAACGGCTAGTCGGATAATACATGACGGAGTTCTGAGGTTAACATACATAAAAAAACAATCCGACGAATTGAAGACCTCCTTTTTTGAAGTCGGTTAAAGTAGGTAGGTTCGCAGTTAAGCGTCAAAAGCATGTTTAACTCCAGTTGCCGATTTAAGGGGCAGGTACGGATATACGGATAGGATACGTCAATGCGAGCACCTTTTTTAACCACAGCCGATTATCCCCCTTACACTTTTGCACATAATGGTGTATATTGCGTGAATTACATCGTGACGGCTACGCAAGGTCACGCGTGGCAATCTTAGATTTTTTTATGGTTTTATTAAAATTTCGTGAAAACGTGGCTCAAATTAACAAAAAATAAGCTGTAGAAATAATTCGTCTAGTAAATATGCGTATATGAAATAATTTTCAGTGTTTTGATATAAAAAGGCGGAACGAAATAGTTACATAAATTCAAATTGTTGGTATTTGCATGAGATTTCATATTTTTTCTTTTCTATTTATGAACGTTATGAATATTCTAAGAAAGCATTATTTATCGTATCACACAGATGACGAGGAATATTTTTAAAGTGAAAACTTCTTTAGCGGCGTTGTGCACTTTTATTGGGATGGGTAAAAAATTATAAACTCGCGTCAGGACACGTGACCTGATCGAAAATTGTAAGACAGAGGGAGAGTAGACCGCCGCCGCGGCGTAGGAGAGGAAGTTATATCCCCTCTTTCTACCGCGCGGCGAAAATGTATGCCTGCTCCTGCTGTCTACAACGTTAATGTTCAAGTTTTCACTTCTCTCACTCCCGGAGTGCAACCCGATGTTATTTATTTGGTTTTATTATGAACGCCGAGAAGAGAGTAAAACGGTTGCAGAAACACGTGTTTTAGATGATATTCTGGTACCGCCACCTTAACTAACGGCACGTTATCAACAAGGCCCTAGGATATTTGTCCAACTAGCACAGCCTTGTAGTGTTTGTTAGCTATTCACAACCGTTTGCTTTAAGATTAGGAGCTCTAGGAAGTAACTACTTTAGGACGTAGCGGGGGACTTGAGCCTTGAGCCAATAGCGTTTATTTACAATACTGTAAAACACGAGTGTCAAACCAAACACTGTTTTTAATATCCACAAATATATTATTACACAACAACCAGTGACCTTAGCCAGTTATAAATAATATTATTAACCTCCGTTAATCAAACATATAAGGATTCCATGAAAATTCCTCTAAAAAACATAATCTTCATATGGAATCCCAAAAACCATGTGCCCGCCCTTTTTTCCGAGTGCTTCCCGCCAAAACTCTTCGCGCCACAGACTATAAAAATGGCACAGCGCGACCTCCGTCGTCGCGGTGGCTAGTTCTAAGCATGCAAATAGACCGTCTCCCGATAAAGGGAGACAGAAAAAAAAAAAAATAGTCCGTCATTTTATTAGAGGTTTTATGAAACCTTACAATACTAATAAAGCTTTCACACTCACAGTCCCTGCTTGATGTGTGTCGTGAGGAAACATACACTTTAGACACACAATCACAACTAGAACCAGATACATGGATTATATAGAAAGATTTTTTTAAAACCGGTTTCATACTCGATTTGTCAAGCCCTTTTTTACGTTACTTCATGAGGTGCTTCCCACTTACATGTATGGGAGCCCCCTTAATATTTTCATTTATATAATTTTAATTGTCATTTCTGGCTTTGGGCTGTAGTCTTACATATTCTGTGAGAATTTGTAGTCATTCGCTTATAAGGTTTAGACGCTAGATGCCTCTGACAGACGGACAGACGGACAAAGTAATAAACGACCCAAGTCAACCTAGAGATCTCGTTTCGCTCGTTAAATTAGTATAGATATATAATTTGACACTATGAGTTAGTGATAATAAGTATATTACAATAAACACTATATAAAATTGTTTTTTTATTTTTAACTGTGATAGGCAAACATTTGACCACTATCTCACCTGATGTTAAGTGACGATGCGGTCGACGATGGAGCACGCTTGCCTAGAAAATACCAATTCACTCTTGACTTGAAGACTCCAAGATTGTACTTAACTGGGAACACAGACTCAAGGAGTTCCACTCCTTTGCAGTGCGCATCTTGAAAGTGGAAGCAAAACGCTTCGTGCGCATTTGAGGAATATCCACCATGTATCGGTGTCGCAATGCAGTCTGTCTGGTGGTTCTATGATGGAATGGGGATGGAGGAATTAGATCGTGTAATTCCATAGCACACTCTCCGAAATGTATCCGATAAAATACCGAGAGGCTCGCTATCCTGCGACGATGTCCTAGGCTCTGAAGTCTAGCATCTGACAGCTGGTCATTGTTAATGAGTCTTTTGGCTCTTCGCTCAATGGTCTCTAGTGCCTCAATTTGATATCTAGCGGAACCATCCCAAAGATGTTTGTTTAGTAAACTATTTTAACCTTGTGACTGTTTAGTTTAATTTCAAGTGTTTGTCGATAGATTAGGCATTTTAGGTAATGCTACATAATACTCAATAGTACAAGGTGTTGCGTAGGAGCGTCGTCGTCGATTGCTAACATATTGCTAGTAGTCTCACGACTGGAAAAATTATCATCGCTTGGGTATGCGGCATTTGACTATTTAAAATCGGAAATGAAATAGTATTGATATGATTCACATCAAAATCATTAAAAAAATGTTAAAGTCCTATTCACAAGTCACAATTAAGTAAAAGAGTCAAGGTCCAGTCATAGTAATTCGGGTTGTTCCGTACTCATCCTATGACGTCTCATCCTACGGCTATTTTTTTCTTAACCTATCCGATTTGTATTCTTAACTTAACCGATAGCAATTTATATTTCATGCCCTAGAAAAGTGGTAGAAACTTTATTTCAAATTCTATTGTAGTTTTGGAGCGAAAGGTTAACAGTCCGCCATTATTACACATTAACACTCGAAGAGGTTTTGGAAAATTATACAAAATTAATAACGCCACTTTTTTCACATTCGCGGCAAAACTTCAAATAAAGCCTACAACTTCAATTGCTATTAACAACCGCATTTACTAGGGCACGACTTGACTATGACTGGTCCTTAACTGTTTTACTTGACTTTAACTGTGACTTGGACTCTTGTGAGTAAGACTTTTAATATGAAATACACTTGAAATACATAATTACTTGACACTGGCTAAATGCACAAGATTGCGAAGCCAATATTAAATAAAAAGAAACCGCAAAAAAGTAAATAAAAATTCCTCATTCGAATTCCGCGCGCTGTCAAGGCCGCCTGACACCTGATCCAAGATGGCGGCCGGCGTCCTTGCGAGCGCGCAAGGATGATCTTCAAACCAGATGTATCACTACGTACGTAGGCTCTAAACCGTCGGTTATGTTGTAAACTGGTTATTGGAAGGTGAGTCAAGGCTGTCTATATTTAGACGTCGGTTTAGTGTGAATTTTACAGCTCCTTCTGTAAGTGGCATCTGACACGCAATCACAGAATAAATAACAGTACGCGATAAGGCGTAGAACCCGTAGTAGGTGTAATACACTTATGCACGTGTACTAAGTATTAACGGTTAATAATCCACCATTATTACACATGAACACTTGAAGAAACACAGGTTTTGGTAAATGATACAAAACCAACATCGCCATTTTTTCACTTTCGCGGCAAAACTCCTATTTAGGTACATTTTTTTTTATTATTGTTTCATGACCATGGATGCATAGTCCTTCAGTCGAAATATTAAACAAATATTAACAATTTCTATTTTTTATAATAAAAGTTTTAGGCACAAGTCACAGTCAAAGTCAAGTAGTCAGTCATAGTCAAGTCATGCCCTAGTAAAGTGGTAGAAACTTTACTAGAACTTCTATTGGAGTTTTGGAGCGAAGGCGAAAATCACGTTTTTCAACTTTGTATGACTTGCCTACACTTATGCACATTTACTAAGTATTAACGGTTAATAATCCACCATTATTACGCATTAACACTCGAAGAAACACAGGTTTTGGAAAATTACACAAAATCAACAAATTACACAAAATCAACAGCCATTTTTTTCACTTTCGCGGCAAAACTCAATATGTAGGTACATACTAGCTAGTGTTGCCAGGTTCAGTTTATCAAAATTCGGGGGAGAGGTAAATAAAATGGGTTTTAAAATCGGTACAACTAAAAAAACTGGTTTTTGTACATACACATGCATTGTTTTTATGTCTACATCCCTGTCCAGACAAAATACAATCACACAAGTACCATTTTAATTGGTGGTTCCATAATACTTATTTTTTATTAATATTAGCTTCGCGCGTATAATTATGGCGCGTAGTTTAAATTGAAGGTTCAATCAAATCGGGACAAAAGGGTTAATCGGGACGTGTCCCCAGACCCCTGAAAATCGGGACGTCTGGCAACGCTAATACTAGCTGTTACCCGCGACTTCGTTCTCATAGACATAACATTTTAACCCACAGATGAGCCATCAACAATCGTACTATCTATTCACTATTTTGGCAATATTGGCTTACACATAATAGATAGATATATGCTGTCTGAGACTTTTTTGTAGAACAATTTAAAATAAACATTTCCACTATACATTGTATTCATGTAACCACAACAGTTTTTGCAGCGCATGCCAAAATAACTCGCAGATGACAGTGTATTTTTCGACTTTTAACACTTATCGGTATATTTTGACCCATTTACTAATATTATAAAAGCGAAAGTTTGTGTGTATGTTTGTTTCATCTTCACGCTTTAACGGCTGAACGGAAATTTGGAGTGTACATACATAGCTTAAACAATTGTTAGTAAGAAAAATAGTTATTATATAAAGCAATTAACCTCGAATGTTTTTCTCTTTTAGGCAAAATTTAGGCGCGAGATCTCAGTACGGCGCGAACGATTAATCTATTTCCAAATTTATTTGAAATATCATAAAATTGAATTTGCAACATCCTTACTACGATAGAATAATCATGGGGTTATGCCACTGCGCTCCACGAAATAGTGGACATCGCTCCACGAGCACTTTTTCTGACTTTTAATTAAAATAATATAAGCCAGTACATTTACTCCACTGCGCTCCACGAGAAAATTATTAAGTACAGACAGCAAGTAAAGCTCAAAAAAAATTATTAAATATATGTGGTTATTACGTTTCTTTTAGGCGTTTCTAAGAAAAGAGTCAAACAAAACGTCTCAATGGTTACAATGCTGTCTTACTTGGTTGTCTGGAAGAAATCGCTTTGAGCGATAAGACCGCCCTTTGTGCTCCTCAGTTATATTTAAGATTTCTTTGTAAGTGTTATTTTTTGGTGTGCAAATAAAGAATGTATCTATCTAATCTATCTATCTAAGAGCTATCTGCTATTTTATAAATTACTTTGTATATCAGAGAAATTGTATTAGATCAATATATTTCCTCCACCGGCACCGGTCGGCAGTAGGCGAACGGCTACGTTTGACCACGGCGGGAATGCGGTGTCGAAACTATTTCGACACCTTGCTCTGAATACCGGAGATCGCTATTTTAGATGTGGGATAACATTGTGGAGGCTATTGGCAAATTTACAATACAATACAATAAAAAAACTCTTTATTGACACCAAAAGATAAATACAACTTACAGATAAACTTATAAAGATAGGTACAATGGCCGATCTCTTCCAGACAACCTTAGGATGGAAATATAAACGAAAAAACAATGTAGGGATGGTGGTGCGATAAAATGAATGAAATTAATTTAAAAATAATAGAAATACATTGTTTAAACTACATAAACAATACATACCTGCGTCTTTGTTCCCTGAACGGTACAATCTGGGTGTCTTCAAGTCTAGTGTGAGTAGGTATCTTTTAGGCAAGCATGTCACATCTTCACTTTCCATCAGGTGAGATAGTGGTCTAATGATTGCCTATCTATCATAAAAAAACATACTAATAATAATATCAGAATATACTTACAGAAAATAAATAAATATTTACATATAAGTACCTATAATACATATTACTTAAAATATATATAATTCACACACATATAGTAACGTTTACAGATTAGACAAATAAAAGTTTTTGACTTGAGTTTTAAATGACTCTTGGGTTTGCACGTCTGACATTCACAGGCAGAGCATTCCATAGACGCACGGCTTTTATGGTAAAAGAAGAATCGAAGAAGCTCTTGCTGTGCGCTGGCATTTTGAGACGCAAGTTTTAAGATGACCAGGGAATTGGAGGAGTCAAAGAACTCGAAGTTTTCTTACAGATATGAAGGAGTGAAGGGATTAAAAAAAATTTTATAAAGACTTTAGATTTACCAGCTTCATTTGAAGTATAATAAGGGGTTTATTCATGGGGGAATATTTTTCATTTATGATTGACATACTTCCAGTTCGCTCGAAGCGTTTTGCTTCTACGTTCATCATCCGTACAGCGAATGGGTGGAAATCATTGCCTACGTCATTTTCCTTCCACGACGATGCAAAATAGGCAAGCATTTGACTACTATCTCACCTGATGGAAAGTGACGATGCGGCCGAAATGTGACATGCTTGCCTAGAAGATACCTATTCACTCTTGACTTGAAGACTCCCAGATTATACCGCTCGGGGAACAATGACGCAAGCAATGAATTCCACTCCTTCGCTGTACGGATGATGAACGTAGAAGCAAAACGCTTCGAGCGAACTGGAGGTATGTCAACCATAAATGGATGACGTTTGACAGTTTGTCTGGTTGTTAGATGGTAAAATGGGCATGGTGGAATTAACTCATGTAATTCCTGCGCACACTCTCCAAAATGCAAACGATAGAATACCGATAGACTTGCGACCATACGTCCGTGACCGAGGCATACAAAAAAAAAAGTGTGGCACTCGAGGACTGCCGCGGTAAAGCTATTGCATAGCATTTTTTATCAACTTATGCAATTATAATTATTTATTTATTTTATTTATGCAGTATTTTTTTCCTGCCACCTAGAGGCGAGTTGCTGAACTAAAGAGACAAGCGTGATATTTCAAAAAAGTCATAAAAAGTTCTACTATTCATCGATAGATGGCAAAACTAAAAAGTATCACCGCTGTGCCGGTCGGAGTGGGGGTGTTAGGTTATTTTCGTTACGGAATTTCTGGATTCGGTCTCCACGCTCAAGGCCCGCGATAGAAGCTATGCAATAGCTTAAAAATAGACATAAAATAATAGTCGATTGATTTTTATTTATATAGATAGGCTAGTTATTAATTCGTTAAAACTTATTGAATTGACTTGAATTACTTTCACTTTCACCGCAATGGCTGTTATTTTATTATAAGATAACATCACTTATTATTGCGAGATAATACCTATTACTATGAAACTATAATAAGAAGACGACATACTCTATTATGAGACGTTCTTGGGAAAGGTGAAAGATAATAAATGGTTATCATGGAGACAAACTGCACAAGCGCTTTCTGGCGACTACATATTAAAGATATACCTAGTCAGGGATCGGCAACCTTTTGAGTCGGTAGAGTAAAAAATTACAGTTTACAAAATTTTTAAGGAGCCACAAAAAAAAATGTCACGGGGTGGGGTGCGGTAAAAAGCGAGTACAACACACGTGGCTGAGAGATATAAATGGTGCCTAATCCTCGTTTATGGATTCAGAACGATTTTTAAATGTTTTATATTTTTTAATAAAATATAATATTTGCGTACGGAACTAAAGAGCCGCAGCTTCACATCCAAAGAGCCGCATGTGGCCCGCGAGCCGCAGGTTGCTGACCCCTGACCTAGGTTAATATAATTATGTATTAGTGTTTAAGAGTGTTTAAATAGATGAATGAAAAAATGCACCGCCGAGTTTCTTGCCAGGTTCCTCTCGAATCTGGCAGTAGTCTTGAACTTTCATGAGTGCCTCTTTGGGGTCCATGTGAATAAACGATTATATATTTTGAATGCATCAATACTGTTCAGACTCAAATAGATTCAATCGAATTCGTATACGGGTTGATAGTTGAGAGCAGGAAGCGCTTCGGTCCGAGCACGATCGTCATCACAGTCGATTATAGAGCGTATGTTGTAACAAAAAAAATCCATGTTGGAAAATAAAGATTTGGTAGGTCACCAAAGTCACTGTTTTTAGTCCTATTTTGTCCCGGGGTCTATCTCAAAAACGGCTTCACACTGAACGCTGAAACTTACGTATAATATCCGTTATATCCTGTACTTGAACAACAAATACAGAAATCAAACAATTATTATATAGAAAAAAAGTTATAAGCAATTAAAAGCGTACTAAGTGATTATCTTTTCAATAAATCGTCATTTATTAAAAAGCCTGCTTAAGGCGACTTGGTATCGAGTTGGCGGACTGGAGCCAAACTGTAGACTTGTAGAATTGCCTGCATAGTCAGCGTGCGCGCTTTCATATATTTTTTTAAATTAATCTTACCCTATTACAAAAAACTTGAGTTCACAACGAGGTTTGAATGTTTGTTGGGATTACACCCAATATATTTTGTAAAAAATCTTTTATAGAAACAGAATAAAGTTGATTCATTCCACTGACAGGAACGGAAAATTTGGTGTTTTTTAGTAAAGTTTTTTTTTCTATCGAGCCAAATTTATTCAATCGTGTATCGCTGAACATATCCGAATAAAATATTTTGTGAACATTTATTACACATAAAAAAATGCTGTTAATCGACCGTTTTTAAAGGTAAAATCTGTAATATTCGTGAGGATGAATCGTCCAATTTGAAGCCTACTTCACCATAAGCCATTTTAATATCATGGTAAGTGCCTATCTATTCGAGGGTGGTATTCGCACTAAGCCATATGACTTCAGATGACAGTATAGTCATCATTTATTCCACTCTTAAGAAGGTTAAATGTTCCATTGAAAACACCACAACAACTAGCAGAATGACAATAGAATATACATGTCAGACCCCGTTTAGTATGCAAGGTACTGGCTACAGTAGATAATCGAAGCCTACGCACATGCCATCGCCATATTTAGAAGTAGCCAAGTGATAATTGGTTTCATGGAAGCGCTGCCCTGCGGGTTTGTTTGCGTCATGATTGTTAGATTTAGAGTGGATCCATAGTGGGAGCTTTATAGTCATATTTGTTTAATCGACTATCTACGGACCAGTTGCCTATATTTCCTTAAACTATGTACAGCAAATAACTAAGTTACCTACAAGACATCGAGCTTATAAGTAACTCAAGTGCTCAAGCCCACTACCAGTGGGTAGCGTTCCCATGCTGGCGGCATTGCCTCTCTGAATTGCAATGCTAATATAATATAATATTTATATAGGTACCAAAGTTTCGGCATTAAAGAATGAAACTGACGACCGAGTCTGCGCAGGGGATAGGTCTTCGGCCTCTGCGCCGTAGGTCCTGTTCGATTCCTGGCAGGAGCACAAATTGCTTCCCAAAGGATATTTGTGCTTCCGTTTCTGAGTATTATATGTAAATGTTTCCAGCACTCACGATACAAGTCTTTGAACTTAGTGTAGGGCTGTGAGTGAACGTTTACGTTTACGTTCACTCAGAGCAGTAAACGTTAAAATAAACGCTTTTAGCGTTTATTTTTACGTTTAATATTATTTAGAAGATATAATAATTAAAATAGCGTGTGGCGTGAGAAAACCCTAACCTCCCGCTGCCTCCCGGGCGTTTTCCACTCTAGCACACCAAAGTAACAATTGTGCCAAGTCTCATCCTTTAATGACAAAAATGAGAGCTATAAAGCTGCCAACTAATTAGTGAACGCAGATAATACATAGAAGTAATTCTGGCGCACGAAATAACGACATTTTCGCTGTAAGCGTCACGCGGCGCAATCCGATTGCACATAAGTACAAATTGTACTTCTGAAACAGACCCAGAACCGGGGGTTCTGGGTTTGTTTGAAAACAACTTATCCATTAGACGAAAGTCTTTGACCAGTGTGTGTTACCAGTGATGACATGATTATGGTACTGAAACTTGGCCTCTTACTGTAGGCCTTATAAATAAGCTCAAAGTCACACAACGAGCTATTGAAAGGGCTATGCTCGGAATTTCTCTACGAGATCGAATCAGGAATGAGGAGATCCGTAGACGAACGAAAGTCACCGACATAGCCCGGCGGATTAGCAAGTTGAAGTGGCAATAGGCAGGGCACATAGTACGTAGAACGGATGGCCGATGGGGCCGGAAGGTTCTAGAATGGAGGCCACGGACTGGCAAGCGCAGTGTCGGAAGACCGCCCACAAAGTGGACGGACGACATAGTGAAGGTCGCAGGAAGACGCTGGATGCAGGCCGCTAACAACCGTTCTTTTTGGAGATCTTTGAGGGAGGCCTATATCCAGCAGTGGACTTCTTGCGGCTGAGATGATGCTGAACATGATGAACTTATCCATTACGCCATCCAACGGCGTTGTCATTGTTCAGAACGGACAAGATGAAAGAAGCAATTTAAATAAAAGCTTGTATGAAACAGACAGGCCTACTATTCCACATAAATATACATATATATGGTGAATTTATGTTGTAAACAGAGTGTTAATCATTGCTCAACGTCGCCAGACCATATAGAACTTTATTAATGAGACGTAGGAGTTCATAATACTTCACTTTAAATGAGTAACATATTTTTAAGATTTGATAGATACATTTTGATTATTTCTATTTTTAAGCTATTGCAGGCCTTAAGCGTGGAGACCGCATCCAGAAATTCCGTAACGAAAATAACCTAACAGCCCCCACTCCGACCGGCACAGCGGTGATACTTTTTAGTCTTGCCATCTATCGATGAATTTCAGAACTTTTAATGACTTTTTTGAAATATCACGCTTGTTTCTTTAGTTCAGCAACTCGCCTCTAGGTGGCAGGAAAGAAAATACTGCATAAATAAAATAAATAAATAATTATAATTGCATAAGTTGATGAAAAATGCTATGCAATAGCTTTACCGCGGCAGTCCCCGAGTTTTTAATTTCCCGAGTTTTAATTTCCTTAAGTTAACATAATTTGACAAGAGAACTCATCGAAGCCAACCCTCTTTTTACCCGATTAGAGGGAAGAAAAAAGGAAGATTATTATTTTAGCACCGTATGTATGTTTATTTATTTTCGTTCCCTCACAACATCCAAACAAAAAAGCCCGATTGTTACGTAATATGTATCGTTTAATTCCTCTTAGTTCTACGGATGTCATAGACTAAGTTTTTTCTATAAAAAAAAAACAAAATAGCGTAAGTTCGGCATTTTCCTAAAATGGCGCTGGGTATGAAGCGTATCCTCTGGCGCTCCACATTTTACATCTCTCTTTTTTGGGGGGAAAAAATACCTCAATTTCCTGTCCATGGATGAAAAAAAGGGGTGTGTGGGGCTTGAACCCACTAAACTTGACCTTGCCCACTAAGGCCACCCCACAGACGTCTGGTTCGTGGAAGCCAGAGGAGACTTGACTCTCCACCAGTGACCCCACTACAGAGCAGAGACGCCTTTTTTTTTTTATTTGGGTTAAACGCCTGGCATTTCCCTTCCTTCTCAGTGGTGAAGGAAAGGGGTATGAGAGGCTTGAACCCACTAAAAACCCTCCCGTGAGCAGTCCCTCGCCGGGGTGGGGCAAGATAGGGTCGCTAGCAGTCTCTATCTTGCCCCGGGCGGTAGGCCCGGACTAACACCTGCACACTCCGGCAAACTCCTCCGGGCCACTGCGCCCATGGAGGGGTGACCTTGCTCACCAAGGCCACCCCCAGACCTATTTTTTTTTGTGTTGGGGATAATGCCTTGCACTTCTCTTCCTTCCCAGGGTTAAAGGAAGGGGGTATGTGGTGCTCGAACCCACTACAAACCCCCCCGTGAGCAGTCCCTCGCCGAGGTGGGGCAAGATAGGGTCGCTAGCAGTCACTATGATACCCAGACCTCTCTAGACCAAGTCACCGCAAGCATGGTCAATATAGAATATACATTTTTTTTTTTATTTGAGACTAAGCTAGCGTTTGACCACAATCTAAATGAATATGAATGATAAATCAACCATGAAACCAACTCATTACAAACAGGTTTTATAGAAGATCGAGAGTGGGATGAAAGCGAAAGTAGATGTGTCGTTATCGCCCTGATTTCATACGCACGATGTTGTTCGTAGGCTTTTTGTTAAGGCGTATATATTTGATTCGAGTAATCTTTAGAACAATCAACCATTCCGACGTCAAGGTATATCACCAGGTAGTTTCGGGATGAGTTTTTTACCGATTTCACAAAAAAGGAGGAGGTATTCAAGTTGACAGTTTTTTTTTATGTGTACCATAGCTTCTTTCCTCGTGAACCGATTTCAATTTTTTTTTTTAGTTTGATAGATGTTGCTTTCTAATTGGTCCCATTTAAATTTGATCAAGATCCGATCAGTAGTTCTTGAAATATCGTCAATAATGCGTATTCTGTGGACTACATTGATGATGTTCTCGTTTTTAACCGACTCCAAATGTTTCCTCATAACTGCTTTCGTTGTGCGCCGATTTTGATGATTATTTTTTTATTTGTAAGCTGGCGCTTTCCATGTGGTCCCATTTATAGATCTGATCACTAGTTTTTGAGTTATTGTCAATAATGCGTGTTTAATACGTTGAATCTGATCAAGGTTCCGAAGATAAAGCGGTGAAGTCTGTTTTTTTAAGCTAGTAAGGTTCAGGACCTACTTCGATCGAATGTTAAATATAACAAAATGTTCTCTGCTGTACAGTTGGTATATGACAATGTGGACATCATCTCGTTCAGTTCTTCTTAATATTGCTTGGGCATAAGATCTGACTTTTTCAGTGACGCACTCAAGAGATTGAGAAAGAGAAGCAACCTCTGCATGTGGGGCTTTATTGACCCGGATAAGTCACATTGGCTTCTGTGATCCTCACAAACAATGTCACTTATAATGACGTGTCCTGCGTCCCTTGGCCTGCAGTTTGGGCGATCTCTGACAGAGGCAGTGGCGGAACACTGGACCCAAACAATATAAGGATCATCGACACGAAAAAGTGATGTGACTATCATTGTACAGTTTCGATTCATAGAACATTTACTGCGCACAACGCAACATTTACTGTTGCTATTTCTCAACACATCCTCGGCTGTCACTGGACTCTTATATATTGCGTAGGTAGCTGACAGATGAGATTACAGTGGCCAGTCCGCAAGGCTCGCTCAACATGAAGTTAATAAACTTGAATCGTATTTAAACCTCATATCAATCTCAAGCTCACGATTGATGACTTTGCAAGTTGTAACCTAGCGTCATTATCTCAATCAAAAGACTATATTTATGTTATTAGTTCCTATACATTATTGTAAATACCAATGTTATTATTTACCAATCTTAGTTAATGTCTTTTTTATGAGTTTAAACTTCGAAGAGGTTATAGGAATTACGTAATCTAGACGTCCAACATTTTTTGTTATCATGTCTTTTATCTCTATTGTTAGCACACTAGAGGGCGCTACGAGTATTAGAACGTAAAAAGGCAGATCTGACAGGTCGGGATCGGCGCGAGAGACGTCAATCAGAAGAAAATATGGCGACGGACGGGGGATTGTGGCGGTGTTGTGGTCGAGATGAAAAGGATAGTAAATAGAAGTAATATTATGTAATAAAGGTGCTTATCGGAGGATATTTGTATAGCAACCTACTGGAGATAATAGACGATGTCAGATGAAAGGTTGTGTCGATTTCGTACTATTGTTCAAATGGAGAAGGTTAACCTAAGCTCCGTCAGATGGCTCTGTGACGTAAAAGGCAAATAAAAACTATAATAGTTAAAAAAACTATTAAACACGCTTTATTAATTAAAAAAAATACATATTTTTGTATTGTCATCGGTCCTCGATAAGTCTAAGAAGTTTAAATGAAATCTGACCGTTTCGTTCGTTCGTGGTTTCTTTCACTTTCCTTCTCGGCGTGGTGGGTTTAGGCCTTGATTAGTTTTATGCCTGAGCTGGGCGCTAGGAGCAATTACTCCCAGGGAGTTTGGCGAGCAATTGAATTGCTCTTGTGGGGTACTTTTGAGTGCCCGTACTCAGTCGGAGTCACCCTCCAGGTCCGTCTAGTGTCAGTTGGCCCGGGTCTGCCCATCCGGGGCTCTCACGACCTTTCCTGGGTTGGTGTCTTGTCCGGTAGTGTTGCCTCATTTTCGGTGCCGATTCCTGCCCTCTATTCGTCGTCGTCCTTCGGGACGATGTGGCAAGGGAGTGCACGCCAAGCCGTTACGTCCATCTGACGGTTTGAAGTGGGTCAAAACCAAGTCCAAAGGAGTTGTTACAAACAAACATACATACATACAGAAGAAGCTAATAAAAGCGTGTTAAAAAGGGCATGGAGAAAACTCTTGTAATTCCTGTGCACAATCTCAGATATTATTACGTAATCAATAGACTATTATCATAGTAGAAATATATTTTTACTATGCTATTATGCTTGCGTGTACGTGCGACCTTACGTTAGATTTTGTTTTATGTAATCGAAGGACGAGACGAGCTACTCGCTCGGTTGATGGTATGCGTCACACTTGTCCAGTTCTGGCCAACCAGAATAATTAATTTAAATGCTGCGAGGCAAGTAAAAAGTAAAAATAATATTTATTGCCAGAAAAAAGTTTTAACGTACAAAGTAAACATTTTATACAAAAAAAAAGAAAACCGATCTTAAAAATACTTAATAAGAATTAAAATGTTTGCTTTCGATTGCATTTGGCAAAAGGAATAGACTCGGTACTAGTGCGCAGACTATGTCTACGCAGGGCTGGTTTTCAGTATATCCCTATTGCTCGAGCTCAGTTGTTAGTCGAGCATAATGGAAACAATGAGTGAAGCGCAACACAGCAAAACACTGCGCTCGTCAGCCTGAGATATCAGCTAAATCTTTTTAATCTCACTGGATACATTGCCTTCAATCCCGCATACAGTAATGTTTGTACACTACTGCTTGGCTTGAATGTCTGCCAATTGTGTGGAACTGCAAGAATAGAATATAAATATCCAAAGTAATAGTAATATCCAAAGTAAGTAATTCAATATCCAAAGTATAACAGCATTTATAACACAGTTTCTGCAATAAATATATTTCATTTCATTTCATTAAATAATGTATTTGTGACAAAACATAAAAGACACGCAAAAGGCAGAAACAAAAACAGTTTGCCACAAATCGGCTCCAATTCAGCATAATACAAATCCTAAGACCTAAGACTCATTGGGGACAAGCTTTCCAAGTTGCAGATTCTCGGTCACCGAACGTCAGGTTTCCAGTCTATCGGTATTCTATCGCTTACATTTTGGTATCCAAATGCGTGGTATCCAATCTCACGTAGCAGTAACATTACATTATGATGTCAGTACATAAAACTCTGTAATAAAGCCGTAATTACACCGACAACCGACGATTGTGCAAGGCGCAGTTAGCAATAAGGTGCTGCCTACGCGGCCAATTGGAAACGTCATCTTAAAGTTTAATGTCTGGTCATCTAGTTGAATGGATTGTTTGAGGTCATTTGGTGACAGTGTACTATATAATGAGTGCTGCAAAAGAACACATGAACAAAGTGTCTTACCCTTAAATAGAGACAATAAGAAAAGTGTTAATGGACACATTCTTAGTTTAGCAATGTAGCAGTTTTAGTTAAAGTTAAATTACTGATTAGCCATAGTTTGGCTAGATTGTAATTATATTAGGACACTTCGCAAGAGGAACTCTAGAAGTTAAAAAAAAAGTCTTTGAAATAATCAAAATCGGTTCACTTGGAAAGAAGTTATGAGGTTACTTACATACAAAAAACAAACAGTCGAAACAAACCTTTTTTTTAAATTATTTTTTAGATTCTCTCTCTTCCTAAATTTGACCACTTTCTCACGTGATGGAAAGTGATGATGCGGCCGAAGAAGTAGCATGCTTACTCGAAAAAACTTGCTTCACCTCCTCCTTTTTCGAAGTCGGTTAAAAAACATTTAGGCAAAATCTTTACTAATAATACAAATGCGAAAGTAACTCTGTCTGTCTGTCGCGCTGTCACGCCAAAACTACTGAACCGATTTAAATGAAATTAGGTACACAGATAGTCTGGAGCTTGGGAAAGAACATAGTCTTCTTTTTATCCCGGAATTCCCGCGAGTCCGGAACTTACTCGGGTAAATCCGCGGGACGCAGCTTGTTTTTCTACAAGTATACAAGTTATATGTAGAAATACCTTATTTATTTTTACCTTAGTCGTTTAAGAAAAGAAAATTTTACTTTGGAAACAGCACTTGATATAAAAACTGCTTATACCAACCTCCAATTAAAAAGTTTACGTAGGCTCAGAGAGCCTTTCATAAAGTTTTTTATTTACGTAACTTGCCATTTGAGTATTTTATACAATAGACTAGCTGTGCCTCGCGGCATTGCCCGCTTTCATTACGATGATATTGGTGCTAATTCTGTTGAGCACCGAACTAACCTAAACTAAACTAAAAATAAACTAATTTTAGTCAAAGAATACCTAAACGCTATTCTGATTTTACGTTGAACTTAATCTAAAAGTTGAAATGACAGGACTAAAATTGATTTTGACAGCAACCAAATTGAATTGTATTCACAAGAGCCGCAATCACATATTCCTCCATTATAGACTTTGTAGGTCAGTATTTGCTTCATTAATTGCACGTGTTATTATTTCAAGTATGAGATCACATTAAAAATAATCCAGACCTTTTTCATACAGACTAATTTGAGTTTAAAATTTCTATTTTTAGTCTTAATTTGACGTAAAACATGTACAACAGAATAAGAATTTGGTCATTTTCCCTAAATAGAGTAACTAAACTAACTTAGTCCTGTCAAACTTAATTTTAGTCTAATCTTGCATTTTCTGAATAGGTTTTGGACTAAAGCAGGACTAAAACTAATTTTAGGCTAGTTTAGTCTAATTCTGGACAACAGAATCGGCACCAATGAATCGGGAAGAAGTAACCCTATTTCCTTCTCTATGATTTAAGGCGATACCAGAACTTCATCTAAAACGCGTGTTTTTATTATAGTTTTTTTTTCTGACGCACTACATGCTTGTGTAGCGTTAAACCGATTTTGATGAAATTTAGAATGTTGTTTAGGTTCCGGAATAACACACAGACTACTTTTTGACTTCATTAACGCGGGCGAAGCCGCGGGGCACGGCTAGTCTTACAAAACTAAATACGAGTACGTACCTACCGTTTTTTCAACAATCGTTATAACTTCCTTTTATATCATCCACATTAATTTTTCATACAAAAACTCATACAAAAACAACATTACTGATATAAATCTGAGCAAAAGTGTAACGTTCCGGGTTCAACGTAATAACATTCAATTTTTTTTATTTAATTATAAATGCGATGAAGTAATTTTATTAATAAATAAGCTACTTGTTAAAAACATTATTAAAACAAGCTTTTATAAGTCCGCCATATTGGATTTAGAGTGACGAAATTTATTGTTCGTGTTATTCTCAGCCCTTTCATTTGATACCCATATTGTAGGAGTGCATTAAAAATAACTTGACCGCCATTTTGTGTGTTCCGCCATGTTGGACTTAGAATGACGTCACACAGCTAACCATGCGTCGTCATCCAAACTAAACGTGAATACAAAATTTCAGCTCAATCGGTTGAAGATATCTGCTTCAAAATTGAGTTGCAAGATTCCACCCGGACAAACATACTTACTCGTACATTGCAGGTTAAATAAAAGCTTGTAAAATAATTAATATTTAAATTTATACAAATTATTCCTCATATTTTTATACATACTGCGTCGTTGCCATACCTATTAGGTTTCCGTAAATGAAAAAGAATATTTAAACAAAAACAATATAATAATGTTCCGAGAAGAAGTCATATGTATATATAAGATCCTGATTTTAAAAAATTCGATACAGACAGACAAAACATTGTCAATGATTTCAGAGTGTCATGGTTTCAAAGTCACGCGTTTTAGTAGACATTCATGTCACATCTTCGGCCGCATCAACACTTTTCATCAGATGAGATAGTGGTCTAATGTTTGCCTAAAACGATCGCAAGCAATGAACAACAATAGCAAAGTACCTAGTCGCTTCTCGCGATTCGCAATAATTATTCAAATTAATTCGCCGGTGTTGCCCGCCGCAAAAAATAAATAAATTCTATCACGTAACGCCGGTTCAATGACCCCGTGGTCAGTGTGTTACGTGCGAATTATGGCTAAGTTGATTTATAGAGAAGGTATCTGTATTTTGTATTACTGCTGTTGGTTGCTATTGCCGTAATGTAAGCAATCGTGCGTCTCCGACCAAATCGTCAGTATATAATATCCGTTAGATCTTCTAATTAAACAACAAATACAGAAATCAAACAATACTCGAATGCGTTAATGATCCAACGAAGCGAGATCTCTAAGTTGACTTAGGTGGATCAGCACTTTATCGGTCCGTCCGTTCGTCCATGTGCCAAAGCCAAATATGGCAATTATAATTTAAACGTAAGCAAAGCTTAAAAAACCGACTTCACCGCTTATATTTTGGTTTTGGCTTGATTGATTTTGATAAAATTTATATGGGACCTCTGTTATATAATGATTATATATAATCATTATAATCTACCAAACGAAAAAATAATTTTAAGAATCGGTCCACAAATGGGGGAGAAACCGGTGAACATACATTAAAAAAATTCATACGGTCGAACATAGAACCTCCTCTTTTGAAGTCGGTGAAAAATTAAATAAATAAAAATAATAAGGGGGCACCCATACACGTAAGCAGAGAAATTATTTTTTATTTTTGTCTACCCTTGGGGGTATCATTGAAAAGATCACTGCGAGTACGAAACCAGTTAAAAAAAAACCTAAGTGGAAAAATAACAATTCAGTAGGCTATCAAAGTCACTGTTTTTAGACTTATTTTGTGGCGGGGTCTATCTCAAAAACAGCGTCACATTGAAAGCTGAAACTTACGTATAATATCCGTTATATCCCGTACTTGAGCAACAAATACAGAAATCAAACAATTATTTTAATGAACAAAAGTTATAAGCAATTAACACAAATGTTTTTCTCTATTAGACGACCCAGTTGGCGCAGTGGACAGGTGTCCGCCCTCTGCGCCTTGGGTCCTGGGTTCGATTCCCGGCAGGAGCACAAATTCCTTCCCAAGGGACATTTGTGCTTCTGGTTCTGGGTGTAATGTGTGTGTGATGTGAATGTTTACGGCACCCACGATACAAGTCTTTGAACTTAGTGTTGTGCGTGTGAGTTTGTTTGTTTGTTAAGCAAAATGTAGGCGCGAGATCTCAGTTCGGCGCGAACGACTCTATCTTTATACGATGGCGTACTGTGTACTGAGCGTACTCACCTCATAAGCTGGTGTATGGAGGCTGTCCTTGATGATCGGCACACTGTTCCTCGGCCCGATAAAAGCCATGTTTTCATTTTAAAACATAAACACAATTAAAACTCCCAACGTAATAACGCAGTTGTAACTGCTATATCGGTAACACTTTTATAAACTTTAATTTGTAATTCTCCGCGAACATGCTATTTTCAAACATCACTTTTCGTTATTTATAACATAGCACGCTTGTTTTAACGGTTTTTTAGTTGCAACACTGGTTATCACACTCGGCTTCTAGCTACGAAACTATTGATATCGTAGCGACACCATACGTCATCATTATAGTAATGTCAACTAAATGTCACAGTCACACAATTTTTTTTTACATTTACCGTTTGGATAAGCTTAGAGCATGCGTACGGAATACGCTATTTCTTTGTTTTTCACTGACTGCTTATAATTAACACTTTACTGAAATAAAAGGAATTTGGAATTTTAAGGTGGTGTTTTTATCAAAAACAATTGAATAATTAACTAATGATTTATGTGTCATCGATTCACTATTGTATTAATTAACTTAGAAACGTAATTACTAGATTAGTTGAGATTTCGAGAGACGTTGACGTCATTAAAATATAATTTAATGTTTGCGCTTATTACTACTTAAAAAACGTAAAATCTTTCGAATTCAAAGCCCCACATTAAGTTCATAAATAAATATTTATTTATGGTTAATAATTACTTTATATAAAATAAACGCTTTCACAATTACAGCCCTACACCAATTTCGATGACTTGTATCGTGGGTGCAGGAATTATTCACATCACACATACATTCCATTTTAAGAAATACAAATTTCCCTTGGGGAAAAAGCTTGTGTTTCCACCGAGAATCGAAGCCGGTACCTGCTGCTTAGAAGGCGAACGTGCACCCAACTAACCTAAATGGCAGTTCGCATCATAAATTATACATATAGTTTTTTTTATGCTGGTTAGGCAAGCATTTGACCACTATCTCACATGATGGAAAGTGACGTATTCCCTATTCAGCACCAAACAATATTTCAGATTGGCGCTGGATATTGATTAAAATATATATTTAATACGGGATGTATTCATTTGAAATAAAAAATCTAATAAGTGACTAAACAAAACTTTAATATAAAAAAAAAATCTACTATCTATAAATAATCTACCTCATTTATTATTAAAAATAAACGACGAAAACCTGATCATGCTTAAGTTAGTTTTTATTAAACTAGCTTCGAAACTAAACAAATAAAAATAAATTTAACACGATTAAAATTCTGATTTACATTAGTCGAACAAAAAGCATTTACGCGCAAAAAATAACACGTTATGAGCATTACAAATAACCAAATAACGTTGCGGCAACTGCTAATAACCACGACCTTGCGTTACGTCATGTATAAATAAAATCGAGAATTATAGGAAGTACATATACAAAAAAGGATGCATTATTTTTCAAGACTAAAATTTCCATCTTTAGCTTCGAGTGTGGCTTAATTATTACCTGAATGCCAAGGAAGGGTTATGTTTTTCGCGCGTATCTTGTATGTATGTATGTATACTTGTAAATTTCTTTATTTACCTCGTATTTTTAAAACAATTGGATGGATTTCGACAGTTAAGGTATTGTTATATTCGTCTTAAAAACCCAAGTGTGCTGAGATAGGTGTTTGAAAACAAAATGGCGGACTTTTGGCGTGAGATAGTAATCCTACTAATATTATAAATCCGAAAGTTTGTTTGTAATTGTGTGTGTAAGTGTGTAAGTATGTTTGTTCCCTCTTCACGCTTTAACGGCTGAACGGATTTGGATGAAATTTGGAATGTATATAGTAGTACCTAGGATTAACACATAGGCTACTTTTTAACATTATAATAGCGGGCGAAGCCGCGGGGCACGGCTAGTGCTATATAAACAAAATCAACAAAATTTTATTGATAATTTTTATTCAGTTAAGAGTTTCACCTCACGTTGTCTCTTTCTGCAGTGCAATCTGACACTGACCATTTAAGACCAATTTTTAGGTGTTGCCAGCGTATTAAGGAAAACTAATTTCATTTTTAAACCGACTTCAAAAAAGGAGGAGGTTCTCAATTCGACTGTAATTTTTTATATTTTTTGTATGTAGGTATGTTACCTGATAACTTGTGGATGATCCGATTTTGATGAATTTTCTTTTGTTTGAAAGCTGTTGCTTTCCAATTGGTCCCATTTCAATTTGATCAAGATCTGACCGGTAGTTTTTGAGCTATCCTCAATAATGCGTATTTAATTCATTTAATCAAGGGTTACGAAGATACAGCGGTGATGTCGGTTTTTTAAGCTTAGCTTGCGTTTAAATGTTACAGGAGTAGTTTCTAAGCACACCACAAATGGTAAATAATAAATGTGTAAGTAAATAATAGCTACTTCTTTAGCCGTCTTTCAAAATAAGGTTAAAATGTTTTATCTAAAATCATTAACTAAGGACAAATTGGTATCCGATATTTATTATTAAAAGGGTATTGTTTATAGTATTTACGTAGGTTTATATAAAATACTAACTGCGCCCCGCGGTTTCACCCGCGTTGATAATGATGAAAAGTGATGATGATGATGATGATGAAAAATAGATGTTGGCCGATTCTCATAGATACCGGATAAGCACAAAAAATTTCATCAAAATCGGTCAAGCCGTTTCGGAGGAGTATGGCAACGAAAACTGTGACACGAGAATTTTATATATTAGATTGTTTATGTAAGTTTACATGTATGTATGTATCAATGTATATGGATAGGTATCTAAGAAAGTTGTATTTATGTCTCACCACCGACCTCATTATATAAAATTATCCCTCTCCATCCAAAGGTTGACTGGAAGAGATCGCTTTTAGCGATAAGTCCGCCCATTGTGCTTTAGTTTTTTAAGATTACCCCTGTAACTAACTGTATTTGGTGTACAATAAAGAATTTTCTATTCTAAATAATGTAATATAAACCCCACAATTCTGTAAAAGGTTTCTTGCCCTAGCCACACTTTCACTCAGAGAAACGTACTTTAATTACAACTTTCTATAGTCTACCGTATATTTGTATCGATTTATGATTATTACCGACTTCCCAAAAAAGGAGGTAAGGGTACTCAAGTCGACTGTATTTTTTTTTTGTTTTTATTGTTACCTCATAACTTCTTTCCACGTGAAACCGATTTAGATATTTTTTTAGTTTGATAGATGTTGCTTTCCAATTGGCCCCATTTAAATTTGATCAAGATCTGACTAAGAAGATTTTGAGTTATCCTCAATAATGCGTATTCTGTGGACTACATTGACGATGTTATCGTTGTAAGTTTTCAAGCTACCATGGTCAATTTCACTATAAATGTTTGTATCAATAACGGGATATTTACCATGCATTTCGTTTGTTTTGAGTTTCCGATATTTCGGCACTGTTGCAAGCGCCGCAATATCGGAAACTCAAAACAAACGAAATACATGGTAAATATCCCGTTATTGATACAAACATTTATGATGTTCTCGTTTTTCACCGACTTCAAAAGTTACCTCATAACTTCTTTCTTTGTGCGCCGATTTTGATGAATTTTTTTTATTTGAAATTCGTGCTATTCATGTGGTCCCATTTAAATTTGATCAAGATCTGATTACTAGTTTTTGAGTTATTGTCAACAATACGTGTTAATTACGTTAAATCTGATCAAGGTTACGAAGATAAAGCGGTGAAGTCGGTTTTTTTAATCTTTGCTTGCGTTTAATTATTTCTTTAGAACTCTTTGTAGCCTGCTCTTAAATGCCATCATTTAAGAACTGGGGGTCTATTCCGGGCATTAATTATCTTCACATCGACGTCGATTTGATTTTCTTTTCTTATTTAATTCTTTTTTGCACAAAAAGTACAAATGATGGACTTAATGCTAGGGGCATTCTCTACCAGTCAACCACACCTGGTAGACGCGAAGAGGGGTGTAGGCGTGCATCAAAAAGGGTTTCTTATTGAACCATCGAATGGAAAGAACTTTCAACCGATCGACTGTCGTATCGACGTCGCATCAATTCGAACAATAGGAGAATAGAATAGAATAATCATTTATTCCGACAAACTTAACTTAACTTAACTACCTTAAACTATACCATACAAAAAAATCATCAAAATTGATTCATAATTGGCGGAGATATCGCGTAACATACATAAAAAAAACATACAGTCGAATTGAGAACCTCCTCTTTTGAAGTCGGTTAAAAACGCAAGCATAGCTTAAAAAACCGACTACACCGCTTAAATTTTGGTTTTGGCTTGATCGATTTCGATAAAATTTATATAGGTCCTCCTCTGAAGTATAATCTACCAAACATAAAAAAAGACGTGTGGCACTCGGGGACTGCCGCGGTAAAGCTATTGCATAGCATTTTTTATCAACTTATTGCAATTATAATTATTTATTTATTTTATTTATGCAGTATTTTTTTTCCTGCCACCTAGAGGCGAGTTGCTGAACTAAAGAGACAAGCGTGATATTTCAAAAAAATCAATAAAAGTTCTGCTATTCATCGATAGATGGCAAAACTAAAAAGTATCACCGCTGTGCCGGTCGGAGTGGGGGGTGTTAGGTTATTTTCGTTACGGAATTTCTGGATTCGGTCTCCACGCTCAAGGCCCGCGATAGAAGCTATGCAATAGCTTACAATTTTGAGAATCGGTCCACAAATGGAGGGAGAAATCGGTGAACATACATAAAAAAAAAACATATATGCAGTCAAACATAGTCTCTATACTTTTTTGAGGAAAAATAACTAAAATAAACCTGAAATTCTGGAAAATTCTTTATTCAGATGCCAAACTCAAAGGCCTTTAGGCTTGTACCTTCTTTCACGAGCGAACAATTCAAAGTTTGCAAAAGCCTCTCTTGCTCGACATTTTCGCATTGTTCGCGAACTGTCGCCGGCTGGAAAGGGGTCACGAGTTCGAGAGCCGCTTGAAACTGGTAATGTATGAGCAAATGTGGCTTTTGTTCGAGTGGCTTTCAAACTTTGTAGTAGGAGATTTGAGAATGTTATTACTCGACTACGGCGAGGCAAAAAGGTAGGTTACGATTTAAGCACCGTATGCATGTATGTATGTATGTGAGTTTTTTCCCTCACAGCGCTTGAGTTTTGAATTAACAAAGATAATGAGCATCTATTTAGAATTAAAAAAAAATCGAGAGTGGGGGCTCGTGACGTCACGCCTCAGTAATGCAAAGTGTACCGAGGCGTGACGACACGCGGAATTTCAACGCACTATGTCTTCGTATATTTTTGTTTAATTGACTAAAGAAAACATACGTGTCAAACCAAAATATAAAATCATTTATTCACATGGGCCCCAAAGGGGCACTCAAGTAAGATTTTTTTTAAATGACGCTACTCCTTCCAGATTCGCAAAATTACAGCCATCTCGATAAGAACCTGGCTAGAAACTCGGCGGCATTATTTCAATTATTTTTTAAACACTCTTAAATGACTAATACAGGAATTATATTAACCTAGTATATCTATATTATTAATATAATATGTAATTAATATTGTTTATAATGTAAATTACGAACTAAATGGAATTTTTCGAACAACCAGCCTATTGGCCCGTAGATCCTATCCTACTAATATTATAAATCCGAAAGTTTGTGTGTAAATGTGTAAGTATGTTTGTTCCCTCTTCACGCTTTAACGGCTGAACGGATTTGGATGAAATTTGGAATGTACATAGATTATACCTAGGATTAACACATAGGCTACTTTTTAACTTGATAAGAGCGGGCGAACCCGCGGGGCACGGCTAGTAGTAAATAAGTAAGTAATTTAAGTTTATCCTTGTAGTACACGACTTTCACACTACGTGTACTTTCACACTGCTACGATGAAAACGTAAATCGATATAGTATCGACAATCGACAATACGACATTGCACGACTCGATTTATATCTAGCACGATGATCGTGTTCTTGGATAATTAGTAACAAACTTATCTGCTGTCACTCGATTATTACATACAATGAAACTTTGTATAAAATAACGCTCTCACATTCACAGCCCCACACTAAGTTCGATGACTTATGTTGTGGGTGCAAGAAACATTAATATCACACGATCACAACCAGAACCAGAAACACAAATTTTCCTTGGGGAGAACACTTGTGTTCCCGCCGGGAATCGAACCCGATGCACCTGCTTAGAAGGCGAACGCTCACCCAACTGAGTCAACGGGCAATTGTTTATTTTTTTTTTTGTGACAGGCTTGTTTTTTACCAGTATCTCACCTGATGGTAAGTGACGATGTGATCGAAGCTTGTAAACACACTAGACCTGGAATACGCAGGCTCTCAAGGATAACTGTCATTCAATATATATGTATGCATAAAACTAGTTGTGCCCCGCGGCTTCACCCTCGTTAATTGAGTTAAAAAGTAGCTTAAGTGTTATTCCGGAATCTAAACTATCTACATTCTAAATTTCATCAAAATCGGTTTATTCGTTACGTAGATACGTGGTAACAAACATTCACAAACACACACAAACTTTCTTTTATAAAAAAAATGCGCTGCCAAGTTTCTTGCCAGGTTCTTCTCGAGATCGCTGTAATTTTGCGATTCTGGCAGTAGTATCATTAACTTTCACGAGTGCCTCTTTAGGGCCCATTTAAATAAACGATTTTGATTTTGATAATATTAGTATGATGTATATAATTATAATAACAAAACTAGTCGTTCTCCCAGAACTGAGATCTCGTCACATTATGCCTATAAAAGAAAAATAAACAAAACAAAAACAAACAAACGCATTCACACTCACAGCCCCACACTAAGTTCAAAGACTTGTATCGTGGGTGCCGGAAACATTCACATCACACACACATTACACCCAGAACCAGAAGCACAAATATCCCTTGGGAAGGAATTTGTGCTCCTGCCGGGAATCGAACCCAGGACCCATGGCGCAGAGGGCGGACACCTGTCCACTGCGCCAACTGGGTCGTCACTGCGCCAATTATCCAACAATAACTTTTGAAGTTAATTGCTTATAACTTTTTTTATCGTAATAATTGTTTGATTTTTGTATTTGTTGTTTGATTACATATAACGGATATGTTATCCAAGTTTCTTTTTTTTGGAACAGAACCATTCCTTTACATAATCTCTGGAAATTTCAAGTTATTCCCTTGTATGGTTTAAACGCCAGATGTCTCTGACAGACGGACGGACGGACAAAGTGCTGAACCACCCAAGTCAACTTAGGTAATTAATACATCGTCTTAATTATTACGGTAAATATAGCATTTATAGAACTAGATGAGCTTAGGGTTGCACATTATTACAAAGTATCTAGTAGATACCTAGTATTGTACAATACAATACAATATTGTATTTACTTTTACAAGGATATAAATGAGAATAGCGTCCAAAGAGAGGTTATGGAATCTCTTTGCACGCCGCGTGCATTCATATCCTTGTACTACCACATAATCTCTTTACTTCTCCACGCCAAAGGCGGCAAAGCCATGCTTCCATAATCAGTATAGCTTTCACCAACACTGTATCTTCATAATATCTACATCTGTCAGTACTTGAGCTCATGACGTTTACTTTGACGTTTAGTTGACGTGCTCGTAATTATCTTATTTACCGACTTTAAAAGGGATCATTAAATTTTAATTAAAACGGGAATCAGCGTGACGCGTTTTCAAAATCAAAATAGTTTATTCACATGGGCCCCAAATAGGCCCTCATGACAGTTAAAGATTCTACTACCAGATTCGCAAAATTAAAGCCATCTCGAGAAGAACCTGGCAAGAAACTCGGCAGCGCATTTTTTTTTTAATCATTTCTTAACTCTAATACATAATAGTATTACCTAGGTATATCTATATTATGGTAGTCGCTAGAAGGCGCTTGTGCAGTTTGCCTCCGTGCATCCTTGTCATTAATATAGTCGATCTTTTTATAGTAAGCTTTCTTAATTAATGCCCGTTTTATTACAGATTTAAACTTTCCCAGTGGTAATTCAGTTACGATTTTAGGAATTCCATTGTAAAATCTAGCCCCATTTGCCATAAAAGATTTATTCGTTTTGCTTAATCTAATTTCGATGCTTAGATCTAAATTCGGCTTCATTAGGAAGCCTTCTTCAGGATGAAAGCGAGGTGGGACGCGACAGCGAGCGCTCCAGGATTTATTGAAATCAGTGGAGCCCTAAGTGTTGTGTTTACTTAAAGTTGTAGTATTATAATATTTTTGAGCTATTGGCTTAGTTGGGTGAACGTTTGCCTTCTAAGTAGGGGTATCGGGTTCGATTCCCGGCAGTAACACAAGTTGTCTCCCAAGGAAAATTTGTGTTTTTGGTTCTGGATGTAATTGTGCGTGTTATGTGAGTGTTTCCGGTATCCACGACACCAGTAATCAAACTTAGTGTGGGGCTGTGAGTGTGAAAGCGTTTGTAACAGACGGCGAGCGTGCACACAACTACGCCAGGTCTAGATCTGATTCAAAGTTTTCATAATAAATATAAAATCAGTAGCATATTTATGTGTCCAAGCTTCAATACTGTCATACAACAATTACATAGGACCCCCTATTAACTATCTCTGTTCCAGACCGTTTCAATTCGAAAACAACAAAACTACTAAGATTTAAGGTTCATTTTTGCTTAATTCTAATCGAAACAGCTCCCAACAGAGACAGATAATAGGGTCTGAGCGGGTCACAAGCGTCAAATGTCAGTCGCTCGCGGCCATGACAGCTACATCGTGAGTGTGGACACGCCCTAATGACGCAGAGTTTACGCTCACTTAGAGTTAGAAGGGAGATTGTTTTGTGGGAGTTTTCAATCAATTGATAACAATAATTTTATAATTACCTTATCGGACAGATATGTGACAATCAGGGTTGGAAAAAATCATGATTTTTAAAAAAAATCGATTAAATCATGATTATTTAAAAAAATCTTAATTAATCATGATTTTTTTGATTTTTTCGCTTAACATATAGCTTTACTAAAGTTCTGCGTCAAACGGAATGCTCGCTTTGCCGTCGGGAAAGAAGGGGATTCCCCGCGCGGTGTTTTGTAAACTTCGCCGTGCGATGACGATATTGTTCTCATTCGAACGAGCTTTCATTCGTTGAATTTTGTTAATTATCTTCTGCGTTGCGTAGTTTTAATAAAAATGCCTCGCCAAAAAGATGGAGTATGGGAACATTTTACGGAAAAAATCACTACAAAAACTGGATGTCGAGCTATATGCAATAAATGTAAAAAAGAAATGCAAGGTCTGGTTGCCAGAATGAAAATTCATTATAAAATGTGCAAAAATAATATTCCAGAATCGAATGATGATGTTGAAGTTATGGGTATGTATTTACGAAACGAACTTGTCTAGTTTTATATTTAGTTTTGGTGATCGTGCACTTGGAGAAGCCTACTACCAGTGGACTGTGCAACAGGTTGATTGAATAATATCGACTCTGTTATTCGAGTAAAAGTGGAAAACATTGTCATAAAGAGATCAGTCGAAGATTTTCTAAAATTATTGAAGCCAATATCTGTAACTTTAGATACTTTACAAAGGAGCAACGCAAACCTGTCTACTGCAGTAAAGGATTGGAAGAAACTTGAAGCTAAATTTGAAGAAAGTGACCTAAATATTAGCCAAATTTCAAAGTTTCAAAAGAGATAAATAAGCAAGCTATGACTCCCAGTCACTTTTTGGCGTTTTATTGGACCCAACCCAAACAGAATTCTCACTAACAGATGAAGAAGAAGAAAGTGCCTTGGAGGAAGCACGAGATCAGTATGATGCATCAGTTTTACTACCGTTAATAGTGAAACTTAAATCTCAAACAAATCCATTCAAAAGTGTGATGTTCGCGGAGGAAGTGATTAACAACGTCAGTCCACTTGAGTGGTGGATGTCACAAAAAAATGACTTTGACAGAGAGGAACAGTCAAAGATTTACCCTATAGTGAGGCAACTATTTGGGGTGATAGCTTCTTCAGTTTCTTTTGTTCAAATATTACAATAATGACATAGATACATCTGATATAGATTTTTAAGTTTATTTCTATCAAGGTAAAATAAAAAGACATTTGATTAAATCATTGATTTTTATTGAAAAAATCATTTGATTTAAATCGTGATTTAAATCATGATTTAAATCAAAATGATTTAATCGTGCCAACCCTGGTGACAATGCGAGAATATTTTTAACCGACTTCACAAAGGAGGTTTTAAATTCGACTGTTTTTTTTTAAAGACTGTTTTAAACATTCTTTCTGGGTGGATCGATTTTGATGTTTTTTTTATTTGATAGCTTGTATGGTTTAGATGCCTTCTAGATGCCTCTGGCAGACGGACGGACGGACAGATGGACGGACAAAGTGCCGAGTCACCCAAGTCATGATTTCCCTTCGCTCGGCATTTTACAATCTAATAATAAGACATACTGTCAAACGTCATCCATATATGTTCAGTGGTAATTCAGTTACGATTTTAGGAATTCCAGTGTAAAATCTAGCCCCATTTGCCATAAAAGATTTATTCGTTTTGCTTAATCTAATTTCGATGCTTAGATCTAAATTCGGCTTCATTCGGAAATCAACTTAGGCTCCAGTTCGCTCGAAGCGTTTCGCTTCTACGTTTATCATCCGTCCTGCGAAGGAGTGGAACTCATTGCCCTCGTCATTGTTCCCCGAGCGGTATAATCTGGGAGTCTTCAAGTCAAGAGTGAATAGGTACCTTCTAGGCAAGCATGCTATATCTTCGGCCGCATCATCGCTTTCCTTCAGGTGAGATTGTGGTCAAATGCCTATCAGAAATAAAAAAAAACAACGTTCACTTTTTTCGCAGTCGGCCTTTTTTTGTGTAAGTATATACATATATATTGTTGTACTTGTTGATTAATTAAAATAGAAACCGCTTCCAACAAAGACGTAAATAGGAGGTCAGGGGGTCTGGTTATTTTGTCTGTGCGATTGTACTAGGCCAGGGGTCGGCAACCTGCGGCTCGCGAGCCACATGCGGCTCTTTGGATATGAAGCTTCGGCTCTCTAGTTCCATACGCAAATATTATTTATTAAAAAAAAACATTTGAAAAAACATTCTGAATAGATTAACAAGGATTAGGCACCATTTCTATCGAGCCATTAACAAGCCTCCAAAAGTACATTTATTCAGTTGAAACGAGTAAATTATGGGATGATTAGGTAGGTATAACGCGTGCATATCGTTTTCTATACGTTACTCATAGTACATTAGGTATTATATTTGCCATTAAGGATTATTGTTGGCAAGAAAAAAAATGTGGCTCTATAAAACTTTGAAATTTTGTAAATTGTCATTTTTGACTCTTCCGATTCAAAGGTTGCCGACCCCTGTACTAGGCCACTAGGGCCGCAGTATCCCTCCGGTATTGTCGCAAGACAGACGGGACCGTTCATAACACGTTATAACCGCAATACAACCGGTATCTTTTTGCTCCGACACACGACTTTCCACATTGTAACAGTATAATTTCCGGCATGAGCGGATTGGCGCCATTTTCTCGGAAACGCGCCATTTTCTCCCGATTCTATAGGGTTGCCAAACAAAATTAAATTTTACTTTCGTGTAACGGAATTCAATCACAATAAATCACATCACACTAATATTATAATGTTGAAAGTTTGTGAGTGTATTTGTATGTCTGTTTCTTCTTCAGGCTGGATAGATTTTGATGACATTTGGAATGGAGGTAGCTGACGGCCTGGATGAATGTGTTAACATAATGCTACCTTTATCCCGACACAGCAGGTAAAACCGCGGGGCACAGCTTAAGAAAGACAGAAAGAAAGAAAGAATGGCGGACAAGTAATTTTAAATGCACTCCTACAATGTGGGCATCAAATGAAAGGGCTTGCTGAGAATAACTCGAAAAATAAAGTGACGTCACTTTAAATCCAATATGGCGGACTTCTAAAAGCTCGTATTTAAAAAAGTTTTTAACAAGTAACTTATTGTTTCTGATACGACTTTTCAACAAAACAATCTTCAATCAGCGACTCCCCCTTCCCTTAACTGAAACAGACGGCAGCCCTAGCACGAATCGATTGCTTTATAATGATCGGATCTAATCGATTGGAGTTTAATCGATTAATTAATTTATGGAGGCGTGGATGCCCTCCGGCTGAAACGATATATCGAGAACTGTCTAAACATCGAGAGAAAGTGATCTTGATCAATTTTGTTAAATTGCCTAAGGCCGGGGTCGGCAACCTTTTGAGTCTGAAGAGTAAAAAATTAGAATTTACAAAATTTCAAAGTTTTATAGAGCCACAATTTTTTTTCTTGCCAACCATAATCCTTACTGCCAACAATAATACCTACCGTACTATGAGTATCGTATAGAAAACGCTATGCACGCGTTATACCTACCTAATCATCCCATAATTTACGTGTTTCAACTGTATAAATGTACTTATTTGCTACCTTTGGAGACTTGTTAATGGCTCGATAGAAATGGTGCCTAATCCTCGTAAATCGATTCGTTTTTTTTATGATTTTTTTTTAAATAAATAATATTTGCGTATGGAACTAAAGAGCCGCAGCTTCACATCCAAAGAGCCGCATGTGGCTCGCGAGCCGCAGGTTTCCGACCCCTGGCCTTAGGGATTGGATTAGGTACAGATAATAATTATTATAGTCTGTTAGCCAATTGCTTCAAAGAGTGTTAGTTAGTCCTTTATACAATGCTGTGGGTTATATATTTTAGTAGCACTCTATTGGGCCACACCACATCTTTCAAATATATATTTACTAGTGATTCGCCCCGGCTTCGCCCCGGCTTCGCCCGTGTGCAACCCCTGCAGCGCCATCTGCCGGGCTGATTTGTGAATGTAAACCATCCAGAGCGCCACCCAAACGCATACAAAAAAAAATCATTCACATCGGTCCAGCTTAGGAGTTCCGTGACGTACACACGTACAGTAGAATTATATATATAAAGATATTGCGTAATTATATATGTGTGCTGTCACTGACGAAATTAGAGCCACCACTGGAATGCTAGAGCTACATTCCACAAAACCTAAAGACTACACCAAAAATGTATTTCTGTTGCCGCTATAACAATAAATACTAAACAAATGAATAAAATAAACATTTAAGGGGGGCTCCCATACAAGAAACGTGATTTTTTTGTCGTTTTTGTGGATAACTAGCATACCCCGCGGCTTCGGCACTAAAATCAAGTTGAAAAGTAGCCTATGTGTTAATCCTAGGTATAAGCTATGTACATTCCAAATTTCATCCAAATCCATTCAGCCGTTATAGCGTGAAGAGGGAACAAACATACTTACACACAAACTTTCGGATTTATAATATTAGTAGAATGGTAAGGAACCCTTCGTACGCGAGTCCGTCTCTTTCGAGTATAGCCCTTTCAACCCCGTTCAGTACACGCAACAAATAACATAAAACTAATTTACAAACTAGTGCAACATACAAACATACCATATAAGAACATTAATCTTATTCAAACACCTACTATGGTGCTGGTATTGACTTAAAATGGCGGAATCATTTCCCGCCAACACAACGGTTCCGCGTACATCCGCCCAAGATGGCAGCGCTTCCTGTCCCGTGCCCTCTAGCGGCCATAAATAGCAACTTTGACATTTTTCGTGTAAAAGGAAAAATTTTATAGGCTCACAACTGCTTTTGTCGTAATTTAATGAGCAATATTTTTAAGAGTAACGGATCTTAGGCTATAAAGTTGCGTAATTTATTACGATTGTCATGGTGGAACGGTATTTTATAATATATATCTATGTTATTGCTATGTTTGTTTATTTATTTATTTACTAGCAGTCCCGGCGACCTTCGTTCCGCCTAACAGTCAATGAATGTGCTTGTTTAGGAAGCCATACCCGGCATGCGTTACAATGCCACGTGACTATATTATTACCTCCTTCATGTTTATGTTTGCCTAGTACATTACCAAATCCGAGTGACGTATGAGAAAATGATTTGTATACAACAAATTAAAAAAAAAGCGACGTTCCTAAAGTATCCTATGTCCGTCGCCTGGTTCTAAGCTTCCTTCCCACCAATTTTCAGCCAAATCGGTTCAGCCGTTCTCGAGTTATAAATAGTGTAACTAACACGACTTTCTTTTATATATAAAGATAACAAAAATTGCCTACTGCACTTACAGTCGTGACCAAAGCGTGCAGCAAGCCAGCAACAATTGGAGCTCGAATACAAAATAGTAACTATTAACTTACAAAAAAATGTTACATATTCATTATAAAATACTTTAGGCTTACAACAAAACACGTCTAACTCTGATTCTTGGGCAAGCAGGGCGTTGAGCAAAGAAATAGCTTGAAACGTCGGAGCGAACTTCGAGGTAAGCGTTGTTCTCCTTCACGCTGTAACGGCTGAACGGATTTGGATTAAATTTGGAATGTACATAGCTTATACCTAGGATTAACCCATATAGGCTACTTTTAAACTTGATTAACACGGCTAGTACTCGTACTTACTATCGTACGCCCCGCGGCTTCGCCCGCTATTATCAAGATAAAAAGTAGCCTATGTGTTAGTCCTAGGTATAATCTATGTACATTCCAAATTTCATCCAAATCCGTTTAGCCGTTAAAGCATGAACGGGGAACAAACATACTTACACAAAAACAAATTTATAATATTAGTAGGATTGCGTGTATGAAATGTATTTGATTACAAAAAAAACGCATTCACACTCACATCACACCCACACAAAGTTCAAAGACTTGTATCGTGGGTCCCGGAAACATTAACATCCAGAACCAAAAGCACAAATGTCCCCCAATGGGAAAGAAAATTGTGCTCCTGCTGGGAATTGAACCCAAGAGCGCAAAGGGCAGAAACCTACCCACTGCGCCAACTGTGTAGTCGTATCGTATACGCCTCTAGTATATTATACAGCTTATGTGGTATTACGATATATTATAATATATCAATTTTAAACTGCCTTTTGGCTTAGTTGATGCGCGTTCGCCTTCTAAGCGGGAGTATCGGGTTCGATTCACGGTCGGAACACAAGTTTTCTCTCCAAGGGAAATTTGCGTTTTCAGTTCTGAATGTTTCCAGCACGACACAAGTAATCGAACTTAGTGCGGGGCTGTGAGTGTGAAAGCAGTTTTTTATTAAGCTGCCTACAGGATAAGAGACAAAAGTCCAGCTGCCCATTAGAACATTCTCGAGATTGCATTCGTCTCATACAAGGTCGTGCGTGGGCGCCAATGACAAGAGATCATACATACATTACTGTTAATAAGGACGTCTCATACACGGAATTATTCAATCTAGTGTGAGCTATGATCTAGCAATATGTTAAGAGAATAGTCTCGTACCGTTTCGGACCGTTTGGATTGACTTCCAAAAATGAAGGAGGTTCTCAAGTCGGCTGTAATTTTCAGAATCTAGCGTAGAGTCATTAACTTTCATGAGTGCCTCTTCGGGGCCCATGTGACCTTACGTTGTGTTGATGATTATTATTTATTTAAGAGCTGGTGCTTTTCATGTGGTCCCATTGAAATTTGATCAAGATCTGATTCCTAGTTTTTGAGTTATCGTCAATAATACGTGTGCAACATTAAATCTGATCAAGGTTCCGCAGATAAAGCGAAGAAGTCGATTTTTTTGAGCTTTGCTTGCCTTTAATGGGTATAATTTAGACGGCCACCAAAAATTCTAAACGGTTACCAAAATGGATAAATGGTCACCAAATTACGTTTTCTAAAATAAAATTTCCTGTGACAGAACCGAATCGGATAACAGTAGGTTAAGGTTATTTTTTTTTATAATTAATACAAAAATATTTATAATACGAAAAAATCAATTTATTTCATAATATTTTAGGAAACGTAATTAGGTGACCATTTATCCATTTTGGTAACCGTTTAGAATTTTTTTGGTAGTAAAATAGGTACTTTTTGGGCGGTGTTTAAACACAAGACTTTAATTAAATTATCTACTACGCGATCAAGTCGCGGGCAGAATACTATATAATAACTTAGAGGCATCGTTTTGCTAGGTCATAAATACTATTATTACAGTGTTCATCACCTTCCCATCGCTGGGAGTGGGCTCACCTTTCTGGGAATCTTCACTATCTCGTTCCAAAAACTAACATAGCATTTGCATACAATATGTTCGTCACCTCTGATTGTTAAAGTAATTAGAAACATTATGGTTGCGAGATATTTTTCAACGCCTACTCCGGCCGGGCTAATTGTTTGAATTGCTTTTGGGTGCATGAATCTAAAACCTCCATTTCATCGTGAAGTACCATCAGGTAAGATAGTTGTGAAAAGCTAGCCTATCACAGATATTGGTGCTAATTCTGTTGAGCACCGAACTAACCTAAACTAAACTAAAAATAAACTAATTTTAGTCAAAGAATACCTAAACGCTATTCTGATTTTACGTTGAACTTAATTTAAAAGTTGAAATGACAGGATTAAAATTGATTTTGATAGCCAAATTGAATTGTATTCACAAGAGCCGCAATCACATATTCCTCCATTATAGACTTAGTATTTGTCTCATTAATTGCACGTGTTATTCTTTCAAGTATAAGATCACATTAAAAATAATCCAGACCTTTTTCATACAGACTAATTTGAGTTTAAAATTTCTATTTTTAGTCTTAATTTGACGTAAAACATGTACATCAGATACTAAGTTAGTTTAGTTACTCTATTTAGTGAAAATGACCAAATTCTTAAATTTGGTCATTTTCACTAAATAGAGTAACTAAACTAACTTAGTCCTGTCAAACTTAATTTTAGTCTAATCTTGCATTTTCTGAATAGGTTTTGGACTAAAGCAGGACTAAAACTAATTTTAGGCTACTTTAGTCTAATTCTGGACAACAGAATCGGCACCATTGTAGTAAAATTCCCCCGCATCAATTAACAATTCCGAGTCTTAAGAACAGCCTGTGCTTCGGTCCACGACTGTCATCAGTGTCATTTAGTTATTTTAGGGACGACGTTAAGGGAGAGGATCGAGCCGAGCCTCACCTAATCTCACGAGAGGGAGAGGTCTCGGATAATTTCGAAGAAAAAACTGTGAAAATTGAAACTAAGTATGTCTAAATGACATTTATCGCGGTTAGCTATTTTTTAATTAAATCCAACGCAATCAAGTACAGATTCACTTATTTGCTTTAAGAATACGCATTTTGAAAATTCTCAAGTGAGATTAGGGGGGAAGGGGTCGAGCAAATATCAACATATATATATATCAACATATTTAAACCATAATAATGATTATTTTGATTCTTTTCTATGGATTTATTTAAAATGGAGTGATGGAGTTTGGCCGCGAAAGTGAAAAAATGGCGTTGTTGATTTTGTATAATTTCCAAAACCTGTGATTCTTCGAGTGTTAATGTGTAACAATGGTGGTTATTAATCGTTAATACTTAGTAAACGTGCATAAGTGTAGGCAAATGAAACCAAGTTCTAAAATGTGATTTTCGCCTTCGCTCCAAAACTCCAATAGAAGTTCAAGTAAAGTTTCTACCACTTTACTAGGGCATGACTTGGCTATAACTGGACCTTGACTCTTTTATATGACTTTGACTGTGACTAGGACTTTTAATATGAAATACACTTGTAATATATCTTACTTGTCATTGGCTTAATGATTTCGAAGCCAATATAAGAAAAAAAAAAGATTATTTATTTAATTATGCAGACATTTATCAACAAGTTATATGATGTAAAGATATATATATACATAGATAGGCTTCCATGTTTTGGGGAGACTATTTCTCTCCCTGGGGGACCCCTCCCGAGGCGAAAAATCGACATAATTGCCTCCTATAGTTAATGGATGCCCCCTTACTACAAACGATGGAAACGTCCATTATGAAATACATTCGTAGAGGTTACTAAACAAATAGTTATTCAACGTTTTACACTTGATTTTATGTTGCGTCGTAACCTTGGTATAACTGTTAAATTTAGTAATAATATAACAATGTATCGTATTTGCGAAACTTCAAACAACAACATGTAATATAAGTTATATTTATGTAACTATATAAAGGTACTCGTTGGGGCTTCGATTTGAGCAATACGACGGAGTTTACGTAAAATAACGAACAAATCTACATGTATATAATAAAGCATTTTTTTTAATGCTAGATGGGCAAGCATTTCACCACTATCTCACCTTTTTTATACTAAATGGGCAAGCATTTGACCACTATCTCACCTGATAGAAAGTGACGCGGCCGAAGACTCACAGACGACGTCTCTCGACACTCTTGAAGACTCCCAGATTATCCTCGGGGAACAATGACCTGATGGTAAGAGAAGAGAAAGAGGATACCTATACCTCTAGACTTATTTCCAGTCTCATTAGCGAATATACAGGTCTGCACTTACCAAAGGTTATTATTCTTCACATGGGCCCCAAAGTGGCACCCATGAAAGTTAATTATACTACTGCCAGAATCGCAAAATTACAGCCATCTCGATAAGAACCTTTGCCAGGTTCTTCTAGGCGGCGCATTTAAAAAAAAAATGTATTACTCCTTTCTTAACACTTATACATCTAACCTATCTATCTAATACCTTTAAACGAGCAATTCTTGTATATATATATATATATATAATCTAAATCTCGGAAACGGCTCGAACGATTTTCATGAAATTTAGTATACAGGAGGTTTCGGGGGCGATAAATCGATCTAGCTAGGTTTCATGTTTAGAAAACGTCGTTTTATCCGTGTTTTTCATCCAGGTACTAATTACATTAACCTAGGTATATCTATATTATGTAGTCGCTTGACGACCCAGTCGGCGCAGTGGACAGGTGTCTGCCCTCTGCGCCGTGGGTCCTGGGTTCGATTCCCGGCAGGAGCACAAATTCCTTCCCAAAGGATATATGTGGTTCTGGTTCTGGGTGTAATGTGTGTGATTGAATGTTTCCGGCACCCGCGATACAAGTCTTTGAACTTAGTGTGGGGCTGTGAGTGTGAAAATTTTTGTTTTACTAAAATAAAAAAATGCTCCTGTGCAGTTTGCCTCCATGCATCCTTGTCATTAATATAGTCGATCGTTTTATAGTAAATCGAACTTAGTGTGGGGCTGTGAGTGTGAAAGCGTTTAAGTTCAACATTTTGCTTCTTAACGCAAACGAGTAAAACAACTAGCCTAGAAGTATGACATCATTAAAGTACAATCAGCTTAGGTTAATTACTTTATAGCACAGTTACTTATACGATAGTAATTATTATCAAGTACTGAGATTCAAGGTGACAACGTAAAGTAACCATTAGTAATCAACTACGTAGATATCTAATACCTTTAAACGAGCAATTCTTGTATATATATATATATACCACCAGACTATATTAATGATAATTTATTTCTAATGCAACGGCTGAACGGATTTGGAATATGCATAGCTTATACCTATAAGATTAACACATAGGCTTTTTTAATTTTAACTTGATCAACGCGAGCGAAGCCGCGGCGCACGGCTAGTAAGATTATAAAACTAACTTAAGCTGACCTACAAAACAAAACAGCTCCTGATCCGCCTGCGACGATGGATAGGACAACATTTGGTGGAACCTGCCATCACCTAACTGTTTACGTTGTAGGTCAGCTCAAGGTACTTGCACTCAGGAAACGTGTACGTTCAACCAGTAAATGGTGAACATCGTCCACAACTCCAGAGCTTACAAAAATGCGGCGAGTGTGCCACGGAATTACACGATCTAATTCCTCCATCCCTTCTATTATCGGATATCAGGACAGACTCCTAACCGCAAACTTTGCTTTCCAATTGGTTCTATTTAAATTTGATCAAGATCTGATCAGTAGTTCTTGAAATATCGTCAATAATGCGTGTTTAGTACATCTAATCTGATCAAAGTTCCGAAGATAAAGCGATGAAGTAGGTTTTTGAAGCTTTGCTTGCGTTTAATCTATCTAATCTAATATCTATAAACGAGCAATTCTTGTATATATATATATATATATATATATATATATATATATATAGCATATATATATATATATGTGTGTAATCAGGATCTCGGAAACGGCTCCAACGATTTTCATGAAAGTTACATATTAGGGGTTTTTCGGCCCAAGGAATCGATTTATCAACGTTCCAGGTCCGAGAAATGCTCGGTTCCCAAACTGCATTTGAAACCTGCATTTTAAGAAACTATCAGCGCCATCTATTACGCCATGACCGATTTAAAAAACTTTTTCTACTCGACACTAGATGGAGCTTTCTGAGGCTGCAAATTCAAACACATTCTACCAATAACAGAAAACCGAGCAAAGCTCGGTCATCCGGATATTCATTTATTTATCTGTGATAAAAGAATCTTGCAAATTTAAATTAAAACAAAAGACTACAAGTAAGTGCCGACGAGAACTCTACAAGAAGTCTTTCACTCGCATACCTACAGACAATGGCACGACGTTCAGCACACATACGCCTCAGACCGTGGCGGGTATAATTATGCGTAATATTGTATAACGCTGTCTCTACTGATCATACGGTTTGATGGGTTATTAACTAAAACCAAAGGGCAATTTTTTTATTCGAAATAAAACATAAATAATTTTACGCAAGCAAAGCTTAAAAAAATCGACTTCAACGCTTTACCTTCGGAACCGCTTTATCATCGGAACCTTGATCAGATTTAATGTATTGCACACGCATTATTGTCCATAACTCAAAAACTAGAGATCAGATCTTGATCAAATTTCAATGGGACCACATGATAAGCACCAGCTTACAAATAAAAAAATAATCATCAGAATCGGCTCACAACGAAAGAAGTTTTGTGGTAACTTTTGAAGTCGGGTAAACGAGAACATCGTCAAAGTAGTCCACAAATTAGGCATTATTGGCGATATTTCAAGAAATACTGATCAGATCTTGATCAAATTTACGAAATCGGCCACGTGGAAAGAAGTTATGAGGTAACACCAATTTAAAAAAAAATACAGTCGACTTGAGTACCTCCTCCGTTTTTGGGAAGTCGGTAAAAAATTACAGCTATCTCGAGAAAATCAAATAATGATCAAATGGTACTAGAGCTTCTAATGCAATAGTTCTAAGTCCGAAGGTCGAGAAGGCGATATAATCCTTCCATTGACCACACACACACACACAAAGCAGGAAAACCTGTTTGTGTGTAAACAAAGCACGTCGCTTAAATAACTAATTCTATCTCGATACAACTAGATTCTGCAAACATTCGCTGGTGGTATCTTGTGGTTTTACACAAGTTGATAACCTCAGCAGCATATTTAATGTTGTCAACTGATAAATAAATAAATCTATATATACGAGCTTTTGCCCGCGGCTTTGCTCGCGTTAAGAAGTATTATTTTAAAATTGACAAACTTTCATCCCCTATTTTATCGCCTTGGGGGTAGAATTAATCAAAATCCTTTCTTAGCGGATGCCTACGTCATAACATCTACCTGCATGCCAAATTTCAGCCCGATCCGTCCAGTGGTTTGGGCTGTGCGTTGATAGATCACTATGTCAGTCAGTCAGTCACCTTTGAGTTATATATATTTGGTATATGTTAGGTATTAGTGGGTAGTAGCGTACTAAATTACCCTCGTGCTCTGAATAAACATCAATGTCATTCCGCTCGCTTATGTTTCATTATTAAATCCTACTGTATATAAAAATAAATGCCACTATTCGTTGTAATTTTATAACTCAAGAACGGACTCACTTATCCAAACCAAATGTTAAGGCTTTGTCGGACTATTTAGTAAATGGTTTATGTGAAGTTTGCACAAAATCGGTCGAGAGGTTCTTCATTTATCACACCCGGGCGAAGCCGGGGCGGATCGCTAGTAAATTATACATCTAAAAAGCCAACTGCAAAAAAATTGATGATTGAGCGAAGCGAGATCTTTGGGAACTGTCTGTTCTGAAAAGAAGTTTGAAACATCCTTGTATTAATAATATAGTTCAAAAATACACGTAGCTAAATGTCTTTATTGAAAACTAGGTGTCCCGGAGACCTTCGTTCCGCCTAACAGTCAATGAATGTGCATGTTTAGGAAGCCATACCCGGCATGCGTTACAACGACACGTGACTATATTATTACCTCCTTCATGTTTATGTTTGCCTAGTACTTTGAGTGACGTATGAGAAAATGGTTTCTTTAAAATTTATAAAAAAAAAAAGTGACGGCGAAAAGTATCCTATGTGTCCTGGTTCTAAGCTACCTCCCCACCACAATTTTCAGCCAAATCGGTTCAGCCGTCCTTGAGTTATAAATAGTGTCACTAACACGACTTTTTTTTATATTATATAGATATCGAAATGTGCGAGCGAGCCAAATAAAATTACATAAAAAACAATCATATTATTTATATCTAATTTAAATGGGCGGGCTTATCGCTAAAAGCGATCTCTTCCATTCAACCTTTGGATGGAAAAAGAGAAAAACAATATATAAGAACGTAGGTCGGTGTTGTGATTATCTAAATATATTTATAATAATATATATTCATACATATAACATATAAATTAATAAATACATAAAACAATAACATAACATATTAAAAAAAAAAACAATTCTGAATAAATAACATGTATTATAACTATGTTTAGAAGTCAGTTTTTATGTATGTATGTATCAATTTTATGTATGTATGTATCAATTTATCAACGGAATTGTTTGTTTGATGACAAGTTGACCTACCACTGAGATCAGAGGTCTATAAATAGCCTGGGACAAGATTAAGGTCAAATTTTAACTGCGACATATGTCGGGAATACCAAATAAATAATACATTTGAACGACTTTAAGAGGTACGCTTTCTCACTCACAGCCCAACACTGAGTACAAAGACTTGTATCGTGGTTGCGGGATACATTCACATCACGCACAATCACACCCAGAGCCAGAAACATAACTTCCATTGGGATGAAATTTTGTGTTTCCATCGGGAATCGAACAAGATACCCGCTGCATATAGTAGTAACGCAATCATGTAGTTTTTACCACTACCTCAGCTGATAGAAAACGACGATGCGGTCGAAGATATAGTACACCTATTCTTTGTAGACTTAAATACTTCCGGATTTTAATTTTCCATACATTCACACTCACATCCTCCACACTGAGTACAAAGACTTGTATCGGGGGTGCCAGAAACATTTACAATATCACCCAGATCCAGAAGCACAAATATCTCTTGCGATCTTGGAAAGGAAAATTGTGCACCTGCCGGGTCTCGAACCTAGGACCTACGGCACAGATGGAGACTTGCCCGCCGTGGGTATGCTAGTTTATTAGCTACTAGCCGTGCCCCGCGGCTTCGCCCGCTATTATCAAGTTAAAAAGTAGCCTTGTGTTAATCCTAGGTATAAGCCATGTACATTCCAAATTTCATCCAAATCCGTTCAGCCGTTAAAGGTGAACGCATTCACACTCACAGCCCCACACTAATTTCAAAGACTTGTAACGTGGGTGCCGGAAACATTCACATCACACACACACATTATACCCAGAACCAGAAGCACAAATATCCCTTGAAAAGGAATTTGTGCTCCTGCCGGGAATCGAACCCAGGATCCACGGCGCAGAGGGTAGACACCTGTCCACACACAAACTTTCAGATTTATAATTTCAGTAGGATCATCAATGCAGGCTTTGCAGGTAACCCTGAATGCCGAAACTTGGCAACCCTGCCTCAGTGACGTCACCGTCGATGTAGGCCGCCTGAGATAACAAGATCAAATAGCCGGTTAGATCATATCTTTGTTGAGTATAATTGTTTAAGCACTGCGTTCAGAAGAGTGGAGTCTGTGATGACACACATCCTACTAATATTATAAATCCGAAAGTTTGTGTGTAAGTATGTTTGTTCCCTCTTCACGCTTTAACGGCTGAACGGATTTGGATGAAATTTGGAACGTACATAGATTATACCTAGGATTAACACATAGGCTACTTTTTAACTTGATAATAGCGGGCGAAGCCGCGGGGCACGGCTAGTAAGTTATAATGTATAGAATTACTTACAGAACGGACACTTCACCCCCTTAGTGTGGGGCTGTGAGTGTGAAAGCGTTTGTTTATCGGCCTTTTAATGTATACAATACAATACAATACAATACAATACAAAATTCTTTATTGTACACCAAAAAACAAAAAGATACAAACTGAAAACTATGAAATTAATATTATGAGGCAGTACAATGGGCGGTCTTATCGCTTTCAGCGATTTCTACCAGACATGTATATGTATGTCTGTTTTTTTTTGAACTGCGCTTTGCCCTGCTCGATTTAAATTGACTTTGTCTGTGACTCGTGACTAGGACTTTATACTATACTAGCGATCCGCCCCGGCTTCGCCCGGGTGCAATTTCCGGTGGGAATAAATAAATGAAGAACCGCTCGATCGGTTTTGTGCAAACTTCACGTAAACCATCTACTAAATAGTCCGAACAAAGCCTAAACATTTGGTTTGGATAGGTGAGCCCGTTCTTGAGTTATAAAATAACAACGAAAAGTGGCATTGGTTTTTATATTTATAGATAGATAGATAGTTGAAATACTCTTGGAATATATTATTACTTGACACTGGCTAAATGCATAAGATTGCGAAGCCAATACTAAAAGAAAATAAAAACTATATATATATTAATGTTAAAAACTCTGTTACACAGAATGGGGTTGGCGTCGCGGCAACTTCGGCAGAGCAGCGCAAACGGCGAAAATATGGAAACCTTGGCAGTGGTTACATATTTGAGCCGTTTGGTGTTGAGACACTGGGTCCGTGGGGACCGGGAGCTCATTCTATTTACAAAATTCTATCAGAGCGCCTGGTTGAAGCGACGCGTGATCAAAATGCTGGCACTTATTTGGCTCAACGTATTAGCATTGCAATAGAGAGGCAAAGCCGCCAGCATGATGGGAACGCTACCCTATGGTAGTGGGCTTGAGCACTTGAGTTACCTATAAGCTCGATGTCTTGTAGGTAACTTAGTACTTTGCTGTACATCGTTTTAGTTTAGTTTTAGGAAATATAGGCAATTGGCCCTTAGTTAGGCATGTGAAGTAATTATACAAAAAAAAAAAAACTCTGTGGTACTGAGCTGTAATGGGCAAAAGAGGCGCTTACCATCAGGCTAGCTAACCTCGTTTCTCAATTACAATAGCATCATCATTTTCGGTCAGGTGAGATAGAGGTCAGCTTGCATATTCAGAATTAGTACAATCGGCGGCCTTATCGCTAAGCAGCGATCTTTTCCTGGCTACCTTAGGATAGAGAGGATATTTTTTTTTTTTTATTAATATTGATCGGTGGTGCGGCAATGATTTCTTTTAAACATACATATAATTGTTAATGTAATTAAATAAATCATACACATATAGTTACATACACAATTAAATAGACTACCATAGATAGAAACAGGATATCGACCTTACAAGGAGTTCTGTCATACCATTTCTAGACAAACATTTCTAGAAGTACACTTATAGTATAGAGGAAGTTATTGAATGCGTGATTAGTGATCATTCTATGTATGTATGTATGTATATCAAAGCGTTTTGCTTCTACGTTCATCATCCGTACAGCGAATGGAAGGCATTGCCTGTGTCTTTGTTCCCCAACGGTATAATCTGAGTCTTCAAATCTCTAGTGAATAGGTATGTCACATCTCCGGCCGCATCGTCACTTTCCATCGGGTGAGATAGTGGTAAAATGCTTGCCGTAATTGATATCGTTTTTACTGCACAACCAAGTAATTTTGCTGCATCTCCTCGTATGACTGGCAGAAGATATGTACTGCATTAAGTCATCCGTATACAGCTAAATTGTGCTAAATAACAAATAAACGAATATAGTATTAAAAGTACTAGGCAACCATTAACGTGAAAGAAGTAAAACACAATTTTCTTTACGTGGGATTGTACAAAGAACTAATATATTTAGTTTTCAAGCTACCATGGTCACTTTCACTATAAATGTTTGTTTCAATAACGGGATATTTACCATGTATTTCGTTTGTTTTCAGTTACTCCGTGATCATGGCGCTTGCAACAGTGCCGAAATTTCGGAAACTCAAAACAAACGAAATACATGGTAAATATTGATACAAACAATTATAATATATTTAGTGTTAGTATAACGAGCTAAACCAAATACCATCAAATATCAAAACCAACTATTCCACTTATAGTAAGGTCGTCATAACATTGACACGAATACTAAACACTGATGTAATCCATAATCCGCAATAATGGACCGACCGGTTTTGATATTTGACCACACACAGTATGTTGTCGTCGAAATATTGTTTATAAATAACATATAATTATATAAGAACTGTCCATTGGCTTAGTTGGGTGGCGTTCGCCTTCTAAGCAGGGGTATCGGGTTTGATTCCCGGCGGGAACACAAGTTTTCTCCCCAAGGTAAATTTGTGTTTCTGGATGTGGTGTGTGTGATGTGAATGTTTCCGGCACTATACGAATACAAAACTTAAGTCGTTGATTGATTTTATTTATATAGCATTAGCCATGCTAGGCAGAACTATAGTGATAAATTTAGAAAGGAAAAATTATCGCTTGAGGCGGGATTTGAACCCGTGGCCATAGGGTCTCATGCCCTATTGCTCTAACCGCTGAGCTACTCAAGCCCCGCCTGAAGCGACGAAATTAACCTTCCCTTATTATTAACGTCTTACGTCGTTGGTTAAGTCGTTGAGCTTAGTGTGGGGCTGTGAGTGTGAAAGCGTTGATGTTTTTTTTATTATCATAGAATTTTATAAGTTATTTTTCTGCGATAAAATTGAGTATATATTTTAAGTTAGACGTGTAGCAATACATCGGTGAGAACTGCATTTGATTCCATGTAGTTTTGCGTGATCCGTGTACAAACATCCAGACAGATGTCTATCTGTCTGGACACATACCTAGAGACTAGATTCTTGATTGTCTAATCAAGAATTTTAAAAATGGGTGTTTTGGCTTCTGCTGCTTTGATAAAGGCCCCATATATTAGTTTTTCAATATCTTTAATGTAAAGACGGTCTGTTACAATTTGATTATATGTATAGATGACTAGCCGTGCCCCGCGGCTTCGCCCGCTATTATCAAGTAAAAAGTAGCCTATGTGTTAATCCTAAGTATAATCTATGTACATACCAAATTTCATCCAAATCCGTTCAGCCGTTAAAGCGTGAAGAGGGAACAAACATACTTACATACTTACACACTTGCACACAAACTTTCGGATTTATAATATTAGTAGGATGTATAAGCAAGCGTTTGTCCACTCTATCTCACCTGTAGGTAAGTAAGGGACGGTCTAGCCAGACTAGAGTGGTAAACACCATAATAATCCGACTGAAGAATAACTAAAGTACTTTGTCATCGATAAAAAAGGTCTTACCTACGAAGTGTTTGGCGTCTCCTGTGGCGCCTAAAACGACAGCGTGTAAATTGCATATTTAATCATGTTTAAATTCGTTTTTTCTTAAAGCAAGCTTCTTTCTTCTATATATATAAAAATCAACGCCACTTTTAGTTGTAATTTTATAACTCAAGAACGGACTCACCTATCCAAACCAAATGTTTAGGCTTTGTTCGGACTATTTAGTTTTATGTGAAGTTTGCACAAAATCGGTCGAGCGGTTCTTCATTTATCACACCCGGGCGAAGCCGGGCGGATCGCTAGTAGTTAATAATATTTGTTTTTTATCTACGGAGGCTTGTAAATGGCTACTTGTTATATATATTAAGACTTATTTTGTATCATCGGCTGTAAGCTCCCCCAAACATCATAAAATAAAATAAAAATAATTTAAATATTTTTTTTTATGTCATTGATAGACGAGACTAGCAAGTCGCTCGCCTGATGGTAAGCGCCACGCTTGCCCATTACAGTTTAGTGCAACCTACAGTTTTGATAAGTTCAAATAATACCTAGTTAAAATGATCCCACGTTATTATATGAATGAATCAATCTAAAATACAAACAACATAAGTCATCGTAATCAACACCTTGAAACCAAATATCATAACATAATAATATTCGATCAACATCAACATGTTTACGACTGTCATTGACGAATATAAACCGTCGATGTGCTAAACAATACAGATAAAACGCTCGGAACACGGGAGTGAAGCCGAAAAAAGCAGATACAACTCTACTCTGCACTTATGCACGTTTACTTTGTGTTAACGGTTAATAATAATCCACCATTATCTAATATCTTTAAACGAGCAATTCTTGTATATATATGTGTAATCAGGATCTCGGAAACGGCTCCAACGATTTTCATTAAAGTTACAGATTAGGGGTTTTTCGGCCCAAGGAATCGATTTATCAACGTTCCAGGTCCGACAAATGCTCGGTTCTCAAACTGCATTTGAAAACCGGGTTTAAGAAACTATCAGCGCCATCTATTACGCCATGACCGATGTAAAAAACTGTATCTACTCGACACTAGATGGAGCTTTCTGAGGCTACAAATTAAAATACATTCTACCAAAAACAAAAAACCAAGCAAAGCTCGGTCATCCGGATATTTATAAATTAACACTCGAAGAATTTTTACTCGAAGGTTTTGCAAAATTATACAAAATCAAAAACGCATTTTTTTCACTTTCGCACCAAACCTCCCGTAATAATGTTATAAAACATATATAATTCATACAAAACCCGTAACTATCTATATTTTTAGTAGATCGATGGGGTTATGCCACTGCGCTCCACGAAATAGTGGACAACGCTCCACGAGCACTTTTTCTGACTTTTAATTAAAATAATATAAGCCATGGTCACAGTAAACAGCACATTAGTTTAGACATATCGGCACAGATTAAATAACAGTTATTTCGTGTATCGGGTTCACGGCTGAACCGCCCGCGATATTGATTCGCGAAACGAGTAGGCCGAATGTTTGGGACGGAAGGTCGGCAAGATGTAAGGTTGCTAAGTTTCCTAAATAAGTAGTGTGAGACAGATAACGAAATAGAAAAGGTGTTACATAATTTAAACGTAAGCAAAGCTTAAAAAAACCGACTTCACCGCTTATATTTTGGTTTGATCGATTTCGATAAAATTTATATGGGAACACCTCTGAAGTATAATCTACCAAACAAAAAAAGAATTTTGAGAATCGGTCCACAAATGGGGGAGAAATTGGTGAATATACATAAAAAAAATACATACAGTCGAACATAGTCCCCTCCTTTTCTGAATTCGGTTAAAACCTGTTTAACATTGGAATTCCAGGCATGTTTTCCATTTTCGACTGCACCATCACTTACTATCAGGTGATATTTGTAGTTGTGATGGCGCCGTCGAAGTAAAACCGTCTCCTAATCGGGGGTCGTAGTTTCGTATCCTACACGGGCTTGAGCTTCCTTTGAAGGTACCTATAATAATTGAGTCCATCGACCGGCGAGCAAAAAGACTCATTGGCGATGACAAGCTAGTCGAGTCTAAATTGCGAAGTCTCCGTCACCGACGTAAGGTCGCAAGTCTATCGTTGTTCTACCGTTTACACTTTGGAGAGTGTGCGCAGGAATTACACGAGCTAATTCACCTATGCCATACCATCTAACAACGAGACAAACAGTCAAACGTCATCCATATATGGTTGACATACCTCCAGTTCGCTCAAAGCGTTTCGCTTCTACGTTTATCATCCGTACTGCGAAGGAGTGGAACTCATTGCCTGCGTCTTTGTTCCCCGAGGGGTATAATCTGGGAGTCTTCAAGTCAAGAGTGCATAGGTACCTTCTAGGCATGCATGATACATCTTCGGCCGCATCATCACTTTCCATCAGGTGAGATTGGGGTCAAATGCTTGCCTTTCGGGAATATAAAAAAAACCTAGCATATTAATATTATTATTTAGTTTAAATTATGAAATTTACATTTTTACCCTTTACATTTGTTCCCACTATTGCTGGATGACTGGTAGAAAATGCTTCCAGCATTAAATCCTCCGATTTATGGTAATGGCAAATAACATTTATTATCTAAGTTGACTTGGGTGTTTCATCACATGGGTGTTCATTGTCAACGCAAGCAAAGCAATAATTAAACGCAAGCAAAGCTTAAAAAAACCGACGTCACCGCTTTATCATCGGAACCTTGATCAGATATTATGTATAAACACGCATTATTGACTATAAATATAACTTAAAAACTAGATATCAGACCTTGGTCAAATTTCAATGGGACTACATAAAAAGCATCAGCTTTCAAATAAAAAAAGAATCATCAAAATCGGCTCACAACGAAAGAAGTTATGAGGTAACTTTTGAAGTCGGGTAAACGAGAAAATCGTCAAAGTACGCATTATTCGTCAAAAAATAGGCATTATTGACGATATTTCAAGAACTACTGATCAGATCTTGATCAAATTTGAATGGGACCAATTAGAAAGCAACATCTTTCAAAGTAAAAAAAAAATTCGAAATAAGTTATGAGGTAACACACATAACAAAAAAAAATACAGTCGACTTGAGTACCTCTTCCTTTTTTGGGAAGTCGGTAAAAAAAACCGCTTATATTTCGGTTTTGGCTTGACCGATTTCGATAAAATTTATATGGGATCACCTCTGAAGTATACTCTACTAAACAAAAGAAAATCATCAAAAACGATTCATAATTGGCGGAGATATTGAAGTCGGTTGATAAATACATTTTATTTCTTTTCTTTCAATTGCGCATTACTTTTGTTGTACAATAAATTAAATAAATAGATAATAGAGTAAAGTCCACATTAAAGACAGATAAGTACGTGCTCCGCAGGCCTACATTTATCCATAAGCCGCATGCCTCAGCGTTTCACCGACATGCAATATACAATTTCCGAGATTTGCAAGATGGATTAGAAAATCGACACGAATCGCGGCGCTCATTGGGGCTGAAGAAAACTGTCTCAAGAACAGAACCCAAGTCTAAAACGAAAAGAAAGGTGTTACAAGTTTGTAGTGTGTAAAAGTGTGTGTCTGTGTGTCTGCCTCACAAACGGTAAACCGATTTTAATTAAGTTTTTTTTTGTTTTAAAGGTGACTTGATCGAGTGTTCTTATATTAGCTATGTTTATTGAAAATTGGTGCAGGTTTTCCAGCGTCAGAAGTATTAAAAAAGATTTTGCCATTCGTGTAATTTCAGCATTTTCATCACATCTCTCATTTAAATAAATATTCCGCCGGTGTTATTAACGAATTTTTATTTTTTATAACGCATTCACACACACAGCCCACACCAAGTTCAAAGACTTGTCTCGTCCGGAAACATTTACATCAGAAAATCGCACCCGGAACCTGAAGCACAAATACTCCTAGGGACAGAAAATTATGCTCCTGCCAGGAATCGAACTCAGGACCCACGGCGCAGAGGGAGACTTGCCCATTGAGCCAACTGGATCGTAATTGAAGCATAATTAGTGACAAATGCATTTTACGACTGGGATTCCTGTTATTTACTAACGTCTGTATATCTGTATGTTTGTTTTATGTGACACCGATGATAGCTCAAATGTAAACAAGATAATATGAGTCTTAAACTCATCATGTATAATAATAATTCTAGGTATTCTAGATAAGAATAACAAGATCATGTAGTATTAGAGTTACTTAGTATTATGTTTCTCACCCAGCAGCACTCATCTATACTAATCTATACTAATATTATAAAGAGGTAAAGTTTGTATGTTTGTATGTAAAGGGTAATCTCTGAAACTACTGATCCGATTCTGAAAATTCTTTCACTAATAGATAGCTACACTATCCCTGAGTGTCATAGTGTTATAATATGTTGGGATAAAAGGTATTTATCAGGTCAAAATAATAATATTCGTAAGACAAGTCAGAGAAAATTTTGCTAACGTTCCGCTTTATCGGCGTACGCTGACTAAACAGTTAGACATAGGTGAACACAATGTAGGACAAAAATGTTGGCCTTCATGAGTTTTACAAAAAAGTCCGCGACAGCATATATCTAATATGAGTGTATATTTATTACCATCTTAGATGATGGTAAGCGACCACTCGGTCGATAATGTATGAAACCATATTGTACTCTATAAGTACAATATGGGAGTCTTAAAGTCGCAACTAAATAGGTATCTTCTAGGCAAGCGTGCTCAATCGTCAACCGCATCGTCGTCGCTTGCCATTGACACTTGATAGTGGTCAAACGCTTACTAATACTGAACTTAAAAAATACACCGATTTAATAAGAAAATAATTATGCATATTAATGACGTTAATATGTTAACTAATGATTTCTAGCAATTAATTACTAACTTCTAGAAATTTTCTGATATATTTTATTGATCGAGCTAAGCGAGATTTCTAAATTGACTTGGGTCGTTCAGCACTTTGTCCGTCCGTCTGTCAAAGGCATCTAGCGTTTAAACCTTATAAGCGAATGACTTCAAATTCTCATAGAATATGTAAAACTACGGCCCAAAGCCAAAAATTACATTTAAAAATTATATAAATTAAAATATTAAGGGGCTTTCCATACATGTAAGTGGGGAGCAAATTATTTTTTATTTTTTATCTACCCTTGTGGGGTATCGTTGAAAAGGGCCTGACAAGTAGAGTACGAAACCGGTTTTAAAAAAGAACTATGTTGGAAAATAACGATTTGGTAGGCCACCTAAGTCACTGTTTGTAGACTTGTTTTGTCCCGGGGTCTATCTCAAAAACGGTTTCACATTTATAACTGTAACTTACGTATATTATCCGATATATCCCGTACTTGAATAACAAATACAGAAATCAAACAATTATTATATAGAAAAAAGTAATAAGCAAGTAACCTCAAAAGTTTTTCTCTATGAGGCAAAATGTAGGCGCGAGATCTCAGTTCGGCGCGAACGACTAGTGTAAATCCTACTAATATTATAAATCCGAAAGTTTGTGTGTAAGTATGTTTGTTCCCTCTTCACTCTTTAACGGCTGAACGGATTTGGATGAAATTTGGATGAACATAGCTTGATAATAGCGGGCGAAGCCGCGGGGCGCGACTAGTAACTTTTATATAGCAGAGCAGATGAAAGTCATAACTCCAGTTTAAAACGTTCCAGTTCTAGAGAAAGTTCATAAGTGTACTGTATACAGAGATATATATATATAAGGATGAATTAGATCTATATAATTATATAGCAATTGGGAACTGTGGGTCCCGGGTTCGATTACCAAGGAACTACAATTTAGCTTCCCAAGAGACATTTGTGCTTCTGGTTTCAGGTGTTATAGTGAGTGACCATACAAGTCTTTGGACTTAAGGCGCCGGGTAGTGGTGTTGATTTGCTCATACAATCGTAATACCGAAATGATTTATGATTCAAGCATATAACCACCATACTGTGCTGTTATTCAGATAAAAAACGTATTAATCTAGGTTCCTGGATAGTTTTTATTCCAAAATAATTACCTAAAACGAAATATAAACCAATTGATTTTCACACATTATTACGACGTAAATGTCGCATCTTTAACTTATTAGTTTTGTATTAAAAACGAACACATTTCTTTTGTCATTACAACAGGAACATAGACTATCATTTCAAGGTACTATTAATACAAAAAACAATAGCTAAACATTACATTTTCATTCATAATTTTTGGTATTACGGCACCTATTATAATTTTTCGTTCGGTAGTGCTATCGCATCAAGCATGGGCACAGTTTGCAAGTTAAACAAAGACAGCCTATAGACTCGTTCAAAGCCACCCCGGCCTCTTAATGTGTGTGAATGCGTTTGTTTGTTTTGGATAGAGAACCCCTCCTTTTGGCACTCGGTTAAAATGAAGACATTCTCAATTGAGTTTTCGGTATGTTACTTCATATTTTCAGCGATAAATAAACAGACAGATGATTTCATTTTGTTTGAAAGTTTAGTGTCTAGTTGGTCCCATTAAATTTAATTAACTTTGATTTAGGCATTTTCACTTCAGAGGTTTAAAGTGTTCAAAATACGGTTAAGTTTTTATCTTTTATCTAAGCTTGCTGTGAGTGCGAAAACGTTTAAAGTAATCTCTCGTAAGACGCAATTACCATTCAATAAACTAAAAACAATACAAATTATGCAAAACAAGTGACAAACATATTCATAACCGACCTCGGCGCAACACCTCCGTACAGATTCCAATTCCATTTAAAAAGTGTAACTGTCAAACTGACACTTGCACTTTTTTCCACGCTTATTAGGCGTTTCACACACTGCTATTTTTCATTTCACATTCCGATAATCGGATAGAAAGACACGATTTATCGAATCAAATGGTCGATTTGTGACTCGATCGCGGCACGGGCGTGTCGGCCGGTGCGCCCCGCTCAACTGATTGCGTTTTGTTTGGATGGAGTGGGTGAGACTGTTGTTGTATGTAATTTGTATGTGACGGATGCTTCTAATGCATAGGAGCGTTTAGGGAACAGTAGGTAAGTCATCTGTAAGGAGTAATTAAGAAGAGTGTCGCTAGGTTGCAAGTTTGTGTCTTTTTACCGACTTCCCAAAAAAGGATAGTTTGAAAGATGTTGCTTTCTAATTGGTCCCATTTAAATTTGATCAAGATCTGATCAGTAGTTCTTGAAATATCGTCAATAATGTCTATTTTGTGACGAATACTGCGTACTTTGACGATGTTCTGGTTTACCCGACTTCAAAAGTTACCTCACAACTTCTTTCGTTGTGAGCCGATTTTGATGATTCTTTTTTTATTTGAAAGGTGGTGGTTCAAGGTTTCTATGATAAAGCGGTGAAGTCGGTTTTTTTAAGCTTTGCTTGCGTTTAATTATGTAGGATATATTTCGGCGAGGGTGCCACTGAATAGCATGATCTAATTCATCCATCACTCACATTATTTTATGGTGCGCACCGCAAAAGATTGGAACTCCTTACCCGAGTCTTTTTTATGCAGAACTAGTTGAGCCCCGCGGCTTCACCCGCTGATGTTGATGATTAAAGTAGCCTATGTCCTATGTCAGAGTATAAGCTACCTAAATTTTAAATTTTATCAAAATCGTTTATGTATTTACGGAGTATTACAACATTCATACACACACAAATTTTCGCATTTATAATATTAGTAGGATAGGCAAGCATTTGACCACAATCTCACCTGATTTGATGTTGCGGCCGAAGATGTAATATGCCTAGAAAATACTTATTCACTCAAGACTCGAAGACTCCCATAAAATCAATTGATTTGGGTAGACGTTATCAACACAACGTAGAGCTAACTGCAATGTTAGACTCGTTGGCCGTAGTAGTTTCTATAAACTGTTTCGGTAGATGACGTCACACGTCCCCGTAAAACGTTAATAATAAGGAAAGGTTAATTTCGTCGCTTCATGCGGGGCTTGAGTAGCTCAGCGGTTAGAGCAATGGCATGACACCCTATGGCCGCGGGTTCAAATCCCGCCTCAAGCGATAATTTTTCCTTCTAAATTTATCACTATAGTTCTGCCTAGCATGGCTAATGCTATATAAATAAAATCGACTCCCAAATTATACCGTTATGAGTCTGTACCGACATGTACAATCTGGGAGTCTTAGAGTCACCAAATCCGTCCAGTGAATCATCCGGTGCACCTACCTCATTCAGATTAAGCTGTCCTCGCCGGCGAGGACGTAGAATATTTAGTCATGTCACTCCAAACTCAATTAAAAATCGATCTAATCGAAGCGTTCGTATTCATAAGGCCCACTATCAACAGTACTCTCGTGTTCCTGGGCGTCTCCCGTTCCCCCTGTCCTGGCAACGATCCAAGCCGAGGCTCGCACCTACTAGGTAGCCCTTGCGCTAGTAGCTCTTATGCGACTGAGCGCCTTCCGCGCTGGTCCTCCGCGCTGGTCCTCCCACCCCGTGAGGCTACCAGACAAGGACAGAAGCAAGAAGTCCATAAAAAAAGCATCCCAAAAAAGCAGCTTGCAGCTATTCAAAATCAAAATCATTTATTACCATGGGCCCCAAAGAGGCACTCGATAAAAGTGATTCTACTGCAAGGCTATTAGGCTCGATGTGTGGCGTAGACCTTGACCTCTTGACATTCATAAGGCTCAAACTATTAATGTAAGTAACCGGAGCAGTGGGCTACCCCTGCAGCTCCTAAGGTGTTTTTAATAACGACTACGCAATAGTTTCAGCAGAGAAATAAAACATGTTTTATTTATTTACCCAATAATATACAATACAAATACTCTTTATTGCACACCAAGAAAAATATTAATTAACAATAGAAAAAATAACAATATAGCAGTACAATCGGCGGCCTTATCGCTAAGCAGCGATCTCTTCCAGGCAACCTTAGGATGGAGAGGATAAAAAAGTTTAACAAAAAGTGATCGGTGGTGCGGCAATGATCATTATACATACATGCAATATTTTAAACATACATATAAGGGTCAATCAACTAATTTACCCACACTTTGATGTCCCCGCCAGTTCTTGATACAAATACAATAATTTACCGTAATGCCACACAAAAATGGTATTCCAAACGTATCTTAGATAATTAGGCATTACAAGAAACTTCTAAACGGGCCTGAAAATCATTGATTTGTTCCGATTTTTATGGTAACTCAACATACGAAAAAGTTGCTCCATACAAAAAGTCCATGTCCCGAGTCCACAATGAGTTGTGATTATTTCATTGTACAGTTTTTTTTTCTATGAATCTATGTGTAAATATTTATTCCACTAAAAGACATAAACAATTACTTTTACTGTGTTCATAAAAATAACAAATAATTCAAATACTTTTTAAAATAAAAAATGTTTCTTTACTGTCCCTCCAAAATATCCTTTAGCTCGCGTATGCTGAGTTATACTCAAAAGTTGCGCCAGAAAACATGCAGATGTCGGTTCTTGTTGTCACTAGCTTCAATAGAGCAGTGTCTTGCTTGGCACGGGCGGGCTCTCCTTTGATAGTACCGAAAAGCCGCTCAGTCTGCGACAAGCGTTCGGAGGGAGTGCGTACCGTTTTGTGTCGTATACTGAGTGACCGGATTTTCTCGAATTAAGTAACTTATTAATTAATAATAATAGGATTGTTTTATAGTACATAGTTTAGATTTCTGACCGAACTAAATGTTTAGTATTTTATTTTAAAAACAACGTGTATTTTTATCAAAGTATGTCTATTGTCTGCTGAGTTATCGGTATACTGAGTTACTCTGAGGGTAACTCTAAATACACTGATGGTAACTCCATAGACGTTGACACACTATCTGATAGGTTTTTGAGTGTAAGTAAACTAAAACCAATAATTACTTTTATACATGGTGGTAGCCATTTTATCATGCTCACCTGGCTGGCTACTTTGGTTCAAACACAGTGGCAGTTCACCAAACTCAAGTTTAAAAAAATGTGTCGCCAAATCACTAGCAATGATGTCCCAGCATCCTTGAGAGCCAGTCATTCTAGGTCTAGCGTGTTTACCGCCCTCAACCACATCATCACTAAATATCAGATGAAACACAAACGCAAACCTATCAGAGATAAAATGTTTGATTAAATTTTGTTTGTATGATTTCTGTGTTTATGTTCTGACGAGCTTGAGAAATCGTCACCTTACCTCCATTGAGATACAAAACCAACTTCGCGACTTCCACGGAGTATCTGTGAGCGCTCGAACTGTTCGGAGAAGGTTAAAAGAACGCGATATATATACCACACAAGCCAGCTCATGGCCCCAAACTAACGCGAGCCCACCGAACAGCGCGCCTTCATTTCGCGCGCACTCATTTAAATTGGACTCAGCAGCATTGGAGCCGTGTACTCTTTCCTGATGAGTCTAAAATTGTGTTATATGGCAATGATGGAAGGAAGAAGGTCTACCGACGTAAGGGAGAGCGTTTCGCACAATGCTGCTTTGAAGAGAGGGTTGCTTATGGCGGTGGCTCATGGACTGTCTGGGGCGGTATATCCGCGAGCGGCAAAACTCAACTTGAGGTTGTTACGGGACCACGGCTGCCAACATTAAATGCTGAAAGGTACATTCGTGAGTGCTTAGAACCTCACGTGATGCCATACGCGGACTATGTGGGCCCAAATTTCCTTTTTATGCATGATAATGCAAGAGCCCATACGGCCGGCATCGTCAGGGAATATCTTCGGGATGTGAACATTACAGTTAAGGACTGGCCAGCCAGAAGCCCAGACATGAACCCCATTGAGCACATGTGGGAGGAGCTAAAAAGACGTGTTAGGGCTCGTCAGCCAGTTGCCCAGACGATGCAGGAGTTGAAAACTGCCATAGAAGAGGAATGGGAGATGATCCCTCAAAATTTCATAGAGCGGTTGATAAACTCTATGCCTAATCGTATGAGAGCTTTTGTGGTAGATGCCCATGGAGGCAACACGCGTTATTAAATTAAACCTTTATTTGATAAAACATGTTTTTTATTCAAAAATCAATTGCCTTTATCAAGGCGCATACCCGACTTGTTAGGGGTAGCTCCATGTCGTGTGGTATTCTGAATTCAAATTTAAAACAATACGATCGAAAAAGATGGTAAAATGTATCAGGTTTAAAACTGCATCAATGTTTTTTGCTCGACCTAATATAAAATTTTAACTAGGACCAAACGAAACTGAAAATGCAAGGTGGGCCAATAGATGTGTCCAGAAGTGTATAATAACATTCCGTTAGGCTTCTTATATTTGTATGTTGTGTTTAAGAGTTAATTATTTTATGTCTTAGGCGTTACCAAAATTGTCTCTGGAGTTACTTTTTGTCCCCTAACTTTGAATTATATTTTCGGTTGTAACGCGTTCCATGCTTCTATATTAAATCCCTTTTGTAGCGGTTTGAATGCTATTGCTAATTAAGCGTAAGAGTATAGGATATTTGTATTTATTTTTAGTATCCAATTCGTTTTATTCAGAAGTTATTCATTCTTTATGTGACACTGGTAACGCAAAAGACAAAATGTTCATTGATTTTATTATAAAAGTTTAACAATTAAAAAGATTGATTATGCGAAAACAGTTGATTGTGCACGAAAAAGTAAATAAAAAAGACAAAACGTTTCTAACTTGTTTTATTAAGGATATATTTAACACTAAACGCAGGTAACGCGAAAGACAATTTTTTGGGTATGCTCGTAGATTTTCACAAATTGTGACCACAATAATCTATGAACATCGTAGCCCTCTCGAATCATTAAAGTAGTTGATATTTCTAATGGTTCTAGCGAATCAAAATAAAGATAATCAATAAAATATTTAAAAAAATAATCGTTGCTTATCTTTCTTAAGTGTGGGTAAATTAGTTGATTGACCCATAAACCATGGTCACAGTTAACAGCACATTAGTTTAGACATATCGGCACAGATTAAATAATAGTTATTCCGTGTATCGGGTTCACGGCTGAACCGCCCGCGATATTGATTCGCGAAACGAGTAGGCCGAATGTTTGGGACGGAAGGTCGGCAAGATGTAAGGTTGCTAAGTTTCCTAAATAAGTAGTGTGAGACAGATAACGAAATAGAAAAGGTGTTACATAATTTAAACGTAAGCAAAGCTTAAAAAAACCGGCTTCACCGCTTAAATTTTGGTTAGATCGATTTCGATAATATTTATATGGGATCACCTTTGAAGTTCTACCAAACAATAAAAGAATTTTGAGAATCGGTCCAAAAAAATACATACAGTCGAACAAATACCTCCTCCTTTTCTGAATTCGGTTAAAACCTGTTTAACATTGGAATTCCAGGCATGTTTGCCATTTTCGACTGCACCATCACTTACTATCAGGTGATATTTGTAGCTGTGATGGCGCCGTCGAAGTAAAACCGTCTCCTAATCGGGGGTCGTAGTTTCGTATCCTACACGGGCTTGAGCTTCCATTGAAGGTACCTATAATAATTGAGTCCATCGGCCGGCGAGCCAAAGACTCATTGGCGATGATAAGCCAGTCGAGTACAAATTGCAGTCTCCGTCACCGACGTAAGGTCGCAAGTCTATCGGTGTTCTACCGTTTACACTTTGGAGAGTGTGCGCAGGAATTACACGAGCTAATTCACCTATGCCATACCATCAAACAACGAGACAAACAGTCAAACGTCATCCGTATATGGTTAACATACCTCCAGTTCGCTCAAAGCGTTTCGCTTCTACGTTTATCATCCGTACTGCGAAGGAGTGGAACTCATTGCCCTCGTCTTTGTTCCCCGAACGGTATAATCTGGGAGACTTCAAGTCAAGAGTGAATAGGTACCTTCTAGGCAAGCATGATACCTACATCTTCGGCTACATCATCACTTTCCATCAGGTGAGATTGGGGTCAAATGCTTGCCTTTCGGGCATAAATAAAAACCTAGCATATAAATATTATTATTTAGTTTAAATTATGTAATTCACCCTATTGCCACTATTGCTGGATGACTGGTAGAAAATGCTTCCAGCATTAAATCCTCCGATTTATGGTAATGGCAAATAACATTTATTATCTTAGTTGACTTGGGTGTTTCATCACATGGGTGTTCATTATCACAAATAATTAAAACGCAAGCAAAGCTTAAAAAACCAACTTCACCGCTTTATCTTTGGAATCTTGATCAGATTTAATGTATTAAAACGCATTATTGACTATAACTCAAAAACTAGAGATCAGATCTTGATCAAATTTCAATGGGACCACATGAAAAGCACCAGCTTTCAAATAAAAAAAGAATCATCAAAATCGGCTCACAACGAAAGAAGTTATGAGGTAACTTTTGAAGTCGGGTAAACGAGAACATTCGTCTAAGTAGACCACAAAAAAAAAATACAGTCGACTTGAGTACCTCCTCTTTTTTTGGGAAGTCGGTAATAATTGAAACGCAAGCAAAGTTTAAAAAAACCGACTTCATCGCTTAAATACATTTTATATTATACTAGCGATCTGCCCCGGCTTCGCCCGGGTGTGATATATGAAGAACCGCTCGACCGATTTTGTGCAAACTTCACAAACCATCTACTAAATAGTCCGAACAAAGCATTTGGTTTGGATAGGTGAGCCCGTTCTTGAGTTATAAAATAACAACGAAAAGTGGCATTGATTTTTTTTTATATATAGATAGAAGATAGATAAAGATAAATAAATTTTATATTATATAAATACATTTTACTTCAATTGCGCATTACTTTTGTTGTACAATAAATTAAATAAATAGATAATAGAGTAAAGTCCACATTAAAGACAGATAAGTACGTGCTCCGCAGGCCTACATTTATCCATAAGCCGCATGCCTCAGCGTTTCACCGACATGCAATATACAATTTCCGAGATTTGCAAGATGGATTAGAAAATCGACACGAATCGCGGCGCTCATTGGGGCTGAAGAAAACTGTCTCAAGAACAGAACCCAAGTCTAAAACGAAAAGAAAGGTGTTACAAGTTTGTAGTGTGTAAAAGTGTGAGTCTGTGTGTCTGCCTCACAAACGGTAAAACCGATTTTGATTAAGTTTTTTTTGTTTTAAAGGTGACTTGATCGAGTGTTCTTATATTAGCTATGTTTATTGAAAATCGGTGCAGGTTTTCCAGCGTCAGAAGTATTAAAAAAAAAAGATTTTGCCACTCGTGTAATTTCAGTATTTTCATCACATCTCTCATTTACATAAATATTCCGCCGGTGTTATTAACGAATTTTTATTTTTTATAACGCATTCACACACACAGCCCCACACCAAGTTCAAAGACTTGTCTCGTCCGGAAACATTTACATCACACAATCGCACAAATACTAATTGATTTTATTTATATAGCATTAGCCATGCTAGGCAGAACTATAGTGATAAATTTAGAAAGGAAAAAAGTAGTAGTAGTTTCTATAAACTGTTTCGGTAGATGACGTCACACGTCCCCGTAAGACGTTAATAATAAGGAAAGGTTAATTTCGTCGCTTCAGGCGGGGCTTGAGTAGCTCAGCGGTTAGAGCAATAGGGCATGAGACCCTATGGCCGCGGGTTCAAATCCCGCCTCAAGCGATAATTTTTCCTTTCTAAATTTATCACTATAGTTCTGCCTAGCATGGCTAATGCTATATAAATAAAATCAATTGATTTTGGGTAGACGTTATCAACACAACGTGGAGCTAACTGCAATGTTAGACTCGTTGGCCGTAGTAGTTTCTATTAACTGTTTCGGTAGATGACGTCACACGTCCCCGTAAGACGTTAATAATAAGGAAAGGTTAATTTCGTCGCTTCAGGCGGGACTTGAGTAGCTCAGCGGTTAGAGCAATAGGGCATGAGACCCTATGGCCGCGGGTTCAAATCCCGCCTCAAGCGATAATTTTTCCTTTCTAAATTTATCACGCACAAATACTCTTTGGGACTGGAAATTGTGCACCTGCCAGGAATCAAACCCAGGACCCACGGCGCAGAGGGACTGCCCACTGCGCCAACTGGATCGTCATTCTAACATAATTAGTGACAAATGCATTTTACGACTGGGATTCCTGTTATTTACTAACGTCTGTATATCTGTATGTTTGTTTTATGTGACACCGATGATAGCTCAAATGTAAACAAGATAATATGAGTCTTAAACTCATCATGTATAATAATAATTCTAGGTATTCTAGATAAGAATAACAAGATCATGTAGTATTAGTGTTACTTAGTATTATGTTTCTCACCCAACAGCACTCATCTATACTAATCTATACTATCTATACTATAATATTATAAAGAGGTAAAGTTTGTTTGTTTGTTTGTTTGTTTGTATGTAAAAGGTAATCTCTGAAACTACTGATCCGATTCTGAAAATTCTTTCACTAATAGATAGCTACACTATCGTTGAGTGTCATAGGCTATGTTTTATTGGAATAAAAGTTAGTTATCAGTTCGAAATTATAATATTCGTAAGACAAGTCGGAGTAAAACTTGCTAACCTTCCGCTTTATCGGCTACGCTGACTAAACAGTTAGACGTAGGTGAATACAATGTAGGACAAAAATGTTGGCCTTCATGAGTTTTACAAAAAAGCCCGCGACAGCATATATCTAACATGTATATATAGCTCAGAAAAAATACTTTTCTTTGTTAAAAATCTGAAAAAAAAAGCGGTCCGTGTTTAGTTGGCTTTTTGAGACATTCAGTAATAATCCTTATCAAAATAAACTATTTCATCGTCTTATGTAGTTCATGTAGATACAATTTGCACTTTACTGCATATGATTTGACACGAAATTTTGAATATTTATACAAACAAATTATACTTATATAATTTGTTTGTATAAATATTTAAAATTTGGTTTAAATGAATGAACTGCCCATGGTTGAACTGCCCGTTGGCTTAGGTGGGTGGCGTTCGCCTTCTAAGCAGGGGTATCGGGTTCGATTCCCGGCGGGAACACAAGTTTTCTCCCTATGGAATATTTGTGTTTCTAGTTCTGGTTGTGATTGTGTGTGTGATGTGTATGTTTCCGGCACCCACGACACAAGTCGTTGATCTTAGTGTGGGGCTGTGAGTGTGAATGCGTTTATTACTTATGTATCACGTTAGCGATTTGGCTTTTGGAGCGTAGTATCATAGTAGATAATATATTTCTACTATGGTACTATGGCAGTATGGTGTTACGAATGCGAGCTGGAGCTTTAATCCCAGAATACTACGCTCCATAGCTCACTGACAAACCTCTAGGGCAGATCTCTGCTCACATATCAAAGACCATGTTTGTGCACCGTAAGTGATCTGGCTCTTATTTAGCATTAAAAATTAGCATCGCTATTCAACGTGGAAACGTAGCCAGTATTCTGGGCACTTCTCCTTCGGCAAGCGGTTTACAACATTTTTGAGTGCTATTTGTTTTACATGTAACATTATTATTATTATTTAAAGAACTATTAAATAAACATCATTACGGTTATGCCTGGTCATACTATGTGTACCTTTGTGAAGAGAAATATACAGATTATTTATTCGATTTGATGTAAAATTTCACGTCCGAAAATGCCAACTATTAAAACCTAACTATACTTTATTAAGATCTTTATACACAGTTTTTAGCAATAATAATTTTATTTTTTGTGATTTGAGTAACTACTTCAGTTCAGTATTGTTTTTTTTTTAGTTCAAGATAGGCAAACCTTTGACCACCATCTCACCTGATGGTAAGCGACGACGCGGTCGACAATGGTGCTAATTCTGTTGAACACCGAACTAACCTAAACTAAACTAAAAATAAACTAATTTTAGTCAAAAAATACCTAAACGCTATTCTGATTTTACGTTGAACTTAATTTAAAAGTTGAAATGACAGGACTAAAATTGATTTTGATAGCCAAATTTAATTGTATTCACAAGAGCCGCAATCACATATTCCTCCATTATAGACTTTGTAGGTCAGTATTTGCTTCATTAATTGTACGTGTTATTCTTTCAAGTATAAGATCACATTAAAAATAATCCAGACCTTTTTCATACAGACTAATTTGAGTTTAAAATTTCTATTTTTAGTCTTAATTTGACGTAAAACATGTACATCAGAATAAGAATTTGGTCATTTTCACTAAATAGAGTAACTAAACTAACTTAGTCCTGTCAAACTTAATTTTAGTCTAATCTTGAATTTTCTGAATAGGTTTTGGACTAAAGCAGGACTAAAACTAATTTTAGGCTAGTTTAGTCTAATTCTGGACAACAGAATCGGCACCAATGTATCAAGTTGGTATCAATCCTAGAAAATACCTATTCACTCGCTACTTGAAGACTCCCATATTATACTCTGATAAGTACAATTTCAAGTTGCGATTAAATAGTTATCTTCTAGGCAAGCGTGCTCCATCGTCGACAGCATCGTTGTCGCTTGCCATTAGGTAAGATAGTGGTCAAACGCTTACTTATACTGAATTAAAAAAAATACACCGATTTAATACGCAAATAATTATGCATATTAATGACGTTTATATTATAACTAATGATTTTTAGTAATTAATTAAAAACTTCTAGAAATTGTCTGATATATTTATTGATCGAGCTAAGCGAGATTTCTAAATTGACTTGGGTTGTTCAGCACTTTGTCCGTCCGTACGTCTGTCAAAGGCATCAAGCGTTTAAACCTTATAAGCGAATGACTTCAAATTATCATAGAATATGTAAAACTGCGGCCCAAAGCCAGAAATGACATTTAAAATTATATAAATGCAAATATTAAGGGGCTTCCCATACATGTAAGAGCGGAGCAAATTATTTTTTATTTTTTTATCTACCCTTGTGGGGTAACGTTGAAAAGGGCCTGATAAGTAGAGTACGAAACCGGTTTAAAAAAGAACTATGTTGGAAAATAACGATTTGGTAGGCCACCTAAGTCACTGTTGTTTGCGTTTGTTTGTTTGTATATTATCCGATATATCCCGTACTTGAACAACAAATACAGAAATCAAACAATTATTATATATAAAAAAGTTATAAGCAAGTACGTCTGTGATGTTAGCATCTCAAATGTTAGCATCTCACAAAGAAAATCAATATCAAGTGGCATCCAGCATAGTTCTACAGTTCTTGATAAGTTTTATCAATAGTTCCGTCGATTAAACCATTAATATCGTGTTTTTAAAAAATGAGATGCTAACTTCGCACACACATGATAGCATCTCATCACATTCCGAACACCTGACTACACAAGAGTCTACATTTGATGAGTTCTATGTTCCCAACAAGTTTTGACAATAGTTCTGGCGATAAAACTGATAAAATTGCGTTTTGGAAAAATGAGATGCTAAGTTCGCAAACAGATTGCAGCATCTCAACACAATCCGAAATCCTAACGCCACAAGAGTCTAAATCCGGTGAGTTCTATGCTCTAAATAATTTTCAACAATAGTTCTGGCGGATAATCAAATGAAATTGCGTTTTGAAAAAACTAAATGCTATCTACGCAAGAACAAAATGAAATCTAATCAAATTCCGAGAGTCAGACCAGAGCAATGGTTAGATGGAGACCAGCATCTCTTGCTATGAAATGACAAAGAGATATGGCTTCTGGAACTGTCACATATTTCTCCATCGAATTTAGCCTGCATCTCTTGCCATACAATACCATAGACTTTTTCCTATTCCTATATCGATTTTTTTTCCTTAAAAATCTCGTAATTAGTGAGATGCTAGCCTACTGTTGGGAGTTCCGGTTCAGAAAACGGTTCTAGATGATAACCAGCATCTGTTTCTACGAAATGCAAAAGAGTTCCGGCCTCCAAAACTTTTTCCTATTCCAATATCGATTTTTTTCCTTATAAATCCCGAAAGTAGTGAGATGCCAGCGTACTGTTGAGAGTTCCGGTTCAGAAAACGGTTCTAGATGATAACCAGCATCTGTTTCTACGAAATGCAAAAGAGTTCCAGCCTCCAAAACTTTTTCCTATTCCAATATCGATTTTTTTCCCTGAAAAATCTCGTAATTAGTGAGATGCTAGCCTACTGTTGGGAGTTCTGGTTCAGAAAACGGTTCCAGATGATAACCAGCATCTGTTTCTACGAAATGCAAAAGAGTTCCGGCCTCTAAGACTTTTTCCTATTCCTATATCGATTTTTTTCCCTCATAAATCCCGAAAAAAGTGAGATGCCAGCCTACTGTTGAGAGTTCCGGTTCAAAAAACGGTTCTAGATGATAAACAGCATCTGTTTCTACGAAATGCCGAAGAGTTCCGGCCTCCAAGACTTTTTCCTATTCCTATATCGATTTTTTATCTTTAAAAATCTTGTAATTAGTGAGATGCCAGCCTACTGTTGAGAGTTCCGGTTCAGAAAACGGTTCTAGATGATAACCAGCATCTGTTTCTACGAAATGCAAAAGAGTTCCGGCCTCCAAAACTTTTTCCTATTCCTATATCGATTTTTTATCTTTAAAAATCTTGTAATTAGTGAGATGCCAGCCTACTGTTGAGAGTTCCGGTTCAGAAAACGGTTCTAGATGATCACCAGCATCTGTTTCTACGAAATGCAAAAGAGTTCCGGCCTATAAGACTTTTTCCTATTCCTATATCGATTTTTTTCCCTTAAAAATCCCGAAAGTAGTGAGATGCCAGCCTACTGTTGAGAGTTCCGGTTCAGAAAACGGTTCTAGATGATAACCAGCATCTGTTTCTACGAAATGCAAAAGAGTTCCGGCCTCCAAAACTTTTTCCTATTCCAATATCGATTTTTTTCCCTGAAAAATCTCGTAATTAGTGAGATGCTAGCCTACTGTTGGGAGTTCTGGTTCAGAAAACGGTTCCAGATGATAACCAGCATCTGTTTCTACGAAATGCAAAAGAGTTCCGGCCTCTAAGACTGTTTCCTATTCCTATATCGATTTTTTTTCCTTATAAATCCCGAAAGTAGTGAGATGCCAGCCTACTGTTGAGAGTTCCGGTTCAGAAAACGGTTCTAGATGATAACCAGCATCTGTTTCTACGAAATGCAAAAGAGTTCCGGCCTCTAAGACTTTTTCCTATTCCTATATCGATTTTTTTCCCTTATAAATCCCGAAAATAGTGAGATGCCAGCCTACTGTTGAGAGTTCCGGTTCAAAAAACGGTTCTAGATGATAAACAGCATCTGTTTCTACGAAATGCCGAAGAGTTCCGGCCTCTAAGACTTTTTCCTATTCCTATATCGATTTTTTATCTTTAAAAATCTTGTAATTAGTGAGATGCCAGCCTACTGTTGAGAGTTCCGGTTCAGAAAACGGTTCTAGATGATCACCAGCATCTGTTTCTACGAAATGCAAAAGAGTTCCGGCCTATAAGACTTTTTCCTATTCCTATATCGATTTTTTTCCCTTAAAAATCCCGAAAGTAGTGAGATGCCAGCCTACTGTTGAGAGTTCCGGTTCAGAAAACGGTTCTAGATGATAACCAGCATCTGTTTCTACGAAATGCAAAAGAGTTCCGGCCTGTAAGACTTTTTTCTTTTTTTTTTCAACCGGAACTCTCAACAGTAGGCTAGCATCTCACTAATTACGAGATTTTTAAGGAAAAAAAATCGATATAGGAATAGGAAAAAGTCTATGGTATTGTATGGCAAGAGATGCAGGCTAAATTCGATGGAGAAATATGTGACAGTTCCAGAAGCCATATCTCTTTGTCATTTCATAGCAAGAGATGCTGGTCTCCATCTAACCATTGCTCTGGTCTGACTCTCGGAATTTGATTAGATTTCATTTTGTTCTTGCGTAGATAGCATTTAGTTTTTTCAAAACGCAATTTCATTTGATTATCCGCCAGAACTATTGTTGAAAATTATTTAGAGCATAGAACTCACCGGATTTAGACTCTTGTGGCGTTAGGATTTCGGATTGTGTTGAGATGCTGCAATCTGTTTGCGAACTTAGCATCTCATTTTTCCAAAACGCAATTTTATCAGTTTTATCGCCAGAACTATTGTCAAAACTTGTTGGGAACATAGAACTCATCAAATGTAGACTCTTGTGTAGTCAGGTGTTCGGAATGTGATGAGATGCTATCATGTGTGTGCGAAGTTAGCATCTCATTTTTTAAAAACACGATATTAATGGTTTAATCGACGGAACTATTGATAAAACTTATCAAGAACTGTAGAACTATGCTGGATGCCACTTGATATTGATTTTCTTTGTGAGATGCTAACATTTGAGATGCTAACTTCACAGACGTTAAGCAAGTAACCCCAAAAGTTTTTCTCTATGAGGCAAAATGTAGGCGCGAGATCTCAGTTCGGCGCGAAAGACTAGTATAAATCCTACTAATATTATAAATCCGAAAGTTTGTGTGTAAGTATATTTTTTCCCTCTTCATGCTTTAACGGCTGAACGGATTTGGATGAAATTTGGAATGAACATAGCTTATATCTAGGATTAACACATAGGCTACGTTTTGACTTGATAATAGCGGGCGAAGCCGCGGGGCACGGCTAGTAACTTTTATATAGCAGAGCGAATGAAAGTCATAACTCCAGTTTAAAACGTTCCAGTTCTAGAGAAAGTTTATAAGTGTACTGTATACAGAGATATATATATAAGGATGAATTATATCTATATAATTATATAGCAATTGGGAACTGTGGGTCCCGGGTTCGATTTCCAAGGAACTACAATTTAGCTTCCCAAGAGACATTTGTGCTTCTGGTTTCAAGTGTTATAGTGAGTGACGATACAAGTCTTTGGACTTAATGTGTGTGAATGCGTTTGTTTGTTTTGGATAGATAACCCCTCTTTTTTGGCACTCGGTTAAAATGAAGACATTCTCAATTCTATCGGAGTTTTCGGTATGTTACTTAATATTTCCAGCGATAAATAAACAACAGATGATTTCATTTTGTTTGAAAGTTTAGTGTCTAGTTGGTCCCATTAAATTTAATTAACTTTGTTTAAGGCATTTTCACTTGAGAGGTTTAAAGTGTTCAAAATACGGTTAAGGTTTTTTTTATCTTTTATCTTAGCTTGATTTGAGTGCGAAAACGTTTTAAGTAATCTCTCGTAAGACGCAATTACCATTCAATAAACTAAAAACAAAACAAATTATGCAAAACAAGCGACAAACATATTCATAACCGACCTCGGCGCAACACCTCCGTACAGATTCCAATTCCATTTAAAAAGTATAACTGTCAAACTGACACTTGCACTTTTTTCCACGCTTATTAGGCGTTTCACACACTGCTATTTTTCATTTCACATTCCGATAATCGGATAGAAAGACACGATTTATCGAATCAAATGGTCGATTTGCGACTCGATCGCGGCACGGGCGTGTCGGCCGGTGCGCCCCGCTCAACTGATTGCGTTTTGTTTGGATGGAGTGGGTGAGAATGTGTTGTTGTACGTAATTTGTATGTGTGACTGATGCTTCTATTTCATAGGAGCGTTTAGGGAACAATAGGTAAGTCATCTGTAAGGAGTAATTAAGAAGAGTGTTGCTAGGTTGCAAGTTTGTGTCTTTTTACCGACTTCCCAAAAAAGGAGGAGGTACTCAAGTCGACTGTATTTTTTTTTTTATTTATGTGTGTTATTTACCTCATTACTTCTCTCCACGTGAGCCGATTTCGAAAATTTTTTTTAGTTTGAAAGATGTTGCTTTCTAATTGGTCCCATTTAAATTTGATCAAGATCTGATCAGTAGTTCTTGAAATATCGTCAATAATGTCTATTTTGTGACGAATAATGCGTACTTTGACGATGCTCTGGTTTACCCGACTTCAAAAGTTACCTCACAACTTTTTTCGTTGTGAGCCGATTTTGATGATTCTTTTTTATTTGAAAGGTGGTGGTTCAAGGTTCCTATGATAAAGCGGTGAAGTCGGTTTTTTTATGCTTTGCTTGCGTTTATTTATGTAGGATATATTTTGGCGAGGGTGCTACTGAATTGCATGATCTAATTCCCTCATCACTCACATTATTTTATTGTGCGCACCGCAAAAGATTGGAACTCCTTACCCGTGTCTTTTTTATGCAGAACTAGTTGAGCCCCGCGGCTTCACTCGCTGATGATAATGATTTAAGTAGCCTATATACCAATCCAGAGCAAACTACCTAAATTTCTAGTTTCATTAAAATCGCTTAAGTATTTACGGAGTATTACAACATTCATACACACACAAATTTTCGCATTTATAATATTAGTAGGATAGGCAAGCATTTGACCACAATCTCACCTGATTTGATGTTGCGGCCGAAGATGTAATATGCCTAGAAAATACTTATTCACTCAAGACTCGAAGACTCCCATAAAATCAATTGATTTGGGTAGACGTTATCAACACAACGTGGAGCTAACTGCAATGTTAGACTCGTTGGCCATAGTAGTTTCTATAAACTGTTTCGGTAGATGACGTCACACGTCCCCGTAAGACGTTAATAATAAGGAAAGGTTAATTTCGTCGCTTCAGGCGGGGCTTGAGTAGCTCAGCGGTTAGAGCAATGGGGCATGACAAATCCCGCCTCAAGCGATAATTTTTCCTTTCTAAATTTATCACTATAGTTCTGCCTAGCATGGCTAATGCTATTTAAATAAAATCGACTCCCAGATTATACCGTTATGAGTCTGTTTCCCGACATGTACAATCTGGGAGTCTTAGAGTCACCAAATCCGCCCAGTGAATCGTCCAGTACACAAACCACATTCAGATTAGACAGTCCTCGCCGGCGAAGACGTAGAATCTCTAGTCATGTCACTCCAAACTCAATTCAAAAATGATCTAATCTAACCGTTCGTATTCATAAGGCCTACTATCAACGGTACTCTCATGTACCGGGGCGTTTCTCTCCCGTTCCCCCTATCCTGGCAACGATCCAAGCCGAGGCGCGCATCTACTAGGTGGCCTTTGCGCTTGTTCCCTCTCTTATGCGTCTGAACGCCTTCCACGCTCGTCCTCCCACCCCGTGACGCTGCCAGACAAAGCCAAAAGCAAGAAGTCCATAAAACGTTTATTACCATGGGCCCCAAAGAGGCACTCGATGAAAGTGATTCTACTGCAAGGCTATTAGGCTCGATGTGTGATTGTGGCGTTGACCTTGACCTCTTAACATTCATAAGGCTCAAACTATTAATGTAAGTAACCGGAGCAGTGGGCTACCCCTGCAGCTCCTAGGGTGTTTTTATTTACGACTACGCAATAGTTTCAGCAGAGAAATAAAAAATATTTTATTTATTTACCCAATAATATACAATACAAATACTCTTTATTGCACACCAAGAAAAATATTAATTAACAATAGAAAAATAACAATATAGCAGTACAATCGGCGGTTTTATCGCTAAGCAGCGATCTCTTCCAGGCAACCTTAGGATGGAGAGGATAAAAAAGTTTAACAGAAAGTGATCGGTGGTGCGGCAATGATCATTATACATACATGCAATATTTTAAACATACATATAATTATTAATGTAATTAAACAAATCATATACATATAGTTACATACATAAATAAATTAAAGATAAATACAATATATAAATAATATACAATACATATATAAATATTATAATACACATACTTAAAATACATACGAGTTTAAAAAACTAATAACCGACCTCGATCACATGTATTTCTGAATCTCTTCAGATCTTGATCAAATTACTCGGTCACCGACGGAAGGTCGCGAGCCTATCGGTATTCTATCGTATACATTTTGGAGAGTGTGCGCAGGAATTATACGAGTTAATTCCACCTTGTCCATTTTACCATCTAACAACAAGACCAACTGTCAAACGTCATCCATATATGGTTGACATACCTTCAGTTCGTTCGAAGCGTTTAGCTTCTACGTTTATCATCCGTACAGCGAAGAAGTGGAACTCATTGCCTGCGTCTTTGTTCCCTAAACAATACAATCTGGGTGTCTTCAAGTCTAGAGTGAATAGGTACTTTCTAGGCAAGCATGTCCTATCTTCGGTCATATCGTCACTTTCCATCAGGTGAGATAGTGGTCAAATGCTTGCATATTTATCATTAAAAAAAAGAAATAAAAATATTTTATTTATTTGCCCAATCCTACTATCCTACTAAAATTATAAATCCGAAAGTTTGTGTGTAAGTGTGTAAGTATGTTTGTTCCCTCTTCACGCCTTAACGGCTGAACAGATTTGGATGAAATTTGGAACGTACATAGATTATACCTAGGATTAACACATAGGCTACTTTTTAGCTTGATAATAGCGGGCGAAGCCGCGGGGCACGGCTAGTAATAAATACGAGTTTAAAAAACGAATAACCGACCTCAATCACATATATCTCAGAAACTCTTCATCAGATCTTGATTAAATTATAATGGGACAGCCTGGGAAGTATTAAAACAAGAAAGACGTTTGCCGATGTATTAATGTGGAAGCGGATTATACGATTAAAAATTAAATTATTAATCGTGTAATCCGTATCCACATAATCAAAATCAAAATCGTTTATTCACATGGGCCCCAAAGAGGCACTCATAAAAGTTAATGAATCTATTGCCAGATTCGCAAAATTACAGCCATCTCGAGAAGAACCTGGCAAGAAACTCGGCGGCGCATTTTTTTCCATTAATTTTTTAAAAAAACATTCTTAATTTCTAATACATAATTTTCTTAACCTAGGTGTTATTATGGTAGTCGCTAGAAAGCGCTTGTGCAGTTTGCCTCCATGCATCCTTGTCATTAATATAGTCTGTGGTGTTATAGTAAGCTTTCTTAATTAATGCCCGTTTTATTACAGATTTGAACTTTCCCAGTGGTAATTCATAAATACATCGGCTACCATCTTTGTCCGATATAAGGGTTAGATTGTAAATCAGCGCTGTGAGCACATGAAAATGTACGCACAGCATATGCTGAATCTACCCCTATTGCCCAATTTTAGAATTTGACCCCACGTATGAATTTTGAAAATGTATGTAATTTTCTTCATATATTTTTTTTGTACTTATGGATAATAAATATAATTTGGTTTTGATTTTTATTTTGCTTTTGTTTGTTACATGGTTAAAATTGTTCCAAAAGGTCCCTGGTATTTTGCAAATTACCCTGTTTACATATAGAGGACACGAAATATGATGAGTCCAGATAAACATACGGAAAAGTCAGTATCAACAGAGAACTATTGAATACTTATTACATTGATCGCTTGCGTCAGCTTGCAGCTCGCAGCAAACAACTCTCAAATATAATCAGACGCACCCACGATACGAGTTTTCGAACTGAGTGTGGGGCTGTGAGTGTGAAAAGTTGAAAACGTTTAATTTTGTTATGTTATGTTCTCTACCTGTACATAATTAAACGCAAGCAAAGCTTTAAATAACTTGGCTAGATCGATTTCGATAAAAAAAAATATGGGACCACCTCGTAAGTAAAATCTACCAAACAAAAAATACATCAAAATCGATTCATAATTGGCGGAGATATCGCGTAAAATACAAACAAAAAAAGACATGCATTCGTATTGAGAACCTCCTTTTTTGAAGTCGGTTGAAAAATATGTATGCACCTATATCGGGAGACGCACCTCGGAGTAATCAATATTTTCTTGCGTCGGTTAAAACAAGGTCGAACCTTTTTGCTGAAGTTAAACAAACCTCGTCCTCCAACTAACAGGTCATAGATTATATTAACTTCAAGATAAACCTAATATTATTATAATATTATCGTGTTACGAAGTAGCCTACCATCGATGACAATCTAGAAGACACCGCACTTGACCTGGATAAATCGAAAAAAAATCTCCGACCACATCATCACTTATCAGGTGAGATAGTGGACAAACGCTAGCCTATCAGAGATATAAAATGCAGGATTTTTCGTTAGGACTATGATTACATAAATATGTCTGTTTGTATACTGTGTTTATACTAAGTAAATAAAAGAAATATTTTGTTAAAAAAATATCATACCACGTAAAGCAAATAAATTATTTTATTTGCCAAAACAATTCAACTATGTCAAAAATTATACCTATGTCAAGTTTTATAAGATATTGATAGATAGATATAGAATTACACGTATAAGATTTATTTTCCTATTTAATCTTATCTAAATCTTACTTAAATAATAAACGCTTTCAAACTCACAGCCCCACACTAAGTTCAATGACTTGTGTTGGGTGCCGGAACATTCACACCACACACACAATCACAACTAGAACCGGAAACACAAATTTTCCTTAGGAAGAAAATTCATGTTCCCGTCGGGAATAGAACGCGATACCCCTGCTTAGATGGTAAACGCTCACCCAACTAAGCCAACGGACTGTTCAAGTGCTTTATAATTAGCAATTTTAAATATGATAATTAAAAAATTCATAATTCCTTTCTATTCCAATTCTTTACGGCGTCCATTGCATTAGTCATCCATGCCCTTCAGTATAATATTACTTTAGGGGTATAATTTAGACGGCCACCAAAAATTCTAATCGGTTACCAAAATGAATAAATGGTCACCAAATTACGTTTCCTAAAATAAAATTTCCTGTGACAGAACCGAATCGGATAACAGTAGGTTAAGGTTTGCTTTTTTTATAATTAATACAAAAATATTTATTATACGAAAAAATTTAACTATTTCATAATATTTTGGGATCGTAATTTGGTGACCATTTATCCAACGTAATTCGGTGACCATTTATCCATTTTAGTAACAGTTTAGATTTTTTTTGGTAATAAAATGGGTACTTTTTTGGGCGGTGTTTAAACACAAGCCTTACTTTTCATTTGTCATTATCGGTAGCACAGAATTATTATACAGTAGCTGGAACTACTAGAAGGTTTGTTAGGTATCCAGGTTCTTCTCGAGATGGCTGTAATTTTGCGAATCTGGCAATAGAGCCATAAACATTAATGAGTGCCTCATTGGGGTCAATGTGAATAAACGATTTTGAATTTAGAATTTATTTTTTGAAGGAAAACGCGGCGCAATCGCGACTTAATAAAAAAGTTACTTATTCAAACATAATAACATATAAAATGTTCGTATACTACCGATTAAAGTGTGCCGCATGTGAATCCTACTAATATTATAAATCCGAAAGTTTGTGTGTAAGTATGTTTGTTCCCTCTTTACGCTTTAACGGCTGAACGGATTTGGATAAAATTTGGAATGTACATAGATTATACCTAGGATTAACACATAGGCTACTTTTTGACTTGATAATAGCGGGCGAAGCCGCGGTGCACGGCTAGTTTTGAATAAGTAACAGTTACTGCATAATGCATTAACTAACTTACAAACAGAACCAGTCGCCGTTCAAGTTTAAAAAAGAAGTCTTTATTTATCTACTTCGGACGTAGGCTTCTTCCTATTCTCAACACATTATTTGTTATGAAATCGAGCAGAAATTGCAAATATGATGTCATCAAAAATACATTAAAACATTCCTCCAAATGGATTTGAATCAGTAACATCGGAGATGTTCAAAACAAAACGTACAGTCAGCGCCAAATATATGTAAGCGTCCAGGGGGTATATTCCGGGCATAGATTATAATCTATGCCCGGAATAGACCCCCTGAAGATAATTATCTTAACATTGACGTCGAATACGAACGATTTTCTTTTGCTATGAACATCGAATCAACTGAAATTTCGACCAATCGACTGTCGTATCGACGTCGCATCAATTCGAACAATCGTATTTTGACGACCAGAACAGACCTACCAAAAACCGGCCTTACCAAAACCTCTTCTCTACGTAGTATAAAAAATCTCTACAAAGTTGCTTTCCGCGTCGATTTTAATTCGGTTTCCACCATCAGCTAGATTTATCAGGGAAGGTTTATTGATCGAGCGAAGCCAGATCCCTATGTTGACTTGGGTGGTTCAGCACTTTATCCGTCCGTCCGTCCGTATGGCAGAAGCATCTAGCGTCTAATCAGGGATCCCCAAACTATTTTGGGGGCTGAGTCACCCACGTCCGTAGGAGTATACCCCTTAAGTCTGACACGTGGTCCCCGGGTGGTGCTAATCAGGTGACATTTGAGAGGTGGTAGAGCATTTTGTGAGTTGCTCGCCTGGCTTGCTACCAAAGTAGCTTACCACCATCAAGTTGAAAGTCTGCCGCCAAGCCAAATACGGTGTTCCGGCAGTTATCCTTGAGAGCCTGCGTATTCCAGGTCTAGTGCGTTTACCAGCTTCGATTACATCGTCACTTACCATCAGGTGAGATAGTGGTCAAACACTAGCCTGTCACAAATAAAAAAAAAAGTGACCCAATAATCGAATTTATCTATTAAGATCGAAGTGATAGTGGAGATTTAAGGCTGCAACTCACCAATATTGAACCGGATGTAGCTAGATTGGTAGATAGTCACCAGGTTCATCTATCACACTGAATGTTTTATTTTCTCTTTGCGAATTAATACTTTTTTAAATATAATTTCCTACCTACTTAAGATTCTTTAAAATTAATTAATTTAATTTTAAGTACTTTATTTGTAACATTGGTGATGACAAGCTACAATAGTTGAGTTCAAGTTGCATAGCCTCAGTCATCGACGTAAGGTAGCTAGCCTGTCGGTGTTCTATCGCTTACATTTCGGAGAGTGTGCACTCGAATTATACCAGTTGATTTCCCCATGCCCTTTCTATAATCGGACCACAAGACGAACTGACTAACCATTTATGGTTGATTTACCTCATATCCGCTCGAAGCGTTTTGCTTCTACATTTATTATCCGCACAACGAAGGAGCGGAACTCACTGCCCGCGTCTTTGTTCTGGGAAACATAATCAGAGTCTTCAAGTCTAGAGTGAATAGGTATATTTTAGGTAAGCATGTTACATCTTCGGCCGCATCATCACTTTCCATCGGGTGAGATAGCGGCATTAAAAAAAACTTGTGAACCCTTGTTATAAATAAAAATATGTCATGAGTAGGTACCTACAGGCTGCTAAACGTGTCGGCAATACTCTGGAATGCAAGATGTGAGTTTGTGATAGCCTCGTTTGTTGATAGGTAGGGGCACTATGTGCAATTTAAGTTGGCTTTATCAGCTTGGCCATATGTGCCAATATGTGTGTATTATAATCGATTTAAACGAGCCGATTGACCAATTTTACGCCACATTTTTTTACTGCATAAGTTCTTTAATATGCTGTTGAAAATGTAGGTACAGTCCGCGCCAAGTAGATGTAAGCGTCCAGCATCCAGGTTAGTCAAAAAAGTTCTCTATACGAGTGAATTCTGCTGTTTTGAACCGACTTTAAAAAAAAGGAGGAGGTTCTCAATTTTACAGTATTTTTTTTGTGTTTTAGTTACCTCAGAACTGTTTTCTAGGTTTATATGATGCCTTCTATATCTCATATATAACAGGCGTACAATTAAATAAATCAATTTCAATAAGTATTTTTTGTTTAAAGAGGATTAGTGTCTTGTTGGTTCCATAAACAATTAATCAAGATCCGGAGATACTTACCCTAGTTAAAATTGTGATTTTCACTACCTTATATTTAGTTCCACCTGTCCCGTTGTCTGTCTGTCTGTAATCAAGTCTTGCAAGCTAAATTGGACCCACTTTCCGATGTCCGATTGGACTCAAATTTGGTGTACTTATGTATCTTCGGTGACAATACAATGATATGGTACCATGGAGCTGGTCTGATGATGGAGAACTAAACAAGATAAACCCATCTACTTTGGGCTCGTTTGATTCGGCTTGACAAGTTCTCTGGTTATATAATAACCTTTTAGTTCTTTATTATTTACAACTGGTAAATCTTTATTTTTAAATACTTTTAAGAGTTTTGCCGCGAAAGTGAAAAATGGCGATGTTAGTTTTGTATAATTTTCTAAAACCTGTGATTCTTTGAGTGTTTATGTGTAATAATGGTGGATTATTAACCGTTAATACTTAGTTAACGTGCATAAGTGTAGGGAAATCATACAAAGTTAAAACGTGATTTTCGCCTTCGCTCCAAAACTCCAATAGAAGTTCTAGTTTCTACCACTTTACTAGGGCATGACTTGACTATGACTGACTACTTGACTTTGACTGTGACTTGTGACTAAGACTTTTATTATGAAGAATAGAAATTGTTAGTATTTGTTTAATATTTCGACTGAAGGACTATGCATCCATGGTCATGAAATAATTAAAAAAAAAAACTTTTAAAATTATTACTTTTTTAAATATTATATTCTAGACCCTGTCTAAAAGTTGTTAACATTATCTTATCAACACTGAATCCAATGTTATGTAAGATCAAGATGTCGTGAAGTTGTTTGGTAATATGAAACATTGATAATGCACATAATGACATCTGACATATTATTGTTAACTGTGTTGCTATGACATATTGAGTACTTATAGTACTTATTTGATTCTTGATTCGTAACATACTTGATAGTATTCAATTGTTGGTTGATTATACGTTATAATATAACGTTTAAGTCCTAAGCCCAACGTAAAAACGTTGTGCTTAGGACTTAAAACGTTATGTTTATTTGAGTTTGAAATATATCGCGAGTATTATTCATATTTATTTACTATATCTGGGACTTGCGGCGGTTTTTGTTGGACTTTTCCAATAATTTCGGACAAAAATGCCAATCATCTGGGAGGTTATACAACGTGTAACAAAAAGGTGTAGTAATACTTGGTGGTGTGTATGTGTATCGTGCCAGGAATCGTCTGCCAGAGAACGAAAATCGAAATCGGAGATTTTATTTTATCATAACTAGTGACCCGCCCCGGCTTCGCACGGGTGTAATTTTGAAAAAAAAAAGGTGAAAATTTTCACCAAATGTTATTTGCAGCATGTGGGCTTAATTATGTTTGTTCACATAAGAATTTATATTGAACTAGTGATTCGCCCCGGCGTCGCTCGTGTGCAATTTCCGCTAGCGGATCCCTGCAGCGCCATCTGCCGGGCTGATTTGTGAATCTAAACCATCCAGGGCGCCACCCAAATACACATACAAAAAAATTCATTCAAATCGGTCCAGCCGTTTAGGAGTTCTGTGACATACACACGTACAGATAATTATATATATAAAGATAACAAAATGATGATACTCTTAACGTAAGCAAACCTTAAAAAACCGATTTCACCGCTTATATTTTGGTTCTCTTCTTCTTAGTTTGTTTCTCTTCTCTTCTTACAGGAAGAGCACATGTTACTCAGCGTGAAAAAAGTAGGTAGATTAAACAGATATTGCGTCAATTGTCAGTGTTATATTTGTGTTAGTTTTAAACGAAAGTGAACGTTTAAAGAAAATGTGTCGAGTATGGCCGTGCCTTTGTTTACTTATCTATAGTGAACGACCGAAGATTCGGTTTCGGCGAAAAATCTAGCTTCGGCATCAGTTTCGGTTACGGCAGGAAATATACCGAACCTTCGGCTGCACCGAAACTCAGCGTTCGTGTTATAGCGCATCGCTCAGTTGACTTCGTCGACATGTTGGTTTTTTTTTTATAGCCATTCTATCATCGAACAAGCAGGCAAACTGCTTATCAGCACTGGCACAAATGCGAAGCGTTTTCTTCTACATTTATTGTGCGAACCACAAAAGAATGGAACTTCTTGCCTGATTCGGTGTTTCCTGATAGGTATAATATGGGAGTCTTCAAGTCGCGAATGAATAGGTATCATGTGTGTATCAAGTCTGTGACATGCTTGCCTAGAAGATACCTATTCACTCTTAATATGAAGACTCCCAGATTATACCCCTCCAGAAACAATGACGCTGGCAATGAGTTCCACTCCTTCGCTGTACGGATGATGAACGTAGAAGCAAACCGCATCGAGCGAACTGGAGGTATTCAGTAACTGTTTCAGAACTATACGATAACTCAGTTACCGTACGATTCGGTTATTTATCGTACGATAAAATGTATTTTAAAGAGAATGTTATCCAATCGTATCGATTCGGTAAGTTACCGAAACGTTCTAAATCAGGGGGCTGGTGAGATAGAGGTCAAAAGATTGTCTATATTGAAAAAAATGCAGTAATATCAAAATAAATAAACAATATTTTTTTTACATACCGAAATTGTTTTTCAATTCAGTTTACACATTTAAAGTAAGCCAAATTTCAGTAAACAATATATTATTATCATCTCTGAAAATCTTTCGGTTTAGGCCGAAACTAAAACAGACATCGAAGATTCGGTTTCGGTTTCAGTAGAAAGTCCTGTTTCGATCGGACACTACTTATCTATAGGCATCATATTTAGGTTTAGATATAAAAAAGTTTCTCGAAATATTCTTTTACAAAACGGCATCGTCACTTTCCATCACGTGAAATAGTGTTGTTTTTTTATTTATCCATTGTAGGTAAACGTTTGACCACTATCTCACCTGATGATAAGCGACGAAGTGATCGACGATGTTTACCTATTTTGAATTATAAAAAAATATGTCATAAAATAAAACTTTTAATAAAAATCCAATTAAGCGTTTATATTTTTATTCTGTGGCACGAGAACTCAAGAAATTTTATTTTAACATTTTCTTGGAATTCTTTTCGTCTCGATATCTTCAAAGGCAACATTTTCTTTGACAAGGACTTGACGCGTGTGAAGCACTCTTTGACATGTCAAAGGCTTTCGATTCTTGATGCCTACATAGAAAAACGTATTAGTGAAGTTATGTATAAAAAGTTTAAAGACAAAATGGTAATTATAAATAAATTATAACTAAAAACCTTTTTAAAAACAAGCTTTCATCGGTGCAGCTAATCATTGAAGAGTTCCCTAGTCAGGAACCAACCCTGAACGCAAACATGTCATGATAAAACTCAAAACAGGCTATCATAAACGCTTATATTGTTTGTGCTGTAGACCGTTGTAGTTCCTTTATCTGGAGCTAATCCAGCAGCGTCGAGTGGCATTATTCACGTTATAGGTATTTTAAAATGTAATTTTTTTCAGTTTATTCTACAAGAAAGAAATAGAATAACTCACCCGATCAGTGATCGCCTCTTCTGTTTTCCCGCGCTTCAATCCAGGCGCGCGGATCACATTCGCCGGTGGCGCCACGACGGTCGGCGGCGGAACCATCCCGCCGCCCGCGCCTCCCGTCACCGGAATATACCCCGCTTCCATCGCATCAACGCATCTCCGACCACCGTCAACAGATGGCGCTAATCTCAATTCCAGTCAATAAAACTCACATAACTTTCTACGTCTGTATCCTTATTCAATTCCACTGTTACACTAATTCACTGTTCAATATGGACGATTTTGATCACTAGACATCTTTCAAAGGAACTGCGTTTGAGCACTTAAAAATTATAATATACACTTGAGCATTTTGGAACGGATAACAAGCACTGGTTATAAACAACTAAATACACTATCGCTTTTAAAACTATAAAATACGTTGGCGGGAAGGACGGTCGTTCTGCATGTCGTCTGTCTCGTTCGTTCCGCGCGTCTGCGAAAGAGAGAGATATACAATTAAAGGTAATTGAGGTACGTCATGAATGGGGGCCGGTTCTCTTCAATAAAAATGTTGATACAAATTTTATCATATTATTGAATGTGCGATACCTATCAAGGTCAACGTGTTGAGATAATTATCAGGATAATTGATTTACGCGAATTACGCTGGCAATTAAACAATAATAAAATATAATCGTAGTAATACATATATGCTAAATATTTTCACATTTACGCTGTCGTAATCTAAAGAATTTAGGAAGTAACAACGTAAATGCTAAAACAATATGGCGATAAGTTTTGGCGCCAAAATCCATAGATTACAACGTGACGGAGGATTAAGACTATCTAATACGCCAGTAAAAATAATAGATAAAAATACGCAATAGTAGCGATGTGTGTTTTTATTAAAGGCTTAGATAATGTTAAACATGTAAATGTTAATTAAATTTGTGTTAGTTAAAAAATTAAACTTATTTGGCTCAACGTAGCATTGCAATTCAGAGATGCAATGCCGTAAGCATGACGGGAACGCTAACCACTGGTAGTGGGCTTGAGCACTTGAGCTACTTAAATAAGCTCGGTGCATTGTAGGTAACTTGTATTTAGTTTTAGGAAATATAGCTAATTGGTCCGTGAAATAAAGTATAGGATATTCTGAAAACATGCACAGTTTGACGGAGAGAACAAGTTTACCCTCAGCGCCCGTGGGTCATGGGTTCGATTTCCGGCAGGAGCACATTATTCACGTGTGTGAGTATGTATATGTGCAAAGATGAAAAAGAAAATACATAATAAAGGTCTGCATATGTGCGAATGCGTACCTAATGTGTCAGTCTCTATCTATAATCAGTTGGTGTCAACGAATTAATAAATGGGTATAATTTAGACGGCCACCAAAAATCTAAACGGTTACGAAAATTGATAAATAGTCAACAAATTACGTTTCCTATAATAAATTTTACTGTGACAGAACCGCATCGGATAACAGTAGGTTAAGGTTATTTTTTTTTAATAATAAATACAAAAATATTTATAATACGAAAAAATTGATTTATTTCATAATATTTTAGGAAACGTAATTTGGTGACCATTTATCCATTTTGGTAACCGTTTAGAATTTTTTTGGTAGTAAAATAGTTACTTTTTTGGGCGGTGTTTAAACACAAGCCCTAATAAACTAGACAAAAAGTACACATAGAAGTAAAACATAAAATATGCAGTCATTTTGCTCATTTCAAAAGGTTGAATAGATAAAAATCGGCATTCTCGCATGCCAGTTCGTACCACCCACACCCGGCTCTCCACATGTGAATGGGTCAACTAATACCAATAGAACAAGTATTTTACCTTCACTCTGTTGCATAATACATTTGCATACAAAACAAGCAGCCGTAACTGTGTTGGATGTACAAATATTTCAATCGGTGACAGACGGACGAGCGAGCATGCAATTTACATATTTAACCGACTTCAAAAGAGGAGGTTTTATGTTCGACTGTATGTATTTTTTAGCGACTTCACAAAAAAGTAGGAGGCACTCAAGTAAGACTTTTTTTTTTCATGTGAACCGATTTCGAAATTTTTTTTTTAGTTTGAATGATGTTGCTTTCCAATTGGTCCCTTTTAATTTGATCAAGATCTGGTCAGTAGTTCTTGAAATATCGTCAATAATGTCTATTATGTGGACTACATTGACGATGTTCTCTTTTTGATGATTATTTCTTAGCCGAGCCGATTTTGATGATTATTTTTTATTTGAAAGCTAGTGCTTTTCATGTCGTCCCATTGAAATTTGATCAAGATCTGATCTCTGGTTTTTGAGTTATCGTCAATAATGCGTGTGCAATACATTAAATCTGATCAAGGTTCCGAAGATAAAGCGGTGAAGTCGGTTTTTTTAAGCTTTGCTTGCGTTTAATTATTTTTATGTATGATCACCGATTTCTCTCCCATTTGTGGACCGATTTTCAAAATTCTTTTTTGTTTGGTAAATTATACTTCAGAGGTGGTCCCATATACATTTTATCGAAATCGATCAATCAACCAAAATATAAGCGGTGAGGTCGGTTTTTTTTAGCTTTGCTTACGTTGAAATTATTTTTATAAAGTTTAACTTCAACTAAGTCACAAGGGCGAATTATTAACCATATTATACACATTTAATTACCCGTCTGTCCTGGATGTTGAAACTTGTACCACGCAGTTGACACGGCTTTACATTGGTGCTAAATAGTGCTAATATGTTATGCCTCTACTCTACGATTGTCTATTTTGCATACATGTGCTGTTGTGTAACTAATTACCCTACTTCCAATGTGACATATATAAAAGTAGACAAAAACATGCGGGAACAATAAATAGAACAGCCAAAAACGTTTCGTCTCTATTCTATCAATAGAAACGCTTTCCGAACAGACTTTAAAATTTGGGTACATAGGTTTTAAATTGCTTGTCTGTAAATGTTGATGCCCGTTTTAATACCGATTTAAACTAAACCTAAAATCAAGGAACCACCCAGTTGGAGCAGTGGACAGGTGTCCGCTCTCTGCGCCGCGGGTCCTGGGTTCGATTCCCGGCAGTAGCACAAATTCCAAAGGATATTTGTTCTTTTGGCTCTGGATGTAATGTGTGTGATGTGAATGTTTCCGGCACCCAAGATACAAGTCTTTGAACTTAGTGTGGGGCTGTAAGTATAAATGTGTTTTTTTTTAAGGAACGAAAGGGAAAGCCACAACACCAATGGCAACACAGGGAAAATAATAATGAAAAAAAGTAAAAGCCATTTTGGAATCAAGGCAAATAGATAATTAAATTCGTGTATAAACTAATTTACTTTTACAAAAACTAGACCGAATTCGTTCAAAAGCGAAGCCCCTAACAAAACCGAAACACCATGAAGATCGTCATAAATGGAGTAAACACGAGGCGATCCGATTATTAAATCGATTGATGAATTTAATCGATTACACGCGTCCAGCGGCGCGTATCGAGAGAAACGTTCGATGGACGCATTTGATTAGGGCACTTTTTTCCAATGTTTCCGCGATTATCGATTCAGTTATGAAATAATTAACATTCTGTGCATTCCTAAGCTGAACACGTGGGTTTCGTTCAGTATCTATACACAGTGGCGGATTTACACATTTGCCGCAAGTAGGCTACTCAAATATTACCGCCCTTTCCGACCTGTACAATCCTAGTTCAAAATCATATTAATTACAATATTTTTGTCAATTAAATATTACGATTCCCAAGTCATAAAGTTACAATTTCATTAAGAAAGTTGGTGTAATTAGGACGATAGTGTGGGCTCTATATTACACCACCTTTGCCCCAATTAGCATGAATGTGTACTAGGTAAAAAAAAGATGGTCCTAAATTTGCCGCCCTTAAAATCTGCCGCTCTAGGCTCCAGCCTACTCAGCCTGCTGATAAATCCGCCACTGTCTATACATACATACATACAATCACGCCTCTTTCCCATTGTGGTAGGCAGAGACCACATCTCCACCTGCTACGATCCAGACACACATCTTTCGCTTCTCCTACATTCATGAGTCTTTTCATACATGCTCGTTGGTTGCGGGTACTTTTGACCTGGCCTTTTTTTAAAAAGTTTTCGACTTTTTCGTGATACGTTTGCCTAGATCCACCCTTACCAACTTGCTCTTTCACACTCGCCTTATAAATCTGCTTCGTCAATCTATTTTCGTCCATCCTCTCTACATGTCCAAACCGTCTAAGCATCCCTTTCTCAATCTTTGTCACTACATCTTCTACCACGACGGAATCTTCTCTTATCAAAACGTTCCTCACTTTGTCCATCAGAATCACTCCAGCTTTACTTCTCAGCCCTCTTATTTCCACAGCATTTATCTTACTTTCATGCTTTTTCTGCCAAACCCAACACTCACTACCATACGTTATTTCATATTTATAAATACATAAGTTCAGTTATATACCTCGTATATACCTCAGATAGTTGTAAAAATTCAAATTAAAAATCGTTAATTTACATTCGCCCTACTCTTTTACACTCACAGCACCACACGCTGTTCGATGACTTGTGTCGTGATTGCCACATCACACCCAGAACCAAAAACACAAATTTCCTTCGGGGAGAAAAACTTACGTCAACCGGGTATCGAACACGATCCAGCTGAAGCTTCAATTTATAATTTTGTACTTCAGCTGAGCTTAAATACCGTCCAGCATAGTATTTCCAATTGGCAAACAAGGTAAACTGCAGCCAGACTGCGGTCAAGCTATTGTTGGAACAAAAACAGGGGACGTTTCCAGTAATAAGTAAAATCAATGACCGCATTTTGTACACAATGAGTATTGGAATGCATTCTAGGCTTAGCGTCTTTAATTTCTTCGACCACATCATCACTTACCACGAGGTAGTACGGTGGCATATATGGTTAAACGCAAACCTAAAAGATACAAATACAAATACAAAACACTTTATTGCACCAAATAAAATTACATAAAAAACAATCATATTATTTATATCTAAGTACAATGGGCGGACTTATCGCTAAAAGCGATCTCTTCCAGTCAACCTTTGGATGGAAAAAGAGAAAAACAATATATAAGAACGTAGGTCGGTGTTGTAATTAACTAAATATATTTATGATAATATATATTCATACATATAACATATAAATAAATAAATACATAATACAATAACATAACATAACAATAACATATTTAAAAAACAATTCTGAATAAATAATAATAGGTACCTATACAGTATTTGAAACTTACTATCTACAAGTTAGACGTTACAGTTGAGAAAGAAATTTATTTAAAGATGTAAAAGAAGTCAATATAATAAAAAGATTTTTTTATAAAATAAGTTGACGTCTTGCTAATGCTATGTTGAATTTTGTCAGTTAGTGAAATATGCAAGATTCGGACAAATCGATTGACGCGAAAATGTTCAAAATCGGCCTACACGTTTGGTCTGTAGAACGCATCAAATCAGGAATAAATCAATCGAAGTACGAGCAAAGCGTCTCCGTTTCAGCGATCTATTCCTTTCTAATACCAATGGTATTTGTTTATTGTCGTAAGACATTTTCCATTCCTAAGGAATATCAAATTTTAAATAATTCATCGAGCGAAGCGTGGGTTCAGCACTTTGTCTGTCCGTCCGTCTGTCTGTCAGAGGCATCTCGTCTAAACCATATAAGTGAATGACTTCAAATTCTCATATAATATGTAAAACTACGGTCCTAAGCCAGAAATGACATTTAAAATTATATAAATGAAAAAAAATATTAAGGGAGCTCGCTCCCATACATGTAAGTGGAAAGCAAAATATATATTTTTTTTTTATCTACCCTTGTGGGGTATCGTTGAAAAGGGCTTGATTAACGGAGTACGAAACCGGTTTAAAAAAAAAACTATGTTGGAAAATAACGACTTGGTAGGCCACCAAAGTCACCAATCATAGAAGTCTCGCTGTACAACGAGGTAACGCAGCCAGCATTTTGGGCACACTGCCGACCAATGATTTTTTGTATTAGGTAAGTAGTTTAGTTATGTTATTAATTATGTCGAAAAAAAATTGTAACTATAAAAAAAATGTCAAACAGAATTGTTAAATAATTAAACGCAAGCAAAGCTTAAAAAAACCGACTTCACCGCCTTATCATCGAAACTTTGATCAGATTTAATGTATAAACATTATTGACTATAACTCAAAAATTAGAGAGCCGACCTTGATCAAATTTCAATGCGACTACATAAAAAACACCAGCTTTCAAATAAAAAAAGAATCATCAAAATCGGCTCACAACGAAAGAAGTTATGAGGTAACTTTTGAAGTCGGGTAAACGAGAAAATCGTCAAAGCACGCATTATTCGTCACCAAATAGACATTATTGACGATATTTCAAGAACTACTGATCAGATCTTGATCAAATTTAAATGGGACCAATAAGAAAGCAACATCTTTCAAACTATTATATATACTGCGTATTCCAGGTCTAGTGTGTTTACCAGCTTCGATCACATCGTCACTTACCATCAGGTGAGATAGTGGTCAAACACTAGCCTGTCTCAAATAAAAAAAAATAAAAAAAAAAAAACTAAAAAAAAATTTTCGAAATCGGCTCACGTGGAGAGAAGTTAAGAGGTATCACACATAAAAAAAAAAAAAAACAGTCTACTTGAGTACCTCCTCCTTTTTTGGGAAGTCGGTAAAAAAGTTCTTATTTATAATCTAAATAAAATTCCGAATGGAATCCCACTTCTGAGTTGAGTAATGTCAAACCACCGGGTGAAGGCCGAAGTAACATTGGCAATCGAAGCCGGTTTGACGAACCAGGTGCCTGTGGTGTACTGGGTACTGGCAGATTAGAGGTGTCTCAATCAATCTGATAATTGAAAGGTTAACAAGCATTGAGTGTTTGAATACATAGTTTGTAATGTAGCTGTTGGAAATGTTGGCACGATTTACTATTGACTGGGTGCGTGTTCGCCTTTTAAGGGTATCGGGTTCGATTCGGGAACGCAAGCTAAACCAGATCAGGAAACACAAATATCCGAAAGGATATCGTTCTTGTTCTAGTTGTGATTGTGTGTGACGTGAATGTTGTCACCTTCCATCAGATGAGATAGTGGTCAAATGGTATCGAGATTAAAAAAAAAAGTTTCCGGCACCCACGACACAAGTCTACGAACTTAGTGTGGCGCTGTGAGTATGAAAGCGTTTTATTCTTTAATGTTAATAATAAACATTGACGACCCAACTGGCATATTATTATGACCACTGTCTCACCTGATGGAAAGTGACGATGTGGTCAAAGATGGAACATGCTTGCCTAGAAGATACTAATTCACTCTTAACCGGAACAAGAAACACAAATATTGGAATATTTGTGTTTCGGGGATGGGATATTGTGATTGTGTGTGACGTGAATGTTTGCGGAACATACGACACAAGTCACCGAACTTGTGTGGGGCTGTGAGTGTGAATGCCTGTCATACCCCTGCTTAGAAGGCGAACGCTCACCACACTGAACCAACGGGCAGTTCATTGACCTCGTCTTTGTTCCCCGAACGGTATAATCTTCAAGTCGAGAGTGAATAGTTATCTTCTAGGCAAGCATGCTACATCTTCGGCCGCATCAAAAATTCAAAGCCCTCCCTCCCATAAAAAGCTTCACCTCAATATCATGCTCAGAAAGTCATTTAATATCTAACTTACCAAAACGAGATAAATTTTACACAGCTTTTAATGGAGAATGGCACATATATACGATGAAAGTGGTTGTGTGGGATTTCAGTTATGAGATAAAAATATATATAAAATTTGCGGCAAGCCATGAAGTCACGCGTGTGAAAGAACTGCTTTGTGTGTTTTACAGACTACCAACAAAAACAACTGAAAAATCATTTTAACCCGACTGCGCGACGCTAAGGAGGATAATGTGTTTAACAACCTATGTATGTTTGTTCGTTTGTGGCGCTCTACAGATCAAGCATGTGGGCGATTTTGATGATTCTTGTGTCTATCGATTTGCCTTGCGATTGTCACTAGACATGACAGAAATCAAAATTATATATTTTGATCGGCGACAAACAGTCGCCATATTGTGAAAAATAAATATATGAGGGGGTTTTGCCAGACGCCATATCGTGAAGAATATACATAGGAGGGCACTTTACAAAACGCTTATTATGAAAAATAAATATATGAGGGGACTTTTTACCAGAAAGAACGTTTGGGGTATTTTTTAAATGTATCTATAGAGAATTAAAAAAAAAAAATATCAATGTCACTGAGTTTAGACCTCCATTTTTGGAGTCTGTAGAAAATCCAACACTTTTGAGGAGATAACTTTTTTCTTTTTTAGCCTGATATAACTTATATTACCAAAAAGTTTCAGCTTTAAAAGTGTACAAAATAGGTCTTAAAACAATAACGAGAGTAAAGGAGAACAGCCGGATATTCTCCGGACATACGAAAGCATTTTTGCTCAAGCTGAAACGGAGACGCTTGACGCTCGCTTGGATAAAGAAATTAAATCTGTTTAATAGAATTTCTTCATCCGCGCGCGCAAAGCGTCTCCGTCTCAGCTTGGGCAAAAATGCTTTTTATATAGAAGCGAAGCAATGTTCTGACATTCCTTCGCTTCTGGCTCTACAGTCTACACCCACTGTCACAATGTGAAGCACTACGCAACGGTGTCAAAACTAAATTAACATTTGCTTAACATATGTAAGGTGCAACTTCTTAGTGCTCATTGCATTTAAAATGTTTAACGGTGGTGCGGTCGTGAATCGTGTAGCTATGCCAGAAGAATTTACCTATCTAACTAAGCTATCTTTTCTATCGACTTCACAAAAAAGGAGGAGGTACTCAAGTCGACTATAATTTACCGACTTTCCAAAAAAGGAGGACGTACTCAAGTCGACTGCATTTTTTTTTGTTTTTTTTTTTTTTACCTCGTAACTTCGTTCCACGTAAACCGATTTTGAATTTTTTTTTGTTTGAAAGATTTTGCTTTCCAATTGGTCCCATTTGAATTTGATCAAGATCTGATCAGTAGTTCTTGAAATATCTTTTATAATGCGTGTTTGGTACATCTAATCTGATCAAAGTTACGAAGGTAAAGCGGTGAAGTCGGTGTTTTTTAAGCTTTGCTTGCGTTTAATTATCTAAGGTTTACCACTATCTCACCTCATGAGCGCCGATGGAGCAAGCTTGCCTAGAAGATATACATATTCACTCGCTTAGCAGTTTGTCTGCTTGTCCGATGATAGAACGTGGATGGAGGAACTAGATCGTGTAGTTCCTTGGCACACTCACCGAAATGTATCCGATACAAATCCCAAGTCCAAAACCCACCAAGTCTAGAGTGGCTGGTGCTCAAGGATACTGACGGAACGCAAGTTAGAAGTACTCAAATCTAGAGTTGATAGGTATCTTGTCTGCATGCTACATCTTCGGCCGCATCATCACTTTCCATTAGGTGATATAGCGGCCAAATGGTTACTTATCCTACTAATATTATAAATCTGAAAGTTTGTATGTAAGTGTGTGTGTGTAAGTATGTTAGTTCCCTCTTCACGCTAAACGGCTGAACGGATTTGGATAAAATTTGGAATGTACATAGATAATACCTAGGATTAACACATAGGCTACTTGATAATAGCGGGCGAAGCCTCTGGGCACGGCTAGTCTAGTATAAAAAAGCCATCATTAAACTACGTTCTCAGTCTCTCACCTGTTGGTCACAAACATCTAACAGCGTCACGCAGCGCCGTTGATTCCATTCGAAATGAAAGTTTTTTAATTACTGACCACCAATTATTAATAACAGTACATTGGCCAATAATTAGCATTGTGCCTTAATTTATAGCTCGCAGTGACGTTACGCAGCTGATAAAAACATGACGTGCAATTAACGTGCATTAGATATTTTTAGGGTTGCGTATCCCAAAAGGAGGTAGCTAGCTCCTCTTGGTTTTTATCAGACTAAATAATGCATTTAAGAACTATTATTTATCTTTGGGATAGTTTAGCTAAGTACCAGTTTGCTAGCGCGACCCTATCTTGCCCCACCTCGGCGAGGGACTGCTCACGGGGAGGTTTTTAGTGGGTTCAAGCCCCACATACCCCTTTCCTTTACTCCTGGGAACGAAGGGAAATGCCAGGCATTTCCCCCCCACAAAAAAAAAGTAGCTGTTTGAAGCTCCTGACACCATTGAGCGAAGAGCCAAGAGACTCAATGACAGCGAGCAGTTGACTGAGCTTAGGATATTGTCGCAAAGTAGCTAGTCTCTAGGTATTTTATCGGATACATTTCGGAGAGTGTGCCAAGGAACTGCACGATCTAGTTCCGCCATCCCCGTTCTATCATCGGACAAGCAGACAGACTGCTAAGCGACACCGCTATATGGTAGACATTCCACATGCGTTCTTCAAGGCAAGTTTGCTCCATCGTCGCTTACCATCAGGTGTGATGATGGTCGAAAGCTTGCCTATCAAGAATAAAAAATACACTTTTATATACTAAAAAATAAAAAAACTTATATCAAATTGTTTATGTATGTATAAATACATATAAATAAGATCTTAATGTAAGTGGTGACACAATATATTCAGTCTGCAAGCAGACGTGCAAATGACGATACAAATCGAGACATATTTTTTATAAATTAATTTATTTTTCAGGAAGTGTGACCTAGCTTTTTATCGATGACAGATTGGACTTGTAACCGAGCGGAACTAACTCATTTCTTTGTCCACTTAAAAAAATATAATTAATCTGTATAATTAACAATAAATCCATAAACTCCTTAATGCACTTTGGAAACTTACTTTGGTGTGTATTGTTTTTAAGTTTGTTACCTCGGAATTCCTTCATTAATAAACCAATTTGAAAAAATCTTTAGTTTAGTTTTATCCATATTCAAACTACGGGACAATTGCCTATATATCCTAAAACTAAACTAAAACTATATACAGCAAAGACCTAAGTTAAGTGGGCTCTGGTAGTGACCAGTGGGTAGCAATCCCATCATGCTGGCGGCATTGCCTCTCTGAATTGCAATGCTAATAAGTTGAGCCAAATAAGTCCCAGCATTTTGATCACGCGTCGCCTCAACCAGGCGCACTGATTAAAAAATTTATAAAAGTTTAGTTTTTGTTTCTCTGCGCCGTGGCCTCGATTCCCGGCAGGAACAAAAATTCCTTCTTTCGTATTTAGCTTTCCTGCGACTGTTCTGTGTTTACGGTGCGTGGTGTGTTTAATGTCAATAATAATAGATTAGTTGTATTAATTAATTGAATTTGGATGAGTAATAAACTCTGTAGCAGACCACGAAAGTTTGAAGTCGGATTTTAGTTTAAAAATAACTTAAATGCAAGCAAAACTTAGAAAAATCGACAACACCGCTTCATTTTCGGAACCCTTTAATGAGATTAAATGAATTAAATACGCATTATTGAGGATAACTCAAAAACTACTGGTAAGATCTTGATCAAATTCAAATGGGACCATTTGGGAAGCACCATGCAGCTTACAAGTAAAAAATTATCATCAAAATCGATTCACCTACAAAAAAGTTCTGAGGTAACACAAAAAAAATAAGAACAAAATACTGTCGAACTGAGAACCTTCTCCTTTTTTGAAGTCGAATAAAAATATTAGAAGTCTGTTAAAAAATGGCCAAAAATCTTCGACGCTCGATTTCCCTGATGGACTAACTAAATACAGGCTTGTACGGAACCCTCGGTGCTCCGTGTCAAACTCGCTCTTGTGTCTTATTTGTTTACAAATTCACGATAGATAATCATAACAATGAATTCTGCACGTAACTGTTGTCATCGTATTATGTAATCATTGAGGACGTTGTATTGAGATTCTTTGTTTACAATTGCACTTAGTCCTAAAATTTAAGATGCTGCCGAAGATGTAGCATGCCTAGAAGATACCTATTCAATCTAGACTTTGTTCGGGGAACAAAGATGCCGGCAATGAGTTCCACTCCTTCGCTGTACGGATGATGAACGTAGAAGCAAAACGCTCTGAGCGAACTGGAGGTATGTCGACCATAAATGGATGACGTTTGATAGTTCGTCTTGTCGTTAGATGGTAAAAAGGGCATGGGGGAATTAACTAGTGTAATTCTTGTGCAATCTCCAAAATGTAAGCGATAGAATACCGATAAGCTTGCCACCTCACATATTAAAATAATTAATATCCGGATGACCGAGCTTTGCTCGGGTTTTTTGTTTGTGGTAGAATGTGTTTGAATTTGTAGCCTCAGAAAGCTCCATCTAATGTCGAGTAGAAACAGTTTTTTACATCGGTCATGGCGTAATAGATGGCGCTGATAGTTTCTTAAACTCGGTTTTTCAAATGCAGTTTGGGAACCGAGCATTTCTCGGATCTGGAACGTTGATAAATCGATTCCTTGGGCCGATAAACCCCTAATCTGTAACTTTCATGAAAATCGTTGGAGCCGTTGCCGAGATCCTGATTTACACACACACACACACACATATATATATATATAAGCATTGATCGTTCAAAGATATTAGATATAATACTTTTCAAATTGATTATACTCGAATCATATAGCGACTTATTGCTAAAAACTTCCCAAAATCACTGACGAGCTAATTCGTTTTCTTCAGGCATCTAGCATTTTATACCGACAACTTTCCCCCAATTCGGCGAATCGAGTGTTATTTCCGAATTCGCCATGAGAAGTAGGTCTGAAGCGGCCTCGAACCCGCATTTAGTCGACAACACGACCGTGAAAGGTCGTTTAATTGTGACGGCTTATCTTCACTGAAGTTTCTTTGTAGAAGGTAGAAAAATTATCATTCTACTTAAAAACATAACTCTTACAACTCCGCATTTAGTTCGATGACTTGCATCGTGGGTGCCGGTAGCAATAACTTTTTTTTTAATGCTTTATAGACAAATATTTGCCCACTATCTCACCTGATGGAAAGTGATGATGCGGCCGAAGATGTGACATGTTTATTTAGAAGATACCTGTTCACATCACACACAAAATCAGAACCAGAAACACAAATGTTCCTTGGGGAGAAAACTTGTGTTCCCGCCGGGAACGTAACCCGAAACCCGCTGCTTAGAAGGTAGACCCATCTAATCCAAAGGGTAGTTAAAAGCAAATTATTAAACATTCCTTTTTTTTAATTACACTAATACCTCTTACATTAAATTGCGTGTGTGTGTGTTTGTCTGTGGGATTGTAGCCCCCAAACGGCTAGACCGATTTTGATGTAGTTTTTTTTCAAACTTTTATTTAATTTGCAATGTATGTATGTTTGTCCGGGTGGAATCTTGCAACTGAATTTTAAATCAGTTATCTTTAACCGATTGAGCTGAAATTTGGTATACACGCTTATTTTGGATGACAATGCATGCTTGATGACGTAGTCTAAATCCAACATGGCGAAACAGCCAAAATGGCGGACAAGTTATTTTAATGCACTCCTACAATATCGGTATCAAATGAAAGGGCTTGCTGAGTATAACTCAAAAAATAAAGTGACGTCTTTGAAGCTTGCTTTAAAAAAGTTTTAAACAAATTGCCTATTGTTTCAAAGGTGACTTCATCGAGAGTGTTTTTAGCTATGTTTGGTGAAAATTGGTTCAGACGTTTTCACTTGTTTTTTCACGCTTTCACACTCACAGCCCCTAAGTTCGATGACTTGGATCGTGGGTGCCGGAAACTATCACAACCATAGCCAATACCATACACGAGTTCTCCTAGACTCCGGATCATGTTAGAATTCAGACATGTCCCAATGATCTCAACAGGCCTCCTGATTATATCCAACAATAAAGCGTGCCCAACAAAGGCATTGAGAACGGTATTCAACAAGATCAATCCTTAAGGACATCGGATACACAATACTGATAAATGGAGCGAGGCAAGCACAATGGAACCAACGGTGTGTGAAATCTAGGTATTGGGGATTTAAAACTAGCATTTATACCTAAGATTTTTACGTGTGCGTGCCCATGCCCCCTCCCATATTGACGCATTTGCGGTAATTACCGTGATCGATACCAGTCTTGCACTTCCGAGTCCGGTAATAAGGCGTCGCAAATCGAATTGTTTAGCAAATAAAAATTGATAAAAAAATAGCTGGATAACTGGTAGAAAATGCTCCTAGCATTAAGTTCTCCCATTGTATATTGCTTTTGTTGTGCATTAACGTATGAATAAATTTAAATAAATAAAATGCCTTCCTGTAGTCTGTGTTGTGTGTGTCTGGCTCCTGTGTTAGACACAGCACTTTTTAATTACACAGTCACTGTGATAGATAAGATAAATGTTTCTTCAAGCGTAAGTACCGTATTTTTTATGGAAATAGAATTTTTTAAATTTGTTTTATCATAATCTTCTATAAAAAAAGCTATCTTTGACAGCCCCTAACGATGTTCTAGATGTCATACTTGATTCTAAACTTAGCGTGCTTTCAACGGTAACATTTCAACAAGTCAGATAGTGAAAACTAAGAAAGAAACATCCAAAAAGAAAGAAAGAAACCAAACAAACATCAAAATAAATAAAAAACACAAAAATTATATATGTATACATAAGTAAAGGAAAATATAACATATATATATATATTAACAAGTGTGATGTTGTGACGTTCATGAATATGGGCCACGACTCAGCGTACATATAAATCTTCCTGTTCCTTGTTAGTCTTAGTGTTAGTGTTACATGCCCAAGTTCATTCCTTTTTATTTAGCTTTCTCACTTTTTTTCCATATTAAATAGACATAATTTTATGATATGTATATGTATGTTTAAAAATATGTAGTATTTTATAATAATATAGTATCTGTTTACGTGTATGTAAATTTATTATTTATATATCCTCTGTTTTTAATTACTGTTCTGATCTCTTTTATGAACGTAGAACGACGTCCTATTATATTGCGTTATTCCTCTCCATCCAAAGGTTGTCTGGAAGAGATCGCTCTCAGCGATAAGACCGCCTATTGTTACACTTATATAATTATTAACTGTCATTCCTATTTGTGTTCTTTGTTATTTTAAGGTGTTCAATAAAGAATATATCTATCTATCGTACGACTATGGTTAGAAAGTTCTAACCATAGTCACTGATTTTCAAACTTCAAACTCTACTTAATAAACAAAAGTTTTAAAACAAAAATCCGACTACTATAACATACTACGAAGACATACCGGTCAAAACCAAAACCCAGCCTTTAGCTTCGCCGTAGCCGGGTAAAAAAGATACACATTTGCAAGGAGAACAATTCGAGAGTTCATCCACAGAGTCGTCTGCCATTAAAACTGTACCAAAGCATCGATCGGGCCCATTATAGCACGGCGGGCATGGTCGATTGTTCACGGGCGATTTGTCGCTGATCTTTTGTGCCCGTCTTGGTCTGGTTGAGACAGCGCATTGTCCTTAGGGATCTTGTCTATACCGATGTTTATTCATCTTAGGGAACTATTTTTAGCCGAGTAGATGTCAAAAGTACCGTAAGTAATTCTACTAATATTATAAAATCTGAAAGTTTGTGTGTGTAAATATCTTCTAGGCAAGCTTGCTCCATCGTCGACCACATCGTCGCTTACCATCAGGTGAGATAGTGGTCAAAAGTTTGCCTATCCTACTAATATTATAAATCCGAAAGTTTGTATGTAAGTGTGTGTGTAAGTATGTTTGTTCCCTCTTCACGCTTTAACGGCTGAACGGATTTGGATGAAATTTGATATGTTTTTTTTTATTCAAGATAGGCAAACGTTTGACCGCCATCTCACCAGATGGTAAGTGACGATGCGTTCGACGATGCCGACGTTTGCCTAGAAGATGCCTATTCACTCTCGACTTAAAGACTCCCATATGAATGTACATAGATTATACCTAAGATTAACACATAGGCTACTTTTTAAATTGATAATAGCGGGAGAAGCCGCGGGGCACGGCTATTAGAATATGTATATGCCGTCATGCATGGAGTTTTTATGTTTGTTACTTTTTCACGCTCAAACGTCTGGTCCAATTTTGATCAAATTTCGTACGGGGGGCTTGGATTAACACATAGGCTACCTTTTTTTTAACTGCCCGTTGGCTAGGTTGGGTTAGCGTTCGCCTTCTAAGCAGGGGTATCGGGTTCGATTCCCGACTGAAACACAAGTATTCTCCCCAAGAAAAAGTTGTGTTTCATGTTGGTGTGTGTGATATGTAAATGTTTCCAGCACCCATGATACAAGTCTTTGAACTTAGTGTGGGGCTGTGAGTGTGAATGCGTTTGAATACGTTTGATTGTGTGTGAGATATGAATGTTTCCGGCACCCACGACACAAGCATCGAACTTAGTGTGGGGCTGTGAATGTGAAAGCGTTTTGTTTTATTCCAGTTCCCGCGGGTCCAAGACTTACACAGGTAAAACCGCGAGACGTAGCTAGTAAGTAATAAATAAAATAAATAAATTAAGGGAATTCGTTTAATATTTGTAAACCAAAAAATATTTAAATTAATAAATAAATTGTTAAATATTAGCATCAAACTTTGAACAGCCCGTTTTGGCTCAGTTGCGTAAGCGTTCGCCTACTAAGCAGGGGTATCGGGTTCGATTCCCGTCTCAAACACAAGTTTTCTCCCCAAGAAAAATGTGTGTTTCTGGTTCTGGTTGTGATTGCGTGTGTGATGTGAATGTTTTCGGCACCCACGACACATCTCTTCGAACTTAGTGTGGGGCTGTGAGTGTGAAAGCGTTTATGTTTGAATATTTAACTCGCAGAAATTCGAGTAAATAAAGTAACTTGGTGATTCATTTGGTTTTGCATGGCTGCTTCGGCGGCAGCTGCTAACTTTAAACTTTGTATGGAGTTAATCCTGGATTCCCAGTACTTTTCAGCACTTTCTGGCAGCGTGCCAGTGTTAGTCATAGCACTTGTACAATATATTCTGTGATCACGGATCAAGTGACTATCTTGACTGTCGTGGCATGTTTTTTTTTTATTTTGGCTTCGCAATCTTGCGCATTAAGCCAGCGTCAAGTAATAATGTATTTCAGTCCCAGTCACAAGTCACAGTCAAAGTCAAATAAAAGAGTCAAAGGCCAGTCATAGTCAAGTCATGCTCTAGTAAAGTGGTAGATACTTTACTAGAACTACTATTGGAGTTTTGAAACGAAGGCAAAAATTTTTTTTTTTAACTATTTATGATTTGCCTACACTTATGCACGTTCACTTAGTATTAACGGTTAATAACCCACCATTATTACACATTAACAATCGAAGAACCACAGGTTTTATTTTTTGTTACAAAAAAACGCAATTTTTTCACTTTCGCGGCAAACTCCTTGTTAGGTTATTCTTGACGAATATGGCGGAGCAAAAAGGTTTTATTTATTTAGCATAGCCAAACGTTTGACTACTATCTCGCCTGATGGTACCAACCCTGCTACCCATATTTTAAACGTAAGCAAAGCTTAAAAATATCCGTCTTCAACGCTTATATTTTGGTTTTGGTTAGATCGATAAAAATTATATAGGACCACATCTGAAGTATAATCTACCAAACAAAAAAAGAATTTTGAGAATCGGTTAAATAATACTTACAGTCGAACATAGTACCTCCTCCTTTTTTAAAGTCGGTAAAAACGACTTGTGCATATGTAATTTAACTTCACCGCTTTATCTTCGGAACCCTTGATCAGCTTAAACAATTAAATACGCATTATTGAGGATAACTCAAAAACTACTTGTCAGATCTTGATCAAATTTAAATGGGACCACATGGGTAGCCCAGCTTTCATATAAAAAATAATCATCAAAATCAGTTAACCTAGAAAAAAAATCTAAGGTATCACACATAAAAAAGCAGTCAAATTGAACCTCCTCCTTTTTTAAGTTGGTTAAAAAAGTCCTGTTCCGGCTGTTTGGCTAAGGCTTTGTAAGTTTCATAATAGTCTACGTAATTGAGTGCAGCGCTGTGTATGTGAAGATTAGGGTTGGACCCGGCCTTAAATTCAGTACAATATTACTACCTGAAGCGCCAGACTTGTTGAATATTATATAAGTACTATGCGGAATGCATTGAAATGGTGTAGAATATTCCATGAAGGCGTCTTGCAGTTTGTCTTCACGTCTTATACCCCACTTATTCGCCCCCCTTCCTCCCTTCTTCCTCGACCTCGAACAAAGTGGTGTTAAAAGTTTGATGTGTCTATTTATCTCTATCTGTGACGTCGTAGCAGTCCCCTGAACGATATACTTTTTTTATGACCATCTCACCTGATGGAAAGCGACCATGCGGTCGACGGTGGGACATGCTTGCCTAGAAGCTACCTGTTCACTCTTGACTTGAAGAGGCCTAAGTTATACTTATCGGGAAACAAGAACGAAGGCAGTGTTCCACTCCTTTGCAGCTCGCATTATAAAAGTTGTGGCGAATCGTTTGGTTCTAATCTGAGGAATATCCGCCATGAAAGGATGTCTTGTTTTAGTACGCCTTGTTGTCCCATGATGGAAGGGAGCTGGTGGAATTAAATAACGCAGTTCTGTCGCACACTCTCCGAAATGTATCTTGTTAAACACGCATAAGCTAGCTACCTTACGCCTAGCGGTGATGAAGCAGAAGGAGGCCGCGGAGCGGGCCAGAGAGGTCGACCCTCAGTCTGACCTGATCCGGCGTAGACGTACGGGAGGGAGGAGGACGCAATTCGCACGCCTACTCTCTCCTCCTCTGTAGTGGGGTCACTGGTGGAGAGTCAGGACACCTCCCTACTGACTTGCACGGCCCCACACGTCTGAGGGGTGGCCTTGGTGAGCAAGGTCACCCCTCCATGGGCGCAGTGGCCCGGAGAAGTTTGCATCCGGGCCTACCGCCGGGGCAAGATAGTGACTGCTAGCGCGACCCTATGTTGCCCCACCTCGGCGAGGGTCTGCTCACGGGGGGGGGGTTTTAGTGGGTTCGAGCCCCACATACCCCTTTCCTTCATCCCTGGGAAGGAAAGGAAATGCCAGGCATTTTCCCCCCCACGAAAAAAAAAAAAAGCTACCTTACGCCGATGTTCGAGGCTCTGAAGTATTTTCTCTACTAGTTCATTATGGCCATTAAGCTATTCAGCATAATACCTGGCAGTCTTCAAGAAAGTTCTGAGGTAACCAACCACACATAAAAAAATATACTGTCGAATTGAGAACCTCCTTTATTGAAGTCTTTAAAAAGCTTTCAAACAAATGAACAAATGTTGACTTAAGTTTTCAACCGACTAGAAAAAAGGAGGTTCTCAATTAGACTGTATATTTTTTTTAATGTATGTATGTTATGCGATATCTCCACCAATTATGATTATTGTTTGGTAGCGGTAAACACTTACATATAACAAACAATCTCACACAGAACCAGGTGAGATTGTTTGTTATATGTAAGTGTTTACTGCACAATACAAGTCTTTGAACTTATTACGGGGCTGTGAGTGTGAATGCGTATGTTTGTGCTTACTGACAGCAACGATAAGGTAAGTTGGTGACTATAAAAAAAACTGCTAAAAACGAATCCCTCGTCTGTTTTAGTCGTATACTGGATCCTATAACCTCGCCTAGCCAGCTCTCAGTCGTTTAATGTGGAATTTTGATATCTACATAACACGTTTGCTGAATAACAAACACTTGAATGAGCATTAACATTAATTAACTCACAACAACAAATAACTCGCTCTGTTTGTATATGAAAATAATATTTATATTATTACTAACTGCACCCCGCGGATCTACCCGCGTAAGTCCCAGAACCGCGGGAATTTCAGGATAAAAAGTAGAGCTTAGGTTTAAGCAATCACCAGATATAATGAAATATAACGCCCAAAAAATCGTAAGTACTTACCAGAATTTAGTCCCCATTTTAATATGAAATTATCACCAATAAACGTTAAGTCTGCTAACCTGGGGGCTGAGTCACCCACGTCCGTAGGAGGATACCCCTTAAGTCTGACTCCCTACACGTGGTCCCCGGGTGGTGCTAATCAGGTGACATTTGAGAGGTGGTAGAGCATTTTGTGAGTTGCTCGCCTGGCTTGCTACCAAAGTAGCTTACCACCATCAAGTTGAAAGTCTGCCGCCAAGCCAAATACGGTGTTCCGGCAGTTATCCTTGAGAGCCTGCATATTCCAGGTCTAGTGTGTTTACCAGCTTCGATCACATCGTCACTTACCATCAGGTGAGATAGTGGTCAAACACTAGCCTGTCACAAATAAAATAAAAAAAAAAAAAACCTAAAAAAGGCAAGAATCTTCAGAATAATCGCTGAGCTACCCAAAAAGGCCACGCATGCACCAAATATGTACTCGCATTTTATTTAAAAATTTCATCCAAATATGTTACTATAAATCATTTTTTTAATATTATAAATATTTTTGCATTAATTATTTTAAAAAATTACCTTAACCTACTGTTATCCGATTCGGTTCTGTCACAGGAAATTTTATTTTATTTTTGGTGGCCATCTAAATTATTCCCCAAGTTAAAATTTGGTGCACGCGTGGCCTTTTTGGGTTATGAAAAGTTTTTGTAGTACAGGCATGACTTAAATAGCCCGAAAGATTTTGGTACCTATGTATATGTACATTTGTAATTGATGTGTGTATATATAAATGTTGTGTGTGTCATTAATAATAATAATAATAATAATAAATGTATTTTCTTTCTTTCTTTCTTATATATATATATATATATATATTAGATCCATAAGCACCGTTATGAATAAGCTTTTTATGAACGACGTCCTATTACTTTGCGTTATTCCTATCCATCCAAAGGTTGTCTGGAAGAGATCGCTTTCAGCGATAAGACCGCCTAGTGTTACACTTTTCTAAAAATGTACTGTTAAAATTTTACTATTTCTGTTATTTATTATTTAAGGTGTTCAATAAAGAGTATATCTATCTATCTATCTACAGGTTTCATTTATTTATACATATTATATTTTTTTTGGATGAAGCTGTTTAGGGCAACGATTGTTTTTTGGTGGTCATTAAATTTCATCCCAAAAAGTAGCCTACGTGTTAATCCAGGGTATAGGATCCAGGGTATCAAATACCGTGGCAAAACTAGTATATCAGAGTTAGCATACAGGCCGGATGCCAGATATCCGTTTTATCTGTATTACCGAGATTTCCAAGTTGTAAACAAAGGTACGGGCTTGCAAAAACAACGGCAACTAACGCAAGTTGCACAATGGTGCCGTTGCGTTGCCAATACCATTGTGATGCGTTAGAAGTGAGTTAACAAGAGTCTACTCGCAATCTTTGTGCTTTTTTTTGTTCTCAATTTTTTTTATATAATATATAATTGACCACAATCTCACGTGACACCGGTGACGATGCGGCCGAAGATGTAGCATGCTTGCCTAGAAGGTACCTATTCGCTCTTGATTTGATAACACCCAGATTATACCGTTCGGAGAACAAAGACGCAGGCAATGAGTACCACTCCTTCGCAGTACGGATGATAAACGTAGAAGTGAAACGCTTCGAGCGAACTAGAGGTATGTCAACTATATATGGATGACGTTTGACAGTTTGTCTTGTTGTTAGATGGTAAAACGGGCTTGGGGGAATTAACTCGTGTAATTCCTGCATACTTTCCAAAATGTTAACAGAAAAGATAAGCAAACTTTTGACCACCATCTCGCCTGATGGTAAGCGACGATGTGGTCGACGATGGCGCATGCTTGCCTAGAAGATACCTATTCGCTCGTGATTTGAAGACCCCCATAGTGCACTTATCAAGAAACACCGACTCGGGCTAGGAGTTATATTTTATTTATGGACACTTTTTATGTGTACTTAACTTTTTTCTAGGTTAACCGATTTTGATGATATTTTTTTTATTAGAAAGCTGGTGCTTCCCATGTGTTCTCATTTAAATTTGATCAAGATCTGACCAGTAGTTTTTGAGATGTCCTCAATTATGCGTATTTAATTCATTTAATCAGATTAAGGGTTCCGAAAATATAGCGGTAAGGTCGGGATTTTTAAGCTTTGATTGCATCACAAATTAAAAACCTCAATTTGTTGCACTCGAGTAATCAACATAGAACAAAAGCTCTTTAATACTACCCCACTACGACCTTTCTCGCAATAAAAAAAAACAATCGCTCCCATTCATAACTGAGTCATACAATCATACAAGTCACACATCCATCACATTATACAGAGTCCCACACATCAGCGTGTCAGTGTGTTTATGGGCTGTCCGTTATGATGACAGATAAAATGGAGACACCTTTTTTTGTTGAGAAGAACCGGACTGAATTAACTATAACAAGAACTAAATAAACGCTTTCACAGCCCCACACTAACTTCGACGACTTGTTTCGTGGGTGCCGGAAACATTCATATCACTAGGGCTCGGTTAAATATGACACATAATAAAAAAACCGACTTCACAGCTTTGTCTTCGGAATCCGTTATCAGATTAAATGAATTAAATACGCATTATTGAGGATGACTCAAAAACTACCGGTCAGATCTTGATCAAATTTATATGGAACCACATGGGAAGCACCAGCTTTCAAATAAAAAATGAATCACAAACATTGGTTCACCTAGAGAGTTCAAACAAACAAACATAGACATAGACATAGACATAGATTTATTTGTGGCAAAAAAATTAAATTTACTAAAGGGTACAAATAGTTTTTTTTTTTTTTTTTTTTACATTTTTACCACAAACCGTCCTCAACTCAGCATAATGCTGGTTTCAAAAACCAGCGCTGGTCTTCCGTTGAGAACGGCAGGTGACGTCGCACACGAAAAAACAACACTGTTATTAAGTTAAAGTGCAGCGCAGTGAAGTGGGTAGTGTGGCAACATTGTCTTCACACTACCAGTAACAAATTAATTTATTTTAACAATGTATCCCGTGGAGTTTAAAGGCCGAAAGAAAAAGAAATTACATTTTAGTTATGAGTTGACAAGTTTTACACAATTTGTTTATTTATAAATCAAACCATAACATGGAAAATAAAGTGGAAAATAAACACGCTTTCACACTCACAGCCCCACACTAAGTTCAAAGACTTGTATCGTGGGTGCCGGAAACATTCACATCACACACACATTACACCCAGAACCAGAAGCACAAATATCCCTTGGGTAGGAATTTGTGCTCCTGCCGGGAATCGAACCCAGGACCCACGGCGCAGAGGGCGGACATCTGTCCACTGCGCCAACTGAGTCGTCAGTCAGTTCTAAGGTAAAGCACAAAAAATACAGTTGAATTGAGAACCTCCCCATTTTTTAAGTCGATTAAAAACATTTTGTTTCTATCGCACATAGAAACAGAAACACACATTTGGAGTGAGATCAACCCTTATGGAGAAAACTTTCCACCGGGAATTGCAACCGGTACCCGCAGTGTAAATGGCGAACCAGCCAACCCAGCGGGCAGCTCTATACAAGTTCTAGAAAGATGAAAAAATGGCGATGTTGATTTTGTATAATTTTCCAAAACCTGTGATTCTTCGAGTGTTAATGTGTAAATATCCGGATGACCGAGCTTTGCTCGGTTTTTGGTAGAATGTGATTGAATTTGTAGCCTCAGAAAGCTCCATCTAGTGTCGAGTAGAAACAGTTTTTTACATCGGTCATGGCGTAATAGATGGCGCTGATAGTTTGTCAAACCCGGTTTTTTAAATGCAGTTTGGGAACCGAGCATTTCTCGGACCTGGAACGTTGACAAATCGATTCCTTGGGCCGAAAAACCCCTAATCTGTAACTTTCATGAAAATCGTTGGAGCCGTTTGCGAGATCCTGATTACACATATATAAGAATACATATATACAAGAATTGCTTGTTTAAAGATATTAGATAATGGTAGATTATTCATCGTTAATACTAAGTGTAGGCAAATCATACAATGTTGAAAAACGTGATTTTAGCCTTCGCTCCAAAGCTCCAATACAAGTTCTAATAAAGTTTCTACCACTTAGGTATGACTTGACTATGACTAGATATTGACTCTTTTAATTGACTTTGACTTTTGACTAGGACTTTTAAAATGAAATACATTACTACTTGACATTGGCTAAATGCACAAGATTGCGAAGCCAAAATTATAAGAAGAAAAAAACAAGATCTGTATTAGCATTCAACTAGTAATTTCGCCTTCACCCTCAGATATTTCCCAACGCGCATAATTATACACAGTTGGAATACTCGAGACGCTATACAAATACATGATTCTAAGTTATTTTAATTCATTCAAAGACGCTAAACCAAGGTCTCCACGCTGGCCAGTAACGTACATTCCATAGGTTTCTGTCCAAAATAACATTATATAAGAACTCATTTGTGGAAGCCGTAGAGTGAAACCTCTTTTGTTTCTTCCGGTTTTAGTAGTTCACTAAGATTTTTATTTTATTCGGGATATAGACAAACATTTGACCACGAGTTTTGGCGCGAAAGTGAAAAAATGGCATTGATTTTGTATAATTTTCCAAAAACTGTGATTTATCGAGCGTTAATGTGTTATAATAGTGGATTGTTAACCGTAATACTTAGTAAACGTGCACGAGTGTATATAGGCAAATCATACAAAGTTGAAAAATGAGATTTTCGCCTTTGCTCCAAAACTCGTGATTAGGACATTTAATATGAAATACACTTCTTCTTCTTCTTCTTAGTTATGGCTTCGCAATCTTGTGCATTTAGCCAGTGTCAAGTGATAATATAATATTTCAAGTGTATTTCATATTATAAGTCCTAGTCACAAGTCACAGTCAAAGTCAAGTAAAAGAGTCAAGGTCCAGTCATAGTAAAGTCATGCCCTAGTAAAGTGGTGGCAACTTTACTAGAAATTCTATTGGAGTTTTGGAGCGAAGGCGAAAATCACGTTTTACAACTTTGTATGATTTGCCTACACTTATGCACGTTCACTTAGTATCAACGGTTAATAATCCACCATTATTACACATTAATACTCGAAGAATCACAGGTTCTGGAAAATTTTACAAAATCAACAACACCATTTTTTCACTCACGTCAAAAAACCCATGTAATACACTTGTAATATATTATTACTTGACACAGGCTAAATGCACAAGATTGCGAAGCCAAAATTAATAAAAAAAAAGGTCCTACCAGAAGTTTAGGTATTATCTTAGGGCTTAATCACGCTCAAAAACTATTTTAAACCGACTTCAAAAAAGGTTTTCAATTCGTCTGTATGTTTTTTTTTTATGTATGTTACGCGATCATTGCGCCAATTATAAATCGATTTTGATGATTCTTTTTTTGTTTGGTAAATGATACTTCAGAGAACAAAATATAAGCGGTGAAGTCGGCTTTGTAAAACTTTGCTTGCGTTTGAATTATTATTTGAGTCTTCTCGAGACCACAGCCAATGCAACTTGGCCGAAACGCGAAGTAATAAAAATGGTTTTTAGCGCAATGAAACATACATAAACATAAACGCTTTCCATATTACGATGACTTAAAAAAAGCTAAAAAGTAGACTGTGTTAATCCTAGGTATAATATATATTGTTTTTGCTTTAACACTCACAGTCCCACACTTCGATGACTTGTAATCGTGGGTGCCGGAAACATTCATATCACAGACAACCAGATCACACACCCAGAAGAACCAGAAACACAAATTTTCTTTGGGGAAAAAACATGTTTTCCTACCGGGAATCGAACCCGATACCCCTGCTTAGAAGGCGAACGCTTAACCAACTAAGCCAATGGGCAGTTCAATTACCACTCGAAGTTTTGAAAAATAATAAAAAAATAGCACCATTTTTTCACTTTGGCGCCAAAATATCTTTTAATTGTACTTGGGTGGGTGACTTTCATAATTAGAAGTTATTTCGAGAAATTATCAACAAATAACTTTTTAAACAGTGATAAGTGACACTACTAACGCATATTATTTACAATCTTATCAAATTATCACTAGTAGATAGGTTATCTACGAATAATTTATTTTTTTATCTGTCAAAGCCATGCAACACTGCAACCACATGACATAGAGGTCTATTTAGTAATCTGAGGTAATATTTTGAATAGGAAATTATATTTATGCAAGAATAATCCTATTACTACATACTATTATACTTTACACCTGATTTTTGTTTATATAGCATTAGCCATGCTAGGCAGAACTATAGTGATAAACTTAGAAAGGAAAAAGTATCGAGGCTGGTCTCACATCTTCATAAGATGTTAATAATAAGGAAAGGTCAATTTCGTCGCTTCAGGCAGGGCTCGAGTAGCTCAGCGGTTAGAACAATAGGGCATGACACTTTATTGCCGCGGGTTCAATCAAGCAATAATTTTTCAAAATTGATCACTACAGCCTACACTTCATTCCCATTGGGAAAAACAGAGAACACATCTCTCATGCTACGACCCTGACACCATCTTTCACTTCTCCCAAATTAATGAGTCTTCATACATGCTTGTTGGTTGCGGGTACTTTTGACTTGGCCTTTCTTTAAAACGTTTTACGACTTGCTCAAGATACGTACCCTTACCAACCTTCATTTAGATTATTAACTTGTCCATTCACACTCGCCTTGTAAATCTGCGTCTTCAATCTACTTTCGTCCATCCTCTTTACATGTCCAAACCATAAGAGCATCCCTTTCTAACACCTATTATTCAATGTTATAATTATATCCTATAATCTTGTCTTATTGAAAAAACAAAAAACCTTCAATCTAATTATGTGGTACTCAAGGCTAGACGGGAAAATATTTCCTGAACCATTTGATATTAAATAGAAATAACAGAATGGTAGCCCTTGGAGTTGATAAGTAATTCTGCAAATTCAATTTTGAAATGTTTATTAGCATATTAGTATCAGCTAAGTAAGTAAAGAAAGAAAAGCGAATCTGGCAGTTTAGCAAATCTGGCAGTTACTATAACTTAAGCTTCTTCAAGTTAAGAGTGAACAAGCATTCTCTGGGCAAGTATGTCCCACCATCATCCGCATTGTCACTTTCCATCAAGTGAGACTAAGGTCAATTGCTTACTTAATAACCATAAAATAAATTGTAATTAACTTTTATAAGTGCCTCTTTGGGTTCCACATGAACAAACAGTTATAAATTTTGATTTTTTAATTTTAGAACCATCTAGATTCTTGATGGTTCAAAATTTAGTTGAGAGAAGTTCATCTCTAGACTCTAGAGATGCACTTCTCAACAGCATGCATGCATTAATACAAAAACAAACAGAGCTTTTACATGACTCTGTGAAATTGAAATAAAAAAAAAATGAAAAAAAAAAATTGATGATTGATTGAAACTTAAACCCGACTTTAATAAAAGTATACTTATTTGGGTTTGATTGAAAGATCTCAATAAGTAGTTCGTTACTAGAAGATTGTAGTGAATTAAATTGAAAACAAATTACTACAATATTCTACTAAAATGTCCTTATAAGATTCAGATGGAAAATGTTTTTTTTTCAATTTCGGGGATGACTTTAGTAATGAAATTTTATTTTGTCCGTAATTTTTTTTTGGGTTCACTACATACGAAGTCAGTTTCACTTCTATCGACTTCTTATCGAGATTTTTCAATCAAACCCAAGTAAGTACTTTTTTTCCAAAGTTGGGTGCCAAGTTCTCAGAGTTCTTTTATATGCAGATAATATTGTTTGTTTGTATTTAACAGTCATTAAATTATTACAGTTCCTATCTCGCACACAACAGTTAACAGGAAATACCTTCCAACAATGTTTACTGTTGAAATGTGTCACGACTATTTTGTTAAATAACTTAGTAATAATGATGATATTTCTAAATATACATAACATTGAAATAAAAATTCTACACTCACATTCTCACATTCTCACATTCACTTGCATTGTGTGCACAATTACAACGAGAAGCAGATGCACGAATTTCCTTTGAGGAGAAAACTTGTCATATGGGGACTCGAATCTGATGCTACTGCTTTGAATGCATTGTGCAACGAAATGCTCCAGCGAGCAGTTCACATAATAAAGTTACCGAATTCAAAGTCAGTAGCTTAATATGGGCAATTTTTAAAATTTTTACATGAACTAAAAGATAAATTACCACTATATAAAATAATAAAATATTCACAGGGTGTAGTTATGCTAACAAATGGAATTCTGTCCTTTTTTTTTTAATAATTGACACATGATATTAGCAAGTCACTCGCTTAATGATAAAAACTTGACGCTTCAAGTATCTATGCATTTTATTTCAAGTCTAAGAATATGATAATAATATATCTACTTTAAAAGTTTAATAGAAAAGAGTATAAACAGAGAAATGTGCAAAATGGACCTCTTAACTAATTTTAATATTTAAGCATTGATTAATCACCCTACCCTCCAAATCAATTTGTCATAAATATAAATAAAATGTTTATATAACTAAAATTAGACATACAACCTCATCTGACGGTCACAAAACCTGTTTCGAATTCCGAGAAACAAATCAACCTGCAGAACCAATGCCATCAATGGTTTAATTTATAACCATAAAATTAAAAATACCAAAACAATTGTCTCTGGTGGTGCAATTTGGAGTTTACGAACTTTCACTACAAGGAGATTCTTATCTAAAAGTCTCCCACTGGCACTGGCAGGTTGTTCCATAGTTTACACATAAATATTTCGGTTTTATGACATAGAAATTAGCTCACCTTTACTAAATTACGTAGCGCAGGTCGTCAGCATTGCGGCTAAATCACTACACAGGTAAAATTGTGATAAGATCGTATGTTACAGGTAAATAACTACAATCTTTGTTCTAACTGGCGACTTGTTTCAACAATATGGTCACTGCGGCACTGTTGTTGACACAATATTTACCATTGCCATGTAAAACGAGGACAAATTGACGCGCGCGCGTTATAGTTTTTTGAGCAATTTACTACGAAAGCAAAACGTTTGAAAAAATATCACACTCGATCTGTTGGCAATCTACGGATCTTTTGAATTGATTGATTGCTTTGAATGATTGATTGAAATGAGTGATTGGATAAGGGTTCCGTTCTTTGTTCGTTCACTAAAGGTGCGGCTTTAGTTGTAAAGCACGAGCGGGAGTAAGTGTGCTAGCTAGCTGCGAGCTATACAAATTGTCTACTTTTACATCATCACTTACCAACATGTGAGATTATAATTAAACCCTAAGCTGTCAGAATTTGTTTGCAATTTTTATATACATATGTATTAATAAGTATTTATATTGATTCATATAACATATAATGAAGTTATATAATATAGTATATATTTTATTAATCTGTGTTATCCTTACTTATATAATAAATGCTTAAGTAACTCTGTCTGTCCGTCGCGCTTTCACGCCCCATAACTACTGAACCGACATACAAGGACATAGGCTACTTTTGAATGCGAAAAAAGTGTTGTAAGGGGATGAAAAGTTGTATGGAAATATTGTCATTTTTAGAACTAGAAGCTTGAAACTTATTTTTTAGACTGTTGATTCAATATAAATTCAAAGTTTGTAAAAGTTTTAACCTCTTGGATGTATAATAACAATAGGGCATAGGGGATGAAAATCTGTATGGAAATATGTAAGGTTAATGTGAATGTTTTAAAAGTTTGCGACAAGAGACAAGACGTTAAAGCTATTCTGATTTCAGATTTACGCCATTAAAGTATTTATACGTATGTGTCTTACTTGTATAATAACAAAAGAAAACAAAGACACTTTTCCTCGCGGACGAAGGCGCGGGCACAGCAAGTATTTTTTATAAATCTAATCAACAAAGTCGCTGAATTAAATTAAGATTCATTACATATCTATAAATTGCGCTATGCATCATAAATCGTATATCCCATAGCTGCTCACTCATCATCTATAAACACAACCTCACTATCGTTCACTTTCGTAGTTCATTATTTATAATCTGTAGTGTCATATTGTATGTCACTGTCATTATTAGGAATGGGCTAGACTTTTAATTATGTACACGCTCGAAGGCCCCGAGCGATATAGCAAAATGGAATAATGAATGGTATTGTCATATATGTATGACAGTCATTTTTATTCAACAATTTTCATCTTCAACTTTTAGTTTGACTTCAAGTACAACTTTTCGCGGGGAGTTTTGCCACTAAAGTGAAAAAATGGCGTTGTTGATTTTGTATAATTTTCCAAAACTTGTGATTCTTTGCGTATTTATGTATAATAGTGGTGGATTATTAATCTTTAATACTTAGTAAACGTGCATAAGTGCAGGCAAATCATAAAAACTTGAAAAACGTGATTTTTGCTCTCGCTCCAAAACTCCAATAGAAGTTCTAGTAAAGTTTCTACCACTTTATTAGGACATGACTTGACTATGACTGGACCTTGACTCTTTTACTTGACTTTGACTATGACTTTTGACTAGGACTTGTGATATGAAATACACTTGATATATTATATATTATAATACTTGACACTGGCTAAACGCACAAGATTGCAAAGCCAAAATTATATAAAACAAAACTTTTCGCGGGAATTCTCCTACAAACTTGTTATTGACAGAAGAATCAGTGTTTTACAAGGATTTAATAAGGCGGTTGTTTGGTTGTGAATTGTGATTTACCGATACACTGAACGCGCTAAAGCGTTTCAACTCACATTAACCGAACACTGGCGAACACCTTAACAGAGCCTCGATTAGATAAAATGTTGCAACATGAGCATAGGCACCGAACACATCAACACAGCTCTATTTTCGAGTTATTCTTACCTTATCAGCTGTTCATACTGGAACGGCAAATATGATCTTTAATTAAACGCTAGGATGATGTCAATACAATTCATCTTCCTAAAGTCAATCGTTATTTTCGCCTACAACGCACTTGCCTTATTAACCGACTTCAAAAAAGGAGGAGGTTGTATATTCGACTGTATGTATTTTTTTGACGTGATTACGTCTGAGCGTCTTATAAATCGATAAACACCGGCTGCATGCATGAAAAAGTGTCACGCTCCGCCTGAGCTTGAGTGTGCAAGCGAGAGCGCGGAACGAGCGATAGAGAGGCATGATCGGCTAAACGTTCGTCTCATGACGTTTCACGTAAAATTTTCGTCCGTAAACCAAATTTACAGACAACCATTTTTTTATGTTCACTTATTTTTCCCCCATTTGTGAACCGATTCTGAAATTTTGTCGTGATAACGTCATATAAATCGATGAACACCGGCTGCACGCACGAAAAAGTGTCACGTTCCGCCTGAGCCTAAGCGTACAAGCGAGAGCGCGAAACAAACGATAGAGATGCACTATCGGCCTAAGCGTTCGCATTATGACGTTATCACGTTAAATTATGGCCCGCAAACCTACAACCATTTTTTTTATTGTTAGGTAGATTATACTTCAGAGGTGGTCCTATATAAATTTTATCAAAATCGATCAAGCCAAAACCAAAATATAAGTGGCGAAGTCGGTTTTTATAAGCTTTGATAACGTTTACATTATGTCGAACATCACTTCGGCGGTACCTAGGTAAGAACCCAACCCTTAGATATTCTACTACCCGATAGTGTTCTCAATTCTGTAGATGTCACTGTCATGTCAATAGTGTCAAAGTTTTTAATCGCGCTGAGTTGGTAGCAAATTCGTAACTTTAATAAATTTTTATTTGTAATTAATTGTAGAAAGAAAGGCCAGAATTGGTCTAGAAAGTCTAACAATTGCGTCTTATATCTTTCATTTCATTGCATGGTTTCATAGTATTTATTTTATTTCATTGAATGATTGGAAGCAGTTGTTTCTATTAAAACCTGGAGTGATTATTTAACAACAATCCCTCCATAACAAGAGAATCTGAGACAACAATGGCTGATGAATCAAGTCCGGACGTTAAAAAAGAACCCCAACCAGAATTCAAGAAGCCTGTTCTTGTTGGACGGATAGGCAAGTTGCCGAAAAAGGCTAAAAGTGAACCTGAGAAAGCTCCTGAAGAAAAACTCGACGAGCAGCTCGAGAAACCGCGGGAATCTCCTTCAGAGACAGGGCCTAAAAGTTCCCTCCCGCCGGCTGTTTTATTGAAAGAACTTTCTACACCCATACCATACAAAGAGCCTAAGTGGTCTGGATTGTGTCCAGATGGTAAGCACTTGATTTGCTGTAGAGACGTTTTAGACCACTAGTCTAGTAATTTACCACTAGTCTATTGTAGATATGTATATTGTGAACACCTAAGAAGGTGATGATTATTTTTGGCGGGAAATTCCTACATTTTATATTTATGTTGAGTTACTATTGTATGTTCTTAATCATCACACACACAATCACACCAAGAACAAGAACAACAAGGTACATTACCTTGGGAGGAAAAATTTTAATCCTGTCGGAAATCAAACCACGGCAGCAGAGGGCCACTGCGCTTAATGGAACATTAAAAATATAGTCATCTGGACTCTTTTATCATAAAAATAATTACTATCAAATACTTTCACACTCACAACCCACACTAAGTTCAAAAACTTGTATTGTGGGTGCTGGAAACATTCATGCCACATATCTCACCTTAAGTCAGAAATACATATTTCCTTTTATATCTAATAGCTGTGCCCCGTGGCTTCGCCCGCTATTATCAAGTTAAAAAGTAGCCTATGTGTTAATCCTAGGTATAAGCTATGTACATTCCAAATTTCATCTAAACCCGTTCAGCCATTACAGTGTTAAGAGAAAACGAACATACTTACGCACAAACTTTGGGTTTTATAATTTTATAATTTCATATGACATGTAAAAGGGTAATATTGTTTTTATTAGCAATTTATGTATATTTATTTCAGGCTCGGATTACGCCTTGGAGGTACTAAAGTCTGGCTGTATAGTTGAAAAGATAGATCTTACAACGAAACCTTTCTACGTGTTCGGAAGGCTTGCCAACTGTGATGTAGTTATGGCGCACCCAACTATTTCAAGGTTAGTTATAAAAAATGGGCCCCAAAGTGGGTTTCATGAAAGAAACTTTCACAATGATGAGTTAATTCTGTTCTCTAAAAATGCACATGTGACCGGGCATCCTCTAGGCAAACATGCACCATTTTCAACCACATCTTCACTTCAGGTGAAATTGTGGTCAAATGTTAGACTATCGCAAATATAAAAAATGGTAGAAGCGAAATAGCAAAGCCTAAAACATATGTAAATTTCTAGTCAGTGTTTTGTAAAATCTATTAAGTTGAAATACTGTTCATTCGCAAAAAATGTTTTCATTCTTCGTTAATTTATAGAACAGTAAAAGAATGGAATGTATCACTGTCTTCTGTATTTCCTAAAAGGAACAATTGGAATGTGTTTCAAAAGAAAAATTTTAAGTATTTATTAAGCAAGCGTGCTCCACCATAGACTACCCATAACGTGTGATTGTATTCAAATGTTTGCTTAGTATGATATTTGCCCGTTGGTTTCGTTGTGTGAGCATTTGCCTTACACAAGCCTTCTCTCTAAAGGAAATTTGTGTTTCTAGTTCTATTTGTGTGTGTGATGTGAATGTTTCCAGCACCCACGGTACAAGTCATTGAACTTAGTATGGAGCTGTGAGCGAAGCGTTTATGTTTAGTCAGGTATAAAAGTAACACTCATACTCATTGCTTCTCAATGCTATTTAATTCTTTTAGACACCACTGCGTCATACAATACAAAGCTTTTGCGGAGGAAGGCGAGCAAGCATCGGGCTGGTACATGTATGACCTTGGAAGTACTCATGGGACGTTCCTCAACAAGGCACGATTGAGAGCTTCGCATTATACCAGAGTGAGGGTCGGACATCAGATTAAGTTTGGCAATAGCACGCGGACGTATGTTATGCTGGTGAGTATGAACATTACGCAATAGTGATATGCTGGGTCAACAATAACAAGTCAATAAAATAAATTCGATTTGATACGATAAAATTGATTCGATCTACAAAGATTATCGACTCAACTGACTGAATGTATATGCTTTCCGACGACGTAATGTAGATACACCTAGGTTAATATCATAATTCATTAGTGTATAAGAATTATTAATAAATTATAATATAATTATAATAATGAGCCGCCAAGTTGTTCTTCTCGGATGGCTGGCTTGAATCTGGCAGTAGTCATAATTTTTATGAGTGCCTCTTTGGGCCCCATGTGAACAAACGATTTTGGTTTAAAAAAATGCGCCGCCGCGCCGAGTCGCCTGATCTTTCCCATTTTTATCACCGACTGTATCTTATACCATTTAACTTGTTTTGTGATTCGTTGAGTGTTATTCGTTAGGAATAGAAAATAAATCATGATAGTAAACAAATGCCATTGGTATTAGTTTTCAACGGACTTCAAAAAAGGAGTTTCTCAATTCGACTATTATTTTTAGTATGTATGTTACGCGATATCTCCGCCAGATATTAATCGATTTAAATTTTGTTCGTCTTCTGAGCAGGGATATCGGGTTCGATTCCCGGCGGAAACACAACTTTTCCCCAAGGAAAATTTGTGTTCCTGGTTCTCTGGATTGTGTGTGTGGATGTGAATGTTTCCGTCACCCACGAGTCACGACTCAAGTCATCGAACTTAGTGTGGGGCTGTGAGTGTGAAAGCGTTTATGTTTAATTTATTTAATAACTTAATTACAGGGTCCAGATTTCGACTGCGAAGGTGAATCGGAACTCACCGTAACAGAGATCAAACAAAAGGCAGATGAGTTGAAGTTAGAGCGAGACAGAATGATACAGGAAGCCAAGGAACAGAAAGAGAGGGAGGTAAAGGAACAGGAGAAGAAGAGGGAGGAGCAGGGGATTGATTGGGGGATGGGTGAGTTGTTATTTAATCTACACTATGTTTTTAATTGGTATATATTGTTGTTAGTGTGTTAGTGTAATGTAGTACTTACCTACTACCGTAAATAACACATGAACAAAGTTTCTTCCCCTTAATAGAAAAAACAAGAAAAGTGTCAATGGACACATTCTTAGTGACTCTAGCAATCTAAGTTAAATTAAAATTACTCATTTAGCCAAATACAGGCTAGATTGTAATGAATTGAGGGAACATGATTATGTCTCCTAAAAAAGGAAATAAAAAAAACATATTTTTATTTAAATAAACTACCCTCAATTAGAATAAAAATAAATATAATAGATAAAAAAATTAGAAAACACGCTTTATAAATAATATAATTAAACGCAAGCAAAGCTTAAAAAAACGGACTTCACCGCTTTATCTACATCACCTTGATCAGATTTAATGTATAAACACGCATTATTGACGATAACTCAAAAACTAGAGATCAGATCTTGATTAAATTTCAACGGGACCACAAGAAAAGCACCAGCTTTCAAATAAAAAAAAAATCATCAAAATCGGCTCACAAAAAAAGAAGTTATGAGGTAACTTTTGAAGTCGGGTAAACCAGAACATCGTCAAAGTAGTCCACAAAATATGCATTACTGACGATATTTCAAGAACTACTGATCAGATCTTGATCAAATTTGAATGGGACCAATTAGAAAGCAACATCTTTCAAACTAAGAGAGAAGCTATGAGGTAACACACATAAAAAAAAATTAAAAAATTAGTCGACTTGATTACCTCCTCCTTTTTTGGGAAGTCGGTAAAAAGGTGGTGTTTAACTTTGACTTCTGTCCACTTCAAAACTGTTTATCATTTCCAGGAGAAGATGCTGAGGAGGAACCGGACCTCTCGGACAATCCATTCGCAGTCACAACCAATGAGGAGCTGTACCTGGAAGACCCTAAGAAGACCCTTCGAGGGTACTTTGAGAGGGAAGGACACGAATTGACCTATGATTGTCAGGAAAGAGGGCAAGGGCAGTATACATGTAGGTATGTACATCTTTTATCTTAGGGTAGGGAATGCAGGGCAATACAATACAATACAAAACTCTTTATTGTATTGTACAAGTTTATAAATTGTACAACTAAACAATTTTTTGAAATTATAGATTTTTAATCGTAATACAATTGGATCAGACAACCTTAGAAGAGTTTTGCCGCGAAAGTGAAAAAATGGCGTTGTTGATTATGTATAATTTTCCAAAACCTGTGATTTTTCGAGTGTTAATGTGTTATAATTATAATGGTGGATTATTAACAGTTAATACTTAGTGAACGTGCATAAGTGTAGGCAAATCATACAAAGTTGAAAAACGTGATTTTCGCCTTCGCTCCAAAACTCCAATAGAAGTTTTAGTAAAGTTTCTACCACTTTACTAGGGCATGACTTGACTATGACTGGACCTTGACTCTTTTAATTGACTTTGACTGCGACTAGTGACTAGAACTAGCTTTAGAATAAAAAAAATATATGTTGACTTGGCACTGACCAAATGCTCATAGATTGCGGAGCCAAATAAGAAAAAGAATCGCTTTCACACACACAACCCCACACTAACCTCGACGACTCGTGTCGTGGGTGCCGAAAACAATTCACATTACACACACAATCACAACCAGAAACTAATTTTCCCTGGAGAGAAAACATGTGTTCCGCTGGGATTCGAACCCGATACTCCCCTGCTTAGAAGGCGAACGCTCACCCAACCAATCCAAAAGGGCAATTCTAATTTCGATCGACTACATTAATGACAAGGATGCATGGAGGGAAACTGCACAAGCGCTTTCTAGCGACTACATAATATAGATATACCTAGGTTAGGGGTCGGCCACCTTTAGAGTTGGAAGAGTTATAAATTACAATTTACTACATTTTGAAGTTTTATAGAGCTACATTTTTTTTTGGCAAAAGGAATACCTACTGTACTATGAGTATCGTATAGAAAACGCTATGCACGCGTTATACCTACCTAATCATCCCATAATTTACTTGTTTCAACTGTATAAATTTACTTTTTGCTACCTTTGGAGGCTTGATAATAGTGGCGATTCGGAACGTTTTTTAGATGTTCTTTTTAAATAAATAATATTTGCGTATGGAACTAAAGAGCCGCAGCTTCACATCCAAAGAGCCGCATGTGGCTCGCGAGCCGCAGGTTGCCGACCCCTGATCTAGGTTAATATATTTATTGGGGTCTCTGGTGGAGAGCCAGGGGGCTCTCCACTGGCTTGCACGGCCCCACACGTCTGGGGGGTGGCCTTGGTGAGCAAGGTCAGCCCTCCATGGGTGCAGTGGCCCGAATCGTATCCGGGCCTACCGCCGGGGTAAGATAGTGACTACTAGCATAACCCTATCTTGCCCCACCTCGGCGAGGGACTGCTCACGGGGGGTTTTTTTAGTGGGTTCGAGCCCCACAGTCCCCTTTCCTTCACCCCTGAGAAGGAAAGGAAGGGCTAGGCATTTAACAACCCGCAAAAAAAAAAGTTTAATATATTTATGTATTAGTGTTAAGAAACGATCTAAAAAAATGCGCTGCCGAGTTTCCTGCCAGGTTCTTCTCGAGATGGCTGTTGCGAATCTGGCAGTAGAGTCATTAACTTTCACGAGTGCCTCTTTGGAGCCCATGTGAAAAAACGATTTTGAATAAATTGATGAAATGAAATGCATTTATTTGCTTCAAGTGAAGGTATAAACAGATGTAGGGTTAAGTGTATCAATATAGTTCACACACTTGGTCAGAATAGTGACATGCAAATATTGATTTAAGGGCTAGGTAGTTAGATATCTTTATAGCGTCATAATAATAATTTTGGTTATTGTTAATATATTCTATGTGTATTTCCCAGAGTAGAGTTGCCGCTAGACGACGCTAGAGGGCGGGCGGTGGTGGCGGAAGTGAGTCACGCGGGCAAGAAGAAGGAAGCCGTCGTGGCCTGCGCGCTCGAGGCCTGCAGGCTGCTCGACAGGGCCGGCCTGCTGCGACAGGCGAGGCACGGTGAGGACTATCTACTACAACAAACAAACAAACACAAAATCCGTTCAGCCGTTACAGCGTGAAGAGGCAATTTTTTTTTTTTTTTTTGTGACAGGCTAGTGTTTGACCACTATCTCACCTGATGGTAAGTGAAGATGTGATCGAAGCTGGTAAACACTAGACCTGGAATACGCAGGCTCTCAAGGATAACTGCCGGAACACCGTATTTGGCTTGGCGGCAGACTTTCAACTTGATGGTGGTAAGCTACTTTGGTAGCAAGCCAGGCGAGCAACTCACAAAATGCTCTACCACCTCTCAAATGTCACCTGATTAGCACCACCCGGGGACCACGTGTAGGGAGTCAGACTTAAGGGGTATCCTCCTACGGACGTGGGTGACTCAGCCCCCATACTTACACACAAACTTTCGCATTTATAATATTAGCATGATAATTATTTTAATATCGTTGTTTTGTCCTGTCCTAGAATAATTATTGAGTCTGGAGGAAGACAAACATAAATTACGCTAACAAAAAAAAAAATGTTGTTTATTATTTCGGTTCCTAACTATAAAATCCTTCTAATATAATAAATGTGAATGTTTCTGATTGTATGTTACCACGTATCTCCGTAATGAAAAAAACCGATATTGATATAAACAAACAAACAACAAACACATTCACACTCACAACCCCACACTAAGTTCAAAGACTTGTATCGTGGGTGCCGGAAACATTCACATCACAGACACAAATACACCCAGAACCAGAAGCACAAACATCCCTTGGGACGGAATTTGTGCTTCTGCCGGGAATCGAACCCAGGACCCACGGCGCAGAGGGCGGATACCTGTCCACTGCGCCAACTGGGTCGTCAACACATTTTACATTATTTATATTCCGGAAGTTTGCATCGTCACGTTTCAGAGTCCCGCCGACGTAAGTCCCGTGACTGGAGCGCGGACGATTACTACGACTCGGACGATGACACGTTTTTGGATCGCACGGGACACGTCGAGCGGAAGCGGAAGCAGCGGATGCAGAAACACGGCGCGGCGGAAGTGAAAAATGACGGACCGCTCAGTTACGACGACTTGGTAACATTTGACGTTGTAACATAAACATAAACGCTTTCACACTCACAGCCCCACACTAAGTTCGATGACTTGAGTCGTGGGTGCCGGAAACATTCACATCACACACACAAACCAGAACCAGAAACATAAATTTTCCCTGGGAAGAAAAATAGTGTTCCCGCCGGGAATCGAACCCGATACCCCTGCTTAGAAGGCGAACGCTCACCCAACTTGGCCAACTTGCACACAAACATTCGGATATATAATATCAGTGTCATTATTTCAGTTAAAACGCATCAAAGAAATAGAAGCCAAGATAGTAGCAGAGGAGAAGTCACTGGAACGCTTGCGAGCTCCGAACAAGCATAGCAAACAGACAGACGGCGAGACAGACGAACTTGATGCTTATATGAACAGCCTGAAGCAAGGCGGGCAAAGTATGGCGGTGAAAGCAGACATATCTAGAACTAAGGTATGGATAACTCATTAAAAACGTAGTTTAAGTGTCTCATAATTAAACGCAAGCAAAGCTTAAAAAAACCGACTTCACCGCTTTCTCTTCGGAACCTTGATCAGATTTAGTGTATAAACACGCATTATTGACGATAACTCAAAAACTAGAGATCAAATCTTGATCGAATTTCAATGGGACCACATGAAAAGCACCAGATTTCAAATAAAAAAATAATCATCAAAATCGGCTCACAACGAAAGAAGTTATGAGGTAACTTTTGAAGTCGGGTAAACGAGAACATCGTCAAAGTAGTCCACAAAATAGGCATTATTGACGATATTTCAAGAACTGCTGATCAGATCTTGATAAAATTTAAATGGGATCAATTAGAAAGCAATATCTTTAAAACTAAAATAAAAATTTCGATATTGGCTCACGTGGAGCGAAGTTATTAGGTAACACACATAAAAAAAAATCAGTTGACTTGAGTACCTCCTCTTTTTTTGGGAAGTCGGTAATAATCTAGAACTAAAGTGCCTGTACAATAATATAATTATTAATAACATAATTTAAGTTCTATCATTTGTTATATATTTCACACTTATTTCAATCATTTCTAACTAATCGAACGTTATGGGAAAAGCGTTTGTTAGGGTTCAAACGGGACCCTATTACTGAGACTTCGTTGTCCGTCCGTCCGTCCGTCTGTCACCAGGCTGTATCACAAGAACGGTGATAGCTAGACAGTTGAAATTTTCACAGATGTATTTCTATTGCCGTTATAACAAAAAATACTAAAAATAAAATAAGATAAATATTTAAGGGGGCTCCCATACAACAAACTTGATTTTTTTACCGTTTCTTGCTCGATACTAATAACGGTGACAGGTAGACGCTTTACCTATTCACAGAATATTTAGTTTTATGTTCTCTTTAAATATAATTAATTAAAATAAAATCACAATGATAATGGTACGGAAACCTTCGTGCGCGAGTCCCACACGCACTTGGCCGGTTTTTTTTCTACAGACTTCACAAAAAAGAAGGACATACTCAAGTCGATAACTCGATAGTACCTTTTTATGTTTGTTCAAACGCAATCACACTCAATCACACTCAAAGCCCCACACTAAGTTCAAAGACTTGTATCGTGGGTGCCGGAAACATTCACATCACACACACATTACACCCAGAACCAGAAGCACAAATATCCCTTGGGAAGGAATTTGTGCTCCTGCCGGGAATCGAATCCAGGACCCACGGCGCAGAGGGCGGACACCTGTCCACTGCGCCAACTGGGTCGTCAAACCTCATAACTTCTTTCTACGTGAGCCGATTTTGTTTTTTTTTTTCAAAGATATTGCTTTCCAATTAGTTGATTGAAGTTGATTATGATCTGACCAGTAGTTCTTGAAACATCGTCATTAATCCGTGTTTAGTACATTTAATCTGATCAAAGTTCCGAAGATAAAGCGGTGAAGTCGGTTTTTTTTAAGCTTTGCTTGCGTTTAATTATTATATAGTTGACTTCACCTCGCTTATTTACAGATGGCGATACAAAAACTAAAAGGTGAGTTAGCCAAAACTCACCGCCTCGCTGACATCGCGCGACCGCCGCACCTGCCTCCTCTCATCAAGAAAAACGACAACAAGATTGTGAAGGTTAACAACTCGGTTGTTTACGGGAAAAGGTAACAACTGTTGTTTGGTTTTACACGCCTTATATCATTGTAATTGCGATACGTTAATTTTTAGAATATGGATCCTAGCTTCTCTGAGTTTTCATTTAATTTAAGTACATAGTTTTAAAGCTCTTATCTCTCGCTGTTTCTTTTATTTATTTTAGATTGTCAAGCATTTGCCCGCTATTATATTTTTAATCGCTTCACACACACACAGCCCCACACTAAATTCGATGAAGATTCACATCACACGCAATCACAACTAGAACCAGAAATAAATTTTCTTTGGGGAGAAAACTTGTGTTCCAGCCGGGAATCGAACCCGATACCCCTGCTTTTTGAGTCCCATATAGCTACTCAGTTATCCGATCATGGTAGAGAGCCGGTCTAAGCTCCTGTCATCTGATATGTCTGACAAGTCGTCATGAATGGAAAATAATGTACAAGGTTACTTTGAATTAGCGCTCCATACTCCAAAGGGGGGTAGGGTTTATCAAAAAAAAAAACAACACCAAAAAATATAAAAAAAATGTTTTTTATTTTTGAGTTTACGTGTTGGATAATTAGTTGTTATCGTAGCTAGGCACCTTACAAACTTATCAAAAAAAAAAAATTTAATAAAGTTTTTTTTTAAATATTTTTTTTGTGTTGCATTGTCGATACCCGACCCCCTGTGGAGTATGGAGCGCGAACCTTGTATATACATATATCATCATATAATTAATTGCTCACCATTTGCTGAATTTGTACTAGAAGTAGATTAGTAACTTGAAGCTACCGGGTATATTTTATAAATATTTTTAATTTGTTTTAACTGCGCTCCTACCTATACGCGATATTGGCAGAATTATGGTGCGACAGAAGTTGAAGTTATGTTTCATTAAACTTAAAACTAACCAAAAATAACATTAATACAGTATAGGAAATAAATATCATTAAAAAACATAACATTTCATTATAAAAATAAATGTTTAAAAATGCGAACAGGTTCGAACAAGTTTCAACGCGGCCATTTTGACGTTCTTTCTAATTATTGCTGCCGTTAAAGAAAGTTGACCAATCATAGACATCAATAATCTGGAAACTGACGTCACGAATCAGTCTAGCCAATAGCGAGCGTTTTGCTGGAAATATAATAAATTTAAAGGATTGTGTTTAAGCACCGCCCAAAAAAGTACCTATTTTACTAACAAAAAAATTCTAATCGGTTACCAAAATGGATAAATGGTCACCAAATTACGTTGGATAAATGGTCACCAAATTACGTTTCCTAAAATATTATGAAATAAATCAATTTTTTTGTATTATAAATATTTGTTAATTATAAAAAAATAACCTTAACCTACTGATATCCGATTCGGTTCTGTCACAGGAAATTTTATTTTAGGAAACGTAATTTGGTGACCATTTATCCTTTTTGGTAACCGTTTAGAATTTTTGGTGGCCATACTCTAAATCATACCCAAAATTAAATATAACCAATTTGTTTTTACAGGATTAAATTAAAAGATGAAACGGAGAAACGACAGAAACCTAAACCAATAATGAACAAACAAGACGAAGAATTCGTTGAAGAAGTCGACTCAGATGAAGAATATCCAATCGTAGAGAACAAAGACGTGACGTCACCCACGAAACAGAGCGAGGCGGAATCGGACGCGGGAAAGAGCGAGACGGAGATATCGAATACGGGGAAGAGCGAGAGGGAGGTATCGAATACGGGGAAAAGCGAGACAGATTTATCGGGAAAAAAAGAGAAAAGTAAAGTGAAAATGTATGGGCCTATGAGACCACCCGAGAACTACGTTGTACCTGAAGATTATTTTAATCAAGAAAGTGATAGGGACTTACCGGAAATTATGGAAAAAGAATAAATTGTTTATAAATAATATTTCGTATGATTCACGAACCTAAAATAAATACGTTACCTACAGAAACAAAGAAAATACAATTATTAATGACACACACACAACATACTACAAAAACAAACAGAAAAATAAATAAAATATATTTATAAGTACATAAATAACTAAACGCTCTCACACTCACAGCCCCACTCATGGTTTTCGGGTCCGTGCTCCCAAGTGTCCGAACATAGGCGACAAATTAAATATAAGCGACAATCCCGCCTCGGTAAATGATTCGTTAGGTGATAATTGTTCGACCGTCGCGTCTTTGATATTTTTTTTAATGCTGGATTGGCAAGCATTTTGCCACTATCTCGCCTGATGGAAAGCGAAAAATTAAAATTATTGCAAACAAAAGTAAGCTGTGTAGTAATTGTCATTAGGCATAAATTAAATTGTTTTAGTTTGTTTAAAGATACACACCTTTGTATAGGGTGATCGGTACACTAATTTGTGATGTTCGTGTTAGACCCGAGGTCCGTTTTATTTATGCCCGATAGGCAAGCATTTGATCACAGTTTATAGATCGATGTTTGCAAATATCCACTCACTGTTATTTATGAGTGTGTTTGTGTGTGTGGAATAATCCTGGGCTAATAGCTAAAACGGAGTGATGACATTATCTTTTCTAATAGCCTGCCTCTCCCCTCAGCAAAGTAGTGGCGAAAGAATCCAACAACAATCTAAACGGATGTTCACTCACTGTTATTTACGAGTGTGTTTGTGTGTGTGGAATAATCCTGGGCTAATAGCTAAAACGAGTAAAACGGAGTGATTACATTATCTTTAATCCTGCCTCGCCCCCCAACAAAGTAGTGGCGAAAAATTTCAACAATCTAAACGGATGTCAGTGTTCAAATATTTTTGACAGATCTGAATTGTCATAAAGTAAAGTTGAAGTCGAAATTGAAGCGATTACATTCTTTGTCGAAATTTACAAACAAGGCGAAGGTATTTGAAATTCATAAAGTAAAAACGTGTTGTTTTCTGATAGAAAATATTAATTATATAATAATTTTACGGGTGGTTAAATTCTTGGTTAGTAAGGTATGTATCTCGCTACATAAATAAGACCACTAAGTATTTATACAGTTTATTTCTTATCACTTAATTGCTATCTTCTTTTTTGTAGGTATCGTCATAGAGACTACACCTGCACGACTGTCCAATATTTCGCAAAAACAAGCAAGCAGAGACCAAAACCAATGAGTAATAGTTATTATTGTAGAAGTAGGCGACCAAGAACATTGGTTTCGTTGAAGCTGACGAACGAGAAAAATAGAAAATTGATTCACTAGTGTAAAGATCATGTGACCAATGGATCGTTGAGGGATGCCAGAAAAGTTTTGTGTTGGTACTTAAGTTGTTAAAGTTTGCCCAAATATATCATACCAAGACCAGGTGAATATTACAAGGCTCCCATGAACAATCACGGATGATTGAATGAGGTTAAGTCCATATTTCTTTCAAATCTGTGTAATCAATATGTTATAATTATGTATTTTAAATCAGTATATTATATGATAATATATATATAAATTTGTGACCTGACATGAAATACTATAAAAAAGCAAGATGAAATCTATTAAGTCACACAATGACACAACTAAACTAAAACAATTCAAATGTGAATTTTGTGACTTCAGAACGAACCTCAGCGAAGTTATAATTAAACATATCAAAGCACACTCACAACGTTACAAATGCAACGACTGTAACTATGAAACGTTGAAGCGTCATCTCCTAATACGTCATGTAAAAGTCCACTCCTCTGTGAAACGGTTCTCGTGCAATTTGTGCGAATACAAAGCTATGAATTTAACTCGACTGATGATACATAGCCGAACGCACACAGGAATCAAACCATTTGCTTGTTCGAGCTGCGATTATAAATGTAAACAAATCAGCGGTCTTATTATTCATAATCGAATACACACTGGTGAGAAACCATATAGCTGTAGCATATGCGAATTCAAGTTTACGACATCCGGTAGTCTGAACAGTCACTTCCAAACACATGTGGGTTTAAAGCAATATCAGTGTAACGAATGTGATTACTCAACAGCAAAATCATACTCGTTAACTGAACATAAAAGAAAACATACGGGCGAAAAGCCGTATACCTGCGACACATGTGATATCAAATTCGCTCGGTTGAAGGACATGAAGAATCATTCTAGAGTACATTCCGGTGAGAAACCATTTAAATGTAGTATTTGCGAGTATTCGTCTGCATGGAGGAGCTGTTTGAAGTCTCATTTAAAAACGCATACGGGCGATAAACCCCACGAATGCAAATGGTGCCAAAAAAAATTCATAACGATAAGTAACTTAAAGGCTCATGAAAGAACGCACACTGGTTCGATGCGTTATGCTTGTAATATTTGCAGTTATGAATGTATACAAAGTAGTAATCTAAAAAAGCATATGTTAATACATAGGGATGAAAAGAATTATTTATGTAATTTGTGTGATTATAAAGCTAGGTCAAGGAATCGTTTGAATTCTCACAAAAAGACGCACAGTGGTCTTAAACCACATGTATGTATTGTGTGCGATAAAGGCTTCATTGAATTGCGGGCACTAAAGAGTCATTTTAATACTCACACTGGTTTTAAACCTTACCAGTGTAATCAGTGTGGGTACGATACCACGAAGAAATGTGTTTTAAAGAAACACTTGGAAATCCATAGTGAAAAGGAGAAATGCAATTGAAACAAGAAGATTTTTTAAATGTTCGATAGGCCAGTATTCTGACCTCAATCTCACGTGATGGAAAGCAATTATGTATCCGAAGACGTAGCAGGCTTGCCTAGAATATACGTATTCACTCTTGACTTGAAGACTCACAGATACAGTTTGGGGAACAAAGATGAGGGTGTTCCATTCTTCGCAGTCGCTTTGTTCCCCGAGGGGTATAATTTGGGAGTCTTCAAGTCAAGAGTAAATAGGTATCTTCTAGACAAACATGTCACATCTTCAGCCATATCATCACTTACCATCAGGTGAAATGTTGGGCAAATGTTGTCTATAAAGAATTAAAAAACAATTTTAGCATCTCATCTATTAATTGTAATTCAGTGCCACGTAGAATATTGACCTTTAACATTACTAAATGCATGACAATGCAATGTGGTTGTGTCACTTTGAGATATTGTATTGAGATTTGAGATAATGTTAGCACACTACTGCTGGCTTTTATCTGGTGGTGTGGTACTGCCCCAGGGGGACTCTGCAAAAGAGTCGTACCAAATGATAATATATGTGTTGTGATAAGACCACGCATTAGCTTTTTGTTTGAACTACCCGATAGCTTAGCTGGGGGAGCATTCACCTTTGAAGCAGGGGTATCGGGTTCGATTCCCGGGGGTAAAACAAGATTTCTCCCCAAGTATAATTTGTGTTCCTGGATCTGGTTGTGATTGTGTATTTAATGTGAATGTTTCCGTCATCCACGACACAAGTCATCTAACTTAGTGATAGGCTGTGAGTGTGAAAGCATTTACGTTTACCCATTGTTGCCTTACTAGATTAAGTATAGATTGTAAGTACATATTTAGGGTTCCATACCTCTAAAAGAAAAAAGGAACACTTATGAATCACTTTGTTGTCCATCTGTCAAGACGGGACTCAGTCAAGACGCGTGGGAGTATCAAATTCAATGAGTGGAGATAACAAGTTGAACTTAATAAAATACCAATAATGGGTAATGTGTGGACTCAGAAATATATCAAATCCTACATTACTGTAGACATTGAATTATGAAAAGTTTGAAGCAAAGTGTCACAAGTCAAGGAAAATGACTGATTTGGGGTTGAAAAATATAGAAATAAGGAAAAACCTTAAGCAAAGTGATAGGCAAATTATCTACGTAGAAGTTTGTATGGAACCTTCGAAGCTTATCAGATATGTTATATATTTAATAGGCTAGTGTTTCACCACTACCTCATATGATGGTAATCGATGCTGTGGTCAACGATGGCTCTCAAAGATCACTATAAGACCATTTCTTGTTCGACAGATTGTTTTACTTGGTGATAAACTATGACTGCACTAAGGTATTGGGTAATCGGACTGATTAAAAGATTTATTAGATAAAACCAATACATACTTAACTTTGCCTTGGTTAAAAAAGCTTACGGTAAACTTATTACAAACAAGAATAATTCAGATAAGGTATATAATATATTGGCTGTGTGATGATTCTCGTGATAAATATTGTAATAGTAAAGTAAGAGCAAGTGTCAAGTTTGTTAACATTTTATTAATTACTATACATGTTACGTGGATTAAATGGTTATAAATTGCATTACTAAATATTATTTTAACAGTCCAAATAGGTATGTTAAACCTCTCGAAATTGAAATGTCCTGAAACAATGACATATGGCATCTAACTGTGGGGCTCGGCAGCTCAAACATTAATAAGCTAGTTTTAAATTTATTTATAGATAGGCGAACTTTTAACTAATACTCCAGTGCAAGGCTACAGAGGAAATTAGAAGGAGAAATCTTTAAGGCGCCGGGTAGTGGTTGATTTGCCCATACAATCGTAATACCGAAATGATTTATAATTCAAGCATATAACCACCATACTGTGCTGTTATTCAGATAAAAAACGTATTAATCTAGGTTCCTGGATAGTTTTTATTCCAAAATAATTACCTAAAACGAAATATAAACCAATTGATTTTCACACATTATTACGACGTAAATGTCGCATCTTTAACTTATTCGTTTTGTATTAAAAACGAACACATTTCTTTTGTCATTACAACAGGAACATAGACTATCATTTCAAGGTACTATTAATACAAAAAACAATAGCTAAACATTACATTTTCATTCATAATTTTTGGTATTACGGCACCTATTATAATTGTTCGTTCGGTAGTGCTATCGCATCAAGCATGGGCACAGTTTGCAAGTTAAACAGAGACAGCCTATAGACTCGTTCAAAGCCACCCCGGCCTCTTAAGAAAGTGACGAAGAACAGGAGTCGCCACTAAAAGGAAACATTAAAAGCCCAGACTTCCTTCAGCCATCCACATCAAAAACGCATGCATCAGCTACTACTGCTTGTACACTTTCGACACCACCTTCACTTTCGCATATTTCATCACCATCATCATCGAAAATACCTACTTTAGAACAGCTTAGTCACGACCCAGAGCCATCCTACGCTACATAAAAGAGCTAGGATGGCTTGGGTAGTTGCCGTGAGGGGGAAATGCACAATACACCCCAAGCGGCCGTCAGTGCAGGCCATATCACCCTTGCCACAAATTAGAATTAGCGACTTGAAGACAATGAGTTCCATTCCTTTGCGATACGCATGATGAATTTGGAAGCAAAACGCTTCGTCCACATTCGTGGAATGTCTATCATATAGCGGTGTCGCTAAGCAGTTTGCCTGCATTCAATGACCGAACTGGGATGGGGGAACTAGATTGTGTAGTGCCTTGGCACACTCCGAAAAAAAAAACCAAGGGTCTACCTTGCTGGATGTCCTAAGCTCGGATGCTTTGAATTAGTCAGCTGCTCGCTGCCAATGAGTCTCTTGGCTCTTTGCTCAATGGTGTCAAGAGCCTCAACCTAAACCAACGGGCAGTTCTTAGGATCAGACTACCAAACTAATTTGTACATATACCAAAAAAAGAAACAATATACATTTCATACTTCTCTCTTTATTTACTAACTGATGAAACTATACATGAAATATAATATAAATTATTACACTTGTTTATATATTTGTTATTTAATTTATTTGATACTCGATGTACAAAGTAGAATGAAACAACAAGTTTAAACAATAATTTATTGCCTTAAAATTAAAAAAAGAAATGTACAGTGTAATATTGATTTGACGGCTTCACTATGTTTTATCTTAGCTAATGTTTTAGACAGACAGGACAGTACAAGCAATATCTACTAATATAAAGACGTATACTAAGCCGTAAGTCCCGGTCGTTAGTTGTAAGACAACAGTCGTTCAGTCATGTCGGATTGTCTGAAAAGCCTGACTCTAGGACTGACAGGTAAGCAAAGAGGTGTGTTTGTTTGTATTTTTTATGCCAGATAACTCAACGAAACTCTAAACCGGACATGATTTTTTCCGTGCAAAAATTAAAAATTACATTTTTCAAATACTTTTGACAACCCTACAGTTACATGTGCGGCAATCGGAGATATTTATTACGTACAAAAATTAAACAATATTTAATTTGCCAACCCTATGATTACATCTGTGGCACGTGACCTTTGTTATGGCCACCACTGTCAGATGTCTAGGTCAAAAGGCTATGTGGTGTAGAACGGTAGCTGATGAAATAGGGTTGCAAATGACATTTTTTTTTCATCATCATTTCATTCATCATAACTCGATATTCATGGTGCTGCCGCGAATGCAGTAGTTCCTGTTAGACTCCATACATGTAGCTAGATGTGTGACTTGAGTATTACTACACCTTTCTGTTACACATTGTATATTGCCACAAAAAAAGTTTCACGGATGAGACTAGCATTCCATCACTATCTATCTGGGTAAGCGATGGAGTGGTAACTTGACTGAATATTAAGTATAGAATTGTCATATACTATCCCGCTGTCCTTCCCACTGTCCTGTCCTATCTCTTTACCGATCGATTTCTCCAAAGACAACGTCGAGGGTGCCGATGATGGCCACTATATCAGCCAACATGGAGTTGCGGCCGATCTTCTCCAAAGCCGCGAGGTGAGCGAAGCCGGGGGCTTTTATCTTGCATCTGAAATAAATAAAAAACGAAAATAACTAAAAATTTTATCCCGTGTACCAGTACTCTTTGTTTATGAAAATAATTTGAAACACTTTTTTAAAAACAAGCTTTCAAAATCCGCCATATTGGATTAAGAGTGACGTCATTTTATTTTTCGAGTTATTCTCAGCAAGCCATTTCATTTGATACCCATATTGTAGAAGTGCATTAAAAAAATAACTTGTCCGCCATTTGTGTGTTCCGCCATGTTGGATTTAGAATGACGTCACACAGCTAACCATGCATTGTCATCCAAACTAAACGTGAATACAAAATTTCAGCTCAATCGGTTGAAGATATCTGCTTCAAAATTGAGTTGCAAGATTCCATTCGAACAAACATAGTTACATACATTGCAGGTTAAATAAAAGTTTGTAATTGGCCGATTGTAGCTTGATCTTTAAGTTGACTTGGGTCGTTCAGCACTTTGTCCGTCCGTCCGTCTGTCAGAGGCATCTAGCGTCTAAACCATAAAAGCGAATGACTTCAAATTCTCATAGAATATGTAAAACTACGGCCCAAAGCCAAAATGACATTTAAAATTATATAAATGAAAATATTAAGGGGGCTCCCATACATGTAAGTGGGGAGCAAAATATTTTTTTAACAATGATCTACCCTTGTAGGGTATCGGTGAAAAGGGCTTAACGAGTATATTAAGAAATCGGTTTTAAAAAAAAACTATATTGGAAAATAACGATTTGGTAGGCCGTCAAAGTCACCGTTTTTAGACCTATTTTGCCCCGGGGTCTATCTCAAAAACGGCTTCACACTGAACGCTGAAACTTACGTATAATATCCGTTATACCCTGTACTTGATCAACAAATAGAGAAATCAAACAATTATTATAAAAAAAAAAAGTTATAAGCAATTAACCTTAAAAGTTTTTCTCTGTGGGGCAAAATGTAGGCGCGAGATCTCAGTTCGGCGCGAACGACTAGTTAATTTAAAAAGTTAAATATAATTTACCTGTAAGGCTTGCTCCCGCCATCAGATACCATGTAGAGTCCGAATTCTCCTTTAGGAGCTTCCACTGCGGTGTAGGTAGCCCCGGGCGGCACTTGGTAGCCTTGAGTGAACAGCTTGAAGTGGTGGATCAGGGCTTCCATGGATGTCTGCAAACAAATATATATATTAAGAAACGACAGTCTTTCGTTTGATGGTAAGCGCCACACCTACAATGCTTTCTCACTCAGAGCTCCATACTAAGTTCGATGACTTGATCGCTGTTAGCGATAAGACCGGCGATTGTAGACTTTTAGTTAATTTTATTTATATTTACGTGTTTTCTTGTAAGATGTGTCAATATAGAGTTACCTATCTATCTATAGGCAAACTTTTGTCTACACTAGTCAGTAGCTCGCTACCATTGAGTTTGAAGTAGTCAGCAGCTTGCTACCAATGAGTCCTTGAAGTAGTCAACAGCTCGCTACCAATGAGCCTGAAGTAGTCAGCAGCTCGCTACCAATGAGTCTTTGAAGTAGTCAGCAGCTCGCTACCAATGAATCTTTAAAGTAGTCAACAGCTCGCTACCAATGAGCCTGAAGTAGTCAGCAGCTCGCTACCAATGAGTCTTTGAAGTAGTCAGCAGCTCGCTACCAATGAGTCTTTGAAGTAATCGGCAGCTCGCTACCAATGAGTCTGAAGTAGTCAGCAGCTCGCTACCAATGAGTCTGAAGTAGTCAGCAGCTCGCTACCAATGAGTCTGAAGTAGTCAGCAGCTCGCTACCAATGAGTCTTTGAAGTAGTCAGCAGCTCGCTACCAATGAGTCTTTGAAGTAGTCAGCAGCTCGCTACCAATGAGTCTTTGAAGTAGTCAGCAGCTCGCTACCAATGAGTCTTTGAAGTAGTCAACAGCTCGCTACCAATGAGCCTGAAGTAGTCAGCAGCTCGCTACCAATGAGTCTTTGAAGCAGTCAGCAGCTCGCTACCAATGAGTCTTTGAAGTAATCGGCAGCTCGCTACCAATGAGTCTGAAGTAGTCAGCAGCTCGCTACCAATGAGTCTGAAGTAGTCAGCAGCTCGCTACCAATGAGTCTGAAGTAGTCAGCAGCTCGCTACCAATGAGTCTGAAGTAGTCAGCAGCTCGCTACCAATGAGTCTTTGAAGTAGTCGGCAGCTCGCTACCAATGAGTCTGAAGTAGTCGGCAGCTCGCTACCAATGAGTCTGAAGTAGTCAGCAGCTTGCTACCAATGAGTCTGAAGTAGTCAGCAGCGCGCTACCAATGAGTCTTTGAAGTAGTCGGCAGCTCGCTACCAATGAGTCTGAAGTAGTCGGCAGCTCGCTACCAATGAGTCTGAAGTAGTCGGTAGCTCGCTACCAATGAGTCTGAAGTAGTCAGCAGCTTGCTACCAATGAGTCTTTGAAGTAGTCGGCAGCTCGCTACCAATGAGTCTGAAGTAGTCAGCAGCGAGCTACCAATGAGTCTGAAGTAGTCAGCAGCGCGCTACCAATGAGTCTGAAGTAGTCAGCAGCTCGCTCCCAATGAGTCTTTCTATCAAATACCTTCATTTCTTCTCTAGAGGGTGGCGTTAGCTTGGCATCGTCGGTTTTGACCTCCCCGGGCGGCATCTGATTCAGACATTGGTCTATAATGCGAAGCGATTGCCTCATCTCTTCTATACGGCATAGATATCTGAAATATAGAAAGTCTATATGTACAGGGAATTTCTAAAATACAAGAAACCTCATTCAATGTTAAAAGTTTAATGTTACAAGTTTAATGTTAAAAGTTTAATGTTACAAATTTAATGTTAAAAGTACAGTCGACTTGAGTACCTCCTCCATTTTGTGAAGTCGGTAAAAATATTTTGCCTCCCTCTTGCATGTATGGGAGCATTAATATTTTCATTTATATAATTTTAAAAGTCATTTCTGGCTTTGGGCGTCGTACATATTTTATGATTTGAAGTCATTCGCTTATATGGTTTAGGCGCTAGATGCCTCTGACAGACGAACGGACGGACGGACAAAGTGCTGAACAATTCAAGTCAATTTAGAGATCTCGTTCCTCTCGATCGATAAGAGTCAACGAGGCATATGCTTTGCACACAAATAATAACTAATAATTGATAATGAGAGCAGTTTCGAGCCATTTTGACATCCACAATCCAATCCCAGCTACTGACATGTTGACATGTGTGTGTGTGTGTGTGTGTTACTGACCTATCGTAGCAATCGCCGTTGGTGCCGATGGGCACGTCGAACTCTACATGTTCGTACGCATCGTAGGGCTGCGACTTGCGGAGGTCCCATTTGATACCGGACCCGCGAAGCATGACACCACTTAAAAAAAAAAACAAGTAACACTTTAAAAAGTGTTTGAAAATCAAGTTTTTAATACCAGTTGCTAATAAAAAAGGATGAAAGATGATGATGAAGGACAACTAATTTGTCCGAAACTAGTCGACTACAAAGTAAGTCGACATTAAGACGTGTTTCAAGCCGTACACAACATCAATTATACATAATTACGCCAAATTTGAGTCCCATCGGACATCGGGAAGTGGGTCTAATTTAAAATTCAATTGATTGGGTGGACGTTATCAACACAACGTGTAGCTAACTGCAATGTTAGACTCGTTGGTCGAAGCAGTATCAATAACTGTTTCGGTAGATGACGTCACAAATGCCCGTAAGACGTTAATAATAAGGAAAGTATAATTTCGTCGCTTCAGGCAGGGCTTGAGTAGGCCATAGGGTGTCACGCCGTTCGCTGAGCGAACGGCGTGACACCCTATGGCCGCGGGTTCGATACCCGCCTCAAGCGACATTTTTTCCTTTCTAAACTTACTACTATACACCTAATTGTTTTGGGACAAAGTCTATCATAAATTCAATGAACGAAGAATTATCTCACCTAAACTTAAGTGAGCCTTGCGCGTTCACCTCGTCGTAAATATTCGCTATTCAAACTAACTAAAATCTTCATCATTAATTCAATGTACGAATGATTTAATGAACGACGTGTTATTCACCTGAACCCGTATTTCGATAAATCATCGCATCAATATTTTTGAATCAAATCCAACTGTTTGTCATACATTCAATGAACGAATGAACGAAGTATTATCTCACCTGAACCCATAGTTAAGTGCTTCATGCGCGTTCACCTCGTCGTTAATATTCGCAATTCGAACCAAGGGGCCGTTCAAGTATTACGTAACCAGTTTATTTCCTTGCTTTGCTTATTTTTGATGACATGGGGGGTAGGGGGGTCTAGATGATGATTACGTCATCCGTAGTTATTTACTTTTTTACACATATGGCACCTCACACATTGTCTATGCTTGAAAACGAAACGCATTTTCGGGGATTCCTTCGAATAATGTATACGTTTAGGTATTTTCTTATTTCTAGAATTACAACTTCTGCTCATGAATCAATAAAAAAACAATATATTAAGTAGGTAATAGAAAAATGTTTACGTAAATATGGGGGGAGGTAAATAAATGTAATAAATCTGCTTACGTAATACTTGAACGGCCCCCAACTAAAATCTTCAACATTCATTCAATGAACGAATGATTTAATGAACGACGTATTATTCACCTGAACCCGTATTTCGATAAATCATCGCATAAACGTTTTCGAATCAAACCCAACGGTTTGTCATAAATTCAATGAACGAATGAACGAAGTATTATCTCACCTGAACCCATAGTTAAGTGCTTCTTGCGCGTCACCTCGTCGTAAATATTTGCGAATCAAACCAACTAAATTCTTAAAATGATTTAATGAACCGACGTATTATTCACCTAAAGCCTCATTTCTATAAATCATTGCATAAACGTTTTTGAATCAAACCCAAAGGTTTGTCATAATTTCAATGAACGAATGAACGAAGTATTATCTCACCTGAACCCGTAGTTAAGTGCGTCCTGCGCGGTAACCACTCCGATGTCCTTTGTTCGCTGCACCCAGATCCTGTTCGTTGTTAGAACATCCTCTACTTCGTCCAAACGCTCGCCGAACTTGCTCGCGAACTCATATATATCGTCCATTAGACCAATGGGCATGTCCTGGAACAATATTAAAAAGTATTTATAATCAATCTTTTACCAGCTTAAAAAAAACCGACTTCACCACTTTATCTTCGGAACTTTTATCAGATTAGATGTACTAATCACGCATTATTGACGATATTTCAAGAACTACTGATCAGATCTTAATCAAATTTAAATGGGACCAATTGGAAAGCAACATCTTTCAAATAAAAAAATAATCGTCAAAATCGGCTCACAATGAAAGAAGTTATGAGGTAACTTTTGAAGTCGGTAAAAATGAGAACATCGTTAACGTAGTCCACGGAATACGCATTATTGACGATATTTCAAAAACTACTGATCAGATCTTAATCAAATTTAAGTGGGACAATTAGAAAGCAACATCTTTCAAACAAAAAAAAATAAGGCAGTCGACTAGAGTATCTCCTCCTTCTTTGTGAAGTCGGTAAAAAAACTAACTTCATTGCTTATATTTCGGTTTTGGATAGACCGATTTCGATAAAAAAATACCAAAGGACCAACTCTGAAGTATACTCTACCAAACAAAAAAAATCATAAAAATCGATTCATAATTATTGGAGCGATATCGTGTAAAATACGTACAAAAAAACAGTACAATTTAGAACCTTCTTTTTTGTAGTCGGTTAAAAAGGACTAAACAGTCATATACTTAAGATGGCTTATTCGTTTTGTCTTCTCTCTCGCTCGCACACTTCGATATTTTTAATAAATACAATTATCTACGTGTTTTTGAAACTGTTTTCACTATATAAGTTTGTGAGTAAGTTTGTTTGTTCCCTCTTCACGCTTTAACGGCTGAACGGATTATGATGAAATTTGAAATGTACATAGCTTATACCTAGGATTAACACATAGGCTACCTTTTAACTTGATAATAGCGGGCGAAGCCGCGGAGCATGGCTAGTCAGAGTATAAATCCGAAAGTTTGTGTCGTGTATGTATGTTTGTTTTTCCTTCACGTTTAAATTAGGAATGTACATAGCTTATACCTAGGATTAACATATACTCTACTTTTTAACTTGACAATCGTAGGCGAAGCCACGGGGCACAGCTAGTATGAATATAAAACCGGCCAAATGCGAGTCGGACTCGCGCACGAAGGGTTCCGTACTATTATCTATAAAAAATCAAGTTTGTTGTATGGGAGCCCCCCTTAAATATTTATTTTATTTTATTTTTAGTATTTGTTGTTATAGCGGCAATAGAAATACATCATCTGTGAAAATTTCAACTGTCTAGCTATCACCGTTCTTGAGATACAGCCTGGTGACAGACGGACGGACGGACAGCGAAGTCTCAGTCAAGTATTACCGTTTTTACCCTTTGGGTACGGAACCCTTATAAAAAAAGGATATGTATGAATATAATCATCATCGATCACATCGTCGCTTACCATCAGGTGAGATGGTGATCAAAAGTATGCCTTGCCTATCTAGACCAAAAAAAATAATAAAAAAAATATAGTTGAGCAATTATTATAATGTCTACACGGACAAAGCCGGGGCGGGACAGCTTGTCAAAATAAAGAAAAATGATATAAGAGTAAAAAGATTAATTCAGAAAAACAATCTAAAAATATTTTTAACAAAAGCAAAAAGTGAAGCAACTGGCAGGCCCCGACGAGATTCGAACTCGTGATCTCCTGTTTACTAGACAGGCGCTTTAACCAACTAAGCCACGGCGCCGCTGTACGGCGAAACGAAATTAGCTTACTGATGATAATGGCGAAGATTATCAGATAAAAAACACGATACCACGCAGTTGAATATATGATATACTAGCCATGCTCCGCGGCTTCGCCCGCTATTATCAAATGCAAGTAGCCTATGTGTTAATCCTAGATATGAGCTATGTACATTCCAAATTTCATCCAAATCCGTTCAGCCGTTAAAGCGTGAAGAGGGAACAAACATACTAACACACTTACACACAAAGAAGATGTTCCAAAATTGAAGGAGCCTGGGCCAGCACCATGTACCATATACATACATATAGCTATACAATATAGTAACCGTTTTTGAATGTTTATTTCCTTTACTTTTATTTCGTTTTAATGTACATTTAATTTTTTTTATCTTGGTACATCGATAGCAACACAACACAGTTACAAATGGCGGATTGCGACAATATTGAACTGTCATTTTGACGTGTCATTCATTGACAATGATCATTCATTGTAAACAACATACCAATTCTAAAATTTGGGTTTCGTTATAATTATAAAAGGACTATAGAATATATATGTTACTCGATTGAAACTCACAACAGAGTGACATTCAGTATCTTCTTGTAATGACTGCCCCAAAAATAGGGTTAACATATTTAAAAACTCACTAAATAATAATTTGAGGGTACAGCTGTAATATTCTGCAGATTAATTTATTTGTATTTTTAAGGAAATGCAATATTTTTCCCTATTTTTCTATGTATGGTACATAGTGCTGGCCCAAAATGAAACATCTCCTTTCGGATTTACAATATTAGTAGGATAAGTAACGAGGGAATGCGTAAAATACGATTCAAGGTATAAAAATAATTATACCACACTAATATTATAAAGGTGAAAGTTTGGTTTGGCGGTTTTTTTAGCGCACGTTAGAATAGCTCGCAGATGGCAGAATTTTTTCCTACTTACTTGACACTTATCGTTATATTTTGGACAGTTCACACAACATCTTTATAAATTACTAGCCGTGCCCCGCGGCTTCGCCCGCTATTATCAAGTTAAAAAGTAGCCTATGTGTTAATCCTAAGTATAACCTATTTACATTCCAAATTTCATCCAAATCCGTTCAGCCGTTAAAGCGTGAAGAGGGAACAAACATACTTACACACTTACACACAAACTTTCGGATTTATTATATTAGTAGGATAGCCTATGTGTTATTCTGATGTATAAGCTATATTATTGTAAAGTTTTATTAAAATTCATTCAGTAGTTTTTGCGTGAAAGAGTAACAAGCATCATAATATTAGTAAGAATCCTACTAATATTATAAATCCGAAAGTTTGTGTGTAAGTGTGTAAGTATGTTTGTTCCCTCTTCACGCTTTAACGGCTGAACGGATTTTGATGAAATTTGGAATGTACATAGATTATACCTAGGATTAACACATAGCCTACTTTTCAACTTGATAATAGCGGGCGAAGCAGCGGGGCACGGCTAGTATAATATAATTAGCAGTCTATGTAGAAAATCGTCAGAATTGTAATAAATAGTAATCATACATTTCAAATTAGAACATACAAACACAAACTTCATTATTACAAAAAAATGTGTGTGTGATGTGAATGTTTCCGGCACCAATGACACAAGTCATCGAACTTAATGTGGGGCTGTGGGTGTGAAATTTAAACGCTTTCACACTCACAGCTCCACACTAAGTTCAATGACTTGTGTCGTGGGTGCCGGAAACATTTACATCACACACACAATCACAACCAGAACCAGAAACACAAATTTTCCTTGGGGAGAAAACTTGTGTTCCCGCCGGGAATCGAACCCGATACCCCTGCTTAGAAGGCGAACGCTCACCCAACTGAGTCAACGGGCAATTTATGTATAACTTTGTCAGGGTTACTCACCAGAGACACTCCCCCGGGTCTAATGTAAGCGGCGTGCATTCTGGCTCCACTCACTCTCTCGTAGAACTCCATCATCTTCTCCCTCTCCTCGAACAGCCAGAAGAAGGGAGTGAGAGCTCCCACGTCCAGGGCGTGGGTGCCGATCGCCATTATGTGGTTCAGGAGACGAGTTATCTCGGCGAACAGGGCTGGAATTGTAACACGCTCCTTTACACATACGGTCAATTCCTACAATTTTTACTGAGTTACCATTGAGAATGTTTTAATCCTATTTAATATTATAAATGCCTTGTGTGTAAGTATGTTTGTTCCCTCTTCACTCTTGAACGGCTGAACGGATTTGGATGACATTTGGAATGTACATAGATTATACCTAGGATTAACACAAGGCTACTTTTTAACTTGATAATAGCGGGCGAAGCCGCGGGGCACGGCTAGTTATAAATAAATAAAATGATAACTTAAAAAACCGACTTAACGCTGAAGTATGATCGACCAAAAAGAATCATCAAAATCGATTCATAATTGGTGGAATTATCGCATAATATACATACAATCGAATTGAGAACCTCCTACTTTTTGGAAGTATTTGTTCCTCGAACGGTATAATCTGGGAGTCTTTAGGTCAAGAATGAATAGGTACCTTTTAGGCAAGCATGCTACATCTTCGGCCGCATCAGGTGAGATTGTGGACAAATGCTTGCCTACCGGGCATAAAAAAATGTATTGCCACCATACATACATATTTACATTTCAAATTACACATGAAAACGTTGAGGTTCCGTAGCAATAGGAGTGTAACGTAAACAATTCCATGGACACATAGTGCTATTGTGTATTTTTTACAATAATAAACGCTTTCACACTCACAGCCCCACATCAAGTTCGATGACTTGTACGACACAAGTCATCGAACTTGATGTGGGGTGTCAGATACATTCACATCATAATCATAATCATCATTTATTCACCTTATAACAAAGTACGTTATAACAGGTATGTCAATTACAATTAATATATTATTATTATTTAACCATTAATTACAAAAATTATAAAAACAATAAATTATATAAATAAATGCATTTAAAATGAGCAGAAAAACAAATATTAACAAAATTAAAGACAGTATTCATCAGTTATACATCACACACACAAACAGAACCAGAACCACAAATTTTCCTTGGGGAGAAAACGTGTGTTCCAGCCGGGAATCGAACCCAATTCCCTGCTTGAAACAAAAAAAAAGATCAAGGTCACGCGCCCCAGTTGTAATTGTAGGGTTGTCAAAAATATTCGAAAAATATAATTTATAGTTTTTGTACTTAAAAATTATCTCCGATTTCGAGTTTCGTTCTCTGGCAGACGATTCCTGGCACGATACACATACACACCACCAAGTATTACTACATCTTTTTGTTACAGGTTGTAAATATTTAAATATACAAATACTCACTCCTTATGTACTTGGCCCGTATTGGTATGTCAATGTTGAGAAGTTTCTCCACGGCAAGGCTGTAACATTGTTCGTTGCACATCATAGACACATAGTCTAGCCGGTCCATGTACGGAAGCGCTTGTGTGTACGTTTTGTACTCGATCAACTTCTCCGTGCCTCGGTGGAGGAGGCCTATATGAGGATCAGCGGCTCGGACTGTCTGTCAATTAAACTTTTGTTTAGAAATATAAGAATTTGAAATGTGTTGCTTACAAGCATGGACTTGAAAGTTATAAGGCTTAACCTCATCAAATCATGAGTGAAGGAGGAAAATGTAAGTGTGTACTTCTAAATTTGTAGGACCTAGGGCGCTTCACTTGATTTGAAGTATAGATGCACTACATTTTCACCGAATTATTTAAAATCTTCTCTATCTAAAGGTTGTCTGGAAGAGATCATTCAGTTTTTTTTGTATTATTTTAAGTGATTTATGTAAGGTGTGACAATAAAGCGTTATCTATCTACACTAAGTTCAAAGATTGAAGAATTCTATTTGAGGGACTGAAAATATTCACATCACACATACAATTATACCCAAAATTTCAAGTCACAGGTGAACAGGTTCTATGACAAACATGCTCCATCATGAACTGCAACGCGGCATCGTCACTTTCTATCAGGCGAAATAGTTGTCAAACATTTGCCTTCTGAATTAAAATAAAATTAGAAACACAAATTTCCGTTCATATTCTCACCGGGAATCGAACCCGATACCCGTTGCTTAGTAAGCAGACGCGCAAAAATCAAACAAACATTAGTTTTCTTGCTACATACCTCTCCATCCAATTCGAGTACGAGTCGCAGCACGCCGTGGGCCGCTGGGTGTTGCGGCCCAAAGTTGAGAATCATGTTGCGGACCTGCTTCTCAGTTGGGGAGACAATGCCTGAAACATTAGACCAACTTTTTATCATCTAATGGAGAAGTTAAGCATACTAAGAAAGGAGATAAGCGAGATGTTCGCCTGATGGTTACCAATAAGCGAAATAATCCACTATCGATTCAAAATAAGGTACAATATCATAAATGAAAGAAAAAAACATAAATAAATTTTACATACATCCAGACGGACGGCGTCGCGTCACCTATTTATGGTTGAAATAGCGTTCATTGACACGAAACGTTTCGCGTTTTCGTTCGTTTATAGAACAGCAAAAGATTGGAACGCTTTGCCGACATCTGTATTTAGCGAAAGGTAATTTGGATGTGTTCAAAAGAAAAGTGAATAGGTATTTACTGAGAAAGCATGTTCCACCTTAGACACCATCGTCACTTACCATCAGGTGATTGTAGGCAAACGTTTGCTTTAGTCTGTTAAAAAAAAATATTAACAAAATGTTTACAGTAATAGGTTTTTTTTTTTTTTATTTGTGACAGGCTAGTGTTTGACCACTATCTCACCTGATGGTAAATGAGAATGTGATCGAAGCTGGTAAACACACTAGACCTGGAATACGCAGGCTCTCAAGGATGACTGCCGGAACACCGTATTTGGCTTGGCGGCAGACTTTCAACTTGATGGTGGTAAGCTACTTTGGTAGCAAGCCAGGCGAGCAACTCACAAAATGCTCTACCACCTCTCAAATGTCACCTGATTAGCACACCCCGGGGACCACGTGTAAGGAGCCAGACTTAAGGGGTATCTTCCTACGGACGTGGGTGACTCAGCCCCCGGTTCACTAAGTGCAGTTAAATTTAGACTATATTTTTAAATAAAGAAACATTCTAGGTTAAATCCGTGCCCGGTAACTTTGAATAACACATAATATTCCATCTTTACCATTGTCAACATGGGTGACAATTTTGTATTGACTGAGAGAGTGTGAGTACAGCGTCTAACTTAGCTTGAGCAAAAATGCTTTCGATGTCCGTCTGTTCTCCTCTACAGGTTGCATTTCAACCGATTCTCATGAGCAGATTCGATAATTTTATTGAATTATTTGATTGTAAATTTTTTAAAATGATGAAAATTGGGTTTGACAGCGTTAAACAAAACAAATTTTAGCCATTTCCAAAAATATGCAAGGTCATCTCACAGAGCCACTCAGTAGTCTAACGTACGTACTGTTGTATGGTGGGTGTTTGAGTAATGCGGTGATCTCGTTTGGATACATCACCGCTCCCTCGAAGTCCTTCACAAAGTCTGCGTCGGGCATCCATTTTGAAGCATTACGTTGAGAGCTGGAATATAATAATTTAGAATAAACATGAACACTCTGTGAATTGTATAAATGCCAGAATATGTGCCATACAAGATTCGGAATAGCAAGTATGCAAAACATACAAAATCTTGATCAAAAATGGGACCAATTGGAAACAAAGGTTAAAAAACATCAATTAGGTATATATTGCACTTACATTTGTATGATCAGATTAGATGTACAAAACACGCATTATTGACGATATTTCAAGAACTACTGATCAAATCTTGATCAAATTTAAATGGGACCAATTGGAAAGCAACATCATTGAAACAAAAAAAAAATCTATTTCAGTTCACATGGAAAGAAGTTATGATTATGAAGTTATAACACACATAAAAAAATACAGTCAACCTGAGTAGAGCTCGTTCAAGCTGAAATGACGCGCCCCACTACTTAATTAGTTTATTTAGATGTGTGAGTGCAAATATTAATGACGACACTTCATCTGTATGGGAGCGTCGATTGTTCAGTGAACAATGGATCTGCACGTGTACCTACAAGACGGTCGACAAGTCGGGTGATAAATCCGACCGTAAATGCGAAGGTGGGGCCCTACACTAAGTTCGATAACTTGTGGCGTGGGTGCCTGTTACATACTCACTTAGTTATTGCAGACTGGCTTGAAGGTAGTTTCGAGCTTCAATTAAACTTGCAAATTACCCACATTCACAAACAATCACTAAGTAGGTATATGTAGGTAGGTAGAGGAACTGTCTTTGGCAAGTCCACACAATCACATACACCACATGCCTCCCTTTACAGTTTGTTTATAAATATTACATTACACTATGTCCTAGTTGCACTATCACTATTCTAACTAAACTAAGAAGACATCTTTTATCTATCCTCCTAATTTTCCAACCTATCTCCTTCGTATGTTACCACTGCATCATGTGGTATTCCGAGCAGGTTACGCATTTCATTGTTTGGGCCTGGAGTGTCATTAGAGTCCCGTCTTCTCAGTTGATTTATATGCCTAGTCACTACAGGACCATTCTCCATTTTTACCAAGAATCGCACTGGGCCTTTAACTCTAAATATCTCTCCTTTCACCCACTTCTCCCCTCTGGAGTAGTTTCGTAGCCAAACTTTGTCTTTAATTCTAAATACTCTGATGGGTACTTCCATATTGCTCTCTATCTGTTTCTGAGCTACTGGTGTCACAGAAAATGGGTGTATCATGTCAAATCTTGTCCTGAATCTTCTTTTATTCAACAACTCTGCAGGAGATTTTCCAGTAACTGTACTTGGAGCAATCCGCAACCCAAATAATAATCTTGGCAGTTTCACATCAACATTAGCTCCAGGCAGGCTTCGTAATTTATTTTTTACCGTCTGTACTGTTCTCTCAGCTTGTCCGTTGGATGCTGGACTGTATGGTGGTGTTAATATGTGCCGGATTCCATTAGACTTCATAAAGTTTCTGAATTCTTCAGATGTGAAGGCCGTTCCATTGTCTGAGACTACCACCTCTGGCAATCCTTGTTCTGAAAATATATTTCTCAGAGCTTTAATCGCACACTGACTTGACGTAGATCTTACAACCTTAACTTCTGGCCACTTTGAGTATGGATCAATTACAATAAAATATATCTTTTGTTGAAAAGGCCCAGCAAAATCTACATGTAATCGCTGCCACGGATTAGAGGGAGTAACCCAGGAGTGTGCGGTACTTGCAGGCATACTTCTATTAACTTGACAACTATCACAGCTTGTGACCAGAGCTTCTATCTCATGGTCAAGTCCTGGCCACCAAAAATAGCTCCGCGCTATTGATTTAGATACAACTATACCATCATGTGTTTCATGTAATGCTGCCAACATATATTCCCTCATTGGAGGAGGAATTACAACTCTACTTCCCCAAATGATGCAGTCATTACTAATAGATAGCTCGTTTCTCTTTAACCAATAAATTTTTAGATTTGGTTCAAATACTCTCTCTGGCCATCCATGCAAAATCCAATACTTTATTTTAGCTAACACTTCATCTTGTGCTGTTTGTTCTGCAATGTCTTTAGGCGAGTACTGCAGTGCGCTTGGTGTCTCAGAGAGAAGTAAAATATCCTCCATGTCTTCCATGAGAGGCTGCCCGTTGTCGGTCTCCAAAGGCCATCTACTGAGTGCGTCAGCATTACCTATGCTGGCTCCACTTTTATATACCAAGTCATAATTATGAGAATTTATCTTCAATGCCCATCGCATCATTCTCGGTGACAGCACTTTAGGTATAGCTTTATTCGGGCTCAATATTCCAAGCAAAGGCTTATGATCTGTATATATAACAATATGCCTCCCATAGACATATTGGTTAAATTTATCCAAGCCAAACATTATAGCTGCTGCCTCTTTATCGATTTGGGCATAGTTTCGTTCTGTTTTAGATAATGTCCGTGAACCCATAGCAATCGGTTTTTCAGATCCATCATCCATTATATGTGCCAGCACCGCACCTACCGCATATTCTGATGCATCGCAAGTTAAGGTGACTTTACGATTATTATCGAAATGGATTAGAGTCTGCTCACTAGATAGCGCCTTTTTTGCTTTAACAAAGGCCGCTTCTTCATCTTTTCCCCACTTCCATTCAGCATGCTTGTCTAGGAGCCTGTGTAGTGGCTCCAACACTGTTGCTTTATCTTTCATAAACCTCTCATAGAAGTTTAACAATCCTAGAAAAGCCTGAAGTTCTTTAATATTTCTCGGCTTACTTGCATTTTCTATGATTTTTACTTTCTTTTTACTTGGATGTATGCCTTCCTTATTTACTACATAACCCAAAAACTCTACTTCATTTGTAGCAATTTCGCATTTTTTTTTATTGAGTCTTAATCCCACATTTTTCAGACAATGCAGCACCTTTTCCAGTATACAGTTATGTTCTTCTTTGTCTTTTCCACTTACTAATATATCGTCAAGCAGCACTGTTACACCTTTTATTCCTGCGAGCGTAGTAGACATTACTCTTTGGAAAATACCCGGACAGGCTTTCAATCCATATGGCAACCTTTTCATTTTATAAAGTCCTTTAGTTGTATTGATAGTCAGGAGCTTTGCTGTCTCTTCTGAGACTTTCAGTTGTGTATACGCTTCTTTGAGGTCTAATTTTGTAAAAACTTGTCCCCCTGCCACTTCTGACAATGATTCATTGATTGTGGGCTGAGGATATGTATCTGTATCTGTTGCTAAATTGACAGTCAACCGATAGTCACCACATAATCGTACACTTCCATTGTTTTTAATTACTGGCACCACCGGTGTGGCCCAGTCTGAATACGGTACTGGTTCGAGTACACCTGTACGTACTAATCTATCGATTTCTTCATTCACCTTATCCCTTATGGCAAATGGAACAGGACAGCTCCTCATAAACTTAGGCTGTACTTCAGGCTTGCAATTAATGACTACTTCCGGGCCAGTGTATTCTCCTAAACCTTCTTTAAATACTTCTTCATATTTAATTATCATGTCTGATAAGGATTCCATTGTTTGGACTTCAATTGAGTTCACACCTTCCAGCGATATACCAAGTGATAAAAACCAGTTTCTTCCAAGAAGATTTCCCTTTCCTTCTCCAATTAGTAGTGGCATATCTCCTTTAAAGTTTTTATATTCAATCAAGACTTGAGTCGTGCCGTATAATGGTACCTTGTTGTGAGTCCAGGTATGAAGATTTAACCCACTCTTTTTCATATTTGGTACACCATTTGGCCAAACTTTCTTGGCTTGTTCAACTGACATAATGGTATAGGAACATCCTGAATCGACTTCAAACACCACTGGATCTCCATTTACCTTAAGTTTTGTATATACTGGTGGCACACGGTCTACACCTTCAATGCAATTTATACCATTCATGTATTCTTCCTTTTGTTCGTGCATTTCAAGAACATTCGCATTATCTTTCTGCTTGCACATTTTTGCTATGTGGCCAATTTTTTTACATGCATTACACTTAGCTTTACTAAATCTACATTTGTGATATAGATGGCTTCCTCCACACCTATAGCAACACAATCTGTTTTGATTGTGCCCTTTGATCACATTCACTTCCATTGGCTCCACTTCACCTTCATAGCTCATGGTCGCTTGTTGAGTGGGTAGTGAAGCAACTGGTATTTTTATGATTTTTAGGTCTTCAACCCTTTTTTCAGCTTGCAGTGCCATTTCTAATGCTGTCTCATATGTGAGATTCGCAACATTTAAAAGTTTTTCTTGTAACTTTACATCTTTCACTCCACATACCAACCTGTCTCGCAATGTCCGTTCTAAATCCATAAAATTACAGTACCTGGTCATTTTTCTGAGTTCTGCAATGTAATCCATCATAGATTCATCCTTGCCTTGATTGCGCATGTGGAATTTGTATGATTCTACTATTTCATTAGGCCGTGGTCGAAAATGATTTTTTAACTTTTCACCTACCTGTGCTAGTGTAACCTCACTTACAATCTTTGGAAACACTAAGCTTTTCACTAATTGGTACAGTCCATCCCCACAAGAAGCGAAAAATATGGCTTTTTGCTTGGTTATGTCAACCACCCCCTGTGCTTCTACAAAAAACCCGAATCTCTCTGAATATGATTCCCAGTCACCATTATTCACATCAAAAGTTTCGAATCTTATGTCAGCCATTGTTTTAACACTATATTTCACTTTCTAACACTTTATTTCACACGTAAATCCTAATTTTCCTCGTCGCCAATGTTACATACTCACTTAGTTATTGCAGACTGGCTTGAAGGTAGTTTCGAGCTTCAATTAAACTTGCAAATTACCCACATTCACAAACAATCACTAAGTAGGTATATGTAGGTAGGTAGAGGAACTGTCTTTGGCAAGTCCACACAATCACATACACCACAGTGCCGAAAACATTCACATCACACACACAATCACAACCAGAACCAGAAACACGAATTTTCCTTGGAGAGAAAACTTGTGTACCCACCGGGAAATGAAGCCGGGGGTATCAGGTAGTGCTTTGAAGACGAATGTGCACCCAACTAAGGCAGTTCATATGCAATATGTTGGTTATTTTTATGTATTGCTGATAATATATCAAACATTATGGTTGTGTACATATCTTCCTGAAACTACTTATATAGCACATATTTAGGCAGGTTTACACTTTATAGACTTCATATATATCCATAGACACAAGTCATCAAACTCAGTGTGGGGCTATGGGAAGAGTAATCTAATGGACCAACTTAAATTAGTTTTACAAGTTTTTATTTAGTTTCACCTGTCCCACTATCAGTTGGTCTGTAATCAAATGTTGCAAGCTAAATTAGACCCACTTCCCGATGTCCGATTGGACTCAAATTTGGATAAATTATTTATCTATGGTGACAGTACAATGATATTTAGAAATGAAATATATTATTAAGTCTTCAAGTCTAGAGTGAATAGGTACCTAGTAGGTAAGTATGCTTCATCTTCGGCCGCATTGTCACTTTCCATCAGGTGAGATATTGATTCACTTATTTTGGGGACTTTGCCGAACATTAAAGATTGTTTAAACCATAGGAAATATAGGCAATTGGTCAGTAGTTATAAGACTAAGTTCTATTTATTAATAAAATGAGAAAATACATACTTGATTATAGAAACAAAGTCAAAATGACCATGTAGCACTAATAGCAGTAATTTTGAGTATTCATATTAATTTGAGGCATGTCCTATCCCAATTAGAAGAATCTTGAAATCTATATACTATTCAAAGGAAGTATCTATATTGTTTATGCAAGGTGTATGTGGACCATTTGGTGATAAAGGCCAGGAAATAACAATAAAATTATTAACTAGATATTTAATTAGCTACTCCAGAACTTCTGAGTTTATTAAATATATACCAAATAGAATTAATAACTCAAAAATCAATATAAGCAAAACCATAACAAATAACACATCTCTAATTATTTCTGGTATAAAGATAACAAACTCAATGTGAGATTATTAAGAATAAATATGTTTAATGTGTCGGAAAAAGACCGTAAATGGTCAAAATTTCTATGTTTTCAATAAATGTAACCTCAAAAGTTACATAATTTTCTAATCAAAATTATATACTAATTGAACTTGTTATTAAAGCACTGTCTAATCTAAACTCACTTCACATTATAAATAGCCGGTAGGTTCTTCAGTAAAGCGGCATTTTGGCCAAAACTTGGCGATTTTCGCAGCAAAACATTCAGCAGAGAGGCCATTTTCAGGACCGAATGACGTTTTTTTGACAGTGCAAATTACTTGATGACATGTTGTCAATTATGGTTTAGAGAATTAGAGATGAGGGTGAGGCACAAAACCGATAAATTACAAGTGTTTCAGTAGAGTTCTGGTTTAATCCAAACTTATAAGAGTTATTATTAGATGTACTTATATTATATTAGTAGTATTTATTATGTTTTGTTATCAAAATAAACTATTTCATCGTATTATGTAGTTCATGTAGGTAATTTGCTCGTTACTTGCATATTTATTTGACTTCGACTAACATAAGAAGGGGGATAAATTCGACTGTTTATTTTGTTTATCCGGTTATAACTTACCTTTTAATTGCTCGCTGGCGTAGTAGCGTGCGTGTTCGCCTTCAAAACGGCGGGTTCGATTCCTGATGGGAACACAAGTTTTCTCCCACGGGAGGGTTATGTTTCTGGGTTTGATGAAAAATATTTTTTTTATTTGCTCGATAGACAAGCATTTGACCATTCTCACCTGATTTACACTCTTGGCTTGAAGTTGTATGTGTGACGTGAATGTTTACGGACCCACGACACGTAAACTTTTTATCTACCCGTGTGGGTATCGTTGAAAAGAGCAAGCAGAGTACGAAACCGTTTTAAACAAAATTTATGTTGGAAAGTAACAATTTGTTAAGCCACCAAAATCACTGTTTTTAGACTTATGAGCTTTTTAGAACCGGGATCTATCTCAAAAAGCAAAATAGGCAAGTAGCTCCCGCCAAGATTCCTCGAGGGAAATTGCCCTCGGCGCCCAGACTAGGCAACAATGGACAACATTGAGGCCTATTCCTGACACTCATAAAGAAGCGCCAGAAGCAAATACTTCAATTGACTTTTCTTAGGTAATAAAGTAGGCACGAGACCTCCGTTCGGGGCGAGTTACTTGTAATCTTATACTTTAAAACATGATAAGCGCCGGGCATTGCCGCGCAGGAGTACCTATGAATTTCATTGTTGAAATCGAAGTGTCACGGTACTGTAATAGACGAGCGCGACGCTTACCACCAGATGATCGACTCGCTTGTTGCATCTGTCAGGTGCATAAAAAAAATAGACATTCTTAAAAGAAAACATCACTTTAATCTTAAATAATAGCAGTTATGTTGTAATTAGTTTTATATTATTACATAAATAAATTATTTACTAAATTAAGAAAAATGTATACATCCTATAATAAACTAGAAACTCGGTGGAGTCATCAATATTTACATACAAATCGTGGTCTATAGTCATACAAGTTCATTCAGTTTTTAAATGCAAACTATATATTTTAATAGGCTGTAAATGCAAAATTAAATATAAAAACTGGTACATAATCTTGACTACAACAGCAGCAGATTCAGGTACTTTTGATATAAATCAAGCCCTAAGAACTAAATATACAATTAATGTTTGCTGTCTTCTTGGATCATATGCTGGCCCGAGCTATAGTAAAAGTATTCTTGATCGTATACTCCATCACTGAAAGTCGTGTCCTGGACACGACTTTCAGGTAATGAAGTATCCGATCAAGGATATGGTTACCGGTGTTGAACGGCATTAGCTTTATTTATTATGCTCCTCCTTTTCATGAAACACGTAATGAGAACGTAAAATATGTATCTATTTTAGTTGCAACTGATCTTGAGATCAAATGAGACCAAACGTTATGATCGGTTAATGAGAAAATCTGATACTATGATGCGTTGGGAAGTACCCATCAAATCAAACGGATTGTTCTTTGTATAGTATCTTATCAAACAGATTCTTTGTATAGACAGTCCATTGATCCGCACGCTACGGTTCGTTCGAATCTGCTCATCGGCAATGCCGACGCCGCGCCGTTGCTCCAAGGGGCAACTTTTGCGATGCGTGCCGATGTTGCATACGGAATCATTGTCACATAAATATATTCCGCACGTACGCTGACTAAGAAAATCCGCATGAAGCGGCATCGGCAATCCCACTGCTGGTAGATGCGTCGGCAAATCCGATCGCTGTCGATACAGTGGACGCATTGTGAAAAACTATCCGTTTGATATCGCATTTATGCTTATGATGCGGACATGTGGACGCTTGACTTAAGCCAGGTGCTCTGTGAGCGGCAAATAATAACCAAATAGTGGATATTATCGCTTAATTGATATTATCTTGTCTTATGTAGTTCATTTTAATGAGCCTGATTTACACAAATCGTAGTTCAGTCCTATTTTTACCCCTATGTATTTATGTATATTTGTTCCTTTGTCTAAATTAAATGCGAAGGTCGGTTTTGGTGATTCGTCAATCGATTTGTTTAAGTCGTGCGAGAATCACTAAAGATATAACAGTAATCAAAATTCAATATGGCCACCGCACGCCATATTGTGAAAAATTAAGAAATTAAATTTGTCACAGTCAAGTATTATTTATTTTCAAATATCATTGAATATTTTTTTTAAATCATCTTTGGGTTCCTTTTACCATTTTTTATTTCAAATGACCATTTATAACGAATTACGAGTTAGTTGGCAACCATTCTCACTAAAATGTTTAATACTTATAAATTATAATATAACTAAACGCAAGCAAAGCTTAAAAAAACCGGCTTCACCGCTTATATTTTGGTTTTAGCTTGATCGATTTTGATAAAATGTATATGGGACCACCTCTGAAGTATAATCTACCAAAAAAAACATCAAAATCGATTCATAATTAGTGGATATATCGCGTAACATACATACAAAAAAAATATACAGTCGAATTGAGTACCTTCTTTTTTTAAATGGGTTAAAGTAGGTTCTTTTCGCAGTCGAGATTTTTGAATTTTAAGTAAGTACATTAACTTACATTCAAATGATCATAGCTTGCGATATTAGTGCTTACATAAGTTAAAAAGTAATGTTTATTAAGATTTATAGGTATTTTCTAGGTAAGCATGCTATATCTTCGGCCACATCATCACTTTCCATCAGGTGAGATAGCAGCCAAATGCTTACCTATCTGGCATAAAAAAAAAGATTACATATAATAAATGCACACTCATTGGAAGAAGTAGTAAATGCTTTACGACAGTAATCAACCCAGCACCATGCTAACAACGTTTGCCTGTTCACCTCTTACTGATTACTTGCTTACTCTGTAACTATTAACTATTCGTATTTCAATGCGAGGACATTTATAAATTCAAAATCACTTATTCACAGCTGTTGAGGCAATCCAGCTCCTCGACAACACAGACTAAGTGAGAAGACTCAAGAGAACTGAACCCTTTGAGTGAGTGTATTGATGTGATAGTGTATTATAGTGAGTGCTATTAACAAAGAACACAAAAGCATAGTGTCTTCCCCATGATAGAGACAGTATTTAGGTCAAAATTTAATTACTTATTAGTCTTAAGGCTAGATCGTAATTCCCACAGTGTAGCAAACGTAATTGGTACATCATAATAAGAAAAAATAACTAATTCACTCGGACCACACAGAGGCAGTATTCTGAAAGTAAATATTATAGAGGTTATACAAGATTGACATAGATTTATATAAAAACAATTCACTTTGATTGGTTACGTGATTAACACAGTATAATCACCGATTTTTGGCAGAGGCCTGTACAGGAAGAATGTCTTGTTTTAGAATATATCACCATCGAACACAAACACTGCCTTTCATTTTAGCAACAGGAATTGGAACACATTACCGGACGATGTTGTTTCAGCTACCACAATAAATGTATTAAAAAACAAGATTGCGAATTAATAAACAAACTTCGTAACTACAGCGAATTGTTAAGACTTTCAGTATAGACTTATCAGCATTCTGCTGCTCGTCTATAAAATATCAGGGTCATAGATTAATTATTCACAAATCCTTAAACAATGATATTTTATTTTATCATGTTTACGAGTAGCATCAGATGCTGGGTTGATCGCGTTAACCTTTCATGCGTTAATATTTAGTGGCTTGTATTAAGGTAACTCCAGTTACGAGTTAGTTCCTACTGTTAAGGCAATCATCGATAAATGTATTCGATAACATAAAAATAACAAAATATCTCCTATATGGCCAGTTCTGTTTGACTGTTCCTCTGTAGAATCCACATGAATCAGTAGAAATAGTCTTATTTCCAGGCCTTGATTATCTACCTTACTTATTTCATCAGAATCTATTAATTAAATTGATATTGGTTTGTTATAGAACTGAACGGTAAGACGAGTTAGACACGCCTAACGTTTAGCGTCACCCAATTATCTTTAAAACAAAGTAATGGGTGTGATGCATAGAGACATTATGTTTATACATTATTACATTTATAATTGTAAACATAAACCCTCTTACACTTTTTTCACTTTACATATTTGACAGAAACGAATACTTGATTGAACAATTCATAATGAATACAAATATTTAGCTTTTAACAATTATAACTATTGACCATCCAAATAGAATTTGCAGCTTATTGACTGACGAAGGAGTACAGACTGCTCTGAAACTTTTCTCACAATAATCTTAAACATAATACTGCCAGATTTTGATGAAATTTCGTAGATACTTTATGAAGTCAAGTTAGGAAATACAACTACTTTTTACTTGAACGTGTGAAGCTGCAGAGTGAAGCTAGTTACGTTAACTTTGTTTCATTCATATAAATGCATAACAATTCAGCACAACCATTACGTTACCAACTACATTGAAAGATCATGCAAATTAAAACGGTTACTCATTTGGCGGGTGATAATTTTCTGCGTTTCTGCAACGGCTGTAAGTTTCCGCTTCCTAATATGAGATTTCATATGACTTATATATCCAACTTTAGCTTTGAATATCCGTAAACATATTTTACAAGTTAAAACGCCATTAACATAGTTATAATGAATTTGCGAAGGCAAGGTGAAGTGTATCGTCGCACCTCGGTACGTCCACCGTTCAATGCAGGTTTTTTCACAGTGAACGCATAGGTGTACTGTCAACTGCATGAAGCAACCACAGCTATGTATCCGGCATAGTCTCAATCCCTTTTTTTTCTCCGTCAACGATTTTAATGTTTCCGAATTACAGTCACATATATCACACTTAAACATTCCATCTAAATTATGTGTTTTTGTGTGTACCATTAGCTCGTTCAATTGTGTTGTCATGAAAGCGCAGGAGTCGCAGGCATATGGTGTATCTTTAGTGTGAAGCCGTATGTGTTGAACTAAGACTCGGTGTTGTGTTGTTGTAAAGTCGCAGTCTTTGCATTCTAGTAGTTCCTCTGCTGAGTGTGACTGTGTGTGCCTCTGGAAACGTTTGTGGTTAGCAGTTCGGTAGCTGCAGTGATTGCAAGCAAATGGTTTATCTTTCGTATGGGCACGCATGACATGCATCAGCATTCGCTTTCGTTCTGTTGTCGAATATTTACATATGGTACATTTAAGTACGTTTCTAGCTACCTCTTTCAGTCCTCTAGTGGTGCTTCTAGTTTGTCTTGAGCTCTGGATGCTATCTGCTGCAGTGCTATTAGACATAGCTCAATGTAAATCTTGGAAATAAAGAAGTTCTTGATGAGGACACTCGTTTTAGCGTGATTCTCTCGCGTGTTGTTAATGGTATATTTTCACTGTAAACTTCGCGGGTAACTTTCAGCATGGATGGAAGTTCGTTTTAATATTTCAAATAAAAATAGAAGACACTTTCCAGAGCTCTAGAAATACACTTAAATATAGATTTTCGGCGAGCCTGCCCAATACGCAAATTAATTATTAGACAAGTATGACGTGACAACCATTTGACATATATCGATTTTTTTGTTCAGTTTTTGTTTGGCTTCACAAACGAACTGCATTGTATCAATTAGAATCTGAATCAGAAACATAAAAAGATACAAAAACTAATTTTTGGAGTTTTGCCGCGAAAGTGAAAAAATTGCGTTGTTGATTTTGTAAAATTTTCCAAAACCTGTGATTCTTCGAGTGTTAATGTGTAATAATGGTGGATTATTAAACGTTAATACTTAGTGAACGTGCATAAGTGTAGGCAAATCATACAAAGTTGAAAAACGTGATTTTCACCTTCGCTCCAAAACTCCAATAGAAGTTCTAGTAAAGTTTCTACCACTTTACTAGAGCATGACTTGACTACGACTGGACCTTGACTCTTTTACTTGACTTTGACTGTGACTTGTGACTGGGACCTATAATATGAAATACACTTGAAATATATTATCACTTGACACTGGCTAAATGCACAAGATTGCAAAGCCAAAACTAAGGGAAAAAAAAACTAGTTTTATTTAGTTATACAGATTTTTTTAGAATATAAATTCTAAAAAAATCTGTATAACTATATATTTAAAATTTATTATATTATTATAATAAATTTTATATCTTTAACTGTGTACAAAAACAATTAGATCTTATTTAAAATATAGTCTAAATGGTTTAATATCAGGCAATGTCTAGTAGCTCTAGCATATTTGACCACCAAATTGCTGGTTTATGGCGGAAAAATTCAAAGTTTTGCTTGACCTATTTTTTTTTTGGCGGGGGAAGTTGCCTTGCACTTCCCTTCATTCACAGGGGTGAAGGAAAGGGGTATGTGGGGCTTGAACCCACTAAAAACCCCCCCGTGAGCAGTCCCTCGCCGAGGTGGGGCAAGATAGGGTCGCATTAGCAGTCACTTCCTTGCCCCGGTGGTAGGCCACTGCGCCCAAGGAGGGGTGACCTTACTCACCAAGGCCACCCCTCAGACGTGTGGGGCCGTGCAAGCCGGTGGTGAGCTCCCTGGCTCTCCACCAGTGATCCCACTACAGAGGAGGACAGAGGAGGCGGGCGAACTGCCCCCTCCCCCCCTCCCGTACGTCTGCGCAGGATCGGGTCAGACTGAGGGACCGAAAAAATTTTTTCAAAATTTGACAAACTAAAATATAAACAATGCAAATTAAATAAAAACACTTTGATGAGTAATTTGTGTAAATGTTTTATGACACGCCCTGTTTTTTTTACTGACTTCACATAAAAGGAGAAGGTACTCAAGTCGATGGTATATTCTTTTATTTTTTACTTCGTAGCTTCGTTACACGTGAACCGATTTTGAATTTTTTTTTGTTTGATAGGTATTGCTTTCCTGTTGGTCCCATTTAAATTTGATCAAGATTTGGCTAGTAGTTTTTGAGTTATCCTCAATTATGTTCTGTGGACTACATTGACGATGTTCTCGTTTTTAACCGACTTCAAAAGTTACCTCATAACGTCTTTCTTCGTGCGCTGATTTTGATGATTATTTTTTTATTTGAAAGCTAGTGCTTTTCATGTGATCCCATTTTAATTTAGTCAAGATCTGATCACTAGTTTTAGAGTTATAGTCAATAATGCGTGTTTATTACGTTGAATCTGATCAAGGCTCCGAAAATAAAGCGGTGAAGTTGGTTTTTTTAAGCTTTGCTTGCGTTTAATTATTGTTATTTACTACGTATTAACGCTTACACATGAACACTCGAAGAATCACAGGTTTTGGAAAATTATACAAAATCAACAACGCCATTTTTTCACTTTCGCGGCAAAACCATTTATCATGTTTCTGGTTTCCATTTATTACGATTATATAAACAGTAAATATTGCCCAAATATGAAAGCTTTGTCTCTGTAATTAAATACAACCTTTTTTTTATTGGTTCAAAAAATGGGCGTCAGGTCTGCCCGTTGACTTGTTAGGTACGCGTCCGCCTTCGGGGTTCGATTCCCGGTGGAATCCAAGTTTTATCCTTAAGGGTTTGTGTTTCTGGTTCTGGGTGTGATTGTGTGTGATGTGAATATTTATATGTATTGGAAGTATTATTTATTGACTGATAAAAAATATTTTAATTTTGACATGTTATTAATTATTTTAATATTTATATTGTACATCTTAGACTTGTTTAATTTATTAATATTGAATAAAAAAATTTATGACTTGATGCAAAAAATATATAAATATATATTACACAATATCTAATAAATATAGATAGATAGATAAACTCTTTATTGAACACCACATTTATGACAAAACCGAATAGGAAATAATGACTTACAAAATAAGTGTAATAATAGGCGGTCTTATCGCTAAAAGCGATCTCTTCCGAATTACGCAACCAAGTTGGACGTCGTGTTTCAATATAACAAAAACTCAGAGAGGTGCAAAATGTGAAAAAAAAAAAATATTTATTACAATATACCTACTTAATTATTATATATACCTATGCACAATTATGAGCTAATATAGATACATATTATTATAACTATATAACGTAAACTACATAATATAAGTACATAAATATGACGACCAAGTTGGCGCAGTGGACAGGTGTCCGCCCTCTGCGCCGTGGGTCCTGGGTTCGATTCCCGGCAGGAGGACTAATTCCTTCCCAAGGGATATTTATGCTTCTGGTTCTGGGTGTAATGTGTGTGATGTGAATATTTCCGGCACCCGCGATACAAGTCTTTGAACTTAGTGTGGGGCTGTGAGTGTGAATGCGTGTTTTTTATTTTATTTTATATAAATACCAATGTTGTGAATAAAGAATGGATTTAATGGGACAGATTACAACATAATTTTATTATTTAGTAAATATAGTAATATATATGTATATATATATAGTATATATATTTACAGCGCATACGACACAATTCATTGAACTTAGTGTGGAGTTGTGAGTGTAAAAGTGGTTATGTTATGTTTATATTAATCATGGACACGCAACCATATGTGCCTGCTTTGATGTCTACTTATGCTGTGTGATCAAACATCAAAATCGTTTATTCACAAAAAGGTACCATTTTTTAATGTTACCGGATGCAAAACTACGGGCCAATTGCCTATATTTCCTAAAATTAAACTAAAACTATGTACAGCAAAGAACTAAGTTACCTACAAGACATCGAGCTTATATGTAACTCAAGTGCTCAAGCCCACTACCAGTGGGTAGCGTTCCCATCATGCTGGCGGCATTGCCCCTCTGAATTGCAATGCTAATACGTTGAGCCAAATAAGTGTCAGCATTTTGATCACGCGTCGCTTCAACCAGGCGCTCTGATAGAATTTTGAAAATGGAATGAGCTCCCGGTCCCCACGGACCCAGTGTCTCAAAACATGGGCCCAAAAAGTTACTCAGGAAAGTTAATGACTATACTGCCAGATTCGCAAAATTACAGCCCTTTTCCAGAATAACCTAATAAGAACCACAGCGGCGCATTTTATCATTGATTTCCTTTGAACCATTCATAAATGACTAATAAAGGAATTACATTAACCCAGGTATATATATTGTGTAGCCAGAATTGCCTCCATGCATCCATGTCATTAATTTCGTCATTCGTGAATTCGTTTTATAATAAGCTTCCTTAATTAATACCCGTTTTATTACTGACTAGCTGACCCGCCCGGCGTCGCCCAGGTAAACAAAAGCTTACACATAAACGCTTTCACATTCACAGCCCCACTCTAAAAGTACTATAAGTTGTGTCGTGAGGCCGTTAACAATTAACACCACACACACAACATTCACGTCATACCCAGAACCAGAAACATAAACTTCCCGTGGGGAAAAAACTTTTGTTATTGTGTTCCCACCGAGATTCGAACCCGCTCCTTTGAAGACTAACGAAAGAAAAGAAAGAAAGAAAGAAAATACATTTATTCGGGACAACACGCGACGTTACATTATGTACATAAAACAACAAGAAGACACATAAAAAAATACAAAAAACTCAGCATATAACAAGGTAAGTAGGTGGGCAGAACCCTCCTACCTACCCAGTAACTGGTTTTCAGGCGGAACCCATGCATGACATCACGCGCATCAGGACAGATTTAGACACGAACTTAAAAAAAATAATAAAATAACAACACTTGACACTTATAAAAAAAAAAAAAAATATATATATATATATAGAAATTTGAAAATATTAAAAAATACAAAAACAAAAATAGCACTTACATAATACTACATAATACTCATAAACATAATACATAATAACATAATACATTAATATAACTACATATATAAATAAACAAAGATACATTAAACACTAATATTACAACAGTACTCGGTGGCGGAAGGCGACCAAGTTCCAAAGTTTGGCCCCTCACGCCGAAGACAATGTAATCACTATCTATCTATGGTCACGCCGTGATGGCCCGCCCGCGCCCGCCCCAGTCGACTGTCTCCTCGCGCACTCATCTACGCCAATGGGTAGTTCAAAGTTTAAAGATTTACAGTTTAATTACCACCGGGAATCGAACCCGCTGCTTTGAAGGCGAACGCGCACCCATCTACGCAAGCGAGCAGTTCAAAGTTCAGGAACGACTCGCCCGGCGTCGGCCGGTAGTAGATATTAAAATACATACCCATAAACGCTTTCACATTCACAACCCCACAATAAATTCAATGACTTGTATCGTGTGGCTGTAAACATCCAAGATTCACACAACATTCACAACATACTCAAAACCAGAAACACGAATGCCCGTGGAAAAACACCTGTGTTCCCACCGGGAATCAAACCCGGTGCTTTAAAGGCAAACGCCTAACTACGCCAACGGGCAGTTCAAAGTTCAATGATTAGTTATAACCGACTAAACAAATAAAAACAATCGAATTTATATCCTCCTTCTTATGTATGTCGGTTCAAAACATAGAAGTATGCCGGATTACGCAGTAACTGTGACATTCTGTGATCCACCGTTTTCACCCTCAAATAAAATTAACGATTTCTCTATAGGTCCAAATTATATGCAGTAAAAAGCAAATTGCATCTACGTGAACTACGTAAGCCGATGAAATAGGTTTTTTTGATAAGGATTAATATTAAATACTTAAACAAAGCCAACGAAATAGAAGCCGCTATATTTTAATGTGCAGGAATTCCTAGTACGTGTCGATAAATTTCTGACCCGTCCCGTTCACGGGAGGACTCCCGTGAAACTAATTTCAGGATTTCTCATAGACTATTTATCCAAATCATATGCAGTAAAAAGCAAATTGTATCTACATAAACTACGTAAAACGTTGAAATAGTTTATTTTGATAAGGATTAATAATGAATGTCTCAAAAAGCCAACTAAACATATGCCGCTTTTATTTCAGATTTTACACAAAGTAAAGTATTTTTTCTGAGCTATACATACATGTTAGATATATGCTGTCGCAGAATTTTTTGTAAAACTCATGAAGGCCAACATTTTTGCCATACATTGTGTTCACCTACGTCTAACTGTTTAGTCAGCGTACGCCGATAAAGCGGAAAGTTAGCAAATTTTTCTCCGACTTGTCTTACGAATATTATTATTTCGAACTGATAACTAACTTCTATCCCAACAAAACATAGCCTATGACACTCAGTGATAGTGTAGCTATCTATTAGTGAAATAATTTTTAGAATCGGATCAGTAGTTTCAGAGATTACCTTTTACATACAAACAAACAAACTTTACCTCATTATAATATTAGTATAGATTTAAATAGTATTACACATAATTATTATTCTTTAAATATTGATTTGTTGAATTTTAATGCATTTTTCCTGTTGTAGAAAGGAAATAATATGCGTGGATATATAATGACATCATATTGTTATTGGCGTTTAGTTATATTAGGATATAGTGGCCTCGATTCTGATGTACACTCACTAAATTAAATTGCAACTATCCCTGTCTCTTACAAAATAAAACACAAGACAGAGATAGCATGCATTTTAGTGCTGTCACGCTAGTTTATCAATTAAAATATGAACAGCAGAAGCAGAAAGGCGCTTGTTTTTAGTCAACACCAATACAAAACATACTCGACTAAGCTTGCATAGACATCTAAGTTCTGACTAACTTGACAGCACAGCAGTATGCTATCTCTGTCTTGTGTTCCTATTTTGTAAAAGACAGGAATAGTTTAAATTTAATTTAGTGTGTGACATCAGAATCGAGGCCCGTATGTATGTAAATATAAATTAAGCGCAATTCTCTTGTATATATCGCCGGGATTTAAAGCATTTTATTTATTAGACCAACGATGTCGAAAAAATCAGTTGTGTTTTGTGGGATATTGTTATGCCTTAGTTCCTTATGTAAGTAAATATTACAAGATTTTATTCAATTTCACCTGTTCTGTTGTCTGTCTGTCGGTCTGTCGGTCTGTAATCAAATCTTGCAAGCTAAATTAGACCCACTTCTCGATGTCCGATTGGACTCAAATTTGGTGTACTTATATCCCTCAGTTTGAAGTTTGTAAGTCCGTCATCTTAAACGGAGTGATTACAATATCTTTGCTTATATCTTTGGTGACAATACAATGATATGGTACCGAGGAGATGGAGACGGAAGATGGAGACGGAAGATGGATATAGGAACATCAAACAAGATAAACCCATCGAGTTTGGGCTCGTTTGATTCGTCTTGACAAGTTCTCTGGTTATATAACTTTTTAGTTCTGTTTTATTCAAAACTGGTTCAAGCTTGATTTTAAAAACTTTTAAAAGTATTTCTTGTTTATAGAATAGAATCTAAAATGTGGCTATGTTTATTTTTTACCGACTTCCCAAAAAAGGAGGAGGCACTCAAGTCGACTGTTTGTGTCTTACCTCATAACTTCTCTCCACGTGAGCCGATTTCAATATTTTTTTTAGTTATAAAGATGTTGCTTTCTAATTGGTCCCATTTAAATTTGATCAAGATCTGATCAGTAGTTCTTGAAATATCGTCAATAATGTCTATTTTGTGACGAATTATGCGTACATTGACGATGTTCTCGTTTAGCCGACTTCAAAAGTTACCTCATAACTTCTTTCGTTGTGAACCGATTTTGATGATTCTTATTTTATTTGGAATCTGGTGCTTTTTATGTAGTCCCATTGAAATTTGATCAAGGTCTGATCTCTAGTTTTTGAGTTATAGTCAATAATGCGTGGATATTATTTATCAGTATAATTAAACGCAAGCAAAGCTTAAAAAACCGACTTCACCGCTTTATCATCGGAACCTTGATCAGAGTTAATGTATAATAACTCTGATCAAGGTTCCGATGATAAAGCGGTGAAGTCGGTTTTTTAAGCTTTGCTTGCGTTTAATTATACTGATAAATAATATCCACGCATTATTGACTATAACTCAAAAACTAGAGATCAGACCTTGATCAAATTTCAATGGGACTACATAAAAAGCACCAGATTTTCCTACATGTATGCACGTTTACTAAGTGCTAAAGGTTAATAAAACAAACATTATATGTTGTACTCTGGGGCAGAACCACTATAATATTAAGTATGTATATAATGGGTATATATTTGTAGTTTAATATAAAAAAGTCTATATTGATAGTTTGCTGGAAAATAACAATTATAAGTGGTTCTGCCACAGAGCATACTCTCCAGCACAACCACCTTGAGTTAGAACACTCAAAGAATCACAGGTTTTGGAAAATTACACAAAATCAACAACGCCATTATTTCAGTTTCACGGCAAAACTCCATATCACAAGTTTTGGAAATAACAAAATCGGCAACGAAAATTCCAATCTGCAACTCTTTTGAGTGACGAAAAGTGGTAGGGGTAATCACTGTAATGAATAACTAAAATGTTTCCCTGTAATACAAAAGTTTCATTTCAATCGTGTCTTTACGACACACCCTGTTTTTTTGAAGTGAAACAAAAAATCAAGTTGAAAGTCTGCCGCCAAGCCAAATACGGTGTTCCGGCAGTTATCCTTGCGAGCCTGCGTATTCCAGGTCTAGTGTGTTTACCAGCTTCGATCACATCGTCACTTACCATCAGGTGAGATAGTGGTCAAACACTAGCCTGCCACAAATAAAACAAAAAAAAAAAATTTTTTTGGAAGGCTTTGGAATTCTGATCCGCTACCTTTTCGAGTGACGTAAAGTGGCTCCACCATTGTAATTCCATTTATTTATTTATTTAGTTACATAAAAATAGTAAGCTAACAGTAAGGAAATACCAAAACGCTAACTACCTTAAATATTCCATGTACCTAATACAAAAGTTTAACTTCTATCCTATGCCTGTACGAAATATCCTGTATTTATTTTTGCGTAGTTACATGTGTAACTGTTGTGAGCATCGACCTCATCGTAGCGGTTTAAAAGTTGATAACGCATTAGGCTCATTTACCTTTATGACAAATCTAGCCGCGCCCCGCGGCTTTTCCCGCTATTATCAAGTTAAAAAGTAGCCTATGTAATCCAAGGTATAAGCTATGTACATACCAAATCCGTTTAGCCGTTGAAGAAGGATAAAAACATACTTACACACTTACACACAAACTTTCGGATTTATAATAGTAGAATTTAGGAAAATAAAATATAACAATGTCACAAATAATAATGAACGCTATATGAAAGGCTATATTTTATTTAAAGAAATCATTAATTATTAAACGCAAGCAAAGCTTAAAAAAACCGACATCACCGCTTTTTTCTTGGAACTTTGATCAGATTAGTTGTACTAAACACGCATTATTGACGATATTTCAAGAACTACTGATCAGATCTTGATCAAATTTAAATGAGACCAATTGGAAAGCAACATCTACCAAATAAAAAAAAAATTCATAATCGGTTTACGTGGAAAGAAGTTATGAGGTAAAACACATAAAAAAATACAGTCGAAATGAGTACCCCCTCCTTTTTGTGAAGTCGATAGAAAAATGATGTCACTTGAAAACATTTTACTTTTACTTAATTCAAAAACAACAAAACTCCTAAGAGATAAGGTTAATTTTTGCTTGACTCAAATAGAAACTGCTCGAAACAGGCATAGGTCAGGGAGTCTGAAGTTGCATAGCTATGCCATTGCAACCAACGCGGCCCTATCACCTATCTCTGTTCGGTGTGATCGGATTCAATTCAAATTCAAGAAATAAGGTTTATTTTTACTTCTTTACTCAAAAAGAAAGCAGACGTTAGGCTTCAAACCAAATGTTTTTAAACATTTTAATTTAGCTTGCCCTGTTTGTTGGGTTAAATTTAATAGTTTAAAATTTTACACACTTCCTGTCGACTGATTAATCTGAAATTTGGTTCGGAATCAGTTCCGTACAAGTATATTAAAAGCCTCGTACGGAACCAGTTCCGAAACTCCGGTTCTACGAACGGCCGAAGCAGTACTCACCTTTAGTTATGTTGACAATTCAATTATGTTTATTAATGATTGTAAATCCAAGATGGCCACCACTGAAAAATCCAATGGCGGATTTATCATTTTTTCAAACCACATCAATATGGATATCAAATGAAAGGGTAGTAACTACTAACTACTACTAACTAGTAATGTACAGTATATTATAAAAAAAAACAAATTCAAGATGGCCGCCACAACAAAATAGCGGATATCATATCTTTCTTTTCAATGCAACCGTTTAACTTTTTTTTTCGTATCTTTAAAAAAAGAGTAAAAAATAAGGAGACTTTTTTTACAGCTAAAATTTTTCGCACACCCAACTTAAACTAAGTATTTTTTATGTATTTTTATTGCAACAGGCTAGTTGCACCACTGTTTTTTTCACACAATTAAATATTTTGATTTTGATTGAAATGTTTAAAAAACATTTACATATTAAAATGTTATAGTTTCAGGTATGGTCCAGGGTGAAACTGATATGGCTCGGCTTCGAGTCAGCGGTACAATAAATCATCTTGGTAAGTAGATACATAAATATTGGTCAAACTGCCTAGCTGGCATTGTTGGAAGCGCATCTATCTTCTTAGTAGCTTAGTTGATTTCGAGTGATAACACAAGTTTTCTCCCCAAGATAAATTGTATTTCTAGGTATGTGTGTAAACATAACATAACATAAACGCAAACAAACAAATGAGTGTAATGTGTCCGGAATCTACACGGGAAAAACTAAGACGGTCAACGAAGTGAGGTTCCTGTATAGAGCTGCGTTCAATGCCTACGCTCTAGTTGCAACCATTCACCCTAGCCCAGGGGTCGGCAACCTTTTGAGTCGGAAGAGCAAAAATTACAATTTACAAAATTTCAAAGTTTTATAGAGCCACAAAATGTTTTCTTGCCAACAATAATTCTTAATGCCAACAATAATACCTACTGTACTATTAGTATCGTGTAGAAAACGCTATGCACGCGTTATACCTACCTAATCATCCCATAATTTACTTGTTTCAACTATATAAATGTACCTTTGGAGGCTTATTAAATGTTTTTTTTTTAATTAATAATATTTGCGTATGGAACTAACGAGCCACAGCTACACATCTAAAGAGCCGCATGTGGCTCGCGAACCGCAGGTTGCCGACCCCTGCCCTAGCCTGTTCGGAGGCTCGGTTAGAGCGTTCGATTAGTGCGAGTTGAAACGCTTAAGCGCGTTCACGTGCCTTTTTTTTCGGCGAGGATCTCTGCTTGGAGCTCCCAAGGTGGGTCACCTGCAAGCACGTAATCCGCCGTCTGGGACACCGTCCGGAACCCGCTTATTGCCCTTGTTGCGATGACCCGCTGCGGACGTCGCAGCAGGGTCTTGTTCCCGCGGTTGAGAGCGTCCACCCAGACCGGCGCCCCGTACAGGGCCATTCTCCGGATCAATCCGGAGTAAAGCCGACGACAAGCCGCGCTTGGGCAACCCACGTTGGGAAGCAGCCTGCCCAGGGCGGCCGCAGCCCCCACTACTCTCGGGGCCAGCTTGGAAAAGTGGGCCCCGAAAGCCACCCGTCCAGGATGAGACCCAGATATTTCATCTGGGTCCCAACCCGAACTGAGACCCCGTCCAGCTCAATCCGTGATCCTGGATCCATCCAGGATGAGGTCCATGGAAGGAGCGCGTTTAGTGCCTCGGTTAATCACAACCAAACAACACTCTGACGCCTGTCAATGTCAAATTTCTATGAGAATTCCCGCGAAAAGCTGAACGTAAAGTAATACTGAAAGTTGAAGATGAACATTTTTTTTTCCTTAGTTTTGGCTTCGCAATCTTATGCATTTAGCCAGTGTCAAGTGATAATATATTTCAAGAGTATTTCATATTATAGGTCCTAGTCACAAGTCACAGTCAAAGTCAAGTAAAAGAGTCAAGGTCCAGTCGTAGTCAAGTCATGCCCTAGTAAAGTGGTAGAAACTTTACTAGAACTTCTATTAGAGTTTTGGAGCGAAGGTGAAAATCACGTTTTTCAACTTTGTATGATTTGCCTACACTTATGCACGTTCACTAAGTATTAACGGTTAATAATCCACCATTATTACACATTAACACTCGAAGAATCACAGGTTTTGGAAAATTTTACAAAATCAACAACGCCATTTTTTCACTTTCGCGGCAAAAACTTTTCCTTAGTTTTGGCTTCGCAATCTTGTGCATTTAGCCAGTGTCAAGTGATAATATATTTCAAGTGTATTTCATATTATAGGTCCTAGTCACAAGTCACAGTCAAAGTCAAGTAAAAGAGTCAAAGTCCAGTCGTAGTCAAATCATGCCCTAGTAAAGTGGTATAAACTTTACTAGAACTTCTATTGGAGTTTTGGAGCGAAGATGAAAATCACGTTTTTCAACTTTGTATGATTTGCCTACACTTATGCACGTTCACTAAGTATTAACGGTTAATAATCCACCATTATTACACATTAACACTCGAAGAATCGCAGGTTTTGGAAAATTTTCCAAAATCAACAACGCCATTTTTTCACTTTCGCGGCAAAACTCTCAAGATGAAAATTATTAGATGAAATTGACTGTCAAATGCAGATTACTATACTATTCAATATTCCATGGTGCTGTCATTCGGAGCCTTCGAGTCTGGATAACACTCAAATTGTACACTCAAAAGGGTATTATTGAAGTGAAAACTTCTTTAGCGGTGTTGTGCACTTTTTGGGATGGGTAAAAAATGTTAAACTCGCGTCAGGATAAGTGACCTGATCGAAAATTCGTTAGACGGAGGGAGAGTAGATCGCCGGCGCGGGGTAGGAGAGGAAGTAATATCCCCCTCTCTTTCTACCGCGCGGCGAAAATGTATGCCTGCTCCTGCTGTTTACAACGTTAATGTTCAAGTTTTCACTTCTGCCGACACTCCCGGAGTGCAACCCGTTGTTTTTTTTTAAGCTATTGCATAGCTTCTATCGCGGGCCTTGAGCGTGGAGACCGAATCTAGAAATTCCGTAAAGAAAATAACCTAACACCCCCCACTCCGACCGGCACAGCGGTGATACTTTTTAGTTTTGCCATCTATCGATGAATAGCAGAACTTTTAATGACTTTTTTGAAATATCACGCTTGTCTCTTAAGTTCAGCAAATCGCCTCTAGGTGGCAAGAAAAAAAATACTGTATAAATAAAATAAATAGGTAAATAATTATAATTGCATAAGTTGATAAAAAATGCTATGCAATAGCTTTACCGCGGCAGTCCCCGAGTGCCACACGTCTTTTTTTTTATAGTATTTCTAGAACGAATTGATTTTTTAAAATGTATGCGCGTGGTGCGACTAGTTTAGTAAAAATCTTATACATAATACCTATTACACTGATTAACTTTCAAGAATGTCTCTATTGTTTTTGATTACCTAACTGTAAATGCTCATAAACTATAATAATATCTAATTTTCAGAACTACAACCACCTACAGATCTATCTTTAAATAAGATATATTTCAAAGAAGGTGACACAATCAATTACACTTGTGAACACAAAGTTCAAACACAATCTGATGTCAAGTATGTCAATATTCAATGGATTCATAAAAAAGGTAAGGACGACAATCATGACGAAAGATCAAAGATGGCGGTTTTACCGCGAAAGTGAAAAAAAATATCGTTGTTCATTTATAAATTTGCCAAACGTGATTCTTCGAGTGTTAATGGTGCTAATTCTGTTGAGCACCGAACTAACCTAAACTAAACTATAAATAAACTAATTTTAGTCAAAGAATACCTAAACGCTATTCTGATTTTACTTTGAACTTAATTTAAAAGTTGAAATAACAGGACTAAAATTGATTTTGACAGCAACCAAATTGAATTGTATTCACAAGAGCCGCAATCACATATTCCTCCATTATAGACTTTGTAGGTCAGTATTTGTTTAATTAATTGCACGTGTTATTCTTTCAAGTATAAGATCACATTAAAAATAATCCAGACCTTTTTCATACAGACTAATTTGAGTTTAAAATTTCTATTTTTAGTCTTAATTTGACGTAAAACATGTACATCAGAATAAGAATTTGGTCATTTTAACTAAAAAGAGTAACTAAACTAACTTAGGCCTGTCAAACTTAATTTTAGTCTAATCTTGCATTTTCTGAATAGGTTTTGGACTAAAGCAGAACTAAAACTAATTTTAGGCTAGTTTAGTCTAATTCTGGACAACAGATTCGGCAATAATGGTGGATTTTTAACCGTTAATACTTAGTAAACGTGTATGAGATTGACGATTTCGCTCCAAAATCCCAATAGAAATATTTTATTAAAGTTTATTTATTTTGTATAAATAGTTATTATTATGTATACTCAAATTATGAATTGTATTGTGTAATTTATTTTATAAGTAATTATTATTTTGCTACCATTTAGTTTCCTTTTCATCTCCACCACAACACCGCCAGGTACTCGAGGTACCTACTCAAGCCGACTGTTTTTTTTTAATGTGTTTTACCTCATAAATTCTTTCCACGTGAGCCGATTTCGAAATGTTTTTTTTTGTTTGAAAGATGTTGCTTTCTAATTGGTCCCATAAAAATTTGATCAAGATCGCATCATCACTTTCCATCAGGTGAGATAGTGGTCAAATGTTTGCCTATTCAACATAAAAAAAAAAGATCTGATCAGTATTCTTGAAATATTGTCAATAATGCCTATTTTGTGGACTACTTTGACGATGTTCTTTCGTTGTGAGCCGATTTTGATGATTATTTTTTTATTTGTTGAGTCATCGTCAATAATGCGTGTTTAATACATTAAATCTGATCAAGCTTCAGAAGATAAAGCGGTGAAGTCGATTTTTTTAAGCTTTGCTTGCGTTTAATTATTCTTCTGTTAAAATAATATATGAACTAGTATTAGTACGTTTGTTTACATATTATTGTAAATAAATTGTTGATTACTAAACCTAAAATGTTTGTGTACGATCTATGTACCTATTACATTGATCTATGTACATATTGTACCTATTACATTTTTATTATTGTATGTTCGAAATGAACAAAGTTGTTAGAACTATTTTGTTAAGTAAGAACTATATTTGTACACAGTTTTACAATATATAATTTAGGTTACAATATCATAATAACGAAATGGGTATTTTTAAGCATTGCAGAACACTACCTGTTAACACGCAATTTGAATATATGTTATTAAATGAACACTTTTTTAATGAAAAATCAAAAAAGGTTGTCAATCATCCTGTATACACGGGGGCTGTTGCTCGGAATCGGTTGTGCACTCAACGCGCCAGCAATGTGTACGGGGAGAGGACTGCTAGCTACTTAGTTCCTCGGTTAATTAATAAATTACCTACTGATTTGCTCAATATAATTACGCCAAAAAACATTAAAGTAAAGTTAAAACATTACTTTTTATCTAATCTAGACATACTTCATGATTAATAAATGCACTTACCTAGTTTTTCACTTTTATGTAGACTGAAAATGATAGCATTATCCCTACAAACCTTAGTGGTTTTTTAAATGCTATTACCGTTTGTTTGTACCTATTTTAAATATTTTAATTGGTAAATAAAGGAAAAAAAATAAAAATAAATAAATACAATTCTTATTCTTATTCTTATATAGACACAGGCTCGAACGTAATGGACATTTATTTTCAGGTAATCTAATTCTGATTAAAGGAAGTCAAATTAAGATCACTAATACGATGAAGTCATCTGAAAAAGTTCAACTAATCATGAAATTATACAAATTAGATAACTACTCAAACATTGAATGTATAGCTTATGTAACACCAAGTACAGGTCCCCCATATAATGTATCATCGGGCACACAAATGCTTTTAGATAACTCTGGTAAGCAACTTAAGTATCACATATACCTTAACCAACTATGCACTAGAGAAGTAAGTTTTTTAACCGACTTCAAGAAAAGGAGAAGGTTCTCAATTCCACTGTATTGTCATTATTGTTATCTAAGAGATTTTTTTCTAGGTGAACCCACATTTATGTTTTTTTTATTTGAAAGCTAGTGCCTCTTATGGGGTTCCATGATTCATTTTTGAGTTATCCTTAATAATGCGTATTTAATTCATTTAAACTGATCAAGGGTTCCGAAGATAAAGTGGTGAAATTTTTTTTAAGCTTTGCTTGCGTTTAAATTATATTTGATAATATGCACGAGTTCAAAAAACTAATAATCGACTTTAATCGTAAATATCTCAGATTCTCTTCATCAGATTTTGAACAAATTATAATGGAACCAACTATTTTCCAAATCGCTCAATAAATTAGTAGAGTTCCAAAGTAATATACTTACCTATTTTAAAAATACTGACGAATTTAGGACCTCCTTTTAAGTCGGTTTTGTGCCAGTTTTGTTTATAAAAGCTAATCTCTGAAACTACTGATCCGATTCTGAAAATTCTTTCATTAATAGATAGCTTTACTATTTGAGGGTCCTAAGCTATGATTTATTGGGATAAAAATACTTTTCAGTTTGAAATAAAAATATTCGTAAAACAAGTCGGAGAAAAATAAACCAATTGGCACCTCTGTGAAGTTAGCAACCAAGTTGGGAAAAATGCTGGTTTTGTGATATCAAAGGATTGTACCGGAAGTGTACCCGTTTGTACCGTTTTCGAAATTAGGGTACAAACGTTGGGGTGCGAGATATTAGGGTGCAAAAATTTGGGCAAAGAAAAATATTTTTTCGTACTTTCGCTGGACCGTGCTTATTATTTATTATGTCAAATTATTGCAGACAACATGGGCTTGTTGGCACCGAGTCGATCGTTGTTTGAACCTCAAGGGTTGGGAAGATATAGGGGCTCAAAAATAAGGGTAAATTGAATTAAATATTTTAGCACTTTCGTTTAACTGTGCTAAATATGTATCGGCTTAAAGGATTGTACCCGACATGGGACTACTGGCACCGTTTCTATAATCGTTTGAACCTCTGGGGTTCAGGAGGTATGGGGGTTCAAAAATTTTTAATGAAATTTTACATATTATAGTACTTTCGTTCGACTGAACTCAATATCTGTCTACACAAAAGATTGAAGTCGACATCCGCCTGTTGGCACCGAATCGACCATCGTTTGAACCTCAAGGGTTGTGAAGATATAGGGGTTCAAAAATAAGGCAAAATTCAATTGAATATTTTAGCACTTTCGTTTGACTGTGCTAAATATGTATCGGCTTAAAAGATTGTACCCGAAATGGGACTACTGGCACCGTTACTATAATCGTTTGAACCTCTGGGGTTCAGGAGGTATGGGGGTTCAAAATTTTTTTATGAAACTTTACATATTATAGTACTTTCGTTCGACTGAACTCAATATCTGTCTACACAAAATATTGAAACCAACATCCGCCTCTTGGCACCGAGTCAATGATCGTTTGAACCTCAAGGGTTGCGAAGATATAGGGGCTCAAAAATAAAGCTAAATTCAATTGAATATTTTAGCACTTTCGTTTAACTGTGCTAAATATGTATCGGCTTAAAGGATTGTACCCGACATGGGACTACTGGCACCGTTTCTATAATCGTTTGAACCTCTGGGGTTCAGGAGGTATGGGGGTTCAAAATTTTTTTATGAAACTTTACATATTATAGTACTTTCGTTCGACTGAACTCAATATCTGTCTACACAAAAGATTGAAACCAACATCCGCCTCTTGGCACCGAGTCAATGATCGTTTGAACCTCAAGGGTTGCGAAGATATAGGGGCTCAAAAAAGGCTAAATTCAATTGAATATTTTATCACTTTCGTATAACTGTGCTAAGTATGTATCGGCTTAAAGGATTGTACCCGACATGGGACTACTGGCACCGTTTCTATAATCGTTTGAACCTCTTGGGTTCAGGAGGAATGGAGGTTCAAAAATTTTTAATGAAACTTTACATATTATAGTACTTTCGTTCGACTGAACTCAATATCTGTCTACACAAAAGATTGAAGTCGACATCCGCCTGTTGGCACCGAATCGACCATCGTTTGAACCTCAAGGGTTGTGAACATATAGGGGTTCAAAAATACTTTCGTTCGACTGAACTCAATATTTGTCAACTCTTCAAATTAAGTCAGTGTAATTTTTTTTTGTTTTTACTTTTTCATTAATTACATACATGCGCTAAAGTCTTACAAAATATATTTTCTAATCAGCTTTGTTCTATTAAAAAGAAAATTTATATTTAAACGGAATTGATAAAACGCTGTGAACAAGATTTTATCTAAAAAATTAGAAGAATCATTATTTACATTATCTAAGAAGGACTATCAAATCAAGTCAATTTATGCTTGTATTATATTTTTTAAGTACCTACGTTAGACCGAACTAAATTTCTATCAATTTATCAAATATATCGGGGTAAATTTTTTTTTATTTTAATTTTTTTATTAATTACTACTATTCAGCAATATATCTTTATTACAAAATGTTTTCTTAGGTTATACATTAGATTACACTATAAGTCATTCGGCTCATATTGTTAAAAATATGGAAGAAACTGTCTAGCGCAAGAGGTTCAAATAATGATCGACTCGGTGCCAAGAGGCGGATGTCGGTTCTGATCCATTGAATTGACACATATTGAGTTCAGTCGAAAGAAAGTACTATTATATGGATAGTTTCATAAAAAAAATGTTGAACCCCCATACCTCCTGAACCCCAGAGGTTCAAACGATTATAGAAACGGTGCCAGTAGTCCCATGTCTTTGAGCCGATACATAGTTAGCACAGTTAAACGAATGTGCTAAAATATTTATTTATTAATTGAATTTAACCTTATTTTCGAACCCCTATATCTTCACAACCCTTGAGGTTCAAACGATGGTCGATTCGGTGCCAACAGGCGGATGTCGGTTTCAATCTTTTGTGTAGACAGATATTGAGTTCAGTCGAACGAAAGTACTATAATATGTAAAGTTTCATAAAAATTTTTGAACCGCCATACCTCCTGAACCCCAGAGGTTCAAACGATTATAGAAACGGTGCCAGTAGTCCCATGTCGGGTACAATCCTTTAAGCTGATACATATTTAGCACAGTTAAACGAAAGTGCAAAAATATTTAATTGAATTTTGCCTTATTTTTGAACCCCTATATCTTCACAACCCTTGAGGTTCAAACGATGGTCGATTCGGTACCAACAGGCGGATGTCGACTTCAATCTTTTGTGTAGACAGATATTGAGTTCAGTCGAACGAAAGTACTATAATATGGAAAGTTTGATAAAAAAATTTTGAACTCCGATATTTCCTGAACCCAAGAGGTTCAAACGATTATAGAAACGGTGCCAGTAGTCCCATGTCGGGTACAATCCTTTAAGCCGATACATATTTAGCACAGTTAAACGAAAGTGCTAAAATATTCAATAGAATTTAGCCTTATTTTTGAGCCCCTATATCTTCGCAACCCTTGAGGTTCAAACGATCATTGACTCGGTGCCAAGAGGCGGATGTCGGTTCTGATCCATTGAGTTGACACATATTGAGTTCAGTCGAACGAAAGTACTATAATATGGAATGTTTCATGAAAAATTTTTGAACCCCCATACCTCCTGAACCCCAGAGGTTCAAACGATTATAGAAACGGTGCCAGTATTCCCATGTCGAGTACAATCCTTTAAGCCGATACATATTTAGCACAGTTAAACGAAAGTGCAAAAATATTCAATTGAATTTTGCCTTATTTTTGAACCCCTATATCTTCACAACCCTTGAGGTTCAAACGATCATTGACTCGGTGCCAAGAGGCGGATGTTGGTTTCAATCTTTTGTGTAGACAGATATTGAGTTCAGTCGAACGAAAGTACTATAATATGTAAAGTTTCATTAAACATTTTTGAACCCCCATACCTCCTGAACCCCAAAGGTTCAAACGATTATAGAAACAGTGCCAGTAGTCCCATGTCGGGTACAATCCTTTAAGCCGATACATATTTAGCACAGTTAAACGAAAGTGCTAAAATATTTAATTCAATTTACCCTTATTTTTGAGCCCCTATATCTTCCCAACCCTTGAGTTTCAAACAACGATCGACTCGGTGCCAACAAGCCCATGTTGTCTGCAATCATTTGACATAATAAATAATAAGCACGGTCCAGCGAAAGTACGAAAAAATATTTTTCTTTGCCCAAATTTTTGCACCCTAATATCTCGCACCCCAACGTTTGTACCCTAATTTCGAAAACGGTACAAACGGGTACACTTCCGGTACAATCCTATGATATCCCAAAAGCAGCATTTTTCCCAACTTGGTTGCTAACTTCACAGAGGTCCAATTGGCCGCATTCTCGGCGTATGCTGACTAAACAGTTAGACATAAGTGAATACAATGCTTAATAAAAATGTTGGCTTTTATGAGTTACTAAGTTAAAAAGTAGCCAATGTGATAATCCTAGGTATAATCTATGTATATTCCAAATTTCATCCAAATCCGTTCAGCCGTTAAAGCGTGAAGAAGGAACAAACATACTTACACACAAACTTACACTCAAACTTTCGGATTTATAATATTAGTAGGATACAAAAAAGTTAGCTACGGCATATATATAGAATGTATATTTAGTTCACAAAAATTACATTTCCTTGTTAATAATCTAAAGAAAAAGAACGCGGTCTGTGTTTATTTGCCTTTTTGAGACATTCAGTGTTAATCCTTATCAAAATAAACTATTTCATCATCTTACGTAGTTCATGTAGATACAATTTACCCTTACTGCATATAAGTTGGACAAATAGTCTAGGAGAAATCGTGAAATTAGTTTTACGGCAAGACTAATCCTGCACATTATGCGTATGAGATCGCTACAAAGTACTCACCATTTTTTTACAGTTCATGAACCAATTCAAACCATACCGTATGTTAAGTCTGAGGAAGAAATGCTTGAAAAGAAGTGCTATAACTCTGATGGTATGTATGGTGGTAAAGACGTCTAAAAAATCGTTATTTTCCAAAATATACTTTTTTTAAACCGAGAAATTTACTATATTATTTGAGAGGTGGTAGAGCATTTTGTGAGTTGCTCGCCTGGCTTGCTACCAAACTAGCTTACCACCATCAAGTTGAAAGTCTGCCGCCAAGCCAAATACGGTGTTCCGGCAGTTATCCTTGAGAGCCTGCGTATTCCAGGTCTAGTGTGTTTACCAGCTTCGATCACATCGTCACTTACCATCAGGTGAGATAGTGGTCAAACACTAGCCTGTCACAAATAAAAAAAAAAATATATATATTTTTCGAACTCCTTTCAACGATACCCCGTAAAGGCAGATAAAGAAATAAAAAAGACGTGTGGCACTCGGGGCCTGCCGCGGTAAAGCTATTGCATAGCATTTTTTATCAACTTATGCAATTATAATTATTAATTTATTTTATTTATGCAGTATTTTTTTTCTGTTGCTGAACTAAAGAGACAAGCGTGATATTTCAAAAAAGTCATTAAAAGTTCTGCTATTCATCGATAGATGGCAAAACTAAAAAGTATCACCGCTGTGCCGGTCGGAGTGGGGGGTGTTAGGTTATTTTCGTTACGGAATTTCTGGATTCGGTCTCCACGCTCAAGGCCCGCGATAGAAGCTATGCAATCGTTCTTCCACATTAATTGTGCCAACTGCAAAGAAATGGAACTCCTTGCCTGAGTCGGTGTTTCCTGATGAGTACAATATGGGAGTCTTCAAGTCACGAGTGCATAGATATCTAGGCAAGCTCCATAGTCGACCACATCGTCGCTTACCATCAGGTGAGATTGTGGTCAAAAGAATGCGTATCTTGAATTAAAAAAATATGATAAATAAAAAAAACCTTGTTCTGGAAACTGTGAATTATTGATTACTAGGTGTCCCGGCGACCTTCGTTCCGCCTAACAGTCAATGAATGCGCATGTTTAGGAAGCCATACCCGGCATGCGTTACAATGCCACGTGACTATATTATTACCTCCTTCATGTTTATGTTTGCCTAGTACTTTACCAAATCCGAGTAACGTATAAGAAAATGAATTTTATAAACCTATAAAAAAAATGTGGCGTTCCTAAAAAGTATCCTATGTCCATCTCCTGGTTCTAAGCTACCTCCTCACCAATCGTCAGCCCAATCGGTTCAGCCATTCTTGACTTATAAGTAGTGTAACTAACACGACTTTCTTTTATATATATAGATATTAATAATATGAATGCCTGATGTTTTTTTCCCCAGACACATTGTATGCGACGTATCCAAATGACAATACAGTTCATGTGATAACAAACCCTGATCATTTCTGCGTTAAAAATGAACACAATGATATGATAATATACTGTGTTAGAAAAACAGAAGTCGACTTAGACTCACTTCCATCTACACATGTAACTACACGAATAATAAAATCAAATTATATTTTTACTTTGAAAGTACACAAAAAGGAAGTAAGGACGGAGTTATATGGAGCAGGTCCAGGTAAGTCCGCTATGTTCCTGATACAAATAAGTAGTAATATTATTAAAAATATTTTATTCCCTCGTCCACCGCATTTTCTCTTACCATCGGTGAGATAGTGGTCAAAATTTGCCTCTACTGAATAAAAAAAAGGAAAAATAACAAACAATAATATACTAGTCGTTCGCGCCGAACTGAGATCTCGCGCCTACATTTTGCCCCAAAGAGGAACACTTTTGAGGTTAATTGCTTATAATTTTTTTTCTACATAATAGTGATGTTTTACCTGCAATTAAAACATTTATTAAACTACTGTACCGTGATTCGAAACCCAATTATACATGAGAGTAGCGTACTTGACTTCCTCCGAAATTGCCGTGCTGCGATTGGTCCGCCCGATCCGTTCGTCCAATCACCGTCGACTCCGCCCTTTCCGTTTCCCGTCAACGTCACCCGTCACCCCAGGTGGTGCGCTGAGCGCGATATAGCTTCATTGGCGTTTGGTTTTTCATCCGGAGCGGTCGTAAGGTCGTACCAACACTTTACGAACTGCATCGTGCTTGTGAAATACTTACTTATTATAATTTTAAGGGTAAATATTTCAATAACGGGTAAGCTGAAGCTCATAACGAATTCTATAACATTGTATATACAAATTGTACCTACTTATTGGTAAATGCTATATTATAAGTAAGAATTATTAATATCTAATAAATTTCTTTTTAACGGTGTTACCGTTCGTTTTAGATATTTAAAATGGATAATAATAAATGGTCTAGCCCCAACGTTGGATTGCAGGAACGAGACGTTTGCGCAGAATCTAGTACTGATTCTTTGTAAAGCATTAGCAAATAACTAATTTGCAGATTACCAGTGAAAAATAAGGATACAAAACACAGGAATGAGGAACATAAAAAGTGAGTTATTTTAATTATTTTACAAATAACGGAAAACAAATCCCGGTTGAACGGTAACAATTAAAGTTACCACAAGTGAATCATCCTACTTACCCCTCGGGATCCAAACATTATGGTAATATGCCGAAGAACAGCTCCACAGGGCAACTTCACTTACCGAGCCTCTACACGAGCAATAATTTAGTTGTTTCTGTAAAAACTATAGCATGCAGCCTCACGCTCTCCACTTTAAAGTAACCTGGTTTGAGTAGCGCGCTACTTTGCACAGAAACTTTTTATTTTCCTTCCAGCTTATAATATTCGTTCCACAGAGAACATGGAGCGCGAACGATATTTTATTTTTTTTGTAATTAATACGAATACTAGCAAGGTAAGATTAAATATAAAACCAGTATTTAATATCTTCGACCATATTCGAAAATAATTGAAAGTGTAACCATTGGCTTAAAAAGCAAGGGGTGTTACTACCCTCTTTATGGCCGAATGGAAAGTATTTCTCGAAACTCGAAACGCTTCTAGTCTTTTACGGTTCACAACCAACAAAATGACTAACTTATAACCTGCAACTTGTAAACTGTATCTTATATTAAGGATGAGGAAGTAACCAACAAAGAAAACTATGTACAAGCCCTACAAAAGGCGCGATTCCCCCTACTCCCATCGGGATAGGAGAGGGAAGTATTCACATTGAATGTCTGAAGATTTCATGCTGAACAAATTTTCTGACTAAAGAATGCTCGGGGCTACGCCCTACATTCTAAACATTCATAACTGTCTCTCGTGTACAGCTGTTACTATCAAAATGAATTATTCACATTTATGGATATTTTATGCTGAACAAATATTCTGACTAAAGAATTGCTCGGGGCTACGCCCTACATTTTGAACATTCATAACTGTCTCTCGTGTACAGTTGTTACAATCAAAAGGAATTATTCACATTTATGGACTGAAGCCGATGCCAGATGGGCTGGTCCTATCAAATCCGCACCACACTCGACAACAAAGTGCAAAATGATATACACGCATCTGAGAATATGAACAAGTGGCACAACATTGTCAGAGACAGTGACCCGCGGAGGGGGTCACGACCCTTGGCACTGAGGATATCGACGCAGAGAGAAGTCGGATTGAAGATGGATGGACGCAAAGATATGACGGACCGAGATGGATGGACGCAAAGAGAAGACGGACTGAAAATGGATGGACGCAGAACAAAATACTATGATAAGAATGCTTAGGGCTCCGCCCTACATTCTAAATATTCATAACTGGCTCTCGTATGCAGTTCTAACTACATCGAGAAAAAATATTTACATTTGCCGACTAAAGACGCTATGCTGAACTAATAGCTGATCGGAGAATGCTTGGGGCTCCATCCTACATTCTAAAACTGTATAACTGTCTCATGTCACTGTCACATGAGATGTTCTTACTATGGAGAAGAATATTTCATATTTATTGACTGAACGTTGCATTCTGTATAAAGGAGATTGCTTGGGCACCGCCCTACATTCTAAACATAAAGTCTTTCGTATACGGCTCTTGCTATCGAGATTAATCATTGACGTTTATTGACGGATCGTTTCACGCTGAACCACAATACCGATTAGAGAATGCTCTGGGCCCGCCCTACATTTTACACATGAATTGGTCTCCGGTATACAGTTCTTACTATCGAGATTAATTATTCACGGTTATTGATGGAACATTTTACGTTGAACCAAAATACTGATTGCAAAATTCTCGGAGCTTCGCTATTCTAAACTTTCATAATTGTCTCTCGTACTATTTTTACTATGGAGATGGCTCTCAATTTGCGAATCTTGCAATTAACTACTCATTGGAGAATGTTTAGGGACCGTCTGCCCTATGTATCATATCTACTGGCTATTGCATACTACTCTTCCTATCGATATGGCTGTTAGCTTGCGGATCTGACGCATAAAGCACTAACTTAATAATATGAATCGGCCCGTGTGAATGAATATTATGAAACGTGAATTAAAAGCCAAGATTACACATGTTGAGCAACTGCAAAATAAGTACATGACTTGGCAGGAAAGTCGAAAGTTTCTTGGGATAATTCTACGCTTGACTCCACTTGCTGGGGAAAGCACACTGAGATGATTATGCAAAATCATGTTACATCATATTTCTAGCCAGTCCCCACCATCAATGTCATCAATTTCATTATGACCGAAAGGCAACGGAACTATAAGACTTCAAGTTTTCTATAGCATTAACAAGTATAAGCATCTGCGATTCACATTGAGCCATCAAGGTTCCCTTGAGTTCAATTACTGCGACACATTGTTTAACAGAACCCACTAGCACTGCAAAAGGTACGTCACAAAACATTTGACGTGAGCCTGCTCTCAAACTCTTTGAGAGATAAACGACCAAAAATGTATAAATTGGAATATAAGGCGAAACAAAGAAATTTGATAAAACTTTAGAAGCAATTACAGACAAGGTTGGACCAAAATCGACACAACTTTCTTACCTGTCGCTTGGCTTTTATTATCAAGGTGTTGTAGATCGCCTAATGACATCCAACATAACTTTACCACTGTCGTTTTATGACATACAAGTATGGTGAATACTTGACAGGCCCTCTTAACTCAGTTGAAAAATCACACCAACCGGTCACTATACTCATAACCTTGACGGAAACTCGGTTGAAAACGGAAACCTACCCCAATATGGACTCGTGGTTTAGCCCTGGCAAGCGATTATGATATCAAAAGGTGGACAAGGTTCGTGTGCTATTTAATCTTAGGAAAACGCTGTTTTCTAAGAGCATTACTGGACTATAAAGCCTTACATGTGCAAGCAAATACTTGAATGAAGTCCTAAGCCCGAGCTGTTTCGGCAAATCTAAGTATACTACGATAACAAGAGAATTATAAAACTTATTGAAATGGATAAATATACGTGCAAAATATACTTTGCAACTTCAACACAGCATTATGAAAACCGACCGTGATTCTCGTGATAGTTCACGACCATTGTCACGTCAGAAAGCACATGCCGAATATGTCTTTTTAGGACGTCCATGGCACATAATTGTAACTGCAGGCTAACTTCGGTAATAGCAATGACGAATGTTTGTCTATATAAACAAAAAACTTGATCTCTCTTGAACCAGAGCACTGGATTCTCTGATCACTCGCAATCAGAGACCTTCAAGTTTTTGTAGATAAATGTACTGGAAGATTCGAGATACCTATGAACTATGTATATTTTTTGCTTCACAAATTTATCACCTTCTTATTTTAATTTGTGATGGAGTAACCTTACCTTCCCTTGTTGGCTGGAGTATTGCCGTGGCACGTTGGCATAACTACTTCAGTAGGATATTGAGTACCAAACATGATTATGTTGCGATATGTTTAAGTTTGATGCTATAACAACAATCGGCAACATAAATTATCGCAATGAAGTAAGCTAGACTAGCATACACTCGTGAAATAATTGTGTCAGCATAGCACTGAACTGCCTAATCAAATCGATATTGTTATTTGGCCCACCTACGTTCACAAATAAAACCATACATATAGTTTATACAACACATACCATGACCGCAGACTGTATTATATTGTATACATAGAATGACTGTTGTCTCAGTAGCATCTATGAAGTGCGTAATTAAATCATCCTCTTGACTATATATTGGCTGAAGGAAACTGGGATATTATATAACACAACGTGAGAAATCGCACCCTCTAATTTGTTACCGAATTCACATGAGGCTTAGAATGAACCTCGAACTAAAATAAATATGTATTAAAGCTATTTTAATCAGTGGAATTAACTAAAACCATTACGATATTAAGATAATTATGATGAGCACTACAAAATACCTACTCATTAATAATAGAAATACAGTGTTCTGGGCATATTGTATCATTTGCTCTTGATACCAAAGTTATAACTTCTCTTAGTATGACAAAAATTATATACAGATCACATTGGCGTCCCCGTCACCACCAGGCGAAAACAAACACGTCTCTCATGTATAATTGGGTTTCGAATCACGGTACAGTAGTTTAATAGTGATGTTTTACATGCAATTAAAACATTTATTAAACATACTTACCTGATTCGAAACCCAATAGTTTCTAATTCTGCCTAGTGACATAACATGAGAAATCCAATGAAGCGATATCGCGCTCAGCGCACCACCTGGGGTGACGGGTGACGTTGACGGGAAACGGAAAGGGCGGAGTCGACGGTGATTGGACGAACGGATCGGGCGGACCAATCGCAGCACGGCAATTTCGGAGGAAGTCAAGTACGCTACTCTCATGTATAATTGGGTTTCGAATCACGGTACAGTAATTTAATAATTGTTTGATTTCTGTATTTGTAGTCTAAGTACAGGATATAACAGATATTATACGTAAGTTTCAGCGTTCAGTGTGAAGCCAAAAACGGTTTTATTTAGATAGACCCCGGGACAAAATAGGTCTAAAACCAGTGACTTTGGTGGCCTACCAAATCGTTTTTATCCGATATAGATTTTTTTTAAACCGATTTCGTACTATACTTTTCAAGCCCTTTTCAACGATATTCCACAAGGATAGATAAAAAAATAAAAAATATTTAGCTTCCCACCTATGGGAGGCCCCTTAATATTTTAATTCATATAATTTTAAATGTAATTTCTGCCTTTGGGTTGTAGTTTTACATATTATATGAGAATTTGAAGTCGTTCGCTTATATGGTTTAGACGCTAGATGTCTCTGATAGACGGACGAACGGGCGGACGGACAAAGTGCTGAACGACCAAATCAACTAAGAGATTTCGCTTCGCTCGATCAATGAGGCCGGGTAGTCTGTGAAACGAGTATATGGCTGTCTCTGTTCAACTGGCAAACTGAGCCCATGCTTTATGCGATAGCACTACCGACCGAACAAATTATGATAGGTGCCGTAATACCAAAAATTATGAATGAAAATGTAATGTTTAGCCATTGTTTTTTGCATTAATAGTACCTTGAAATGATAATCTATGTCCCTGTTGTAATGCCAAAAGAAATGTGTTAGTTTTTAATACAAAACGAATAAGTTAAAAATGCGACATCTACGTGGTAATAATGTGTGAAAATCAATTGGTTTATATTTCGTTTTAGGTAATTATTTTGGAATAAAAACTGTCCAGGAACCTAGATTATTACGTTTTTAATCTGAATAACAGCACAGTATGGTGGTAATATGCTTGAATTATAAATAATTTCGGTATTACGATTGTATAGGCAAACCAACCTCCGGAGGCCCCTTAAGAAGTCGATTTACAATGCTATAGAAGTTACATAATTATTATTTTTAGTTCAATATTTTCAGAGCCATTTCCTACAACAACTATAATTATAATAGTGGTCACTATAGTAATAGTTGTTGTAATATCTGTTGTATTACTTTGGTACAAAAAACGTAGATGGGATCGAAAACCTGAGACCTCTGCAGTGGAACCTGTTTACGTAAGTTTTATTAAAAAGTTTTTTAAGATCAAGCTTTTACCAGTTGAAAATGGATAATTAAACGCAAGCAAAGCTTAAAAAAATCGACTTCACCGCTTTATCTTCGGAACCTTAACCAGATTCAACGTATTAAACACGCATTATTGACAATAACTCAAAAACAAGTAAACAGATTTTAACCAAATTTAATGGGACCACATGGAAAGCGCCATCTTTAAAATAAAAAAAATATCATCAAAATCGGCGCACAAAGAAAGAAGTTATGAGGTAGCTTTTAAAGTCGGTTAGAAACGAGAACATCGTCAATATAGTCCACAGAATACGCATTATTGAGGATAACTCAAAAACTACTAGTCAGATCTTGATCAAATTTAAATGGGACCAATTGGGAAGCAACATCTATCAAACAAAAAATAATCAAAATCGGTTCACGTGGAACGAAGCTATGAGGTACCTAACATAAATAAAAAATTACAGTCGACTTGAGTACCTACTCCTTTTTTGTGAAGTCGGTAAAAAATGGGAGTTTTGCCGCGAAAATGAAAAAATGGCGTTGTTGATTTTATATAATTTTTCAAAATCTTTGATTCTTCGAGTGTGAATGTGTAATAATGGTGGATTGTTAACCGCTAATAATTAGTTAATGTGCATAAGTGTAGGCAAATCGTACAAAGTTGAAAAAACGCGATATTCGCCTTCGCTCCAAAACTCTAATAGAAGTTCTAGTAAAGTTTCTACCACTTAATAGGGCATGAATTGACTATGACTGGACCTTGACTCTTTTACTTGACTTTGACTATGACTTGTGAGTGGGACTTTTAATATGAAATACACTTCAAATATATTTTTACTCGACACTGGCTAAATGCAGAAGATTGCGAAGCCAAAATTAAAAAAATATTACTTAGTTACATAAAAGTTATCTCTTGTCAAGACAGTTCAAACGAGCCTAAACTCGATGGTTTTATCTTGTTTAATTCAGAAGTTCCTATATCCATCTTCCGTCTCCATTATTAGACCAGCTCCATGGTACCATATATATACAGTATTGTCGCCGAAGATACATAAGCCCACCAAATTTGAGTCCAATCGGATATCGGGAAGTGGGTCTAATTTAGCTTGCAAGCTTGTATACAGACAATGGGACAGATGAAACTAAATGAAAGCAAGTAAAAATCATTGAATTTATTAAATGATTTCTACTCATTGATAGGACCAAGACACATCATGGTACGAACAATAGATGGTTACACATTATCATAAAAAGCATTTCATAAATAGTCTGCGGCTTCCTGTTTCATCTCAATGTTTTAATCTTTGATACATAGCCAATTAGACTTAGCTTCAAAGACCTGACATTTCCTTTCTCTGTTGCAGATGGTATCATTTTGATTTAAGCGAAAACTAACCTAATTTCTTAGTAGTTTTATCCACTAAAAAAAAATATTACCAAAATTACACATTAAACATAACAATAATCATGAATAATAAAATAAATTAATTTGATATTTTAGATATGCATAATTTGGCAATTAACATAAATAATTTAATTTAAACCGATTACAACAGAGATATGTAATTGGGGGTCTGATCTCTTATTACGTATCTTTGTTCCGAGCAGTTTAGCATTTAAGCAAAAACCTAATTTTGACGTGATAACGTCTTATAAATCGATGAACACCGGCTGCACGCACGAAAACGTGTCACGTTCCGTCTGAGCCTGAGCGTGCAAGCGAGAGCGCGAAACAAGCGATAGAGAGGCACGATCGGCCTAAGCGTTCGTCTTATGACGTTATCACGTAAAATTATCGTCCGTAAACAGACTTTACAGACAACCATTTTTTAATAGGTTTGTCGTTTTCGAATTGAAACCGCGTGCAACAAAGATACGTAATAGGGCTCTCGTTGTACGCCACATTAATTTTGACGTATTCTACGCGCCCGGGCCCGTGTCTTACAACAGCGTATGTAGTAGTTTTATTTGGCTGTATGCTAATAAGGTCTATAACGCCATTCCGCTCTATAAGCCATTATAACCGCGGCGCGTAAGACCTTGCAGTGTAAGAACACTGAGCAACTGATTACTAAGTTTAGGGAGTTAGCGTATGCCTAAAGCACTACTTTGTTTGAAATCTCTCTATAACATCCGTCTCTATAACAAAATAAATAAAATATTACAAATTTATCCTCTCCCGCTCATAAAAGTAAAGACTAAAGTATGCGATTGGTTAAAAACTCTATCCCATTCCGACACTGAAAATCTTTTAAAAATTATAAAGTAACTCTTATTCCACGCAATCTCCATAGCTTACGAATACTCACATTCACACATACACACACATACACACCCACAAACTACCACACTATCACAAACATAATATTTAGTAAATTGTACATATAATGAAATCGTAATTCCATGTTACTATATTATATAAAATGTCATGTCATAATTTCAACAATCTATACCATAATCATCTCTTAATGTCATCTAATAAACGGAGGGCTACGGCACGCAGTTTTATTACTAGTTCGGGCGTCAAAAGTCTCACCTTATCACAATATGAACATAAATAATTATAAGACCTTGAAATAATGAAATTAAATGAATATAATATATAGATTTAAATGTAATTAAAAATTGTAATGAAACTAGTTGACCCGGCGAACTTCATACCGCCAATTGTCTGTGGTCAAATATTCAGAAACATCTCCTGTTTGACAGTTACGAACAGTTTGTATGGGAAAATAAAATACTACTTTTTACTAATTTTATTGCAACTTCTTTATATTTTCTCACCTTTTAAACCTTCCCTGAACATCCACAAATATTTCAAGATCAAAATTAGCCAAATCGGTCCAGCCATTCTCGAGTTTTAGCGAGACTAACGAACAGCAATTCATTTTTATATATAAGAAGAAGAAGAAAGAAGATGAATAGAGAATGTAATATTAGGTAGGTATCTATATTATGTGTTTGAAATGGCAAAGATAACTATCTTTAATATAGTTTTTTTTTTCCTTAGTTTTGGCTTCGCAATCTTGTGCATTTAGCCAGTGTCAAGTGATAATATATTTCAAGTGTATTTCATATTATAGGTCCTAGTCACAAGTCACAGTCAAAGTCAAGTAAAAGAGTCAAGGTCCAGTCGTAGTCAAGTCATGCCCTAGTAAAGTGGTAGACACTTTACTAGAACTTCTATTGGAGTTTTGGAGCGAAGGTGTAAATCACGTTTTTCAACTTTGTATGATTTGCCTACACTTATGCACGTTCACTAAGTATTAACGGTTAATAATCCACCATTATTACACATTAACACTCGAAGAATCACAGGTTTTGGAAAATTTTACAAAATCAACAACGCCATTTTTACACTTTCGCGGCAAAACTCCCTTTAATATAGTTTTTAATACATTTTCAGGCCACGCCACAAGTGATCTATGCGGAGCTGCAACATTTGCAAGCTACAAACTCGGGTTTGTATCGAGCCCGTGAAGAAGCTAGCCCCTATGCGAAGATACTCGGCGTTTTAACTCCGCGGGAAAATATTTAGGATTTTGGACTTATTATACTTCTTTCTATTCGAATTGAGCTAATATGTACCTTATTACTAGTTTTGTCGAACTAATCAATATCGAAATCGTTTATTCACTTGGGCTCCAAAGAGGCACTCATGATTTTAATGACTGTCCAGCCAGATTAGCAAAATTACAGCCATCTCGAGAAGAACCTAACTCGGCGGCGCATTTTTTCTCATTAAATTAAAAAAAAAAACATTCATAAACACTAATACATGATTATATTAACCTAGGTATATCTATATTATGTAGTAGCTAGAAAGCACTTGTGCAGTTTGCCTCCATGCATCCTTGTCATTAATGTAGTCAATCGTTTTATAATAAGCTTTCTTAATTAATGCCCGTTTTATTACTAGTTTGAACCCCCCCTTTCACTAGTGGTAATTTAGTTACAGTTTTAGGAATTTATTGTAAAATCTAACCCCATTTGCCATAAAAGATTAAGAGGCCGGGGTGGCTTTGAACGAGTCTATAGGCTGTCTCTGTTTAACTTGCAAACTGTGCCCATGCTTGATGCGATAGCACTACCGAACGAACAATTATAATAGGTGCCGTAATACCAAAAAATATGAATGAAAATGTAATGTTTAGCCATTGTTTTTTGTATTAATAGTACCTCGAAATGATAGTCTATGTTCCTGTTGTAATGACAAAAGAAATGTGTTCGTTTTTAATACAAAACGAATAAGTTAAAGATGCGACATTTACCTCGTAATAATGTGTGAAAATCAATTGGTTTATATTTCGTTTTAGGTAATTATTTTTGAATAAAAACTATCCAGGAACCTAGATTAATACGTTTTTAATCTGAATAACAGCACAGTATGGTGGTTATATGCTTGAATTATAAATCATTTCGGTATTACGATTGTATGGGCAAATCAACCACTACCCGGCGCCTTAATTCGTTTTGCTTAATCTAAATGCTCAATAGATATACTACGTTTCTACTAAGAGTTTGCTCCGTATTGCTCGGTCAATCGGACTTCAAAGATAAGATAAAAACGTAAGATTCGAAAATTAATATGATTATAACGACAGAACAAAGAGCCTAGAAGATCTTCACTACTCACCGAGCGTAAACTGGGACCATAAACACGACGTCTGATGTGCCTAATGTTTCCTAAAACGTTACATTGCATTTTACGGCGAAGAAACTTTTTTTATGGTTCATAGAAAGTGTTATGATTCTATTTGTTTTCTCTGGGAACAAAGTTTCTCTGAATATTATTATATGTTCAAAATGGACAGTGTAACGTTATACGTTACATATATATATATATATTAAATAATTAATTTATAAATCAATCGAAATTCATCAACACGCTAACACGTTTAGTATTGGAACGCAATACCGTCGCGGGCGGCGATTGTTCTTAGCACCGGTCGTAGCGCGCGTACTCTGCGGCTCTGCGAGTTATAGGCCCCCGCCACCGCGGCGGCCGGCGGCCGGCTCGTCATTCGCAGGACTGATATCAGGTCGACCGCACGTCGCTTTGCCGCCCGATCTTTAGCTCGAACGCCATCTTGTTGGTCGGTTCGAGAATCGCCACGTTGGGCGCCAATGTCACGTCTGCTGCGGGTTCACAGCCCAGAAGGGGTTGCAGTAAACGGCAATAGGGAAAAAATAAAATATTGAAGATGTTAACAAATTTATATTTTAATTAATAATTATAACAATCTCTCAGTTTGTGGGGGGGGGGAACGAGCAATACGCTGGTTTTAAAGCACTTTTTCGTACGTGCAGCCGGTGTTCATCGTTATCACGTCAAAAATTTATCAAAATCGAGTCATTATTGGCGGAGATATCGCGTAATATACAAAAAAAAAACTCACAGTCGAATTGAGAACATTCTTTTTTGAAGTCGATTGAAAATGAACGTTATTTCAGAAACAAAACTGTTCAAATGCTGTAATTTTGCGAATCTGGCAATAGAATCATTAATTTTCATAAGTGCCTTTTTGGGGCCCATGTGAATAAAAGATTTTGATTTTGAATGTTGAATTGCCCGCTACAGCCAATCAGAAACTGAGACCTTATACAATTTAATTATTTAAACAAATATGTACAACATGGTACACTAAAAAAATATTTATTCATATAAAAGTATCAATGGTTTATAAATAAAGAAAATACAGATTTAACTAAACTACTAACCTAATACAAAAAGTCATTGGTCGGCAGTGTGCCCAAAATGCTGGCTGCGTTACCTCGTTGCACAGCGAGACTTAATTGCTGTGCAAAATACAAACCGGCATTTTGGTCACGTGTCGACTCTTTCAGTCTCCCAGCCAAATCTTTATAAATCTCAAGTGCACCTGGTCCCCATGGACCAAGAGTTTCTACTCCGAAAGGCACAAATATGTATCCTCTGTCGAGGCTTGAGTATTTTCGCCGTTTCGAAGTTTCAGCTGCGGTAGCAGCGCCACTTGCCTGCTGCGATGTTGTTGGAAGATGAGACGGCGCCAAAGTGTCGACACAAGTAGCGTCCCACACTAAGGGTCGACCCATCTTCCAAGGAATGAGTGTCATTCCATCGGGTCGTTTACCGTCGTTGCGCATAAGGCCACTAGGCTCTAAAATTGCTGCGATATTCGCACTCCCAAATGCCCGACGGATGACGTCATTCAAAGCACTGTGGCGAGCTATACGACCAGCACTTCTGACACAAGAAAGCCCATGGAGGCCTAAGCGATCTACTTTTTCTCCACATGAGCATCGGTGTGGAACAACGCAAGGAGCACCGACGCGCAGTGACATTGCTACACGGAATGTGTTATTATCAAGCAGTGTCCCTAAATTATTTAAAGGCAGAGCCTGCAACCAAACACCCGATTCCCAACGAGACACAGCTAGAAGACGAGCACGCTCTGTGGGGCTACTGGATGTTTCTAAATGTATTTACACACACATGTTGGTACACTTATGTTAATAAAAATGTTGTGGTTTTAACTTATGACATCATACCGATCCATACCCGCCCGCAGTGACTGAATGAATCCTATCGTTTAAGTATTTTTCTTGATTTATCCTTAAACTGTGAATGTCCGACAGCTGTTAGTTGTGGTGAGATAGAGAGATATTTGCGCATGTTTTTTTTTCCTTAGTTTTGGCTTCGCAATCTTATGCATTTAGCCAGTGTCAAGTGATAATATATTTCAAGTGTATTTCATATTATAGGTCACAAGTCACAGTCAAAGTCAAGTAAGAGAGTCAAGGTCCAGTCGTAGTCAAGTCATGCCCTAGTAAAGTGGTAGAAACTTTACTAGAACTTCTATTGGAGTTTTGGAGCGAAGGTGAAAATCACGTTTTTCAACTTTGTATGATTTGCCTACACTTATGCACGTTCACTAAGTATTAACGGTTAATCATCCACCATTATTACACATTAACACTCGAAGAATCACAGGTTTTGGAAAATTTTACAAAATCAACAACGCCATTTTTTCACTTTCGCGGCAAAACTCCTTTGCGCATGTTAAGAGACCACGCATAAAGGAGGTTTCAAAGCTTGTTTTTTTTAATTTCACTGGTAGCAATTTATGTTGATTTACTGAATCTACTATCATTCCCCTGATTCAGAACTATTGGATAACTCAGTTACCGTACGATTCGGTTATTTATCGTAAGATAAAATTTATTTTAAAGAAAAAGTATTTTTTTCTTTTATTGGCTTTGCAATCTTGTGAGTTTAGTCAGTGTCAAGTAATAATATATTTCAAGAGTATTTCATATTGAAAGTCTTAATCACAAGTCACAGTCAAAATCAAGAAAAACAGTCAAGGTCCAGTCGTAGTTAAGTCATGCCCTAGTAAAGTGGTAGAAATTTTACTAGAACTTTTATTTGTGTTTTGGAGTGAAAACAAAAATCATATTTTTCAAGTTTGTGTGATTTGCCTACAATTATGCACGTTTACTAAGTATTTACGGTTAATAATCCACCATTATTACACATTAACACAGGTTTTGGAAAATTCTACAAAGCCAACAACGCCATTTTTTCACTTACGTGGCAAAACTCCTAAAGAGAAAGTTATCCAATCGTATCGATTCGGTAAGTTACCGTAAAGTTCTGAATCAGGGGGCAGTTTCGTGATTTGCTCAAAGGAAAGTAGATAACACTCGTGTGCACCTTCATATTCAAGAGTCAAGTAATACACTTACTTCACTTCTTCTTTTATGACAAAAAGGTTATCGGATTTATATCTATCGTGAACTGTTCACATGTAAATATCCTTTTTAAATCTAAGATAATCACAAGAAGAACTTTAAAACTGTTACCCATCTATGTTGCAATCGGTTTCACTTAGAAATCAACTATTCTCTTCAGAAAAAAGGTAAATTTTTGCGTAGTTCATTTAGAAACGCTCCCGACAGATAAAGGTAATACATATTATATATAAATATATAACTGGCCTTGTACTTCAATTAAGTTCAATTCATCATCCCCCATATTACGTATCTTTGTTTCACGCGGTTTCTATTTTAATTAAGCAAAAATGAACCTTATTTCTTAGGAGTTTTGTCAATTTAGTATTGAAACTGTTTGCAACAGAGATAGGTAATAGGGGGGGCATTTAACACATGTCTTTTCTTGTGGCTGGTAGAACTGCATGAATATCATCAATCCATCAATGCCATTGAATGAACCTAAGATTGAACAAACAATTCAATAAAACTCAAAAATATTTCTTACCTGTGGATAGCTTAATCCTGGTGTTGCCGCATCAAACGTGTTCCCAACGTAGAAGGAGTAATATGAATGTCTTGCGGTTCCTAAATTAGCTGAGCAATAAAATGTATATTTGCTTGTATAAATTAAAATACTTATTAAGATATGATTATTGATTAGCTTATTTAAAACTTTTTATAAATACAAAAATAAACAGTACCTACTTATATGTTTAAGTATATTATAATATAATATATTGATTTATATCCGCTCGGTTATCACTAAACAATTTCAACAAAGTTGATGGACATAATAATATAAGGTTCTCTTAAAGCAATAAGACCAGCCACTACCATGATGTATGTAATATTTTATTTGTCGGTATACCATAAAGCGTTTTGTATTATATATAATACAAAACAATTATATATATATAAAAACCAGCACATAGTAGACTTATTAACTTCTTGGTCGTAAGGACAAATTTTTCACCCAAGAAAAACCATAGTATCATTAGGTGAGATAGTGACCAAACTAAAGCTTATACCAAATACTAAAACAAATTATGTATTTTTACTTGACTAAACCTATAAAGTGACTAAACAGTTATATATGTTATGTTGTACCTATTAAATTATATTGTTATTGTATATTCAAAATGAACAAAACTGTTGGAACATGTTTAAATAAGTAAGAACTATAATTTCTACCAAAGATTTTGCAGCTAAAGTAATCGTAGGTTTGTTTCCTATCTCGATGTTTTACAATGACAGTTTACAATAAATACCCATTTTTATTCTACTCTATGATGTGGAGACATGAATGTTGTCCCTGGCAACATTAATTTAAAACACACGCGGAAGCATAGATAAATAAGACATATCGCGGAAGTGGAAGTAGAATTTTCCAAATTATTTTCGTTATTTCCTTTTCCTAAAAGTTCGAATAATTAACTATAAATATACGATTTGTTTACAAACAATGGAAGTTACCGATTTAAATGATATACTCAATGTGCGCGCCATAAAAATGGAGACGAATGAATCTGTGTTCGAGGAAAATGCAGTGGATGAGTCGGACCCACTGTCGATTTATGTGACGGAGTCTGATCTAGGTATATTGTATATTCTATTATTTTGTTATGTAAAGATTAAACAGTTTCGAGTACTAATAACTGTGGCCTTAGAATAACGCGATTCCTGCTCTTGGAATCACAACAGTTTTCCACAAATTACAAATGTATTGCCCAAAACTGACGAAGATCTTACAAAAGTTTTACCATTCAACAAGCATCATTAAGTTTCCCGGCTAGGAAATTTAATACTTCCCGGGGATGACAAGCATGTTAAGGACTAAGGAGAAAGATGCTTGGACAGTTTCATTTGATACTAGTGGTCTCGACTATCCTGATCATCACTGAATTGACATTGACCTTTGTACGAAAATAATGGACTTAGTGTCAGCTGAACAGTTGCTTCCAGGCATTTTTGGAGTTGTTGCGGGCCATTCCTCTACTTAAGAAGTAGCTACTCTTGCCCTATTCACTCAACACTTGAGAGAGACATTTGGTTTCCCAGCATCACTTGACATCATGAAGTAAAACACATCATCTGAAGGGGTTGAGATTTATATTCTGTTATTCAAGCTGATTACTAATTTCAGATCATTTCACTGGTTCATGTGATCATTCACTGGTTTCCAATAATAAAACTAATAAAATAATAAAATCCTCAAAACGTGTACATTCTACAAAAGCTTGTTACAGACTGGTGTCATTATTGAAGTTTCGAAATAAGAAACAAATTTGAGAATATATCTTCGAACCAAATGGTCCAAAGAGTTGCTAACATCAACAGTGGAGGTCGACTATGCGTCACACATTCAAACCAATATGCAATATGCTTGATCTTTAATTACAACTACATTTGCTTAAATGTTGTATGGTATAACATTTCAAGAAAAACCCTTGTAACTATATTAGGGTTATTAATCACTTAACGTCAATTATAAAACAATGATTCCTTACATCATCACCATCATTATCGAAAACACCTACTTTGGAACAGCTTAGTCGGCGACCCAGAGCCATCCTACGCTACATAAAAGAGCTGGGATGGCTTGGGTAGCTGCCGTCAGGGGGAAATGTACAATACACCCCGAGCGGGACGTCAGTGCAGGCCATATCACCTCTACCACAAATTAGAATTAGAAGTAATAAGCATAAACACTTTCACTCACAGCCCCACACTAAGTTCGATGACTTATGTCGTGGGATCCAGAAACATTGCGTAGAAGATACCTATTCACTCTAGACTCCCAAAATATACCATTCGGGGAACAAAGAGGCGGGCAATGAGTTCCACTCCTTTGCTCCTTCGCTGTACCGATGATGATTGCATGAACTGGCGGTACGTCAACCTACTATCTCTGTTATCGACTGTCCGTTGGTTAGTGAGTGATGGCCTTCTAAGCAGGGGTATAGTTTGATTCTCATCAGGAACAACGCAAGTCATCGAACTTAGTGTGGGGCTAATTTATTCAGCTGTTAGTAAGTGGATGTTACTGCCGCTCAAGAATAGCTGCTGTAATATGGTTTTAAAGCTCACATTTTCTATTCGAGGACATGCAAGGAATATGGATGCAACCTTATTCAAGCATGCAATGGTCCATATGTGAGTGCTACAAGTCTGTATCTTGTTGCAAACTCTCACAGACAACTAAATTGTTATTACGTGTATTGGTGAAGACTGCCAGACCTTTGGTGTATCCGAAGCCTGTGGCGAAATTTGTAGGACCTAGGGTGCTTCACCTGTTTGTGTCATCTATATTATTTATGTCTGTGCTTAATACCTATCCAGTGTAATTATGTCTGTTGTAGGTCTAATGCCAAGTTCGAGTGAAATTCTTCAAACTTCATTGACGTCATTCTCAGACCCTGTTGATGATGATGATACTATGCAGAGTAACGAAAGTGGTGGTAAGAACAAAATTCAATATTTTTTTTGAAAGATATTGCTATCTTTATTCTTATTCTTATTCAATATGGGGGCGGTAAGGCCTGCACTGACGTCCCGCTTGGGGTGTATTGTGCATTTCCCCCTGCCAGGAACTACCCCATCCACCCCAGCTCCTTAAAATAACGGAGTGTGGTTTTTGGGTGCTGGCATAACTGTTCCAGTGATGAAGTTGTTGTATTTGTAATTGAATTCTGTGAGTCTTCAGGTGAGTCTTTATGTTTTGTGGAATGTTGCTCTAGCATTCCAGTGTTGACTCTAATTTCTTCAGTGACAGCACACTGAGCTATTACGTGTTCTACGGTTTCGTTTTCCTCCATACATCCCCTACACAAAGGGCTATCTGTGACCCCTATTTTGTGTAGGTGGTAGTTGAGGTTACAGTGACCTGTTATAAGGCCTACCATTAGACGAAGATCTTGACGTTGTAACTTTAACAAGTTGTTTGTAATTTTCCTGTTTAGAGACGGAAAGGCGGCTTTTGTGTGTTTGCAGTCCGTCCTCTTGTCCCACAGTTTTTGGTGTTCTTTTTCCGTATGACGGCGTAGTAGCTCTCTTACTTCCATTGTAGATGGTTGGCAGAGCTCCGCCACGCCGTCAGTTACTGGCTTCCTTGCTCCTTCTTTAGCTAGATTATCTGCCTTAGTGTTCCCTGGACATGCACTATGGCTTTTGATCCATTTTACCTCTACATCAAACTTGTCTGAGAGTGTCTGTAGTGTCTTGTGACATTCCGCTACTACCTTTGACCTAGTGGTGGGTCTTCTGAGCGCATATATAATAGCTGCACTATCAGTGATAAACTCGAGGGTTGTACCCTCTTGTCTTCGTTCAGCTATTTGTAATATTTCTTTAGCAGCGAGTAGTAAGCCCGTTGCTTCTGCTTGAAAGACTGTAGTGGTCTTGTTCAGAGATGTTGATTTCAGTAGTCCAAGTTCCGGCGAATGATAGCCGCAACCTACACCATGTTTGTTTTTGGCTCCATCCGTGTATATTTTTCCAGAGGATTGGGTTGATGGAGCACTGTCTTCAGAAAGTAATTTATACTTTTTACTATCAAGATGTGTAGTAATTGTTCGATCAGTTCCCTTGAGTGCTTCTGGAATGATAGTAATCGCTTTTTCCAGTATTCTGCAATGGTTTGTGACCGGACTTGTGTCTTTCCACTGTTTTGTGGACTTTATTCTCAACGCTGATGCCATCGCTTCTTGTTGTATATGCAGATGCAGGGGAGATAAACCCAGAATGACATCTAGCGCTGCTGATGGAGTGGTTTTCATGCATCCACTGATAAGGGAGCATGCCAGTCTTTGTATTTGTTGTAACTTGGTGATTGTTGTCACTAAGTTCGTGCGTGGCCACCATACGACACAGCCATATGTGAGAACTGGTCGCACTATGACGGTGTACAGCCAGCGACATAGTTCTGGTTTTAAGCCCCAGTCCTTTCCAACGGCTCTGGTGCTTTGCCATAGAATATTTATTGCTTTTGTGGTTATGTGATCTATGTGTTTTCCCCACAAAAGTTTGCTGTCTAGCCATAAACCTAGATATTTTACTTCCTTGCTAAGGGATAGTTTTGTGCCAAACAGTGTTGGTAGTTTTAGCTGCGCTAGTTTAGTCTTTCTAGAAAACAGTACCATTTCAGTCTTTTGGGGATTTACCGCTAGACTATGTTTTTCACACCATCTCTCAACCACCCGAAGCGCTCTCTGCATCTTCTCGCAGAGGGTTGCCTCAAATAATCCCGAGATCATTATTGCTAAGTCGTCTGCGTATCCTACAGTGATAACGCCGTCTTTATTTAATAATGTGATAAGCTCATTAACTACTACTACCCACAGTAAGGGTGATAGCACTCCTCCTTGTGGGCAGCCTCTTGTCACGAGGCAGCGCGAAGAGTTTGAACTTTCTATGCTGGCTGCTCTATTCGAGAGCATGGTTGTGATCCATTTGTTCACTCTCTCATCTATGCCTTGGTTTTTCAACCCATTTTCGATGCTTGGAAAGGTCGTTTTGTCAAAGGCCCCTTCGATGTCTATGAAGGTGACCAGACACGACTGCTTGTTTTCGAGTGCTGCTTCTATCTTGTGGACAACCTGGTGCAGAGCAGTCTCTGTAGATTTGCCTGACTGATAGGCATGTTGATTCTTATGTACCGGATTTTCATTCAACGGTCCACCTCTTATGTATTTATCACAAAGTCGTTCCAAAGTTTTTAGCAAAAATGAACTAAGACTTATCGGTCTGAATGACTTTGGGTTTGTATAGTCGGTTTTACCTGGTTTGGGTAGAAATACGACTTTGACTTCCCTCCATGGCTTTGGAATGTACTTCCATGCCAAACATGACCTGAAAATTGCCATTAGGGAGGTTTTTGTTTTATTTAGGCTCCATTGCAAAAGCGCTGGGAAGATTTCATCAATTCCCGCGGCCTTGTATGGTTGAAATGTACTTATCGCCCATGTTAGGGCTTCTTCCGTGATTACGGAACTTGCAAAGGCCCAGTCTGCATTTGTAGGCTCATGAAGTATGTTCAAATCCCATGTTTCGTTGTCACTTATATGACAGTCTGGGAAGTGGGTTTTAAGAAGGAGTTCAAATTGTTCCTGGTCAGATGCAGTATATGTACCATCTGACTTTTTCAGTGTGCCCAGCTTTACCTGGGTGTCACTGGATAAAAGTTTTCTCAGCCTCGCAGTCTCACTTTCCGATTGGATAGAGTTGCTATATTTTTTCCACGAATTGTTTCGATTCTTTTCAATTGTCACCTTTAGTGGATGTCTGGTTTTTTTGTATTCTTCCCAGTCTACCTTCTGGTTTGTGTTCATGGCTCTGTTGAAGTGATGCCTTGTTTTCTTTCTCAGTGTAGTGAGTTCTTTATTCCACCATTTGTCTTTCTTGTGAGAAATCCCGCTTTTTTCTGTTTTCAGAGGACATGCTGTTTTGTAGCTGCATTTTAGAGCATTAACTATGTAGTCCACTGTTTCTTCTATTTCTTGTGTATTAAGCTGAGCGCTCATTTCCACTTGTTGTATTTCTGACAATCTTTTCTCTAGCGTTTCCCTGAATATCTCTCTATCAGTTTTCTTCGGGTTTCTGTAGGTGCGCGGTTTGTGCTCTCCTACAGTTAAACTAAACCTCACTCTCCTGTGGTCCGCACAGGAGATCTCTTCAGTTGCAACGTGCCAGTCGTTTATGGTTTTGGCTATTTCTGTAGTAGCTAAAGTTATGTCGATAATCGTTTTGGCCCAAGATGTTACAAAAGTAGGTTCTGAGCCGCGATTTAGTATGTTGAGATTGTGTCTCAGTGTAAAGTCTAGGAAGTGTCTTCCTCTTTCGTTTGTGTCTGGGCAGCCCCAGATTGTACAATGCGCGTTTGAGTCACAACCCAACACACATTCTAATTTATTTGCTGTGCAGAATTGTACTAACTCGTCCAAAGCTGGAGGTGGCGCCTCGACCCCAATGTCCATGTACACCGAGGCCAAGACAATGGTGTTGAAAATTCCCTGAAGTCCAGTCTCCAGCTTGACTACAGTAAGATCATCGGTACATAAGTGTGTTACCAATGAAGCTTTATAGAAATTCGGTACATATATAAAAGTCCGCGTTTTGTTATGCAGTGGCGGGACGAAAACATTGCCCCGTAAGGCACTGAAACCACCCACCTTTCCACGATTCAAGTAGGGTTCCTGGACCAGTGCAATAGTGTTTGGTTGCTCTTCCAGAGTTCTTCGCAAGGCAGCGAAACCAGTGACGCTGTGTTGGATATTGGCTTGTATGATTTTTACATTACCTATTTCTGGCATCTGCGTGATACTCTTCGCATTTGAAGAGTTATGTTGATTTATGGAGTTAGTTGGTTTGCCGTATGGATCCATTATAAATGTTACTTAAATTACTTACAAGCTAAGTTTCTATGATAGGGGGATGGTCATTAGGCAGACCATCCGCCTTTTGCGTGAGAGGGAGTGGAGCGGGAGGGTTCGGCCTGGTCTGCGTCCATGGGCGCCGCCGGCGAGTAGATATTGAGTCCCATAATGTCACCCGTAATATCTGCCTCACCGTCGTCGTCGTCGCCCCCCAACAGCCGTTCCACCTCCTCACTCGACCACCCCTCGTTCCCGGCGGGAGCTGCGTCGCCGGCGCCAGGGGCCGCCGGCACCGCCTCGCTAGCGATAACGTGGCTCGTACCGGCCTCCCCCTGCGCCGGCGCCACCGCGCCTCCGGGTCTGTACTTTCTTACTTTCACGAAGACGCTCGCCGTGCCGTAGTGCAGGCGAAACCCTTCGTGTTCTAGTAGATGTATGTCCTCGGTTGGTATACCTACCTTGAGGACATGATTATATGTTCCCGCCATCTGGCAAACCTCGTGTGTGAAGATCTGCCATCTCTCCACACCTACTCCCGGGTTTGATCGGACGAGGAACTTTTTAATGGCGTCCGTCCTTCTCGCCATGTCGTCTCTTTCACGGCTGAAGTCTGGGACGAACATCATGCCCGTGTAGTATCGGGACACCTTACTCTCCGGGACGACTATGAGCCCATCCGAGCCGCTCCACAGGAGAGGCAATTGAGCCACCGTGGCGGTAAGCCAGGATAGCGCAGCGTCATCCCGGGGTACGTACCTCACCCCGCCGCGGTGAAGTCTAGGCATAGCGTAGAACCGCGGCAGAGCGTCATCGTCGTCAAAAGTGTCGAAGAATGCCTTTTGCAGCACGCTGTCGATCGTCATTTGTACTTGGGCTGCCTGGAGTTCGTTCATCGGTACTCGGTTCCGGTCCATCACGATCACCGTATACGACGATCGAACCGCCTTCGCGTACGATGAAGGCTCCGAGCCACCCTCTGCACTATCTCTATTTTCCACGGGTTGGGGGGGTTTCGCATACGTTTCCGTCGATACTGCGACAGCGTGTCCTCCTTGTAGGCGCACCTTTTTATCGGCAGCTATGCAGCCAGTCGGTGACACCAGATCGGAGCTGCGCTGTCGCTTCGCGCCTCGTGCTGCTTCATCCCCTTGCCCCGTGCTTTCTGTCATGTTTGGATTTGCAGCCGTTTGGGTATCGGTCAAAACGCCGCCTACGTCGCCAGCTCGCCCCTTCTGTCCTTTGCCTAGACCCTTTCCTTTAGAAGGATAGGGTTTCGGCGCCAGTGCAGTCGGTTGGTGTGTCGTTTCCGGGTTGACCGTTCTTCCAACGGCTGCGTCTTCCTTTTGTGCGCGATTGGGAAGTGGTTTCGCGCTAGCCTTAGCCGGGTCCGGCCCCCGCTGTCGCGGCGCCCCCCCTCGCTGTGGGGCAGGCCCCGCGACAGCGGCGGCGGCGTCGGGCGGGAGGGCGCGCGCCATGCATGCTACGACGGGCGGCGCAAGCGCCGACAGGCCGGGCAGCTGCATCACGCCCTCCCGCTGCATCTGAAGGAGTTGCTCCTTAAGTGCGGCATAGCGTTTCTTCCGTTCCCTCTGTTCCGTCCTGCGGTTTTTGCCGCAGTTTATATTTTGGCGGGTCACGGTCAGCCCTACGGACTCTCCGCTCCCCTGCCCGTTACCTTCCTTATCCGATACCAACACAGCGCCGGGAGGTTCCGCCGCTGCCTCGCTGTGTCGTCTCTGCTGCGCTCTCTTCCGCTGGTCGTAGCGCGCTGGTCTCTTCTGCACTGGTCCAGGCGGTGCACTCGCCATCGCGCTCGCTGCGCTCGTCGGTCCAGTAGCAGCCGCATCCAGCGGAGCCTGGGACTCCACTCCGCCGTTGCCTTCGGTAGCCAATTTCTCACCCCCTGGCCCGGATACCAGTGGGCGCCGGGTGCTGGCCGGGTCGCATGGCAAACACACATTTTTATTTTCGCTCGACATATTTCAATTTAGTTTTTTCAAGTAGCTGTGGAACAAAAGATGTTTAGTAAGTGGGCACAGAGCAATAGTAGAAGCAGTTGCCCAAGCTGCCCCCCCTCGAAATTTCGTGTGTTGGCAAAGAAAGTAGACACCGCATTAAAGCATGCCATGGCTTCTCCCCCCCCCAAACACACCGGCTACGAGCAGCCGCAGGGGGAGTGCTGGGCCCGGCACACTAACTGATGAATTAAAATGCCGCGCCCACCACCCCCCCTCCCCTCTTTATCCGGGCTTGGTACCGGCGCCATAATTAGCTATTTTATGCTGTAGTGTGAGATGCAAACAGTGATGAAATAGAAGCAAGTGAAAGCAAAGCAGCATGTGTGAAATCCAATAACCAACTATGGTGGCGAGATTTGGGAGATATAGTCGCAGAGGTTTCCCCTTGCCTACTGCGCCAGGTTGTTTGGAGACTATTTAGTTCATCCAGGCCCCCGCAGCCTCTTCTGACCGGGTCAGGATTCGGGTTATCAACCGCCGCCCGATGCTCGGCGTTGTCAAAACTCGTTTAGCACCACCCGGAGGACACGTGCAGGGTATTCGAAGGTATCTCCTGCGGACGCGAGTGACTCCATCCTCGGACGCGAGTGACTCCATCCTCATATTGCTATCTTGTTGTTCCTATTTCAATTTGATCAGTAGTTCTTGAAATATCGTCAAAAATGCGTGTTTAGAGCATCTAATCTGATCAAAGTTCCTCGCTTCAGGCAGGGCTTGAGTAGCTCAGCGGTTAGAGCAATAGGGCATGACACCCTATGGCTGCGGGTTCAAATCCTGCCTCAAGCGATAATTTTTCCTTTCTAAATTTATCACTAGTTCTGCCTAGCATGGCTAATGCTATATAAATAAAATCAATTGTTTATAAAGAAATTCTATAATCAACGACAGTAACTTCTCATTATACACCTCTTTTTTTCTAAATGACACCCGTCCAAAGCCGGGGCAAGTTGCTAGTAAGTTATCCTCGTTTTATTACATTTCAGAAGAGGTTATCGTACAATTAATGGATATCAGGACGAGATTGTCCAAACTCCGATTCATGTTGGAAAGCCGGCTGGGTGCTGATCTCACCGACTACACATTCTGGCTTCAAGATGCTAAGATGGTTTGTTTTGTGTTTTTTATTTATCTATGTTCATAAATATCTATATCTTTATATCTATATCTATATATCTTCTTTCTTATATATAAAAATGAATTGCTGTTCGTTAGTCTCGCTAAAACTCGAGAATTGCTGGACCGATTTGCCTAATTTTGGTTTTGAAATATTTTTAGAAGTCCAAGGAAGGTTTTTATGATGAGAAAATATAAAGAAATTGCAAGGAAAGTTGTAAAAACAACTATTTTATTTTCCCATTCGAACTGTTCGTAGCTTTCAAAGATTAGACACAAAATTAATGAACGCACTATTAATATTGACCACAGACACATGTGACATATATGTTTGTTGTAAAAGTTAAGACAACTTTTATTGGCGGTACGAAGTTCGCCGGGTGAGCTTGTCATCAATATAATTATAGAATAGTTTATAATAACTAGCTGACCCAGCAAACTTTGTTTTGCCATATACATACATTATTTCATGCTGAATCATAAAAAGATAAAAACTTAAAATTTTGTCCAAAAATCAAAAGTTTTTTTTTTGGACCACCCTTTACATTTAGGGGTATGAAAAATAGATTGTTGTCCGATTCTCAGACCTACTCGATATGCACACAAAATTTTATAAAAATTGGTCGAACCGTTTAGGAGGAGTTTGGTAACAAACAACGCGACACGAGAATTTTGTATATAAGATATTAGTAGAATAATCTATACTAATATAATAAACAGGGTAAAGTTTATTTGTTTATTTGTTTGTATGTAAAAGGTAATCTCTGAAACTATTGATCCGTTTCTGAAAATACACTAATAGATACACTATCCCTGAGTGTTTGTGGCTATGTTTTGTTGGGATAAAAGTTAGATAGATAGATATATTATTTATTGAACACCTTAAAATAACAAAGAACACAAATAGGAATGACAGTAAAAAATTATATAAGTGTAACAATAGGCGGTCTTATCGCTGAGAGCGATCTCTTCCAGACAACCTTTGGATGGAGAGGAATAACGCAATATAATAGGACGTCGTTCTACGTTCATAAAAGATTAGATAGAAGAACATTGATTAAAAACAGGATATATCTTATATATATATATATAAATATATATAACTCAAAGGTGACTGACTGACTGACTGACATAGTGATCTATCAACGCACAGCCCAAACCACTGGACGGATCGGGCTGAAATTTGGCATGCAGGTAGATGTTATGACGTAGGCATCCGTTAAGAAAGGATTTTGATTAATTCTACCCCCAAGGGGATAAAATAGGGGATGAAAGTTTGTCAATTTTAAAATAATACTTCTTAACGCGAGCGAAGCCGCGGGCAAAAGCTAGTAAATAATAAATTTACATACACGTAAACAGATACTATATAATTATAAAATACTAAATATTTTTAAATATACAATACATACATATACATATAATAAAATTAAGTCTATTTAATATGGAGAAAAAAAAAGCAAAATAAAAAGGAATGAACTTGGGCAACACTAACACTAAAACTAACAAAAAGGAACAAGAAGATTTATGAAGAAATATAGTAAGCCTTGACATTATTTAAAAAAATATTAAGTGACTTTGCCCTTCTTATTTCTACTGGAAGAGCATTCCACAAGCGAACAACTTCGACAGTGAACGAACTATCATAAAAAGAGCTACCTTGTGTAGGAATCTTTAACTTCAGATTCTCTGATGACCTCAGTGCTAGAGAGTTAGATGGGGTGAAAAAATGAAAATGTTCCTTTAGGTAACGGGGAGAAGTAGGATTAAAAAGAATATTGTAGAGTAGTTATCAGTTAGAAATAATAATATTCGTAAGACAAGTCGGAGAAATATTGCTAGCTGGCCGCTTTATCGGCGTACGCTGACTAAACAGTTAGACATAGGTGAATACAATGTATGGCAAAAATGTTGGCCTTCATGAGTTTTACAAAAAAGTCCGCGACAGCATACATCTAACATGTATATATAGCTCAGAAAAAATACTTTTCTTTGTTAAAACTCTGAAAAAATAGCGGCTTCTGTTTTGTTGGCTTTTTAAGGCATTCAGTATAGCACCGGGTTTGATTCCTGGGAACGCAGGTGGTTTCCCAACGGGAAATTTGAGTTTCTGTTTTTGAGTATGTTGTGTGAATCTTGAATCCTTACGGCTCCACGATACAAGTCATTGAACTTAGTGTGGGGCTGTGAAAGAGGCTATGCCGCCATCATGATGGGAACGCTACCTACTGGTAGTAGGCTTGAGCACTTGAGTTATTTATGAGCTCGATGCCTCGTAGCTAACATAGGCTTTATAGATGTATATGATAAAAGCTTGTAAAATATATAATTTCAGTTGGAAAGCCACAAAACCCTTGTGGAACAATGCATTCGAGGCTCTGGTGTGGTGCAAGTTAATATACAAATACGCAGCGCTGAGCGTAAGATCAATATACTCGATGTACTAAAACCTGATGAAGAGCTGGCACAGCTTCCTCCTACTGAGGACGGTAAGTTCATACTAACATTACACGGCTACATTCGGCCATCCTGATCCAGACACGTCCACACTAACTTATAAACTTTCGTTGTTCAAACTTTCGCGATTTTAACACATAGTTTAGGGGTCATCCATAAATTACGTCACACGTTAAGAGGGAGGGAGGGGGTCGACGAAGTGTGACAATGTGTGACAAGTGGCGGGGAGGGGTCCAAAATTCTGTGACATCACATTTTTTCAAAATATAATATTTTATATCTAAGTATCACAACAATAAATTTAAACTATATAATTTATACTTATAATATAATGAAGTCATCAGACTTCATTATTATATTATGTGTAATTAAACGCAAGCAAAGCTTTAAAAATCCGGCTTCACCGCTTTATCTTCGGAATCTCCAATATTTATAAATTTCTAAATGTAAAATCGCGAAATATGTGTCATCATACTAGGTAGGGGGGGGGGGTCTCATAAATAAAGCTAAATAAAGCTGTGACAAGGACGGCGGAGGGGTAAAAATATCATGAAATTCGTGTAACGTAATTTATGGATGGCCCTTTAGGTATTGACTTAATCGCGTTTACCATGATCTCGAAAAACTAGCTAAATCCATAAGTTTGTGTGTAAGTATGTTTGTTTTCCCTTTAAGCTGTAATGGCTGAAAGGATTTAAATGAAATTTGATGGATTTGAAGATTAACACATACACAGTTTCATATTTATATAATTGCATTGACAAGGTACAGATAGTTAAAAACACGAGAAACAATGAGTTAAAAAACATATATCCTCATATTCATTGTTATAATACCTTAAATTATTTAATTTTGATTTGATTGAAGAGTTGTTATCAACGTTTTATAACTAATACCAACTTTAAATTAATTTTGACGACCCAGTGACTCATGGGCAGGAGCACAAATTCTTTCCCGAGAGATATTTGTGCTTCTGGTAAACCTATACACACCTGCGCTGATACAACACACACACACAAAAACACACCCTTACATACATTTTCACCTCCCACGCATACATACACTTAAACACATACACACTAAAACACACATTTATTTTAGAAGTAATAAAATATAAGTAGTTCTAACTTACTGTTTAGGTATAATTTAATTAGTCAACTCTGATGGGAGATGACCGTGATTTCCCGATCTGTCCCTAGTGGAGGAGATAGAGGAGAGTCTCCCGCCCCGTTCGGTAGAGTGCCGTTCTCCGCCGCCAGTGCCGGCGGCAAGACACGCGGCTGCCGTCAAATGGGTGGTCGACGGGAGCTTCGGCGAGAGCCGGCCAAGGACGCCGCAAGATCCGCAACAATGGTAACATCAAAATCATAATCGTTTATTCATATGGGCCCCAAAGAGGCACTCATGAAATTTAATGACTCTACTGCCAGATCATTTCGAGAAGAACCTGGCAAGAAACTCGGCGGTGCATTTTTATTTCATATATTTTTTAAATCATTCCTTAACACTCATAAATAATTACATTAACATAGGTGTATTTATATTATGTAGTCGCTAGATAGCGCTTGTGCAGTTTGCCTTCATGCATCCTTGTCATTAATGTAGTCAATCGTTTTATAGTAAGCTTTCTTAATTAATGCCCGTTTTATTACAGATTTGAACTTTCCCAGTGGTCATTCAGTTACGATTTTAGGAATTTTGTTGTAAAATCGAACCCCATTTGCCATAAAAGATTTATTCGTTATTCTTTATTGTAGCTACATTCTATATAACTATATAGCTTTATAGCCTAGATGCCTGAAAAAGTCTATTTAGTCCGTCATTTACATCATTCCGCCAATTATGAATCGATTTTGATTGTTCTATTTTGTTTGGTAGATCATGTTTCAGAGGTGGTCCCATATAAATTTTATCGAAATTGATTTAGCGCTTTTTTAGAAAATCAACAACCTACTTACACTTTACTTGTACCTCCTCCTTTTTTGGGATGTCGGTAATTACCGTCTTCCTAAAAAAGGAGGAGGTACTCAAGTCGACTGTTTTTTTTAATGGGTAAACCGATTTAGTCAATTATTTTTTCTCTCCACGTTAGCCGATTTCGAAATTTTTTTTTTAGTTTGAAAGAAATTTCTTTCTTATTGGTCCCATTTAAATTTGATCAAGATCTGATTAAGCGCTTTTTGAGAAAATCAACAAAAACAAAATATAAGCGGTGAAGTCGGTTTTTTAAACTTTGCTTGCGTTTAAATGATTTACTCAGTGATTACCTTAATCTGATACAGGCAGATTTTGAAACAGCACTAAGGGGACATGCAACTGTTTACATAGCACACGCTGAGTGTGTCTCTATTGCACTATACATTTTATCTGTAGAAGTTGTTGAATAATTAACGTTTTCTGGACAATCAAACAAACAAACGCATTCACACAGCACTAAGTTCAAAGGCTTGTAATTGTGGGTGCCGGAAACATTCACATCACACACACGTTACACCCAGAACCAGAAGTACTATAAAAAACTGTATACTGTATTTGTAGTGTCAATAAATCGATTTTTTTATTTACTGATTTGTTTACACTACTAGCCGTGCCCCGCGGCTTCGCCCGCTATTATCAAGTTAAAAAGTAGCATATGTGTTAATCCTAGGTATAATCTATGTACCTTCCAAATTTCATCCAAATCCGTGCAGCCGTTAAAGCGTGAAGAGGGAACAAACATACTAACACACTTACACACAAACTTGCGGATTTATAATATTATAGTAGGATTATAAAATATTAGACACATACGTGTCCGCCTTCTAAGCAGGGCTTTCGGGTTCGATTCCCGGCGGGAATACAAGTTTTCTCATCAACCAAACCCCGAATAGTATAATCTAAGAGTCTATAAATTTAGAGTGTATAGGTATCTTCTTGGTAAGCATGCTTCATCTTTGGCCGCATCATCACTTTGCATCAGGTGAGATAGTGGTGCTTACCTATCAGTTAAAAAAATGCAGGATAATTTGTGTTTCTGGTTCTGGGTGTAATGTGTGGGTGATGTGAATGTTTCCGGCACCCACGACACAAGTCATCGATTGCGGGGCTGTGAGAGTGAAAGCGTTTATGTTTATTACCAGGTGCATCCAACACGTGAAGCTGTGGATCCAGTGGGCGGTCCGACAGTTTAACTTAACTGGAGTCAAGTTAAGCGATTGGAACATAGACGGGAGTGAGCTTTGTTCGCTTAACAACGCGCAGTTCAAGTAAGTTAAAGATGTTTCAAATTGAAGGAGCCTGGGCCAGCACCATGTACCATATACATACATATAGCTATACAATATAGTAACCGTTTTTGAATGTTTATTTTCTTCACTTTTATTTCGTTTTAATGTACATTTAAAATATCTTAATACATCGATAGCAACACCACACAGTTACAAATGGCGGATTGCGACAATATTGAACTGTCATTTTGACGTGTCATTTATGTCAATGATCATTTATTGTAAACAACATACCAAATCCTAAATATTTGGGTTTCGTTATAATTATAATAGGACTATAGAATATGTTACTCGATTGAAACTCAGAACAGAGTGACATTCAGTATCTTCTTGTCGTGACTGTCCCAAAAATAGGGTTAACATATTTAAAAACTAACTAAATAATAATTATATAATACATATTTAAAGGTGAAGCTTACTTATAATATCAGTACTATTAAAACATATTTTTAGAAAAAGTATTACAAAAATCTTACAATTATTATTAAAAAAAAAAAAAAAGATTTTTCCCTATTAAGAAAAATGAAGACGCGAGATCTCAGTTCGGGGCGAACGACTAGTTAATCCTTCCTACTAATATTATAAATGTGAAAGTTTGTGTGTATGAATGTTTGTTACCACGTATCTCCGTAATGAATAAACCGAATTTGATGAAATTTAGAATGTAGATAGTTTAGGTTTCGAAATAACAGTTAGGATACTTTTCAACTTCATTATCGCGGGCGAAGCCGCGGGGCACGACTAGTTATTAATAATAATTGAAAACAATATATATTTTACAGAGAAAAAGTGCCGTCTGACCCGGGGGACATATTCTGGACACATTTCGAACTTCTTAGGAAATGCAAGTTTATAGGTAAGTTGAAATACATTATGAGTATCTTCTAGGTAAGCATGCTACATTTTCGGTCGCATCATCACTTTCCGTCAGGCGAGATAGCGGCCAAATGCTTACCTATCTGGCATTAAAAAAACAATGTTAAACTTATTATGATTTTCTAATTACAATTTAATTTTGTAACTGCTGAATTTTTACTATTTTTAATTGACTTCAAAAAAGGAGGAGGTTCTCAATTCGACTGTATTTTTTTTGTGCGTTGCCTCATAACTTTCTAGGTGAACCGATGTTTATTTTTTTTTATTTGAAAGTTGGTACTTCCCATACGGTCCCATTTAAATTTGATCAAGATCGGATCAGTAGTTTTAGAGTTATCCTCAATAATGCGTGTTTAATTGATTTAATTTGATCAAGTCGGTTTTAATACTCGAAATAAACATATATTATTCATTTATTTATTTAGAACCCGGCCAAGTGCGTGTCGGACTCTCGGACTGAGGATTCCGTTGTATAGCTAGAGTTCGATGTATTTAAAACAATTCTTTTATAATGTTTTTTTAATTTTTAGCTATTGTTCAAAATGAGGACGAACCGGAGAAGGAAGTATTTGAAGTACCGCAATCGGCAATTAAAAAGAAGCCAAAGCAAGTAAGTAGTTATCAAAACACGTAATTTTTTTTTCTAAAAAGAAATCGTGGTTACAAACATTCTCACACAGACACACAAACTACTTTCACATTTATACTATTAGTATACAACCTGTAACAAAAAGGTGTAGTAATACTTGGTGGTGTGTATGTGTATCGTGCCAGGAATCGTCTGCCAGAGAACGAAACTCGAAATCGGACATATTTTTTTCCGTACAAAAATTTTAAATTATACATTTAAAATACTTTTGACAACCCTACAGTTATATGTGCGGCAACCGGAGATATTTGTTCCGTACAAAAAAAAATTTTTTGCCAACCCTACGATTACATCTGTGACGCGTGACCTTGACCTTTGTTATGGCCACCACTATCAGACATCTAGGTCCAACTATGTGGTGTAGAACGGTAGCTGATGAAATAGGGTTGCAAATGACATTTTTTTTTTTACTCTAATTCATCATAACTCAATATTAATGGTGCTGCCGCGAATGCAGAAGTTCCTGTTAGACTCCATACATGTAGCTAGATGTGTGACTCGAGTATTACTTCACCTTTCTGTTACACATTGTATATTACAACCCCTTTATTTTCAGGTACTTCTATATGAGCAAGAGGATTCATCCCTTGTATCCCCTACGTCATCGCGTTATGGGAACAACGGCCAGATACAGTTGTGGCAGTTTCTGTTGGAACTCCTCACCAGCGCCGAGTACTTTGACGTCATACGTTGGTATGGTAAGTTACAAAAAATTTCGGCGTTTGATGCGTGGCTTGGATAGCTCAGTGGTGAGTAGGACTCGTGACGACTTGTGGATGTCAAGTCCCGCTCTAAGCGATATTTTATCATACTCGTATTATAAATCCGAAAGATTTTTTGTAAGTGTGTCAATGTATAAGTATGTTTGTTTTCCTATCACGCTGTAACGGCTGAACGGATTTGAATGACATTTGGAATGTACATAGCTTACCTAGGATTAACACATAGGCTACTTTATATAAGCTATGTACATTCCATATTTCATCCAAATCCGTTTAGCCGTTACAGCGTGATAGGAAAACAAACATACACATAAACTTACGGATTTATAATATACTAGTCGTGCCCCGTGGCTTCGCCCGCTATCATCAAGTTAAAAAGTAGCCTATGTGTTAATCCTAGGTATAATCTATGTACATTCCACATTTAATCTAAATCCGTTCAGCCGTTAAAGCGTGAAGAGGGAACAAACATACTTACACACTTATACACAAACTTTCGGATTTATAATATTAGTAGGATAACATGGTCTGATTTGATCGGCATTTCTATGAACTTTTAAATTGTATAAAAGTAGTTTTAGTGAGAAGAACTACAATAGTTGGACATATGGTCTCGCGAAGTTATTTGTAGATATTGATATGTTCTACAATTTCTGTGTGCGATATGTGAATGTTTCCGACACCCACGATGCAAGTCTTTGAACTTAGTGTGGGGCTGTGAGTGTGAATGCGTTTGTTAATGCGTTTTTGTTAATATTGTAGAACATTGTTTTGTTCTATCATACGGAAAGACATTTTATGGCAATTTTTTTTATTTTTGGTTTTAGTTGGAATTCTAAGGATCTCTAATTTTTTCTAGAAATAAATATAGCCTACTAGCCGTGCCCCGTGGCTTTGCCCGCTATTATAAAGTTAAAAAGTAGCCTATGTGTTAATCCCAAGTATAATCTATGTACATTACAAATTTCGTCTAAATCCGTTCAGCCGTTAAAGCGTGAAGAGGGAACAAACATATTTACACACAAACTTTCGGATTTATAATATTAGTAGGATGGTACTCAGTGATAATGTAGCTTTCTAACGGCACTCGCTGGAGGTGAGTGCCGCATGGGCCCTCAGCAGCACACACTTTCAGCGATCATATGCGGAGATCTCTCCCTGCCGAGCGTGGTAGACGCCATGCTCGGCAGCGAGAGATCGTGGCAGGCGGTGGTCTCCTTCTGCGAAGTAGTGATGCGAAGATCTTCAATCTAACCCGCTCCGGCGCTGACGGACGGGTGAGAGGAGGAGGCAGTTCGCCCGCCTCCTCTCTCCTCTGTAGTGGGGTCAGGGCTCCTCTCCATCGGCTTGCACGGCCTTGGTGAGCAAGGTTACCCCTCCATGGGAGCAGTGGTCCGAATTGCATCCGGGCCTACCGCCGGGGCAAGATAGTGACTGCTAGCGTGACCCTATCTTGCCCCACCTCGGCGAGGGATTGCTCACGGGAGGGTTTTTAGTGGGTTCGAGCCCCACACTCCCCTTTCCTTCACCCCTGGGAAGGAAAGGAAGTGCTAAACATTTCCCCCACAAAAAAAAGCTTTCTAACGGCAAAATAATTTTCAAAATCGGTCCAGTAGTTTTTAAGTTTATTCGTTTCAAACAAAAATACAAATCTTTCCTCTTTATAATATTAGTATAGAAGTATACAATGTGTAACAGAAAGGTGTAGTAGTACTCAAGTCACACATCTAGCTACATGTATGGAGTCTAACAGGAACTTCAGCATTCGCGGCAGCACCATGAATATTGAGTTATGATTAATTAAAGTTTCTGAAAAATTAAGTCATTTGCAACCCTATTTCAACAGCTACCGTTCTACACCACATAGTCTTTGGAGCTAGACGTCTGACAGTGGAGGCCGTTACAAAGATCAAGGTCACGCGCCACAGATGAAACTGTAGGGTTGTCAAACATTTTTGTAAGTTATAATTTTTAATTGTCGTTGGAAAAAAAATTCTCCGATTTCGACTTTCGTTCTCTGGCAGACGATTCCTGACACGATACACATACACGCCACCAAGTATTACTACACCTTTTTGTTACAGATTGTAGATATACAATAATTGCTCGTTTAAAGGTTAAACAGAAGAATGAAAATTATTATGACCGAGCGAATGCGAACGTCGTTTCAGCTTGGGCAAATTGCTTTCGTCTGTCCGGATGTCCGGTTGTTCTCCTCTAAAGGTCGCATTTCTCAACCGATTCTCGTGAAATTTTGTGTGTAGGTTCGATAATTGTGTAGTTTTTATTCGAGTTTACAGTACAAAAAAAAAAAAGAAGGCATAAATTAAATTGAAAATTTTATTTAAATTAACTTATTTTTTTTTTATTTATTAGATATTTTCTCTTTGTAGGTACAGGCGGCGAGTTTAAGTTGTTAGACCCGGAGCGAGTGGCGAGACTGTGGGGCGCCAGGAAACACAAGCCGGCCATGAACTACGAGAAACTGTCGCGAGCGCTGCGATACTACTACGACGGCGACATGATCGCCAAAGTCGCTGGCAATCGGTGCGTATTTTTACCGACATCTCAAAAGAAAGGAGACGACGTTTTTTTTTTATTTGTGCCTCGTTCGTCCCACAGAGTCTCGTCCCACATAAAAAAATCCCCACCTGTCCTAATTTGTATGCCTCGCTCGTTTTTGTGTAACTCATAACTTCTTTCCACGTGAACCGATTTTGTTTTTTTTTGTTGTTTGATAGATGTTGCTTTTCAATTGGTCCCATTTAAATTTGATCAAGATCTGACTGGTAGTTTTAGAGTTATCCTCAACAATGCGTATTCTGTGGACTACGTTGACGATGTTCTCGTTTGTAACCGACTTCAAAAGTTACCTCATTACTTCTTTCTTTGTGCGCCGATTTTGATGATTATTTTTTTATTTGAAAGCTGGTGCTGGGGCTTTTAAATTTGATCAAGATCTGATCACTAGTTTTTGAGTTATTGTCAATAATGCGTGTTTAATACGCTGAATCTGATCAAGGTTCCGAAGATAAAGCGGTGAAGTCGGTTTTTTAAACTTTGCTTGCGTTTAATTATTTAAAGTGATAAATTCTTTTGGGATGGGTAAAAAATGCAAAACACGTGACCTGATCGAAAATTCGTAAGACGGAGGGAGAGTAGACCGCCGGCGCGGCGTAGGAGAGGAAGTTATATCCCCCTCTCTTTCTACCGCGCGGCGAAAATGTATGCCTGCTCCTGCTGTTTACAACGTTAATGTTCAAGTTTTCGCTTCTGCCGGAGTGCAACCCGTTGTTTTTTTTAATGCTAAATAGGCAAGAATTTGACCACATACTCACCTGTTGGAAAGTGACGATGGGGTCGAATACCCACGTGCTTGCCTAAAAGGTAGAATTATATTATTATATATAATATATTATTATTATATTATTAGTATATTATTTCTACCTATTTACTTTAGACTTGAAGACACCCAGATTGTATCCATCAGGAAACACCGACTCGGACAAGGAGTTCCGGTTTGCGGTTCGCACAATAAATGTAGAAGCAAAACGCTTTGTCCGGATTTGTGGAATGTCTAGCATATAGCGGTGTCGCTTAGCAGTTTGTCTGCTTGTCCGATGATAGAACGCGGATGGGGGAACTAGATCGTACAGTTCCTTAGCACACTCTCCAATATGTATCCGATATAAAACCGACAGACTGGCTACCATGCGGCGATGACCCAAGCTCTGAAGCTTTGAATTAGTCAGCTGCTCGCAACCAATGAGTCTCTTGGCTCTACGCTCAATGGTGTCAAGAGCCTCAAGCGATTTTGCAAGTCTGAATGAATTGGTATCTTCTAGGTAAGCGTGCTCCATCGTCGATCACATCATCGCTTCCCATCAGGTGAGATAGTGTTCAAACGCTTGTCTCTACTGAATAAAAAAAAAATGTTCAAATTAAAAGTCACAAGTCACAGTCAAATTCAAGTAAAAAAGTCAAGGTTCAGTCATAATCAAGTCATGCCCTAATAAATTGGTAGAAACTGTACTAGAACTTCTATTGTAGTTTTGGAGCGAAGGCAAAAATCACTTTTTTTAACTTTGTATGATTTGCCTACACTTATGCACGTTTACTAAGTATTAACAGCTAATAATCCACCATCATTACACATTGGTGCTAATTCTTCTGAGCACCGAACTAACCTAAACTAAACTAAAAATAAACTAATTTTAGTCAAAGAATACCTAAACGCTATTCTGATTTTACGTTGAACTTAATTTAAAAATAAAATGACAGGACTCTTTCAAGTATAAGATCACATTAAAAATAATCCAGACCTTTTTCATACAGACTAATTTGAGTTTAAAATTTCTATTTTTAGTCTTAATTTGAACGAAAACATGTACATCAGAATAAGAATTTGGTCATTTTCACTAAATAGAGTAACTAAACTAACTTAGTCCTGTCAAACTTAATTTTAGTCTAATCTTGCATTTTCTGAATATGTTTTGGACTAAAGCAGGACTAAAACTAATTTTAGGCTAGTTTAGTCTAATTCTGGACAACAGAATCGGCACCAATATATGTTTATTCATGATAGGCAAACGTTTGACCATCTTACCTGATGGATGCGTGAAAGTGAGTGAAGATGCGGTCTACGATGGAGCACGTTTGCCTAGAAGATACCTGTTCATTTGTGACTTAAACACATTTTGATTGGTTGTAGACAGATGAAAATGTCTCGTTTTATTAATATTGTTTTTCTATTTCAATCTGTTATATTTTTTTTTTTTCTTTAATGGCCACATCGTCCCTTACCATTAAGGGTATTATATCCCTTACATTTTGGAGAGTGTGCACAGGAATTACATGACTTAATTCCCCCATGCCCTTTTTACCATCTAACAACAAGACAAACTATCAAACGTCATCCATTTATGGTCGACATACCTCCAGTTCGCTCGAAGCGTTACGCTTGTACGTTCATCATCCGTACAGCAAAGGAGTGGAACTCATTGCCTGCGTCGTTGTTCCCTGAACGGTATAATCTGGGAGTCTTCAAGTCTCGAGTGAATATGTAATTATGTATCTTCTAGGCAAGCATGTCACATCTTCGGTCGCATCAGCAGTTTCCATCAGGTGAGATAGTGGTCAAATGCTTGCCTATACAGTAAAAAAAGAATGTATTTTCATTTATTACTAGGTGTCCCGGAGACCTTCGTTCCGCCTAACAGTCGATGAATGTGCATGTTTAGGAAGCCATACCCGGCATGCGTTACAATGCCACGTGACTATATTATTACCTCCTTCATGTTTATGTTTGCCTAATACTTTACCAAATCCGAGTTACGTATGAGAAAATGATGTTTAAACTACTTTTTTTTTTAATTTTCACGTTCCTAATAAGTATCCTATGTCCGTCTCCTGGTTCTAAGCTACCTCCCCACCAAGTTTCAGTCAAATCGGTTCAGCCGTTCTTGAGTTATAAATAGTGTAACTAACACGACTTTCTTTTATATACAACCTGTAACAAAAAGGTGTAGTAATACTTAATGGTGTGTATGTGTATCGTGCCAGGAATCGTCTGCCAGAGAACGAAAATCGAAATGGGACATAATTTTTTCCGTACAAAAATTTTAAATTATATTTTTCAAATACTTTTGACAGCCCTAGAGTTACATGTGCGGCAATCGGAGATATTTGTTACGTACAAAAATTTAATGTAATCGTAGACGTCTAGGTCCAAAGGCTATGTGGTGTAGAACGGTAGCTGATGAAATAGGGTTGCAAATGACATGATTTTTTTTTAAACTTTAATTCATCATAACTCAATACTAATGGTGCTGTCGCGAATGCAGAAGTTCCTGTTAGACTCCATACATTTAGCTAGATGTGTGACTTGAGTATTACTACACCTTTCTGTTACACATTGTATATTTTTGAGAATTAAATCATGTATTATTTGTTTTTCTTGTTTCAGATTTGTGTACAAATTCGTCTGTGATTTGCAACAACTTATAGGTTATGGAGCGGAAGAATTGGCCGAATTAGTTAAAGAAGTATATGAGAATACCAATTAGTATAAATTAAACTAATGTTTTATCATTTATAGGCTCGCACAACCACGACACAAGTCTTCGAATTTAGTGTGGGGGTGAGAGTGTAAAAGCGTTTAAGTTTATGTTAACACCAGGTGAGACAGTGATGTTTCAATCAAATCAATAAAATCAAAATCGTTTATTCACATGTGCCCCATAGAAGCACTCATGAAAGTTAATGATTCTACTGCCAGATTCGCAAAATTACAGCCACTGTCTTACCTGGTTTGACCATTGTCTTCACCTGGTGTTAACATAAACACAAACGCTTTCACACTCTCAGCCCCACACTTAGTTCGATGACTTGTGTAGTGGGTGCCGAAAACATTCACATCATAACAATCACAACCAGAACCGGAAACACATTTCCCTTGGGGAGATAACTTGTGTTCCCGGCGGGAATCTAACCCGATACCCCTGCTTGGAAGGCACGCCAACCTAACTAAACTAATTGGTAGATAATACTAGTCGTTCGCGCCGAACTGAGATCTCGCCTCCTACATTTTGCTTCATAGAGAAAAACTTTTGAGGTTACTTGCTTATAATTTTTTTTCTTTATAATTGTTTGATTTCTGTATTTGTAGTCCAAGTACAGGATATAACAGATATTATACGTAAGATACAGCGTTCAGTGTGAAGCCGTTTTTGAGATAGACCCTAGGACAAAATAGGTCTAAAACCAGTGACTTTCATCCAATATTCCAAAATTAATACTATTAATTGTAATGTTACTTATTTGATATCCACATTTAAATATTTGCACACCGGAAACGGTAGAGTATGTGAAACTAATACTATGTCCTACTATTAATTACTTACCATACTCTGACAAATAAATACATTTTGATTTTTTTATTTGATTGATTGATTTGATTGACTTTGGTGGCCTACCAAATCGGTATTTACCGACATAGATTTTTTTTAAACCGGTTTCGTACTCTACTTATCAAGCCCTTTTCAAAGATACGCCACAAGGGTAGATAAAAAAATAAAAAATGTTTTGCTCCCCACTTACATGTATGGGAGCCCCCTCAATATTTTCATTTGTATAATTTTAAATGTCATTTCTGGCTTTGAGCCGTAGTTTTACATAGAATTTGAAGTCATTCGCTTATATGGTTTAGACGCTAGATGCCTCTGACAGATGGACGGACGGACAAAGTGCTGAACGACCCAAGAGAACTTAGAGATCTCGCTTCGCTCGATCAATAATAGGCACTTATACCTTACTTCGTTGGCCGTCTGAGCAGTTCAAACGGTTCTAAGTAGGCATTGTACGCGTCAAAATCACAACTAGAACCAGAAACACAAATTTGTATACAGCCTGTAACAAAAGGTGTAGTAATACTTGATGCTGTGTATGTGTATCGTGCCAGGAATCATCTGCCAGAGATCTAAAGTCGAAATCGGAGATAATTTTTCCATACAAAAATTATACCTATTTTGTAAATATTTTTGACAACCCTATGGTTACATCTGTGGTGCGTGACCTTGACCTTTTTTATGGCCACTGTCAGACGTCTAGGTCCAAAGACGGTGGTGTAGAACGGTAGCTGATGAAATAGGGCTGCAAATTACTTATTTTTTAGAAACTTTAATTCATCATAACTCAATATTCATGGTGCTGCCGCGAATTCAGAAGTTCCTGTTAGTCTCCATACATGTAGCTAGATGTGTGACTTGAGTATTACTACACCTTTCTGTTACACATTGTATAAAAAAAAAATCCTTGGGGAGAAAACTTGTGTCCCCGCCGGGAATCGAACCCAGGGGTATCGGCTTAGAAGGCGGACGTGTATCTAATTATGTCGACGGTCAGTTCATCACTAGTAAGCTATCACAGCTTCAAGTACCTACTAAGTTGTAATTAATTCGCTGTATTAAAATAATGTGAAAAAAAAATTTGTACATAATAAAATATATTTCATTGTTGACATTTGTTTATTTTCCTTATACCTAATTTAAATAGCACTAGCAGTGCCCGCGACTTCGTCCGCGTGATTATTGGACTTTTAGTAAGGATCCCTAACTTTTTTGAAAATATATTATAGCCTATAGCCTTCCTCGATAAATGTACTATCCAACACTTAAAGAATCTTTCAAATCGGACCAGCGGTTACTGAGATTAGCGCGTTCAAACAAACAAACTCTTCAGCTTTATACTTTAAATAGTATTAATATAAATTGTAGTAAACAACAGATGTTGTTATGAACAATTTTGAATGAATTGTGAATTAAACATAAACCCTTGTTTCACACACAGCCCCGCACTAAGTTCGATGACTTGTGTCATGGGTGCCGGAAACATTTACATCACACACATAGCACAACCAGAACCAGACAACAAATTTTCCATGGAGAGAAGTTGTGTTCCGCCGGGAATTGAACCCGATACCCCTGGTTAGAAGGCGAACGTTCATCCAAGTAAGCTAACGGGCAGTTCATTAAATATTAATTATATTCAATTAAATGTTGTAAGTAATTGTTGCCCACGTTTTTAATGTCATCGACAAAATGGACCTCGGGATTACCACATTCTAAAAGTGTTACGGATTAATATACAAACGTGGATATATATTTTTTTTCTTTACATTTTTCATGACCATCTGACTGGATGCATAGTCCTTCAGTCGAAATATTAAACAAAATATAACAAATTTTATATTTCATAATAGAAGTCCTAGTCACAAGTCACAGTCAAAGTCAAGTAGTCAGTCATAGTCAAGTCATGCCCTAGTAAAATGGTAGAAACTTTACCATAACACTTATGCACGTTTACGAAGAATCACAGGTTTTGGAAAATTATACAAAATCAACATCGCCATTTTTTTACTTTCACGGCAAAACTCAATTAAATGTTGTAAATAATTGTTGCCCGCGTTTTTAAAATCATCGACAAAATGGACCGGGTCAATAGTTTATGAACGTGTATGTCTATAAGCAAATCATACACAATTAAATACGTGATTTTCGTTTTCGCTTCAAACTCCAATATAAGTTCTCGAAAAGTTACTATCATTTTATACTTAGGACATGACTGGACCATGACTCTTTAACTTGATCTTGACTGTTTGTGACGGACTATATTTATGAAAAAAAATATTCATCACTCGACATCACACCTCAGAATACAGCATCACACAAAGATTAAAAAAAAATCGACGGTCAAAGCATTAAAAAATACATTTTCTTTTATTATGATACTTAGTATATAGAGTATATTCTTTTCTATGCTTAAAGGTACCAGCTCCGGATCTAGGGGTGATAAGCAGAGGCCTAAGCTCCTGATTCCAAATTCAGAGGTCTGCAAATTAAAACTAGGCAGACGAATAAACAACTCATCATTTACGCAACTTCGACTACTTGGATCACAGAACAATACTACTCTACTACACCAGGTCGGTGTGGCGTGCTTTCAACCTTTTTCCATCAGTGGTCAAGTTGAAAGTCTGCCGCCAAGCCAAATACGGTGTTCCGGCAGTTATCCTTGAGAGCCTGCGTATTCCAGGTCTAGTGTGTTTACTAGCTTCGATCACATCGTCACTTACCATCAGGTGAGATAGTGGTCAAACACTAGACTGTCACAAATAAAAAAAAAAAAAAAAAGTGGGCGTCTGATTGCTGAAATGATGATGATTAAGGTGAAGATAGGCGGGTAGGTGGGGCATTTTTTAGTTTTATTCCATCTACCCCTAGGTCTATCATATTACTAGCTTTTATTTAACTCTCAGTGTATGTAACTGATTGTTCGGGTGCATTTTGAAGCAGATATCTTCAACCGATTGAGCTGATATTTTGTATTCACGTTTAGTTTGGATGACAATGCATGGTTAGCTGTTACGTCATTCTAAGTCCAACATGGCGGAACACACAAAATGGCGGACAAGTTACCTAATAATGCACATACAATATGGATATCAAATGAAAGGGCTTGCTGAGAATAACTCGAAAAATAAAGTGACGTCACTCTAAATCTAATACGGCGGACTTTGAAAAGCTTGTTTTTTAAAAAGTATCAAATATTTATTCATCTTTTATCTATGCCGACTGTTTTTTTTATAATACTTATTCCAAAGTACAATAAACTGGTTCCTCATTCAAATCTGAAAGCTTGGGAATTTTAGTGCCCAAGATTTGTGCGTAGGTGTTTTGAATTTTCAGTGCCGGTTGAGATGGACGCTCGATTATCTCCTCATATATTACTTCATCAGTCTGTGAATGAAAAACACAATTTAAATATCTTCAGTAAACGAACACACAGAAGAGACAAGTGAATGTACTAAAAAAAACGAAAAATTTGATCTATTATTAGACCGTGGGCCGGTTGTCGGCAACCCTACCTCATCGAGTACCAAGATGAGACCTATATGGGGTGTTGTGTGTAAAAAGTTATGCTAAAAAGATCAGGGTCACTGAGGTAGGTAAATTTCACCAAAAAAATGGATCAGTTTTTTGTCGCCTGCACAAAATGCTCCAGGCTAGGATCAGGCAACCCTGATTTTTTAGCATAACTTTTTACACACAACACCCCCATATTGATCTCATCTTGCTTGGTACTCGATGAGGTAAATTTCACAAAAAAAATTGAACAGTTTTTTGTCGCCTGCACAAAATGCTCTAGGCTAGGATCAGGCAACCCTGATTTTTTTAGCATAACTTTTTACACACAACACTCCCATATAGATCTCATCTTGGTACCTACTCGATGAGGTAAATTTAACCAAAAAATGGATCAGTTTTATGTCGCCTGCACTAAATGCTCCGGGCTAGGATCAGGCAACCCTGATTTTTTTTAGCATAACTTTTTACAAACATCACCCCCATATTGATCTCATCTTGCTTGGTACTCGATGAGGTAAATTTACCTAAAAAATGGAACAGTTTTATGTCGCCTGCACTAAATTCTCCAGGCTAGGATCAAGCAACCCTGATTTCTTACACACAACACCCCCATATAGGTCTCATGTTGGTACTTAGTGAGGTAGGGTTTTGATTTCCACGACAACCGTCTTGATTTCCTTTGTTATGTTTTTTTTTTTTTATTTGTGACAGGCTAGTGTTTGACCACTATCTTACCTGATGGTAAGTGACGATGTGATCGAAGGTGGTAAACACACTAGACCTGGAATACTCAGGCTCTTTGTTACCCTACTCGATAGGTTTGGTAACTTTTTTATTAACGTAGTTACTTATTGCGCGCCAAAAATCCATCATTTTTTTTTCAAACACCTATCTAAAGATTCTTAGGGTTTTTAAGACGAATATAACGATACCTTTACTGTCGAAATCCATTCAGCGGTTTGGAAGATAAGAGGTAATAAAGACATTTACAAATATACATACCCACATCTGGGTGTCTTTAAGTATAGAGTGAATAGGTAATTTCTAGGCAAGCATGTTGCATCTTCGGCCGCGTCGTCACTTTACATCAGGTGAGATAGCGGTCAAATGCTTGCCAGCATAAAAAAACACAAGATACGCGCGAAAAACCTAACCTTTGGCAGTCGGGTAAAAGTAGCATAATAAAAATCAATATTTCATCAAAGTTAAAAAAATTCAAAATCGTTTATTCCCATGCTCCTCAAAGAAGCACTTATTAGTTAATCTCCATCAAAATCAAAATCATTTATTCACATGGGCCCTAAAGAGGCACGAATTTTTTTGCGAATCTGGCAATAGGGCCCATGTGAATAAACGATTATGATTTTGATTTGATTTTGATCTCCACTAGTGACTCCACTACAGAGGAGAGAGGCGTCGTGATTTGTCAATATACGTGGATGCTTACGTCATCGGTCGAGACACGACGCCTGTTCTTGTAGCAGTTGATAGCAATAATTAATAATAAGATGATTATAACCGCTCCTAGGGTACCAGCAATTATTGCAATCTTTTTCTTTGTATCTGAAAATAATTAAACGCAAGCAAAGCTTAAAAAAACCAACTTCACCGCTTTATCTTCGGAACCTTGATCAGATTTAACGTATTAAACACGCATTATTGACGGTAACTCAAAAACTAAAGATCAGATCTTGATCAAATTTCAATGGGACCACAATATGGAAAGCACCAGCTTTCAAATAAAAAAGTAATCATCAAAATCGGCGCACAAAGAAAGAAGTTATGAGGTAACTTTTGAAGTCGGTTAAAAACGAGGACATCGTCAATGTAATCCATAGAATACGCATTATTGAGGATAACTTAACAACTACTAGTCAGATCTAGATCAAATTTAAATGGGACCAATTGGAAAGCAATATCTATCAAGCATAAAAATAATTGACTAAATCGGTTCATACATTAAAAAAAACAGTCGACTTGAGTACCTCCTCCTTTTTTGTGATGTCGGTAAAAAAGGTTCTAAACTATAAAGACTTAGTTGATCCCTTAACGTTAATCTGGGTACTTATTTAGGATCAGTAGAAGTTAAGTACCCTGTACCCCTGTAGTCATTAAAGTCGAGTATGGCCTCGATTCTGATGTACACTCACTAAATTAAATTTAAACTATTCCTGTCTTTTACGAAATAGGAACACAAGACAGAGATAGCATAATGCTGTGCTGTCAAGTTAGTCAGAACTAAGAGGTCTATGCAAGCTTAGTCGAGTATGTGTTGTATTAGTGTTGACTAAAAACAAGCGCCTTTCTGCTTCTGCTGTTCATATTTTAATTGTTAAACTAGCGCGACAGCATTAAAATGCATGCTATCTCTGTCTTGTGTTTTATTTTTTAAGAGACAGGGATAGTTTAAATTTAATTTAGTGAGTGTACATCAGAATCGAGGCCATCTTGTTCAGCAAAAGAGAACGAGGATTTTTGCCGCGAAAGTGAAAAAATGGCGTTGTTGATTTTGTATTATTTTCCAAAACTTGTGATTCTTCGAGTGTTAATGTAAGCAAAGCACAATACGTGCAAGAGCTTTGTTCGACTGAAAACACGGATAAAACGACATTTTCTAAAATGTAAACCTAGCTAGATCGATTTATCGTAATGGTGCATAAAAATACACCATTATTACATTAAAATACTAGAGGAATCACATGTTTTAGAAAATAATACAAAATCAACAACGCTCCTTTTTTTTTTCCTTAGTTTTGGCTTTGCAATCTTATGCATTTAGCCATTGTCAAGTGATAATATATTTCAAGTGTAGATATTTCATATTATAGGTCCTAGTGACAAGTCACAGTCAAAGTCAAGTAAAAGAGTCAAGGTCCAGTCGTAGTCAAGTCATGCCCTAGTAAAGTGGTAGAAACTTTACTAGAACTTCTATTGGAGTTTTGGAGCGAAGGTGAAAATCACGTTTTTCAACTTTGTATGATTTGCCTACACTTATGCACGTTCACTAAGTATTAACTGTTAATAATCCACTATTATTACACATTAACAATCAAATAATCACAGGTTTTGGAAAATTTTACAAAATCAACAACGCCATTTTTTCACTTTCGCGGCAAAACTCAACGCTCCTTTTTCCCTTTGTTTTAAATTTTGGCTTCGCAATCTTTGTGCATTTAGCCAGTGTCAAGTAATAAAACATTTTAATAATATATCATAACAACAATAGTCAAAGTCAACTAAAATAATCAAGGTACAGTCATAGTCAAGTCATGTCCTAATAAAGTGGTAGAAACTAATAGAACTTCTATTGGAGCGAAAGCTAAAATCATGTCTTTCAACTTGTATAAGATTTGCCTACACTCATGCATGTTCACTAAGTATAAATGGTTATTTGGTTAATAATCCAATATTACACATAAACCCGCTTTTTTTACCATCGAGGCAAAACTCTCCGCTTATAATTAGGTACGTTATAAAGTTGCCAGTAACATAAAATATTTATGAAATATACTTACCCTCATTGGTAGAACCATCATTATTTACTTGCATTGTTATTGTAGTCTCTTTGGCGTCTACATCCTGTTCGTCCTTCCGTGCTGGAGGCTCTTCGTCCTTCCGTCCTGGAGGCTCTTCGTCCTTCCGTGCTGGAGGCTCTTCGTCCTTCCGTGCTGGAGGCTCTTCGTCGTTCCGTGCGTCTTCGTTTTCATCTGTATACTTGTCGCTGATTATATACACAAATTTCCATCTCTTTCTCTCGTACGTGTAAACAATGTGGTTGTAATTATCGTTTTCATTTGGAACTTCAGTGTATTTAATGCAAAGCACGGTTGTTTCATTGTCAGATTTTGTAAAAGTTTGTGTAATTGTATCATTGATTGAGACTTTCGAAAACGAGGATTTACCTGGTTTATATAATTCACCTGAAACATTATTATAAATAATTAAACGCAATTAAAGCTTTAAAAAAAACCGACTTCACCGCTTTATCTTCGGAACCTTGATCAGATTAAATGAATTAGACACGTATTATTGACGACAATAACTCAAAAACTTCTGATGAGATATTGATCAAATTTAAATGAAACCAATGGGAAAGCAACAGCTCTCAAACAAAAAAAAATCAATTTCGTGTCACGTGGAAAGAAGATACGAGGTAGGTAACACACAAAAAAATGCAATCGAATTATTTTTGTAAAGTCGGTAGAAAATAACATAATTTGTCCACCATTTTGGGTATGCCGCCATCTTAGATTTACAATGACGTCACACAGATAACCATGCATTAGATTACGAGGTAATAAAGACATTTACAAATATCCATACCTACATCTGGGTGTCTTCATGTTGCATCTTCGGCCGCATCGTCACTTTCCACCAGATGAGATTGCGGTCAAATGCTTGCCTATCTAGCATTAAAAAATAGCTATCGTTGTATTGTTTATAAGCTTATATGCTTAATTAGTGTAAATGGTTTGTACTGTGATAATTAATCAAATAAATATATAAATAAAATATACCTCTTATATAACAGCACATGCTGAACGCCCGTTGGCTTAGTTGGATGAGCATTCGCCTTCTAAGCAGGGATATCGGGTTCGATTCCCGGCGGGGACACAAGTTTAATCCCCATGGGAAATTTGTGTTTCCGGTTCAGGTTGTGAATGTTTCCGGCACCTACGACACAAGTCGTCACTCATTGTGGGGCTGTGAGTGTGAAATAGTTTATGTTTATAAAGATATGCCTAGTTAGTCATACGTTTTTACCACACGTCACTATGTAGGTACAGTCAGTGACAATAACATAGCAAATTTTCCAATGAGGATGCTTTGAATTACTGAAATTAATTAACTTCGAATTAAATTTAAAACGGGAATTAGTCTGACGCGTTGTCGATGACTAACTCGACAAAGCGTGCGTGGGACGCGACATCAAGCGACCCAGTCTCATCCCGAATAAACAAACGCTCTCACACTCACATCTCGCTCTCACACACACGGCTTCCGAATAAACATAAACGCTCTCACACTCACATCTCGCTCTCACACACACGGCTTCCGAATAAACATAAACGCTCTCACACTCACATCTCGCTCTCACACACATGGCTTCCAAATAAACATAAACGCTCTAACACTCACATCTCGCCCTCACACACACGGCTTCCGAATAAACATAAACGCTCTCACACTCACATCTCGCTCTTACACACATTGCTTCCAAATAAACATAAACGCTCTAACACTCACATCTCGCCCTCACACACACGGCTTCCGAATAAACATAAACGCTCTCACACTCACATCTCGCTCTCACACACACGGCTTCCGAATAAACATAAACGCTCTCACACTCACATCTCGCTCTCACACACACGGCTTCCGAATAAACATAAACGCTCTCACACTCACATCTCGCTCTTACACACATTGCTTCCAAATAAACATAAACGCTCTAACACTCACATCTCGCCCTCACACACACGGCTTCCGAATAAACATAAACGCTCTCACACTCACATCTCGCTCTCACACACACGGCTTCCGAATAAACATAAACGCTCGCACACTCACATCTCGCTCTCACACACACGGCTTCCGAATAAACATAAACGCTCTCACACTCACATCTCGCTCTTACACACATTGCTTCCAAATAAACATAAACGCTCTAACACTCACATCTCGCCCTCACACACACGGCTTCCGAATAAACATAAACGCTCTAACACTCACATCTCGCCCTCACACACACGGCTTCCGAATAAACATAAACGCTCTCACACTCACATCTCGCTCTCACACACACGGCTTCCGAATAAACATAAACGCTCTCACACTCACATCTCGCCCTCACACACACGGCTTCCGAATAAACATAAACGCTCTCACACTCACATCTCCCTCTCACACACACGGCTTCCGAATAAACATAAACGCTCTCACACCCACATCTCGCTCTCACACACACGGCTTCCGAATAAACATAAACGCACTAAGTTCGATGACTTGCGTGGGTGGTGGAAACATTCACATCATAACAATCACGACCAAAACCAGAAACGCAAATTTCGTTTGGGGAGAAAACCTGTGTTCCGAGCTTGGAATCGAAGCCAAAGATACGCGCACCCAAGCAACCCAGCAGTTCAGAATAAACCGGAACAATTGGAGTATAGACATCGACAATGCGTAAGTCGCATCAACTCCCTTTTCAACAGACTTCAAAAAAGGACGTTCTCAATCCGACTATGTTTTTTTTTGTATGTATGTTACGCAATATCTCCGCCAATTATAAATCGACTAGCTTTTGCCCGCGGCTTCGCTCGCGTTAAGAAGTATTATTTTAAAATTGACAAAGTTTCATACAAACTTTCATCCCCTATTTTTCCCCTTGGGGGTAGAATTAATCAAAATCCTTTCTTAGCGGATGCCTACGTCATAACATCTACCTGCATGCCAAATTTCAGCCCGATCCGTCCAGTGGTTTGGGCTGTGCGTTGATAGATCACTATGTCAGTCAGTCAGTCACCTTTGAGTTATATATATTTAGATTTTGATGTTTTTTTTGTTTAATTTTTTATCGAAATCAATCCAGCCGAAACTAAAATATATGCGTTGAAGTCGGTTTTTTTTAAGCTTTGCTTGCGTTTAATTTCGTTCCTTTTTTTAATTCATTTTATGCAAACGTTTGACCACTATCTCATCTGATGATAAGCGTTGATGCGGGAACCGATATAGATTTTACTCCGTGTAATTGTGCGAATGAGTTCAAAGTCCGAATGCTCGGTAGGCACACGCACACATAGTTGTAATGTTTACCTGCCGAACGGGCGATCGTACTGGCTAGCATTGTTATTGTTAATCTACCCTCTTTTCTCTCATATAATAATAGCTAAAGAAACACAATTTATATTTATTTTATATTAAGTTTCTAAATGTAACTTTAAGCCTAGTATTATTGTTTATTTAAGTTATTTGTTTTCTCGTGTAAGTGAATTTTATTCTTTATGAGAAATAAACTATCTTTAACCTGAGATTTTTTTTTATTGGAGAGTTGGTGCCTCTCATGTGGTCCCATTATTTGATCAAGATCTGACCAGTAGTGTTTGAGTTATCTTTGAATCTGATCATGGGTTCCAAAGATAAAGCGGTGAAGTCGACATTCAAACGCGAACAAAGTTTTTTGGAGCTTTCTTCGCGTTTAAATTATTTTAATTTAAAAGTTCAATGAGCTTGAGTTTTTATCAAAGCTTAACTCCGTTTAGTAGTAAAATAGCCAAGTGCAGGAAAGGCAGAAAAGCCGAAAAACCTTCTTAAATGCAATAGTACTCCACATATGAGCTCCCACAATCGAGATGTTGCCTCTGGCGAGACAGAACACCCCTCCCAAATCCTTACGTCCCACATTCTGAAAATCTTCCACCTGGCCATCAAGAACCCTGGCTGACGTGGAAATCTTTAAATACACTCCGTACTCAGGTCGGCCGGATAACATGATCAAGTGGGTTCTCAGAAGATAACGATATAGCCTGTCTTGCACATATCAAATTATGGCACATCTTATCTCATGCCCTGCGTGCCCTGTTCCTGCCCGCAACAAGAGCTCATGGACGCTGCACCAAATGCAGTTTGGGTGGCTGAGTTCTAGGTCTACTTGGTATGCAATCGACTCGCTAAGAAGTAACATACATTTGGAAATATGGAAATGTAGGTACTGGTACAGTATGCGAGGGAGTGGAACTCATTGTCCGCGTCTTTGTTTCCTGAACGGATATCTAGGATTTTTCAAGTCAAGAGTAAATAGGTTTCTTCTAGGCAGGCATGCTACATCTTCAGCCGCATCCTCGCTTCCATCAGGTGAGAAAGTGGTAAATTGCCTATCAAACATAAAAAAGTATGTCATTACAGCCGACTCAAAGTATGAACATTAATTATACTGACCGTTGCAAGATGCAGTCAGAAACAAGTAATTTTCATTTACTTGTATGTATATAATATCTGTAAAAAAAACATTCAAACAATTAAATCTAGGTACTTGTGGCGATTGTTCGAATGTCCCCACGCTGGAGGATACGGCGCTCCACACGCTGGAGGTGTGTGCCACTGAGGGCCCCATGCGGCACAGAATCATGGGATTATATAAAATCTTTACCTTATAATAAATGAAAATATAATTGGAAATCGTTGCTAATTAACTTTAAATATTAGTATATTCTAAAGGGTATAATTTAGACGGCCACCAAAAATTCTAAACGGTTACCAAAATGGATAAATGGTCACCAAATTACGTTTCCTAAAATAAAATTTCCTGTGACAGAACCGAATCGGATAACAGTAGGTATTTTTTTTTATTAATACAAAAATATGTACAATACGAAAAAAATTATTTATTTTATAATATTTTAGGAAACGTAATTTGGTGACCATTTATCCAACGTAATTTGGTGACCATTTATCATTCTGGTAACCGTTTAGAACTTTTTTGGTAGTAAAATAGGTACTTTTTTGGGCGGTGTTTAAACACAAGCCTATTCTTAATGGATATTAGAAATGAAAAATGTTATAGGAAAACTTAAAATAATTTTCAAATACCTATTCAAAGATTACACTCCCTCAACATAGTTCGTGATTATTGAAATGTATTTAGTGACAGTCGCATGCAGATGTACACAAATCGGTTGACGTAAAAATAACTAAAATCAGCCCACACCATCGATCTCTAGCTAAAGCGCTTCAAAGGAACAAACATACAACAAAAGCTGATTAATCTATCTATATATCTATCTGTCTATCTATCTAATAATAGAGCCATTATGTTTGTTTTTTTTCGAAGCGTTTCGCTTCTACGTTTATCATATGTACACCCACAGCGAAGGAACTGGAACTGGTGGAACTCTTTGCTTGCGTCTTCGTTCCCGGAACAGTACAAATTACAATCTGGGCGTCTTCAAGTTTCGAGTGAATAGGTACCTTCTAGGCAAGCATGTTCCATCTTCAGCCGCGTCTTTTTTCCAACATATCAAATAGTGGTTAAATGCTTGTCTATCCAGCATTAAAAAATATTATGGTACTAGGCAAACATAAACATGGAAGAGATAAAACACTGATTGGCATAACGTGGAATTGCAGCGAATGATAAAGCTAGTAAATAATAAAAAAACAACGGGTTGCACTCCGGCAGAAGTGAAAACTTGAACATTAACGTTGTAAACAGCAGGAGCAGGCATACATTTTCGCCGCGCGGTAGAAAGAGAGGGGGATATTACTTCCTCTCCTACGCAACGCCGGCGGTCTACTCTCCCTCCGTCTTACGAATTTTCGATCAGGTCACGTGTCCTGACGCGAGTTTAACATTATTTACCCATCCCAAAAAAGTGCACAACGCCGCTAAAGTTTTCACTTCAAAAAAACCAGCACTTACCTACATCCGGAAAAACATGTCCAGTAGCAGCGAGTAAATATGTATATACCTCTTTTTCTGGATTATGAGCTTTACAGCGTAATCTTGTGTTGTTATCATATAGATCGGTTTTTATTCTGATTCTCACAGCGGTTCTTCCATCTATGTCACTTGTTCCAGTGGTAAATGAATGATCATCTAGAAAAGCAAGTAATAAACATGCTTTTATTAGCTTCCCCTGTATGTATGTAGAATAGGATAGAAAATTCTTTATTGTACAATCAAAAATCAAAATCAAAATCGTTTATTCACATGGGCCCCAAAGAGGCACTCATGAAAGTAAATGATTCTATTGCCAGATTTGCAAAATTACAGGAAGAACCTGGCAAGAAACTCGGCGGCGCATTTTTTTCATTAATTTTATTTATTATTGTTTACACACCAAATACAGTTAGTTACAGAGGTACACTTAAAAAAACTAAACTACAACGGGCGGAATTATCGCTAAAAGCGATCTCTTCCAGTCAACCTTTGACAGAGTAATGGACAGAGGGATAATTTTATATAATGAGATCGGTGGTGTAAAAACTTAATAATATACATAAATACAACTTACTTAGATACTTGTCCATGTACATAAATACATATCTAAATATAGGTATATAACTCAAAGGTGACTGACTGACTGACATAGTGATCTATCAACGCACAGCCCAAACCACTGGACGGATCGGGCTGAAATTTAGCATGCAGGTAGATGTTATGACGTAGGCATCCGCTAAGAAAGGATTTTGATTAATTATACCCCCAAGGGGAAAAAATAGAGGGTGAAAGTTTGTATGAAACTTTGTCAATTTTAAAATAATACTTCTTAACGCGAGCGAGGCCGAGGGCAAAAGCTAGTACATATATAAACTTAAATAAACAATATTTTATAGAAACCTACGTAAATATTACAAACAATAACCTATTAATAATTAATATCGGACACAAGTTTATCCTTAGTTAGTGATAATGTCGTGTATGTATGTTTATATCCCACGTGTGTATGTATGTTTGTAACCGACTCCTTTGGACTTGATTTTGACCCACTTCAAACCGTCACATTTCATTTAAACTTCGTAGACTTATCAAGGACCGATGATAAAACAAAAAAATGTTTTTATTTATAAGCGTGTTTTTTTTAACTATTATATTTATTTTTAGGTAAATTTAGACATATTATTGTTCATGTAAGTTTATTGTATTTTATTTTCTATATTATTATATTCATGCAAAACACCGACGTCCAATTTCATTGCTTACTCCTCTCCATCCAAAGGTTGTCTGGAAGAGATCTCTCGCTCTTAGCGATAAGACCGCCTGTTGTTACAATTATTTTCTAGATTACTATTCCTTGTCATGTATTTGTTAAGGTGTTCAATAAAGTGTTTATCTATATATCTATCTATCCTCCACCGATGATCTGTTTACCATCCAGGACCACATCACCACTTACTTTTGATATAGGTAGGTACATATATCTACCTTATTTACGCTAAGAACTTGGCTAAATGACTGATTGCAAATGGCTTCCAAATGATCCTTTGTAGATAATGCTGTCGTTCTTCATAAACAATACTGGTTCAGTATATTTTTTATATCCGTTTGACCCGTCAAAGAACCGACATGTCCGGCGGGCACCACTTTTGTGTTTTCTTAAAATGAATTTTACGCTCGTTTTGATAGAGTATCTACAATGTTAATGTTTGAAGAGAAAACTCTCCTAGTAACTACACAAAATAAGTTACTTGTTAAAAACTTTTTTAAAGACAAAGTGACGTCACTTTATTTTTCGAGTTATTCTCAACAAGCCCTTTCATTTGATACCCATATTGTATGTAGGAGTGCATTAAAAATTACTTGTCAACTCAATTTTGAAGCAGATATCTTCAACCGATTGAGCTGAAATGTTGTATTCACGTTTAGTTTGATGACAATGCATGGCTGTAAGACGTCATTCTTAATCCAACATGGCGGAACACCCAAAATAGCGGACTAGGTTATTTTTAATTAACTCCTACAATATAGGTATCAAATGAAAGGGCCTGTTGAGATAACTCGAAAAATAAAGTGACGTCGCTCTAAATCGAATTTGACAGACTTGTAAAAGCTTATTTTTAAAAAATGCTTAGATATCTGGCATAAAAAAAATAAAAAAAAATTTTCGGAGATATTATTTTAAATTGTATGAATTATGTACTTACATATAATATATTTTATGAAATAAAATGTTTCTTACCAATCCACTCTAGTTTTGTTTGATCTGTATGATAGCACGTCAATTCGATGCTACTACCATTTTCGAACTCATAGGTGTTGTTAGTGAAATCCTCGGCCCGCGCTGTAAGTTTTTTTCTATTAATTTTGGCTTCGCAATCTTGTGCATTTAGCCATGGTCAAGTAATAATATAATATTTCAAGTGTATTTCATATTAAAAGTCCTAGTCACAAGTCACAGTCAAAGTCAAGTAAAAGAGTCAAGGTCCAGCCATAGTCAAGTCATGCCCTGGCAAAGTGGTAGAAACTTTTCTAGATGAGACTACTTCTATTGGAGGTTGTTGTGAAAATCACGTTTTTAAACTTGTATGATTTGCCTACACTTATGCACGTTTACTAAGTATTAACAGTTAATTAACCACCATTATTGTGTAATAATGGTGGTTAATTAACTGTTAATACTGTACGAACAATCTAAGAATGACAGGTTTTGGAAAATTGTACAAAATCAACAATGCAATTTTTTCACTTTCGCGGCAAGAAAACAAACAACCGCCCTGAGAGAAAGTGGCTGGCAAACCCAAAGTTTTAAAGGTCCTATTGAATGGCGCACAGTACAATTGGCTCGAGTCATTGTAGGTATGCGAAGGATTAGGCTGGTTATTTTTGCAAAGGCGTTTAGCATCAAGATCTTGGGGCTGATTATATTAGTGCAACAGTCGAAGCTGCGTAGGTACACTGATAAACTTGCAGTGCTTACAAGAATATAGTAATAGTTGAAGAATTGGTTAGGTACTTACTAACATGTACCAAATCTGTCCGTTTCAGCAGAATTCCGAAGGAACCTCTACCTAAAAAAAGAAAAATGTACATTATTTTACAAGCTTTTATTTAGTTTCACCTGGTCCCGTTGTCTGTCGGTCTGTAATCAAATGTTGCAAGCTAAATTAGACCCACTTCCTGATGTCCTATTAAAATCAAATTTGGTGTACTTATGCATCTTCGGTGACAATGAAATGATATGGTGCGTTGGAGCTGGTCTGATGATGGAAGCGGAAGGTGGCCATAGGAACTAATTAAGATAAATCCACCGAGTTTGGGCTCGTTTGATTCGTCTTGACAAGTTCTGACAAGTTCTGGTTATACAAATTTTAAGCTATTGCATAGCTTCTATCGCGGGCCTTGAGCGTGGAGACCGAATCCAGAAATTCCGTAACAAAAATAACCTAACACCCTCCACTCTAGCGACTGAAAACGTTTAAATTAAACGTTAAGACCTATACGCTTATTTCGAAGTTATAGTTAGAAGACTCAGTAGCCGATTGGTATTGGATACTGACTCGAATGCATCGGTACGGAGTTCGCATCTCAACGTGACCGAAAACTTTCTGAATGAAACTGCATCGCGTTTTCAGTCGCTAGAGGGCGCCATCTATGCTTAGAAACTGGACAGAACTAAAATTTGAACTAAAAATAAAAAATGCTATGCAATAGCTTTACCGCGGCAGTCCCCGAGTGCCACACGTCTTTTTTTTTTACAACCGAGCCATTTGCCTGAAACTAAGCTAAAACTGTATACAGCAATGCACATGAAAAATAATAAATTGCTTGTATGGTTGAGTAAACATACTCAGTTTTCACAAGCTTTCATTTAACTTGCAATGTATGTATGTTTGTTCGGGTGGAATCTTGCAACTCAATTTTGAAGCAGATATCTACAACTGATTGAGCTGAAAAATTGTATTTAGTTTGGATGGAAGTGCATGGTTAGCAGTGTGACGTCATTCTAAATCCAACATCGCGGCATACCCAAAATGGCGGACAAGTAATTTTTAATGCAATCTACAATAAATTAATTTTTAGTCCCCCATCCCCATTCTATCATCGGACAAGCAGACAAACTGCTAAGCGACATCGCTACAAGGTAGACATTCCTTAAATGCGGTCGAAGCGTTTTACTTTCACATTTATTGTGCAAACTTTAAAGTAATGGAACTCCAAAGTACCATCTAGGCAAGTTTGCTCCATCCTCGACCACATCGTCGCTGACCATCAGGTATATGGATGTTTAATTTGTAACTTTTCATACCATTGGGTGATATAGTGGTCAAAGATTTCCTATCTTGAATTAAAAAAAACATATTTGTACGACTATACCTTTATTTTGTTTTTCTTTATGGTGATGGTGTTCTCTTGGCCTGGGACCAGGGAGGCCTGGGACCATTTCTTGGGAGGGAGAAAATTTCGATGGAGTTAGGAGATTTCCCCACGTTGAAGGTTTAAATCCCCCCTCGTAGGGAGGTTCATTCAGGTGGTGATCCTCATATCCATGCCCTGGTTGCAACGCAATGAATACAATACAATAACTCTTTATAGACACTAATAATATAAAGTACGTATTTTTTTTTAATCTTCTACCTACGGGCCAATTGCCTATAATTCCTTAAATTAAACTAAAATTATATACAGCAAAGAACCAAGTTACCCACAAGACATCGAGCCTATAGGTAACTCAATTGCTCAAGCACACTACCAGTGGGTAGCGTTCCCATCATGCTGGTGGCATTGCCTCTCTGAATTGCAATGCTAATACGTTGAGCCAAATAAGTGCAAGCATTTAGATCACGCGTCGCATTTTTATCATTTTCTTCACGGTGAAAGTTAAAACAAACATATATTTTTTTGTCATTGAGTTGAGACGAGCAAGTCGCCTGCCTGATGGTGATCGTCACTATTGTCCATTACGGTACAGTGGCACCCAGAGTTTGAACTTCTGAACGTCGCAGTATATATCACTAGCTGTCCCGGCGACCTTCGTTCCGCCTAACAGTCAATGAATGTGCATGTTTAGGAAGCCATACCCGGCATGCGCTACAATGCCACGTGACTATATTATCACCTCCTTCATGTTTATGTTTGCCTAGTACTTTACCAAATCCGAGTGACGTATGAGAAAATGATGTTTAAACAACTACATTTTTTTTTTATTGTCTCCTTCCTAATATAGTATCCTATGTCCGTCTCCTGGTTCTAAGCTACCTCCCCACCAATTTTCAGCCAAATCGGTTTAGACGTTCTTGAGTTATAAATAGTGTAACTAACACGACTTTATTTTATATATATAGATTTAGTAGTCTCTTATTAAGTTCGAAGACTTGTATCGTGGTATTCAGATACATTTAAATCACACACTTAGCACAAATGTCCTATGGAGAGGAAAATTGTCCTGCCTGGGAAAAAAAATACATTAAGCATAAACGCTTTCGCTCATAGCCCCACACTAAGTCCGATGACCTGTGTCGTGTGTGTGGGAAACATTAAAATGACACACACAATTAGAACCAATTCCACCATGCCCGTTTTACCATCTAACAACAAGACAAACTGTCAAACGTCATCCATTTATGGTTGACATACCTCCAGTTCGCTCGAAGCGTTTCGCTTCTACATACATCATCCGTACGGCGAAGGAGTGGAACTCATTACCTGTGTCTTTGTTTCCCGAGGGGTATAATTTGGGAGTCTTCAAGTCAAGAGTGAACAGGTATCTTCTAGATAAACATGTCACATCTTCGGCCGCATCATCGCTTTCCATCAGGTGAGATAGTGGTCAAATGTTTATCTATAAATCATAAAAAAAAAAAAAACATTATTTTGCAATTCAGAGAGGCAATGCCGCCAGCATGATGGGAACGCCACCCTCTGGTAGTGGGCTTGAGCACTTGAGTTACCAATAAGCTCGATGTCTTGTGGGTCGCTTAGTTCTTTGCTGTATATAGTTTTAGTTTAGTTTTAGGAAATATAGGCCCGAAGATGATTACAGCTTCCATCAGAACCATAAACACACATTTCTCTTGGAGAGAAAACTTGTGTTTTTACCGGGAACCGAACCCGATAACTAATGCTTAGAAGGCGAACGCGTACATAACTTAGCCATTGGGCAGTTCAAAGTAAGCTAATATAAACTGAAAGAATTTTCATGGGCTAGTGCGTAACTGAGTAGGTTGAATTTTTTTTTGTTTTTTAGGGTTCCGTACCCAAAGGGTAAAAACGGGACCCTATTACTGAGACTTCGCTGTCCGTCCGTCCGTCTGTCACCAGGCTGTATCTCAAGAACGGTGATAGCTAGACAGTTGAAATTTTCACAGATGATGTATTTCTATTGCCGCTATAACAACAAATACTAAAAATAAATATTTAAGGGGGGCTCCCATACAATAAACTTGATTTTTTATAGATAATGGTACGGAACCCTTCGTGTAGTGCGCGAGTCCATCTCGCACTTGGCCGGTTTTATTTTTTATTTACGATAGGCAAGCGTTTGACCACAATCTCACCTGATGGAAAGCGATGATGCGGCCGAAGATGTAGCACGCTTGCCTAGTAAATACCTATTCAGTCTGACTTAAGGACTCCAAGAATGTACTTGTCTTGGAACACAGACTCAAGCAAGGAGTTCCACACCTTTAGATAACGTTGCATATTTTTTGTACGGTTGAGTAAATATTTGAGTATATGCCAAAATACTTACCTCGAAAATGTGGTTCTTCTTGAGGGGTGCGATGTCCCCCCGACGAGTGTAAAGGTTCTTCTGGGATGGGAATAACTCCCGGTGGTTTTGGAGGAAATCTCAACAAAGAAGGTTGAGATCCTCCCTGGTTGGAGGGTGGTCTCTCTCGATCAGCATATCCATGTCCTTCATGCAGCGCAATAATCAAGCAGACGATTATTAACATCATACTGTTAAGGTATAATAATACTCCCTTAATATAGACAGTTTTAAGAAAGCACTTCCTCAGTCCACTTAATTACTACTCGTCAAACGACGGCATAGTCATTAAGAGACCTCTCTCATTTCACTTGATCCGGCTCTGTGTAAGACGTAAAATATTCCGGCCAACTTCACAATATAACTTGACATTTTTTATTACTACACTGGCAAAATTACCTAAGATTGCAGAGCCAAAAAAAAACACTGTTTTTTTTCTTTTAATATTGGCTTCGCAATCTTGTGCATTTAGCCAGTGTCAAGTAATAATGTATTTCAAGTTTATTTCATATTAAAAGTCCTAGTCACAGTCAAAGTCAAGTAAGTCAAGGTTCAATCATAGCCAAGTCATGCCCTAGTAAAGTGGTAGAAACTTTACTAGAACTTCTTTTGGAGCAAAGGCAAATATCACGTTTTTCAATATTGTATGATTTGCCTACTCATATGCACGTTTGCTAAGTATTAACAGTTAATAATCCACCATTATTACAAATTAACACTCGAAGAATCACTGGTTTTGGAAATTATACACAATCAACAACGACATATTTAATTTTCGCGGAAAGATCACAACACTGGTCTTAATTGTCAATTAATTCATGTTGCATGTGTAATTAATCATTTTCATTACAATAAACACATTTAAACTGACTTGTTATTGGTTTTTTCACGCGGTAAATTACACTATCATTACAAAGTGACTATATTTCAACTCGAAATCAAAATGTGTTGTAATAAATTATGATTCAGGTACCGCGAAATGTTTCGTGTTAATTAAGTATATAATTTAAATTGAAATCACTTGGTTAATATTTTCATATTGATGTGACACGCTTATATGAAATTATAAATTAATACAGGATAAATGTAGAATACAGCGAATGATTAAAACCTTTGTGGTCGTAAGTACTGGCTGGAAATCCGCGAAGTATTTTCCTTTTAAAGTACAACTATGTTTGTTACTGTAAAGTAGGTTGTCCGCGGAGACTTTAGACCCTAGATTACCCATTCGATTCCACCAATTACACCGTATACCAGTGGATTTGTAATGACATGAAATTTATTTACTAAAATAATTAAACGCAAGCAAGGATTATAAAAACCGACTTCACGTTATCTTCGGAACCTTGATCAGATTTAATGTATTAAATTCGCATTATTGACTCAAAAACTAGAGATCAGATCTTGATCAAATTTCAATGGGACCACATGAAAAGCAGTAGCTTTCAAATAAAAAAATAATCATCAAAATTGGCTCACAACGAAAGAAGTTATGATGTAGCTTTTGAAGTCGGTTAAACGAGAACATCGTCAAAGTAGTCCACAAAATAGGCATTATTGACGATATTTCAAGAACTGCTGATCAGATCTTGATCAAATTTCGATGGAACCAATTAGAAAGCAACCACTTTCAAACTAAAAAAAAATTTCGAAATCGGCTCACGTGGATCGACTTGAGTACCTCCTCCTTTTTTGGGAAGTCGGTAAGTAATTTACTCTGACTGACTAGTCGTGCGACGATAGAGCAAGCTTGCCTAGAAGATACTTATTCACTCGCGACTTGAAGACTCCCATATTGTAATATAATTTTTTAAACTTTCGCGAGCTTCAATCATGTTTATGTGAGAAAACCGGGTCTTTTCGCGCTTTTATTTTCAAAATAGCATTATTTTGACTAACCTCGATGTTTCGGCATGTTTGCACCGGCCGTGGTCACGAGAGACTGAGGTGGCGGGTGTCATCGTCTTGATTAGCGAGCAGTATTTACAATTACCCGCACTTGTTTTTCTAAGTCCATGGACCGACACACAACACTAAAAATATCCTCGGATACGTTCGAAGATAAATCGCGTCGGGAACACTTTATCAGAACCGGATGCCACGATGACGACAACTTAAAACCATCTTCACGATTGAAATTCGGATATTTTTTAATTTCGATAGCCTCCCGAACTAGCCTCTGATAGTAATGTCGTTCGGTGCAGATGATTTTCGGGTCGTGTAGTTCGATCTAGTGGTTTGATCCTGATTCCAAAATATGTTCAGCGATCGCAGATCCCATATTGTACTCATCAGGAGATCAACTCAGGAAAGGAGCTCCATTCCTTTGCGGTTCGCACAATGAATGTGGAAGAAAATCGCTTAAACCCAATTCTTGGAATATCTAGCATATTGCGGTGTCACTTTGTATGTCTGCTTGTTCGATGATAGAACGGGGATGGGGGAACTAGATCGTGTAGTTTCTTGGCACAATCTCCGAAATGTATCCGATACAAAACCAAGAGGTTACCTTGCGGCGATGTCCCAGGCTCAGAAGCATTGAATTAGTCAGCTGCTCGCTGCCCATGGTGTCGAGAGCCTCAAGCTGGTACTTAGCTGAAGCGTCCCAAAAATGAGAACACAACCTTTTATCCCATACATGTTGTTGTTCTTTTTCTCTTAACAAGCTGTTTAACAAGCACGGCTGTTTGACCTCCATAGTGGTGGGTTTGCAATTGCCATCTGTCACTTCATTTGCTTTCTTTTTAGCTCCTTCTGGCTATCCTGTCAGCATGGATGTTCTTTGGACATGAGCGGTGGGTCTTTGTCCATGCCACTATTATATTGTATCTGCTAGTTTTTGAATTTTGTGGCATTCTGATAGAACTTGAGACCTATTTCTAGTTTTTGTTCTTAAACGAGAGCTAAGCTGTCAGTGGTGAAAAGAACAGAAGCTGTTATAGTTCGTATTTTAGCAAACGTAAACAAGCACTGCAGTTATCCCATTACTTGAAATAATGATGTAGAAATATTTACTTTTTTTAAAGTTAATGTGATTGGAAGTACTGCAAGGCAGATCTAAGAATATGAGTAAAGATACAATTTATATATGTCTCACGTTATTTTCTCTCATATATGGTCATGCAGAAAATGCGGTCTATACAGTACGTAAAATATGTTAACACAATTTATTATTTACAATAAATAACCTACATATTTATTATAATTTATCCCTGTTTGTAGTGTAACTAAAGCGGACTGTGTTAAGATTATATAAATGCGATCTCCCCGGGTTTTGCCAAGACCGCAGGCATCCATCGCCCTACAAACAAATAGACCTCGGGTGTGAGACAAACTTCAGTTAATTAGTGTTCGAAATTCGAAATCGTTTATTCATGAAAGAACTCATGAAAGTTAATGACTCTACTGCCAGATTCGCAAAATTACAGCCATCTCGAGAAGAACCTGGCAAGAAACTCGGCGGCGCATTTTTTCATTATTTATAAACCACTCTTCAATGACTAATACAAAATCAAAATCGTTTATTCACATGGGCCCCAAAGGGGCACTCATTAAAGTTAATAGAGTTAAAGTTAAGAACTGCCCGTTGGCTTAATTGGGTGGCGTTCGCCTTCTAAGCAGGGGTATCGGGTTCGATTCCCGGCGGGAACACAAGCTTTCTCCCCAAGGAAAATTTGTGTTTCTGGTTCTGGTTGTGATTGTGTGTGTGATGTAAATGTTTCCGGCACCCACGACACAAGTCATCGAACTTAGTGTGGGGCTGTGAGTGCGCGTTATGTTTATGGTTTTTATGTTTAATGAAACTACTGCCAGATTCGCAAAATTACAGCCATCTCTAGAAAATCCTGGCAAGAAACTCGGCGACGCATTTCTTTTTTAAATCATTCCTTAACACTAATACATTATTATATTAACCTAGGTATATCTGTATTATGTAGTCGCCAGAAAGTGCTTGTGCAGTTGACCTCCAGTGTACCTTTTATCCTACACAAATGTGGATACTTCTATATGATTATCGACAAACTAAAACAATTGGATGAGACGGCAATTAGTTTGGAATGCTGCTTTCGTCGATACTCTAGCGTCGTCTCATCTATCAAAAACATCACAGGAGCCAAATGGTGCTGCATCTACAACGAAACCTTTAAGCAATATTCCTCGATAGAGGCTTCATATTTGTGCCGTTTGGAAATATGGGGACGCGACGGTGTGCTCTCGAAACAAAGATTTGGCAGGACGATTGAGAGATTATACTCGTGACCAGAGTGCTGCAGGCCTGCCAAAACTTTATAAAAAAACAAAAACAAGTCTTGTGTCGTGGGTGGACAATCACAACCAACTGCTAGCCTGATACTTATAAATACTCTTTGCAAAATACAGAACAGCAGGCCTACTATGAACTTTTTAAGCCTGCCAAGTTCCGAGCAGTTCATTTATTGGATCGATATTTGTCCTGTTAAAATGTGTATTAGATTAGAGAATTTACTCTGTAATGCTCGAAGCAGGTAAAAACAGTTCAGCAATTGTATGTTCGTGGTAAGTACAAATTTTGGCAGAACAAATATCGATTCAATAAATGATGGAACTTGGGAGGCTTAAAAAGTTCATGGTAAGTCTGCTGGTCAGTATTTTGCATAGCGTATAAGTATTGCGCTATACAGCGGGGCAACGCAGCATTTTGGAAACATTGCCGACCAATTAAGTTTTATATTGATCATTTAGTTTTAGAAATATACTAAATAGAGACAAGAGCATATATATGTTTTATAAATACTAAAAACTGTTTAATTAAAAAAACAATTAATTTATGTCCAATCTCCATTATTACACAGCTTACTCATTCTTAAAAAAAAGCCCACCATTTGATCACCATCTCATCTAATTGAAAATGAAGATGTGGCCGTAGATGTAGTATGCTTGCCTAGTAGATACCTATACTTGAAGACTCCCAGATTATATCGTTGAGGAAACAAAGACGCGGGCAATGAGACATATAAACCTTGAAGATTTTCCTTGAGTGGTCCCGAGTTATAATTAACAATATTTAAAATGCACATTATCAAATAAAGTCTTTGTCCTGACATACTGATTTACTCACTGACTTAGAGTTGACATACAATCTTCAATGAATTATCAGGGCGTTTGGTCGAAGCAACTCGTGATCCTTAGCTGTACGGATGATGAACATTGAAGCAAAACGCTTCGAGCGAACTGGAGGTATGTCAAACATAAATGGATGACGTTTGACAGTTTGTCTTGTTGTTTGACGGTAACAAGGGCATAGAGGAATTATATCATGTAATTCCTGAGCACACTCTCCAAAATGTAAGCGATAGAATACCGAATTTAGTTTTTGGTTTAATTTATTATTATTAAAGTAAAAGGTTATTTATTTCTGACAATAATTAAATACATACACTATTAGACAATTATTATTATTATTATTTTTTTGCTTTTTTTTTGACTGCCTAACTACGGGCCAATTGCCTATATTTCCTAAAACTATGTACAGCAAAGAACTAAGTTACCTACAAGACATCGATCTTATAGGTAACTCAAGTGCTCAAGCCCACTACCAGTGGGTAGCGTTCCCATCATGCTGGCGGCATTGCCTCTCTGAATTGCAATGCTATTAGACTAGTTTATATAAAAAAAAAATTGTCGTTGCATGTCGAAAGTTCTGTAATTATGAAGTTACACTGATGGAAATTTATATTTGAGTATTTCATTTATAATTAAAAATGTAATTTAAATATTTTTTACCAGGGTCGCATTAAGGAGGTGTAACGGGTAATTAAAGTTTATATTATTATGTAAAGTTTTATTTCTGAAATTAAAGTGATGTAACTTATATAATGAAAGATAATTTGCAATGTACATAGCTTATACTCAGGATTAACATTGGCTACTTTTCAACCGACTTCAAAAAAAGAGATTCTCAATTCGACTGTATTTTTTTTGTATGTATGTTACGCGAATCTCCGCCAATCGATTTTGATTTTTTTTTTGTTTGGTAGAGGTAAAAAAAAAAAAAAAATCATATAAATTTTTATCGAAAACGGTCAAGCCAAAACCAAAATAAAACCGATGAAGTCGGTTTTTTTAAACTTTGCTTGCGTTTTAATTATTACAAAACAATAGTACAAAACACTTTGTTGTATACCAACAAATTAAAAACAATTACAAATAAAATATTACAATCATCGTGGTAGTGCAATGGGCGGTCTTACCGCTTAAAGCGATCCCTTCCAGACAACCTTTGGATGATGATTTTTTTACACTAATTAACGCGGGCGAAGCCGCGGGGCACGGCTAGTTTTATATATTTATTTGAGTTATTTAAACATTATAATAAATCAAAGTTCTTCCCCTGCGGGCTGTGGTTTGGGCACCAGCGTCCCAACTATAGTTGCGTAGGCAGGGTAATTTTGCCGCGGAGGAGGGAGCTCTGGCGGTCGATCTTCTATCACGGCGTATATCAATCCAGTACTCTATGGAAAGATTATTGCATTAGTAATATTTTTTTTTAAATTACAGACTAAGTAAACGTTTCAAAATCAAAATCAAAATCGTTTATTCACATGGGCCCCAAAGAGGCACTCATGAAAGTTAATGAATCTATTGCCAGATTCGGAAAATTACAGCCATCTTGAGAAGAACCTGGCAAGAAACTCGGCGGCGCATTTTTTTCATTCATTTTTTTTAAAAAAACATTCTTAATTTCTAATACATAATTTTCTTAACCTAGGTGTTATTATGGTAGTCGCTAGAAAGAGCCTGTGCAGTTTGCCTCCATGCATCCTTGTCATTAATATAGTCTGTAGTCTTATAATAAGCTTTCTTAATTAATGCCCGTTTTATTACAGATTTGAACTTTCCCAGTGGTAATTCAGTTACGATTTTAGGAATTCTATTGTAAAATCTAACCCCATTTGCCATAAAAGATTTATTCGTTTTGCTTAATCTAAACCACAATCACACCTGATGGAAAGTGACGATGTAGTCTAAGCTGGAGTACGCTTGCTAAGTAAATACCTATTCACTTTACATTTGAACAAACCCAAATTACCTTTCGGGAAACACAGAAGACGGCAAAGCGTTCCATTCTTTTGCTGTTCTATATATGAACGAAGACGCGAAACGTTTCGGGCGAATGAACGGTATCTCAACCATAAATGGGTGACGCGACGTCCGTCTGGATGTAAGGTGGAAAAAAGGTGAAGCGGGAACAAGGTTGTGTAGTCCCTGAGCACATTCACCGTAATGTATTTTATTGAATACCGACAGGCTTGCAACTTTACGCCGATTTTCAAGACTTTGCAATCTACACATAGTTTAAAATTAAATCTTTGAAAAACTTTTTTTAAAGCAAGCTTTTTGGAGTCCGCCGTATTGGATTTAGAGTGACGTCACTTTATTTTTCGAGTTATTCTCAGCAAGCCCTTTCATTTGATACCCACATTGTAGGAGTGCGTTAAAAATAACTTGTCCGCCATTTTGGGTGTTCCGCCATGTTGGATTTATAATGACGTCACACAACTAGCCATGCATTCCAAACTAAACGTGTATACAAAATTTCAGCTCAATCGGTTGAAGATATCTGCTTCAAAATACATTGCAAGTTAAATAAAAGCTTGTAGCAAAGTCGCTTTCCGCGTCTGTCTGTTTGTTTATCCGCTAAATTCTCCTTAATCACGCAACGGATTTTGGTGCGAGATTTACTATCAGTTAGATAATTTTTCCCGAAAGGTTTATCTTACTAATATTATAAATCCGAAAGTTTGTAAGTGTGTACGTATGTTTCTTTCCTCTTCACTCTTTAACGTCTGAACGGATTTGGATGAAATTTGGAATGTACATAGATTATACCTAGGATTAACACATAGGTTACTTTTTAACTTGATAATAGCGGGCGAAGCCGCGGGGCACGGCTAGTAATAATAAAACTTAGTTAAGTTTATATACAACCTGTAACAAAAAGGTGTAGTAATACATGGTGCTGTGTATGTGTATCGTGTCAGGAATCGTCTGCCAGAGAACGAAAGTCGAAATCGGTAAATTATTTTTCGTACAAAAATTAAAAAATATAATTTTCTAATACTTTTGACAACCCTACAGTTACATGTGCGGCAATCGGAGATATTTGTTCCGTACAAAAATTAAAAAATATTTTTTTGCCAACCCTACGATTACATCTGTGACGCGTGACCTTGACCTTTGTTATGGCCACCACTGTCAGACGTCTAGGTCCAAAGGCTATGTGGTGTAGAACGGTAGCTGATGAAATAGGATTGCAAATGACATAATTTTTTTTAGAAATCGGAGATACATTTTCCATTCAAAAATTAAATATGTACTTAAAAAAAAAATTACAACCCTACGGTTACATCTGTGGCGCGTGACCTTTGTTATGGCCTCCACTGTCAAACGTCTAGGTCCAACTATGTGGTGTAGAATGGTAGCTGATGAAACAGGGTTGCAAATGACGTAATTTATTAGAAACTTTAATCAATCCTAACTCAATGTTCATGGTGCTGCCGCGAATTCACAAGTTCCTGATAGACTCCATACATGTAGCTAGATGTGTGACTTGAGTATTACTACATCTTATTGATAGACATTACCCATGATTATGCCTAGATATAGCATTAGAAAATTATATGATAAACTTTAGGCAATAAATGGTGCTAATTCTGTTGAGCACCGAACTAACCTAAACTAAACTAATTTTAGTCAAAGAATACCTAAACGCTATTCTGATTTTACGTTGAACTTAATTTAAAAGTTGAAATGACAGGACTAAAATTTATTTTGACAGCAACCAAATTGAATTGTATTGTATATACAGAAGAGCCGCAATCACATATTCCTCCATTATAGACTTTGTAGGTCAGTAGATATTTGCTTCATTAATTGCACGTGTTATTCTTTCAAGTATAAGATCACATTATAAATAATCCAGACCTTTTTCATACAGACTAATTTGAGTTTAAAATTTCTATTTTTAGTCTTAATTTGACGTAAACATGTACATCAGAATAAGAATTTGGTCATTTTCCCTAAATAGAGTAACTAAACTAACTTAGTCCTGTCAAACTTAATTTTAGTCTAATCTTGCATTTTCTGAATAGGTTTTGGACTAAAGCAGGACTAAAACTAATTTTAGGCCAGTTAAGTCTAATTCTGGACAACAGAATCGGCACCACTGTATTTGATTTTAAATACAGTCTCTCAGGGAATTCTTTAAAGAAACAGGCATACTTACCATGCCTTCGCTTTACATCTTTGAAAATATTATGCATGTTCGCAAAAATATTGGTAAATATAAATTAAGAAGCGACGCACACAATCTTAATACTAGATATAAGCATAAAATTACAGTGCGCGCATTAAGAAGCTTAAGCAAAACGAATAAATCTTTTATGGCAATTGGGGTTAGATTTTACAATAGAATTCCTAAAATCGTAACTGAATTACCACTGGGAAAGTTCAAATCTGTAATAAAACGGGCATTAATTAAGAAAGCTTATTATAAGACTACAGACTATATTAATGACAAGGATGCATGGAGGCAAACTGCACAGGCTCTTTCTAGCGACTACCATAATAACACCTAGGTTAAGAAAATTATGTATTAGAAATTAAGAATGTTTTTAAAAAAAAAATGAATGAAAAAAAATGCGCCACCGAGTTTCTTGCCAGGTTCTTCTCGAGATGGCTGTAATTTTGCGAATCTGGCAATAGATTCATTAACTTTCATGAGTGCCTCTTTGGGGCCCATGTGAATAAACGATTTAGATTTTGATTTTGAGTGCTAAATATAAAGATAAAGATATTTTATTTGTGAAACGTGAGTAAAATATACACACAGATTTTTATATGAGCATGCACATTGGTCAAACAAATAATTAATTGATCGTCATGTTTTTTTTTTTTTTTTTTTGTTTTCGAGATAGGCAAACGTTTGACCGCCATCTGTTTTGTTTTTTTGTTTTTTGTTTTGCATAGATAAGCGTACAAATTTATAGATAACATCCAATTGTGGTACATATTAATGTCATAGTTAAATTTAATTCATTCATTCAATTCTTCATTAATATTATGAAATCACAATCCTGTTTGTTTCGCCGTAGTCGTGTAAAAACTTACATTATTTGAGTGTTCAGTAGAGACAGTAGATCGGTGTTTTTTCCTGTACCACATGAATAATATAATTATTAATAACAGGAATATTATTGCGCACAATGATCCTGTTACGATTCCAACCACATGTTCATTTTCTGAAAAGGAAAACCAAAATTATATATTATTTTTACATTGGCACTCATAATTATAACTTATAGTATCAAGTAAATCATTTTATTAGAGCCAATAAATATAAACAAACTCTTTCACACCTACAGCCCCACACTAAATTGGATGACTTGGGTTATTTTTTTTTTAATTTGAGATCGACAATCTTTTGGCCAATATCTCACATGCGATGCATTGACGGGTGGAAACATTCACATTACACACACAATCACATCTAGAAACACAATTTTCCTTGGGAGGTAAACTGGTTTCCAAGGGGAATCGAACCCAATACCCGCTGCTTAGAAGAAGATTCTTTGTGAAGCCAAAAAAAAGTCAACTTTGGCCCACTGCAGTGAGCAGATATGACACTTACAAACAGGCGAGCGAGTCGACTCAACTCTCAGTTGCATACAAAAAGTCAACATACTAAAAAATTCTGAAAACTCGACTGCGAAAAATGTGAACATACATATTTGATATATACAAGGTTACTTTGAATTAGCGCTCCATACTTTACAGGGGGTTAACATATTGGTGCATGCGAACAATAACAGCTGTTTTCGTTGTATTGCTTTTTATTTTTGAGTTTACGTGTTGGATAATTGGTTGTAATCGTAGCTCGCCACTTAACAAATTTATCAGAAAAAAAAGTTTTATTTTTAATTTTTTTTGTGTTGCATTATCGATACCCGACCCCCCTGTGGAGTATGGAGCGCTAATTCAAAGTAACCTTGTATATATTTGAAATAGTCTTTTTACTAGCTTTCATTTGAGACCCATATTGCTATGTAAGAAAAAAAATAAACCTCCCTCTTTTTTAATTTGCGGGCACTATATTCTTTAATTAATATAGCCTATGTCACTGCCACAATTCTGACAAATTCAACGACACCTCATATGTCAAAAACCGTTTAGCCGTTTGGGCTGTAGTACCAAAAAAATGGACATTTATAAAAACATCACCCTCTGACGCAGTTAAAAAGGTTATGGTCACTCACCCTTTGTAACCTTGTCACTTTTCTCTGGAACTGTATTGCTTTTCTCTATGACCTTATCTCTTTCCTCTGGGATGTAATATATGTATTTAGCTTTATACCTTTTGTATGTCATGATTTGCACACTATTTTCATAGATGGCAGCACTGAATACATATCTCACACAAAGCGCAATTGTTTCATTGTCTTCTTGTTTAAAATTTGTTATAATAGTTTGATTTGCAGGGATGATTCGAAACGCGTCTAACTCATTCTTCTTTTTTAATAGCTTACCTAGAACAATAAATAATACTTTTAAAAGCTTCTTTTTAAATCAAGCTTTTATCAGAAATAATTAAACGCAAGCAAAGTTAAAAATAACCGACTTCACCGCTTTATCTTCGGAATTTTGATCAGATTAGATGTACTAAACGCATTATTAATATTTCAAGAACTACTAATCTTGATCAAATTTCAATGGAACCACATGAAAAGCACCAGATTTCAAATATAAAAAAAAAACATCAAAATCGGCTCACAATGAAAGAAGTTATGGGGTAACTTTTGAAGTCGGTTAAACGAGAACATCGTCAAAGTAGTCCACAAAATAGGCATTATTGATGATATTTCAAGAACTATTGATCAGCTTGGTCAAATTTAAATGGGACCAATCACAAAGCAACATCTTTCAAGCTAAAAAAAAATTCGAAATCGGCTCACGTCGAGAGAAGTAATGAGGAAACACACATAAAAAAAAATACAGTCGACTTGAGCACCTCCTCCTTTTTCGGTAAGTCGGTAAAAAAATGACTAAATGGTTATATAACTAGAGAACCTGTAAAGACGAATCAAACGAGCCCAAACTAGATGGGTTTGAAATAATGATGTTTAGTTCAGAAGTTCCTATGGTTCCGTCTCCATTACCAGACTAGCTCCATGGTACCATATCATTGTATAAGTATACCTAATTTGAGTCCAATCGGACATCAGAAGTGTGTCTAATTTAGCTTGCAAGATTTGATTACAGACCGGACATGATGGGACGGGTGAAACTAAATAAAAGCTTTTAATACAAACAAATCGTGATAGCGCCGTCGTATTAAGCCTGGACCCTTGTAAATATACCGTCATTAGTTAGTAGTGCATAATCCTGCAGGGGGTGGTTTAGAATCGACAACTGGGCAGAATAAAAGCAAAAATTTTTTTTTTTCTTTAATGGCCACATCGTCCCTTACCATTAAGGGTATTATATCCCTTACATTTTGGAGAGTGTGCACAGGAATTACACGAGTTAATTTCCCCATGCCCTTTTAACCATCTAACAACAAGACAAACTATCAAACGTTATCCATTTATGGTCGACATACCTCCAGTTCGCTCAAAGCGTTTTGCTTCTACGTTCATCATCCGTACAGCAAAAGAGTGAAACTTTATGTCTGCGTCTTTGTGAGTGACAAAGTGAGAAAAAAATATGTACTTACTGTCACAAGTTGCGGATACAGGTGTGTTATTTCGTACAGCGACATAATATTGTTCAGTAGTTTCTGAAAAATAATTAAATGTATAAAACTAGCTGCGTCCCGCGGTTTCACCCGCGTGGTGATGGAAAATTCATATAATGATGTTAGAATGTATTATATTTTTTCGTTATTTTTTAAATGTTTTTATATGATTCTGCTATTATATTGTATTTATGGTTCACTATTTTGGCGATAATGGCTTACACATAAAAGATAGATATGTGCTTTTGCGGGCTTTTTTATATTGTAGGACTATTTAAGATTAACATTTGTATTATACATTATATACGTGTAACTCCAACGGTTTTTGCAGCGCACGCCAGAATAGCTCGGATATGGAAGATTTTTTCCTGCTTACTTGACACTTATCGTTATATTTTGGATAATTCACACTATATCTTTTTATATATAGCCTATGTGTTATTCTGATGTGTAAGCTATGTGATTGTAAAGTTTCAACTGCGGTGAGGTTTATTTCCGTACACAAACTGCGCAGTTTGCTCCAACAGCTCAAGCCCTAAAATTATTTGATGAATTAATTGCTAAAGAGCCAGATGTAGATATTTTCAACATGCGCTAGAATAAAAAAATAAATTAAATAAACGTCACACTCACAGCCCACACTAAGCTGACTTGTGTCGTGGGTGCCGGAGACATTTACATGACACATACAATCACAACCAGAACCAGAAACACAAATTTTCCTTGGGGAGAAAACTTGTGTTCCCGCCGGGAATCGAACCCAAAATCCCTGCTTTGAATGCGAAAGCTCAACCAACTAAGCCAACGAGCAGTTCGTGATGACGCAATACATGAGATGTATGTTTTATTTTAAATTTAATGTCACGCGCTATTAGCATTGTCAATGAGGTTTCAAAAGAACTTGATATTTTTGTGTGTCCCCTGTCGAAGTTAATAGAGGCAGCACAGAAATTTATGGAATAACGTTTTGTTTTTTTACTGTTAGTGTTATATATAAGGAATAAATAAATAAGTTCTTAATTGTATATCTGTTCAATTTATTATACTTAAGATATTAATAATAGTGTTAAAATACGAAAAAGGAGTCGACTGTAATTTTTTTTAAATATTTGTTACCTCTAAATTGGTCCCATTTAAATTCGATCAAGATCTGATCAGTAGTTCTTGAAATATCGACAATAATGTGTGTTTAGTACATCTAATCTGATCAAGATTCCGAAGATAAAGCGGTGAAGTCAGTTTTTTAAGCTTTGCTTGCGTTTAATTACATTAACTAAATAATTTAAACGCAAGCAAAGCTAAAAAAAAACCGCCTTCACCGCTTTATGTTCGGAACCCTTGATCAGATTAAATTAATTAAATACGCATTGAGGATTATAAAAAAATGAGCAGACCGATCTTGATCAAATTTAAATGGGACAACATAGTAAGTACCAGCTTTCAACACAAAAAAAACAAATATGGTTCACCCGGAAAGAAGTTATGAGATGCATACAAAAAAAACATAAAGTCGAATTGAAGTCAGTTAAAAAGTATAGAATATTTTTTTAGTCCTTTCTCTAACAGGGTGACAATTACGTAGGCTGCTGAAAAACTAGAACAAACAATTTTTTGGCTTATTAGTTCAACTACATATACAACCTGTAACAAAAAGGTGTAGTAATACTTGGTGGTGTATATGTGTATCGTGCCAGGAATCGTCTGCCAGAAAACGAAACTCGAAATCGGACACATATTTTTTTCCGTGCAAAAATTATATTTTTCAAATACTTTTGACAAGCCTACAGTTATATTTGCGGCAATAGGAGAGAGATATTTGTTCCGTACAAAAATTTATAAATATTTTTTTGCCAACCCTACGATTACATCTATGGCGCGTGACCTTGACCTTTATAATGGCCCCCACTGTCAGACGTCTAGGTCCAAAGGCTATGTGGTGTAGAATGGTAGCTGGTGAAATAGGGTTTCAAATGACATAATTTTTTAAAAACTTTAATTCATCATAACTCAATATTAATGGTGCTGCCGCGAATGCAGAAGTTCCTGTTAGACTCCATACATGTAGCTAGATGTGTGACTAGAGTATTACTACACCTTTCTGTTACACATTGTATATTGCGCTCTTCAATCGAAGACCTCAATATGTAGTTGAACTAATAAGCCAACATTTACAGTAAAATCGATTGAACTGGTTCAACTTCTGAGAACAAACTATCTCAGTATTAGGTACAATCAAACATGGGACAAAGAAGTCTCACTAGTACAGTCAATTGAACTGATAATAATAATTTTACTACAGAGAAGAGAGGTACATATTTTTTTGGCTTAAGTTGCTCGCTTCACGATGTTCCTCTCTCTTTTAGGGGCATGATATAACCGAGGCGCGGGCCCCCGACTCTTCGCCTCGCGCTGCCGTTTTGTATATATAGCGTTCTGGCGAGCGGCTCGGGGTCGCGCGCCCTGTATATGCGCTTCGGGCGTTTTGTATATCAGGTCCCTAAGTTGTCAATTTAGAACATATACTTAATACATACCTGATTTAACGTCATTATTATTATTTTTATTACAATTTAGTGTAATTGTTATGTTTTTCGTGATCTGTCCTCTGTAAGCTATGCAAGTCACCTGGAGGCCGTCGTCTTCTCTGTCCATTGTTATTGTTATTTTCGACGCTGAATAAGAATCATATTTATTCAGTTCGGTAGCAAATCCATAGCTATCTAAAAAAAAAACTACGTTACATTTTTGAACTGCCCATTGGCTTAGTTCGCCTTTTAAGCATACTTTTTTTTATGGGGTGAAAATGCCTTTCCTGGGGTGAAGGAAACGGGAGTGTGGGGCTCGTACCCACTAAAAACTCCCGTGAGCAGTCCCTCGCCGAGGTGGAAAAAGATAGGGTCACGCTTGTACACTATCTTGCCCCGGCGGGAGGCCCGAGTACAATTCGAGCCACTGCACCAATGGCGGGTTGACCTTGCTCATCAAGGCCAAGGCTTGCAAGCGTTTGCCGCTGTGGGCCCCATGCGTCACACACCTCTAGCTTGTAGAGCGCTATATCTTCCGTCGTCCCACATTTGTGGCAGATCGGGGTCAGCTTCCGTCTTTGGTGCAGGTACCGAAACATACGTGTCCGGAAAGCACCTGTACCAATCGGAAGGTTAGTGATCCAAACCGCCGCCTCACCCACATCCGATGGACCGGGCAGATAGCTTCCACCGTCTACTGCCCAGGGTCCGGTGGAGCCAGGTCCTCGGATCACCGCCGCAACAGAGCGGCCTGCGCCAACCACCGCATGCGGGTGACCTTCTAAGTACCCCTGCTTAGCAGGCGAACGTGCAACCAACGGGTACTGGTATCGGGTTCGATTCCGGTGGAAAAAGACATTATTATTCTTCGACCACATCATCGCCTACCATCAGGTGAGATAGTGGTCAAACGCTTGTCTATATTGAATAAGAATTAAATTAAAATATATTGAAATTAGTATTATGAATTTATTTTTTATGAAAATAGAATATCTTGCCTAGGTTGGATAAGGTCTAACATATTTTTATTACTAACTGACTCGCCCGGCGTTGAAGCCGGGCGCTAGTTTTTTTTCTGTATTTTTGTCGTCATAATAGTTATATCATACGATGTGTATCAGAAAGGTGTAGTAATACTCAAGCCACGCATCTAGCTACATGTATGGAGTTTATCAGGAACTTCTTAATTCGCGGCTGCAGCATGAATACTGAGTTATGATGAATTAAAGTTTCTAAAAAAACCAGCCAAGTGCGAGTCGGACTCGCGCACGATGGGTTCCGTACCATTATCTATAAAAAACACGTTTGTTGTTTGGGAGCCCTCTTGAATATTTATTTTATTCTGTTTTTTAGTGTTTGTTGTCATAGCATCAATAGAAATACATCATCTGTGAAAATTTCAACTGTCTAACTATCACGGTTCATGAGATACAGCCTGGTCACAGACGGACAGACAGACGGACGGACAGCGGAGTTTTAGTAATAGGGTCCCATTTTACCCTTTGGGTACGGAACCCAAAAATTATGTTAATTGCAACACTATTTCATCAGCTACCGTTCTAAACCACAGTATTTGCAAAGGTCGTAGCAAAGGTCAAGGTCACGCGCCACAGATGTAACCGTAGGGTTGTCAAAAACATTTGAAAATATTTTTTTTAATTTTTGTATAGAAAAAGTACCTCCGATTTCGAGTTTCGTTCTATGGCATACTATTCTTGGCACGAAACACATACACACCACCAAGTATTACTACACCTTTTTGTTACAGGTTGTATATGCTTAGTGATATATAAATATATATTTAACTTACCAATCCATTGAATTCCAACGTTTGCCTTTTCCACATACAAACACGTCATTTCTATGATATTACCAACATCATAATAAAAATTACCGTGAGATGATATTTTTTGTGGACGAACTAAAAGACAAAAATCAATGCAGTAAATATAAACAAGTCAATGTTCTAAAAATTCAAACAACCCGACTGCAAAAAATGTGTATTTTATAATTCTCTTTTAATTTCCTTTACTAACTAACTTCACAAAGAAGATGTTCTCAATTGGACTGTTTTTATTTAATGTGTGCTACCTCATATTTTCGTCCTAGGTGAACCGATTTCTATGTTTTTTTTTGTGTGAACTCTGGTGTTTCACATGTAGTCCCTTTTAAACTTGATCAAGATCTGACCAGAGTTTTTTGAGTTAACCTCAATAACCACCACCATCTAACAACAAGACAAACTGGCAAACGTCATCCATTTATGGTAAACATTCCTCCGGTTCGCTCAAAGCGTTTTACTTCTACATTTGTCATCCGTACTGCGAAGGAGTGGAATTCATTGCACGCGTCTTTGTTCCCTGAACGGTATAATCTGGGAGTCTTCCAGTCAAGAGTGAATAGGTATCATCCAGACAAGCGTGCTACATCTTCGGCCGCATCATCACTTTCCATCAGGTGAGATAGTGGTCAAATGCTTGCCTATCAAGTATAAAAAAAAAATGCTTATTTTATTAATGTATATTGATCCTTGTCATTAATATAGTCGATCGTTTTATAGTAAGCTTTCTTAATTAATGTTTAATTCAGAAATTCCTATGGCCATCTTCCGTCTCCATCAGACCAGCTCCTTGGTACCATATCATTGTACTGTGACCGAAGATACATAAGAACAACAAATTTGAGTCCAATCGGACATCGGGAAGTGGGTCTAATTTAGCTTGCAAGATTTGATTACAGACCGACAGACAACGGGACAGTTGGAACTAAATAATAACTTGTAAAAAGAATAGTACTTACGTTCCGTCCCTCCAGTATTCGTTCGTGATACATTAACATAAAAAGCCGTATTTTGGTAATTGTTATCTGAAAACAGAAATATATATATATTAACGTACCAATAAATCAAGTATACCTATATATAATGAGTCCTTAGATCGAGCAAAGCGAGCTCTTTAAGTTGACTTGGGTGGTTCAGCACTTTGTCCGTCTTTCCGTCTGACAGAGGCATCTAGCGTCTAAACGATACAAGTGAATAACTTTAAGCTCGCAAAGAATATGTATGGGAGGTTTGTTTTGTTGCTGCTGACCCACGCATACCACCGCGGTAGCATTCGTGCTTTTTTGGGGGCTTGAGCCCGTAAGGCCTCCCCCCCAAATCCGCTACTGCTCTGAACTTTATTTATTTTATTTATTTATTTAATAATGCACACATGAACAATAGTTATTTACATACTTGGACGTAAGCTAATGACATGTACCCTGTATAAAAGGGTGTAGCAAAATACATATACAGCATTTTTTCTTATTATAGAACGTTTTCACTTAGATATTAACTATACAAATACTAAATTTTTATAAGGTAACTTATCATTAATGGATATAAGAACTATTTTATATTATCATCCATATATTCACTTAGGGTATAATAACATTGCTTTATTAAAAATTGACGAAGTTTAGTTTGTAATATCTTATTTTTTATTTCTTTTTTTATCTGCTCTGGGATTTTATTATATATTTTTACAAGCATATATTCGGGGCCTTTCTTAAACATTTCTAATTTGGGTTCCGGTAGTATTAATTTGTACTGTCTTCGTGGGTTTGGGTCAATTTTGTAGAGGTTTGGGTGCTTCCTTACAAACATTGCTGCCTCAAAAATGTATATGCTTGTTAAAGTTATCAGATTTTGTTGGATGAAGTAGGGTCGACAGTTTGTACGCTGGCGGATATTATAAATTATGCGTACACACTTTTTCTGCGTAATGAATAATTGTTTGGCTTCCGTGCTATCTCCCCATAAAATGACTCCGTATCTCAACCACGCGTATGCATATGCATAGTAAGCTGACTTTGATGTCTCTATGTTACTGTTTATTTTTAGGATTGAAAGTGCATAAATAAATTGTGATAGCTTGGCTTTTGTTTTTGTAATATGTAATTTCCAATTAAGATGCGTATCTATTTTAATACCGAGAAGAGTGTAATCTTTAACTTCTTGTATATCGAGTGCCTTCGTCAATTCGCTTAGATTTAGAGACTTTTTCTGGTCTGGCAGAAATTGGATGATTTTAGTTTTTTTCTTGTTGATTTCAAGGTTGTTTGACGTTAACCAGTTATTCAAATTATGAAACGTGTTCTGAATGTGTGTGATCGAACTTGGTTTAGGCGTACATTTAAACAGCAACGAAACGTCGTCTGCAAATAACACGCAAGGGGAGTCTGTTACATTCGGTAGGTTGTTTATATAAACAAGAAAAAGTATACAACCTAAAGAGTGCCTAAAGCCAAAAATGGTAATTATTTTGACAAAAATAAAAATTCTAACACATGTTCACATGTAATGATGTGTCATTCTAACACAATGTCACACATGTAATGATGTGTCATTCTAACACAATGTCACACATGTAATGATGTGTCATTCTAACGCAATGTGACACAATGTCACACATGTAATGATGTGTCATTCTAACACAATGTCACACATGTACTGATGTGACACATGTAATAATCTGTCATTCTAACACAATGTCACACATGTAATGATGTGTCATTCTAACACAATGTCACACATGTAATGATGTGACACATGTAATGATGTGTCATTCTAACACAATGTCACACATGTAATGATGTGACACATGTAATGATGTGACACATGTAATGATGTGTCATTCTAACACAATGTGACACAATGTCACACATGTAATGATGAGACACATGTAATGATGTGTCATTCTAACACAATGTCACACATGTTATGATGTGTCATTCTAACACAATGTCACACATGTAATGATGTGTCATTCTAACACAATGTCACACATGTAATGATGTGTCATTCTAACACAATGTCACACATGTAATGATGTGTCATTCTAACACAATGTCACACATGTAATGATGTGTCATTCTAACACAATGTCACACATGTAATGATGTGTCATTCTAACACAATGTCACACATGTAATGATGTGTCATTCTAACACAATGTCTCACATGTAATGATGTGACACATGTAATGATGTGTCATTCTAACACAATGTGACACATGTAATGATGTGTCATTCTAACACAATGTGACACATGTAATGATGTGTCATTCTAACACAATGTGACACAATGTCACACATGTAATGATGAGACACATGTAATGATGTTTCATTCTAACACAATGTCACACATGTAATGATGTGTCATTCTAACACAATGTGACACATGTAATGATGTGTCATTCTAACACAATGTGACACAATGTCACACATGTAATGATGAGACACATGTAATGATGTGTCATTCTAACACAATGTCACACATGTAATGATGAGACACATGTAATGATGTGTCATTCTAACACAATTCTAACACAGAACAATGTAATGATGCACACTAAATATTCATGTTAGATATGAAGTTGTACGAAAGAAATGCCGTCGCGGACTTTTTTAAACATAGCCTTTATTGTGAAGTCGGTAGAAAATAAAAACCTGACTGTAAAATACAAGTCAAATAAATTCTAACACGGAACTTAGTATAGTGAACTAAGTATAAAAAAAAAAAAAAAAAAAAAGTGACTAGCTCAGCCGGAACTCATTAATAGAAACACTTGATCCGTTCTAGATTTCGTTTAGTCGCACTTAGTTGCTAAGTTGGGTGAGCGTTCGCCTTCTAAGCACGGGTATCGGGTTCGATTCCCGGCGGGAACACAAGTTTTCTCCCCAAAGAAAATTTGTGCTTCTGGTTCCGGTTGTGATTGTGTGTGTGATGTGAATGATTCCGGCACCCACGACACAAGTCATCCAACTTAGTGTGGGGCTGTGAATGTGAAAGCGTTTATGTTTATGTTTAAAGTCACTATATTCCGTATTAGAATATTTTTTATGCTGGATAGGCAAGCATTCGACCATACACACGTGATGGAAAGCAACGATGCGGCCGAAGATGGAACATGCTTGCCTTGAAGGTACCATTCACTCTAGACTTAAAGGCACCAGGATGTACCGTTCAGAGAACTAAGACGCAGGCAATGAGTTCCACGCCTTCGCTGTACGGATGATAAACGTAGAAGCGAAACGCTTAGAGCGAACTGGAGGTATGTCAACCATAAATGGATGCGTTAGACAGTTTGTCTTGTTGATATTAGATGGTATAAAGGGCATGGAGGAATTATATCATGTAATTATATCATGTAATTCCTGAGCACGTATTTATTTGAGTTGTTTTATACAGTCGGATTTTTTATTTTTTCAATAATGTTAATTAAATTGAATGTTTTTGAGACACAAATTAACTACTATCTTAATAAAACATGACTAGCTTTCAGAAATTTCATTTTTACTTACCAATATTTGTGCTTTCACGAGAACCAGCAACAAAGTAACCACATAACCGACTCGAAATAAAAATTGAACTGAGGATGATAAAAAGCTTCATGTTGTTAAACTAAAGACACTCAACATGAATCAACATTTGAGAATGATTTTATTTTAATTAATATCTCTCTGTTACAATTTATTCATTTCCAGCACCATGTTAACATAACTGCAAAACCATAAAATCACTGTTCCATATGACCTCAATTAATTAGCTAAATCGACACAAACCGAATTAAACAAACGTCAAGGCGACTCGAAAATAAATAAAATAATTAAACGCAAGAAAAGCTTAAAAAATCCGACTTCACCGCGTTATCTTCGGAACCTTGATCAGATTCAACGTATTAAACACTATCGACAATAACTCAAAAACTACTGATCAGAACCTAACCAAATTTAAATGGGACCACATGGAAAGCACCAGCTTTCAAATAAATAATTATTATGAGGTAACTTTTGCAGTCGGTTCAAAACAAGAACATCGTCAATATAGTCCACAGAATACGCATTATTGAAGATAACTCAAAAACTACTAGTCAGATCTTGATCAAATTTAATTTGAAAGCAACATCTATGAAACATAAAAAACATTTCAAAATAGGTTCACGTGGATCTAAGTTATGAGGTAACACACAAAAAAAAATACAGTCGACTTGAGTACCTCCTCCTTTTTTGGGAAGTCGGTAAAAATGTCATCAGTTCCGCCGATCACTATTACACTCGTTTATGTTACAAGTTAAAGTTTATAATATATATATATATATATATATATATATATATATATGTATATATATTTATATATACTGGCTTTAAAATTAAATTAACTACGTATTGAACAGCATTGCACATAATACAATATTACAAATAAGTCTGAATAAAACATTAAATATGTTAATTATGTACCAAATGTTGCTTATGGAATGGTTTCAGTGAATCATCTAGTATAAAATTATTGTTATGACTTGAAGGAGGAAAGTGGTGCTCGTGCAACATTGATGACTAAGTAACCGTGCCCCGCGGCTTCGCCCGCATTAATAAAGTTAAAAGTAGTCTATGTGTTATTCCGGAACCTAAGCTATCTACATTCTAAATTACATCAAAATCGATTTATTCGTTACGGAGATACGTGGTAACAAACATTCACACACACAAACTTTCGCATTTATAATATTAGTAGAATATATAGTAGGAGTTATTATTAAACTAGGTTATCTACATTCTAAATTTCATCAAAATCGGTTTATTCGTTACGGAGATACGTGGAAACAAACATTCACACTCACAAACTTACGCATTTATAATATTATGAGGATATATAGTTGGACTTATTATTAAACTATCTATATGTAACTAGCCGTGTCCCGCGGCTTCGCCCGCGTTAAAAATAGTAGCCTATATGTTTATCCTGAGTATAAGCTATGTACATTGGAAATTTCAGCCAAAATAGTTACAGTCGGTACTGCGAAAAGATAAAACAAACATACAAACTGATAAGTTTTAAATTGTATTGCATGCCGATAGGCCGGGTACGGCGATGTTGCTTTCCAATTGGTCCCATTTAAATTTGATCAAGATCTGACTAGTAGTTTTTGAGTTATCCTCAATAATGCGTATTCTGTGGACTACATTGACGATGTTCTCGTTTTTAACCGACTCAAAAGTTACCTCGTAACTTCTTTCTTTGTGCGCCAATCTTGATTATTATTTTTATATTTTAATGCTGGTGCTTTCCATGTGGTACCATTAAAATTTGGTCAAGAACTGATCACTAGTTTTTTAGTTATCGCCAATAATGCGTGTTTAATACATTAAATCTGATCAAGGTTCCGAAGATAAAGCGGTGAAGTCGGTTTTTTAAGCTTTGCTTGCGTTTAGTTATTATGGACCATCATGCTGTCTCCTATCTGTAGGTTTAGGGTTACCCATTACACAGACCACACTCTGTAGATATATGGAGGGTCTTTATTAGAGCAACTGACCAAAACAACAATTTTCAGAATGTTTGTCTGTTTGTATGTTTGTACACGCATCACGCAAAAATTACCGCATAGAAGTGAATGCAGTTTTTACCAAAGTATTAGAGGTCTAACCTAAAATATATCTATCTTTTCATTTTCGTCATTTTCACGGCTTCATTTTACCACAGAAAAATATCTTATTATTTTATACTCGATAGGCAAGCATTCGACCACAATCTTACCTAATGGAAAGCGATGATGTAGCCGAAGATGTAGCATGCTATATTTTATTTATTTCCATTGTTTAAAATTGTATATTGCCCTCAGGTTCAGTAGAAACTACTGCCCAGATCTCAGAAACCACTAAACCAAAATATATTCACACAGTTTTACAAGTCGATCAAATTTCGCCTGAAGCGACAAATAAACTTAATCCATTACAATTGAATATAACGCTACCCACTGGTAGTGGGCTTGAGCACTTGAGTTACCTATAAGCTATGTCTTGTAGGTAACTTAGTTCTTTGCTGTACATAGTTTTAGGCAATATAGGCAATTGGCCCGTAGATAGAAAGCTAGCGTAAATTCTTATGACGTTAAAAAAAAAAAAAAAAAAATCAAAAGAAAAGTTATCGTGTGCGATGTGAGTGTTTCCGGCACCCACGACACAAGTCATCGAACTTAGTGTGGGGCTGTGAGTGTGAAAGCGTTTGTGATAGCGTTTATTGGTACGTCGCCAAGACATCTGTTTATAGCTAATTTCGAAATTAATACTAAAAACAAACGCAAAAAACAAACAAACGCATTCGCACTCACAGCCTCACACTAAGTTCAAAGACTTGTATCGTGGGTGCCGGAAACATTTACATCACACACACATTACACCCAGAGCCAGAAACACAAATATCCCTTGGGAAGGAATTTATGTTCCTGCCGGAAATCGAACCCAGGACCCACGGTGCAGAGGGCGGACACCTGTCCACTGCGCCAACTGGGTCGTCAAAGTTAAAAACTTAATATGATAAAAAGCACGTAAAAGATCATTTTCTTAAAATGATTACCACAGCCTTATAATGTTAACAAACTTCTCTGAGCACAGTTATCTAATATATAAAATTCTCGTGTCACAGTTTTCGTTGCTATACTCCTCCGACGGCTTGACCGATTTTGATGAAATTTTTTGTGCTTATCCGGTATCTATGAGAATCGGCCAACATCTATTTTTCATCATCATCATCATCATCACTTTTTATCATTATCAACGCGGGTGAAACCGCAGGGCGCAGCTAGTTAGTATATATTTATATAGATATTTATGTTATATATTTTTATTAGTTAGTATGTATAAGCTTAACTATTTTATATTATGTACATTACAATTCGATATAAATTTCATTAACATATATTTTCTTTACCCCTGATTGATGCACGCCTCATGTCATTTCATTTTCCACCGCTGGATGACTGGTAGAGAATGCATTTAGCATTAAGTCTTCCTTTTGTACACTTTTTACTGTGCAATAAAGTATTAAATAAATAAATAAATGTGAAAGTCTGGATGGGTGTTTTCTACTCAATCATGCCAAAATAGTTATTATGATAAACACAATATGTGATGGCACTTTTTAATAGGGTAAAATTTGGGAAACCACCAAAAATTCTAAATGGTTACCAAAATGCATAAATGATCACCAAATTACGTTTCCTAAAATAGAATTTCCTGTGACAGAACCGAATCGGATAACAGCAGGTTAAGGTTTTATTTTTAATAATTAATACAAAAATGTTTTTGATACGAAAAAATTGATTTATTTCATAATATTTGAGGAAACGTAATTTGGTGACCATTTATCCAACGTAATTTGGTGACCATTTATCCATTTTGTTAACCGTTTAGATTTTTTTTGGTAGTAAAAAAGGTACTTTTTTGGGCGGTGTTTAAACACAAGCCTTTGTACCTACTACGTGGACGAAGTCGCGGGTAGAAGCTATAGTACATTATGTAGGTTCAATATACATGTCCTTTTATGGATTTCCGATTTTGTTTCCTCATTAAGCATTAATAACATGGATGACTAAATGTATGAGTTTTGTGTCATACGTTAATAAGTTACTTGTTAAAAACATTTTTAAAGACAAGCTATTAGAAGTCCACTATATTGGATTTAAAGTGTTTACACGTTAACATACCTCCAGTTCGCTCGAAGCGTTTCGCTTCTACGTTTTATCATCCGCACAGCGAAGGAGTGGAACTCATTGTCTGCGTCTTTGTTCCCTGAACGGTACAATCTGGGTGTCTTCAAGTCTAGAGTAATTAGGTACCATCTGGGCAAGAATGTCCTATCATCCACCAAGGAAGGGCCGCATCGTCACTTTCCATCAGGTGAGATTGCGGTCAAATGCTGCCTATCTAGTATAAAATAAGAAATCATTTTTTTAAGAATTACTTTTTTTTTTCTTTTTTTATTTAAACAGGGTTTATTCACATTAATATGTCACCCTTATTGCTAATCACTTAAAATATTAAAAAGAAAAATTAATCACAAAGACAATATCTAATGCTAGCGAAGTTGTCATATAAGGTAAATCATTAATATACACTAAAAATAGGAAGGGTCCCAATATTGAACCTTGAGGCACGCCAATTTTAACTGTAGACCCGTCAGATGTCACACCATTAACGCCTACTTTTTGTTGCCTACCCGATAAATATGAATCGAACAAATCAAGAACAGTCCCACTCTTTTCAACTAAACCCCACAAGGGTAGATAAAGTAATTTTGCTCCCCGCTTACGAGTATGGCTGCTCCATAACATGTTAATTTACATCATTTTAATTTCCATTTCTGGCTATGGGCCATAGCTTTACATATTCTCTGATAATTTGAAGTTATTCGCTTGCGTGGCTTAGATGCTAAATGCCTGTGACAGACGGACGGACGGACGAACGGACATAGTGCTGAACCACGCAAGTCAACGTAAAGACCTCCCTTCGCTCGTTCAATGATTATTATTTTAATTAAGTCACTTACCCATCCATTGGACAATTGATATCGTTTCAACATGTATATGCACACATTTTTTAAAAAATTCCCTTGTAGATAACATTTGTGTTTGTTATCTTACCGGGAATCGTACCCGCACCCGATGCGTAAAAAGCAGATAATAATCATAATACTTACGACGCATACCCGTGCGGATAACTTCTATATAAAAATGTCGCCCATCTGAAAATTAAGTAATATAATAACTGGTATTCATCCCCAACTGAGACCTCGCGCCTACATTAGAGAAAAACTTATATCTATATCTATCTATCTTCTATCTATATATATAAAAATCAATGCCACTTTTCGTTGTTATTTTAACTCAAGAACGGGCTAGGCTTTGTTCGGACTATTTAGTAGATGGTTTGTGAAGTTTGCACAAAATCGGTCGAGCGGTTCTTCATTTATCACACCCGGGCGAAGCCGGGGCGGATCGCTAGTTCGTTATAATTTTTAACCGACTTCCAAAAAGGAGGGAGGTTCTCAATTTTTTTACGTTGTGTATTCTCTCGTAAGATTTTTGTAGGAGAACCGATTTTGATGATTTTTTTTATTGAATGCTGGGTGCTTCCCATGTGGTCCCATTTAAATATATATTTATAATTTGATATAGGTAGATCTAACCCTCAAGTGAGACAGAGGTGTCCTGCGAAATTGTTATTTTCAACCGACTTAAAAAAAGGATGTTCTCAATTCGACTGTATGGTTTTTTGTGTGTGTATGTTACGCGATATGAATCGATTTTAATGTTTTTTTTTGTTTGGAAGATTATACTTCACAGGCAGTCCCATATAAATTTTATCGTAATCGCTTCAGCCAAAATCAAAATATCGGTGAAGTCGGTTCTTTTAAACTTTGCTTGCGTTTAATTATCTAAGTTACAGTTTTTTTACTTTCATAGTGCCTTATATTTTTTTTTTAACAATTTATTAAAACGTTTCTCTGATCGTTTACCTTATTGTATTTGTTTTTAAAAACAAAGTAGCCCCTACCTAAGTATATGGGTGCGCCTATATTTACATTTATATTATTTTGATTGCGTTTTTTTTGCTTAGGGCCATATCTTTACTTATTCTCTGAGAATTTGAAGTGAAAACTTATAACCAGACTAGCCGTGCCCCGCGGCTTCGCCCGCTATTATCAAGTTAAAAAGTAGCCTATGTGTTAATCCTAGGTATAATCTATGTACATTCCAAATTACATCCAAATCCGTTCAGCCGTTAAAGCGTGAAGAGGGAACAAACATACTTACATACTTACAACACACACTTACACACAAACTTTCGGATTTAAAATATTAGTAGGATTGCAAAGTCTTGAACATCGGCGTAAAGTTGCAAGCCTGTCGGTATTCTATAAAATACATTACGTCGAATGTGCTCAGGAACTACACAACCTTGTTCCCGCTTCACCTTTTTTCCACCTTACATCTAGAAGAACGGTGTCGCGTCACCCATTTATGGTTGAGATACCGTTCATTCGGACGAAACGTTTCGCGTCTTCGTTTATTTATAGAACAGCAAAATAATGGAACGCTTTGCCGTCGTCTGTGTTTCCCGAAAGGTACAATTTGGGTGTGTTCAAAAGTAAAGTGAATAGGTATTTACTAAGCAAGCGTGCTCCACCTCAGACTACATCGTCACTTTCCATCAGGTGTGATTGTGGTCAAACGTTTGCTTAGTCTGTAATAAAAAAATAAAAAAAACCGTCGTCAATCGCAAATATCTGGGACCACCTGGGAAGTATAACCTTTTAAACAAAAAAATAATTTCTCGAATCGGTCCAGGCGTCTTCGAATAATCGGGGAACATACATAAAAAAAGGATTCCGTCAAATTGAGAACACCCTCATTATTTTGTAGTCAACAAAATTGACTTAGATTGATTTACCCTGAGCATCTCCAAATCCATTGGAACAAATCATTAGAAAAAAACATATTTATCAAAAAGAAGCATAATCTTATAAATTTATTACAGCTAACAATAACTTTATTTTTTTGTGTATTATTTTTATTCAAGTAATTATTGCATTTATTTATAATGTTTTCTTAGGTGGAGCTTTTTTTAAAATATTTAAAAAAAAAAAGTAATAAGCAATACAGTACTACAAAATAACAATATAACTGTAATTATTGTTACTTAATTAAACTGTAATTATTATTACTTTATTATTATATTTGTTAACTAGATGCAAACAAGTCTAGAAAATTATTTACTTGCTACAAATTACTGAACTAAATTATATTAAAAAAAAAGACGTGTGGCACTCGGGGGGTAAAGCTATTGCATTTTTTATCAACTTATGCAATTATAATTATTTATTTATTTTATTTATGCACTATTTTTTTCCTGCCACCTAGAGGCAAGTTGCTGAACTAAAGAGACAAGCGTGATATTTCAAAAAAGTCATTAAAAGTTCTGCTATTCATCGATAGATGGCAAAACTAAAAAGTATCACCGCTGTGCCGGTCGGAGTGTTAGGTTATTTTAGTTACGGAATTTCTGGATTCGATCTCCACGCTCAAGGCCCGCGATAGAAGCTATGCAATAGCTTAATAATTTGAAGGATCACTACATATCTTCCATTTGCTAGAAATCACGGCTAAAGAAATATTTTAACATACAAATTAATAACGTAATTAGAAGAAGTTTAAATCACAAACATAAATCATTTAATTTCACAAAAAAATCTAAAAACAATTTAATTTCATAAAAAATCATTTGTATCATTTATTCATTGTTTCGTTTTTCACAGCAACGAATGTTCTTTGTCGTCTGAACCGCGAAACATTTTTTTGTATTATCAAAAATGGCACAGTAATTACTTCTTTATAGAGACAGAAAATAATCCTTTGCGACACTAAGAAGCACCTGTTATATAATGGGAATATACATTAAACATATTAAAATTAATTATGTTTAATAGGTACCTAATTGTGTGTTGAATCATCCATGACACTAACTGAAATATGATGTGGTAGGAAATTAGTCTATAACCATATAAGGAAATTCACTCACAGAACAATGTAATGATATTATTACACCGATATTTTTGGAACGAAAGTTCCTAATCGCGCGTTGCGAAAAGGGGCTAGACGGAAAAAATTAAGACCCAAAGTTGTAACGACACTTTTTGCTATAGTTGTAAGCCGTACCACGGTCTCGTCCGATCACCGAAGTTAAGCAACGTCGGGCGCGGTCAGTACTTGGATGGGTGACCGCCTGGGAACACCACGTGATGTTGGTATTTGCATGTTTCTTTTAATTTGAATGTGAATGTCTTTAGTTTCTAAGTTTAGTCTTATGACCTAATGTACATGTAATGCATATGAATAAATAAATAAAAATGAATAAAATAAATAATTAAATTTTGGAACGAAAGTTCCTTATCGCGCGTTGCGAAAGGGGGCTAGACGGAAATTGAACTTCGTCCCTTGTCATCTCTCAAGTTTTTTTGTTTTATCGGGGGGAAAATGCGTAACACTTTCCTTTCTTTCCAGGGTGAAGGACAGGGTGTGTGAAGCTCGAACCCACTAAAACACCCCGTGAGCAGTCCCTCGCCGAGGTGGCCTACCGCCGGGGCAAGATAGTGACTGCTAGCGCGACCCTATCTTGCCCCGGCGGTAGGCCCGGATGCAAACCGGGCCACTACGCTCATGGAGGGGTGACCTTGCTCCCCAAGGCGTGTGGGGTCGTGCAAGCCGATGGAGAGGTCCCCTGAGTCTTGAACCAGTTTCCCCAAAGGCCGATATGAATCAACCCTTACTAACCCAGCGCGCAGTGCGTGCGAAGCGTCTCCGTTCAGCTTGGGCAAAAATGCTTTCGTATGTCCGGCGGATGTCCGGTTGTTCTCCTCTACAGGTCGCATTACTCAACCGATTCTCGTGAAATTTTGTGAGCAGGTCCGATAATTATATAGATAGATAGATAGATAAATTCTTTATTTGTACACCAAAATAAATAACACTTACAAAGGAATCTTAAATATAACATAGGAGCACAAAGGGCGGTCTTATCGCTCAAAGCGATTTCTTCCAGACAACCAAAGGGAGATGATAAAAATATTACAAACAGGGACGGTGGTGTACCTCGACACGTATTTAAATTAATAAATGTACTTATACATACTTATTAATATTAGATACATAATATACATACAAAAACCTACATAAATAATAATGATATATTTTAAACATACACAAACTATATATAGAAACATTCGTACATAAAAAAAAATTCAACGAATTTCCTCCCCTTTTTTTTAATTCGGCTTACAAAGAATAAGATAAAAAAAATAGATTTATATAAGATCAAAGCGGTTCCATTATAAATCCGAATGTTTGTGTGTAAGTGTGTAAGAATGTTTGTTCCCTCTTCACGCTTTAACGGCTGAACGGATTTGGGTTAAATTTGTAATGTAGATAGCCTATACCTAAGATTAACACATAGGCAACTTTTTAACTTGATAATAGCTAAGCCGCGGGGCACGGCTAGTTAAGTTATATGAACCAAACTATTTATATTTATTGTGGTTTTGGTTACAAATATGTAATTGCAACGAAGTCACAATGGAAAACAACAAACACTACCTTCTATAAATACTTTCCTGTAATTAACCACCGCTATGTTATGATTCACTGATTAATATGAAATTAATAATTAAATTTTCCTTCATTTGGTATCCAAACCCTTGATTAAAATTCTATAGGATTATTTCAAATATTGAATTATTGTTTTTAGTACGAATCGGTTCTTAATCCACGATTGAAGTTTATTTTGTTGTAATTACATATATTAATTATTCAAAATGGAATATTGCAGTAATACTTATTTAAAACGATCATAAGTTTTTATTTAATGTCGAAGCGTAGCTTTAATTTGGTTAATTGATCTAAACATTACATTATTGATTTATGGTTTTGCATGTTAACTGTTTCTGTCCGTATTTCCGTATGTTGTGTTATTTCTTATAGTTTGAAAAGATTCGTTTCGATCCGCAAGATGAAACTTTTTATCATCTTTATTCTTTTTATTGGTAAGTATAAACAATTCAGTTACGACATTTGTAATGAAATGAAATGAAATGAAATGAAATGAAATGAGTATATTTCACACAAAATAGAGTATACATATTGGTCTTCATGGTTGAATCGTCCTTCTATTTTGCCATGTGTTGGCATGTGAAATTACATGTTAAATTAATATAATGACAATATTAAATTAAATTAATTATATTATATTAAATGTCAATAAAATAATTAAAATACAATGTCAAAAATAATAATAACGAGATAAGTAGAAATACAGTTATTGATTTTAATATAACATTACGATGTCAATCCAATTTAGTATTGAAAAAAATCTTTCAGACAGTAAAAAGTCTTGTCAAGTAACCACGACTTCAGTTTTTTTCTAAACATTCCTATAGGTAGGTCTTTTATTGCCTGTGGTATTTTATTATAAACTGTTATACACATTGGGTAGCAGTTTTTTTGTAATAATGTGGTCCTCGGTACTACATTTAATACTAGCCTTTCTCCACGCCTAGTGTTGCGTGGGAATATATCCGAGGCTTTGGTGAACAATTCAGGATGAATTCGCACAAACATTCCTATTTCGAAAATGTACATACAAGTCAGAGTCAAAATTCTTAGGTCGCTAAAATGTGGCTTACATGACACATACGGAGGAATTCCCACCATAGCACGTATGCATCTTTTTTGCGATAGAAAAGCTCTATTAATATCAGTTGAGTTACCCCAAAGTAGTAAACCATATCTCAACACCGAACTAACATAACCGTGGTTGTCAATTAAACAAACGACAAACAACAAACGCATTCACACTTACAGCCCCACACTAAGTTCAAAGACTTGTATCGCGGGTACCGGACACATTCACATCGCACACAATTAGTATTATTCTATAGTTAAGGTGGCGATACCAGAATTTCATCTAAAACGTGTTTTGTAACCGTTTTACTCGGCATTCATAATAATACCAGATAAATAAAAATATTCGTCGTAGAAAAAAAAATCAAATATCATGCAACTAACATCAATTTGTATTTTAGTAACCATTTCGTTCCGCCATTTTACATCAAAACACCGTGAAAGTTATATAATATACGCACATTTACAAAACAAATTATTTCTTCAGCTTATTTTTTTTTTGAGGCGCGATTTCACGATATTTTAATAAAACCATAAGAAGTCGAAGATTGCCACGCGTGCCCTTACGTAAACGTCATGATGCAATATACACCTTTATGTGCAACTAGCCGTGCCCCGCGGCTTCGCCCGCTATTATCAAGTTAAAAAGTATCCTATGTGTTAATCCTATGTATAATCTATGTACATACCAAATTTCATCCAAATCCGTTCAGCCGTTAAAGCGTGTAGAGGGAACAAACATATTTTTTTTTTTTTTATTTTTTTTTTTTTAATACTTTATTGCACAGTAAAAAGTGTACAAAAGGAGGACTTAATGCTAAAAGCATTCTCTACCAGTCATCCAGCGGTGGAAAATGAAATGACATGAGGCGTGCATCAATCAGGGGTAAAGAAAATATATGTTAATGAAATTTATATCGAATTGTAATGTACATAAATATAAAATACTTAAGATTATACATACTAACTAATAAAAATATATAACATAAATATCTAAAAAATATAATAAATAAGAAAAAATCTAAAAAAATATATAACATAAATATATATATAAATATATACTAATAACTGTGCTCAGAGAAGTTTGTTAACATTATAAGGCTTTGGTAATCATTTTAAGAAAATGATCTTTAACGTGCTTTTTAAAACAAGCTTTTGAGGGTGATTTTTTAATATCGATTGGGAGATCATTCCATAGCCGCACCGCTACTATGCCAAAGGAGTGGTCAAGGAAATTAGTCCTATGAGCCGGAAAAGCTAAAAGCAAACATACTTACACACTCACACACAAACTTTCGGATTTATAATATTAGTAGGATTGTGTAAGGGGGATAACTGGCTGGGGTAAAAAAATGTGCTCGCATTGACGCATACCTACCCCTAATTCTTTCTACCGGCAGAGGAACCATAGATGTAGAACCTGATAGACTCAGCATTACTAGTGCCTCAGCTTTGCCGAGTCAGCAAACTGATTAATATGGACTTTTAGAAAAATAAGTTTGCCTGCAAAGTATTTTGTACTATATTGATACTACAATCCTAATAGTAAATATTTTAGGCGTATATAATGCAATGTAATAGTACTTCTGCAGTAATAAAAACCATTTCAATTCATTTCAGACATGTAACAATAGGCACTATGTGCCTTGAATACAACAATATATTCTAATGTAGATAGTAGGTACCTAAATAATATCTTAGAAAAACTTTTTTAAATACAAGCTTTTAGAAGTCCGCCATATTTACCGGATTTCGAGTGACGTCATTTTATTTTTCGAGTAATTCTCAGCATACCCTTTCATTTGATACCCATATTGTAGGAGTGCATTAAAAATAACTTGTCCGCCATTTTGGGTGTTCCACCATGTTAGGTTTAGAATGACGTCACACAACTAACCATGCATTGGCCTCGATTCTGATGTCACACACTAAATTAAATTTAAACTATTCCTGTCTTTTACAAAATAGGAACACAAGACAGAGATAGCATACTGTGCTGTCAAGTTAGTCAGAACTTAGAGGTCTATGCAAGCTCAGTCGAGTATGTGTTGTATTGGTGTTAACTAAAAACAAGCGCCTTTCTGCTTCTGCTGTTCATATTTTAATTGATAAACTAGCGTGACAGCACTAAAATGCATGCTATTTCTGTCTTGTGTTTTATTTTGTAAGAGACAGGGATAGTTTAAATTTAATTTATTTAGTGTACATCAGAATCGAGGCCAATGTCATCCAAACTAAACGTGAAAACAATATTTCAGCTAAATCGGTTGAAGATATCTGCTTCAAATTGAGTTGCAAGATTCCACCCGGACAAACATACATACATACAGTGCAAGTTAAAAAAAAGCTTGTAATTGGCCGAGCGTAGCGAGATCTCTAAGATGTGATATGATAAATACAGTCATGGCATTGATGAACTGCCACCTTACTTGATTAAATATTGTGCTGATGAACTTACTTTGCCATTTTACATTCTTATAAATCAATCTTTCGATGTAGGCGTTTTCCCAGATTTGCTCAAACAAGCAATTATAAAACCTATCCATAAGAAAAACTCAAAGACAGATCCAAATAACTACCGCCCCATCGCACTCTTGCCCACAGCATCCAAATTATTTGAAAAAGCTATGTGCGAGCGCGTTAATTCATTCTGCGAAAAATATTTAATCTTCGATGAGAGCCAAAACGCATTTCGCAAAAAACGTTTGACAATTTTAGCGGTTTTTAAGTATATACAAGAAGCCCTGAACATAATAAATAACAAGAATTATGCTATTGGAATTCTGCTCGATATGTCCAAAGCATACGACAGAGTCCAACCTTATATACTTTTATCTAAATTATATGGAATAGGTATTCGCGGTATAGCCTACGAGTGGTTCGAATCCTACCTTAAAGATAGAAAACAATTTGTCGAAATCGAGTATTACGACTGCAGTACTAGCTGTATTACAAACGTTCGATCCGATTATAAAACAATAAACGTATCGATAGCCCAAAGCAGTGTTATTGCCTGCCTTTTATTCTTAATTTACATCAACGATCTTCCCAAAATCATGGAGGAACCATGCGTCTTGTTTGCGGACGACATTTCAATATTAACCTCAAGTCGAAATAGTATAAACTTAAATGAGAAACTCACCGCGATCCTTGATAAGACTGTTGAATGGATGAACGATCATAATCTCGAAATCAATTATTGTAAAACAAAACTTCTTGTCTGCCACCCATATCAAAAAAAACCACTTCACTTTAATTTTTATACCACAACATTCCGATAGAAACCGTGGATAACTTCACTCTATTAGGTATTATCATAGACCAACACATAAATTGGGAAATGCATGTTCAAAAGCTTAAAACGAAATTATCTCAATTTACATACGCACTCCGCGAGATAAAAAAGTCAACTGACCTAGAAACCGCAATCGTAGCTTACCATGCTTACGCTGGTGCATGGTTAAGTTATGGGGCAGCACTGTGGGGGAACTCATCGACTGCGCCAGCACTTTTGATAAGTCAGAAAAAACTAATCCGTATTCTTGCGAATATAGAACAGACCGACAGCTGTAAACCTTTCTTCCAAAAATACAAAATTCTCAGCCTTCCTTGCATCTACATTCAGGAAATCTGTAAATTTGTACGGACGTATCCACATTTATATAAAACACGATTGGATATAACTAGACACACGACTGTACGACATAGCAGCCGGTTAATGCTACCTACATCTCGTATTAAAATGCATTCCTCAGGCCCTCTTGTCATGTCTATAAAAATTTATAATAAGTTACCGGAAATAATAAAAAATGAAGGAAATGATAAAATATTTTCAAAACAATTAAAAAAACTATTGACATTAAAAACATACTACTCAATTGACGAATATCTAAATGATAAATTTTGACAAAAAAATTGACATGCTTATACTTTAATATTTTATCTTTATTTTCTTATTATTATTATTATTATTATTATTTGACATCAATCTAATAGTAATAATAATATATATTTTCTATGACAAAATTAAATTGAATAATTACTATAACGAAATGTATAAACACAAATATTATATAATATTATATGCTACGAACCGTTATTCTAGACCTTAAACAGTGAGATAACATCACTTCCGGAACGACGTCACGACCTCTTTTGTCTCCCTCACATTCGGCTCCGCCCCACTTGAGCCGGGGGAGGGGGGTGAGCTTGCCCGAACTGTCAGGCGCGCTCCTCACATTGGCATTTGCTTTCGGCGTGAACACACCTCTTTAAAAGCGGGTAACAGCTTTGCTGTTGGTTATAATTTTTATTAATGTTATAATTTTAACAATTAATTTAAATTTTCTTCTTTATAATTTTTATTTTAAAAAATATTTAAATGTTAACAATTTAACTTTTATAATATTTAAAAGTGACTAACTTGTGCTTTTATTTTGTTATTGTAGCACTCGTAATATTTTTTCAAGATTGAAGTAGGTGAACGGGGTCGCCCGCCTCCGCTAATTTCACCACTGATATCTTCGTCATCTTCACCGTTGTCGTCGTGTAACCCAGCCCCACACCGTCGAGTCACCGCGGTCATCGAGCGAGAGACAAGCAGAGGGGATGCGGTCAGGTTCGATGCGAATTCAAATTTGCTTATTTCACAAAACGAAAATGATAAAAAACCCATGAGGGTAAGTTGCACATTCGTAATTAACTGCAGCTTTAAGATTCAACTAGGATTAGGTTTCTGGAATGAGCCTACTTACCCCGCTCGATTTATAAACCAACAATCTTGTTTCAAAAATATGTGTATTGTCTTTCCTAACTGAATTGTACGATGCGAACCAAATCATCCGAAGCAGTCGCACTTGTATAATAAGAGTCGAATTTCTAAAGTTGGACTCGCAAAGGATCCACGCAATTTAAACTTTTCAATTCACAGGATTTCTTTCCTTTCTTACAAATTATAGTTAACAGACACGACAAAGATATCGCATTAATTGTATATTTTGTTTTGAATTTTAAAGGCTGGACATGCAAAGTATCCACGCATTAACCTTTTCAATCCACAGCATTTATTTTCTTTCTTACTAAGAGCCAGAGGTTCAAAAAAGCTGTTTACAACTCGAACGTGAGGGTGAGCCCCCTGGCTTTCCACCAGTGGTCCCACTACAGAAGAGGAGAGAGGAGGCGGGCGAACTGCCCCATCCTCCCTCCCGGACGTGTGCGCCGGATCGGGTCAGACTGAAAAGCCCGCTCCGCGGCCTCTCAGTCGGAAACGCAGAAAGAGACCATGCACCGCCTTCGCCTGCCACGATCTCTCGCTTTCGAGCATGTCGTTAACAACTCGAACGCTGTGGGAAAGAGCTTTATTCGTGTCTATGCGGAATAGGCACGATGTTTGCAAAGCGACCGCGGAAGTCCTATTATTGCAACAACAATGAAACTGAGCCGTCACAATTACATACTTTAAAAGCTGGTCGTCAACGAATTTTCATCCATAGGTAAGAGCCAAAAGCTGCCAGAAATAAATCCGATCCGAGACAAAATTACAGTAGCAAAAAATTCCCGATAACTCGATACATATTAGCTTAATATTTATGATATCAATGCAATACAATTACTATTTATTGACATCAAAAGCTAAATACAGCTTAGAGAAACTTATAAATATATGTAGGTCTTATCGCTAAGAGCGATCTGTTATATCTTAGATTGTATTATAATATTTTTATGAGACTTTATTGAAATGTACCTACATTTTAATAATATTACCGAATTGCTTCTTTGGCTATAATACCCTCGCTTTTTAAAATATTTTAACAGTACCCCGGTAGCTGAGCGTGTATTTAGCAATAATCTAAACAATATCAAACTTTACTTGGTATTGAAACCAAACATTTTAATTTTTTGTTTCTTGGATCGGACTTATTGTAAGCGATCGAATTGTGATCAAAATATACATAGACGATATTTTGTTTACGTATTTATCGCCGGCGCCCATCTACCGTCGGTGCTAGTAGGTATTGTACGCGTTGGACTAGAAATCGAACCCAGAGCGACTACACTAAACAAGTATCGCCTTGCCTGGACGAACTAAGCTCGACAAGCTATTCAAGTCCTCGTTCGTGTGAATGATGCAGAAGTCCTCGTTCGAGCAAAGGATTCTTAAAGGATCGTTTTTCCTAGACGGACTAAGCTGCGGAAGCTATTATGTCCTAACCTCATTCGAGTGAGTGATGAAGTATCAGAAGTCTAGCCTGACTCCAATTAAAGATCGTTTTTCCTTGACGGACTAAGCTACGGAAGCTATTCAAGTCCTAACCTCGTTCGAGTGTGTCACAATTTTTAATATACAATTGCAAATAATTCTGTAACATTGACTTGCCTTGTGTAACAGTCAGTTGTAATGGCCAATAAATGCATTTAATTTATTTTTTCTGATGCCAACCAGGGATTGTTTTTCCTTGAAGGACTAAGCTGCGGAAGATATTCATGTCCCAACCTCGATCGGGTGGATTGTGAACTATGAGAAGTCTATTCTGATCCCAACCAAAGTCATTTATTATCAAATGGAATCCAAGCCTAAACTCCACGTATTTGCCCGGGTATAAGAAGTAAATATGGCTCAAAAATATTCGCTCTAATCTAAAAGCAAATTGGTGGAGTCTGATAATACCTGGTAAGCATATTAAACTGAAGGTATCTGTTTCACTTGCCATTCCTTGCAGTTAATTTGCAGACTACCTAACTGAAATAACGAAGTCTTTTCTTTTAAGTAAGTACTTGGTCTTAATAGATACAAAGAATGCAATCAGTTCTTGTTTCATACCTTGTAACGACCGTTGTCTCATGCGTTACAGTGGAACCTATTAGATGGCACTATATGTCTTCTAAGCACCAAAGACATTACTGCAATCTGATGTACTAGCGGGGGTTTACCGATACTCACATACGTAGTGAAGTTACTATTAATACATTCCATAGTAATTGTATATTCATATACGCATTATTTAGTGTGTTATAGCTTGTGTTATAGCTGTATTTATTTAGTGTGTTACATTACACTGGTTAACAATATGTACACCATCCTGTTATCATTACACAAACTGTCCAGTAAGTGTACTCTTCTGAAACGGCTTAGGAAGAGACATTGTGAATTTTAAAACGCAGATAGATTTTCTCGCTTCAACGAGCACACACTTTCTTTTTCGCTATGTTCGTCTCATACGGTTCGGATACTTAGTAAAAGCTTCAACTTACTCGGTGGTTTGGCGTCTGGAACTCGAAAGAGCTGATAGCGGAACATTTCTGATGTTTTATAATGGTTGAAATTCTTAATTTCTCCGTCATTTTAGTACAAAGTTTTATCTGGTATTTGGCAATAATGATAATGTTGATCATATATCAATCACATTCACATGCTCCCTTTGCTTAGTTAAGCACTCGTTCATTTCTTGCGTAAATGCATTTAAAATTATTTAAATATTTTATTTTTAATTACCATAAGGAATTACCACAACGTCGTTTTCCAATGGAGTGCCAATAAGAGTTTTACCTTAGCCTGTGTGTAACGGTCACGTAGACCAGACATATTACGAAAGGACTAGCTATAGATCCCATTCTTGACATTTATAATTGTATTGTACTTAAATGGATAAGTGATCAACCATTCCTTTAAAATAATATTTCCGATGAGTACTTACATAAGGTACGGTTTTCTTATTGCTTCTCGAATGTAGTAGTCAAGCCCGCAACTTTGCACATTTAATTATCGACCCAAGATCAAAAACGAATTTAAACATGTTTATTGACATCCTTTCTTTGGGTCTACCTACTCCACAAGTATAAACCTGCCGTTGCAGTTATTATGGAGATTACAGATCTAATAGAATAAATGTCTTGTTGTAGATATGTCTTGTTTAATGATGTAGACGTAAGAAATGTGTTTTCATCTCGTAGGGTATGCAATAATCTAGTCGGGGAGGAGGAGTGCGCGAGCGGCGCGGCGGTCGGCTGCTAGTAGCGGCCGGCGCGGCGGCATCGCTCGAGTCAGTGCCATCGAGAGCCGGACCAAGGCAGACGTATGAACATTCCCCCGCACTCCCCGCGTTGTGCCACACGATAACCGCGTGCTGTTTCTTTAGTGTGTGAGCTAATGTACCGGTTGTATTTAATAAAAGTGCTTCAATATTACGTTCCCCGTGTCTTCAATGTGAACCCCCGCACCTAAATCTCTATAGTAATCATGTAATAATGATATAATAATGTATAATGATAGGTAAAGATGATTTTAAGAGGCAAGTATTGAAGCCTCTTCATATTTTGTACTTGGACTACTTCAGTACTTGCAATAACTTGATGTTTGAATTAAGTGCTTTTATTTTTACAATGGCCTCTCAAGGTAAATTTATGACGTATCCCTACGTGTGAGCCTATTCGAATTGAAGCACTGTAGCATAAACATATATAACAATATATATACAAGTGTCATTGCTAAACTGTTATTAGATCAATAAATGATCAAATTCTTTACCTACCTGTCTATGCATGTGATAGCATTGTAACTAATAGTCATTTTAACATTTACGATTGTTAATTCCTTGTCATAACATTATTTTAGTTAAGTTACCATAATAATAAAATGTATTTGTCGTGAGTTACAAGTATAATTATTCTAATTTCAAGATGAGTTTCATCCCTCTGTTCTGTAGGTACACCTATTCATGGGATATATATCATAGATTTGCATAACCTAGGTACACATTATAAAGTACCTGGTACTATCAATTATATTTATTCACACATTGGCATACTTTTTAGCTTGCCACCAGGCGATAATAAACACATCTCACTGTTTAAGGTCTAGAATAACGGTTCGTAGCATATAATATGATGTTTTACCTGAAAATAAAACAATTATTATATGCGAAACCTTATTCTAGACCTATATTTAGAATCCTGCCTGGTGGACTTCTTTAACTTGTCCACCGAAAGTGAGATGCAATGTGAGGAGCGCGCCTGACAGTTCGGGCCCCCTCCCCCGGCTCAAGTGGGGCGGAGCCGAATGTGAGGGAGACAAAAGAGGTCGTGACGTCGTTCCGGAAGTGATGTTATCTCACTGTTTAAGGTCTAGAATAAGGTTTCGCATATAATAATTGTTTTATTTTCAGGTAAAACATCATATTTCTTATGTAGTATTTGTGTTTATTTCTTATCTGTTAACAAAACCTAGCAGTCCTCCTCTCTTCTAAGATTATTGCGGTGCCCCACAGGGTCTATATAGAACTGTACTCCTAAAAAACACCTGTATATTACTATTATCATAGATTGCAATAAATAAATGAAATGAAATGAAATGATGACTTGGGTGGTTCAGCACTTTGTCCCTCCATCCGTCCGTCTGTCACAGGCATCTAGCTTCTAAACCATACAAGCGAATGAATTTACATTTTCAGAGATTATGTAAAATTATGGCCCAAAGCCAAAAATTACAATAAAAACGATATAAATGAAAATTATAAAGGGGCACCTATACACGTAAGCGTGGAGCAAGATATTTTTTATTGTTTTATCTACCCTTGTGGGGTCGTTGAAAAGAGCTCTGCAAGTAGAGTACGAAAACTAGTTTAAAAAAAAAACTATGTTGGAAAGTAAACATTTGGTAGGTCACCAAATTATGACCTATTTTGTCCTCGGGTCTATCTTAAAAACGGCTTCACATTAAAACCTGAAACCTACGTATGATATCAATTATATCCAGTACTGAAACTAAAAATACAGAAATCAAGCAATTGTTGGTAAGAAAAAAAGTTATAAGCATACAACCTCAAACGTTTTTCTCAATTAGGCAAAATGTAGGCGCGAGATCTCAGTTCGGCGCGAACTACTAATATAGATAAAGCTAGAAAAGAATAACATTATAGGTTGTTTTACGAGCAAACAAAGATACCTATTGCCTACAACATATTATTTTTCACAATCTGTCATTTCTGTCAAAACATCCCTCCAAAGTAAAGAACTATTTAGATACAAGCCAGGTTTTAATTTTTTTAACCGACTTCAAAAAAAAGAGGAGGTTCTCAATTAGACTGCATTTTTTTATATGTTACCTCATAAGGGGGCGTCCATAAATTACGCGTTGGATTGTTAATAAAGAAAAAAGAAATTGCTTCGTGCTTTTATTTACGACTAGTTAAGACTAGTAATCAATATTGCTGAGAGTTTAATTATAGGTGTAATAAAAAAAAAGACGTGTGGCACTCGGGGACTGCCGCGGTAAAGCTATTGCATAGCATTTTTTATTTTTCTGTTTAATTTTTCTTCACAAAAATTTTCAGTCACGTTGAGATGCGAACTCCGTACCGATACATAAGATTCAGTATCCAATACCAATCGGCTACTGAGTCTTCGAAATAAGCATATAGGTCTTGACGTTTACTAAAACGTAAACGTCGAAACCTATACGCTTATTTCGAAATTGTAGTTAGAAGACTCAGTAGCCGATTGGTATTGGGTACTGAATCGTATGCATCGGTACGGAGTTCGCATCTTAACGTGACCGAAAACTTTTTGTGAATCGCTGGAGTGAGGGGTGTTAGGTTTTTTCGTTACGGAATTTCTGGATTAGGTCTCCACGCTCAAGGCCCGCGATAGAAGCTATGCAATAGCTTAAAATTTAACAATAGAGCAATAGAGCATGCACTGAGTCGAGTTTGTAAAACATTTACAAAAATAAACAAAGCAGGTTACAACCTGTCCGTGTGTCGCTGCCACTCAGCTCGTACGCTCTCGTTCATCGAGTCGCGCGTTCGGCTGACAGTGCCGCGGAAACAACGGACACTGTACCGTAAATTCAGATTAAATTGAGCTATTTGGTATAAAACAAATATGGTGGTTTGACAGTCAGTAGATGTTATAACGTCGGAGTATGAATGAAATCATTTTCTTTCGAACGAATTAGTGAATGATCTTAATCGTATTACGATTACGCGTAAGATTAAATCTTAAGCATGTACAATCTGGATTAAATGGACCAAAATTGTATAATTTTTTTGTTTCAATCAGAAAAAAAATGGCGTGATATTTGCCGTGACCCCCCCTTTCTCCAAAGTGAGATTAGATGAGATTTGACTCGACCTCTCCCCCCCTTAAACACCTCACGTAATTTATGGATGTCCCATTTAAATTTGATCAAGATCTGATCAGTAGTTCTTGAAATATCATCAATAATGCCTATTTTGTGGACTACTTTGACGATGTTCTCGTTTAACCGACTTCAAAAGTTACCTCATAACTTCTTTCGTTGTGAGCCGATTTTGATGATTATTTTTTATTTGAAAGCTGGTGCTTTTCATGTGGTCCCATTGAAATTTGATCAACATCTGATCACTAGTTTTTAAGTAATCGTCAATAATGCGTGTTTAATACATTAAATCTGTTTAAGGTTTCGAAGGTAAAGTGGTGAAATCGGTTGTTTTAAGCTTTGCTTGCGTTTAATTATTCTTAAAATGAAGAGCTTTTACCAATATATACTTATTCTAAATGTAACTGATTGTAAATTTTATCGCTGAATAATATTTTTTATTTTAATTTAATTAAATATTGTTATCAGCAGAACATAATCGGCGGTTATACAAGTATTTCCAATTGATGATAGACTTGTTCTTTTTTAATAAAAAATAAAGAAAGAAAAAAAATACATTTATTCGGGACAACACGCGACGTTACATTATTTACATAAGAAAAAACAAGACAAAGCACAAAACAAAATACAAGAAATAAACAATATAACGCCGCGTGATGTCACGAATGAGGTGATTTTTTTTTTGATTTATTTTATTATTAATATATAAATATACAAATACAACATTTGCATACCCCGGGGTATGCAAATGTTGTATTTGTATTTTTTTATGCTCGATATGCAAGCGTTTGACCACAATCTCACCTGATGGAAAGTGATGATGTGGCATTGTAATTTGTAATTCTATACAACTAGTAGTTCGCTCCGATCTGAGACCTTATTAGAAAAAGTTTTGAGGTTAATTTCTTATAACTCATCTTTAAAAAAATAATTTGTATTTGCTGTTCAAGTGCAGTATATAACCATAGTAGAAATATATAAGTAAGAAAGATAACTCGAGGCCCGTAGGAGACTCAAATGCCTACTCTAGACGAAAACGCAGGGTTGTCACTATCTCCGACTTTTGAAGGTACCTATATGTAAAATGTATATTCTAACAAACCAACAAGTAGGTACAATAAAATAGTATAAAATGTGGTGGTAAAATAGATACGATTTTATTTGCATGAATATACATATAAGCCACGTCGACAGAGTTAAAACAAAATCTTGAAAAAAATTTTGTTTTGCATATGTGAAAAGAAATCACGGTAGTAGTATATATAACGAAGTTAAAAGGAAAACTAATATAGCTAAGTAGGCTTCAATAAATCAATGTTCGCAGCATGTACTTGTCTACCCGGTAAGAGATTAATCTTTTACTTAAATTACAAAAAAAACACGCAGGGCAGTTTTGGGGACTACCGATAGAAGTGAAAACTATATATAATGTATATATACACATTATACATAAATAACCATTATAACAAATTTTGGCCGTCGTCGGTGACGATGACGCGAGTTCCACGATTTTTGTTTACCTAAAAAGGGCTCAACACGCCTAAAGAAGTTTTCACTTCAAAAACCTACATAGCTATTAAATTAAATAAACACGTAGAGTAACATAACAATAGGTCCGATTGCGGAAACTGCGCGGCGCCCGTGGCTCGTGGCGCGAACACGGCCAAACGTCGACGACGCACGCGGGGGCGGCCCCGGCTCGTGTTGGCTTCGCCGGTCTGTAAGTTATCATAGTGTGCGTGCTGAGGCACGTGCGTACGGCCGTGCACACATACAAGCCGCGTTTGGTACCACTCTATGAAGATAACTTACTTATATATTTCTACTATGATATAACGGATATTTTACATAAGTTTCAGCTTTAAATGTGAAGCCATTTTTGAGATACTTAGAGCCCAGGACAATATATGATAAAAAAGATAAAAAGATAAAAGTTATTTATTCAGGAAGAACAGTGTTTGGTACATATTGATTAAGGATAAAATATTTATGTGAGTAATAATTGCGATATTATGTACTTTTGTTCTCTGTCCCCAGCACTAGGTCTCCTAAGAGCCTGTATAGCTGGGGGCAACCCTCTCCGGTAACACATAATATAGCTTATTGTTAGGTATTCTTTACAGTAATTTTTGTTGTTGTTTTTTTATCTACGTATACATAATAGTAATTTCAATATAGTGTAAGTAATTAATCTGTTGGTAATAATTTTCTATATCTAAAGGTTCATTGCCATTTTTTGTGTAGGTTATGGTGTGTAGCAGTGTAATAAAAAAATTAAAAACTTTGTACATATAAATAACTGTAAAGTGTCTTTGTATAAAACTATATTCAGGTAATTTCCGTGAAACATGTATGATTGTAAGAGTGACAGGTGATTATTGTGTATGAAAGGGAGGGCTAGTGAGTATTTGTGGTAAAATAGATCTAAAAACAGTGACTTTGGTGGCCCACTAAATTGTTATTTCCCAATATGCATTTAGTTTAGTATCTATCGTCTACTTGCAGAGTTCTTTTTAATGATAAATACGGGTAAATAAAGAAATAAAAAATATTTTGCTTCCCGGCTTACGTGTAGGGTCAATACATTTTTATTTATTATATTTTAATTGCCTAATTATCTTCATTTTAATTGCCTTTTCTGGCTTCGGGCAGCAGCTTTACATATTCTCTGAGAATTTGAAATTATTCGCTTGTATGCTTTACACGCCAGATGCCTCTGACAGAGGGACGGACGGGCAAATGCTGAACCCAAGCCAACTTAGACAGCTCGCTTCGCTCGGTTTATTATGTCGTCCAGGACTCTTTACAGGTATGCTTGTATTTATTGTTACGTTCATATTTATTTTATATGTTTTTCAGATGCAGTAACACCAAGGCATGAAGAAAAACTATTTATTATTATGTATACTGAAATATACACGAATACAGGGGCTCATGGTAAGCATGATTCTTTTTTTAAAATTTTTGTTTAATTTTCTTTCTGCCCAGTTGTCGGTTCTATACCACCTTCTTAAGATCCTAAGATCAGTTGGGAAAAATCCTACTAATATTATAAATCCGAAAGTTTGTGTGTAAGTGTGTAAGTATGTTTGTTCCCTCTTCACGCTTTAACGGCTGAACGGATTTGGATGAAATTTGGAATGTACATAGATTATACCTAGGATTAACACATAGGCTTCTTTTTAACTTGATAATAGCGGGTGAAGCCGCGGGGCACGGCTAGTAATATATAATTTATTTTAGTTGCAACTGATCTTACGATCAGGAATAACTTTTATGATCGATTAATGTGAAAATTGTTGTGTACCCTATTCTACTTACCGATGGCGTGTATGAGCCATATATATTATTTATACTTATATACTTATTACTTATAATATTATGAATAGGTAAAGTTTGTTTGTTTGTTCGTAAAAGTGAAACTGCTGATCCGATTCTGAAAATTCACTAATAGATAGCTACACTATCGTTGAGTGTCATAGGCTATGTTTTATTGGGATAAAAGTTAGTTATCAGTTCGGAATAATAATATTCGTAAGACAACAAACATTTGCTAACTTGCCGCTTTATCGGCGTACGCTGACTAAACAGTTAGACATAGGTGAATACAATGTATGGCAGAAATATAAGCCTTTATTAGTTTTACAAAGAGTCCGCGACAGTATATATCTATCATGTATATTTAGCTCAGATAAAATACTTTCTTTGTCAAATATCTGAAAAAATAGCGGCTTCTGATTTGATGGATTTTTTATGTAATCAATATTAATCCTTATCAAAATTATTTTTCATCGTCCTACGTAGTTCATGAAGATATAATTTGCCCTTTATTGCATGTAATTTGGACAGACAGTCCAGGAGAAATCGTTAGTTTTATTTGAGGGTAAAAGCGGTGGGTCACAGAATGAGTAGCAGTTACTGCGTAATCCGGCACAATACGCGCTCAAGATCTCCTACGTTTTGAACCGACTAACATAAGAAGGAGGATATAAATTCGTAGTTAGGTACACTTTACGCTTTAAACCACCGGCTGGGTTCGATTCCCGGTAGGAACACAAGGCGCTGCCGTCTGTTTTGCCCCCTTTCTGATTTTGTCTATTTTTCTAGCCATTCAAACAAAATGTGGATTTTTGCCCACTTTTTGAAATTCTGTTATTTTTATTATTTCGTTGCCCACTTTTCTCGTCTATGTAATACTTAATCAAAAAATAACACCAGACAAGCAGACAAACTGCTAAGTAATACCGCTATATGGTAGACATTCCACAAATGCAGACGAAGCGTTTTGCTTTCACATTCATTGTGCGAACCGCAAAGGAATGGAAACTCCTTGCCTTAAGTCAGTGTTTCCTGATGAGTACAATATGGGAGACTTCACGTCTCGAGTGAATAAGCATCTTCTAGGCAAGCTTGCTTCATCTTCGACTACATCGTCGCTTACCATCAGGTGAAGAAAAAGATGGTGGGTAAAAGTTTGCCAAATTGGAAAAAAATAGAAATCATTATGCTTTTTAAAATGGTATCGTCTATTTATTTTTACCGACATCCCAAAAAAGGAGGAGGTACTCAAGTCGACATTATTTTCTTTTGTTTTTATGTAATCCTCATAATTCTCTCCACGTGAGCAATTTCAAAAAAAATTTTTAGTTTGAAAGATGTTGCTTTCTAATTGGTCCCATATAAATTTGATCAAGATCTGATCAGTAGTCCTTGAAATATCGTCAATAATGCCTATTTTGTGGTCTACTTTGACGTTGTCTCGTTTAACCGACTTCAAAAGTTACCTCATAACTTCTTTCGTTGTGAGCCGATTTTGATGATTATTTTTTTATATGAAAGCTGGTGCTTTTCATATGGTCCCATATAAATTTGATATAGATCTGATCTCTAGTTTTTGAATTATAGTCAATAATGCGTGTTTAATACAATAAATCTGATCAAGGTTCCGATGATAAAGCGGTGAAGTCGGTTTTTTTAAGCTTTGCTTGCATTTAATTATTTTATATTGATTGGTATTGTTTTGTTTTATGTATTTTAGTTTTCTCAAAATATCTACGACACGGCGCTGACATAAATTATGATGTTGGTAATTTAATATCCATGAGGTGTATTAACCGTGGGAGCTTGTTCGGCGATTCAATGGTTTTTCAATGGATTGGTAAGTTATAAATCACTTATATATACGAAAACTATTATGACGTCAACAATATTGATAAATATAAATTAAGAAGCGACGCACACAATCTTAATACTAGACAATGCAATAAATATTATATAAGCAAAACTTCATACAATAAAGATTCATATTTTAAAGGGTTTTTCATTTATTTATACTTTCAAATTAAATATCGGAGAAATAATAATTGTATTATAAAAATATTTTAATATATGTAAGGTTTTTTTTTACTGTATCATACTCGTAAGCCTTAGTAAACACGCAGTGCGGCCGTTCCGGTGAATCCCGCGCTGCACACTGTTACCTACCTAAATAAAACAACCGGCCAAGTGCGAGTCGGACTCGCGCACGAAGGGTTCCGTACCATTATCTATAAAAAATCAAGTTTGTTGTATGGGAGCCCCCTTAAATATTTATTTTTTATTATTTTTAGTATTTGTTGTTATAGCGGCAATAGAAATACATCATCTGTGAAAATATCAACTGTCTAGCTATCACCGTTCTTGAGATACAGCCTGGTGACAGACGGACGGACGGACGGACGGACAGCGAAGTCTCAGTAATATGGTCCCGTTTTTACCATTTGGGTACGGAACCCTAATAACAAATATAAAGCTATACAAACGTTAGTAATATATTAAATCTGAATGTGGGTACTAACAATTTAATTTTAGATGTACTAAATAATGTTATTTAAGTCATTACTTTTAAATTTATCTCAGTTGTACTTTGCTTACCGGCACTACTTATATTTTAGTTTTATAATTGTGTTTCTCTGTAAGTGAATTTGTAAATTGTTAAGAGAAATACATTCTTAAGCCGTAAACGAATAAATCGTTTATGGCAAATGGAGCTATATTTTTCGATGAAATTCCTAAAATTGTAACTGAATTACCACTGGGAAAATTCAATTACAAATACAACAACTTCACCACTGGAACAGTTATGCCAGCACCCAATAACCACACTCCGTTATTTTAAGGAGCTGGGGTGGATGGGGTAGTTCCTGGCAGGGGGAAATGCACAATACACCCCAAGCGGGACGTCAGTGCAGGCCTTACCACCCCCATATTGAATAAGAATAAGAATAAGAATAAGACCACTGGGAAAGTTCAAATCTGTAATAAAACGGGCATTAATTAAGAAAGTTTATTATAAAACGATCGACTACATAATATAGATATAATATGTACCAAGTTTAATATAATTTATGTATTAGTATTTTAATAATGTTTAAAAAGATACTTAATAAAAAAATGCTCCGCCGAGTTTCTTCCCGGGTTGTTCTTGAGATGGCTGTCATTTTACGAATCTGGTAGAAAAAGAAAACCCATGTGAATAAACGATTTTGATTTTGACCAGAATGGCGCAGTGGGCAAGTTTCTTTTTTTCTACGCAGTGGGTTCTGGGTTCGATTCCTGGTCTGAGCACAGCTTTCCTCGCCAAGGGAAAAATTGTGGTTCTGGGTCTGGATGTGACTGTATGTGAGATGTGAATGTTTCCTGCTCTAAGTCTTTGAAGTAAGTGCGGGGCTTTGAGTGTGAAAGCGTTTATTTAGCGTTCATTTTATTTATAATACTTTTAAATTATCGAAAAACGTGGTTACTTTATAATTCAAACACAAATTTATCTTGGGATGAAAATGTATCCCCTATTCCCTATACCATCTAAAAACAAGACTCTCTCAAACGTCATCCATTTATGGTTGACTAACCCACGGTTCGCTTGAAGCGATTTGCTTTTATATTTATCATCCGTACGACGAAGGATTGGAGCTCATTGCTCGCGTCTGATCCTTGAACGCTATTATCCGGGAGTCTTCAAGTCTAGAATGAATAGGTATCTTCTATGCAGACATGCTATGCTATATCTTCGGTCGTATCTTCACTTTCCCTCAAGTGAGACGGTACATGGAGGTAAAATGCAATATCTAGAAAAAAAGTGTTAGTCCTCATTACCAACCTAGGCAGATATCTTCTATTTTCATATCTATACTTCTATACTTCTATACTTAATATGATAAACGGGTAAAATTTGTTTGTTTGTAAAAAGTAATCTTTGAAACTACTGACCCAATTCTGGAAATTCTTTCACTAATAGATATACTATACTATCCCTGAGTGTCATAGGCTATGTTTAATTTGGATTAAAGTTAGTTTTTAGTTCGAAACAATAATATTCGTACGTCGTCGGAGAAAAAATTGCCGCTTTATCGGCGTACGCTGACTCAACGGTTTGACATTTATGAATACAATGTAAAGAAAAATGTTAGCCTTCATGAGTTTTACAAAAAGTCTGCAACAGCATATATCTAGCATGTATATTTGGCTGAGAAAAAATACTTTTCTTTGTAAAAAAACTGAAAAAAAGCAGCCTCGGTTTTGTTGGCATTTTCAGGCATTCAATTAAATCCTTATTTAATAACACTATTTCATCGTATTATGTTGTTCATGTATATACAATTTGCTCTTTTTTTTTGCCCATTACAAACACACACACACACACACACCACTCGCAACACTCACATTATTCAAAACAGCATTATTATGTTACGTTAATTTAAAGAATGTTTGGAAGAGAAATAGTCTCCCGAGACAGGGAATCTTGGTGAGGATCTATTTCTCTGTAAGTTTCTGCATAAATCAATTAATTAATTATGTAACTATAAATTATTTGAAATAAAATTCAATATTATTATAAATTATAAATGATTTGAACTGTTCATTGGCTTAGTTGGGTGGAGTTCGCCTTCGAAGTAGGAGTATAGGGTTCGATTCCCGGCGGGAACACAAGTTTTCTTCTCAAGGAAAATTTGTGTTTCTGGTTCTGGTTGTGATTGTGTGTGTGATGTGAATGTTTCCGGCACCCACAACACAAGTCATCGAAATTATGGTGGGGCTGTGAGTGTGAAAGCGTTATTATTATTAATTTGGACAAATATTCTAGGAGAAATTGATAGATTTCATTCGCTAACACTGCGACGGGTCACAGTTGATTAGCTGTTATTGCGTAACCCGGCGGTTCAATTCCCATGTCAGAACACAAGTTCTCACTACGGGAAATTTGTGGTTCGTTTGATGTGAATATTGTGTGTGATCATGCGATGTGAATGTTTACGGACCCACGACACAAATAATTGAACTTAGCGTGGCGCTGTGAATGTATGATTTTCATTATTTTCTACCCCGGCGACACCAGGTGAGTAATTTTTTAACTTTAAACTCCTCGTAGCGTAGTAGGATGCGCGTTCGCCTTCAAAGCAGATTCGATTCCCGATGGGAACTCAAATTTCTCACCTCTCAGGAAATTTGTGTTTCTGGTTCTGGGTATGATGTGAATTTTTTGTGTGTGACTTGGACGTTTACGGCCTCACGACGCAAGTCATCGAACTTAGTGTAGGGCTGTGAATGTTAAATTGTTTGTGTATGTTTTTTACCCGGGCGAAAACGCCGGGCGGGTTTTATTTGAAATTGGAAATGCCCGCCGTCTTATATGGGTGCGCGTTCGCCTTCAAAGCAGCGGGTTTGATTCCCGGTGGAAACACAAGTTTTCTCCTCTCGGGGTATTTCTGGTTCTGGGTATGATGTCAATGTTTTATGTGTGGTGTTAATGTTTACAGCCCTAACATGTTTTCAGGCAACAAGTCATAGTACTTAGTATACGGCCTGAGTGCACGCTCTATTCGAGCGTCGGGCGGGGCGGGGCGTGCAGCGTTCATGTTAAACACGTGCTACCCGTAGTGGCCGTCCTGAGTGCCGGCCGAGCGGAGCGTGGGCAGCAGCGGGCTTGTTTGCGTCGAGCGGGGCGTCGCGTGCAAGTTCAAACCAGTTTGTGTTTTGCAGCGGTGATACGAGCGTTCTTGAAGGATGTCGTTTGAAGAAATAATTTCAGAAATACAAAATAAACCTGAAATATGGTTATCTTCTTGGTTATTCTTCATTCACCCTTAATGTTTCAAATAACGTAGAAAACTCTCCAAATTGTTTTCTTTGCTTCACAATGTTACTAGGACCTTGTCTTGACTCATAATTAAATAAAAGCCACAAATGTTCTTCTAAATACATTTCAATAATATCGTACGACGCAGACGCCATGATCGACACAAACGACCGCCACCAAACGCTGAGCGTGCACTGAGGCCACTTTAAGAACGCGCTTTCGACCGCTGTTCCCCGCCCCGCCCGACGCTCGAATAGAGCGTGCACTCAGGCCGTACACTTAGTCAGTTGGGTCAGCTAGAATACCTATATATAAATAAAAATCAATTGACATAAATGTTTGTCCGCGCATCAAATAGCTAATTTTGTATGGGATAAGTCTCTTCGGATTACTTTCGTTTATCGGGTCATCTAGCTGGCAAAATATAAAAAATGAATTTTGTTTTTAGATAGCTATGGCTTTTCTACCGGTCGGAAAGATCATTCGTCGGACCTTATAATTACAACGGATAGAGATGACGACGGGCTCCAGCTGACTTGCGCAATTCATGGAGGAAAAATTACGGAAAACGCAACTATTACATTAAATTGTAATAAAAATGATAGTAAAGACGTTGAATCAGGTATGTATTAAGTTAAAAAAATACGTTACTTTGTAAATGTTTTATTCAGCATTCAATGATCGAGCGAAACCGAGACGCTTTTTTTAATGCTCGATAGGCAAGCACATGGCTTCCGTGTGTTTGGCGGATATCCGGTTGTACTTTTCTACAGGTTGCATTTCTCAACCGATTCTCGTGAAATTTTGTGAGCAGGTTCCATAATTATATAGATTTTTACCGACTTCCCAAAAAGGAGGAGGTACTCGAGTCGACTGTATTTTTTTATTTTATTTTTTATGTTTTACCTCATAACATCTCTCCAAGTGAGCCGATTTCGAAAATTTTATTTTAGTTTGAAAGATGTTGCTTTCTTATTGGTCCCATTTAAATTTAATCGAGATCTGATCAGTAGTTCTTGAAATATCGTCAATAATGTTTATTTTGTGACGAATAATGCGTACTTTGACGATATTCTGGTTTACCCGACTTCAAAAGTTACCTCATAACTTCTTTCGTTGTGAGCCGATTTTGATGATTATTTTTTTATTTGAAAGCTGGTGCTTTTCATGTGGTCCCATATAACAACTGATTTCTAGTTTTTGAATTATAGTCAATAATGCGTGTTTAAAACATTAAATCTGATAAAGGATCCGAAGATAAAGCGGTAAAGTCAGTTTTTTTAAGCTTTGCTTGCGTTTAATTATTTGTCGATTGCTTGGAATATAATTAAATACAACTGCGGCAAATATGGTGCACAACTGGTGGAGAAAGTTTAGTATTAATAATTTAAACGCAACAAAGTTAAAAAAGACCGAATTCACTGCTTTGTCTTCGGACCCTTGATCAGATTAAATGCGCATTATTGAGAATAACTCAAAAACTACGGGTCAGATCTAGATCAAATTAAAATGGGACCACATGGAAAGCACTAGCTCTCAAATAAAAAAAACATCAAAATCGGTTCACCTGGTAAAAAGTTCTGAGGTAATTATTAATACACATAAAAAATACAGTTGAATTGAGAACCTCTTCCTTATTTTGATAGACAGTCGGTTAAAACAGCCTGTGGTTGTGCGCTTTCGGAATTTGCTTTGCCTCAAATGGCTGATGAATGTCTGACTTAAAACACACCATTTTATTTCTAACTTCCATCTTTTAAAATTAAAATATTATCGGACAGCGATGATCTTCTAACTTTTCGAAAAATAGTTTGTCCTGTTATACGATGTAATATATAAAAAAACATAAACTTTCCTTTTATTCCGCCACCGTGTATGTACGGTGTTAGAATTAGTGTTTTTTAGAGTAAAATGTTTAGTTTATCTTTGTTTATATATATTATTATGTAGTTATATTATATTATTATGTTATTACATTTTTAAATTTATAATCTATAGTATATATGTATGAAGTGTTTTATTATTTTTTTTAATGTTCGTTCGTATCACTGTCCTGACGCGCGTGATGTCATGCATGGGTTCCGCCTGAAAATCAGTTACTGGGTAGGTAGGAGGGTCCTGCCCACCTACTTACCTAGTTATATGCTGAGTCGGGACCTCATTCGTGACATCACGCGGCGTTATATTGTTTATTTCTTGTATTTTGTTTTGTGCTTTGTCTTGTTTTTTTTTTTTTCCTTATGTAAATAATGTAACGTCGCGTGTTGTCCCGATTAAATGTATTTTCTTTCTTTCTTTTGCTTCGCCGTAGTCGGGTAGTTAAAAATAATCACTACGCTCTAATGACAATTATGGAAGTATTTTCAAGTGACCAGTGCTAAAGTACTACCTATATAATGGTTTGAAGTAGTGTCCTTAGTGTCTAGTACCATTGATGGTACTAGAGATACAAAGTAGTGTCACCAGTACCATCAATGGTTACTATCTAATAGAACTAGTGATATAATGGCGGAAAAGCAAGCTTGTTCCATCTGCGCGGGTTCAACACATGTACCTTGATTCGAACACTGTGAAATGTACCATATTTAATAAACACTTAATTGTATATTTTAAATCAAGCTTTGTTAAAATTTAAAATATATTAGTATTATTATTTGTATTTCGACACATTCGGCGCGCCGCGCCGGCCGACACAAATCGTCGTCGGCGGCGGCGGCGGCGCGGCGCGCGACGGTTCGACGAAATTGGCGGCGGCAGCGCGGCAAACATTATTACTCATTAACACTCGAAGAATCACTGGTTTTGGAAATGTATACAAAATCAACAACGCCAGTTTTTGACTCTCGCGGCAAAACTCCGTTGTGTGATATTGCATCAATTTATATAAATATATACATATATATATTTATTTTTCAGGATCAACTGAAACACACTACGTGCCTGTACGAAAACACGAAACTGTTAACGCAACTTGTGACAGTAAGTATTTCCTATACCACTAGTAGTACGCGCCGACAGAGACCTCGCGCCTACATTTTGCCTAATAGAGAAAATCTTTTGAGGTTAATTGCTTAAAATTGGGATAATAATAATTAATTGGAATAACAGTAAGACAAGTCAGCGGACAATTAATTAATTGGCTGCTGACATAAGTGAATACAATGTGTGGCAAAAATGTTGGCCTTCATTAGTTTTACAAAAAATTACCATTATTTAGTTATAAAAAAAGTTAGTTAGTTATTGCATATAATTGGACAAACAATCTAAAAGAAATCGTTAGATTTATATCCCCAACACAGCGACGGGTCACAGATTGACTAGTAGTTACTACGTTATCCGGCACATTATGCGTGTAAGTTCTTCTACGTGTTGAACCGACTAACATAAGAAGGAGGATATAAATTCAAATGATATTTTAAATTTTGCCGTTAATAACTTCTTCTACCTTTGAACTTTGATCTGCCTGCTGGCGTTGTTATGTACACCTGTTGTTTGCCTGTTAAGCACCGGCCGGGTTCGATTCCCGTTAGGAACACAAGTTTTCTCCCTACGAGAAATGTATGTTCCTGGTTCTGGGTATGATAACATGAATGTGTGCCTCATGCTCATGACACAAGTATTTTAACTAAATGTGGGGCTGTGAATGTGAGAATGTTTATGTATAATTATGTTTAGTCGTTTTAAACGGAGACGATTTTCTACATTTAAAACGACTTACATAAGAAGGAGGATCTTAAGTAAACTGTTTTTTTTTTTGTTTAGCTGGTTATAACTTATCTTTGATCTGGGCTATATATACGTGCTAGATATAAGATCTTTTTTATTTATTTTATGCTCAATAGGCAAGCATTAGATCACTATCTCACCTGATGGAAAGTGATGATGCGGATGAAGATGTAGCATGCTTACACCTTGCACCTAGAAGATATCTATTCTCTCATATTCATTCATCTTTATATATATAATTCTACTGTACGTGTGTATGTCACTGCACTCCTCCTAAACAACTGGACCGAAGTGAAAGATTTTTTTTGTATCCGTTTGGGTGGCGCCCTGGATGGTTTAGATTCACTAATCAGCCCGGCAGATGGCGCTGCAGGGGTCCGCGTCGTGTTTTCTTCCACTTGCCTCCTTGGTGTGGCCCACCAACTAAACCCATTTAGGCCTTGATTTTGTTTATCTTTGCCTGAGCTGGGCGGAGTAATTACTCCCAGGGAGTTTGGTGAGCAATTTAATTGCTCTTGTTGGGTTCGTTTTAATGTCCGTACTCAGTCGGAGTCACCCTCCTGGGCCGTCTAGTGTCAGTTGGCCCGGGTCTGCCCATCCGGGGCTCTCACGACCTTTCCTGGGTTGGTGTCTTGTCCGGTAGTGTTGCCTCATTTTCGGTGCCGATTCCTGCCCTCTATTCGTCGTCGTCCTTCGGGACGATGTGGCAAGGGAGTGCACGCCAAGCCGTTACGTCGGGTGGTCGGGCGTGGTGCGGCGCAATGTTTCTTAGGTGGGGGTGTGGCCCGTTGTCGGCGCGGTCGTACATGCCGCGCGCCATACGGGCCACGAACTCCCCCACCACCTCGACTTTGACGTCTCTAGCGATGACGTCATTGCGCACGTAACGGCTCCGCTAGTATTATATATAAGTTGTCGCGGAACTAATACATAGCATGTATATTTAGCCCAGAAAAAATACATTTATAGTGGTTTAAGTTTTACTAGAAATTCTATTGGATTTTTGCAGTGAGAGCGAAAATTATCATGAAGTTTTATTTTTTTTCACATAACAACCAGTTGAATGCTACTGCCTGCCCCCTCACGAAAACAGCATGCTTTTAGAAGCATCAACAATGTGTAGTAACTGTTGGTATTTCCGCAGCTGTCGCTTCTTCCGCATTGTCCAATAACAAGCATAAGTTACTTCACCTTCTTTCCCTGCTACCGCTGGTGAATTTTCTCATAAAGGAAAGTTATATTCATCTGCCATCAACCTGATTTTATTATCTTTGATGATTTACTGCCACCAGCGATCGGGAGGCAGGATTACTACGACTGCGCTATCATGACTTCTTCGTATTTATTTCAGGTGCTGTCTCATTCAAAAGAGAAGAAAATAAGAAAATTGGCGCTTTTCGTATGATCCGTGCGAATAATATTATAATAAATAATTTTGAAGAAGAAGACAATGGAACTTACGCCTTTTGTGTGAAGTATATGTTTAATAAAGACCGTTACTTTGAAAGGTATAAAACAAAATATATATATTACATCCCAGAGGAAAGTGACAAGGGCACAGATATAAGTGATAAAGTCACAGTGAAGAGTGATAAAGTCACAGTGAAGAGTGATGAGGTCACAGGGAAGAGTGATGAGGTCACAGTGAAGAGTGATGAGGTCACAGGGAAGAGTGATGAGGTCACAGGGAAGAGTGATGAGGTCACAGAGGGTGAGTGACTATAACTAATACTTTCTTATGCAACTGAGTATTGATAAGAGACTCTCGCCTGACACAAGGCGTCATGCCCATTGTAATTCAGTGCCACCCAAAGTTTGGTACTGAAATTGTCAAAAATCGTGCACGCTATGCTCTGCGCTCGTCAACTTGAGTTTTTTATGCAATATACGCAAGCATTTGTATATCTCCCCTGATGGGAAGTGAAGATGCAGCCGAAGATGTAGCATGCTTGTCTAGAAGATACCTATTTACTCTTGACTTGAAGACTCCGATATTATACCGTTCGGGGAACAATGACGCGGGTATTGAGTTCCACTCCTTCGCAGTATGCATGATAAACGTAGAAGCGAAGCGCTTCGAGCGGTTGGTCACTAGGTACGACTAATATATAATGAGTCTAAGTCTAAATAAGTTATCTACTTGTCCAACACTTTTTTTTTTAAAAGCTTTTAGAAGTCGGCCATATTGGATCTACAGTGACGTCATTTTATTTTTCAAGTTATTCTCAGCAAGCCCTTTAATTTTATGTCCATATAATTGTAGGAGTGCATTAAAAATAACTTGTCTGCCATTTTGGGTGTTCCACCATGTTGGATTAAGAATGACGTCACACAGCAAACCATGCATTGTGATCCAAACTAAACGTGTATACAACATTTCAACTCAATCGGTTAAAGATAACCGATTTAAAATTCCGTTGCTAGATTCCACCCGGATAGACATACATACATTGCAAGTTAAATAAACCCTTGTAAATAATAGTAACAAGGTTCATTATAGAGAAGTAGTAGCACGCGGCGGTATCACGCAATGCTCGCAATTACAGCGCAGGCGTTAAAAACAATATTTATTTACTAGTAGTTCGCCCGAACTGAGACCTTGCGACAACTTATTAAGAACTGTCGGTTAAAATAATAAATACTTTAAATGAGTCTCAACCGTTTGTGCCGTTAACCGTAAAATCTTTTTAACCGACTTCAAAAAAGGTGGTGGTTCTCAATTCTTCGGAATCCATTTCTTTATGTATGTTTACCGATTACTCGAAGACGCCTGAATCGATTAGGAAAATTATTTTTTAATTTGAAAGCTGGTGCTTATGTGGTCCCATTTAAATTTGATCAAGGTCTGACCAGTAGTTTTTGAGTTATCCTCAATTATGCGTATTGAATTCATTTAAACTGATAAAAGGTTCAGAAGATAGAGCAGTGAAGCCGTTTTTTTAAGCTTTGCTTACGTTTAAATGATTACCTTATTTAATTAATTTAATTAATTAACACTTTCAGTGCATACGCTTGCTTACATCTGCAGTGGAATAGTTGGTGCAATTGTACTGGCGATACTGACAGCAGCTCTGGTCGTTAAAGGTAAACCAATGTTTTAAAAAACATAATGTAAAAATAAAATATTAATACACAAATAATATCTAAATAAATGTAATAATGCGAGCAGGTTAGATCAATTTAACATTTTGAACGTGGCCAATTTGATGTTTTTTCTGTGACATCCGAAATCATGGCTGTCAAGGAATGGTGACCAATCACATACATCACAAATGTGTGAACTGACGTCACAAATCAGTTTAGCCAATAGCGTGCGGTTTGTTTTTTTTTATCACTTTGTATTCATTAAATTCCTAATTAACACGTCAATCTAGTAAAACAAAAAACATGACTGCGTGAAACACCAAATAACATTTTCTATTCAACACGTGTTCGTAAATAAAACCAATTACGATTGTATAAGTACTTTATCACAGCTTTACTATAAGTAATGAAAATCTAAGTGAGAATGGTGGCTAACCAAGGCGTCTGGCAGTCGCCATATTGAATTATGTCATGTCTTTAGTAACACGTGCAAGATTAAAGACAAATCGGTTGACGGACCCCGTTGGCGTGGTGGGCAAGTCTGTAAGGGTAGAGACTATTACATAATCGAACCCAGGACCCACTTCGCAGAGGGCTGCGCCGTGGGTCCTGGGTTCGATGCCCGGTAGGAGCACGTTTTTCCTCCCCAAGGGAGATTTGTGCTTCTGGTTCTGGGTGTGATTGTGTGTGTGTGATATGTAAATGTTTCCGGCACCCACGATACAAGTCTTTGAACTTAGTGTGGGGCTGTGAGTGTAAATGCGTTCATTTGTTTAAGAATCATTAAAATCAGCCCACGCGTTTGGTCTCTAGAAAGCCATATATTAATAAAGGTCTCATTAACGAAAATGTATAAAAATGTAAGTTAAATTTTTACGCATTCGAGTCTTTTTATTTTTCAAGTTTTTATTTAGTTTCACCTGTCCCTTGTCCACCCATTTGCCGGTCTGTGATCATATCTTGCAAGCTAAATTAGACCCACTTCCCGATGTCCAATTGGACTCAAATTTGCTGTACTTAGTATCTTCGGTGACAATACAATGTATGGTACTATGGAGCTGTCTAATGATAGAGACAATAGATGGCCATAGGAACTTCTGAACTAAACAAGATAAACCTACTGAGCTCGTTTGATTCGTCTTGACAAGTTCTCTCATTATATAACTCTGTAGCCCTTTTTAGTATAGTGACTTGTTTAATAGTTCGCAGACATTGTGTCAAGATCAATAATCAAACAACAAACGATGATGCTACACCTGGGGGCCCGTCTGTACAACATGAAGAGCACATATACGAGGTTATTGACGAAAATCCTTGTTCTTCAGGTAACTATTGTTTTATTAAGAGATCTAGATCTTTTGACAGCGTAGGTACTGGAAGTTTTGCCGGTAAATCGTTTTTTTATGGTAGCATTTGACCACAATTGATGGAAAGTGATCATGCGGTCGAAGATATAGCATGCTTCCCTAGAAGACCCATTCTCTCTTGACTTGAAGACTCCCAGATTAAACCGTTCGGGGAACAAGGACGCAGACAATGAGTTCCAATCATTCACAGTACGAATGATGAACTTAGCGTAGTAAAAAGTTTCAAGTGAACTGGAGGATTTTGCAGACCGTAGCCGTAGGTTTGTTTCCTGTCTCGATGACTGGAAGAACGTCAACCATAATACAACATGTAACAAATAGGTGAAGTAATGGGTGGTGTATATGTGAATCGTTTAGGGTATCGTCTGCCAGAGAAAGAAAGTTGAAATCGGAGATATTTTTTTCCTTTCAAAAATCAAAGATTATATTTTAATTTTTGTATGTATTTTTTAACAACCCTACGGTTACATCTGTGGCGCGTGACCTTGACCTTTTTATGGCTGCCACTGTCAGACGTCTAGGGATAACTATGTGGTGTAGAACGGCTGATGAAATAGGGTTGCAAACAAGTTGCAAATGACATAAATTTTTGAAACTTTAATTCATCAAAACGTTATTATTACTTTCATCAATTCAACATATCCATGCTGCTGCCGGTAATTTAGAAATTCCTATTAGACTCTTTACTCATGTAGCTCCTGGGTTCGATTCCCGGTAGGAGCACTTTATTCCTCACCAAGGGAGATTTGTGCTTCTGGTTCTGGGTGTGACTGTATGTGTGTGATATGTAAATGTTTCCGGCACCCACGATACAAGTCTTTGAACTTGGTGTGGGGCTGTGAGTGTAAAAGCGTTCATTTGTTTAATTTGTTTAAGAATCATTAAAATCAGCCCTCACGTTTGGTCTCTAGAAAGCCACATATTAATAAAGGTCTTATTAACGAAAATTTATAAAATTGTAAGTTAAATTTTTAAGCAATTGAGTTTTTTTATTTTTCAAGTTTTTATTTAGTTTCACCTGTCCCTTGTCCACCCATTTGCCGGTCTGTGATCATATCTTGCAAGCTAAATTAGACCCACTTCCCGATGTCCAATTGAACTCAAATTTGCTGTACTTAGTATCTTCGGTGACAATACAATGTATGGTACTATGGAGCTGGTCTAATGATAGAGACAATAGATGGCCATAGGAACTTCTGAACTAAACAAGATAAACCTACTGAGCTCGTTTGATTCGTCTTGACAAGTTCTCTCATTATATAACTCTGTAGCCCTTTTTAGTACAGTGACTTGTTTAATAGTTCGCAGACATTGTGTCAAGATCAATAATCAAACAACAAACGATGATGCTACACCTGGGGGCCCGTCTGTACAACATGAAGAGCACATATACGAGGTTATTGACGAAAATCCTTGTTCTTCAGGTAACTATTGTTTTATTAAGAGATCTAGATCTTTTGACAGCGTAGGTACTGGAAGTTTTGACGGTAAATCGTTTTTTTATGGTAGCATTTGACCACAATTGATGGAAAGTGATCATGCGATCGAATATATAGCATGCTTCCCTAGAAGACCCATTATCTCTTGACTTGAAGACTCCTAGATTAAACCGTTCGGGGAACAAGGACGCAGGCAATGAGTTCCAATCATTCACAGTACGTATGATGAACGTAGCGTAGTAAAGAGTTTCAAGTGAACTGGAGGATTTTGCAGACCGTAGCCGTAGGTTTGTTTCCTGTCTCGATGACTGGAAGAACGTCAACCATAATACAACATGTAACAAATAGGTGTAGTAATGGGTGGTGTATATGTGAATCGTTTCGGGTATCGTCTGCCAGAGAAAGAAAGTTGAAATCGGAGATACGTTTTTCCTTTCAAAAATCAAACATTATTATTTAATTTTTGTATGTATTTTTAACAACCCTACGGTTACATCTGTGGCCTTGACCTTTTTGTGGCTGCCACTGCTGGCAGTGGATAGTTGGACCTAGACGTCTGGACGTCTAGGTCCAGCTATGTAGTGTAAAACGGTAGCTGAGGAATGAGGGTTGCAAATGACATATTTTTTTTATTTTTTTTATTATTTGTGACAGGCTAGTGTTTGACCACTATCTCACCTGATGGTAAGTGACGATGTGATCGAAGCTGGTAAACACACTAGACCTGGAATACGCAGGCTCTCAAGGATAACTGCCGGAACACCGTATTTGGCTTGGCGGCAGACTTTTAACTTGATGGTGGTAAGCTACTTTGGTAGCAAGCCAGGCGAGCAACTCACAAAATGCTCTACCACCTCTCAAATGTCACCTGATTAGCACCACCCGGGGACCACGTGTAGGGAGTCAGACTTAAGGGGTATCCTCCTACGGACGTGGGTGACTCAGCCCCCGAGAAACTTTAATTCATCAAAACGTTATTATTAGTTTCATCAATTCAACATATTCATGCTGCTGCCGCCAATTTAGAAATGCCTGCTAGACTCTTTACTCATGTAGCTAGATGCTTGAGTATTACTACACCTTCCTATTACACAATGTATATGGATGACATTTGACAGTTTGTCTTGTTGTTAGATAGTAAAATGAGCATGTTGAAATCAACATTTAATGCCTGCACACGGTTACTGTTTTGAACCCAACCACAGGCCTGACCGTCAGGTGAAAATAATACAATCTCAAGGTAGATATTTGTTGCAGGTGGACAACCTTCACTTGGTGAGATTGCAAGCCGACCGCCGCAACCACTTCCTCTGGAAGAACTTGAAGGTATGTCTGAGTATACATACAATTATTGCTAGTGGCTGTGTGTGCCGAAGACCTCGCAATTCATATTTCTCGAAATGGCTGACATATGTTATTTTCAACCGACTTCAAAAAGGAGGTTCTCAATTCAACTGTATGTTTTATTTGTATTTATGTTACGCGATATCTCCGCCAATTATGAATCAATTTTGATGATTTTTTTGTTTGGCATATCATACTTCACAGGTGGTCTCATATAAATTTTATCAAAATCGGTCCTTTTTTTTTAGTTGAAAGATGTTGGTTTCCAATTGGTCCCATTTAAATTTGATCAAGATCGGATCAGTAGTTCTTGAAATATCGTCAATAATGCGTATTCTGTGGACTACATTGACCATGTTCTCGTTTTTGACCGACTTCAAAAGTTACGTCATAAATTCTTTCGTTGAGAACCGATATTAATGAATTTTTTTTTTATTTGATAGCTGGTGCTTTTCATGTGGTCCCATTGAAATTTGATCAAGATCTGATCTCTAGTTTTTGAGTTATAGTCAATAATGCGTAATTATTTTAAGTTTTACTTGCGTTTAATTATTACGGTTTCAACTCCCATATCTCCGCCATTTTTTTAAATTTCCAAAAAAACTGGTTTAACAAAAATAATTATCGATCCTGCTCACAAAATTTTATATTTAATTAATTTATTTTTCATTTAATTTTCGTGATTCACAACAAAATTTAAAAAAAGTTTGAAATCATGGTTATTGAGTAATTGCTTCTACAGTGTGAATGATTATTTAAAATGGGTAAATATCATTTAACATAACATAATATTATAAGGTCAATAATAAAAAGAATAGTCAAACATAAATAATAAAATTATAATATTGACATTTATATTTACTTACCAATTAAATATTTTTTAATATTATTTTTTATTATTTTTTATGACATTTGACAGTTTGTCTTGTTGTTAGATAGTAAAATGAGCATGTTGAAATCAACATTTAATGCCTGCACACGGTTACTGTTTTGAACCCAACCACAGGCCTGACCGTCAGGTAAAAATAATACAATCTCAAGGTAGATATTTGTAATTTTATACATCCAGTTCACTCTCAGAGCGTGCACGTCTTTTAGCTGTTTCTCGATGGGAGTCAGGTCTTTGGTTGCAGACTCTTCCGTCACATCATTTAGGAACCTTATTGGATAACAACACATTCAGGTTAGCCATATCACTGCGCATTGGTTCACCTTGCGTTGTTCCCCACCGTTGCACATGTACTGAGCAAGTGGACCGCCTCGGTCACCATGGTTTGTCTTGTAGCAAGAGTGCTGGTCGTATAGCTCGTCACAGTGCTTTAAATGATGTCATACGTCGTGCCTTTGGAAGTGCAAACGTTGCGGCTGTTTTAGAGCCAACTGGCTTGATGCGTGACGACGGCAAAAGACCCGATGGTATGACACTCATTCCTTGGAAGATGGGTTGGCCTTTAGTGTGGGATGCCACGTGTGTTGGCACTTTGGCGCCATCCCATCTTCCTGAAACCACGCTACAAGCTAGTGGCGCAGCTATGGCAGCTGAATCTCTCAAACGGCGCAAGTATTCCAAACTTGACAAAGGTTTTATATTTGTGCCGTTTGTGGTTGAAACGCTAGGCCCATGGGGACCGGGTGCTTTAGAAATTTTCAAAGATTTGTCTAAGAGACTGATTGATTCGGCACATGACCAAAATGCTGGTTTGTATTTGGGGCAGAGGATAAGCCTTGCTATACAGCGTGGTAATGCAGCAAGCATTTTGGGAACTTTGCCGAACATTAAAGATCGTCTAAACCATCTTTAACATTTCTTTTTATAATTTGTATCTTACTTCACTTAATTTAGCTAGATTATTGTTGAATATTTACTTGAAGTTAGAAAGCTATTAAATGATACCAATTATAATTTTACCAAATCTGACAATTATTTAATTTACTAATTTTAATAATTATTTATTTATTGACATTCACTTTATTACTAACGATGACGCTAATTAAATTAATGTATACATGGACGGTAAATAATATTTGTACACCCTTAAACAGGGTAGTTTGTAAGGATCACTGAATCTTCCACTGCACCTTCTGTATTGCCTACATTCTGACAATAAATGTTTGAGTTTGAGTTTAATATTAAAATTGTTTAGCTACTAAATTTACAAGTGGCTCTGTAAGGTAAAGGCCTCGCGTATTTTGAACAATGGCTGAAATGTGTTTTTTATTATAACCCTCACATCGCCGTCATTTTCCTACTACCCATGTGCTAAATAAATCTGATCATCTACAACATATGAAAACTTCTTGAACAATAAAAAACAGGACAGGACACTTGTATGTGTTTTCATCGTAGTTAAATTTTTTTTTTCTAGATGGCAAATGAAACAAAATTATGTTGTGTGACTGTCAACCCTATATGCGCCATTTTGAGTAATTTCCAAAGACTTAATCGAAAATTAATTTATATGTAATTAATTAATTAATTATCGAACCTCATTAAAGTATTAGAAGGTCTAGTGAGTTGTTCTATCTTCGTCGTCGTGATGTGAATTTTAGCAGTCATTTTGTGGGGTAACACTCTAGACTTGAAGACTCTGTGGAAGTGAGTCATCGTGAGATCATGAGGCGAGGGTAAGATGTGGATATGGTGGATGTTCCGCTGCGGAAGCGCCTCCACCAATCCTAAAAGTATTTCCGACCGAGCCGGGTGATTTTGGCTCGGGGACAGCTGTCCGATGTTCCCAACTTGGAAGTTGAACACAAACGGTGAGTCGTTTAAATATCGCTGGCCTCGGGCTGTGATTGGCCGAGCTAGTCGGTGGTCTGTTAGTTTCCCCGATCACTAAGTAGTTCTTCCGCTGTGAGGCAGATGGCGCTGTACAAGTGGAAACAGGAAACGAAGGCCTCGCCTTTGTATGCATCTAGGAATTTTCAAGTATAAAGTGAATATGTCATCTATAAAAGCATGCTACACCTTCAGTCGCATCATCGCCTTTCACCAGCCGAGAAAGGTCGTCTTAAGCTATACCCTATCACGCATGAAAATATTAATTATGGACGAATTAATGAACTGCCCGTTGGCTTAGTTGTCTGCGCGTCTGCCTTCTAAGCATCGGCTTCTATTCCCGGCGGGTACACAGGTTCTCTCCCCAAGGAAAAATTGTGTTTCTGGTTCTGGTTGTGTTTTTGTGTGATGTGAATATTTCCGGCACCTACCACACAATTTATCAAACTTACTTTTGAGCTGCGAGAGTGACATATATTGCATAAAAATTACAATAAATAGAATACTTTTCCGTTTTCAGAGAATAAGCCGTATCGCCACTACGACACCCCGTACGAGTGGAGGATATTTGGGCCCGCCATGAGGCCGCACCACTACACACAATGTAAGACGATTGTACCACTTAGATCTAAGATGACGAAATAGTGAAGTGTGATGAAGAGAGAAGTGAGATGAAGAAAGTATCTAACATGACTACTCGACGCAGTCACCGGAAGGAGTGGTGGGGCAGAGCGTCGACCTACCTAGCGGCAGTCATACGTGAGCCACAAGCGGAAGCAGACGCGTCTACCTGAAATTTAGAATGCTATACAGTTGAACTAACACTTCAATTTCTGTTTTCATTATTTGTGTGTATATTAGTTGAATTGCTAAATTTGCGTTTCTCATAATTATATGAATTTGAGTGATGTGTATGTTTATGGCACACACGATACAAGCCTTTGAACATAGTGTAGGTGAAAGTGTGAAAGCGGTTTTTTTCGTTGTTTTTAAGTTTGTAAGTACCTGGATGACCGAGCTTTGCTTGGCTTTTTTTTTTTGGTAAATGACGTTTTCTAAAAATGAAACCTAGCTAGATCGATGTATCGCCCCCGAAGCCTGCATACTAAATTTCATAGAAATCGTTGGAGCCGTTTCCGAGATTCAGATTATATATATACACAAGAATTGCTAGTTTAAAGCCTATTACATGAGATGCCAACATTATTTCTACAGTCTTAAAATTATCAGATAAATATGTTTTATTTTTGTTCTAGATCCATCGAAATTTCAATTCAATGACCACTTCATGAAGAAAACGTCAACTCCAAGACAATAATATTGGAAAATTTTCTGCCCGTGTTAAAAAGAGCTCTGTAGGTGGAGTACGAAACGGTTTTTTTTATTCTATGTTGGAAAATAACAATTTGGTGAGACACCAAAGTCACTGTCTTACCCTACTTTATCCCAGGGTCTATCTATAATTTTGCGAATCTGGCAGTAGAGTTAAATGAGATCAAATAAATCAATTTTAATACTAGATTGAGATGAATGAATTAATTAATATGAATGAATGAATATTTATTTAACATAAGAAATACACATTACAATAATAGTTTCAGTGGGCCCCAAACTAGGCATGGCCAAATAAACTCAACTGGACAGAGCATATTAGCTCACTGGCAAACAGGATAAGAAAGCTGATATATATCTTCAAAATTATTCGCACTTTTGCAGATATAAGCCTAGTTATCCAGACGTACAGGGCTCTATGTGAATGCATTATGAGGTACTGCATATGTGCATGGGGCAGCGCAGCTAAAACCCATCTCCTCGTAGCAGAGCGTGCACAGCGTGCTGTACTCAAAGAACTACTGTATTTACCATTTATCTCCTACAACAGCAGTGCACAACAACAGTATAAAAAAGCAAACGTTTTATCTGTGCGAAAATTATACATTTATGAAAGCCTAAGAAGATACCATAAAACCGTTGTGCCATACTTGCCAGTGATCTTAAAAAAAGAATTAATAAATGTCCAGTCCCAACAACAAAAAACTAGATTTGTTCAGAAACACTTTAGTGTCATTGGTACCTATATAACAGACTAGATAAAATTCACAACGTAAAAAGTAAAAATAACAGGGACATAAACTACTATTATACTTTTATACCTAAACTCATTCGATTATGATGGAATTGAAAATTTGCTAACTAATTTATACTTCTGATACTTTATATACCTACACTCTACATTAACACTCATGCGCTTGTACACAAACATTCAGATACACACCCTTACATCCATTATTACACTTCCCACATAAACACGCATTTAACACATACACTCATAAACACACACACATATATATATATATGTATATAACATTTATAAAGATTGTCATATATAGATCTCAAATGTGAACACAAATGCTAACGATAGTTTTATGTATTTCATTGATGGGAGAAGCCACTGGCTCCTGAAACACAGTTTGACTAGTTTGGGAGCCTATGGATTCAAAAAATTATTGAACCTACAAAAATTGACAATAAAGCAAAATTAGAAAATTGAAATTTGAATGGCCTGTATCTTATTATCTGGCTTGTATATTATCTTGGGTACCCAGAATATTTTAGTAGAATTTCCAATATGTACGTGAGGGAATCAATTTACATATTCATGAGGTTAATTACATCTAAACTTTAATCTACTACCTAATGATTAGTAAATCATATATTGTTGTTAATTACATCTAAACTTTAATCAACTAATGATTAGTAAATTATATGTTAGTAAATTATATTTTAGTATAGTGATAAATTTAGAAAGGAAAAATTATCGCTTGAGGCGGGATTTGAACCCGCGGGCTTAGGGTCTCATGCTCTATTGCTCTAACCGCTGAGCTACTCGGTTAGAGCAATAGGGCATGAGACCCTAAGCCCGCGGGTTTAAATCCCGCCTCAAGCGATAATTTTTCCTTTCTAAATTTATCACTATAGTTCTGCCTAGCATGGCTAATGCTATATAAATAAAAATAAAAAAAAACAATTATATTTTAGTAAATTATATATTGTTGTTAATTACATCTAAACTTTAATCAACTAATGATTAGTAAATTATATTTTAGTTAATTATGTTTTAGTAAATCATATATTGTTGTTAATTACATCTAAACTTTAATCAACTAATGATTAGTAAATTATATTTTAGTTAATTATATTTTAGTAAATCATATATTGTTGTTAATTACATCTAAACTTTAATCATACAAGTAATTAAAGTAACTATAAATTAAAATTAATATTATTAAAAATTAAAATTATTATTATTATCAGTAGGTATTATTATGTTATTTCTATTAAAATTAAAAATATTAAAATTATTAAATTCTAACATTATTGCCGTTTAAATGTTACACCTGATTTGCTGTCTTTTCCATTTGACTTCTCTATGAGCTAAGCGAAAATGTGTGCATATGCGCTCGTATGTGAGTGTGTGTGTGAGTATGTATGTTGTGTGTGTATCTGCATGTCTGTGGGCAAGAGTGCGAGTTGGTGCTTGTTTGTGCTGTTCGATAATATAATGCTTGATGATGATTGAGAATATATTAAATAATAAAAAATGTAACTGGATTTTAGTTATTAAATAGCTATTAGTGTAGTATTCTTATACTGAAGTTATTTTAATCAAAAAGTTTGTAAACAGAGGTATTATTACTGGTACTGGTAGCGGTGGTTTTTAGTTCTCTGATGCAGGCTAGGCTGCATCAGAGAACTAAAAATCACTGCACTTTACAAGTCTTTCTGTTTCTGAGTAAGACAAAGAGAACAACAGTCTTTTGACTTTAGCACTTGCTTCCGCCTGCGTGTTGGCTCTAAGGTCAATCGCTTTACACACGGAGTTGTATGTGTGTATGTGTGAGTGTTTCGGTGGGCGGCAGGCAATCGTTGTGTTAGTCCGTGGAAGAGTTTGTCGCAGTGGCCGTTTTGCTCTGTTTCTGGAAGATAGAGAATGGGTTGAGTACGGATGTCTTTTAGCTACGGCCCGCGCGATGAAGAGCTGCCGCACACTTAGTACAGATGCTTCTTTGTAAAGAAGGTCAGTGGGGTGCCGGCGGGGTTTACCGAGCACCACTTTGAGTACAGCTCTTTGTGCTCGCTCAAGTTCCAACAGATGGGTTTTTGCCACCCCACCCCAAACACCTATGCAGTATTGCAATTGAGACTGACAGAGAGACCTGTACACGAGTTTTCTCACGTTTACCGCTGCTGCTGGTCTAAGGATCTTCATTAAATAAATTAACTACCTCATCTTTTTGGACAGAACAGGTATGTGCTTCTTAAATGACACGTTTTGATCTATAATTATTCCGAGATATTTCGTGTAATCCACCCTTTCTATGCTTTGACAACAGCGGGTTTGTGTTTCTGTATATTCCTAAGTTTAAGAGGTCATGTGAGTCCTTTTCTTGTTGAGGGAGATGACATATTTCTTTTATAGTTTTCCATAACTTTTTGGGATTCTTGTGGTGTTCGACGAGTTTCGTGGTTTTCATATGTATTAAATTATTTTCTTATGTATTAAATTATTACAAAAATTCTTGTACCGTAAATATATTTGTTTATACATTTCATTTGTTGGGGCTGCTCTTAGTTGTAGGTGCAGATAATCACGGTGTCTCATACATTTCATGATCCAGAAATAGTTTTTATAATACTTTTAGCCTTCACATATATTCAAATAATACTTCCTATTATAACCTGTGGTCGCCTAAACAATGAAATTCTTATCACAAACTGAGATATCGACATATTCAATTGTAGTTTGTTTAAGTTCCAATATAAATATCTTTTATTTGGAACTTTAGCTCTAAGTACATTAAATTACTATTAAAAATAATGTATTCAAACAAATCATCATAACAAATTGAACGTGTTATTAATTAGTTAATTCAATATTATTATTACTGTGAAAACCTAGTTCACTTTATTTGACATTTAATAGAATAATTGAATCCAGATTCGATTATGCAATAATTGTATGTATACTCAGACATACCTTCAAGTTCTTCCAGAGGAAGTGGTTGCGGCCATCGGCTTGCAATCTCACCAAGTGAAGGTTGTCCTCCTGCAACAAATCTCTACCTTGAGATTGTATTACTTTCACCTGAAGGTCAGGCCTGTGGTTGGGTTCAAAACAGCAACCGCGTGCAGGCATTAAATGTTGAATTCAACATTTATTTATTTACGACACAAAATCCACAGCCCTTATAAATAACAATATATTCTTAGTTAACTAATCTTACAGCCAAAGGATGAATTTTTTTTACAATAATCTTTTATATTTTTAATCAGACAGTAAAATTTTGAATTTAGCAAACAGGCCTAAACAAAAATAACAATTACAAAGTGTAAAAAGTACGCTTAATTTAAAAACTAGCAGAAAACTATTAGAATTAAGTGCTTTAATATTAATATAAATATAAAATAATGCGTTTATATTAAAATATACTTAAATATATAAAATAAAAACGTAATATCATGATAGTTGATAAAAATAAAAATAAATAAAGTTATAAAAATGTATAAGAATTTAGAATTTAGTGTGCTTACTTCACATGATCCTCCTCCATTATTTTATAGATTTCTCTCTTAAAAGATGCCTTGTTGCTATGAAATATATCACATGAGGTAAACTGTTTATTATAAACTCTCTGCAATCTGTTTACTATAGAATACTGTGCATAGTTCGTAGATGAGTGCGAGACAGCAAATATTTTTTTATGTCTTGTGCGATATTTTGGTGTAATAAAAGTTAATACTCTACCAGTAAGTTCAGGACCATCTACATATCCATTACATAGACCATGAAGGAAAGCCATATCCATGAACGTGCGTCGATTTTGAAAGCTAGGCAGATTATGGTCACTGCATGATTCCTTGTAGTTTTGTAAATAATAGTTGTGTTTTCTAAAATTTAAATGTCCAAATATTTTTGTTGAATGCGTTCCAAATCACCGATATATGTTATGTAATGCGAGTTCCAAATAGTACAACAACATTCAAGGATACTTCTAACATATGAAATATACGTAATAGAGTAGCTTTATACATTCTGTATCAGAAAAAGGCTACTAACGCGCAAGATGAAACCAAGGCTTTGAAAAGCTTTATTTATAATTGTGACAATGTGTTCAGAAAAAGTCAGCTTTACATCAAGTAAAAGCCCTAAATCTCTAACCAACTCTTTTTTATTAACATTCACTTTACTTAATTTGTAATGAAAATTTATAGGTTTTCTTTTTCGAGTGAACGAGACAAAGTGACACTTCGATACATTAACTCCTATACGATTTTATTCATAGTACTCTCCAAGCCAATCTAGATCAGCTTGTAGTTTTAAGCAGTCGGTGTAATCATTGATTTTTATAAATATTTTAGTGTCATCTGCGTACATAAGGAACCTCGCATTATGAAAACATTTTTGGACATCATATAAATAACATGCATACAATAGTGGACCCCGGATGGAACCCTGTGGGACGCCTGATGTTATTTCTGTGTAATCAGAACGAAACCCTCCTATCACTACAGCTTGGGAACGTTTACGTAAATAGGACTCCATCCATCTTAATAAATTACCCCTTATACCTAGCTCATATAGCTTGCGCAATAATATGATGTGATCCACTCGATCAAAAGCTTTCTCAAAATCTGTATAGACCACATCAACTCGAGAACCTTCATCCATATTAGTAGCTACATAGTCGATAAAAACACCCAAATTTGTCATAGTAGAACGTCCCTTCATAAAGCCGTGTTGTTCTTGAGGTATGGATGGGTAAACTACGGGATAAATATTTATGTGATTATATTATTTAATGTGTTTAACTAACTCTCAAATGAACTCTACTCAAGCCGAAAATTCGAAGTACGTCTTTATGGTACTGTATTCCGTTAGCAATCTTATTGAAATATTAATTTTAAGTTTCATTATTATATATATGTATATGTCATCTTAATCCCGCTGAACAAAAAGTAAGCCTTTCCAATCACACACTTGCCATGCAATGCAATGCAATGGCAATGCAATGGCAATTGCCATGATGGATAGCGTAAGTAAAAATCTTGGTTACTATGGACTATTGTACCAAAATATTAGGGGACTACGAACAAAAGTTGATACATTTTATAAAAATATTTTATTATGTGACTATGACATAGTATTGGTTACGGAGTCGTGGCTCCATGACGGGATTTTTGATGCTGAACTCAGTGACGGCAAATTTAATGTTCTCCGAAATGACCGTAAATCATTGGGTGGTGGGGTAATGATTTTATGTAAACCTGAACTGCATGCGTATTTGCGACCAGAATGGGAAAGTGATGACCCGGAATGTATTTGGATCACCATCCCAGCCTATAGCTTAGACACAACAAATGATATTCACATTGCGGTAGCATATGTTCCCCCTAACTCAAAACTTCCGTCTGGAATTGCGTCCTTAACTAAAGTTATTTCTAATGTTCAAGAGAGTCACCCAAATGATCACTCCATAGTCGCGGGCGATTTTAATTTGCCATGTATTGATTGGCCATCAAGCGAACCCAAAATAATTAAAAAAGGACCTGTAGATGTACAGACTGCAGCGACTGAACTTTTATCTTGCTTCAGCTACTTGGGTCTCAAAATATAACACTATTAAGAATGTCATTTCTAATACCCTAGATTTGGTCCTTTCTACGTTCCCTATCAAAGTTCAAGAATCGAACTTTGCTCTTGTACCTATAGATCCATATCATCCTGTACTACATATAACAGCAACTGACGTTTTGATACCTTTGCTCAAGCCAAGAACTAGAATGAAGTATCAATTTTAACGAGCAGACTTTCTCAGCATCAATCGAGTCACTTTTGGAACAAGACTGGTCTTTTATTACTACTATGAACAATCTGGGAGAGGTTATAAACAAATTCTACTTGGTTTTAAATAATTCGATTGAAACTTTTGTTCCTATAACTCGTTTTGGTGGTAGATATATTTATCCAGTTTGGTATGGCAGAGCACTTATTAATTTAATCAAAGAAAAAAGCAAAATACACGCAAACTGGAAAGAGTATAAGAATCCAAATGATTATGCCGACTTTTCAGAACTAAGAAAACGCCAAAAGTTGATACAAGAAGAATGTCACAAGTCAGTTTTGCGCAGGAAAAAATAATATCTAATCCTAAAACTTTCTGGAGCTATGTAAAATCTAAACGAAAAAATGCTACTGCCTATCCCCAACAAATGACGTATAGTGATTCTCAGCTCAGTAATCCGCTTGATATATGCTCCGCATTTAATATTTATTTTAAAGGAAATTTTAGTAAACCAAATAATGGTACTAGTAGTAATACTAGTTCCTCTAGAATGGATGCTCAAGGTTTAAACACAAACTTGATACACCACATTGAAATATCCCCTGAGGAAGCCCAAAAACTTATGAATACTCTAGACATAACCAAAGGCCCAGGTAATGATAATATACCCCCTATATTTTTCTAAGATGCGCAAAATCACTTGCTAACCCTATTGCGTTACTTTTTAATAGATCATTCCAAGATGGTTATTTCCCGAACATTTGGAAAGAAGCCCACGTTGTTCCTGTCTATAAAAAAGGTCTTAAAACCTCTATAGAAAATGATAGACCAATTTCGATACTTAATGTACATAGTAAATTAATAGAAAGAATTGTTCACATAAATATTTATCCCGTAGTTTACCCATCCGTACCTCAAGAACAACACGGCTTTATGAAGGGACGTTCTACTATGACAAATTTGGGTGTTTTTATCGACTATGTAGCTACTAATATGGATGGAGGTTCTCGAGTTGATGTGGTCTATACAGATTTTGAGAAAGCTTTTGATCGAGTGGATCACATCATATTATTGCGCAAGCTATATGAGCTAGGTATAAGGGGTAATTTATTAAGATGGATGGAGTCCTATTTACGTAAACGTTCCCAAGCTGTAGTGATATATTTCATATGTTAGAAGTATCCTTGAATGTTGTTGTACTATTTGGAACTCGCATTACATAACATATATCGGTGATTTGGAACGCATTCAACAGAAATTTTTTAAACATTAAAATTTTAGAAAACACAACTATTATTTACAAAACTACAAGGAATCATGCAGTGACCATAATCTGCCTAGCTTTCAAAATCGACGCACGTTCATGGATATGGCTTTCCTTCATGGTCTATGTAATGGATATGTAGATGGTCCTGAACTTACTGGTAGAGTATTAACTTTTATTACACCAAAATATCGCACAAGACATAAAAAAATATTTGCTGTCTCGCACTCATCTACGAACTATGCACAGTATTCTATAGTAAACAGATTGCAGAGAGTTTATAATAAACAGTTTACCTCATGTGATATATTATATACCGCCGCCGAGTTTCTTGCCAGGTTCTTCTAGAGATGGCTGTAATTTTGCGAATCTGGCAATAGATTCATTAACTTTCATGAGTGCCTCTTTGGGGCCCATGTGAATAAACGATTTTGATTTTGATTTGATTTTGATTTTGATATTTCATAGCAACAAGGCATCTTTTAAGGGAGAAATCTATAAAATAATGGAGGAGGATCATGTGAAGTAAATGCACCACACTAAATTCTAAATTCTTATACATTTTTATAACTTTATTTATTTTTATCAACTATCATGATGTTACGTTTTTATTTTATATATTTAAGTATATTTTAATATAAACGCGTTATTTTATATTTATATCAATATTCAAGCACTTAATTCTAATAGTTTTCTGCTAGTTTTTAAATTAAGCGTACTTTTTACACTCTGTAATTGTTATTTTTGTTTAGGCCTGTTTGCTAAATTCAAAATTTTACTGTCTGATTAAAAATATAAAAGATTATTGTAAAAAAAATTCATCCTTTGGCTGTAAGATTAGTTAACTAAGAATATATTGTTATTTATAAGGGCTGTGGATTTTGTGTAATAAATAAATGTTGAAATCAACATTTAATGCCTGCACGCGGTTGCTGTTTTGAACCCAACCACAGGCCTGACCTTCAGGTGAAAGTAATACAATCTCAAGGTAGAGATTTGTTGCAGGTGGACAACCTTCACTTGGTGAGATTGCAAGCCGATGGCCGCAACCACTTCCTCTGGAAGAACTTGAAGTTATGTCTGAGTATACATACAATTATTGCATAATCGAATCTGGATTCAATTATTCTATTAAATGTCAAATAAAGTGAACTAGGTTTTCACAGTAATAATAATATTGAATTAACTAATTAATAACATGTTCAATTTGTTATGATGATTTGTTTGAATAAATTATTTTTAATAGTATTTTAATGTACTTAGAGCTAAAGTTCCAAATAAAAGACATTTATATTGGAACTTAAACAAACTACAATTGAATATGTCGATATCTCAGTTTGTGATAAGAATTTCATTGTTTAGGCGACCACAGGTTATAATAGGAAGTATTATTTGAATATATGTGAAGGCTAAAAGTATTATAAAAATTTCTGGATCATGAAATGTATGAAACACCGTGATTATCTGCACCTACAACTAAGAGCAGCCCCAACAAATGAAATGTATAAACAAATATATTTACGGTACAAGAATTTTTGTAATAATTTAATACATAAGCGAAAGAATGAATATGAAAACCACGAAACTCGTCGAACACCACAAGAATCCCAAAAAGTTATGGAAAACTATAAAAGAAATATGTCATCTCCCTCAACAAGAGTCTGCGTATTCCAGGTCTAGTGTGTTTACCAGCTTCGATCACATCGTCACTTACCATCAGGTGAGATAGTGGTCAAACACTAGCCTGTCACAAATAAATAAAAAAAAAAAACAGGAAAAGGACTCACATGACCTCTTAAACTTAGGAATATACAGAAACACAAACCCGCTGTTGTCAAAGCATAGAAAGGGTGGATTACACGAAATATCTCGGAATAATTATAGATCAAAACGTGTCATTTAAAAAGCACTTACCTGTTCTGTCCAAAAAGATGAGGAAGTTAATTTATTTAATGAAGATCCTTAGACCAGCAGCAGCGGTAAACGTGAGAAAACTCGTGTACAGGTCTCTCTGTCAGTCTCAATTGCAATACTGCATAGGTGTTTGGGGTGGGGCGGCAAAAACCCATCTGTTGGAACTTGAGCGAGCACAAAGAGCTGTACTCAAAGTGGTGCTCGGTAAACTCCGCCGGCACCCCACTGACCTTCTTTACAAAGAAGCATCTGTACTAAGTGTGCGGCAGCTCTTCATCGCGCGGGCCGTAGCTAAAAGACATCCGTACTCAACCCATTCTCAATCTTCCAGAAACAGAGCAAAACGGCCACTGCGACAAACTCTTCCACGGACCAACACAACGTTTGTCTGCCGCCTACCGAAACACTCACACATACACACATACAACTCCGTGTGTAAAGCGATTCACCTTAGAGCCAACACGCAGGCGGAAGCAAGTGCTAAAGTCAAAAGACTGTTGTTCTCTTTGTCTTACTCAGGAACAGAAAGACTTGTAAAGTGCGGTGATTTTTAGTTCTCTGATGCAGCCTAGCCTGCATCAGAGAACTAAAAACCACCGCTACCAGTACCAGTAATAATACCTCTGTTTACGAACTTTTTGATTGAAATAACTTCAGTATAAGAATACTACACTAATAGCAATTTAATAACTAAAATCCAATTAAATTTTTTATTATTTAATATATTCTCAATCATCAAGCATTACATTATCGAACAGCACAAACAAGCACCAACTCGCACTCTTGCCCACAGACATGCAGATACACACACAACATACATACTCACACACACACTCACATACGAGCGCATATGCACACATTTTCGCTTAGCTCATAGAGAAGTCAAATGGAAAAGACAGCAAATCAGGTGTAACATTTAAACGGCAATAATGTAAGAATTTAATAATTTTAATATTTTAAATTTTAATAGAAATAACATAATAATACCTACTGATAATAATAATAATTTTAATTTTTAATAATATTAATTTTAATTTATAGTTACTTTAATTACTTGTATGATTAAAGTTTAGATGTAATTAACAACAATATACGATTTACTAAAATATAATTTACTAATCATTAGTTGATTAAAGTTTAGATGTAATTAACAACAATATATAATTTACTAAAATATAATTGATTTTTTTTTATTTTTATTTATATAGCATTAGCCATGCTAGGCAGAACTATAGTGATAAATTTAGAAAGGAAAAATTATCGCTAGGGGCGGGATTTAAGCCCGCGGGCTTAGGGTCTCATGCCCTATTGCTCTAACCGAGTAGCTCAGCGGTTAGAGCAATAGAGCATGAGACCCTAAGCCCGCGGGTTCAAATCCCGCCTCAAGCGATAATTTATCCTTTCTAAATTTATCACTATACTAAAATATAATTTACTAACATATAATTTACTAATCATTAGTTGATTAAAGTTTAGATGTAATTAACAACAATATATAATTTACTAACATATAATTTACTAATCATTAGTTGATTAAAGTTTAGATGTAATTAACAACAATATATAATTTACTAACATATAATTTACTAATCATTAGTTGATTAAAGTTTAGATGTAATTAACCTCATGAATATGTAAATTGATTCCCTCACGTACATATTGGAAATTCTACTAAAATATTCTGGGTACCCAAGATAATATACAAGCCAGATAATAAGATACAGGCCATTCAAATTTCAATTTTCAAATTTTGCTTTATTGACAATTTTTGTAGGTTCAATAATTTTTTGAATCCATAGGCTCCCAAACTAGTCAAACTGTGTTTCAGGAGCCAGTGGCTTCTCCCATCAATGAAATACATAAAACTATCGTTAGCATTTGTGATCACATTTGAGATCTATATATGACAATCTTTATAAATGTTATATACATATATATATATATGTGTGTGTGTTTATGAGTGTATGTGTTAAATGCGTGTTTATGTGGGAAGTGTAATAATGGATGTAAGGGTGTGTATCTGAATGTTTGTGTACAAGCGCATGAGTGTTAATGTAGAGTGTAGGTATATAAAGTATCAGAAGTATAAATTAGTTAGCAAATTTTCAATTCCATCATAATCAAATGAGTTTAGGTATAAAAGTATAATATTCTTTATGTCCCTGTTATTTTTACTTTTTACGTTGTAAATTTTATCTAGTCTGTTATATAGGTACCAATGACACTAAAGTGTTTCTGAACAAATCTAGTTTTTTGTTGTTGGGACTGGACATTTATTAATTCTTTTTTTAAGATCACTGGCAAGTATGGCACAACGGTTTTATGGTATCTTCTTAGGCTTTCATAAATGTATAATTTTCGCACAGATAAAACGTTTGCTTTTTATACTGTTGTTGTGCACTGCTGTTGTAGGATGCCTAAATGGTAAATACAGTAGTACTTTGAGTACAGCACGCTGTGCACGCTCTGCTACGAGGAGATGGGTTTTAGCTGCGCTGCCCCATGCACATATGCAGTACCTCATAATGCATTCACATAGAGCCCTGTACGTCTGGATAACTAGGCTTATATCTGCAAAAGTGCGAATAATTTTGAAGATATATATCAGCTTTCTTATCCTGTTTGCCAGTGAGCTAATATGCTCTGTCCAGTTGAGTTTATTTGGCCATGCCTAGTTTGGGGCCCACTGAAACTATCATTGTAATGTGTATTTCTTATGTTAAATAAATATTCATTCATTCATATTAATTAATTTATTCATCTCAATCTAGTATTAAAATTGATTTATTTGATCTGATTTAACTCGCAAAATTACAGCCAGATTCGCAAAATTACAGCCGTCTCGAGAAGAACCTGGCAAGAAACGCGGCAGCGTATTTTTAATTAATATAAAAACAATATTTATTAATTAGGAATCAATTCTTTGTAAAAAAATCTAATTAGTCTATCAGATTATCAAAAAAACTTGGACATCTATTTTTAATTTGACAAATAAATAACAAAATGACAAATATTAAGAGCGCTAAAATTCGGGAGTGGAGGCTCGTGACGTCACGCCTCAGTGAGGAGTGTACTGAGGCGTGATATGCAGAATTACAACGCACTATACTTCGTAATTTATTGTTTAATTGACAAATACGTCGTCCAATATTTTTTGATAATGTAAATGATGGACTCAATCGATTTTTTCAGGCATCTACCTTATTAAGACCCTATAATACTATTGATAATTATAAAAATGTAAATAAGTCAATATATTATGTAACATTATTATGGAATATTTACTACAATTATTATTACACTGGGTCTGTGGGGACCGGGAGCTCATTATCATTATCAATTTCAAAAATCTATCAGAACGCCTGGTTCAGCGACGCGTGATCAAAATGCTGGCATGCATTTGGCTCATAGTATTAGCATTGCAATTCAGAGAGGCATTGCCGCCAGCATGATGGGAACGCTACTCAATGGTAGTGGGCTTGAGCACTTGAGTTACCTAAAAGCTCGATGTCTTGTAGGTAACTTAGTTCTTCGCTGTATATAGTTTTAGTTTAGTTTTAGGGATTATAGGCAATTATTATTGAGTTGAAACAATATTTATTTACTTACTTAAAATACCTAAATGTACACAGTTTTACAATAAAGCCAATTTAGTCGTATCTTATACCTTTAAATTAAACGAGCAATTCCTGTGTATATATATATATATATATGTATATGTGTGTGTAATCAGGATCTCTGAAACGGCTCCAACGATTTTCATGAAATTTTGTATGCAGAGGGTTTCGGGGCGATAAATCGATCTAGCTAGGTTTCAATTTTAGATAACGTCGTTTTATCCGTGTTGTCAGCCGAGCAAAGCTCGGTCATCCGGGTACCAGAATTAAAAGCGGCAATCTGTAAAATTTAACAAAAATACTTATGGCCGTTTAGGGAATCTAATATGACATTTTGAGATAGACCCTGGGATAAAGTAGGGTAAGACAGTGACTTTGGTGTCTCACCAAATTGTTATTTTCCAACATAGAATTAAAAAAAACCGTTTCGTACTCCACCTACAGAGCTCTTTTTAACACGGGCAGAAAATTTACCAATATTATTGTCTTGGAGTTGACGTTTTCTTCATGAAGTGGTCATTGAATTGAAATTTCGATGGATCTAGAACAAAAAAAAAACATATTTATCTGATAATTTTAAGACTGAAGAAATAATGTTGGCATCTCTAGACTAGTCTAAACTAGCAATTCTTGTGTATATATATAATCTGAATCTCGGAAACGGCTCCAACGATTTCTATGAAATTTAGTATGCAGGCTTCGGGGGCGATACATCGATCTAGCTAGGTTTCATTTTTAGAAAACGTCATTTACCAAAAAAAAAGCCAAGCAAAGCTCGGTCATCCAGGTACTTACAAACTTAAAAACAACGAAAAAAACCGCTTTCACACTTTCACCTACACTATGTTCGAAGGCTTGTATCGTGTGTGCCATAAACATACACATCACTCACATTCATATAATTATGAGAAACGCAAATTTAGCCATTTAACTAATATACACACAAATAATGAAAACAGAAATTTAAGTGTTAGTTCAACTGTATAGCATTCTAAATTTCAGGTAGACGCGTCTGCTCCCGCTTGTGGCTCACGTATGACTGCCGCTAGGTAGGTCGACGCTCTGCCCCACCACTCCTTCCGGTGACTGCGTCGAGTAGTCATGTTAGATACTTTCTAAGTGGTACAATCGTCTTACATTGTGTGTGGTGGTGCGGCCTCATGGCGGGCCCAAATATCCTCCACTCGTACGGGGTGTCGTAGTGGCGATACGGCTTATTCTCTGAAAACGGAAAAGTGTTCTATTTATTGTAATTTTTATGCAATATATATCACTCTCACAGCTCGAAGTAAGTTTGATAAATTGTGTGGTAGGTGCCGGAAATATTCACATCACACAAAAACACAACCAGAACCAGAAACACGATTTTTCCTTGGGGAGAGAACCTGTGTTCCCGCCGGGAATAGAAGCCGATGCTTAGAAGGCAGACGCGCAGACAACTAAGCCAACGGGCAGTTCATTAATTCGTCCATAATTAATATTTTCATGCGTGATAGGGTATAGCTTAAGACGACCTTTCTCGGCTGGTGAAAGGCGATGATGCGACTAAAGGTGTAGCATGCTTTTATAGATGACATATTCACTTTATACTTGAAAATTCCTAGATGCATACAAAGGCGAGGCCTTCGTTTCCTGTTTCCACTTGTACAGCGCCATCTGCCTCACAGCGGAAGAACTACTTAGTGATCGGGGAAACTAACAGACCACCGACTAGCTCGGCCAATCACAGCCCGAGGCCAGCGATATTTAAACGACTCACCGTTTGTGTTCAACTTCCAAGTTGGGAACATCGAACAGCTGTCCCCGAGCCAAAATGACCCGGCTCGGTCGGAAATACTTTTAGGATTGATGGAGGCGCTTCCGCAGCGGAACATCCACCTTATCCACATCTTACCCTCGCCCCATGATCTCACGATGACTCACTTCCACAGAGTCTTCAAGTCTAGAGTGTTACCCCACAAAATGACTGCTAAAATTCACATCACAACGACGAAGATAGAACAACTCACTAGACCTTCTAATACTTTAATGAGGTTCGATAATTAATTAATTAATTATACATAAATAAATTTTCGATTAAGTCTTTGGAAATTACTCAAAATGGCGCATATAGGGTTGACAGTCACACAACATAATTTTGTTTCATTTGCCATCTAGAAAAAAAAAATTTTACTACGATGAAAACACATAAAAGTGTCCTGTCCTGTTTTTTATTGTTCAAGAAGTTTTCATATGTTGTAGATGATCAGATTTATTTAGCACATGGGTAGTAGGAAAATGACGGCAATGTGGGGGTTATAATAAAAAACACATTTCAGCCATTGTTCAAAATACGCGAGGCCTTTACCTTACAGAGCCACTTGTAAATTTAGTAGCTAAACAGTTTTAATATTAAACTCAAACTCAAACATTTATTGTCAGAATGTAGGCAATACAGAAGGTGTAGTGGAAGATTCAGTGATCCTTACAAACTACCCTGTTTAAGGGTGTACAAATATTATTTACCGTCCATGTATACATTAATTTAATTAGCGTCATCGTTAGTAATAAAGTGAATGTCAATAAATAAATAATTATTAAAATTAGTAAATTAAATAATTGTCAGATTTGGTAAAATTATAATTGGTATCATTTAATAGCTTTCTAACTTCAAGTAAATATTCAACAATCTATCAACAATAATCTAGCTAAATTAAGTGAAGTAAGATACAAATTATAAAAAGAAATGTTAAAGATGGTTTAGACGATCTTTAATGTTCGGCAAAGTTCCCAAAATGCTTGCTGCATTACCACGCTGTATAGCAAGGCTTATCCTCTGCCCCAAATACAAACCAGCATTTTGGTCATGTGCCGAATCAATCAGTCTCTTAGACAAATCTTTGAAAATTTCTAAAGCACCCGGTCCCCATGGGCCTAGCGTTTCAACCACAAACGGCACAAATATAAAACCTTTGTCAAGTTTGGAATACTTGCGCCGTTTGAGAGATTCAGCTGCCATAGCTGCGCCACTAGCTTGTAGCGTGGTTTCAGGAAGATGGGATGGCGCCAAAGTGCCAACACACGTGGCATCCCACACTAAAGGCCGACCCATCTTCCAAGGAATGAGTGTCATACCATCGGGTCTTTTGCCGTCGTCACGCATCAAGCCAGTTGGCTCTAAAACAGCCGCAACGTTTGCACTTCCAAAGGCACGACGTATGACATCATTTAAAGCACTGTGACGAGCTATACGACCAGCACTCTTGCTACAAGACAAACCATGGTGACCGAGGCGGTCCACTTGCTCAGTACATGTGCAACGGTGGGGAACAACGCAAGGTGAACCAATGCGCAGTGATATGGCTAACCTGAATGTGTTGTTATCCAATAAGGTTCCTAAATGATGTGACGGAAGAGTCTGCAACCAAAGACCTGACTCCCATCGAGAAACAGCTAAAAGACGTGCACGCTCTGAGAGTGAACTGGATGTATAAAATTACAAATATCTACCTTGAGATTGTATTATTTTTACCTGACGGTCAGGCCTGTGGTTGGGTTCAAAACAGTAACCGTGTGCAGGCATTAAATGTTGATTTCAACATGCTCATTTTACTATCTAACAACAAGACAAACTGTCAAATGTCATAAAAAATAATAAAAAATAATATTAAATAATATTTAATTGGTAAGTAAATATAAATGTCAATATTATAATTTTATTATTTATGTTTGACTATTATTTTTATTATTGACCTTATAATATTATGTTATGTTAAATGATATTTACCCATTTTAAATTTCAAATAATCATTCACACTGTAGAAGCAATTACTCAATAGCCATGATTTCAAACTTTTTTTAAATTTTGTTGTGAATCTCGTAAAATTAAATAAAAAATAAATTAATTAAATATAAAATTTTGTGAGCAGGATCGATAATTATTTTTGTTAAACCAGTTTTTTGGAAATTTAAAAAAATGGCGGAGATATGGGAGTTGGAAACGTAATAATTAAACGCAAGTAAAACTTAAAAAAATTACGCATTATTGACTATAACTCAAATACTAGAGATCAGATCTTGATCAAATTTCAATGGGACCACATGAAAAGCACCAGCTATCAAATAAAAAAAAAAATTCATTAATATCGGTTCTCAACGAAAGAATTTATGACGTAACTTTTGAAGTCGGTCAAAAACGAGAACATGGTCAATGTAGTCCACAGAATACGCATTATTGACGATATTTCAAGAACTACTGATCCGATCTTGATCAAATTTAAATGGAACCAATTGGAAACCAACATCTTTCAAACTAAAAAAATATGACCGATTTTGATCAAATTTATATGAGACCACCTGTGAAGTATGATCTGCCAAACAAAAAAATCATCAAAATTGATTCATAATTGGCGGAGTTATCGCGTAACATAAATACAATAAAAAACATACAGTTGAATTGAGAACCTCCTTTTTGAAGTCGGTTGAAAATAACATATGTCAGCCATTTCGAGAAATATGAATTGCGAGGTCTTCGGCACACACAGCCACTAGCAATAATTGTATGTATACTCAGACATACCTTCAAGTTCTTCCAGGGGAAGTGGTTGCGGCGGTCGGCTTGCAATCTCACCAAGTGAAGGTTGTCCACCTGCAACAAATATCTACCTTGAGATTGTATTATTTTCACCTGACGGTCAGGCCTGTGGTTGGGTTCAAAACAGTTACCGTGTGCAGGCATTAAATGTTGATTTCAACATGCTCATTTTACTATCTAACAACAAGACAAACTGTCAAATGTCATCCATATACATTGTGTAATAGGAAGGTGTAGTAATACTCAAGCATCTAGCTACATGAGTAAAGAGTCTAGCAGGCATTTCTAAATTGGCGGCAGCAGCATGAATATGTTGAATTGATGAAACTAATAATAACGTTTTGATGAATTGAAGTTTCTAAAATATTATGTCATTTGCAACCCTCATTCCTCAGCTACCGTTTTACACTACATAGTTGGACCTAGACGTCAGACACTGGCAGCCATAAAAAGGTCAAGGCCACAGATGTAACCGTAGGGTTGTTAAAAATACATACAAAAATTGAATAATAATCTTTGATTTTTGAAAGGAAAAACGTATCTCCGATTTCAACTTTCTTTCTCTGGCAGACGATACCCGAAACGATTCACATATACACCACCCATTACTACACCTATTTGTTATATGATGTATTATGGTTGACGTTCTTCCAGTCATCGAGGCAGGAAACAAACCTACGGCTACGGTCTGCAAAATCCTCCAGTTCACTTGAAACTTTTTACTACGCTACGTTCATCATACGTACTGTGAATGATTGGAACTCATTGCCTGCGTCCTTGTTCCCCGAACGGTTTAATCTGGGAGTCTTCAAGTCAAGAGAGAATAGGTCTTCTAGGGAAGCATGCTATATCTTCGACCGCATGATCACTTTCCATCAATTGTGGTCAAATGCTACCATAAAAAAACGATTTACCGGCAAAACTTCCAGTACCTACGCTGTCAAAAGATCTAGATCTCTTAATAAAACAATAGTTACCTGAAGAACAAGGATTTTCGTCAATAACCTCGTATATGTGCTCTTCATGTTGTACAGACGGGCCCCCAGGTGTAGCATCATCGTTTGTTGTTTGATTATTGATCTTGACACAATGTCTGCGAACTATTAAACAAGTCACTATACTAAAAAGGGCTACAGAGTTATATAATGAGAGAACTTGTCAAGACGAATCAAACGAGCTCAGTAGGTTTATCTTGTTTAGTTCAGAAGTTCCTATGGCCATCTATTGTCTCTATCATTAGACCAGCTCCATAGTACCATACATTGTATTGTCACCGAAGATACTAAGTACAGCAAATTTGAGTCCAATTGGACATCGGGAAGTGGGTCTAATTTAGCTTGCAAGATATGATCACAGACCGGCAAATGGGTGGACAAGGGACAGGTGAAACTAAATAAAAACTTGAAAAATAAAAAAACTCAATTGCTTAAAAATTTAACTTACATTTTTATAAATTTTCGTTAATAAGACCTTTATTAATATGTGGCTTTCTAGAGACCAAACGTGAGGGCTGATTTTAATGATTCTTAAACAAATTAAACAAATGAACGCTTTTACACTCACAGCCCCACACCAAGTTCAAAGACTTTTATCGTGGGTGCCGGAAACATTTACATATCACACACATACAATCACACTTAGAACCAGAAGCACAAATCTCCCTTGGTGAGGAATAAAGTGCTCCTACCGGGAATCGAACCCAGGACCCACGACGCAGCCCTCTGCGCCGTGGGTCCTGGGTTCGATTATGTAAAAGTCTCTACCCTTACAGACTTGCCCACCACGCCAACGGGGTCCGTCAACCGATTTGTCTTTAATCTTGCACGTGTTACTAAAGACATGACATAATTCAATATGGCGACTGCCAGACGCCTTGGTTAGCTACCATTCTCACTTAGATTTTCATTACTTATAGTAAAGCTGTGATAAAGTACTTATACAATCGTAATTGGTTTTATTTACGAACACGTGTTGAATAGAAAATATTATTTGATGTTTCACGCAGTCATTGTTTTTGTTTTACTAGATTGACGTGTTAATTAGGAATTTAATGAATACAAAGTGATAAAAAAAACAAACCGCACGCTATTGGCTTAACTGATTTGTGACGTCAGTTCACACATTTGTGATGTATGTGATTGGTCACCATTCCTTGACAGCCATGATTTCGGATGTCACAGAAAAAACATCAAATTGGCCACGTTCAAAATGTTAAATTGGTCTAACCTGCTCGCATTATTACATTTATTTAGATATAATTTGTGTATTAATATTTTATTTTTACATTATCTTTTTTAAAACATTGGTTTACCTTTAACGACCAGAGCTGCTGTCAGTATCGCCAGTACAATTGCACAAACTATTCCACTGCAGATGTAAGCAAGCGTATGCACTGAAAGTGTTAATTAATTAAATTAATGAAATATGGTAATCATTTAAACGTAAGCAAAGCTTAAAAAAACGGCTTCACTGCTCTATCTTCTGAACCTTTTATCAGTTTAAATGAATTCAATGCGCATAATTGAGGATAACTCAAAAACTACTGGTCAGACCTTGATCAAATTTAAATGGGACCACATAAGCACCAGCTTTCAAATTAAAAAATAATTTTCCAAATCGATTCAGGCGTCTTCGAGTAATCGGTGAACATACATAAAGAATTGGATTCCGAAGAATTGAGAACCACCACCTTTTTTGAAGTCGGTTAAAAAGATTTTACGGTTTATCGGCACAAACAGTTGGGACTCATTTAAAGTATTTATTATTTTAACCGACAGTTCTTAATAAGTTGTCGCAAAGTCTCAGTTCGGGCGAACTACTAGTAAATAAATATTGTTTTTAACGCCTGCGCTGTAATTGCGAGCATTGCGTGATACCGCCGCGTGCTACTACTTCTCTATAATGAACCTTGTTACTATTATTTACAAGCGTTTATTTAACTTGCAATGTATGTATGTCTATCCGGGTGGAATCTTGCAACGGAATTTTGAATCGGTTATCTTTAACCGATTGAGTTGAAATGTTGTATACACGTTTAGTTTGGATCACAATGCATGGTTTGCTGTGTGACGTCATTCTTAATCCAACATGGCGGAACACCCAAAATGGCAGGCAAGTAATTTTTAATGCACTCCTACAATTATATGGATATAATATATTAGTCGTACCTAGTGACCGACCGCTCGAAGCGCTTCGCTTCTACGTTTATCATGCATACTGCGAAGGAGTGGAACTCAATACCCGCGTCTTTGTTCCCCGAACGGTATAATATCAGAATCTTCAAGTCATGAGTAAATAGGTATCTTCTAGGCAAGCATACTACATCTTCGGCTGCATATGCACTTCCCATCAGGGGAGATATTGGTCAAATGCTTGCGTGTATTGCATAAAAAACTCAAGTTGACGAGCGCAGAGCATAGCGTGCACGATTTTTGACAATTTCAGTACCAAACTTTGGGTGGCACTGAATTACAATGGGCATGACGCCTTGTGTCAGGCGAGAGTCTCTTATCAATACTCAGTTGCATAAAAAAGTATTAGTTATTGTCACTCACCCTCTGTGACCTCATCACTCTTCACTGTGACTTTATCACTTATATCTGTGCCCTTGTCACTTTCCTCTGGGATGTAATATATATATTTTGTTTTATACCTTCGAAAGATACGTTTTTTTTTTAACATATACTTCACACAAAAGGCGTAAGTTCCATTGTCTTCTTCTTCAAAATTATTTATTATAATATTATTCGCACGGATCATACGAAAAGCGCTAATTTTCTTATTTTCTTCTCTTTTGAATGAAACAGCACCTGAAATGAAAACAAACAAGTCATGATAGCGCAGTCGTAGTAATCCTGCCTCCCGATCGCTGGTGGCAGTAAATCATCAAAGATAATAAAATCAGGTTGATGGCGGATGAAGATAATTTTCCTTTATGAGAAAATTCACCAGCGGAAGCGGGGAAAGAGGGTGAAATAAACTTATGCTTGTCATTGGACAATGCGGAAGAAGCGACAGCTGCGGAAATACCAACAGTTACTACACATTGTTGATGCTTCAAAAGGCATGCTGTTTTCGTGAGGGGGGCAGGCAGTAGCAGTCAACTGGTTGTTATGTGAAAAAAAATAAAACTTCATGATAATTTTCGCTCTCACTCCAAAAATCCAATAGAATTTCTAGTAAAACTTAAACCACTAGAAATGTATTTTTTCTGGGCTAAATATACATGCTATGTATTAGTTCCGCGACAACTTATATATAATACTAGCGGAGCCGTTACGTGCGCAATGACGTCATCGCCAGAGACGTCAAAGTCGAGGTGGTGGGGGAGTTCGTGGCCCGTATGGCGCGCGGCATGTACGACCGCGCCGACAACGGGCCACACTCCCACTTAAGAAACATTGCGCCGCAACACCCGACGTAACGGCTTGGCGTGCACTCCCTTGCCACATCGTCCCGAAGGACGACGACGAATAGAGGGCAGGAATCGGCACCGAAAATGAGGCAACACTACCGGACAAGACACCAACCCAGGAAAGGTCGTGAGAGCCCCGGATGGGCAGACCCGGGCCAACTGACCCTAGACGGCCCAGGAGGGTGACTCCGACTGAGTACGGACATTAAAACGAACCCAACAAGAGCAATTAAATTGCTCACCAAACTCCCTGGGAGTAATTACTCCGCCCAGCTCAGGCAAAGATAAACAAAATCAAGGCCTAAATGGGTTTAGTTGGTGGGCCACACCAAGAAGGCAAGTGGAAGAAAACACGACGCGGACCCCTGCAGCGCCATCTGCCGGGCTGATTTGTGAATCTAAACCATCCAGGGCGCCACCCAAATGGATACAAAAAAAAATCTTTCACTTCGGTCCAGTTGTTTAGGAGGAGTGCAGTGACATACACACGTACAGTAGAATTATATATATAAAGATGAATGAATATGAGAGAATAGTAATAATATATAATAACAACGCCAGCAGGCAGATCAAAGTTCAAATGTAGAAGAAGTTATTAACGGCTAAATTTAAAATATCATTTGAATTTATATCCTCCTTCTTATGTTAGTCGGTTCAACACGTAGAAGAACTTACACGCATAATGTGCCGGATAACGTAGTAACTACTAGTCAATCTGTGACCCGTCGCTGTGTTGGGGATATAAATCTAACGATTTCTATTAGATTGTTTGTCCAAATTATATGCAATAACTAACTAACTTTTTTATAACTAAATAATGGTAATTTTTTGTAAAACTAATGAAGGCCAACATTTTTGCCACACATTGTATTCACTTATGTCAGCAGCCAATTAATTAATTGTCCGCCGACTTGTCTTACTGTTATTCCAATTAATTATTATTATCCCAATTTTAAGCAATTAACCTCAAAAGATTTTCTCTATTAGGCAAAATGTAGGCGCGAGGTCTCTGTCGGCGCGTACTACTAGTGGTATAGGAAATACTTACTGTCACAATTTGCGTTAACAGTTTCGTGTTTTCGTACAGGCACGTAGTGTGTTTCAGTTGATCCTGAAAAATAAATATATATATGTATATAATTATATAAATTGATGCAATATGACACAACGGAGTTTTGCCGCGAGAGTCAAAAACTGGCGTTGTTGATTTTGTATACATTTCCAAAACCAGTGATTCTTCGAGTGTTAATGAGTAATAATGTTTGCCGCGCTGCCGCCGCCAATTTCGTCGAACCGTCGCGCGCCGCGCCGCCGCCGCCGCCGACGACGATTCGTGTCGGCCGGCGCGGCGCGCCGAATGTGTCGAAATACAAATAATAATACTAATATATTTTAAATTTTAAAAGCTTAATTTAAAATGTACAATTAAGTGTTTATTAAATATGGTACATTTCACAGTGTTCGAATCAAGGTACATGTGTTGAACCCGCCCAGATGGAACAAGCTTGCTTTTCCGCCTTTATATCACTAGTTCCATAAGATAGTAACCATTGATGGTACTGGTGACACTACTTTGTATCTCTAGTACCATCAATGGTACTAGACACTAGTGACACTACTTCAAACCATTATATAGGTAGTACTTTAGCACTGGTCACTTGAAAATACTTCCATAATTGTCATTAGAGCGTAGTGATTATTTTTAACTACCCGACTACGGCGAAGCAAAAGGAAAGTTTATGTTTTTTTATATATTACATCGTATAACAGGACAAACTATTTTTCGAAAAGTTAGAAGATCATCGCTGTCCGATAATATTTTAATTTTAAAAGATGGAAGTTAGAAATAAAATGGTGTGTTTTAAGTCAGACATTCATCAGTCATTTGAGGCAAAGCAAATTCCGAAAGCGCACAACCACAGGCTGTTTTAACCGACTGTCTATCAAAATAAGGAAGAGGTTCTCAATTCAACTGTATTTTTTATGTGTATTAATAATTACCTCAGAACTTTTTACCAGGTGAACCGATTTTGATGTTTTTTTTATTTGAGAGCTAGTGCTTTCCATGTGGTCCCATTTAAATTTGACCCGTAGTTTTTGAGTTATTCTCAATAATGCGCATTTAATCTGATCAAGGGTCCGAAGACAAAGCAGTGAATTCGGTCTTTTTTAACTTTGTTGCGTTTAAATTATTAATACTAAACTTTCTCCACCAGTTGAGCACCACATTTGCCGCAGTTGTATTTAATTATATTCCAAGCAATCGACAAATAATTAAACGCAAGCAAAGCTTAAAAAAACCGACTTTACCGCTTTATCTTCGGATCCTTTATCAGATTTAATGTATTAAACACGCATTATTGACTATAATTCAAAAACTAGAAATCAGTTGTTCTATGGGACCACATGAAAAGCACCAGCTTTCAAATAAAAAAATAATCATCAAAATCGGCTCACAACGAAAGAAGTTATGAGGTAACTTTTGAAGTCGGGTAAACCAGAATATCGTCAAAGTACGCATTATTCGTCACAAAATAAACATTATTGACGATATTTCAAGAACTACTGATCAGATCTCGATTAAATTTAAATGGGACCAATAAGAAAGCAACATCTTTCAAACTAAAATAAAATTTTCGAAATCGGCTCACGTGGAGAGAAGTTATGAGGTAAAACATAAAAAATAAAATTAAAAATACAGTCGACTCGAGTACCTCCTCCTTTTTGGGAAGTCGGTAAAAATCTATATAATTATGGAACCTGCTCGCAAAATTTCACGAGAATCGGTTGAGAAATGCAACCTGTAGAAAAGTACAACCGGATATCCGCCAAACACACGGAAGCTATGTGCTTGCCTACCAAGTATAAAAAAAAGCAATTGTGCCCGAGCTGAAACGGAGCGTCTCCGTTTCGGCTCGGGCACAAAGTAACGTATTTTATTAACTTAATACATACCTGATTCAACGTCTTTACTATCATTTTTATTACAATTTAATGTAATAGTTACGTTTCCCGTAATTTTTCGTTTATGAATTGCGCAAGTCAGCTGGAGCCCGTCGTCATCTCTATCCGTTGTAATTTTAAGTTTCGGCGAATAATCTTTCCGACCGGTAGAAAAGCCATAGCTATCTAAAAACAAAATTCATTTTTTATATTTTGCCAGCTAGATGACCCGATAAACGAAAGTAATCCGAAGAGACTTATCCCATACAAAATTAGCTACCTATTTGATGCGCGGACAAACATTTATGTCAATTGATTTTTATTTATATGTAGGTATTCTAGCTGACCCAACTGACTAAGTGTACGGCCTGAGTGCACGCTCTATTCGAGCGTCGGGCGGGGCGGGGAAGAGCGGTCGAAAGCGCGTTCTTAAAGTGGCCTCAGTGCACGCTCAGCGTTTGGTGGCGGTCGTTTGTGTCGATCATGGCGTCTGCGTCGTACGATATTATTGATATGTATTTAGAAGAACATTTGTGGCTTTAATTTAATTATGAGTCAAGACAAGGTCCTAGTAACATTGTGAAGCAAAGAAAACAATTTGGAGAGTTTTCTACGTTATTTGAAACATTAAGGGTGAATGAAGATAAATTTCATATATAAAGAATGCGAAGATAACCATATTTCAGGTTTATTTTGTATTTCTGAAATTATTTCTTCAAACGACATCCTTCAAGAACGCTCGTATCACCGCTGCAAAACACAAACTGGTTTGAACTTGCACGCGACGCCCCGCTCGACGCAAACAAGCCCGCTGCTGCCCACGCTCCGCTCGGCCGGCACTCAGGACGGCCACTACGGGTAGCACGTGTTTAACATGAACGCTGCACGCCCCGCCCCGCCCGACGCTCGAATAGAGCGTGCACTCAGGCCGTACACTAAGTATTATGACTTGTTGCCTGAAAACATGTTAGGGCTGTAAACATTAACACCACACATAAAACATTGACATCATACCCAGAACCAGAAATACCCCGAGAGGAGAAAACTTGTGTTTCCACCGGGAATCAAACCCGCTGCTTTGAAGGCGAACGCGCACCCATATAAGACAGCGGGCATTTCCAATTTCAAATAAAACCCGCCCGGCGTTTTCGCCCGGGTAAAAAACATACACAAACAATTTAACATTCACAGCCCTACACTAAGTTCGATGACTTGCGTCGTGAGGCCGTAAACGTCCAAGTCACACACAAAAAATTCACATCATACCCAGAACCAGAAACACAAATTTCCTGTGGTGAGAAATTTGAGTTCCCATCGGGAATCGAATCTGCTTTGAAGGCGAACGCGCATCCTACTACGCTACGAGGAGTTTAAAGTTAAAAAATTACTCACCTGGTGTCGCCTGGGTAGAAAATAATGAAAACCATACATTCACAGCGCCACACTAAGTTCAATTATTTGTGTCGTGGGTCCGTAAACATTCACATCGCATGATCACACACACAATATTCACATCAAACGAACCACAAATTTCCCGTAGGGAGAACTTGTGTTCTGACATGGGAATTGAACCGCCGGATTACGCAATAACAGCTAATGAACTGTGACCCGTCGCAGTGTTAGCGAATGAAATCTATCAATTTCTCCTAGAATATTTGTCCAAATTAATAATAATAACGCTTTCACACTCACAGCCCCACCATAATTTCGATGACTTGTGTTGTGGGTGCCGGAAACATTCACATCACACACACAATCACAACCAGAACCAGAAACACAAATTTTCCTTGAGGAGAAAACTTGTGTTTCAGTCGGGAATCGAACCCTATACCCCTTCTTAGAAGGCGAACTCCACCCAACTAAGCCAATGAACAGTTCAAATCATTTATAATTTATAATAATATTGAATTTTATTTCAAATAATTTATAGTTACATTATTAATTAATTAATTTATGCAGAAACTTATAGAGCAATAGATCCTCACCAAGATTCCCTGTCTCGGGAGACTATTTCTCTTCCAAACATTCTTTAAATTATTTGAAAATATTAACGTAACATAATAATGCTGTTTTGAATAATGTGAGTGTTGCGGGTGGTGTGTGTGTGTTTGTAATTATATACAATAAAGGGCAAATTGTATATACATGAACAACATAATACGATGGAATAGTGTTATTAAATAAGGATTTAATTGAATGCCTGAAAAGGCCAACAAAACCGAGGCTGCTTTTTTTCAGTTTTTTTACAAAGAAAAGTATTTTTTCTCAGTCAAATATACATGCTAGATATATGCTGTTGCAGACTTTTTTGTAAAACTCATGAAGGCTAACATTTTTCTTTACATTGTATTCATAAATGTCAAACCGTTGAGTCAGCGTACGCCGATAAAGCGGCAATTTTTTCTCCGACGTACGAATATTATTGTTTCGAACTAAAAACTAACTTTTATCCAAATAAAACATAGCCTATGACACTCAGAGATAGTATAGTATATCTATTAGTGAAAGAATTTCCAGAATCGGGTCAGTAGTTTCAAGGATTACTTTTTACAAACAAACAAAGAACAATGGCGAAATTTTAGTTGGCCTATGTTTGATCGTATTTAAATGTGAAATTAACGAAATTCACTCAAATAAATTACAAAGATTTACTAAAACAACAGAAAAGGCAGACGAAGGCAGGTAAAAAAATACACATTAAAAGAAACAAAACGATTACTTTCCACCATTTTTCATTTTTCTGATTTTGTCTATACTGTGGTTATATAATAAGATGTTACCATGTCCATTGCCTTACCCTAGTGCATCTCTATATTCCTAAGCCGTAATGCTAATGCTTATGATGTATCCATAAAACAAAAAATACTATGGTAACTTATGTATGAACCATCAGCTGTCTAGAATCCGTCTGTCATTCACAGGTTTCTAAAAATAGCTGCGGTTGCTATTGCAGTCATCGACATTTAAGGGGAAAAAGCAAATGTCATGGCAATACCAAACTGTCGTATGAATGACGTTTTCACTTTTGACGTTTGTTTTTTTTTTCTTTTTTCTTTTAATATTAGCTTCGCAATCTCGTGCATTTAGCCAGTGTCAAGTAATAATATATTTCAAGTTTAAACGTAGTGGTGGCTCTTTGGAATGGGCTTTTATCACGAATTCACGACTGTCAGAACTTTTGACGTATTCAAAAAGAGATCGGCAAAGTGTGCTGAGCCATAACCTACAAATATGTTTTGTTTAATATCTTAATAACTAGGCCTTCTAAAACGACAATTCTTTTAAAATGAAGCTCAGAAGGCAACCGGCCTTACGTAAGATATTTTTTTATCTATATACGATGCTATTTTACTTCAACTAAAATGATGTATGGGAGTTCGCCATTGTTCTTTTACCTCTTTATCATATTAAGTATAAGTATAGAAGTATAGATATGAAAACAGAAGATATCTGCCTTGGTTGGTCATGAGGACTAACACTTTTTTTCTAGATATTGCATTTTACCTCCATGCACCGTCTCACCTGAAGGAAAGTGAAGATACGACCGAAGATATAGCATGTCTGCATAGAAGATACCTATTCATTCTAGACTTGAAGACTCCCGGATAATAGCGTTCAAGGATCAGACGCGAGCAATGAGCTCCAATCCTTCGTCGTACGGATGATAAATATAAAAGCAAATCGCTTCAAGCGAACCGTGGGTTAGTCAACCATAAATGGATGACGTTTGAGAGAGTCTTGTTTTTAGATGGTATAGGGAATAGGGGATACATTTTCATCCCAAGATAAATTTGTGTTTGAATTATAAAGTAACCACGTTTTTCGATAATTTAAAAGTATTATAAATAAAATGAACGCTAAATAAACGCTTTCACACTCAAAGCCCCGCACTTACTTCAAAGACTTAGAGCAGGAAACATTCACATCTCACGTACAGTCACATCCAGACCCAGAACCACAATTTTTCCCTTGGCGGGGAAAGCTGTGCTCAGACCAGGAATCGAACCCAGAACCCACTGCGTAGAAAAAAAGAAACTTGCCCACTGCGCCATTCTGGTCAAAATCAAAATCGTTTATTCACATGGGTTTTCTTTTTCTACCAGATTCGTAAAATGACAGCCATCTCAAGAACAACCCGGGGAGAAACTCGGCGGAGCATTTTTTTTATTAAGTATCTTTTTAAACATTATTAAAATACTAATACATAAATTATATTAAACTTGGTACATATTATATCTATATTATGTAGTCGCCAGAAAGCGCTTGTGCAGTTTGCCTCCATGCATCCTTGTCATTAATATAGTCAATCGTTTTATAATAAACTTTCTTAATTAATGCCCGTTTTATTACAGATTTGAACTTTCCCAGTGGTCTTATTCTTATTCTTATTCATATTCAATATGGGGGCGGTAAGGCCTGCACTGACGTCCCGCTTGGGGTGTATTGTGCATTTCCCCCTGCCAGGAACTACCCCATCCACCCCAGCTCCTTAAAATAACGGAGTATGGTTTTTGGGTGCTGTCATAACTGTTCCAGTGGTGAAGTTGTTGTATTTGTAATTGAATTTTCCCAGTGGTCATTCAGTTACAATTTTAGGAATTTCATCGAAAAATATAGCTCCATTTGCCATAAACGATTTATTCGTTTACGGCTTAAGAATGTATTTCTCTTAACAATTTACAAATTCACTTACAGAGAAACACAATTATAAAACTAAAATATAAGTGGTGCCGGTAAGCAAGGTACAACTGAGATAAATTTAAAAGTAATCACTTAAATAACATTATTTAGTACATCTAAAATTAAATTGTTAGTACCCACATTCAGATTTAATATATTAATAACGTTTGTATAGCTACCTATTTGTTATTAGGGTTCCGTACCCAAATGGTAAAAACGGGACCCTATTACTGAGACTTCGCTGTCTGTCCGTCCGTCCGTCTGTCACCAGGCTGTATCTCAAGAACGGTGATAGCTAGACAGTTGATATTTTCACAGATGATGTATTTCTAATGCCGCTATAACAACAAATACTAAAAATAATATAAAATACATATTTAAGGGGGCTCCCATACAACAAACTTGATTTTTTATAGATAATGGTACGGAACCCTTCGTGCGCGAGTCCGACTCGCACTTGGCCGGTTGTTTTATTTAGGTAGGTAACAGTGTGCAGCGCGGGATTCACCGGAACGGCCGCACTGCGTGTTTACTAAGGCTTACGAGTATGATACAGTAAAAAAAAACCTTACATATATTAAAATATTTTTATAATACAATTATTATTTCTCCGATATTTAATTTGAAAGTATAAATAAATGAAAAACCCCTTAAAATATGAATCTGTTTTGTATGAAGTTTTGCTTATATAATCTAAATGCGCGCTATTTATTGCATTGTCTAGTATTAAGATTGTGTGCGTCGCTTCTTAATTTATATTTATCAATATTGTTGTCGTCATAATAGTTTTCGTATATATAAGTGATTTATAACTTACCAATCCATTTAAAATTGCCGAACTTGCTCCTATACTTATGACACTTCATGGATATTAAATTACCAACATCATAATTTATGTCAGCGCCGTCTCGTAAAAATTCTGAGGAAACTAAAATACACAAAACAAAACAATACCAATCAATATAAAATAATTAACTGCAAGCAAAGCTTAAAAAAACCGACTTCACCGCTTTATCATCGGAACCTTGATCAGATTTATTGTATTAAACACGCATTATTGACTATAATTCAAAAACTAGAGATCAGATCTATATCAAATTTATATGGGACCATATGAAAAGCACCAGCTTTCATATAAAAAAATAATCATCAAAATCGGCTCACAACGAAAGAAGTTATGAGGTAACTTTTGAAGTCGGTTAAACGAGACAACGTCAAAGTAGACCACAAAATAGGCATTATTAACGATATTTCAAGGACTACTGATCAGATCTTGATCAAATTTATATGGGACCAATTAGAAAGCAACATCTTTCAAACTAAAAATTTTTTTTGAAATTGCTCACGTGGAGAGAATTTATGAGGATTACATAAAAACAAAAGAAAATAATGTCGACTTGAGTATCTCCTCCTTTTTTGGGATGTCGGTAAAAATAAATAGACGATACCATTTTAACAAGCATAATGATTTCTATTTTTTTCCAATTTGGCAAACTTTTACCCACCATCTTTTTCTTCACCTGATGGTAAGCGACGATGTAGTCGAAGATGAAGCAAGCTTGCCTAGAAGATGCTTATTCACTCGAGACGTGAAGTCTCCCATATTGTACTCATCAGGAAACACTGACTTAAGGCAAGGAGTTTCCATTCCTTTGCGGTTCGCACAATGAATGTGAAAGCAAAACGCTTCGTCTGCATTTGTGGAATGTCTACCATATAGCGGTATTACTTAGCAGTTTGTCTGCTTGTCTGGTGTTATTTTTTGATTAAGTATTACATAGACGAGAAAAGTGGGTAACGAAATAATAAAAATAACAGAAATTCAAAAAGTGGGCAAAAATCCACATTTTGTTTGAATGGCTAGAAAAATAGACAAAATCAGAAAGGGAGCAAAACAGACGGCAGCGCCTTGTGTTCCTACCGGGAATCGAACCCAGCCGGTGGTTTAAAGGGTAAAGTGTACCTAACTACGAATTTATATCCTCCTTCTTATGTTAGTCGGTTCAAAACGTAGGAGATCTTAAGCGCGTATTGTGCCGGATTACGCAGTAACTGCTACTCATTCTGTGACCCACCGCTTTTACCCTTAAATAAAACTAACGATTTCTCCTGGACTGTCTGTCCAAATTACATGCAATAAAGGGCAAATTATATCTTCATGAACTACGTAGGACGATGAAATTAATTTTGATAAGGATTAATATTGATTACATAAAAAATCCAACAAATCAGAAGCCGCTATTTTTTCAGATATTTGACAAAGAAAGTATTTTACCTGAGCTAAATATACATGATAGATATATACTGTCGCGGACTCTTTGTAAAACTAATAAAGGCTTATATTTCTGCCATACATTGTATTCACCTATGTCTAACTGTTTAGTCAGCGTACGCCGATAAAGCGGCAAGTTAGCAAATGTTTGTTGTCTTACGAATATTATTATTCCGAACTGATAACTAACTTTTATCCCAATAAAACATAGCCTATGACACTCAACGATAGTGTAGCTATCTATTAGTGAATTTTCAGAATCGGATCAGCAGTTTCACTTTTACGAACAAACAAACAAACTTTACCTATTCATAATATTATGAGTAATAAGTATATAAGTATAAATAATATATATGGCTCATACACGCCATCGGTAAGTAGTGTAGGGTACACAACAATTTTCACATTAATCGATCATAACAGTTATTCCTGATCATAAGATCAGTTGCAACTAAAATAAGTTATATATTATTCTTCCCAACTGATCTTAAGATCTTAAGAAGTTGGTATAGAACCGACAACTGGGCAGAAAGAAAATAAAACAAAAATTAAAAAAAAAGAATCATGCTTACCAAGACCCCCTCTATTCGTGTATATTTTAGTATACATATATAGTTTTTTTCCATGCCTTGGTGTTACTGCATCTGAAAAACATATAAAATAAATATGAACGTAACAATAAATACAAGCAAGTAAAGAGTCCTGGACGACATAATAAACCAAGCGAAGCGAGCTGTCTAAGTTGGCTTGGGTGGTTCAGCATTTGCCCGTCCATCCGTCCGTCTGTCAGAGGCATCTGGCGTCTAAAGCATACAAGAGAATAATTTCAAATTCTCAGAGAATATGTAAAGCTGTGGCCCGAAGCCAGAAAAGGCAATTAAAATGAAGATAATTAGGCAATTAAAATATAATAAATGAAAATTTATTTACCCTACACGTAAGCCGGGAAGCAAAATATTTTTTATTTTTTTATTTACCCTTATTTATCATTGAAAAGAACTCTGCAAGTAGACTACGATAGATACTAGATGTAGTGTTTCTGAATATATTATGAATATTGTAGCATTATAATAATTGTATATACACTAATACACAAACATACATAATACATACAATTCACTGTCTCGAGCGCACCGCGTCAGTCACACGAGAGCCTTGAGCGAGAGTAGACGCGTGTAGGTAGTGTGCGTGTTGAGCCTGTGTTACACTATGCAGATAGGAAACTACAGATAATACAAGTGGCGACGAGAAAAAAGGTAAGTACCTACTTATTGTAACGTTCTAAAATACAAACAGATGTAGGTTAGCATTGTGCCTAGAAAGTGACGAATTTTTTATGTAAACATCAAAGTACCAACACAAAATAAAAAAAATGTAGTAGATTATGATAAACCTAGGTTATCATCACTGTTGTGCCTAAATTAAAGACGTATTACAAAAGAAAGTAAAATTAACTTCCTCGTTACATGCTGATTTAAACAAAGCATGATTTTTTTTTTCAAACGTTTGCTGTGGGTAGATCGTATTTGTCGTACGTATCGATGTAAGCAAGCGTAATAGTAGTAATAAAGTAATGATGAGTTTAAACTTATTTTACTAGAATAACTTTTAGGTAAGAACGGTTCTCACGGGAAATAGAGAATCGATGTACCTCATTATCACCATATTATATTATTTCAAATCGTAACATATACAAGTGTCGGTAGCTAAGTTAGCTGGTTTCATAGGTTGTCTTAGTCTATTTACAAGTGATCTATGATAGTTGTAATGTCGATTAATTAAGTTCTATAATGATATGATTATGACGCGCTTCTTTTGTTGTTTTATTTACGTGTAATATACGCCAGAGATAATAAATCGTGGGCACTACATGACCACTTTTGGTAAATTATATAGTCGTTAGAAATCGCGTAATGAGTATTGAATTCATCATATATTATCTTAAATGGTACATACTAGTTGTTACATATGGGTGGGTATATAATATACCACAATTAAGTAAGTACCAAGATACCAAATATTACATTGGTTTTTGACTACAAAAGTGAAAGTAACATCATTAGTTGAGTTTGGGTACTATGGTATCACCATTAAATTGGAGTTTGGGTGCTATAATACCACCATTAAATTGGCGTTTGGGTAGCATGATACCACCATTAAATTGGATTTTGGGTACTATGTTACCACCATTAAATTGGACTTGAGTACTATGATACCACCATTAAATTGGACTTGGGTACTATGATACCACCATTAAATTGGACTTTGGGTATTAAAATACCACCATTAAATTGGAGTTGGGTAATAAATACCACCATTAAATTGGAGTTTGGGTATTAGAATACCACCATTAAATTGGACGTAAAATAACAAATAGTTTCAGATTGCCCCATAAATAACAATGACGAGTACACTACCATTACCGGCGTAGGAAAAGTTTGATCTCGAAGGTGATAGCACATCATTGGCGATTAGGTGGGAGAGATGGAAAAGATCTTTATTAATCTATCTAGATGCAGCTGAAGTAACATCAGCACCGAAAAAAAGAGCTACGCTATTGCATTTTGGAGGCTCAGGAGTACAAGAAATTTTTTATAACCTACCGGGTGCCAACGTCGAATCATCTGAAGCCGTTGATGTATTTAAAACGGATTTGATAAACAGGATGATCACCTTATAGATCAAATTGCTGAAAAGTGCAATTCAACAAAACTGCGCAAGAAAATTTTGACATTAGGGGACAGTGTCACTTTGGACAAAATTGTAACGGAAGCAAACACACTTGAAGTGGTAAGCCAACAGTTAGAAGATTACGGGGACAAAAATTAAAATTTGGAAATTAATTTAATTAGGTACAAAAGATAATAGGAATTTCAACAAAGGCAAAAGCTATCAAAACCAGTCTCAGCATAAAAGAAAGTTGTTTTGTGGCAGATGTGGAGGCAACGATCATGTTTCAAGTAATGTGAATTGCCCAGCTCAAGGAAAGAAATGTCATTCTTGCGGAAAAAATGGACATTTTCGCTTATACTGCAGGTCCGGCAAAAATACAGAAACACAAAAAAGAAAAATCGACGACTCACGGAAGGGGGAAAATAATCAACATTATTGGAAGAAGACAAAAACAAATAAAGAACAAGATTTTGAATTCATCGAAACCGAAGAAAATATAGACTATGTTTTCCAGGTAGATAACGATGCCACTATAAAATGTATAGTCGGGGTATAGTCTTTATAAGGTAATTAAATCACTACGACCATAAAAACGAGTTAAAGTTCTATATTAATAACAGCACAACACAAGTTACAATAGACGTAAAACGTAAACAATCAATGTATTCGAGCGGTGTGCGCTTCGGGGTGGTTTCCGTAGCAAACTGGTTTCACGTCGGTGCACGGCGCGGCGGCCGGCATGCGCGCGCGCATATCTATAGTTATCTAGGTACAGAGCGCCGCACAGCTGAGTAGATGCTCGGTGCAGGTGATGCGACGTTGTTTATTATTTAATTGTAATTGTTTTACAGGACGCCACATCACTCCCTTCCAGAGACCGGCTTACGGGCGATAATAATCCGGAAACCTAACTATCCTTCCAGATTTGGTTCTACGTTCCCGGTCTGGTGGTCTGTTCTGGTCAAGGGGTAAGTTTGGTGGCGTTGTAGCTGATCTTGATTTTTCAAGTGGTTGCTGTCTAGAGCTTGGTTTTGGGGTCTCATCGAGTATGTATGCTGGCTTCAATCTATCAATGGATACGGTAAGTGGTTTTCCTTTTACTATAATTTTAAACACTTTTTCGTTTCTTTCTAGAACTCTGTGCGGTCCAGTATATGCTGGTTGCAGCGGTCGGCGATGAGCATCTTCTCTCAGGAACACGTGACTAGTAGTATTGAGGTCTTTGTATACAAATATTGACTTTTTGCAGTGTCTGGACGCAGGTTGCGGCTGGATTGTTGTTGCAAATTCCGTGCAGAAAGGACAGTGACATCGGTGGTTGTATTTGTATTTGGGCTGAAGATCTCTCCTGGTAGTCTCAGTGTTTCGCCGTATACGAGTTCAGCGGATGATGTTTGTAGATCGTCTTTGTAAGCACAGCGTATTCCTAGCAGTACCAATGGGAGGGTTTCAGTCCAGTTCTCATTACCGTGACAAGATATCGCGGCTTTTAGCTGTCGGTGGAACCTTTCTACTAAGCCATTGCAGGCTGGGTGGTATGCTGTGGTACTTTTGTGTTTGAATCCTGCCATTTCTGATAGATATTTGAAGAGAGACGATTGGAACTGGGCTCCTCTGTCCGTTATTATTTCAGACGGACATCCAAAACGTGCGATCCATCCGGATAATAGTGCTCTTGCTACTGTTTCTGCGGTTATATCGGTAATCGGTATTGCCTCAGGCCATCGGGTGAATCGGTCAACGGCAGTCAGACAATATTTAAATCCGTGAGAGACAGGCATGGGTCCAATGAGATCGATATGGACTGTCATGAATCTCGCACGTGGTATTTGAAATGTTCCTAGTGGCGAAGAGACGTGTCTTGTTATCTTCGATCTCTGACATGCATGACAACTTTTAGCCCACTCGCGGCAATCTTTACGTATGCTTGGCCATACGTAGCGCTGAGATACCAATTTTGAAGTCGCATTAGCGCCGGGGTGGCTGAGCGAGTGCAGGCTCTCGTATACTCGACGTCGCATTTCTTTTGGTACGTATGGTCGAGTAATATCTGTAGTAGTGTCGCAATATATCGGTATGTCAGTTCCAGGTATTTGAATTTTAGTCAGTTCCAGTGATGTTCCTCCGTGCAGTAATTCTTCTAGCTCCTTGTCAGCTTTTTGCAATTTTGCTAGGGCCGTCAGATCAATAGGTTGTGCGAGTTCCTCAATCCGACTGAGTGCGTCAGCGACAACATTTTCTTTACCGGATATGTGTTTGATATCGGTGGTGAATTGGGAAATATAGTCTAGGTGTCTGAATTGCCTAGGACTACACCTCTCCTTTCTCTGTTCGAAGGCGAAACACAAGGGCTTATGATCCGTAAAAACAGTGAAGTGTCGTGCTTCTAGCATATGTCGGAAATGTCGAATGGATTCATAAATAGCCAGTAATTCTCTGTCGTAAGGTGAATATTTTTGTTGTGTGGGGCTAAGTTTCCTTGAAAAAAATGCAAGTGGTTGCCATGCTCCGTCTTTTTGTTGCTGCAAAGCTCCTCCAAGTGCGGTGTCCGACGCATCTGTGACCAGTGATAGTCGTGCTTTTATGTCAGGGTATGCTAGGAGTGTTGCTTGGCACAGGCTTTCTTTGCAACTTTCAAACGCTTTCATTGTTTCGCCGGAGATGTCGACTGGGTGCGATCCTTTCACTGATCCGGTAAGTAGTGCATGTAGTGGAGCTTGGTGTGCTGCTGCGCTAGGAATAAAGCGGCGATAGAAGTTAATCATTCCCAGGAATCTTCGAAGTTCCTTGACAGTCTTCGGTGTAGGAAAAGTTCTGATTGCTTCCACTTTCGAATCCAGTGGTTTCACTCCGTCGGCCGAGACTGTATATCCCAGAAAGGTTACTTCATGCTGCCCGAAAACGCATTTTGATGTATTTATTACCATATCATTTTCTTTCAATCTGGTGAAGAGCTGGCGTAGATGCTTTTCATGGCTTTCCTCATCTGGGGAAAATATAATAAAATCATCCAGATAACAGTAGCAGAATTCGTCGAGTCCACGAGTCATTTCGTCCACAAAACGTTGGAACGTTTGTCCTGCGTTGCGGAGTCCATAGTTCATAAATGGATATTCATATAGTCCGAAGGGTGTCGCAATTGCGGTCTTGCATATGTCCTCTTCCGCGACTTTAATTTGAGTATAGGCCTTCACTAAATCGATGGTCGTAAATATGTGGCAACCAGACAGGTTATGAGCAAAGTCATATATGTGACGTATGGGATAGCGATCTGGTATCGTTCGTGCGTTCAGCATACGGTAGTCACCACACGGTCTCCATCCGTTGTCTCGCTTGGCCGCTAAGTGTAATGGAGATGACCAAGGGCTGCTCGACGGTCTTACTGTTCCATTTTTCAGCATGGCTTCAAATTCCTGTTTAGCAATCTTCATTTTGTCAGGTGCAAGCCTTCTGGGGGTACAAAAAACTGGAGGCCCAGTAGTTGTTTTAATGTGGTGGACAGTGTGATGAGCTGGAACACGGTCTGTGCCAGATGGACGTGTAATTTCTGGAAACTCTTGTAGTATTTTGTAGTATTTTGATTCTCCTGCCATTGTCTTCACCGAAGAGATGGTGACAGAAGAAGATACTAATCCTGCTGGCGATGCAAGTGTAGTAGTGTTGTCGATGAGTCGTTGATTTCTGATGTCCACCATTAGATTGTAGAATGACAGAAAATCTACTCCGATGATCGGCTTCGTGACATCTGCTACTATGAATCGCCATGGGAAGTCACGGCGTAACCCAAGATTTAGTTCTAAGTGCGCGTACCCATATGTCCCTATGCTAGTCCCATTAGCCGCGTACAAATTGTAATCCGTCTTTGGTCTGAGCTTAAGTGCAGTTTTCGGGAAAACATAGAGATCGCTGCCAGTGTCAACGAGAAACTGCGTCTTCGTCTTGCGGTCGGTGACAAATAGGCGACCTAGTGTGCAGGGGCAATCGTATGTCGCCATTAGCGACCGCCCGAGAAGTTTTCCTCCTTGAAATCACAGGGTTTTACGCATTTGGTTGATTTTGCACCGAATTTGTAGTGGTACCAGCACGTTGGGAATCTCGTGTAATTTGTCTGTGATCTTGATCTACTGCGGTGGCGTTGATGGTCGCGTGTATTTGAGCGCGACCTACGACCTGCCTGCATGGTGAGGGCTTCAACTTTCTTTGTTAGCTCCGAGATTTGCTTCGACATAAGGTCTAGTATAGATCCCGGTACGAATGAAGCAGCAGCTACTTGCGGCGTAGACGTGACTATGTCCATGACTGCATCAGCTAAGTCAGCGAGGCTGTTAAGGTCAGATCGCGGCTGGGATGCGATAGCCGTCTGAACGTGTGTAGGAAGCCGACTAGTCCAAATAGTCTTTAAAAATTCTTCCGGTACTTCTGTACCCGCCAGGTGGCGTAGGTGGCGAAGAAACTGAGATGGACGTCGATCCCCTAATTCTTCATGAGTCAGCAGTTGTTTCACTTCCGTTTCTCTGGATTGCGACAGCCGTTTTATTAGTTCCGACTTCAACGTTTCATAACTGGCGCCGGTCGGAGGTGCGATAATAATATCTTTAACTTCTGCGGCATAACGGGGTTCCAATTGTGAAATGACGTAGAAAAATTTCGTCTTGTCATCCGAGATCCTGGAGAGTAGAAAGTGTCCTTCCACATGTGCGAACCACACGGCCGGCTCATCCGGCCAAAAAGGTGGTAAGCGTACACCAACTCGAAAAACGTCCGACGGCTGGGAGTAAGCCGGAGTGCTCGTATCGTCATGTTGTTGTTGTTGTTGCGCCATTTAGAGTCCACAGGTATTCACTGCATAGACGGGAGTCACCAGTATAGTCTTTATAAGGTAATTAAATCACTACGACCATAAAAACGAGTTAAAGTTCTATATTAATAACAGCACAACACAAGTTACAATAGACGTAAAACGTAAACAATCAATGTATTCGAGCGGTGTGCGCTTCGCGGTGGTTTCCGTAGCAAACTGGTTTCACGTCGGTGCACGGCGCGGCGGCCGGCATGCGCGCGCGCATATCTATAGTTATCTAGGTACAGAGCGCCGCACAGCTGAGTAGATGCGACGTTGTTTATTATTTAATTGTAATTGTTTTACAGGACGCCACAGGGGGAGTAAAAATCGATATGCTGATTGACTCTGGATGTAGATTAAACCTTATAACTGACAAAACGTGGGAAGAATTGAAAAGACAAAAAGTACATGCGTTTAACCAAATCAAAAGACCAGCAAAAACTTTATTAGCGTATGGCAGTAACACTCCATTGGCAGTAGAGGGTTCATTTGAAACTACATTTGAGGTTGATGGAAGGAAGGAACTTACGACCATATATGTGATTTCGGGAGGTACTAGAGATTTGTTGGGTAAAAACACAACGGTTCGTCTAGGTGTACTGAAACTTAGTATCGGGATGAATCAATTGGAGACGGCATCTTTTCCGAAATTCAAAGGCGTTATGATAGAGATTCCTGTAGACGATTCTATAAAACCTGTATCCCAACCATGTCGCAGAGTACCGATTCCCATAGAAGAAAAGGTCACAATGAAAATTAAAGAATTACTAGACAGCGATATAATCGAAGAAGTGCAAGGCCCGTCTAAATGGGTTTCACCGATAGTACCAATAATGAAGGGTAACGGTGAATTACGTTTGTGTGTAGACATGAGACGTGCAAACGCCGCTATAATGCGAGAAAACCACCCCTTGCCTTCTATGGACCATTTTCTGCCTAAAATGAAGAAAGCCAGATACTTTAGCAAACTGGATATAAAAAATGCATTTCACCAAGTCGAAATTCACCCTGAATCCAGACATATAACAACGTTTATAACCTCTAAAGGATTATAAAGGTATAAAAAGTTAATGTTTGGTATTACCTGCGCACCGGAACTTTTTTAAAAAATCATTGAAAAGATGCTGATAAACTGTGAAGGGGTCGTCAATTTTATTGATGATATCCTGATATTTGGAGACAGTGAAGAAGAACACGATGCAAGACTAAAGAAGGTCCTACAAGTTCTCAATGAAAACAATGCCGTGCTGAATAGCAGCAAGTGCATTTATAAGACGCAGGATGTGAATTTTTTGGGTCACAAGCTTACCCACGAAGGAGTAAGACCTCTCGACAAGTATGTTGAGAGCATCATGAATTTTAGGATTCCAAAGAATATAAAAGAACTGCAAAGTTTCTTAGGACTCGTGAACTATATCAACAAATGGATATCTAACTTGGCTACTATGACTGAACCTCTGAAACAACTGCTGAGGCAAAAGATGGGCAAAAGGGATAGTTTAGAAAAACTGTGGTCTAACGAACAGAATAAATCATTTCAGAAACTCAAACAGATGCTAACGGATATACAGTCGTTAGGGTATTATGATGTCCAAGACAGAACACAAGTGATAGCAGATGCCAGCCCTGTCAGCCTCGGCGCTTTACTTGTACAAAATGATGCAAATGGCCCTAGAGTCATTGCCTACGGAAATCGAACCTTATCAGACTGCGAGCGCAGGTACAGTCAAACTGAAAAAGAAGCACTGGCATTAGTTTGGGCAGTCGAACATTTCAACATCTTTTTGTTCGGAAAGACTTTCGATCTAGTCACTGACCACAAGCCGTTAGAAATATTGTTTGGGCCTAAGTCAAAACCATGTGCGAGGATTGAACGGTGGGTTCTGAGGCTACAATCCTACACATTTAAGGTAGTATACAAGCCGGGCAAGACAAATATAGCTGATCCCTTGTCACGGTTATGTAACTACCCTGATATTCCGCCAAAAGGAGTAGACCAACATGTGCACCAGGGTAGGCCAGTCGCTATACCAATGAGTAGCATAGTGGCATATTCAGAAAAGGACAAGGAGATCTGCAATGTGAAAAAAGGTGTGTATCAAAACGACTGGGATGACTCGATAAAGAGTTTTAAATTTTTTGAAAATGAGTTGTGTTTCCATTGCAGTATTTTACTTCGTGGAAATAAAATTGTAATACCCCAACAATTTCGAAAATGTGTTTTGGATGCTGCACATGAGGGTCATCCTGGAATCGAAGCCATGAAGGGACGTTTAAGAGCAAAGGTTTGGTGGCCTCGCATTGATAAAGATGTAGAAAACTTAGTGAAAGCTTGTAAAGGTTGTACGTTAGTTGGTTTGCCAAATCCACCCGCACCAATGAAGAGACGCGAATTGCCTGCGGCTCCATGGATAGATGTCGCAATGGATCTCATGGGACCACTGCCAAGCAGTGAATATATTTTGGTAGTAGTCGATTATTATAGCCGATACAAAGAGGTTAAGATCACTAAAACCATCACAAGCTCACAGATTATTAAAATATTGAAAGATTTTTTTAGTAGACTCGGATATCCGATTTCTATCACAGCAGACAATGGCAAGCAGTTTGTCAGTGAAGAGTTTCGATCTTTCTGCGATGAATGCAATATCAGGCTATTTAGCACTGTACCATATTGGCCTCAAATGAACGGTGAAGTCGAAAGACAAAACAGAGACATTCTTAAACGCCTTCGTATCAGCCAGATCGAGAAAAAAGACATAAAGGAAAGTTTGTGGGAGTATCTACTGATGTACAACAGTACGCCGCATTCTGTTACCGGAAGATCACCATCTGAGCTCTTCTTTCAACGACAAAGTAGAGATAAAATTCCATCTCTAGGAGAAATAAATTATAGACGAAACGATTCGGATATTAGAGATAGAGATCAAATACAAAAAGAAAAAGGAAAAGAGTATGGAGACAGGAAGCGCGGAGCAACTGGATCAGATATTATAGAGGGGGATAAAGTTTATGTAAAAGCAATGGAAAAATCGAACAAGCTTGCTACAAATTTTAATCCAACGCCACATGTTGTAGAAAGTACACGTGACGGTGACTGCACTGTCCGTAATAGTGAAACAGACCAAAGATTCAGGAGAAACGTGATCCATTTGAAGAGAGTAGAAGGCGAATGGACCACTGTCCCTACAGATAATAATGAAGATGAAATAAATCTAGAACAGGATACGGAAGTCCTAACTGTATAGTGATTTATGTAGAGATAATAAAGTAGATTTGTGATTGAAAAAATAAAATTAAACTTTAATAAGAAAGGGATGCAGTGTTTGTGAATATATTATGAATATTGTAGCATTATAATTACTAATAATTGTATATACACTAATACACAAACATACATAATACATACAATTCACTGTCTCGAGCGCACCGCGTCAGTCACACGAGAGCCTTGAGCGAGAGTGGACGCGTGTAGGTAGTGTGCGTGTTGAGCCTGTGTTACACTATGCAGATAGGAAACTACAGATAATACACTAGACTAAATGCATATTGGGAAATAACAATTTAGTGGGCCACCAAAGTCACTGTTTTTAGATCTATTTTACCACAAATACTCACTAGCCCTCCCTTTCATACACAATAATCACCTGTCACTCTTACAATCATACATGTTTCACGGAAATTACCTGAATATAGTATTATACAAAGACACTTTACAGTTATTTATATGTACAAAGTTTTTAATTTTTTTATTACACTGCTACACACCATAACCTACACAAAAAATGGCAATGAACCTTTAGATATAGAAAATTATTTCCAACAGATTAATTACTTACACTATATTGAAATTACTATTATGTATACGTAGATAAAAAAAAAACAACAACAAAAATTACTGTAAAGAATACCTAACAATAAGCTATATTATGTGTTACCGGAGAGGGTTGCTGTAACCCAGCTATACAGGCTCTTAGGAGACCTAGTGCTGGGGACAGAGAATCACAAAGGTACATAATATCGCAATTATTACTCACATAAATATTTTATCCTTAATCAATATGTACCAAACACTGTTCTTCCTGAATAAATAACTTTTATCTTTTTATCTTTTTTATCATTTTGTCCTGGGCTCTAAGTATCTCAAAAATGGCTTCATATTTAAAGCTGAAACTTATGTAAAATATCCGTTATATCATAGTAGAAATATATAAGTAAGTTATCTTCATAGAGTGGTACCAAACGCGGCTTGTATGTGTGCACGGCCGTACGCACGTGCCTCAGCACGCACACTATGATAACTTACAGACCGGCGAAGCCAACACGAGCCGGGGCCGCCCCCGCGTGCGTCGTCGACGTTTGGCCGTGTTCGCGCCACGAGCCACGGGCGCCGCGCAGTTTCCACAATCGGACCTATTGTTATGTTACTCTACGTGTTTATTCAATTTAATAGCTATGTAGGTTTTTGAAGTGAAAACTTCTTTAGGCGTGTTGAGCCCTTTTTAGGTAAACAAAAATCATGGAACTCGCGTCATCGTCACCGACGACGGCCAAAATTTGTTATAATGGTTACCCAAACCTGCCCTGCGTGTTTTTTTTGTAATTTAAGTAAAAGATTAATCTCTTACCGGGTAGTAGACAAGAACATGCTGCGAACATTGATTTATTGAAGCCTACTTAGCTATATTAGTTTTCCTTTTAACTTCGTTATATATACTACTACCGTGATTTCTTTTCACATATGCAAAACAACATTTTTTTCAAGATTTTGTTTTAACTCTGTCGGCGTGGCTTATATGTATATTCATGCAAATGAAATCGTATCTATTTTACGACCACATTTTGTACTGTTTTATTGTACCTACTTGTTGGTTTGTTAGAATATACATTTTACATATAGGAACCTTCAAAAGTCGGAGATAGTGACAACCCTGCGTTTTCGTCTAGAGTAGGCATTTGAATCTCCTACGGGCCTCGAGTTATCTTTCTTACTTATATATTTCTACTATGGTTATATACTGCACTTGAACAGCAAATACAAATTATTATTTTAAAGATGAGTTATAAGAAATTAACCTCAAAACTTTTTCTAATAAGGTCTCAGATCGGGGCGAACTACTAGTTGTATAGAATTACAAATTACAATGCCACATCATCACTTTCCATCAGGTGAGATTGTGGTCAAACGCTTGCCTATCGAGCATAAAAAAATACAAATACAACATTTGCATACCCCGGATTAATAATAAAATAAATAAAAAAATAAATCACCTCATTCGTGACATCACGCGGCGTTATATTGTTTATTTCTTGTATTTTGTTTTGTGCTTTGTCTTGTTTTTTCTTATGTAAATAATGTAACGTCGCGTGTTGTCCCAAATAAATGTATTTTCTTTCTTTCTTTATTTTTTATTAAAAAAAAACAAGTCTATCATCAATTGGAAATACTTGTATAACCAGACCGCCGATTATGTTCTGCTGATAACAATATTTAATTAAATTAAAATAAAAAATATTATTCAGCGATAAAATTTACAATCAGTTACATTTAGAATAAGTATATATTGGTAAAAGCTCTTCATTTTAAGAATAATTAAACGCAAGCAAAGCTTAAAACAACCGATTTCACCACTTTACCTTCGAAACCTTAAACAGATTTAATGTATTAAACACGCATTATTGACGATCACTTAAAAACTAGTGATCAGATCTTGATCAAATTTCAATGGGACCACATGAAAAGCACCAGCTTTCAAATAAAAAATAATCATCAAAATCGGCTCACAACGAAAGAAGTTATGAGGTAACTTTTGAAGTCGGTTAAACGAGAACATCGTCAAAGTAGTCCACAAAATAGGCATTATTGATGATATTTCAAGAACTACTGATCAGATCTTGATCAAATTTAAATGGGACATCCATAAATTACGTGAGGTGTTTAAGGGGGGGAGGGGTCGAGTCAAATCTCATCTAATCTCACGTTGGAGAGAGGGGGGGGTCTCGGCAAATATCACGCAAATTTTTTTCTGATTGAAACAAAAAAAAATTATACAATTTTGGTCCATTTAATCCAGATTGTACATGCTTAAGATTTAATCTTACGCGTAATCGTAATACGATTAAGATCATTCACTAATTCGTTCGAAAGAAAATGATTTCATTAATACTTCGACGTTATAACATCTACTGACTGTCAAACCACCATATTTGTTAGCTCAATTTAATCTGAATTTACGGTACAGTGTCCGTTGTTTCCGCGCCACTGTCAGCCGAACGCGCGACTCGATGAACGAGAGCGTACGAGCTGAGTGGCAGCGACACACGGACAGGTTGTAACCTGCTTTGTTTATTTTTGTAAATGTTTTACTCGACTCAGTGCATGCTCTATTGCTCTATTGTTAAATTTTTATTACACTTATAATTAAACTCTCAGCAATATTGATTACTAGTCTTAACTAGTCGCAAATAAAAGCACGAAGCAATTTATTTTTTCTGTTTACAATAACAATCCAACGCGTAATTTATGGACGCCCCCTTATGAGGTAACATATAAAAAATACAGTCTAATTGAGAACCTCCTCTTTTTTTTGAAGTCGGTTAAAAAAATTAAAACTTGCTTGTATCTAAATAGTTCTTTACTTTGGAGGAATGTTTTGACAGAAATGACAGATTGTGAAAAAATATATGTTGTAGGCAATAGGTATCTTTGTTTGCTCGTAAAACAACCTATAATGTTATTCTTTTCTAGCTTTATCTATATTAGTAGTTCGCGCCGAACTGAGATCTCGCGCCACATTTTGCCTAATCGAGAAAAACGTTTGAGGTTGTATGCTTATAACTTTTTTTCTTACCAACAATTGCTTGATTTCTGTATTTTTTGTTCCAGTACAGGATATAATTGATATCATACGTAGGTTTCAGGTTTTAATGTGAAGCCGTTTTTAAGATAGACCCGAGGACAAAATAGGTCATAATTTGGTGACCTACCAAATGTTTACTTTCCAACATAGTTTTTTTTTTTAAACCAGTTTTCGTACTCTACTTGCAGAGCTCTTTTCAACGACCCCACAAGGGTAGATAAAACAATAAAAAATATCTTGCTCCACGCTTACGTGTATAGGTGCCCCTTTATAATTTTCATTTATATCGTTTTAATTGTAATTTTTGGCTTTGGGCCATAATTTTACATAATCTCTGAAAATGTGAATTCATTCGCTTGTATGGTTTAGAAGCTAGATGCCTGTGACAGACGGACGGATGGAGGGACAAAGTGCTGAACCACCCAAGTCATCTTAGAGATCTCGCTACGCTCGGCCAATTACAAGCTTTTTTTTAACTTGCACTGTATGTATGTATGTATGTTTGTCCGGGTGGAATCTTGCAACTCAATTTGAAGCAGATATCTTCAACCGATTTAGCTGAAATATTGTTTTCACGTTTAGTTTGGATGACAGGCCAATTGGCCTCGATTCTGATGTACACTCACTAAATTAAATTTAAACTATCCCTGTCTCTTACAAAATAAAACACAAGACAGAAATAGCATGCATTTTAGTGCTGTCACGCTAGTTTATCAATTAAAATATGAACAGCAGAAGCAGAAAGGCGCTTGTTTTTAGTTAACACCAATACAACACATACTCGACTGAGCTTGCATAGACCTCTAAGTTCTGACTAACTTGACAGCACAGCAGTATGCTATCTCTGTCTTGTGTTCCTATTTTGTAAAAGACAGGAATAGTTTAAATTTAATTTAGTGTGTGACATCAGAATCGAGGCCAATGCATGGTTAGTTGTGTGACGTCATTCTAAACCCAACATGGTGGAACACCCAAAATGGCGGACAAGTTATTTTTAATGCACTCCTACAATATGGGTATCAAATGAAAGGGCATGCTGAGAATTACTCGAAAAATAAAATGACGTCACTCGAAATCCGGTAAATATGGCGGACTTCTAAAAGCTTGTATTTAAAAAAGTTTTTCTAAGATATTATTTAGGTACCTACTATCTACCTTAGAATATATTGTTGTATTCAAGGCACATAGTGCCTATTGTTACATGTCTGAAATGAATTGAAATGGTTTTTATTACTGCAGAAGTACTATTACATTGCATTATATACGCCTAAAATATTTACTATTAGGATTGTAGTATCAATATAGTACAAAATACTTTGCAGGCAAACTTATTTTTCTAAAAGTCCATATTAATCAGTTTGCTGACTCGGCAAAGCTGAGGCACTAGTAATGCTGAGTCTATCAGGTTCTACATCTATGGTTCCTCTGCCGGTAGAAAGAATTAGGGGTAGGTATACGTCAATGCGAGCACATTTTTTAACCACAGCCATGAGCCAGTTATCCCCCTTACACATTTGCACTTAAATGTGTATATTGCATATTCATTGTTTTTATAGTGTTAAGGAGTTTAAGGATTTTAAATTAGTCTAGATATTATGGTAGACATAGACATTACCATTTGCACGTCTGCTTGCAGACTGAATATATTGAGTCACTTTTTACATTAAGATCTTATGTACATGTATTCAAGCAAATAAACGATTTGATTTGATTTGACGTTTACGTAAGGGCACGCGTGGCAATCTTCGACTTCTTATGGTTTTATTCAAATTTAGTGAAATCGCGCCTCAAAAAAAAATAAGCTGAAGAATAAATTTGTTTTGTAAATGTGCGTATATTATATAACTTTCACGGTGTTTTGATGTAAAATGGCGGAACGAAATGGTTACTAAAATACAAATTGATGTTAGTTGCATGATATTTGATATTTTTTTCCTTTCTATTTATGAACGTTATGAATATTCTAAGATGAAGGCATCACTTATCGTATCACACAGACTACGACGAATATTTTTATTTATCTAGTATTATTATGAATGCCGAGTAAAACGGTTACAAAACACGTTTTAGATGAAATTCTGGTATCGCCACCTTAACTATAGAATAATACTAACTGTGTGCGATGTGAATGTGTCCGGTACCCGCGATACAAGTCTTTGAACTTAGTGTGGGGCTGTGAGTGTGAATGCGTTTGTTGTTTGTCGTTTGTTTAATTGACAAATGTCGTAACTGAATTGTTTATACTTACCAATAAAAAGAATAAAGATGATAAAAAGTTTCATCTTGCGGATCGAAACGAATCTTTTGAAACTATAAGAAATAACACAACATACGGAAATACGGACAGAAACAGTTAACATGCAAAACCAATAATGTAATGTTTAGATCAATTAACCAAATTAAAGCTACGCTTCGACATTAAATAAAAACTTATGATCGTTTTAAATAAGTATTACTGCAATATTCCATTTCGAATAATTAATATATGTAATTACAACAAAATAAACTTTAATCGTGGATTAAGAACCGATTCGTACTAAAGACAATAATTCAATATTTGAAATAATCCTATAGAATTTTAATCAAGGGTTTGGATACCAAATGAAGGAAAATGTAATTATTAATTTCATATTAATCAGTGAATCATAACATAGCGGTGGTTAATTACAGGAAAGTATTTATAGAAGGTAGTGTTTGTTGTTTTCCATTGTGACTTCGTTGCAATTACATATTTGTAACCAAAACCACAATAAATATAAATAGTTTGGTTCATATAACTTAACTAGCCGTGCCCCGCGGCTTAGCTATTATCAAGTTAAAAAGTTGCCTATGTGTTAATCTTAGGTATAGGCTATCTACATTACAAATTTAACCCAAATCCGTTCAGCCGTTAAAGCGTGAAGAGGGAACAAACATTCTTACACACTTACACACAAACATTCGGATTTTTAATGGAACCGCTTTGATCTTATATAAATCTAATATCTTTATTCATCTTATTCTTTGTAAGCCGAATTAAAAAAAAGGGGAGGAAATTCGTTGAATTTTTTTTTTATGTACGAATGTTTCTATATATAGTTTGTGTATGTTTAAAATATATCATTATTATTTAAATGTAGGTTTTTGTATGTATATTATGTATCTAATATTAATAAGTATGTATAAGTACATTTATTAATTTAAATACGTGTCGAGGTACACCACCGTCCCTGTTTGTAATATTTTTATCATCTCCCTTTGGTTGTCTGGAAGAAATCGCTTTGAGCGATAAGACCGCCTTTTGTGCTCCTATGTTATATTTAAGATTCCTTTGTAAGTGTTATTTATTTTGGTGTACAAATAAAGAATTTATCTATCTATCTATCTATATAATTATCGGACCTGCTCACAAAATTTCACGAGAATCGGTTGAGTAATGCGACCTGTAGAGGAGAACAACCGGACATCCGCCGGACATACGAAAGCATTTTTGCCCAAGCTGAACGGAGACGCTTCGCACGCACTGCGCGCTGGGTTAGTAAGGGTTGATTCATATCGGCCTTTGGGGAAACTGGTTCAAGACTCAGGGGACCTCTCCATCGGCTTGCACGACCCCACACGCCTTGGGGAGCAAGGTCACCCCTCCATGAGCGTAGTGGCCCGGTTTGCATCCGGGCCTACCGCCGGGGCAAGATAGGGTCGCGCTAGCAGTCACTATCTTGCCCCGGCGGTAGGCCACCTCGGCGAGGGACTGCTCACGGGGTGTTTTAGTGGGTTCGAGCTTCACACACCCTGTCCTTCACCCTGGAAAGAAAGGAAAGTGTTACGCATTTTCCCCCCGATAAAACAAAAAAAACTTGAGAGATGACAAGGGACACCCGGATAGAACGAAGTTCAATTTCCGTCTAGCCCCCTTTCGCAACGCGCGATAAGGAACTTTCGTTCCAAAATTTAATTATTTATTTTATTCATTTTTATTTATTTATTCATATGCATTACATGTACATTAGGTCATAAGACTAAACTTAGAAACTAAAGACATTCACATTCAAATTAAAAGAAACATGCAAATACCAACATCACGTGGTGTTCCCAGGCGGTCACCCATCCAAGTACTGACCGCGCCCGACGTTGCTTAACTTCGGTGATCGGACGAGACCGTGGTACGGCTTACAACTATAGCAAAAAGTGTCGTTACAACTTTGGGTCTTGATTTTTTCCGTCTAGGCCCCTTTCGCAACGCGCGATTAGGAACTTTCGTTTCAAAAATATCGGTGTAATAATATCATTACATTGTTCTGTGAGTGAATTTCCTTATATGGTTATAGAATAATTTCCTACCACATCATATTTCAGTTAGTGTCATGGATGATTCAACACCCAATTACCTATTAAACATAATTAATTTTAATATATTTAATGTATATTACGCTTGTCGTGTCAAACAAATCTTACATTCGTACAATATCCTATTATATTACAGGTGCTTCATAGTGTCGCGAAAGATTATTAACAAAACAATGAATAAATGATACCAATGATTTTTTTGTGAAATTAAATGATTCATGCTTGTAATTTAAACTTCTTCTAATTACGTTATTAATTTGATTGTAAAAATATTTCTTTAGCCGTGACTTCTAGCAAATGGAAGATATGTAGTGATCCTTAAAACTATTTTTAAATATAATTTAGTTCAGTAATTTGTAGCAAGTAAATAATTTTCTAGACTTGTTTGCATCTAGTTAACAAATATAATAATAAAGTAATAATAATTACAGTTTAATTAAGTAACAATAATTACAGTTATATTGTTATTTTGTAGTACTGTATTGCTTATTACTTTTTTAAAAATATTAAAAAAAAACCTCTATCTAAGAAAACATTATAAATAAATGCAATAATTACTTGAATAAAAATAATACACAAAAAAATAAAGTTATTGTTGGCTGTAATAAATTAATAAGATTATGCTTCTTTTTGATAAATATGTTTTTTTTCTAATCATTTGTGCCAATGGATTTAGAGATGCTCAGGGTAAATCAATCTAAGTCTATTTTGTTGACTACAAAATAATGAGGGTGATCTCAATTTGACAGAATCTTTTTTTTATGTATGTTCACCGATTATTCGTAGACGCCTGGACCGATTCGAGAAATTATTTTTTTGTTTAAAAGGTTATACTTCCCAGGTGGTCCCAGATATTAGATTGCGACTGACGACAGTTTTTTTTTTTTTTTTTATGACAGACTAAGCAAACGTTTGACCACAATCACACCTGATGGAAAGTGACGATGTAGTCTAAGGTGGAGCACGCTTGCTTAGTAAATACCTATTCACTTTACTTTTGAACACACCCAAATTGTACCTTTCGGGAAACACAGACGACGGCAAAGCGTTCCATTATTTTGCTGTTCTATAAATAAACGAAGACGCGAAACGTTTCGTCCGAATGAACGGTATCTCAACCATAAATGGGTGACGCGACACCGTTCTTCTAGATGTAAGGTGGAAAAAAGGTGAAGCGGGAACAAGGTTGTGTAGTTCCTGAGCACATTCACCGTAATGTATTTTATAGAATACCGACAGGCTTGCAACTTTACGCCGATGTTCAAGACTTTGCAATCCTACTAATATTATAAATCCGAAAGTTTGTGTGTAAGTGTGTGTTGTAAGTATGTAAGTATGTTTGTTCCCTCTTCACGCTTTAACGGCTGAACGGATTTGGATGTAATTTGGAATGTACATAGATTATACCTAGGATTAACACATAGGCTACTTTTTAACTTGATAATAGCGGGCGAAGCCGCGGGGCACGGCTAGTCTGGTTATTAGTTTTCACTTCAAATTCTCAGAGAGTATGTAAAGATATGGCCCTAAGCAAAAAAACGCAATCAAAATAATATAAATATAATATAATAATAATATAAATGTCAATATAGGCGCACCCATATACTTAAGTGGGAGGCTACTTTGTTTTTAAAAACAAATACAATAAGCTAAACGATCAGAGAAACGTTTTAAAAAATTGGTAAAAAAATTATAAGGAACTATGAAAGTAAAAAACTGTAACTTAGATAATTAAACGCAAGCAAAGTTTAAAAAAACCGACTTTACCGATATTTTGATTTTGGCTGAAGCGATTTCGATAAAATTTATATGGGACTACCTGTGAAGTATAATCTTCCAAACAAAACAAAAAAATTAAGGGGCCTCCGGTGGTTGATTTGCCCATACAATCGTAATACCGAAATTATTTATGATTCAAGCATATTACCACCATACTTGCTGATATTTAGATTAAAAACATATTAATCTAGATTCCTGGATAGTTTTTATTCCAAAATATTTACCTAAAACGAAATATAAACCAATTGATTTTCACACATTATTACGACGTAAATGTCGCATCTTTAACTCTTATTCGTTTTATATTAAAAACTAACACATTTCTTTTGTCATTACAACAGGAACATAGATTATCATTTTAAGGTACTATTAATGCAAAAAACAAAGGCTAAACATTACATTTTCATTCATAATTTTTGGTATTACGGAACCTATCATAATTTGTTCGGTCTGTAGTGCTATCGCATCAAGCATGGGCACAGTTTGCCAGTTAAACAGAGACAGCCTATAGATCGTTTCACAGACTCCCCGGACTCTTAAAATCGAATCATATATGGCGGAGACTTAGAGATATCTAGAGAGAGACTAGAGAGATATCGTAACATACACACACAAAAAACCATACAGTCGAATTGAGAACATCCTTTTTTTAAGTCGGTTGAAAATAACAATTTCGCAGGACACCTCTGTCTCACTTGAGGGTTAGATCTACCTATATCAAATTTAAATGGGACCACATGGGAAGCACCCAGCATTCAATAAAAAAATCATCAAAAACAAAAATCATACGAGATTAATACACACGTAAAAAAATTTTTGGAAGTCGGTTAAAAATTATAACGAACTAGCGATCCGCCCCGGCTTCGCCCGGGTGTGATAAATGAAGAACCTCTCGACCGATTTTGTGCAAACTTCACAAACCATCTACTAAATAGTCCGAACAAAGCCTACACATTTGGTTTGGATAGGTGAGCCCGTTCTTGAGTTATAAAATAACAACGAAAAGTGGCATTGATTTTTATATATATAGACTAGCGATCCGCCCCGGCTTCGCCCGGGTGTGATAAATGAAGAATCGCTCGACCGATTTTGTGCAAACTTCACATAAACCATCTACTAAATAGTCCGAACAAAGCCTAGCCCGTTCTTGAGTTAAAATAACAACGAAAAGTGGCATTGATTTTTATATATATAGATAGAAGATAGATAGATATAGATATAAGTTTTTCTCTAATGTAGGCGCGAGGTCTCAGTTGGGGATGAATACCAGTTATTATATTACTTAATTTTCAGATGGGCGACATTTTTATATAGAAGTTATCCGCACGGGTATGCGTCGTAAGTATTATGATTATTATCTGCTTTTTACGCATCGGGCGCGGGTACGATTCCCGGTAAGATAACAAACACAAATGTTATCTACAAGGGTTTTTAAAAAAATGTGTGCATATACATGTTGAAACGATATCAATTGTACAATGGATGGGTAAGTGACTTAATTAAAATAATAATCATTGAACGAGCGAAGGGAGGTCTTTAAGTTGACTTGCGTGGTTCAGCACTATGTCCGTTCGTCCGTCCGTCCGTCTGTCACAGACATCTAGCATCTAAACCACGCAAGCGAATAACTTCAAATTATCAGAGAATATGTAAAGCTATGGCCCATAGCCAGAAATGGAAATTAAAATGATATAAATTAACATGTTAAGGGAGCAGCCATACTCGTAAGCGGGGAGCAAAATTACTTATATACTTTATCTACCCTTGTGGGGTTTAGTTGAAAAGAGTGGGACTGTTCTTGATTTGTTCGATTCATATTTATCGGGTAGGCAACAAAAAGTAGGCGTTAATGCTGTGACATCTGACGGGTCTACAGTTAAAATTGGCGTGCCTCAAGGTTCAATATTGGGACCCTTCCTATTTTTTGTGTATATTAATGATTTACCTTATATGACAACTTCGCTAGCATTAGATATTGTCTTTGTGATTAATTTTTCTTTTTAATATTTTAAGTGATTAGCAATAAGGGTGACATATTAATGTGAATAAACCCTGTTTAAATAAAAAAAGAAAAAAAAAGTAATTCTTAAAAAAATGTTTTCTTATTTTATACTAGATAGGCAGCATTTGACCGCAATCTCACCTGATGGAAAGTTACGATGCGGCCCTTCCTTGGTGGATGATAGGACATTCTTGCCCAGATGGTACCTAACTACTCTAGACTTGAAGACACCCAGATTGTACCGTTCAGGGAACAAAGACGCAGACAATGAGTTCCACTCCTTCGCTGTACGGATGATGAAACGTAGAAGCGAAACGCTTCGAGCGAACTGGACGTATGTTAACTTTAAATCCAATATAGCGGACTTCTAATAGCTTGTCTTTAAAAAAGTTTTTAACAAGTAACTTATTGATAAATTTAGAAAGGAAAAATTTTTCCTTTCTAAATTTATCACTATAGTTCTGCCTAGCATGGCTAATGCTATATAAATAAAATCAAGTAACTTATTAACATATGACACAAAACTCATACATTTAGTCATCCATGTTATTAATGCTTAATGAGGAAACAAAATCGGAAATCCATAAAAGGACATGTATATTGAACCTACATAATGTACTATAGCTTCTACCCGCGACTTCGTCCACGTAGTAGGTACAAAGGCTTGTGTTTAAACACCGCCCAAAAAAGTACCTTTTTTACTACCAAAAAAAATCTAAACGGTTAACAAAATGGATAAATGGTCACCAAATTACGTTTCCTCAAATATTATGAAATAAATCAAATTTTTTCGTATTATAAATATTTTTGTATTCATTATTTTTAAAAAAATAACCTTAACCTACTGTTATCCGATTCGGTTTTGTCACAGGAAATTCTATTTTAGGAAACGTAATTTGGTGATCATTTATGCATTTCGGTAACCGTTTAGAATTTTTGGTGGCCGTCTTAATTATACCCTATTAATAGTTAAACGCAAGCAAAGCTTAAAAAAACCGACTTCACCGCTTTATCATCGGAACCTTGATCAGATTCAATGTATAAACACGCATTATTGACTATAACTCAAAAACTAGAGATCAGATCTTGACCAAATTTTAGTGGTACCACATGGAAAGCACCAGCTTTAAAATAAAAAAATAATCAACAAAATCGGCGCACAAAGAAAGAAGTTACGAGGTAACTTTTGAGTCGGTTAAAAACGAGAACATCGTCAATGTAGTCCACAGAATACGCATTATTGAGGATAACTCAAAAACTACTAGTCAGATCTTGATCAAATTTTAATGGGACCAATTGGAAAGCAACATCGCCTTATCCGGCCTTTCGGCATGCAATACAATTAGTGTGTATGTTTGTTTTATCTTTTCGCAGTACCGGCTGTAACTATTTTGGCTTTAATTTCCAATGTACATAGCTTATACTCAGGATTAACATATATAGCCGCGGGACACGGCTAGTTACATATAGATAGTTTAATAATAAGTCCAACTATATATCCTATTAATAAGAATATTATGTACATATATTAATATTTGTATTAGTCACACGTATTGTATATACAGGTATATATTATTTATATATTGTTATCCACATATAGTGCTATTTATATATTGTGTTTAATTGTATCTAAGTAGTATTACTACGGGCCAATTGCCTATATTTCCTAAAACTAAACTAAAACTATGTACAGCAAAGAACTAAGTTACCTACAAGACATCGAGAACATCGTCAAGTATCAAGTAGTATTTAAGTTACATATCAGTATTTAATTTGTTTTATACTGCATGAGTTGAGAAAACCACCTACGGCAAAATATTTCTACTATCCTGCCCATCCAAAGGTTGCCTATAAGAATTTGCTTAATGTGATAAGGCCGCCCATTGTACAACAAATATTGTTTTTCGGTTATTTATTGTTATTGTTTTTAACTACTTATTGATGTTCAATAAAGAAATATTGTATTGTATTGTATCCTAATAATATTATAAATGCGAAAGTTTGTGTATGTGTGAATGTTTGTTACCACGTATCCGTAACGAATAAACCGATTTTGATGATATTTAGAATGTAGATAGTTTACAGGCTACTTTTTAACCTTATTAACGCGGGCGAACTCGCAGGGCACTGCTAGTTAGTCATAAATGTTGCACGTTCACGACTTTCCTCTTTCGAGTCATAACAATGATTTCATACTAGACTAGCAGTGCCCGCGACTTCGTCCGCGTGATTATTGGACTTTTAGTAAGGATCCCTATTTATTTTTGAAAATATAATATAGCCTATAGCCTTCCTCGATAAATGTACTCTCCAACACTGAAAGAATTTTTCAAATCGGACCAGCGGTTACTGAGATTAGCGCGTTCAAACAAACTTTTCAGCTTTATAATATTATATTATCTATATATATAAAAGAAAGTCGTGTTAGTTACTCCACTTATAACTCAAGAACGGCTGAACCGATTTAGCTGAAAATGGCAGGGCAGGTAGTTTAGAGCCAGGAGAAGGACATAGGATACTTTAAAAAAAAAATTTTTTTTTACATTTCGACATGCTTTCCATTTTCTCATACGTCACTCGGATTTGGTAAAGTACTAGGCAAACATAAACATGAAGGTTGTAATAATATAGTCACGTGACATTGTAACGCTGGCCGGGTATGGCTTCCTAAATATGCACATTCATTGACTGTTAGGCGGAACGAAGGTCGCCGGGACACCTAGTATATAATATAAGTATAAGTATAGTATAGATGATTCACTGAAATCATTTCATAAGCAACATTTAGTACACAATTAACCTATTCAATGTTTTATTAAGACTTATTTGTAATATTGTATTTTGTGCAATGCCGTTCCGTACGCAGTTAAATTAATTTTAAAGCCAGTATATATATATATATATTAAAAACTTGTAACATAAACGAGTGTAATTGTTTTGTGAGTGACATTGTTTTGACTCTGCAACTGTTATAGTGGTGAATAATAATATAAAATTAGAAAAAAAGTGATTGACGGAACTGATGACATTTTTACCGACTTCCTTAAAAAGGAGGAGGTACTCAAGCCGACTGTATTTTTTTTTATGTGTGTTACCTCATACCTTAGTTCCACGTGAACCTATTTTGAATTATTTTTTTGTTTCATAGATGTTGCTTTCAAATTAAATTTGATCAAGATCTGATTAGTAGTTTTTGAGTTATCTTCAATAATGCGTATTCTGTGGACTATATTGACGATGTTCTCGTTTTGAACCGACTTCAAAAGTTACCTCATAACTTCTTTTTTTGTGCGCCGATTTTAATAATTCTTTATTTGAAAGCTGGTGCTTTCCATGTGGTCCCATTTAAATTTGGTCAAGATCTGATCACTAGTTTTTGAGTAATTGTCGATAATGCGTGTTTAATACGTTGAATCTGATCAAGGTTCCGAAGATAACGCGGTGAAGTCGGTATTCTGAAGCTTTTCTTGCGTTTAATTATTTTATTTATTTTCGAGTCGCCTTGACGTTTGTTTAATGCGATTTGTGTTAATTAATTGAAGAGGTCATATGGAAAAGTGTTTTTATGGTTTTGCAGTTATGTTAACATGATGCTGGAAATGAAAAAATTGTAACAGAGAGATATTAATTAAAATAAAATCATTTTTAAATGTTGATTCATGTTGAGTGTCTTTAGCTGAACAACATGAAGTTTTTTATCATCTTCAGTTCAATTTTTATTTCGAGTCGGTTATGTGGTTACTATGTTGCTGGTTTACGCGGATTCACATATATCGGTAAGTACAAATAAAATTTTTGAAAGTTAGTTATTTTTTAATAAGAGAGTAGTTAATTTATGTCGGAGTTTGTCTCAAAAACAATTAAATTAATTAACATTATTTCATATAAAAATAAATCCGACTGTATAAAACAACTCAAATAAATGCGTGCTCAGGAATTCCATGATATAATTACATGATATAATTACATGATATAATTACATGATATAATTTCATGATATAATTACATGATATAATTTCATGATATAATTACATGATATAATTCCTCCATGCCCTTTATTCCATCTAATATCAACAAGACAAACTGTCTAACGCATCCATTTATGGTTGACATACCTCCAGTTCGCTCTAAGCGTTTCGCTTCTACGTTTATCATCCGTACAGCGAAGGCGTGGAACTCATTGCCTGCGTCTTAGTTCTCTGAACGGTACATCCTGGTGCCTTCAAGTCTAGAGTGAATGGTACCTTCAAGGCAAGCATGTTCCATCTTCGGCCGCATCGTTACTTTCCATCACGTGTGTATGGTCGAATGCTTGCCTATCCAGCATAAAAAATATTCTAACACGGAATATAGTGACTTTAAACATTAACGCTTTCACATTCACAGCCCCACACTAAGTTCAATGACTTATGTCGTGGGTGCCGGAAACATTCACATCACACACACAATCACAACCAGAACCTGAAACACTATACTATACTATACTAAGTTCTAATAATGAGTTCCGGCTGTGATAGTCACTATACTAAGTTCTAATAATGAGTTCCGGCTGTGATAGTCACTATACTAAGTTCTAATAATGAGTTCCGGCTGTGATAGTCACTATACTAAGTTCTAATAATGAGTTCCGGCTGTGATAGTCACTATACTAAGTTCTAATAATGAGTTCCGGCTGTGATAGTCACTATACTTAGTTCTAATAATGAGTTCCGGCTGTGATAGTCACTATACTAAGTTCCGTGTTAGAATTTATTTGACTTGTATTTTACAGTCAGGTTTTTTATTTTCTACCGACTTCACAATAAAGGCTATGTTTGAATGGGATAAAAGTTAGTTATCAGTTCGAAGAAATAATTTTTGTAAGACGAATCGGAGAAAAAATTGATAACTGGCCGCTTTATCGGCGCACGCTTACTAAACAAATATTGTGAATACAATGTATGGAAAAAATGTTGGCCTTCATGAGTTTTACAAAAAAGACCGCGACAGCATTTTTTTGTAAAACTTCATATCTGACATGAATATTTAGCTCAGAAAAAATACTTCTCTTTGATAAAAATTTGAAAAAAATAGCGGCATCTGTTTTATTGACTTTTTTAAGCATTAAATATTAATCCTTATCAAATTAAACAATTTCATATTCTTACGTAGTTCATGTAGATACAATTTTCCCTTTACTGCATATAATTTGGACCTATAGTTTTGGAGAAATAGTTAAATTTATTTGAGGGTGAAAACGTTGGGTCACAGAATGAGTAACAGTTATTATATTATGCAATCCTGCATACTTCTACGTTTTCAACCGACTTACATAACTAGGAGGATATAAATTCAACTGTTTTTTTGTTTAGTCGGTTATAACTTATCATTGAATTTTGAACTGCCCGCTGGCATCGTTGCGTTTGCCTTTAAAGCACCGGGTTTGATTCTCGGTGGGAACAGTTATCACCCCATGGGAAATTTGTGTTTCTGGTTCTGGGTCTGGTGAATCTTGGATGTTTACGGCCCCACGATATAAATCATCAAACTTAGTGTGAGGCTGTGAATGTGAAAGCGTTTATGGGTATATTTTTAATAATTTCTACCCGGACGACGCCGGGCGGGGCGTTTTTCAACTTTGATATGCGAGCTGAAGTAGATTTAAAACAATGAAACGCAAACAAAGCTTAAAAAAAACCGAATTCACCGCTTTATCTTCGGAACCTTTATCAGATATAATGTATTAAACATGCATGATTGACGATAACTTAAAAACTAGTGATCAGATCTTGATCAAATTTAAATGGGACCAATTGGAAAGCAACATCTATCAAACAAAAAAAAATTTCAAAATCGGTTCACGTGGAACAAAGTTATGAGGTAACAGTAACACACAAAAAAAAAAAACAGTCGACTTGAGTACCTCCTCCTTTTTTGTGAAGTCGGTAAATAAAAACCTTCTTGCAATGTTCTTTTCAATGAAACCCCAAACGGACAGAAAAAAAATTACATTGTTTTACAATGTATGAGTGCTCCCTTAAAATTTTCATTTGTATCAATATAATTACCATTTTTGGCTTTAGGTCTAAGTTCAGAGCAGTAGCGGATTTGGGGGGGAGGCCTTACGGGCTCAAGCCCCCAAAAAAGCACGAATGCTACCGCGGTGGTATGCGTGGGTCAGCAGCAACAAAACAAACCTCCCATACATATTCTTTGCGAGCTTAAAGTTATTCACTTGTATCGTTTAGACGCTAGATGCCTCTGTCAGACGGAAAGACGGACAAAGTGCTGAACCACCCAAGTCAACTTAAAGAGCTCGCTTTGCTCGATCTAAGGACTCATTATATATAGGTATACTTGATTTATTGGTACTTTAATATATATATATTTCTATTTTCAGGTAACAATTACCAAAAGACGGTTTTTTATGTTAATGTATCACGAACGAATACTGGACGGACGGAACGTAAGCACTATTCTTTTTACAAGTTATTATTTAGTGTCACCTGTCCTGTCTTCTGTCGGTCTGTAATCAAATCTTGCAAGCTAAATTAGACCCACTTCCCGATGTCCGATTGGACTCAAATTTGTTGTTCTTATGTATCTTCGGTGACAGTACAATGATATGGTACCATGGAGCTGGTCTGATGGAGACGGAAGATGGCCATAGGAATTTCTGAATTAAACATTAATTAAGAAAGCTTACTATAAAACGATCGACTATATTAATGACAAGGATCAATATACATTAATAAAATAAGCATTTTTTTTTTATACTCGATAGGCAAGCATTTGACCACTATCTCACCTGATGGAAAGTGATGATGCGGCCGAAGATGTAGCACGCTTGTCTGGATGATACCTATTCACTCTTGACTGGAAGACTCCCAGATTATACCGTTCAGGGAACAAAGACGTGTGCAATGAATTCCACTCCTTCGCAGTACGGATGACAAATGTAGAAGTAAAACGCTTTGAGCGAACCGGAGGAATGTCTACCATAAATGGATGACGTTTGCCAGTTTGTCTTGTTGTTAGATGGTGGTGGTTATTGAGGTTAACTCAAAAAACTCTGGTCAGATCTTGATCAAGTTTAAAAGGGACTACATGTGAAGCACCAGAGTTCACACAAAAAATAACATAGAAATCGGTTCATCTAGGAAGAAAATATGAGGTAGCACACATTAAAAAAAAACAGTCCAATTGAGAACATCTTCTTTGTGAAGTTAGTTAGTAAAGGAAATTAAAAGGGAATTACATAAAGTACACATTTTTTGCAGTCGGGTTTTTTTAATTTTTTGAACATTGACTTGTTTATATTTACTGCATTGATTTTTGTCTTTTAGTTCGTCCACAAAAAATATCATCTCACGGTAATTTTAATTATGATGTTGGTTATATCATAGAAATGACGTGTTTGTATGTGGACAAGGCAAACGATGGAATTCAATGGATTGGTAAGTTATATATATATTTATATATCACTAAGCATATACAACGTGTAACAAAAAGGTGTAGTAATACTTGGTGGTGTGTATGTGTATCGTGCCAGGAATAGTATGCCATAGAACGAAACTCGAAATCGGAGGTACTTTTTTCTATACAAAAATTGAAAAATATATTTTTCAAATGTTTTTGACAACCCTACGGTTACATCTGTGGCGCGTGACCTTTACCTTTGCTACGGCCTCCACTGTCAGATGTCTAGGTCCAAAGACTATGTGGTGTAGAACGGTAGCTGATGAAATAGTGTTGCAATTAACATAATTTTTGGGTTCCGTACCCAAAGGGTAAAATGGGACCCTATTACTAAGACTCGTGATAGTTAGACAGTTGAAATTTTCACAGATGATGTATTTCTATTGCCGCTATAACAACACTAAAAAACAGAATAAAATAAATATTAAAGAGGGCTCCCATACAACAAACGTGTTTTTTATAGATAATGGTACGGAACCTATCGTGTGCGATTCTGACTCACACTTGGCCGGTTTTATTAGAAACTGTAATTCATCATAACTCAGTATTCATGCTGCAGCCGCGAATTCAGAAGTTCCTGATAAACTCCATACATGTAGCTAGATGCGTGGCTTGAGTATTACTAAACCTTTCTGTTACACATCGTATAATAAAACTATTATGACGACAAAAATACAGAAAAAAAATATACTAGCGCCCGGCTTCAACGCCGGGCGGGTCATCCATCCGACCTAGGCGAGATATTCTATTTTCATATTAAATAAATACATAATACTAATTTCAATATATTTTAATTTAATTCTGTAACTGCTGGCATTTTACAATTTTAATTTGTATTTTTATATTGTGTCGAACCATGTATTTAATTTTAACTCGAAATATACATATTTTATTTATTCATTGTAAATATAAATCAATTTTGTGTATGGTTTCATTGGTTTCTTCTCGGTTTGTTGGTAAAGTATATGAAAAAACAAAGCCCACTTACACTCAGTTCGATGACTTGTGTCGTGGGTTCCGGAAACATTAACATCACACACACAACCAGAACAAGAAACACAAGTTTTCCTCAAGGTTCCTTTCTTTCAAGGGGAGAAAGCTTGTGTTTCCACCGGAATCGAACTCGATACCAGTACCCGTTGGTTGCACGTTCGCCTTCTACCCGCACGCGGTGGCGGGCGCGGGCCGCTCTGTTGCGGCGGTGATCCGAGGACCTGGCTCCACCGGACCCTGGGCATATCTGCCCGGTCCATCGGATGTGGGTGAGGCGGCGGTTTGGATCACTAACCTTCCGATTGGTACAGGTGCTTTCCGGACACGTATGTTTCGGTACCTGCACCAAATCGCGAGACGGAAGCTGACCCCGATCTGCCACAAATGTGGGACGACGGAAGATATAGCGCTCTACAAGCTAGAGGTGTGTGACGCATGGGGCCCACAGCGGCAAACGCTTGTAAGCCTTGGCCTTTATGAGCAAGGTCACCCCGCCATTGGTGCAGTGGCTCGAATTGTATCCGGGCCTCCCGCCGGGGCAAGATAGTGTACAAGCGTGACCCTATCTTTTTCCACCTCGGCGAGGGACAGCTCACGAGAGTTTTTAGTGGGTCCGAGCCCCACACTCCCGTTTCCTTCACCCCTGGAAAGGCATTTTCACCCCATAAAAAAAGTATGCTTAAAAGGCGAACTAAGCCAATGGGCAGTTCAAAAGTGTAACGTAGTTTTTTTTTTTAGCGTAGCGTTTTTTAGCGTAGGTTGTAGCGGCTGTCTACGGAGGGCCATACTTTACTTGACAATATTACTACTGAACTGCCTGCAGGTCAGACGATAAAAAATTGAAATTTTTTTTTTTTTTAATTTGCTCAGTTATCGATCCCGTCACATGTTAGTTCAATGACCTCGTAGCACTCGTAGCACTCACCTACTCTGGAAGCTATTGTTGTAGCGGCTGTGTACGGAGGGCCATACTTTACTTGACAATTACTACTGAACTGCCTGCAGACTGACGATAAAAATTGAAAAAAAAAATTTTTTTTTTTTTTTAATTTGCTCAGTTATCGATCCCAAACCACCCCCTGCAGTATTGTGCACTACTTACCCATGGCGGTATATATAAGTTGTCGCGGAACTTATACATAGCATGTATATTTAGCCCAGAAAAAATACATTTCTAATGGTTTAAATTTTACAAGAAATTCTATTGGATTTTTGGAGTGAGAGCGAAAATTATCATGAAGTTTTATTTTTTTCACATAATAACCAGTTGACTGCTACTGCCTGCCCCCCTCACGAAAACAGCATGCCTTTTGAAGCATCAACAATGTGTAGTAACTGTTGGTATTGCCGTAGCTGTCGCTTCTTCCGCATTGTCCAATAACAAGCATAAGTTTACTTCACCCTCTTTCCCCGCTTCCGCTGGTGAATTTTCTCATAAAGGAAAATTATCTTCATCCGCCATCAACCTGATTTTATTATCTTTGATGATTTACTGCAACCAGCGATCGGGAGGCAGGATTACTACGAATGCGCTATCATGACTTGTTTGTTTTTATTTCAGGTGCTGTCTCATTCAAAAGAGAAGAAAATAAGAAAATTGGCGCTATTCGTATGATCCGTGCGAATAATATTATCCTACTAATATTATAAATCCGAAAGTTTGTGTGTAAGTGTGTAAGTATGTTTGCTCCCTCTTCACGCTTTAACGGCTGAACGGATTTGGATGAAATTTGGAATATACATGGATTATACCTAGGATTAACACATATGCTACTTTTTAACTTGATAATAGCGGGCAAAGCCGCGGGGCACGGCTAGTAATAAATAATTTTGAAGAAGAAGAAAATGGAACTTACGCCTTTTGTGTGAAGTATATGTTAAATAAAGTTATATATATATTACATCCCTGATCAGACATAACTGATAAAGTCACAGGGAAGAGTGATAAAGTCACAGGGAAGAGTGATAAAGTCACAGGGAAGAGTGATAAAGTCACAGGGAAGAGTGATGAGGTCACAGAGGGTGAGTGACTATAACTTATACTTTTTTATGCAACTGAGTATTGATAAGAGACTCGCTTGACACAAGGCGTCATGCCCATTGTAATTCAGTGCCACCCAAAGTTTGGTACTGAAAATCGTGCACGCTGATGCTCTGCGCTCTCTAACTTGAGTTTTTTATGCAATACACGCAAGCATTTGACCAATATCTCCCCTGATGGGAAGTGAAGATGCAGCCGAAGATGTAGCATGCTTGCCTAGAAGATACCTATTCACTCTTGACTTGAAGACTCCGAGATTATACCGTTCAGGGAACAAAGACGCGGGTATTGAGTTCCACTCCTTCGCAGTACGGATGATAAAAGTAGAAGCGAAGCAAACGAGTATACAACATTTCAACTCAATCGGTTAAAGATAACCGATTTAAAATTCCATTGCAAGATTCAAGACCCGGACAGACATACATACATTGCAAGTTAAATAAACGCTTGTAAATAATAGTAACAAGGTTCATTATAGAGAAGTAGTAGCACGCGGCGGTATCACGCAATGCTCGCAATTACAGCGCAGGCGTTAAAAACAATATTTATTTACTAGTAGTCGCCCGAACTGAGACCTTGCGACAACTTATTAAGAACTGTCGGTTAAAATAATAGATACTTTAAATGAGTCTCAACTGTTTGTGCCGATAAACCGTAAAATCTTTTTAACCGATTTCAAAAAAGGAGTAGGTTCTCAATTCTTCGGAATCCATTTCTTTATGTATGTTCACCGATTACTCGAAGACGCCCGAATCGATTTGGAAAATTATTGTGCTCCTTATGTGGTCCCATTTAAATTTGATCAAGATCTGACCAGTCGGTTTTGAGTTATCCTCAATTATGCGTATTGAATTCATTTAAACTGATCAAAGGTTCAGAAGATAGAGCAGTGAAGTCGTTTTTTTAAGCTTTGCTTCCGTTTAAATGATTACCATATTTAATTAATTTAATTAATTAACACTTTCAGTGCATACGCTTGCTTACATCTGCAGTGGAATAGTTGGTGCAATTGTACTGGCGATACTGACAGCAGCTCTGGTCGTTAAAGGTAAACCAATGTTTTAAAAAAGATAATGTAAAAATAAAATATTAATACACAAATTATATCTAAATAAATGTAATAATGCGAGCAGGTTAGACCAATTTAACATTTTGAACGTGGCCAATTTGATGTTTTTTCTGTGACATCCGAAATCATGGCTGTCAAGGAATGGTGACCAATCACATACATCACAAATGTGTGATCTGACGTCACAAATCAGTTTAGCCAATAGCGTGCGGTTTGTTTTTTTTTTATCACTTTGTATTCATTAAATTCCTAATTAACACGTCAATCTAGTAAAACAAAAAACATGACTGCATGAAACATCAAATAACATTTTCTATTCAACACGTGTTCGTAAATAAAACCAATTACGATTGTATAAGTACTTTATCACAGCTTTACTATAAGTAATGAAAATCTAAGTGAGAATGGTAGCTAACCAAGGCGTCTGGCAGTCGCCATATTGAATTATGTCATGTCTTTAGTAACACGTGCAAGATTAAAGACAAATCGGTTGACGGACCCCGTTGGCGTGGTGGGCAAGTCTGTAAGGGTAGAGACTTTTACATAATCGAACCCAGGACCCACTTCGCAGAGGGCTGCGCCGTGGGTCCTGGGTTCGATTCCCGGTAGGAGCACTTTTTTCCTCCCCAAGGGAGATTTGTGCTTCTGGTTCAGGGTGTGATTGTGTGTGTGTGATATGTAAATGTTTCTGGCACCCACGATACAAGTCTTTGAACTTAGTGTGGGGCTGTGAGTATGAATGCGTTTATTTGTTTAAGAATCATTAAAATCAGCCCACGCGTTTGGTCTCTAGAAAGCCATATAAAGGTCTCATTAACGAAAATGTATAAAAATGTAAGTTAAATTTTTACGCAATTGAGTTTTTTTATTTTTCAAGTTTATTTAGTTTCACCTGTCGCTTGTCCACCCATTTGCTGCTCTGTAATCATATCTTGCAAGCTAAATTAGACCCACTTCCCGATGTCCAATTGGACTCAAATTTGCTGTACTTAGTATCTTCGGTGACAATACAATGTATGGTACTATGGAGCTGGTCTAATGGTAGAGACAATAGATGGCCATAGGAACTTCTGAACTAAACAAGATAGAAACCTACTGAGCTCGTTTGATTCGTCTTGACAAGTTCTCTCATTATATAACTCTGTAGCCCTATTTAGTATAGTGACTTGTTTAATAGTTCGCAGACATTGTGTCAAGATCAATAATCAAACAACAAACGATGATGCTACACCTGGGGGCCCGTCTGTACAACATGAAGAAAATCCTTGTTCTTCAGGTAACTATTGTTTTATTAAGAGATAGATCTTTTGACAGGAAGTTTTGCCGGTAAATCGTATTTTTATCCTATCATTTGACCACTGTTGATGGAAAGTAATCATGCGATCGAAGATATAGCATGCTTCCCTAGAAGACCCATTCACTCTTGACTTGAAGACTCCCAGATTAAACCGTTCGGGGAACAAGGACGCAGGCAATGAGTTCCAATCATTCACAGTACGTATGATGAACGTAGCGTAGTAAAAAGTTTCAAGTGAACTGGAGGATTTTGCAGACCGTAGCCGTAGGTTTGTTTCCTGTCTCGATGACTGGAAGAACGTCAACCATATTACAACATGTAACAAATAGGTGTAGTAATGGGTGGTGTATATGTGAATCGTTTCGGGTATCGCCTGCCAGAGAAAGAAAGTTGAAATCGGAGATACGTTTTTCCTTTCAAAAATCAAAGATTATAATTTAATTTTTGTATGTATTTTTTAACAACCCTACGGTTACATCTGTGGCGCGTGACTTTGACCAGAGAGAGCCATGCAAGTATTATAAATTAAATATTTTTTTTTCTTAATATTGGAATCATTACACTCATTTATTAATTTGTTATACATATGAGGGACAATAATGTTAAATTGTTTTTGAGCGAACCTGGTATTGACCCATGGCATAGGACATTTATCTACTTTCTTTGTATTTTCTGCCAAAGTTGGTATGCCTTTTTTGTGATACCTTCTGATGCTTTCATATATAAACATTTTTCTTACACTGAGGACATTGGCTAAATTATAAACGTCAGTAGTCGGGTGCCTAAAATCACTGACCTTCATCGTCCGACGTTCGACTAACCAGTGCTGCGCCTACACTTATCTCTTTGCACAGGGCGGCTTTGCTTGTATGGTTTTGTAAGGAGCAACACAATATATAATAATATTTGTAAGGCGCTGTTTCTTTTCATTTTTGATTTACGGCAGAAACAGTAGATATGGAAAAACCTAAGTGTGGAGATTGTAGAACAGTAATTAGCGATATGAAGTTTATGAATTGCACAGGCTGTAATCAAAAATATGATCTGCAATGTGCAAACCTTTCCCCAAAGCGTTATAAAGCACTAAATGACGAGAGCAAACGTAGGTGGAGATGCTATGAATGCAACAGTAAGTTACCTAAATTGGACAACAAAGATGGGTATCTTTGTTGTACGTTCTGCCAGCTCTGCTCCGTCAGGTTCACCTAAACCTATACCTATAACAATAGATGATTCGGAGGGTGAACGTTTATTTGCGTAGAAAGCCTGCGCTAGATGTTAATTGTATAACTGAAGATAAAATAAAAGAGATGCTAAACGCTGACAAGCGGGAGATAATGGCTGTTGTTGAGTCATGCGGCAGTGGGCTTTCTGATCAGCTTAATGCCTTAAAAGCTCAATGCGCTAGCTTTCAAGAGTCGCTATTATTTGTGAGTAGACAATATGATGATTTACGAAAGGAAAATGGACAATGAAAGGACATGAAGAAGATCTTAAGCTTTACCAACTCTGAATTGAAGGGGGTTAAAGATGAAAATAAAGCCCTTAAGGAAACTATAATCCTAAATTCAGTCAAGATCAAGGAGTTAGAAGAAGATAATTTAAAGCAGCAACAGTGGTCAAGAATGGAGAACATTGAGTTAACTGGAATTCCAGAACAAAATGAGCAGGATACTACTGAGGTCGTTCTAAAAGTTGCCTTGCATATCGGCGTTCGTATTGAACCATCAGATATAGAGTTCGCTCATCGTGTCCAACCACGACATGCTGCAAATGCATCTCGCACTTCGCGCTCCATCATCGTACGCCTCAGGCAGCGTATCACCAAAGATCGTATCGTGGCGGCTGCTCGCAAGCATCGGAGCCTTAATGCTAAGGAGTTGGGATTAGGAGTGGAGTCTAATCGTGTATTTATTAATGAGCATCTAACCAAAGAAAATAAATGTTTACTAAGTTCATGCAAACAAAGAGCCAAAGAGGTCAATTATAAATTTATATGGACAAAAAACTGTCGTATTTATGTACGAAGAAGCGAGCTTTCTCCTCCTATTGCTATAAATTCACCATCCGATCTGTCCAAAATTGTTTAATGTTTTTAACTAACTCTCAAATTAACTCTACTCAAGCCGAAAATTCGAAGTACGTCTTTATGGCACTGTATTCCGTTAGCAATCTTATTGATATATTAATTTTAAGTTTCGTTATTATAGTATGTCATCTTAATCCCGCTGAACAAAAAGTAAGCCATTCCAATCACACACACACAATCAAACTATACAAAAAATATATCTATGATCACCAAGTGCATTATAATTTTATAGACACGATATGTGTACTGATTCTTTGTGCATTTTATCTTAGAATGCGAAAAACAATTAAACTGAAACACTCATAGGTTATTTTAATGTTGAGTAATCGTCGTTGACTGTGGTATACCTACCAGCTTTGTTATTGCAATTGCCATGATGGATAGCGTAAGTAAAAATCGTGGTTACTATGGACTATTGTACCAAAATATTAGGGGACTACGAACAAAAGTTGATACATTTTTTAAATTTTTTTTATTATGTGACTATGACATAGTATTGGTTACGGAGTCGTGGCTCCATGACGGGATTTTTGATGCTGAACTCAGTGACGGCAAATTTAATGTTTTCCGAAATTACCGTAAATCATTGGGTGGTGGGGTAATGATTTTATGTAAACCTGAACTGCATGCGTATTTGCGACCAGAATGGGAAAGTGATGACCCAGAATGTATTTGGATCACCATCCCAGCCTATAGCTTAGACACAACAAATGATATTCACATTGCGGTAGCATATGTTCCCTCTAACTCAAAACTTCCGTCTCGCATTGCGTCCCTAACTAAAGTTATTTCTAATGTTCAAGAGAGTCACCCAAATGATCACTCCATAGTCGCGGGCGATTTTAATTTGCCATGTATTGATAGGGCATCAAGCGAGCCCAAAATAATTAAAAAAGGACCTGTAGATGTACAGACTGCAGCGACTGAACTTTAATCTTGCTTCAGCTTCTTGGGTCTTTCACAATATAACACAATTAAGAATGTCAGTTCTTATGCCCTAGATTTGGTCTTTTCTACGTTCCCTATCAAAGTTCAAGAATCGAACTTTGCTCTTGTACCTATAGATCCATATCATCCTGTACTACATATAACAGCAACTGACGTTTTGATACCTTTGCTCAAGCCAAGAACTAGAATGAAGTATCAACTTCAACGATCAGACTTTCTCAGCATCAATCAGTCACTTTTGGAACAAGACTGGTCTTTTATTACAACTATGAACAATCTTTTTTTTTTTTTTTTTTTTATGCCTGATAGGTAAGCATTTGGCCGCTATCTCACCTGATGGAAAGTGATTATGCGGCCGAAGATGAAGCATGCTTACCTAGAAGATACCTATTCACTCTAGACTTGAAGACTCCCAGATTATACTGTTCAGGGAACAAAGACGCGGGCAGCGAGTTCCACTCTTTCGCTGTACGGATGATAAATGAAGAAGCAAAACACTTCGAGCGGATATGAGGTATGTCAACCATAAATGGATGACGTTGGTCAGTTCGTCTTGTGGTCCGATTATAGAAAGGGCAAGGGGGAATCAACTGATGTAATTCAAGTACACACTTTCCGAAATGTAAGCGATAGAATACCGATAGGCTAGCCACCTTACGTCGATGACTGAGGCTCTGCAACTTGGACTCAACTAGCTTGTCATCACCAATGAGTCGTTTCGCTCGCCGATCAATGGAGTCAAGAGCATCAAGCTGATACTTGGCTGATCCATCCCAAAGGTGGCTACAGTACTCCATACAAGATCGGACTTGGGCTTGGTATAAATTAAGAAGCTGTTCAGGTGTGAAGTACTGTCTGACCTTTGCTAGGATGCCAAGTTTCTTTGCAGCTAGCTTCGCTCTAGATTCGACGTATGGGCCGAAGTTAAGGTAAGACGTCAGAGTGACGCCAAGCAGCTCGAGATGGTTGGTTAACGGTAGCTGTACATTTCGAAACGACGGAGCTAGATTAAAAGGCCGCCGTTTAGCGGTAAATAGACACGCCTGAGTTTTGGACGCATTGAACTTGACCAAATTGGCGTCACCCCAGTCGGATACACCAATAAGACTTAAGTTTGTACGTTCCACCATCGCCTCTCTATGGGACTGGATTTGATCCTCGCCAGCACGGGCATCAGACATGTATCTTTCTACAACAGTGCTGTCGTCTGCGTACCCAAAAATACCGGGCTTGAGCAGATCGTTAATGTGCAGTAAGAACAATGTTGCAGAAAGGACCGATCCCTGAGGTACCCCGGCATTAATTGCCAATAGATCGGACGAGCAGCCATCCACGACTAGTCGAATCGACCGTTCCCTCAGGAAGTCAGATATCCATTTACAGAAGTTGGGAGGAAGACCATAAGCTGGAAGCTTGCCAATAAGGCTATCGTGCCATACCCTGTCAAAGGCCTTAGAAATTTCCAGCGAGACTGCAAGCGCTTCACCGTGTTTCTCCAAGGCCTCACTCCATATATGTGTGGCATATGCGAGAAGGTCTCCGGTTGACCGGTTTTGGCGGAACCCATATTGCCGGTCACTCAAGAGGTCATTTGCTTCAAGATAGCCAAGGAGTTTCTCCCTGGAAGAGGTTATAAACAAATTCTACTTGGTTTTAAATGATTCGATTGAAACTTTTGTTCCTATAACTCGTTTTGGTGGTAGATATATTTATCCAGTTTGGTATAGCAGAGCACTTATTAATTTAATCAAAGAAAAAAGCAAAATACACGCAAACTGGAAAGAGTATAAGAATCCAAATTATTATGCTGACTTTTTAGAACTAAAAAACGCCAAAAGTTGATACAAGAAGAATGTCACAAGTCATACATAAATTTTGCGCAAGAAAAAATAATATCTAATCCTAAAACTTTCTGGAGCTATGTAAAATCTAAACGAAAAAATGCTACTGCCTATCCCCAACAAATGACGTATAGTGATTCTCAGCTCAGTAATCCGCTTGATATATGCTCCGCATTTAATATTTATTTTAAAGGAAATTTTAGTAAACCAAATAATGGTACTAGTAGTAATACTAGTTCCTCTAGAATGGATGCTCAAGGTTTAAACACAAACTTGATACACCACATTGAAATATCCCCTGAGGAAGCCCAAAAACTTATGAATACTCTAGACATAACCAAAGGCCCAGGTAATGATAATATACCCCTATATTTTTCTAAGATGCGCAAAATCTCTTGCTAACCCTATTGCGTTACTTTTTAATAGATCATTCCAAGATGGTTATTTCCCGAACATTTGGAAAGAAGCCCACGTTGTTCCTGTCTATAAAAAAGGTCTTAAAACCTCTATAGAAAATGATAGACCAATTTCGATACTTAATGTACATAGTAAATTAATAGAAAGAATTGTTCACATAAATATTTATCCCGTAGTTTACCCATCCGTACCTCAAGAACAACACGGCTTTATGAAGGGACGTTCTACTATGACAAATTTGGGTGTTTTTATCGACTATGTAGCTACTAATATGGATGGAGGTTCTCGAGTTGATGTGGTCTATACAGATTTTGAGAAAGCTTTTGATCGAGTGGATCACATCATATTATTGCGCAAGCTATATGAGCTAGGTATAAGGGGTAATTTATTAAGATGGATGGAGTCCTATTTACGTAAACGTTCCCAAGCTGTAGTGATAGGAGGGTTTCGTTCTGATTACACAGAAATAACATCAGGCGTCCCACAGGGTTCCACCCTGGGTCCACTATTGTATGCATGTTATTTATATGATGTCCAAAAATATTTTCATAATGCGAGGTTCCTTATGTACGCGGATGACACTAAAATATTTATAAAAAACAATGATTACACCGACTGCTTAAAACTACAAGCTGATCTAGATCGGCTTGGAGAGTACTATGAAGAAGATATGGTGTAATGTTTTGGGGAAATTCAACAGAAAAGGAATCATGTTTAAGAACTCAAAAGAAATGTTTAAGAGCTATATGTTGCCTTAAACAGATAGAAAGTTGTCGACCGCTGTTCGTAGAACACAAAATTCTTCCCTTACCTGCACTATACATTTATGAATCGTGTTTGTTTATAAAATCAAATGAGCAATACTATATCAACAAGACTACGTCAGACCGTTTCCAAGCAAGAAGAAAATACAATATTGTAACAGCACACCCAAAATGTACAAAATACAAAGAGAGTGCATTTTACAAACCAATTACAATTTACAACCATTTACCAGATAGGATTAAGAAAATGAATACAATTTTATTTAAAAAATAATTATTTGATCTCCTGATTAGTAAATTCATTTATACGATTAAGGATTATTTGGATAAGAAATTGATTTAATTACTTTTTTAATTATCTTTTAATCTATTATACTAGTTGATGACATTGTTCCACTCTTTTCACTTAATAATATTGTATTATTATAATAACTTTTTGTGTAAATAATTGTTTGCATGCCTAAAGGGTAAGTTACAGAGATTCTATTGTTATTAATAAGATCTATAATTATAACCTGTCACTGCAATGAATAAATGAATATGAATATGAATATATGAACAAAATCCTATAGGAGTTAATGTATCGAAGTGTCACTTTGTCTCGTTCGCTCTAAAAAGAAAACCTATAAATTTTCATTACAAACTAAGTAAAGTGAATATTAATAAAACAGAGTTGGTTAGAGATTTGGGGCTTTTACTTGATGTAAAGCTGACTTTTTCTGAACACATTGTCACAATTATAAATAAAGCTTTTCAAAGCCTTGGTTTCTTCTTGCGCGTTAGTAAGCCTTTTTCTGATACAGAATGTATAAAGCTACTCTATTACGTATATTTCATATGTTAGAAGTATCCTTGAATATTGTTGTACTATTTGGAACCCGCATTACATAACATATATCGGTGATTTGGAACGCATTCAACAGAATTTTTTTAAACATTTAAATTTTAGAAAACACAACTATTATTTACAAAACTACAAGGAATCATGCAGTGACCATAATCTGCCTAGCTTTCAAAATCGACGCACGTTCATGGATATGGCTTTCCTTCATGGTCTATGTAATGGATATGTAGATTGTCCTGAACTTACTGGTAGAGTATTAACTTTTATTACACCAAAATATCGCACAAGACATACAAAATTATTTGCTGTCTCGCACTCATCTACGAACTATGCACAGTATTCTATAGTAAACAGATTGCAGAGAGTTTATAATAAACAGTTTACCTCATGTGATATATTTCATAGCAACAAGGCATCTTTTAAGGGAGAAATCTATAAAATAATGGAGGAGGATCATGTGAAGTAAATGCACCACACTAAATTCTAAATTCTTATACATTTTTATAACTTTATTTATTTTTATCAACTATCATGATGTTACGTTTTTATTTTATATATTTAAGTATATTTTAATATAAACGCGTTATTTTATATTTATATTAATATTAAAGCACTTAATTCTAATAGTTTTCTGCTAGTTTTAAAATTAAGCGTACTTTTTACACTTTGTAATTGTTATTTTTGTTTAGGCCTGTTTGTTAAATTCAAAATTTTACTGTCTGATTAAAAATATAAAAGATTATTGTAAAAAAAAATCATCCTTTGGCTGTAAGATTAGTTAACTAAGAATATATTGTTATTTATAAGGGCTGTGGATTTTGTGTAATAAATAAATGTTGAAATCAACATTTAATGCCTGCACGCGGTTGCTGTTTTGAACCCAACCACAGGCCTGACCTTCAGGTGAAAGTAATACAATCTCAAGGTAGAGATTTGTTGCAGGAGGACAACCTTCACTTGGTGAGATTGCAAGCCGACCGCCGCAACCACTTCCTCTGGAAGAACTTGAAGGTATGTCTGAGTATACATACAATTATTGCATAATCGAATCTGGATTCAATTATTCTATTAAATGTCAAATAAAGTGAACTAGGTTTTCACAGTAATAATAATATTGAATTAACTAATTAATAACATGTTCAATTTGTTATGATGATTTGTTTGAATAAATTATTTTTAATAGTAATTTAATGTACTTAGAGCTAAAGTTCCAAATAAAAGACATTTATATTGGAACTTAAACAAACTACAATTGAATATGTCGATATCTCAGTTTGTGATAAGAATTTCATTGTTTAGGCGACCACAGGTTATAATAGGAAGTATTATTTGAATATATGTGAAGGCTAAAAGTATTATAAAAATTTCTGGATCATGAAATGTATGAGACACCGTGATTATCTGCACCTACAGCTAAGAGCAGCCCCAACAAATGAAATGTATAAACAAATATATTTACGGTACAAGAATTTTTGTAATAATTTAATACATAAGCGAAAGAATGAATATGAAAACCACGAAACTCGTCGAACACCACAAGAATCCCAAAAAGTTATGGAAAACTATAAAAGAAATATGTCATCTCCCTCAACAAGAGTCTGCGTATTCCAGGTCTAGTGTGTTTACCAGCTTCGATCACATCGTCACTTACCATCAGGTGAGATAGTGGTCAAACACTAGCCTGTCACAAATAAATAAAAAAAAAAAACAAGAAAAGGACTCACATGACCTCTTAAACTTAGGAATATACAGAAACACAAACCCGCTGTTGTCAAAGCATAGAAAGGGTGGATTACACGAAATATCTCGGAATAATTATAGATCAAAACGTGTCATTTAAAAAGCACATACCTGTTCTGTCCAAAAAGATGAGGAAGACAATTTATTTAATGAAGATCCTTAGACCAGCAGCAGCGGTAAACGTGAGAAAACTCGTGTACAGGTCTCTCTGTCAGTCTCAATTGCAATACTGCATAGGTGTTTGGGGTGGGGCGGCAAAAACCCATCTGTTGGAACTTGAGCGAGCACAAAGAGCTGTACTCAAAGTGGTGCTCGGTAAACCCCGCCGGCACCCCACTGACCTTCTTTACAAAGAAGCATCTGTACTAAGTGTGCGGCAGCTCTTCATCGCGCGGGCCGTAGCTAAAAGACATCCGTACTCAACCCATTCTCAATCTTCCAGAAACAGAGCAAAACGGCCACTGCGACAAACTCTTCCACGGACCAACACAACGTTTGTCTGCCGCCTACCGAAACACTCACACATACACACATACAACTCCGTGTGTAAAGCGATTGACCTTAGAGCCAACACGCAGGCGGAAGCAAGTGCTAAAGTCAAAAGACTGTTGTTCTCTTTGTCTTACTCAGGAACAGAAAGACTTGTAAAGTGCGGTGATTTTTAGTTCTCTGATGCAGGCTAGGCTGCATCAGAGAACTAAAAATCACCGCTACCAGTACCAGTACCTCTGTTTACGAACTTTTTGATTGAAATAACTTCAGTATAAGAATACTACACTAATAGCAATTTAATAACTAAAATCCAATTAAATTGTTTATTATTTAATATATTCTCAATCATCAAGCATTACATTATCGAACAGCACAAACAAGCACCAACTCGCACTCTTGCCCACAGACATGCAGATACACACACAACATACATACTCACACACACACTCACATACGAGCGCATATGCACACATTTTCGCTTAGCTCATAGAGAAGTCAAATGGAAAAGACAGCAAATCAGGTGTAACATTTAAACGGCAATAATGTAAGAATTTAATAATTTTAATATTTTTAATTTTAATAGAAATAACATAATAATACCTACTGATAATAATAATAATTTTAATTTTTAATAATATTAATTTTAATTTATAGTTACCTTAATTACTTGTATGATTAAAGTTTAGATGTAATTAACAACAATATATGATTTACTAAAATATAATTAACTAAAATATAATTTACTAATCATTAGTTGATTAAAGTTTAGATGTAATTAACAACAATATATGATTTACTAAAATATAATTTACTAATCATTAGTTGATTAAAGTTTAGATGTAATTAACAACAATATATAATTTACTAAAATATAATTGTTTTTTTTTATTTTTATTTATATAGCATTAGCCATGCTAGGCAGAACTATAGTGATAAATTTAGAAAGGAAAAATTATCGCTTGAGGCGGGATTTAAACCCGCGGGCTTAGGGTCTCATGCCCTATTGCTCTAACCGAGTAGCTCAGCGGTTAGAGCAATAGAGCATGAGACCCTAAGCCCGCGGGTTCAAATCCCGCCTCAAGCGATAATTTTTCCTTTCTAAATTTATCACTATACTAAAATATAATTTACTAACATATAATTTACTAATCATTAGTTGATTAAAGTTTAGATATAATTAACAACAATATATAATTTACTAACATATAATTTACTAATCATTAGTTGATTAAAGTTTAGATGTAATTAACAACAATATATAATTTACTAAAATATAATTTACTAATCATTAGGTAGTAGATTAAAGTTTAGATGTAATTAACCTCATGAATATGTAAATTGATTCCCTCACGTACATATTGGAAATTCTACTAAAATATTCTGGGTACCCAAGATAATATACAAGCCAGATAATAAGATACAGGCCATTCAAATTTCAATTTTCAAATTTTGCTTTATTGACAATTTTTGTAGGTTCAATAATTTTTTGAATCCATAGGCTCCCAAACTAGTCAAACTGTGTTTTAGGAGCCAGTGGCTTCTCCCATCAATGAAATACATAAAACTATCGTTAGCATTTGTGATCACATTTGAGATCTATATATGACAATCTTTATAAATGTTATATACATATATATATATATGTGTGTGTGTTTATGAGTGTATGTGTTAAATGCGTGTTTATGTGGGAAGTGTAATAATGGATGTAAGGGTGTGTATCTGAATGTTTGTGTACAAGCGCATGAGTGTTAATGTAGAGTGTAGGTATATAAAGTATCAGAAGTATAAATTAGTTAGCAAATTTTCAATTCCATCATAATCAAATGAGTTTAGGTATAAAAGTATAATATTCTTTATGTCCCTGTTATTTTTACTTTTTACGTTGTGAATTTTATCTAGTCTGTTATATAGGTACCAATGACACTAAAGTGTTTCTGAACAAATCTAGTTTTTTGTTGTTGGGACTGGACATTTATTAATTCTTTTTTTAAGATCACTGGCAAGTATGGCACAACGGTTTTATGGTATCTTCTTAGGCTTTCATAAATGTATAATTTTCGCACAAATAAAACGTTTGCTTTTTTATACTGTTGTTGTGCACTGCTGTTGTAGGATGCCTAAATGGTAAATACAGTAGTACTTTGAGTACAGCACGCTGTGCACGCTCTGCTACGAGGAGATGGGTTTTAGCTGCGCTGCCCCATGCACATATGCAGTACCTCATAATGCATTCACATAGAGCCCTGTACGTCTGGATAACTAGGCTTATATCTGCAAAAGTGCGAATAATTTTGAAGATATATATCAGCTTTCTTATCCTGTTTGCCAGTGAGCTAATATGCTCTGTCCAGTTGAGTTTATTTGGCCATGCCTAGTTTGGGGCCCACTGAAACTATCATTGTAATGTGTATTTCTTATGTTAAATAAATATTAATTCATTCATATGAATTAATTTATTCATCTCAATCTAGTATTAAAATTGATTTATTTGATCTGATTTAACTCGCAAAATTACAGCCAGATTCGCAAAATTACAGCCGTCTCGAGAAGAACCTGGCAAGAAACGCGGCAGCGTATTTTTAATTAATATAAAAACAATATTTATTAATTAGGAATCAATTCTTTGTAAAAAAATCTAATTAGTCTATCAGATTATCAAAAAAACTTGGACATCTATTTTTAATTTGACAAATAAATAACAAAATGACAAAGATTAAGAGCGCTAAAATTGGGGAGTGGAGGCTCGTGACGTCACGCCTCAGTGAGGAGTGTACTGAGGCGTGATATGCAGAATTACAACGCACTATACTTCGTAATTTTTTGTTTAATTGACAAATACGTCGTCCAATATTTTTTGATAATGTAAATGATGGACTCAATCGATTTTTTCAGGCATCTACCTTATTAAGACCCTATAATACTATTGATAATTATAAAAATGTAAATAAGTCAATATATTATGTAACATTATTATGGAATATTTACTACAATTATTATTACACTGGGTCTGTGGGGACCGGGAGCTCATTATCATTATCAATTTCAAAAATCTATCAGAACGCCTGGTTCAGCGACGCGTGATCAAAATGCTGGCATGCATTTGGCTCATAGTATTAGCATTGCAATTCAGAGAGGCATTGCCGCCAGCATGATGGGAACGCTACTCAATGGTAGTGGGCTTGAGCACTTGAGTTACCTAAAAGCTCGATGTCTTGTAGGTAACTTAGTTCTTCGCTGAATATAGTTTTATTTTAGTTTTAGGGATTATAGGCAATTATTATTGAGTAGAAACAATATTTATTTACTTACTTAAAATACCTAAATGTACACAGTTTTACAGTAAAGCCAATTTAGTCGTATCTTATACCTTTAAATTAAACGAGCAATTCTTGTGTATATATATATATATATATATATATATATATATATGTATATGTGTGTGTAATCAGGATCTCTGAAACGGCTCCAACGATTTTCATGAAATTTTGTATGCAGGGGGTTTCGGGGGCGATAAATCGATCTAGCTAGGTTTCAATTTTAGATAACGTCGTTTTATCCGTGTTGTCAGCCGAGCAAAGCTCGGTCATCCGGGTACCAGAATTAAAAGCGGCAATCTGTAAAATTTAACAAAAATACTTATGGCCGTTTAGGGAATCTAATATGACATTTTGAGATAGACCCTGGGATAAAGTAGGGTAAGACAGTGACTTTGGTGTCTCACCAAATTGTTATTTTCCAACATAGAATAAAAAAAAACCGTTTCGTACTCCACCTACAGAGCTCTTTTTAACACGGGCAGAAAATTTTCCAATATTATTGTCTTGGAGTTGACGTTTTCTTCATGAAGTGGTAATTGAATTGAAATTTCGATGGATCTAGAACAAAAATAAAACATATTTATCTGATAATTTTAAGACTGAAGAAATAATGTTGGCATCTCATGGCTTTAAACTAGCAATTCTTGTGTATATATATAATCTGAATCTCGGAAACGGCTCCAACGATTTCTATGAAATTTAGTATGCAGGCTTCGGGGGCGATACATCGATCTAGCTAGGTTTCATTTTTAGAAAACGTCATTTACCAAAAAAAAAGCCAAGCAAAGCTCGGTCATCCAGGTACTTACAAACTTAAAAACAACGAAAAAAACCGCTTTCACACTTTCACCTACACTATGTTCGAAGGCTTGTATCGTGTGTGCCATAAACATACACATCACTCACATTCATATAATTATGAGAAACGCAAATTTAGCCATTTAACTAATATACACACAAATAATGAAAACAGAAATTTAAGTGTTAGTTCAACTGTATAGCATTCTAAATTTCAGGTAGACGCGTCTGCTCCCGCTTGTGGCTCACGTATGACTGCCGCTAGGTAGGTCGACGCTCTGCCCCACCACTCCTTCCGGTGACTGCGTCGAGTAGTCATGTTAGATACTTTCTAAGTGGTACAATCGTCTTACATTGTGTGTGGTGGTGCGGCCTCATGGCGGGCCCAAATATCCTCCACTCGTACGGGGTGTCGTAGTGGCGATACGGCTTATTCTCTGAAAACGGAAAAGTGTTCTATTTATTGTAATTTTTATGCAATATATATCACTCTCACAGCTCGAAGTAAGTTTGATAAATTGTGTGGTAGGTGCCGGAAATATTCACATCACACAAAAACACAACCAGAACCAGAAACACGATTTTTCCTTGGGGAGAGAACCTGTGTTCCCGCCGGGAATAGAAGCCGATGCTTAGAAGGCAGACGCGCAGACAACTAAGCCAACGGGCAGTTCATTAATTCGTCCATAATTAATATTTTCATGCGTGATAGGGTATAGCTTAAGACGACCTTTCTCGGCTGGTGAAAGGCGATGATGCGACTAAAGGTGTAGCATGCTTTTATAGATGACATATTCACTTTATACTTGAAAATTCCTAGATGCATACAAAGGCGAGGCCTTCGTTTCCTGTTTCCACTTGTACAGCGCCATCTGCCTCACAGCGGAAGAACTACTTAGTGATCGGGGAAACTAACAGACCACCGACTAGCTCGGCCAATCACAGCCCGAGGCCAGCGATATTTAAACGACTCACCGTTTGTGTTCAACTTCCAAGTTGGGAACATCGAACAGCTGTCCCCGAGCCAAAATGACCCGGCTCGGTCGGAAATACTTTTAGGATTGATGGAGGCGCTTCCGCAGCGGAACATCCACCTTATCCACATCTTACCCTCGCCCCATGATCTCACGATGACTCACTTCCACAGAGTCTTCAAGTCTAGAGTGTTACCCCACAAAATGACTGCTAAAATTCACATCACAACGACGAAGATAGAACAACTCACTAGACCTTCTAATACTTTAATGAGGTTCGATAATTAATTAATTAATTATACATAAATAAATTTTCGATTAAGTCTTTGGAAATTACTCAAAATGGCGCATATAGGGTTGACAGTCACACAACATAATTTTGTTTCATTTGCCATCTAGAAAAAAAAAATTTTACTACGATGAAAACACATAAAAGTGTCCTGTCCTGTTTTTTATTGTTCAAGAAGTTTTCATATGTTGTAGATGATCAGATTTATTTAGCACATGGGTAGTAGGAAAATGACGGCAATGTGGGGGTTATAATAAAAAACACATTTCAGCCATTGTTCAAAATACGCGAGGCCTTTACCTTACAGAGCCACTTGTAAATTTAGTAGCTAAACAGTTTTAATATTAAACTCAAACTCAAACATTTATTGTCAGAATGTAGGCAATACAGAAGGTGTAGTGGAAGATTCAGTGATCCTTACAAACTACCCTGTTTAAGGGTGTACAAATATTATTTACCGTCCATGTATACATTAATTTAATTAGCGTCATCGTTAGTAATAAAGTGAATGTCAATAAATAAATAATTATTAAAATTAGTAAATTAAATAATTGTCAGATTTGGTAAAATTATAATTGGTATCATTTAATAGCTTTCTAACTTCAAGTAAATATTCAACAATCTATCAACAATAATCTAGCTAAATTAAGTGAAGTAAGATACAAATTATAAAAAGAAATGTTAAAGATGGTTTAGACGATCTTTAATGTTCGGCAAAGTTCCCAAAATGCTTGCTGCATTACCACGCTGTATAGCAAGGCTTATCCTCTGCCCCAAATACAAACCAGCATTTTGGTCATGTGCCGAATCAATCAGTCTCTTAGACAAATCTTTGAAAATTTCTAAAGCACCCGGTCCCCATGGGCCTAGCGTTTCAACCACAAACGGCACAAATATAAAACCTTTGTCAAGTTTGGAATACTTGCGCCGTTTGAGAGATTCAGCTGCCATAGCTGCGCCACTAGCTTGTAGCGTGGTTTCAGGAAGATGGGATGGCGCCAAAGTGCCAACACACGTGGCATCCCACACTAAAGGCCGACCCATCTTCCAAGGAATGAGTGTCATACCATCGGGTCTTTTGCCGTCGTCACGCATCAAGCCAGTTGGCTCTAAAACAGCCGCAACGTTTGCACTTCCAAAGGCACGACGTATGACATCATTTAAAGCACTGTGACGAGCTATACGACCAGCACTCTTGCTACAAGACAAACCATGGTGACCGAGGCGGTCCACTTGCTCAGTACATGTGCAACGGTGGGGAACAACGCAAGGTGAACCAATGCGCAGTGATATGGCTAACCTGAATGTGTTGTTATCCAATAAGGTTCCTAAATGATGTGACGGAAGAGTCTGCAACCAAAGACCTGACTCCCATCGAGAAACAGCTAAAAGACGTGCACGCTCTGAGAGTGAACTGGATGTATAAAATTACAAATATCTACCTTGAGATTGTATTATTTTTACCTGACGGTCAGGCCTGTGGTTGGGTTCAAAACAGTAACCGTGTGCAGGCATTAAATGTTGATTTCAACATGCTCATTTTACTATCTAACAACAAGACAAACTGTCAAATGTCATAAAAAATAATAAAAAATAATATTAAATAATATTTAATTGGTAAGTAAATATAAATGTCAATATTATAATTTTATTATTTATGTTTGACTATTATTTTTATTATTGACCTTATAATATTATGTTATGTTAAATGATATTTACCCATTTTAAATTTCAAATAATCATTCACACTGTAGAAGCAATTACTCAATAGCCATGATTTCAAACTTTTTTTAAATTTTGTTGTGAATCTCGTAAAATTAAATAAAAAATAAATTAATTAAATATAAAATTTTGTGAGCAGGATCGATAATTATTTTTGTTAAACCAGTTTTTTGGAAATTTAAAAAAATGGCGGAGATATGGGAGTTGGAAACGTAATAATTAAACGCAAGTAAAACTTAAAAAAATTACGCATTATTGACTATAACTCAAATACTAGAGATCAGATCTTGATCAAATTTCAATGGGACCACATGAAAAGCACCAGCTATCAAATAAAAAAAAAAATTCATTAATATCGGTTCTCAACGAAAGAATTTATGACGTAACTTTTGAAGTCGGTCAAAAACGAGAACATGGTCAATGTAGTCCACAGAATACGCATTATTGACGATATTTCAAGAACTACTGATCCGATCTTGATCAAATTTAAATGGAACCAATTGGAAACCAACATCTTTCAAACTAAAAAAATATGACCGATTTTGATCAAATTTATATGAGACCACCTGTGAAGTATGATCTGCCAAACAAAAAAATCATCAAAATTGATTCATAATTGGCGGAGTTATCGCGTAACATAAATACAATAAAAAACATACAGTTGAATTGAGAACCTCCTTTTTGAAGTCGGTTGAAAATAACATATGTCAGCCATTTCGAGAAATATGAATTGCGAGGTCTTCGGCACACACAGCCACTAGCAATAATTGTATGTATACTCAGACATACCTTCAAGTTCTTCCAGGGGAAGTGGTTGCGGCGGTCGGCTTGCAATCTCACCAAGTGAAGGTTGTCCACCTGCAACAAATATCTACCTTGAGATTGTATTATTTTCACCTGACGGTCAGGCCTGTGGTTGGGTTCAAAACAGTAACCGTGTGCAGGCATTAAATGTTGATTTCAACATGCTCATTTTACTATCTAACAACAAGACAAACTGTCAAATGTCATCCATATACATTGTGTAATAGGAAGGTGTAGTAATACTCAAGCATCTAGCTACATGAGTAAAGAGTCTAGCAGGCATTTCTAAATTGGCGGCAGCAGCATGAATATGTTGAATTGATGAAACTAATAATAACGTTTTGATGAATTGAAGTTTCTAAAATATTATGTCATTTGCAACCCTCATTCCTCAGCTACCGTTTTACACTACATAGTTGGACCTAGACGTCAGACACTGGCAGCCATAAAAAGGTCAAGGCCACAGATGTAACCGTAGGGTTGTTAAAAATACATACAAAAATTGAATAATAATCTTTGATTTTTGAAAGGAAAAACGTATCTCCGATTTCAACTTTCTTTCTCTGGCAGACGATACCCGAAACGATTCACATATACACCACCCATTACTACACCTATTTGTTATATGATGTATTATGGTTGACGTTCTTCCAGTCATCGAGGCAGGAAACAAACCTACGGCTACGGTCTGCAAAATCCTCCAGTTCACTTGAAACTTTTTACTACGCTACGTTCATCATACGTACTGTGAATGATTGGAACTCATTGCCTGCGTCCTTGTTCCCCGAACGGTTTAATCTGGGAGTCTTCAAGTCAAGAGAGAATAGGTCTTCTAGGGAAGCATGCTATATCTTCGACCGCATGATCACTTTCCATCAATTGTGGTCAAATGCTACCATAAAAAAACGATTTACCGGCAAAACTTCCAGTACCTACGCTGTCAAAAGATCTAGATCTCTTAATAAAACAATAGTTACCTGAAGAACAAGGATTTTCGTCAATAACCTCGTATATGTGCTCTTCATGTTGTACAGACGGGCCCCCAGGTGTAGCATCATCGTTTGTTGTTTGATTATTGATCTTGACACAATGTCTGCGAACTATTAAACAAGTCACTATACTAAAAAGGGCTACAGAGTTATATAATGAGAGAACTTGTCAAGACGAATCAAACGAGCTCAGTAGGTTTATCTTGTTTAGTTCAGAAGTTCCTATGGCCATCTATTGTCTCTATCATTAGACCAGCTCCATAGTACCATACATTGTATTGTCACCGAAGATACTAAGTACAGCAAATTTGAGTCCAATTGGACATCGGGAAGTGGGTCTAATTTAGCTTGCAAGATATGATCACAGACCGGCAAATGGGTGGACAAGGGACAGGTGAAACTAAATAAAAACTTGAAAAATAAAAAAACTCAATTGCTTAAAAATTTAACTTACATTTTTATAAATTTTCGTTAATAAGACCTTTATTAATATGTGGCTTTCTAGAGACCAAACGTGAGGGCTGATTTTAATGATTCTTAAACAAATTAAACAAATGAACGCTTTTACACTCACAGCCCCACACCAAGTTCAAAGACTTTTATCGTGGGTGCCGGAAACATTTACATATCACACACATACAATCACACTTAGAACCAGAAGCACAAATCTCCCTTGGTGAGGAATAAAGTGCTCCTACCGGGAATCGAACCCAGGACCCACGACGCAGCCCTCTGCGCCGTGGGTCCTGGGTTCGATTATGTAAAAGTCTCTACCCTTACAGACTTGCCCACCACGCCAACGGGGTCCGTCAACCGATTTGTCTTTAATCTTGCACGTGTTACTAAAGACATGACATAATTCAATATGGCGACTGCCAGACGCCTTGGTTAGCTACCATTCTCACTTAGATTTTCATTACTTATAGTAAAGCTGTGATAAAGTACTTATACAATCGTAATTGGTTTTATTTACGAACACGTGTTGAATAGAAAATGTTATTTGATGTTTCACGCAGTCATGTTTTTTGTTTTACTAGATTGACGTGTTAATTAGGAATTTAATGAATACTAAGTGATAAAAAAAACAAACCGCACGCTATTGGCTAAACTGATTTGTGACGTCAGTTCACACATTTGTGATGTATGTGATTGGTCACCATTCCTTGACAGCCATGATTTCGGATGTCACAGAAAAAACATCAAATTGGCCACGTTCAAAATGTTAAATTGGTCTAACCTGCTCGCATTATTACATTTATTTAGATATAATTTGTGTATTAATATTTTATTTTTACATTATCTTTTTTAAAACATTGGTTTACCTTTAACGACCAGAGCTGCTGTCAGTATCGCCAGTACAATTGCACCAACTATTCCACTGCAGATGTAAGCAAGCGTATGCACTGAAAGTGTTAATTAATTAAATTAATGAAATATGGTAATCATTTAAACGTAAGCAAAGCTTAAAAAAACGGCTTCACTGCTCTATCTTCTGAACCTTTTATCAGTTTAAATGAATTCAATGCGCATAATTGAGGATAACTCAAAAACTACTGGTCAGACCTTGATCAAATTTAAATGGGACCACATAAGCACCAGCTTTCAAATTAAAAAATAATTTTCCAAATCGATTCAGGCGTCTTCGAGTAATCGGTGAACATACATAAAGAATTGGATTCCGAAGAATTGAGAACCACCACCTTTTTTGAAGTCGGTTAAAAAGATTTTACGGTTTATTGGCACAAACAGTTGGGACTCATTTAAAGTATTTATTATTTTAACCGACAGTTCTTAATAAGTTGTCGCAAAGTCTCAGTTCGGGCGAACTACTAGTAAATAAATATTGTTTTTAACGCTTGCGCTGTAATTGCGAGCATTGCGTGATACCGCCGCGTGCTACTACTTCTCTATAATGAACCTTGTTACTATTATTTACAAGCGTTTATTTAACTTGCAATGTATGTATGTCTATCCGGGTGGAATCTTGCAACGGAATTTTGAATCGGTTATCTTTAACCGATTGAGTTGAAATGTTGTATACACGTTTAGTTTGGATCACAATGCATGGTTTGCTGTGTGACGTCATTCTTAATCCAACATGGCGGAACACCCAAAATGGCAGGCAAGTTATTTTTAATGCACTCCTACAATTATATGGATATAATATATTAGTCGTACCTAGTGACCGACCGCTCGAAGCGCTTCGCTTCTACGTTTATCATGCATACTGCGAAGGAGTGGAACTCAATACCCGCGTCTTTGTTCCCCGAACGGTATAATATCAGAATCTTCAAGTCATGAGTAAATAGGTATCTTCTAGGCAAGCATACTACATCTTCGGCTGCATATTCACTTCCCATCAGGGGAGATATTGGTCAAATGCTTGCGTGTATTGCATAAAAAACTCAAGTTGACGAGCGCAGAGCATAGCGTGCACGATTTTTGACAATTTCAGTACCAAACTTTGGGTGGCACTGAATTACAATGGGCATGACGCCTTGTGTCAGGCGAGAGTCTCTTATCAATACTCAGTTGCATAAAAAAGTATTAGTTATTGTCACTCACCCTCTGTGACCTCATCACTCTTCACTGTGACTTTATCACTTATATCTGTGCCCTTGTCACTTTCCTCTGGGATGTAATATATATATTTTGTTTTATACCTTCGAAAGATACGTTTTTTTTTTAACATATACTTCACACAAAAGGCGTAAGTTCCATTGTCTTCTTCTTCAAAATTATTTATTATAATATTATTCGCACGGATCATACGAAAAGCGCTAATTTTCTTATTTTCTTCTCTTTTGAATGAAACAGCACCTGAAATGAAAACAAACAAGTCATGATAGCGCAGTCGTAGTAATCCTGCCTCCCGATCGCTGGTGGCAGTAAATCATCAAAGATAATAAAATCAGGTTGATGGCGGATGAAGATAATTTTCCTTTATGAGAAAATTCACCAGCGGAAGCGGGGAAAGAGGGTGAAATAAACTTATGCTTGTTATTGGACAATGCGGAAGAAGCGACAGCTGCGGAAATACCAACAGTTACTACACATTGTTGATGCTTCAAAAGGCATGCTGTTTTCGTGAGGGGGGCAGGCAGTAGCAGTCAACTGGTTGTTATGTGAAAAAAAATAAAACTTCATGATAATTTTCGCTCTCACTCCAAAAATCCAATAGAATTTCTAGTAAAACTTAAACCACTAGAAATGTATTTTTTCTGGGCTAAATATACATGCTATGTATTAGTTCCGCGACAACTTATATATAATACTAGCGGAGCCGTTACGTGCGCAATGACGTCATCGCCAGAGACGTCAAAGTCGAGGTGGTGGGGGAGTTCGTGGCCCGTATGGCGCGCGGCATGTACGACCGCGCCGACAACGGGCCACACTCCCACTTAAGAAACATTGCGCCGCAACACCCGACGTAACGGCTTGGCGTGCACTCCCTTGCCACATCGTCCCGAAGGACGACGACGAATAGAGGGCAGGAATCGGCACCGAAAATGAGGCAACACTACCGGACAAGACACCAACCCAGGAAAGGTCGTGAGAGCCCCGGATGGGCAGACCCGGGCCAACTGACCCTAGACGGCCCAGGAGGGTGACTCCGACTGAGTACGGACATTAAAACGAACCCAACAAGAGCAATTAAATTGCTCACCAAACTCCCTGGGAGTAATTACTCCGCCCAGCTCAGGCAAAGATAAACAAAATCAAGGCCTAAATTGGTTTAGTTGGTGGGCCACACCAAGAAGGCAAGTGGAAGAAAACACGACGCGGACCCCTGCAGCGCCATCTGCCGGGCTGATTTGTGAATCTAAACCATCCAGGGCGCCACCCAAATGGATACAAAAAAAAATCTTTCACTTCGGTCCAGTTGTTTAGGAGGAGTGCAGTGACATACACACGTACAGTAGAATTATATATATAAAGATGAATGAATATGAGAGAATAGTAATAATATATAATAACAACGCCAGCAGGCAGATCAAAGTTCAAATGTAGAAGAAGTTATTAACGGCTAAATTTAAAATATCATTTGAATTTATATCCTCCTTCTTATGTTAGTCGGTTCAACACGTAGAAGAACTTACACGCATAATGTGCCGGATAACGTAGTAACTACTAGTCAATCTGTGACCCGTCGCTGTGTTGGGGATATAAATCTAACGATTTCTATTAGATTGTTTGTCCAAATTATATGCAATAACTAACTAACTTTTTTATAACTAAATAATGGTAATTTTTTGTAAAACTAATGAAGGCCAACATTTTTGCCACACATTGTATTCACTTATGTCAGCAGCCAATTAATTAATTGTCCGCCGACTTGTCTTACTGTTATTCCAATTAATTATTATTATCCCAATTTTAAGCAATTAACCTCAAAAGATTTTCTCTATTAGGCAAAATGTAGGCGCGAGGTCTCTGTCGGCGCGTACTACTAGTGGTATAGGAAATACTTACTGTCACAATTTGCGTTAACAGTTTCGTGTTTTCGTACAGGCACGTAGTGTGTTTCAGTTGATCCTGAAAAATAAATATATATATGTATATAATTATATAAATTGATGCAATATGACACAACGGAGTTTTGCCGCGAGAGTCAAAAACTGGCGTTGTTGATTTTGTATACATTTCCAAAACCAGTGATTCTTCGAGTGTTAATGAGTAATAATGGTCGCCGCGCTGCCGCCGCCAATTTCGTCGAACCGTCGCGCGCCGCGCCGCCGCCGCCGCCGACGACGATTTGTGTCGGCCGGCGCGGCGCGCCGAATGTGTCGAAATACAAATAATAATACTAATATATTTTAAATTTTAAAAGCTTAATTTAAAATATACAATTAAGTGTTTATTAAATATGGTACATTTCACAGTGTTCGAATCAAGGTACATGTGTTGAACCCGCGCAGATGGAACAAGCTTGCTTTTCCGCCTTTATATCACTAGTTCCATTAGATAGTAACCATTGATGGTACTGGTGACACTACTTTGTATCTCTAGTACCATCAATGGTACTAGACACTAGGGACACTACTTCAAACCATTATATAGGTAGTACTTTAGCACTGGTCACTTGAAAATACTTCCATAATTGTCATTAGAGCGTAGTGATTATTTTTAACTACCCGACTACGGCGAAGCAAAAGGAAAGTTTATGTTTTTTTATATATTACATCGTATAACAGGACAAACTATTTTTCGAAAAGTTAGAAGATCATCGCTGTCCGATAATATTTTAATTTTAAAAGATGGAAGTTAGAAATAAAATGGTGTGTTTTAAGTCAGACATTCATCAGTCATTTGAGGCAAAGCAAATTCCGAAAGCGCACAACCACAGGCTGTTTTAACCGACTGTCTATCAAAATAAGGAAGAGGTTCTCAATTCAACTGTATTTTTTATGTGTATTAATAATTACCTCAGAACTTTTTACCAGAAGAACCGATTTTGATGTTTTTTTTATTTGAGAGCTAGTGCTTTCCATGTGGTCCCATTTAAATTTGATCTAGATCTGACCCGTAGTTTTTGAGTTATTCTCAATAATGCGCATTTAATCTGATCAAGGGTCCGAAGACAAAGCAGTGAATTCGGTCTTTTTTAACTTTGTTGCGTTTAAATTATTAATACTAAACTTTCTCCACCAGTTGTGCACCACATTTGCCGCAGTTGTATTTAATTATATTCCAAGCAATCGACAAATAATTAAACGCAAGCAAAGCTTAAAAAAACCGACTTTACCGCTTTATCTTCGGATCCTTTATCAGATTTAATGTATTAAACACGCATTATTGACTATAATTCAAAAACTAGAAATCAGTTGTTCTATGGGACCACATGAAAAGCACCAGCTTTCAAATAAAAAAATAATCATCAAAATCGGCTCACAACGAAAGAAGTTATGAGGTAACTTTTGAAGTCGGGTAAACCAGAATATCGTCAAAGTACGCATTATTCGTCACAAAATAAACATTATTGACGATATTTCAAGAACTACTGATCAGATCTCGATTAAATTTAAATGGGACCAATAAGAAAGCAACATCTTTCAAACTAAAATAAAATTTTCGAAATCGGCTCACGTGGAGAGAAGTTATGAGGTAAAACATAAAAAATAAAATTAAAAATACAGTCGACTCGAGTACCTCCTCCTTTTTGGGAAGTCGGTAAAAATCTATATAATTATGGAACCTGCTCGCAAAATTTCACGAGAATCGGTTGAGAAATGCAACCTGTAGAAAAGTACAACCGGATATCCGCCAAACACACGGAAGCTATGTGCTTGCCTACCAAGTATAAAAAAAAGCAATTGTGCCCGAGCTGAAACGGAGCGTCTCCGTTTCGGCTCGGGCACAAAGTAACGTATTTTATTAACTTAATACATACCTGATTCAACGTCTTTACTATCATTTTTATTACAATTTAATGTAATAGTTACGTTTCCCGTAATTTTTCGTTTATGAATTGCGCAAGTCAGCTGGAGCCCGTCGTCATCTCTATCCGTTGTAATTTTAAGTTTCGGCGAATAATCTTTCCGACCGGTAGAAAAGCCATAGCTATCTAAAAACAAAATTCATTTTTTATATTTTGCCAGCTAGATGACCCGATAAACGAAAGTAATCCGAAGAGACTTATCCCATACAAAATTAGCTACCTATTTGATGCGCGGACAAACATTTATGTCAATTGATTTTTATTTATATGTAGGTATTCTAGCTGACCCAACTGACTAAGTGTACGGCCTGAGTGCACGCTCTATTCGAGCGTCGGGCGGGGCGGGGAAGAGCGGTCGAAAGCGCGTTCTTAAAGTGGCCTCAGTGCACGCTCAGCGTTTGGTGGCGGTCGTTTGTGTCGATCATGGCGTCTGCGTCGTACGATATTATTGATATGTATTTAGAAGAACATTTGTGGCTTTAATTTAATTATGAGTCAAGACAAGGTCCTAGTAACATTGTGAAGCAAAGAAAACAATTTGGAGAGTTTTCTACGTTATTTGAAACATTAAGGGTGAATGAAGATAAATTTCATATATAAAGAATGCGAAGATAACCATATTTCAGGTTTATTTTGTATTTCTGAAATTATTTCTTCAAACGACATCCTTCAAGAACGCTCGTATCACCGCTGCAAAACACAAACTGGTTTGAACTTGCACGCGACGCCCCGCTCGACGCAAACAAGCCCGCTGCTGCCCACGCTCCGCTCGGCCGGCACTCAGGACGGCCACTACGGGTAGCACGTGTTTAACATGAACGCTGCACGCCCCGCCCCGCCCGACGCTCGAATAGAGCGTGCACTCAGGCCGTACACTAAGTATTATGACTTGTTGCCTGAAAACATGTTAGGGCTGTAAACATTAACACCACACATAAAACATTGACATCATACCCAGAACCAGAAATACCCCGAGAGGAGAAAACTTGTGTTTCCACCGGGAATCAAACCCGCTGCTTTGAAGGCGAACGCGCACCCATATAAGACAGCGGGCATTTCCAATTTCAAATAAAACCCGCCCGGCGTTTTCGCCCGGGTAAAAAACATACACAAACAATTTAACATTCACAGCCCTACACTAAGTTCGATGACTTGCGTCGTGAGGCCGTAAACGTCCAAGTCACACACAAAAAATTCACATCATACCCAGAACCAGAAACACAAATTTCCTGTGGTGAGAAATTTGAGTTCCCATCGGGAATCGAATCTGCTTTGAAGGCGAACGCGCATCCTACTACGCTACGAGGAGTTTAAAGTTAAAAAATTACTCACCTGGTGTCGCCTGGGTAGAAAATAATGAAAACCATACATTCACAGCGCCACACTAAGTTCAATTATTTGTGTCGTGGGTCCGTAAACATTCACATCGCATGATCACACACACAATATTCACATCAAACGAACCACAAATTTCCCGTAGGGAGAACTTGTGTTCTGACATGGGAATTGAACCGCCGGATTACGCAATAACAGCTAATGAACTGTGACCCGTCGCAGTGTTAGCGAATGAAATCTATCAATTTCTCCTAGAATATTTGTCCAAATTAATAATAATAACGCTTTCACACTCACAGCCCCACCATAATTTCGATGACTTGTGTTGTGGGTGCCGGAAACATTCACATCACACACACAATCACAACCAGAACCAGAAACACAAATTTTCCTTGAGGAGAAAACTTGTGTTTCAGTCGGGAATCGAACCCTATACCCCTTCTTAGAAGGCGAACTCCACCCAACTAAGCCAATGAACAGTTCAAATCATTTATAATTTATAATAATATTGAATTTTATTTCAAATAATTTATAGTTACATTATTAATTAATTAATTTATGCAGAAACTTATAGAGCAATATATCCTCACCAAGATTCCCTGTCTCGGGAGACTATTTCTCTTCCAAACATTCTTTAAATGATTTGAAAATATTAACGTAACATAATAATGCTGTTTTGAATAATGTGAGTGTTGCGGGTGGTGTGTGTGTGTGTGTGTGTTTGTAATTATATACAATAAAGGGCAAATTGTATATACATGAACAATATAATACGATGGAATAGTGTTATTAAATAAGGATTTAATTGAATGCCTGAAAAGGGCAACAAAACCGAGGCTGCTTTTTTTCAGTTTTTTTACAAAGAAAAGTATTTTTTCTCAGCCAAATATACATGCTAAATATATGCTGTTGCAGACTTTTTTGTAAAACTCATAAAGGCTAACATTTTTCTTTACATTGTATTCATAAATGTCAAACCGTTGAGTCAGCGTACGCCGATAAAGCGGCAATTTTTTCTCCGACGTACGAATATTATTGTTTCGAACTAAAAACTAACTTTTATCCAAATAAAACATAGCCTATGACACTCAGGGATAGTATTATAGTATATCTATTAGTGAAAGAATTTCCAGAATCGGGTCAGTAGTTTCAAGGATTACTTTTTACAAACAAACAAAGAACAATGGCGAAATTTTAGTTGGCCTATGTTTGATCGTATTTAAATGTGAAATTAACGAAATTCACTCAAATAAATTACAAAGATTTACTAAAACAACAGAAAAGGCAGACGAAGCCAGGTAAAAAAATACACATTAAAAGAAACAAAACGATTACTTTCCACCATTTTTCATTTTTCTGATTTTGTCTATACTGTGGTTATATAATAAGATGTTACCATGTCCATTGCCTTACCCTAGTGCATCTCTATATTCCTAAGCCGTAATGCTAATGCTTATGATGTATCCATAAAACAAAAAATACTATGGTAACTTATGTATGAACCATCAGCTGTCTAGAATCCGTCTGTCATTCACAGGTTTCTAAAAATAGCTGCGGTTGCTATTGCAGTCATCGACATTTAAGGGGAAAAAGCAAATGTCATGGCAATACCAAACTGTCGTATGAATGACGTTTTCACTTTTGACGTTTGTTTTTTTTTTCTTTTTTCTTTTAATATTAGCTTCGCAATCTCGTGCATTTAGCCAGTGTCAAGTAATAATATATTTCAAGTTTAAACGTAGTGGTGGCTCTTTGGAATGGGCTTTTATCACGAATTCACGACTGTCAGAACTTTTGACGTATTCAAAAAGAGATCGGCAAAGTGTGCTGAGCCATAACCTACAAATATGTTTTGTTTAATATCTTAATAACTAGGCCTTCTAAAACGACAATTCTTTTAAAATGAAGCTCAGAAGGCAACCGGCCTTACGTAAGATATATTTTTATCTATATACGATGCTATTTTACTTCAACTAAAATGATGTATGGGAGTTCGCCATTGTTCTTTTACCTCTTTATCATATTAAGTATAAGTATAGAAGTATAGATGTGAAAACAGAAGATATCTGCCTTGGTTGGTAATGAGGACTAACACTTTTTTTCTAGATATTGCATTTTACCTCCATGCACCGTCTCACCTGAAGGAAAGTGAAGATACGACCGAAGATATAGCATGTCTGCATAGAAGATACCTATTCATTCTAGACTTGAAGACTCCCGGATAATAGCGTTCAAGGATCAGACGCGAGCAATGAGCTCCAATCCTTCGTCGTACGGATGATAAATATAAAAGCAAATCGCTTCAAGCGAACCGTGGGTTAGTCAACCATAAATGGATGACGTTTGAGAGAGTCTTGTTTTTAGATGGTATAGGGAATAGGGGATACATTTTCATCCCAAGATAAATTTGTGTTTGAATTATAAAGTAACCACGTTTTTCGATAATTTAAAAGTATTATAAATAAAATGAACGCTAAATAAACGCTGTCACACTCAAAGCCCCGCACTTACATTAAAGACTTAGAGCAGGAAACATTCACATCTCACGTACAGTCACATCCAGACCCAGAACCACAATTTTTCCCTTGGCGAGGAAAGCTGTGCTCAGACCAGGAATCGAACCCAGAACCCACTGCGTAAAAAAAAGAAACTTGCCCACTGCGCCATTTTGGTCAAAATCAAAATCGTTTATTCACATGGGTTTTCTTTTTCTACCAGATTCGTAAAATGACAGCCATCTCAAGAACAACCCGGGGAGAAACTCGGCGGAGCATTTTTTTTATTAAGTATCTTTTTAAACATTATTAAAATACTAATACATAAATTATATTAAACTTGGTACATATTATATCTATATTATGTAGTCGCCAGAAAGCGCTTGAGCAGTTTGCCTCCATGCATCCGTGTCATTAATATAGTCAATCGTTTTATAATAAACTTTCTTAATTAATGCCCGTTTTATTACAGATTTGAACTTTCCCAGTGGTCTTATTCTTAGTTTTATTCAATATGGGGGCGGTAAGGCCTGCACTGACGTCCCGCTTGGGGTGTATTGTGCATTTCCCCCTGCCAGGAACTACCCCATCCACCCCAGCTCCTTAAAATAACGGAGTATGGTTTTTGGGTGCTGGCATAACTGTTCCAGTGGTGAAGTTGTTGTATTTGTAATTGAATTTTCCCAGTGGTAATTCAGTTACAATTTTAGGAATTTCATCGAAAAATATAGCTCCATTTGCCATAAACGATTTATTCGTTTACGGCTTAAGAATGTATTTCTCTTAACAATTTACAAATTCACTTACAGAGAAACACAATTATAAAACTAAAATATAAGTGGTGCCGGTAAGCAAGGTACAACTGAGATAAATTTAAAAGTAATCACTTAAATAACATTATTTAGTACATCTAAAATTAAATTGTTAGTACCCACATTCAGATTTAATATATTAATAACGTTTGTATAGCTACCTATTTGTTATTAGGGTTCCGTACCCAAATGGTAAAAACGGGACCCTATTACTGAGACTTCGCTGTCTGTCCGTCCGTCCGTCTGTCACCAGGCTGTATCTCTAGAACGGTGATAGCTAGACAGTTGATATTTTCACAGATGATGTATTTCTAATGCCGCTATAACAACAAATACTAAAAATAATATAAAATACATATTTAAGGGGGCTCCCATACAACAAACTTGATTTTTTATAGATAATGGTACGGAACCCTTCGTGCGCGAGTCCGACTCGCACTTGGCCGGTTGTTTTATTTAGGTAGGTAACAGTGTGCAGCGCGGGATTCACCGGAACGGCCGCACTGCGTGTTTACTAAGGCTTACGAGTATGATACAGTAAAAAAAAACCTTACATATATTAAAATATTTTTATAATACAATTATTATTTCTCCGATATTTAATTTGAAAGTATAAATAAATGAAAAACCCCTTAAAATATGAATCTTTTTTGTATGAAGTTTTGCTTATATAATCTAAATGCGCGCTATTTATTGCATTGTCTAGTATTAAGATTGTGTGCGTCGCTTCCTAATTTATATTTATCAATATTGTTGTCGTCATAATAGTTTTCGTATATATAAGTGATTTATAACTTACCAATCCATTTAAAATTGCCGAACTTGCTCCTATACTTATGACACTTCATGGATATTAAATTACCAACATCATAATTTATGTCAGCGCCGTCTCGTAAAAATTCTGAGGAAACTAAAATACACAAAACAAAACAATACCAATCAATATAAAATAATTAAATGCAAGCAAAGCTTAAAAAAACCGACTTCACCGCTTTATCATCGGAACCTTGATCAGATTTATTGTATTAAACACGCATTATTGACTATAATTCAAAAACTAGAGATCAGATCTATATCAAATTTATATGGAACCATATGAAAAGCACCAGCTTTCATATAAAAAAATAATCATCAAAATCGGCTCACAACGAAAGAAGTTATGAGGTAACTTTTGAAGTCGGTTAAACGAGACAACGTCAAAGTAGACCACAAAATAGGCATTATTAACGATATTTCAAGGACTACTGATCAGATCTTGATCAAATTTATATGGGACCAATTAGAAAGCAACATCTTTCAAACTAAAAATTTTTTTTGAAATTGCTCACGTTGAGAGAATTTATGAGGATTACATAAAAACAAAAGAAAATAATGTCGACTTGAGTATCTCCTCCTTTTTTGGGATGTCGGTAAAAATAAATAGACGATACCATTTTAACAAGCATAATGATTTCTATTTTTTTCCAATTTGGCAAACTTTTACCCACCATCTTTTTCTACACCTGATGGTAAGCGACGATGTAGTCGAAGATGAAGCAAGCTTGCCTAGAAGATGCTTATTCACTCGAGACGTGAAGTCTCCCATATTGTACTCATCAGGAAACACTGACTTAAGGCAAGGAGTTTCCATTCCTTTGCGGTTCGCACAATGAATGTGAAAGCAAAACGCTTCGTCTGCATTTGTGGAATGTCTACCATATAGCGGTATTACTTAGCAGTTTGTCTGCTTGTCTGGTGCTATTTTTTGATTAAGTATTACATAGACGAGAAAAGTGGGTAACGAAATAATAAAAATAACAGAAATTCAAAAAGTGGGCAAAAATCCACATTTTGTTTGAATGGCTAGAAAAATAGACAAAATCAGAAAGGGAGCAAAACAGACGGCAGCGCCTTGTGTTCCTACCGGGAATCGAACCCAGCCGGTGGTTTAAAGGCTAAAGTGTACCTAACTACGAATTTATATCCTCCTTCTTATGTTAGTCGGTTCAAAACGTAGAAGATCTTACACGCGTATTGTGCCGGATTACGCAGTAACTGCTACTCATTCTGTGACCCACCTCTTTTACCCTCAAATAAAACTAACGATTTCTCCTGGACTGTCTGTCCAAATTACATGCAATAAAGGGCAAATTATATCTTCATGAACTACGTAGGACGATGAAATAATAATTTTGATAAGGATTAATATTGATTACATAAAAAATCCAACAAATCAGAAGCCGCTATTTTTTCAGATATTTGACAAAGAAAGTATTTTATCTGAGCTAAATATACATGATAGATATATATTGTCGCGGACTCTTTGTAAAACTAATAAAGGCTTATATTTCTGCCATACATTGTATTCACCTATGTCTAACTGTTTAGTCAGCGTACGCCGATAAAGCGGCAAGTTAGCAAATGTTTGTTGTCTTACGAATATTATTATTCCGAACTGATAACTAACTTTTATCCCAATAAAACATAGCCTATGACACTCAACGATAGTGTAGCTATCTATTAGTGAATTTTCAGAATCGGATCAGCAGTTTCACTTTTACGAACAAACAAACAAACTTTACCTATTCATAATATTATAAGTAATAAGTATATAAGTATAAATAATATATATGGCTCATACACGCCATCGGTAAGTAGTGTAGGGTACACAACAATTTTCACATTAATTGATCATAACAGTTATTCCTGATCATAAGATCAGTTGCAACTAAAATAAGTTATATATTATTCTTCCCAACTGATCTTAAGATCTTAAGAAGTTGGTATAGAACCGACAACTGGGCAGAAAGAAAATAAAACAAAAATTAAAAAAAAAGAATCATGCTTACCAAGACCCCCTCTATTCGTGTATATTTTAGTATACATATATAGTTTTTTTCCATGCCTTGGTGTTACTGCATCTGAAAAACATATAAAATAAATATGAACGTAACAATAAATACAAGCAAGTAAAGAGTCCTGGACGACATAATAAACCAAGCGAAGCGAGCTGTCTAAGTTGGCTTGGGTGGTTCAGCATTTGCCCGTCCATCCGTCCGTCTGTCAGAGGCATCTGGCGTCTAAAGCATACAAGAGAATAATTTCAAATTCTCAGAGAATATGTAAAGCTGTGGCCCGAAGCCAGAAAAGGCAATTAAAATGAAGATAATTAGGCAATTAAAATATAATAAATGAAAATTTATTTACCCTACACGTAAGCCGGGAAGCAAAATATTTTTTATTTTTTTATTTACCCTTATTTATCATTGAAAAGAACTCTGCAAGTAGACTACGATAGATACTAGATGTAGTGTTTCTGAATATATTATGAATATTGTAGCATTATAATAATTGTATATACACTAATACACAAACATACATAATACATACAATTCACTGTCTCGAGCGCACCGCGTCAGTCACACGAGAGCCTTGAGCGAGAGTAGACGCGTGTAGGTAGTGTGCGTGTTGAGCCTGTGTTACACTATGCAGATAGGAAACTACAGATAATACAAGTGGCGACGAGAAAAAAGGTAAGTACCTACTTATTGTAACGTTCTAAAATACAAACAGATGTAGGTTAGCATTGTGCCTAGAAAGTGACGAATTTTTTATGTAAACATCAAAGTACCAACACAAAATAAAAAAAATGTAGTAGATTATGATAAACCTAGGTTATCATCACTGTTGTGCCTAAATTAAAGACGTATTACAAAAGAAAGTAAAATTAACTTCCTCGTTACATGCTGATTTAAACAAAGCATGATTTTTTTTTTCAAACGTTTGCTGTGGGTAGATCGTATTTGTCGTACGTATCGATGTAAGCAAGCGTAATAGTAGTAATAAAGTAATGATGAGTTTAAACTTATTTTACTAGAATAACTTTTAGGTAAGAACGGTTCTGACGGGAAATAGAGAATCGATGTACCTCATTATCACCATATTATATTATTTCAAATCGTAACATATACAAGTGTCGGTAGCTAAGTTAGCTGGTTTCATAGGTTGTCTTAGTCTATTTACAAGTGATCTATGATAGTTGTAATGTCGATTAATTAAGTTCTATAATGATATGATTATGACGCGCTTCTTTTGTTGTTTTATTTACGTGTAATATACGCCAGAGATAATAAATCGTGGGCACTACATGACCACTTTTGGTAAATTATATAGTCGTTAGAAATCGCGTAATGAGTATTGAATTCATCATATATTATCTTAAATGGTACATACTAGTTGTTACATATGGGTGGGTATATAATATACCACAATTAAGTAAGTACCAAGATACCAAATATTACATTGGTTTTTGACTACAAAAGTGAAAGTAACATCATTAGTTGAGTTTGGGTACTATGGTATCACCATTAAATTGGAGTTTGGGTGCTATAATACCACCATTAAATTGGCGTTTGGGTAGCATGATACCACCATTAAATTGGATTTTGGGTACTATGTTACCACCATTAAATTGGACTTGAGTACTATGATACCACCATTAAATTGGACTTGGGTACTATGATACCACCATTAAATTGGACTTTGGGTATTAAAATACCACCATTAAATTGGAGTTGGGTAATAAATACCACCATTAAATTGGAGTTTGGGTATTAGAATACCACCATTAAATTGGACGTAAAATAACAAATAGTTTCAGATTGCCCCATAAATAACAATGACGAGTACACTACCATTACCGGCGTAGGAAAAGTTTGATCTCGAAGGTGATAGCACATCATTGGCGATTAGGTGGGAGAGATGGAAAAGATCTTTATTAATCTATCTAGATGCAGCTGAAGTAACATCAGCACCGAAAAAAAGAGCTACGCTATTGCATTTTGGAGGCTCAGGAGTACAAGAAATTTTTTATAACCTACCGGGTGCCAACGTCGAATCATCTGAAGCCGTTGATGTATTTAAAACGGATTTGATAAACAGGATGATCACCTTATAGATCAAATTGCTGAAAAGTGCAATTCAACAAAACTGCGCAAGAAAATTTTGACATTAGGGGACAGTGTCACTTTGGACAAAATTGTAACGGAAGCAAACACACTTGAAGTGGTAAGCCAACAGTTAGAAGATTACGGGGACAAAAATAAAAATTTGGAAATTAATTTAATTAGGTACAAAAGATAATAGGAATTTCAACAAAGGCAAAAGCTATCAAAACCAGTCTCAGCATAAAAGAAAGTTGTTTTGTGGCAGATGTGGAGGCAACGATCATGTTTCAAGTAATGTGAATTGCCCAGCTCAAGGAAAGAAATGTCATTCTTGCGGAAAAAATGGACATTTTCGCTTATACTGCAGGTCCGGCAAAAATACAGAAACACAAAAAAGAAAAATCGACGACTCACGGAAGGGGGAAAATAATCAACATTATTGGAAGAAGACAAAAACAAATAAAGAACAAGATTTTGAATTCATCGAAACCGAAGAAAATATAGACTATGTTTTCCAGGTAGATAACGATGCCACTATAAAATGTATAGTCGGGGTATAGTCTTTATAAGGTAATTAAATCACTACGACCATAAAAACGAGTTAAAGTTCTATATTAATAACAGCACAACACAAGTTACAATAGACGTAAAACGTAAACAATCAATGTATTCGAGCGGTGTGCGCTTCGGGGTGGTTTCCGTAGCAAACTGGTTTCACGTCGGTGCACGGCGCGGCGGCCGGCATGCGCGCGCGCATATCTATAGTTATCTAGGTACAGAGCGCCGCACAGCTGAGTAGATGCTCGGTGCAGGTGATGCGACGTTGTTTATTATTTAATTGTAATTGTTTTACAGGACGCCACATCACTCCCTTCCAGAGACCGGCTTACGGGCGATAATAATCCGGAAACCTAACTATCCTTCCAGATTTGGTTCTACGTTCCCGGTCTGGTGGTCTGTTCTGGTCAAGGGGTAAGTTTGGTGGCGTTGTAGCTGATCTTGATTTTTCAAGTGGTTGCTGTCTAGAGCTTGGTTTTGGGGTCTCATCGAGTATGTATGCTGGCTTCAATCTATCAATGGATACGGTAAGTGGTTTTCCTTTTACTATAATTTTAAACACTTTTTCGTTTCTTTCTAGAACTCTGTGCGGTCCAGTATATGCTGGTTGCAGCGGTCGGCGATGAGCATCTTCTCTCAGGAACACGTGACTAGTAGTATTGAGGTCTTTGTATACAAATATTGACTTTTTGCAGTGTCTGGACGCAGGTTGCGGCTGGATTGTTGTTGCAAATTCCGTGCAGAAAGGACAGTGACATCGGTGGTTGTATTTGTATTTGGGCTGAAGATCTCTCCTGGTAGTCTCAGTGTTTCGCCGTATACGAGTTCAGCGGATGATGTTTGTAGATCGTCTTTGTAAGCACAGCGTATTCCTAGCAGTACCAATGGGAGGGTTTCAGTCCAGTTCTCATTACCGTGACAAGATATCGCGGCTTTTAGCTGTCGGTGGAACCTTTCTACTAAGCCATTGCAGGCTGGGTGGTATGCTGTGGTACTTTTGTGTTTGAATCCTGCCATTTCTGATAGATATTTGAAGAGAGACGATTGGAACTGGGCTCCTCTGTCCGTTATTATTTCAGACGGACATCCAAAACGTGCGATCCATCCGGATAATAGTGCTCTTGCTACTGTTTCTGCGGTTATATCGGTAATCGGTATTGCCTCAGGCCATCGGGTGAATCGGTCAACGGCAGTCAGACAATATTTAAATCCGTGAGAGACAGGCATGGGTCCAATGAGATCGATATGGACTGTCATGAATCTCGCACGTGGTATTTGAAATGTTCCTAGTGGCGAAGAGACGTGTCTTGTTATCTTCGATCTCTGACATGCATGACAACTTTTAGCCCACTCGCGGCAATCTTTACGTATGCTTGGCCATACGTAGCGCTGAGATACCAATTTTGAAGTCGCATTAGCGCCGGGGTGGCTGAGCGAGTGCAGGCTCTCGTATACTCGACGTCGCATTTCTTTTGGTACGTATGGTCGAGTAATATCTGTAGTAGTGTCGCAATATATCGGTATGTCAGTTCCAGGTATTTGAATTTTAGTCAGTTCCAGTGATGTTCCTCCGTGCAGTAATTCTTCTAGCTCCTTGTCAGCTTTTTGCAATTTTGCTAGGGCCGTCAGATCAATAGGTTGTGCGAGTTCCTCAATCCGACTGAGTGCGTCAGCGACAACATTTTCTTTACCGGATATGTGTTTGATATCGGTGGTGAATTGGGAAATATAGTCTAGGTGTCTGAATTGCCTAGGACTACACCTCTCCTTTCTCTGTTCGAAGGCGAAACACAAGGGCTTATGATCCGTAAAAACAGTGAAGTGTCGTGCTTCTAGCATATGTCGGAAATGTCGAATGGATTCATAAATAGCCAGTAATTCTCTGTCGTAAGGTGAATATTTTTGTTGTGTGGGGCTAAGTTTCCTTGAAAAAAATGCAAGTGGTTGCCATGCTCCGTCTTTTTGTTGCTGCAAAGCTCCTCCAAGTGCGGTGTCCGACGCATCTGTGACCAGTGATAGTCGTGCTTTTATGTCAGGGTATGCTAGGAGTGTTGCTTGGCACAGGCTTTCTTTGCAACTTTCAAACGCTTTCATTGTTTCGCCGGAGATGTCGACTGGGTGCGATCCTTTCACTGATCCGGTAAGTAGTGCATGTAGTGGAGCTTGGTGTGCTGCTGCGCTAGGAATAAAGCGGCGATAGAAGTTAATCATTCCCAGGAATCTTCGAAGTTCCTTGACAGTCTTCGGTGTAGGAAAAGTTCTGATTGCTTCCACTTTCGAATCCAGTGGTTTCACTCCGTCGGCCGAGACTGTATATCCCAGAAAGGTTACTTCATGCTGCCCGAAAACGCATTTTGATGTATTTATTACCATATCATTTTCTTTCAATCTGGTGAAGAGCTGGCGTAGATGCTTTTCATGGCTTTCCTCATCTGGGGAAAATATAATAAAATCATCCAGATAACAGTAGCAGAATTCGTCGAGTCCACGAGTCATTTCGTCCACAAAACGTTGGAACGTTTGTCCTGCGTTGCGGAGTCCATAGTTCATAAATGGATATTCATATAGTCCGAAGGGTGTCGCAATTGCGGTCTTGCATATGTCCTCTACCGCGACTTTAATTTGAGTATAGGCCTTCACTAAATCGATGGTCGTAAATATGTGGCAACCAGACAGGTTATGAGCAAAGTCATATATGTGACGTATGGGATAGCGATCTGGTATCGTTCGTGCGTTCAGCATACGGTAGTCACCACACGGTCTCCATCCGTTGTCTCGCTTGGCCGCTAAGTGTAATGGAGATGACCAAGGGCTGCTCGACGGTCTTACTGTTCCATTTTTCAGCATGGCTTCAAATTCCTGTTTAGCAATCTTCATTTTGTCAGGTGCAAGCCTTCTGGGGGTACAAAAAACTGGAGGCCCAGTAGTTGTTTTAATGTGGTGGACAGTGTGATGAGCTGGAACACGGTCTGTGCCAGATGGACGTGTAATTTCTGGAAACTCTTGTAGTATTTTGTAGTATTTTGATTCTCCTGCCATTGTCTTCACCGAAGAGATGGTGACAGAAGAAGATACTAATCCTGCTGGCGATGCAAGTGTAGTAGTGTTGTCGATGAGTCGTTGATTTCTGATGTCCACCATTAGATTGTAGAATGACAGAAAATCTACTCCGATGATCGGCTTCGTGACATCTGCTACTATGAATCGCCATGGGAAGTCACGGCGTAACCCAAGATTTAGTTCTAAGTGCGCGTACCCATATGTAGGGACATAAAAATAATGCTAGTCCCATTAGCCGCGTACAAATTGTAATCCGTCTTTGGTCTGGGCTTAAGTGCAGTTTTCGGGAAAACACAGAGATCGCTGCCAGTGTCAACGAGAAACTGCGTCTTCGTCTTGCGGTCGGTGACAAATAGGCGACCTAGTGTGCAGGGGCAATCGTATGTCGCCATTAGCGACCGCCCGAGAAGTTTTCCTCCTTGAAATCACAGGGTTTTACGCATTTGGTTGATTTTGCACCGAATTTGTAGTGGTACCAGCACGTTGGGAATCTCGTGTAATTTGTCTGTGATCTTGATCTACTGCGGTGGCGTTGATGGTCGCGTGTATTTGAGCGCGACCTACGACCTGCCTGCATGGTGAGGGCTTCAACTTTCTTTGTTAGCTCCGAGATTTGCTTCGACATAAGGTCTAGTGTAGATCCCGGTACGAATGAAGCAGCAGCTACTTGCGGCGTAGACGTGACTATGTCCATGACTGCATCAGCTAAGTCAGCGAGGCTGTTAAGGTCAGATCGCGGCTGGGATGCGATAGCCGTCTGAACGTGTGTAGGAAGCCGACTAGTCCAAATAGTCTTTAAAAATTCTTCCGGTACTTCTGTACCCGCCAGGTGGCGTAGGTGGCGAAGAAACTGAGATGGACGTCGATCCCCTAATTCTTCATGAGTCAGCAGTTGTTTCACTTCCTTTTCTCTGGATTGCGACAGCCGTTTTATTAGTTCCGACTTCAACGTTTCATAACTGGCGCCGGTCGGAGGTGCGATAATAATATCTTTAACTTCTGCGGCATAACGGGGTTCCAATTGTGAAATGACGTAGAAAAATTTCGTCTTGTCATCCGAGATCCTGGAGAGTAGAAAGTGTCCTTCCACATGTGCGAACCACACGGCCGGCTCATCCGGCCAAAAAGGTGGTAAGCGTACACCAACTCGAAAAACGTCCGACGGCTGGGAGTAAGCCGGAGTGCTCGTATCGTCATGTTGTTGTTGTTGTTGCGCCATTTAGAGTCCACAGGTATTCACTGCATAGACGGGAGTCACCAGTATAGTCTTTATAAGGTAATTAAATCACTACGACCATAAAAACGAGTTAAAGTTCTATATTAATAACAGCACAACACAAGTTACAATAGACGTAAAACGTAAACAATCAATGTATTCGAGCGGTGTGCGCTTCGCGGTGGTTTCCGTAGCAAACTGGTTTCACGTCGGTGCACGGCGCGGCGGCCGGCATGCGCGCGCGCATATCTATAGTTATCTAAGTACAGAGCGCCGCACAGCTGAGTAGATGCGACGTTGTTTATTATTTAATTGTAATTGTTTTACAGGACGCCACAGGGGGAGTAAAAATCGATATGCTGATTGACTCTGGATGTAGATTAAACCTTATAACTGACAAAACGTGGGAAGAATTGAAAAGACAAAAAGTACATGCGTTTAACCAAATCAAAAGACCAGCAAAAACTTTATTAGCGTATGGCAGTAACACTCCATTGGCAGTAGAGGGTTCATTTGAAACTACATTTGAGGTTGATGGAAGGAAGGAACTTACGACCATATATGTGATTTCGGGAGGTACTAGAGATTTGTTGGGTAAAAACACAACGGTTCGTCTAGGTGTACTGAAACTTAGTATCGGGATGAATCAATTGGAGAAGGCATCTTTTCCGAAATTCAAAGGCGTTATGATAGAGATTCCTGTAGACGATTCTATAAAACCTGTATCCCAACCATGTCGCAGAGTACCGATTCCCATAGAAGAAAAGGTCACAATGAAAATTAAAGAATTACTAGACAGCGATATAATCGAAGAAGTGCAAGGCCCGTCTAAATGGGTTTCACCGATAGTACCAATAATGAAGGGTAACGGTGAATTACGTTTGTGTGTAGACATGAGACGTGCAAACGCCGCTATAATGCGAGAAAACCACCCCTTGCCTTCTATGGACCATTTTCTGCCTAAAATGAAGAAAGCCAGATACTTTAGCAAACTGGATATAAAAAATGCATTTCACCAAGTCGAAATTCACCCTGAATCCAGACATATAACAACGTTTATAACCTCTAAAGGATTATAAAGGTATAAAAAGTTAATGTTTGGTATTACCTGCGCACCGGAACTTTTTTAAAAAATCATTGAAAAGATGCTGATAAACTGTGAAGGGGTCGTCAATTTTATTGATGATATCCTGATATTTGGAGACAGTGAAGAAGAACACGATGCAAGACTAAAGAAGGTCCTACAAGTTCTCAATGAAAACAATGCCGTGCTGAATAGCAGCAAGTGCATTTATAAGACGCAGGATGTGAATTTTTTGGGTCACAAGCTTACCCACGAAGGAGTAAGACCTCTCGACAAGTATGTTGAGAGCATCATGAATTTTAGGATTCCAAAGAATATAAAAGAACTGCAAAGTTTCTTAGGACTCGTGAACTATATCAACAAATGGATATCTAACTTGGCTACTATGACTGAACCTCTGAAACAACTGCTGAGGCAAAAGATGGGCAAAAGGGATAGTTTAGAAAAACTGTGGTCTAACGAACAGAATAAATCATTTCAGAAACTCAAACAGATGCTAACGGATATACAGTCGTTAGGGTATTATGATGTCCGAGACAGAACACAAGTGATAGCAGATGCCAGCCCTGTCGGCCTCGGCGCTTTACTTGTACAAAATGATGCAAATGGCCCTAGAATCATTGCCTACGGAAATCGAACCTTATCAGACTGCGAGCGCAGGTACAGTCAAACTGAAAAAGAAGCACTGGCATTAGTTTGGGCAGTCGAACATTTCAACATCTTTTTGTTCGGAAAGACTTTCGATCTAGTCACTGACCACAAGCCGTTAGAAATATTGTTTGGGCCTAAGTCAAAACCATGTGCGAGGATTGAACGGTGGGTTCTGAGGCTACAATCCTACACATTTAAGGTAGTATACAAGCCGGGCAAGACAAATATAGCTGATCCCTTGTCACGGTTATGTAACTACCCTGATATTCCGCCAAAAGGAGTAGACCAACATGTGCACCAGGGTAGGCCAGTCGCTATACCAATGAGTAGCATAGTGGCATATTCAGAAAAGGACAAGGAGATCTGCAATGTGAAAAAAGGTGTGTATCAAAACGACTGGGATGACTCGATAAAGAGTTTTAAATTTTTTGAAAATGAGTTGTGTTTCCATTGCAGTATTTTACTTCGTGGAAATAAAATTGTTATACCCCAACAATTTCGAAAATGTGTTTTGGATGCTGCACATGAGGGTCATCCTGGAATCGAAGCCATGAAGGGACGTTTAAGAGCAAAGGTTTGGTGGCCTCGCATTGATAAAGATGTAGAAAACTTAGTGAAAGCTTGTAAAGGTTGTACGTTAGTTGGTTTGCCAAATCCACCCGCACCAATGAAGAGACGCGAATTGCCTGCGGCTCCATGGATAGATGTCGCAATGGATCTCATGGGACCACTGCCAAGCAGTGAATATATTTTGGTAGTAGTCGATTATTATAGCCGATACAAAGAGGTTAAGATCACTAAAACCATCACAAGCTCACAGATTATTAAAATATTAAAAGATTTTTTTAGTAGACTCGGATATCCGATTTCTATCACAGCAGACAATGGCAAGCAGTTTGTCAGTGAAGAGTTTCGATCTTTCTGCGATGAATGCAATATCAGGCTATTTAGCACTGTACCATATTGGCCTCAAATGAACGGTGAAGTCGAAAGACAAAACAGAGACATTCTTAAACGCCTTCGTATCAGCCAGATCGAGAAAAAAGACATAAAGGAAAGTTTGTGGGAGTATCTACTGATGTACAACAGTACGCCGCATTCTGTTACCGGAAGATCACCATCTGAGCTCTTCTTTCAACGACAAAGTAGAGATAAAATTCCATCTCTAGGAGAAATAAATTATAGACGAAACGATTCGGATATTAGAGATAGAGATCAAATACAAAAAGAAAAAGGAAAAGAGTATGGAGACAGGAAGCGCGGAGCAACTGGATCAGATATTATAGAGGGGGATAAAGTTTATGTAAAAGCAATGGAAAAATCGAACAAGCTTGCTACAAATTTTAATCCAACGCCACATGTTGTAGAAAGTACACGTGACGGTGACTGCACTGTCCGTAATAGTGAAACAGACCAAAGATTCAGGAGAAACGTGATCCATTTGAAGAGAGTAGAAGGCGAATGGACCACTGTCCCTACAGATAATAATGAAGATGAAATAAATCTAGAACAGGATACGGAAGTCCTAACTGTATAGTGATTTATGTAGAGATAATAAAGTAGATTTGTGATTGAAAAAATAAAATTAAACTTTAATAAGAAAGGGATGCAGTGTTTGTGAATATATTATGAATATTGTAGCATTATAATTACTAATAATTGTATATACACTAATACACAAACATACATAATACATACAATTCACTGTCTCGAGCGCACCGCGTCAGTCACACGAGAGCCTTGAGCGAGAGTGGACGCGTGTAGGTAGTGTGCGTGTTGAGCCTGTGTTACACTATGCAGATAGGAAACTACAGATAATACACTAGACTAAATGCATATTGGGAAATAACAATTTAGTGGGCCACCAAAGTCACTGTTTTTAGATCTATTTTACCACAAATACTCACTAGCCCTCCCTTTCATACACAATAATCACCTGTCACTCTTACAATCATACATGTTTCACGGAAATTACCTGAATATAGTATTATACAAAGACACTTTACAGTTATTTATATGTACAAAGTTTTTAATTTTTTTATTACACTGCTACACACCATAACCTACACAAAAAATGGCAATGAACCTTTAGATATAGAAAATTATTTCCAACAGATTAATTACTTACACTATATTGAAATTACTATTATGTATACGTAGATAAAAAAAAAACAACAACAAAAATTACTGTAAAGAATACCTAACAATAAGCTATATTATGTGTTACCGGAGAGGGTTGCTGTAACCCAGCTATACAGGCTCTTAGGAGACCTAGTGCTGGGGACAGAGAACAAAGGTACATAATATCGCAATTATTACTCACATAAATATTTTATCCTTAATCAATATGTACCAAACACTGTTCTTCCTGAATAAATAACTTTTATCTTTTTATCTTTTTTATCATTTTGTCCTGGGCTCTAAGTATCTCAAAAATGGCTTCATATTTAAAGCTGAAACTTATGTAAAATATCCGTTATATCATAGTAGAAATATATAAGTAAGTTATCTTCATAGAGTGGTACCAAACGCGGCTTGTATGTGTTCACGGCCGTACGCACGTGCCTCAGCACGCACACTATGATAACTTACAGACCGGCGAAGCCAACACGAGCCGGGGCCGCCCCCGCGTGCGTCGTCGACGTTTGGCCGTGTTCGCGCCACGAGCCACGGGCGCCGCGCAGTTTCCACAATCGGACCTATTGTTATGTTACTCTACGTGTTTATTCAATTTAATAGCTATGTAGGTTTTTGAAGTGAAAACTTCTTTAGGCGTGTTGAGCCCTTTTTAGGTAAACAAAAATCATGGAACTCGCGTCATCGTCACCGACGACGGCCAAAATTTGTTATAATGGTTACCCAAACCTGCCCTGCGTGTTTTTTTTGTAATTTAAGTAAAAGATTAATCTCTTACCGGGTAGTAGACAAGAACATGCTGCGAACATTGATTTATTGAAGCCTACTTAGCTATATTAGTTTTCCTTTTAACTTCGTTATATATACTACTACCGTGATTTCTTTTCACATATGCAAAACAACATTTTTTTCAAGATTTTGTTTTAACTCTGTCGGCGTGGCTTATATGTATATTCATGCAAATGAAATCGTATCTATTTTACGACCACATTTTGTACTGTTTTATTGTACCTACTTGTTGGTTTGTTAGAATATACATTTTACATATAGGAACCTTCAAAAGTCGGAGATAGTGACAACCCTGCGTTTTCGTCTAGAGTAGGCATTTGAATCTCCTACGGGCCTCGAGTTATCTTTCTTACTTATATATTTCTACTATGGTTATATACTGCACTTGAACAGCAAATACAAATTATTATTTTAAAGATGAGTTATAAGAAATTAACCTCAAAACTTTTTCTAATAAGGTCTCAGATCGGGGCGAACTACTAGTTGTATAGAATTACAAATTACAATGCCACATCATCACTTTCCATCAGGTGAGATTGTGGTCAAACGCTTGCCTATCGAGCATAAAAAAATACAAATACAACATTTGCATACCCCGGATTAATAATAAAATAAATAAAAAAATAAATCACCTCATTCGTGACATCACGCGGCGTTATATTGTTTATTTCTTGTATTTTGTTTTGTGCTTTGTCTTGTTTTTTCTTATGTAAATAATGTAACGTCGCGTGTTGTCCCAAATAAATGTATTTTCTTTCTTTCTTTATTTTTTATTAAAAAAAAACAAGTCTATCATCAATTGGAAATACTTGTATAACCAGACCGCCGATTATGTTCTGCTGATAACAATATTTAATTAAATTAAAATAAAAAATATTATTCAGCGATAAAATTTACAATCAGTTACATTTAGAATAAGTATATATTGGTAAAAGCTCTTCATTTTAAGAATAATTAAACGCAAGCAAAGCTTAAAACAACCGATTTCACCACTTTACCTTCGAAACCTTAATCAGATTTAATGTATTAAACACGCATTATTGACGATCACTTAAAAACTAGTGATCAGATCTTGATCAAATTTCAATGGGACCACATGAAAAGCACCAGCTTTCAAATAAAAAATAATCATCAAAATCGGCTCACAACGAAAGAAGTTATGAGGTAACTTTTGAAGTCGGTTAAACGAGAAAATCGTCAAAGTAGTCCACAAAATAGGCATTATTGATGATATTTCAAGAACTACTGATCAGATCTTGATCAAATTTAAATGGGACATCCATAAATTACGTGAGGTGTTTAAGGGGGGGAGGGGTCGAGTCAAATCTCATCTAATCTCACGTTGGAGAGAGGGGGGGGTCTCGGCAAATATCACGCAAATTTTTTTCTGATTGAAACAAAAAAAAATTATACAATTTTGGTCCATTTAATCCAGATTGTACATGCTTAAGATTTAATCTTACGCGTAATCGTAATACGATTAAGATCATTCACTAATTCGTTCGAAAGAAAATGATTTCATTAATACTTCGACGTTATAACATCTACTGACTGTCAAACCACCATATTTGTTAGCTCAATTTAATCTGAATTTACGGTACAGTGTCCGTTGTTTCCGCGCCACTGTCAGCCGAACGCGCGACTCGATGAACGAGAGCGTACGAGCTGAGTGGCAGCGACACACGGACAGGTTGTAACCTGCTTTGTTTATTTTTGTAAATGTTTTACTCGACTCAGTGCATGCTCTATTGCTCTATTGTTAAATTTTTATTACACTTATAATTAAACTCTCAGCAATATTGATTACTAGTCTTAACTAGTCGCAAATAAAAGCACGAAGCAATTTATTTTTTCTGTTTACAATAACAATCCAACGCGTAATTTATGGACGCCCCCTTATGAGGTAACATATAAAAAATACAGTCTAATTGAGAACCTCCTCTTTTTTTTGAAGTCGGTTAAAAAAATTAAAACTTGCTTGTATCTAAATAGTTCTTTACTTTGGAGGAATGTTTTGACAGAAATGACAGATTGTGAAAAAATATATGTTGTAGGCAATAGGTATCTTTGTTTGCTCGTAAAACAACCTATAATGTTATTCTTTTCTAGCTTTATCTATATTAGTAGTTCGCGCCGAACTGAGATCTCGCGCCACATTTTGCCTAATCGAGAAAAACGTTTGAGGTTGTATGCTTATAACTTTTTTTCTTACCAACAATTGCTTGATTTCTGTATTTTTTGTTCCAGTACAGGATATAATTGATATCATACGTAGGTTTCAGGTTTTAATGTGAAGCCGTTTTTAAGATAGACCCGAGGACAAAATAGGTCATAATTTGGTGACCTACCAAATGTTTACTTTCCAACATAGTTTTTTTTTTTAAACCAGTTTTCGTACTCTACTTGCAGAGCTCTTTTCAACGACCCCACAAGGGTAGATAAAACAATAAAAAATATCTTGCTCCACGCTTACGTGTATAGGTGCCCCTTTATAATTTTCATTTATATCGTTTTAATTGTAATTTTTGGCTTTGGGCCATAATTTTACATAATCTCTGAAAATGTGAATTCATTCGCTTGTATGGTTTAGAAGCTAGATGCCTGTGACAGACGGACGGATGGAGGGACAAAGTGCTGAACCACCCAAGTCATCTTAGAGATCTCGCTACGCTCGGCCAATTACAAGCTTTTTTTTAACTTGCACTGTATGTATGTATGTATGTTTGTCCGGGTGGAATCTTGCAACTCAATTTGAAGCAGATATCTTCAACCGATTTAGCTGAAATATTGTTTTCACGTTTAGTTTGGATGACAGGCCAATTGGCCTCGATTCTGATGTACACTCACTAAATTAAATTTAAACTATCCCTGTCTCTTACAAAATAAAACACAAGACAGAAATAGCATGCATTTTAGTGCTGTCACGCTAGTTTATCAATTAAAATATGAACAGCAGAAGCAGAAAGGCGCTTGTTTTTAGTTAACACCAATACAACACATACTCGACTGAGCTTGCATAGACCTCTAAGTTCTGACTAACTTGACAGCACAGCAGTATGCTATCTCTGTCTTGTGTTCCTATTTTGTAAAAGACAGGAATAGTTTAAATTTAATTTAGTGTGTGACATCAGAATCGAGGCCAATGCATGGTTAGTTGTGTGACGTCATTCTAAACCCAACATGGTGGAACACCCAAAATGGCGGACAAGTTATTTTTAATGCACTCCTACAATATGGGTATCAAATGAAAGGGCATGCTGAGAATTACTCGAAAAATAAAATGACGTCACTCGAAATCCGGTAAATATGGCGGACTTCTAAAAGCTTGTATTTAAAAAAGTTTTTCTAAGATATTATTTAGGTACCTACTATCTACCTTAGAATATATTGTTGTATTCAAGGCACATAGTGCCTATTGTTACATGTCTGAAATGAATTGAAATGGTTTTTATTACTGCAGAAGTACTATTACATTGCATTATATACGCCTAAAATATTTACTATTAGGATTGTAGTATCAATATAGTACAAAATACTTTGCAGGCAAACTTATTTTTCTAAAAGTCCATATTAATCAGTTTGCTGACTCGGCAAAGCTGAGGCACTAGTAATGCTGAGTCTATCAGGTTCTACATCTATGGTTCCTCTGCCGGTAGAAAGAATTAGGGGTAGGTATACGTCAATGCGAGCACATTTTTTAACCACAGCCATGAGCCAGTTATCCCCCTTACACATTTGCACTTAAATGTGTATATTGCATATTCATTGTTTTTATAGTGTTAAGGAGTTTAAGGATTTTAAATTAGTCTAGATATTATGGTAGACATAGACATTACCATTTGCACGTCTGCTTGCAGACTGAATATATTGAGTCACTTTTTACATTAAGATCTTATGTACATGTATTCAAGCAAATAACCGATTTGATTTGATTTGACGTTTACGTAAGGGCACGCGTGGCAATCTTCGACTTCTTATGGTTTTATTCAAATTTAGTGAAATCGCGCCTCAAAAAAAAATAAGCTGAAGAATAAATTTGTTTTGTAAATGTGCGTATATTATATAACTTTCACGGTGTTTTGATGTAAAATGGCGGAACGAAATGGTTACTAAAATACAAATTGATGTTAGTTGCATGATATTTGATATTTTTTTCCTTTCTATTTATGAACGTTATGAATATTCTAAGATGAAGGCATCACTTATCGTATCACACAGACTACGACGAATATTTTTATTTATCTAGTATTATTATGAATGCCGAGTAAAACGGTTACAAAACACGTTTTAGATGAAATTCTGGTATCGCCACCTTAACTATAGAATAATACTAATTGTGTGCGATGTGAATGTGTCCGGTACCCGCGATACAAGTCTTTGAACTTAGTGTGGGGCTGTGAGTGTGAATGCGTTTGTTGTTTGTCGTTTGTTTAATTTACAAATGTCGTAACTGAATTGTTTATACTTACCAATAAAAAGAATAAAGATGATAAAAAGTTTCATCTTGCGGATCGAAACGAATCTTTTCAAACTATAAGAAATAACACAACATACGGAAATACGGACAGAAACAGTTAACATGCAAAACCATAAATCAATAATGTAATGTTTAGATCAATTAACCAAATTAAAGCTACGCTTCGACATTAAATAAAAACTTATGATCGTTTTAAATAAGTATTACTGCAATATTCCATTTCGAATAATTAATATATGTAATTACAACAAAATAAACTTCAATCGTGGATTAAGAACCGATTCGTACTAAAGACAATAATTCAATATTTGAAATAATCCTATAGAATTTTAATCAAGGGTTTGGATACCAAATGAAGGAAAATTTAATTATTAATTTCATATTAATCAGTGAATCATAACATAGCGGTGGTTAATTACAGGAAAGTATTTATAGAAGGTAGTGTTTGTTGTTTTCCATTGTGACTTCGTTGCAATTACATATTTGTAACCAAAACCACAATAAATATAAATAGTTTGGTTCATATAACTTAACTAGCCGTGCCCCGCGGCTTAGCTATTATCAAGTTAAAAAGTTGCCTATGTGTTAATCTTAGGTATAGGCTATCTACATTACAAATTTAACCCAAATCCGTTCAGCCGTTAAAGCGTGAAGAGGGAACAAACATTCTTACACACTTACACACAAACATTCGGATTTATAATGGAACCGCTTTGATCTTATATAAATCTATTTTTTTTATCTTATTCTTTGTAAGCCGAATTAAAAAAAAGGGGAGGAAATTCGTTGAATTTTTTTTTATGTACGAATGTTTCTATATATAGTTTGTGTATGTTTAAAATATATCATTATTATTTATGTAGGTTTTTGTATGTATATTATGTATCTAATGTTAATAAGTATGTATAAGTACATTTATTAATTTAAATACGTGTCGAGGTACACCACCGTCCCTGTTTGTAATATTTTTATCATCTCCCTTTGGTTGTCTGGAAGAAATCGCTTTGAGCGATAAGACCGCCCTTTGTGCTCCTATGTTATATTTGTGCGCGCTCGGATGTTTCACGAAAACGCACTTTTTCTGGGTTAGAGGTTTATTATAACTTGTACAATTGATTTTGAGTACATTTAGGTATAAAATTGGGGGAAAGTGGCGCACATGCGCTCTCGGTGAAGGTATCGGGCGAGTGGCGGCGGAGGCGCAGGTTCGACCGGCGGCGGCTCACGTCTTCCCGTCTCGGTGGTAGGCACCCCCGCGCTCGTCAGGATTATAGCTGGCGTAGGCGCGAACATCCTCCGCGGCGTTGAAAGCTGTGCCTTTCAACATGTCTTTGTTTGATGTGGATTTGGTGTAGATTCAGGATCAAAGGTGGCTGATGTTGGTAATAGACATAACTTGTTCACAGCTCGTCTCACGGTGCCCTTAGTTGTGTAGACGTCTGCAACGCGAGTGACTCCATCTTGTCCAGGATATAATTTGGTAATTCGACCCATTCGCCAATGTAGCAGCGGCATTAAATTGTCTTCTTTTAGTACAACGAGATCTCCTTCTTGTAGGCCGATGCAGTCTTTCCTCCATTTGGATCTATGTTGTAGTTCTGCCATAAACTCGCGGCGCCATCGCTCCCAAAACTGTCGTCGGATTTTCTCAATGAGTTGGTATCTGTTTGGTCTAGTAGTACTGACAGGTAACGACGGCAGCGACATTAAAGGTCGGCCAATTAAGAAGTGCCCTGGAGTCAAAGGATTGATGTCTGTGGGATCAGATGAGATAGGGGAAAGTGGACGGGAGTTAAGGATTGCTTCAATCTGTGTGAAAAGGTTGGTTAACTCCTCAAACGTCAACGGACACCAGCTTCCCTTATACCCCCGAAGTGGGGTGAATAGGCGGGACTAAACATAAATTTAATGCCCTCATTCGCTGCGTAGTCTGATACTGATTGACGACTGGCTTTTAAAACCCTGCCCAACTCATTGTTTGCTCCTACGAAACCACCACCATTATCGCAATAAATGATATAAGGTTTACCACGACGTGATACGAACCTGCGCAGACATAATATGAAAGATTCAGTTCACAGGCTACTTAGAACTTCAAGATGCAAGCTTTTCACAGATAGGCAAACGAAAACACAAAGGTAGGCTTTTGTAACGCGATTCCCTTTACCCTTCTTAGACGATATCATGAATGGTCCCGCAAAATCGATGCCGCATGAATTAAATGGAAAGTTGACATTAACACGGTCACTCGGTAAGTCACCCATTATGGGTTGTATAGTCTTACCGCGCAGTCGGGTACAGAGAACACACTGATTTATAATATTTCTAGCTAAATTTCTGCCACCTAGAGGCCAGAATTTCTCACGGAACGAAGACAGCATAAGCTGTGGACCGGCATGAAACAAACGCATGTGTTCATCTTTCATCATCAATTTAGTCAAATGGTTTTTAGAATCAAGTAAAATAGGGTGCTTTTTGTCATAATTAAATTCAGACTGTTTCAATCTACCTCCTACTCGAATCAAACCGTTCGTGTCAACAAATGGATTTAATGGCAACAGCTTACTTTTGTTGTGTAGGGGTTTACTTTGTCGAATATTTGATAAATCTTCTGAGAAAGACGCATACTGACTGAGCTTAAGTAAATCCGTTAAAGAAGAATTGAGTTCATCTGTGTTTAAAGGGCCGGTCAATCTTACTTTGTCACGTTGACAGTTATTTAAGAAACGCAGTACATATCCATATACACGTTTAAGTTTTAAAAAATTAGAATGATTTTCAAATTTTATAAGTGTGTTCTTCTCTGAGCCTTTCCCGACCGACACAAGAATTTTGACTTCGGATTCAGACATATTTTTATCACTAGGCGAAATGTGGGGTTGAGTGGGCCATTCTGAACTATCGTTCTTAAGGAACGAGGGTCCCTCCCACCACAACAAAGAAGATTGCAACTGTTGTGGGTCAACGCCTCTAGAACCTAAATCAGCAGGGTTTAAATTGGTTGGAGTATGTTTCCACTCGCAAGCTTGGGTAAGTGCATTTATTTTATTGACTCTGTTGCGAACGAAGACTGGTAGGGCTTTGCTTTGTGATTTTAACCAACAGAGCACTACTGTGGAATCAGTCCACATATATTTGTATCTGACATTACAAGGAATAGCATCTAAAACCTTTGAATACAACTGAGCTCCAAGCAACGCGGCGCAAAGCTCCAAGCGTGGAATCGTAAGACTTTTTATAGGCGCTACTCGTGTTTTAGCACACAACAACCTAGCTGTTACGCTTTTATCGTTTCCACAGGATCGCATATAGCAACTACTCGAGTAAGCATCGACAAATATGTGTAGGTCTACCGCGCTTGTGTCGGGAATGTCACTCAAAACGTAACGAGGTAAGGTCATATTCGACAAATGGTGCAAATTGTTAATGAAGTTAAACCTTTAATAGCAAATAATTAATAATATTAATTTTAATTAATAATTTAGCACTCCACAAAGCTTGTAATAACATTTTTGCTTTTACAATACAGCAAGAAACCCTAGCGGATCAAATAGCTTACAAGCTGTTGAGATTATAATTCTCTTGGTTACATTTGGATTTACTATAATATTACTAGGAAATTGTAAGTTGTCTGATTTGGGTGACCATTTTAGACCCAAAACATTAGTATTAGCACTAAAATCTAGGCTATTACAAGTATATGTTGTGTCATGAAGAATTTGTGGTCAATTTGTTCGAAACTTTCTTAATGGAAATCCAGCGGATTTTAGCACTTCAGTCACATTTGTGTAAATATGTTTTAGTTCATGTTCTGTGAAGCTACCTGTGTTTAAATAGACCATGTAGAAATGGGATTTCATTGTTATGGCTATTATTGGATTTTGATACTCAACTGCAAGTTGAACAAGACATCTTGTGCTCAAAATGGCGCAGATGCTGTACCTTATGTGACAGTGTTTAATTGTATTATTTTGATATCTTCGCCTACCTGATCTCTCCACAGAATGAGTTGTAGATGGCGTTGCGAATAAATTTTCTCGATATCTGCGGTAAGTACTAATTTGTATATTCGAAACCGAATGAGAATTGAAAACAAGTCACTCTGCACTACTGAACCTACAGCCTGAATATCATTTAAAGATTTTGACGTGCTTGTTTTTGCAGAGGCATCATGACCGAAAATCGACCATCAGGTAAGCGTTGTGTATTTTTTATAAAATGCGATTCGCAAAAGTGTTTTTCTGACGAATACATATAGTCAAGAGGCAATTTTTCGACCTCCCAAAATGTTTTAATTGAGTCGTGGATGTCTTGAAGTGACACCGATGATTGGCTTTGCACAAAATTGCAGTTTACTTTATTTATTGTGGAAATGTCTCCGATTGGCCCTGTTACTAACCATCCAAACACACTCTCTAGTAAAATAGGCTTATTTGGACCCAAACTAATTTTATTAACACCAACAATTTCAAAAAAGTGGTCCGCTCCAACCAAAATGTCTACTTCAGAAGGCTGGTAAAACGTCGAATCAGCTAAATTTACATTATCTGGAAGTCTTAAACTCTGAACATCGACGTGAGTATTGGGTAGGTTACCAGTGACCTTTGGGATGACTAAACAGTTAATATTTCTGCTGAATGAGCTATGGCATGATTGAATGGTGAATTGACATTTTTCTGTAATAGGGCAGGCTACACCGTTTATGCCTACTACATTAAGAGACATATTTTCAGAAGGTAGGCCTAATTTTTCTTTTAGGTTTTTCGTGACAAATGACGATTGACTACCAGAATCCAGTAGGATCCGGGCGAGGTGAGTAGTTTTATTTTTTGTATTAATTACTTTTACTTTTGCAGTACACAAGAGGACTTGACCTGACGACACTGCGGCTAAACTGACAGGAGCACTTACGGACTCGCTGGTTGCGGTAAGTAGCGTATTATTATTACTTTTGTGTAACATTGTGTTATGTTTTTTCTTACAGATACGGCAAGAACCCTTCAAAGTACATTGAGCATTGGAATGACCACCCCGTAGACAGTTCGTGCACAACTTATGTATGGAAACTTCATTTAATTTTTCATCAATATTCATAGCTTTAAACTTATTGCATTGGTACGTATAGTGATCCTCATCACAAACAGAACAGGCCTTTGGTGTTTGCGTAAAAGTCGCAAAAGATTTTGTAGAACGATTATCTTTGTAGTTACTATTATTATTCATTGGTTTGTGTTCAAAGTGACGACTGCTGTTTGTAGTCTCTAAAACATTAGCCCGGTTTTCGATAAAACAATTAAAATCGTCTAAGGTAGGTAGTTTAGATAATCTGCCTTTGTGTTCTTCCCATTTTCTGCTTGTACTCGGATCTAACTTTGCTGACACTAAAAATATAACCAAAGGATCCCAACCGCATGTCGGAACCTCTAATGTATTTAAAGCATTTAGATTTTTAGACACTTGATCACTTAAATACCGCAAAGCTTTAAAAGATTCCCTTTGTATAGGGTTACAACTTACCAAAGCATTTAAATGATTATTTATAAGAATATTTTTATTATTGTATCTATTGCACAATGTGTTCCACGCAAGTTCGTAATTTCTCGACGTAAACTCCAAAGATCTAATGACAACACTGGCACTTGATTGCAAAGAATTTCTCAAATAGTGAAATTTATTTATAGGCGCAATAGACTCGTTGTCATGTATAAGGCTTTTAAAAGTGTCCCGAAATTCCAACCATTTTGTATGTGTACCATCAAATGTAGGCAGGCCAATTACAGGAAGTCGAATAGAATTGTGACCATTATTGTTATGACAGCAACTTGATTTTACCGCTATATCAGAAGCATTGCAGTCTTTAGTTTTTGCTGAAAATGATTCAACCAATTCTTGAGCAAAAGCTATTTGTTTATAAAATTCTATTTCGGTCGTTTCTCGTTCCAGAATTTGATCATCTAAGTTTTCAGAATATTCCTCAATCTCAGTTTGTGTGCGATCAAAACTAGACATTAATTCTTGTAATTGGGTAACTCGTAACGATATTTCTCTAATCTCCAAAGTAGATGCTAGTGTGATATCAAAGCCTTGGTATTTTTGTAGGAAATTCTTACAAACAGTCAAACGACTTCTAAATTCGGCACGTTTTTTAATTAAAGTTTTTAAATAATCCTTAGCTTCAATTTTATCAACCGCATCCACTTTGAATGACGGTATAGGGCTTTTAGACCTAACGGGCGGTTCGCTTTGAGCCATTATAATAAAATGAGTAGGGCAGAATAAAAATGAAACGCAAATTTGTTAAATATTAGTACAATCCAGTCGCCCGCAGTACAAACCACACAGCGGCTGCCGAGCCCGACAACCGCGGGAGCTGCGTCGTGGAACAACGCGATGCGCGAGCGCCGGCCGGTGCCGCAGAACTCGCCAACAGCGCGGGCACACAGCTTACTGGGCGCACGCTACCACCGAGCTCTCGTAAACAGGGCCAACGACGGGACTCGCCAAAGGCACTGGAATTGTTTCGTAAATACTTTTAAATGCGTTACGAATAAAACTCAGTTATTGCTTTACCACAAATAGTAGCTTTAGCGATAGGTATACGTTAAAATAATGCTAAATAAAAAATACATGCTTATGTATAGAAAATAGACAGTAGGCATTACAGAAAGGCAAGCTAAGCTAAACAAGTCAGCAGGCAATTTACATTAAAATAACCTTTAACTGCGCACTTAGTGATTACCCACTTTAAAACTGCAATAGGTATAAGCTGAATGATAGGTTTATCCACTTTAGAAGGTGTTATCGCTAGAAAATTGCAATGGAATTAACTAGGTGAATATGAATAGGCGTATCGAGTAATAAGGTACAACTTAGGTACAAGATTTTAGTGAAATAGGGCCGTGCATGTAATAGGCGTGACGTACTTATAGGTATACGAAAACGGCAGGGAAGGTACGCAATAAGCTAGATACCTCCAGACGTTCGATAGAGTTAGCACTCACTTAACACAGCAAATAGATGGGAAAAATAGGAAAGAGTATTTGAGAGGAATGTAAGAGTATAAAGGAACGGGCTTACTTCCACGTGGTGATGACCTTTTGATGCGAAGAATCCTCAGGTCCTGTCACGGTCGCCATATGTGCGCGCTCGGATGTTTCACGAAAACGCACTTTTTCTGGGTTAGAGGTTTATTATAACTTGTACAATTGATTTTGAGTACATTTAGGTATAAAATTGGGGGAAAGTGGCGCACATGCGCTCTCGGTGAAGGTATCGGGCGAGTGGCGGCGGAGGCGCAGGTTCGACCGGCGGCGGCTCACGTCTTCCCGTCTCGGTGGTAGCCACCCCCGCGCTCGTCAGGATTATAGCTGGCGTAGGCGCGAACAATATTTAAGATTCCTTTGTAAGTGTTATTTATTTTGGTGTACAAATAAAGAATTTATCTATCTATCTATCTATATAATTATCGGACCTGCTCACAAAATTTCACGAGAATCGGTTGAGTAATGCGACCTATAGAGGAGAACAACCGGACATCCGCCGGACATACGAAAGCATTTTTGCCCAAGCTGAACGGAGACGCTTCGCACGAACTGCGCGCTGGGTTAGTAAGGGTTGATTCATATCGGCCTTTGGGGAAACTGGTTCAAGACTCAGGGGACCTCTCCATCGGCTTGCACGACCCCACACGCCTTGGGGAGCAAGGTCACCCCTCCATGAGCGTAGTGGCCCGGTTTGCATCCGGGCCTACCGCCGGGGCAAGATAGGGTCGCGCTAGCAGTCACTATCTTGCCCCGGCGGTAGGCCACCTCGGCGAGGGACTGCTCACGGGGTGTTTTAGTGGGTTCGAGCTTCACACACCCTGTCCTTCACCCTGGAAAGAAAGGAAAGTGTTACGCATTTTCCCCCCGATAAAACAAAAAAAAATTGAGAGGTGACAAGGGACACCCGTATAGAACGAAGTTCAATTTCCGTCTAGCCCCCTTTCGCAACGCGCGATAAGGAACTTTCGTTCCAAAATTTATTTATTTATTTTATTTATTTATTCATATGCATTACATGTACATTAGGTCATAAGACTAAACTTAGAAACTAAAGACATTCACATTCAAATTAAAAGAAACATGCAAATACCAACATCACGTGGTGTTCCCAGGCGGTCACCCATCCAAGTACTGACCGCGCCCGACGTTGCTTAACTTCGGTGATCGGACGAGACCGTGGTACGGCTTACAACTATAGCAAAAAGTGTCGTTACAACTTTTGGTCTTAATTTATTCCGTCTAGGCCCCTTTCGCAACGCGCGATTAGGAACTTTCGTTCGGTAGAGTAAATTTCCTTACATGGTTATAGACTAATTTCCTACCACATCATATTTCAGTTAGTGTCATGGATGATTCAACACCCAATTACCTATTAAACATAATTCATTTTAATATATTTAATGTATATTACACTTGTCGTTTCAAACAAATCTTACATTCGTACAATATCCCATTATACTACAGGTGCTTCTAAGTGTCGCGAAGGATTATTTACCCTCTCTATAAAGCAGTAAATACTGTGCCATTTTTGATAATCCGAAAAAAATTCGTTGGTGTGAAAAACAAAACAATGAATAAATGATACCAATGATTTTTTTGTGAAATTAAATGATTCATGCTTGTTATTTAAACTTCTTATAATTACGTTATTAATTTGTATGTTAAAATATTTCTTTAGCCGTGACGTCTAGCAAATGGAAGATATGTAGTGATCCTTAAAACTATTTTTAAATATAATTTAGTTCAGTAATTTGTAGCAAGTAAATAATTTTCTAGACTTGTTTGCATCTAGTTAACAAATATAATAATAAAGAAATAATAATTACAGTTTAATTAAGTAACAATAATTACAGTTATATTGTTATTTTGTAGTACTGTATTGCTTATTACTTTTTTAAAAATATTAAAAAAAAACCTCTATCTAAGAAAACATTATAAATAAATGCAATAATTACTTGAATAAAAATAATACACAAAAAAATAAAGTTATTGTTGGCTGTAATAAATTAATAAGATTATGCTTCTTTTTGATAAATATGTTTTTTTTCTAATCATTTGTGCCAATGGATTTGGAGATGCTCAGGGTTAATCAATCTAAGTCTATTTTGTTGAATACAAAATAATGAGGGTGTTCTCAATTTGACGGAATCCTTTTTTATGTATGTTCCCCGATTATTCGTAGACGCCTGGACCGATTCGAGAAATTATTTTTTTGTTTAAAAGGTTATACTTCCCAGGTGGTCCCAGATATTTGCGACTGACGACAGTTTTTTTTTTTTTTTTTTATTACAGACTAAGCAAACGTTTGACCACAATCACACCTGATGGAAAGTGACGATGTAGTCTAAGGTGGAGCACGCTTGCTTAGTTAATACCTATTCACTTTACTTTTGAACACACCCAAATTGTACCTTTCGGGAAACACAGACGACGGCAAAGCGTTCCATTATTTTGCTGTTCTATAAATAAACGAAGACGCGAAACGTTTCGTCCGAATGAACGGTATCTCAACCATAAATGGGTGACGCGACGCCGTCCTTCTAGATGTAAGGTGGAAAAAAGGTGAAGCGGGAACAAGGTTGTGTAGTTCCTGAGCACATTCACCGTAATGTATTTTATAGAATACCGACAGGCTTGCAACTTTACGCCGATGTTCAAGACTTTGCAATCCTACTAATATTATAAATCCGAAAGTTTGTGTGTAAGTGTGTGTTGTAAGTATGTAAGTATGTTTGTTCCCTCTTCACGCTTTAACGGCTGAACGGATTTGGATGAAATTTGGAATGTACATAGATTATACCTAAGATTAACACATAGGCTACTTTTTAACTTGATAATAGCGGGCGAAGCCGCGGGGCACGGCTAGTCTGGTTATAAGTTTTCACTTCAAATTCTCAGAGAATAAGTAAAGATATGGCCCTAAGCAAAAAAAACGCAATCAAAATAATATAAATATAATATAATAATAATATAAATGTCAATATAGGCGCACCCATATACTTAAGTAGTACTTTGTTTTTAAAAACAAATACAATAACGAAACGTTTTAAAAAATTGTTTAAAAAAATTATAAGGAACTATGAAAGTAAAAAAACTGTAACTTGATGTAGGGTACGGTAGCGAGGTTGCAGTGTGAATTAAAGATGTTAATTGTTTATTATAACTTTCACTGTTTATTGTTCATGTAAAATGTTCTTAAAGTATGTTCTTATGTTAAATGTTAATGAATTGTTAATGTTAGGCTGAATGCACCCGTGTGCCGCGGTAGCCAAAAGTGCACTAAATCCAAAATAATAGATATTTAATTAGTTAGGTAATGCGACACGCGTCACGGTGCAAAGTGCTGTGTAAGGTGTTCGGGTTATATCCCGAACATATTCCAGAGCACCAAAAAGATGATGATGCTGGGATGATACATGTTCATGTTAGTTTGATGTTATGTTAAAAATGTTTACAAGATGATATCAATAATAATATAAAATATAAATGTTAGTTATTTCCTAAATGTTAATAGCTTACTTAGCTTAGAGTCACTAACTTTTATCGCGATACGAGATTATGGTTTTATTTTACTGTTTTGTTCAAAGTACAATGTGTATAACTCATTATCGGATTAATTTTACTATACGCACTGGTCTGTCGATCATCCAAAATATTACCCGCACTCACACTTTTATCACAACTGTCTGTCTATTGTCGACGCACATTGTACGCTATTTTAACATACGTAGGGATTTTGCTTCCCTTTTTCGTTGACGCTATTCGAGTCATGTTTTCTTGGTTTTTGAATGGTGTCAAAATCCTCCCCGGAAATAAATGTTGACTCTCGATAAGCGCCGTAGTGTTATTACTCGAATCGGGAATCTGGTTACAGCTGTTATCAGGTGTCCTGTTGCATTTCTCTTTATTATTTAGAGCCATGTTACATTGAAATGTTTTTATTCTTCCGCATAACAACCATCCCAATTGTGTTTGTTGAGCCATCGGCTGATTTGGGGTTTCCGCTTTAATTAGACCTCCCATGACAATGTTTGCAAAAACGTCAGCTCCGAGAAGTACGTCTACGGGGCGACTATTGTTATAATATTCAGGGTCCGCCAAACTTACGTATTCTAGGTATGGCCATGCTGGTTTGGAGAATGATCTGTTCGGTAGACTTTTAATGAGATCATTCATTATGTATACGTCTGTGTTTAACGTATAGTCATTGTATAGCGACCCAAACTCAATGTTTAATAATCCTTTGCAGTTGTTCTCCTTCTGGCCTACACCAAAAATAACGCCTTTGCATTTTCTCTTCTGTAAGCCGAGCGAACCAGCAGTTTTTTCTGTGATGATAGAGATCTGGGAGCCGTTGTCAACTAGAGCTCTTAGGGTGTGGTAGGAGCCATCCGCAGCTTTTACCTTAATTAAGGCAGTCGCTAGTAAAACTTCTGATGCGTCATCTTGAGAGGCCGAGATAACTTCAGTTTCATGTTTCACGTATTGTTTTGTAACATAAACTCCGCCTGACGACGGCGGGTTCGATACACTCGCAGTTGCTGACTTCGTAAAAGCATCATGTAAAATAGTGTTATGTGGTTTTAGGCATTTACGACATGTTTGTTTTGATTTGCATGTTTTTCCATTGTGACTAAATAAGCAATTAGTGCAAATGTTTAGTTTGTTCGCTGTTTTTATTTTTTCTTCGTCATCCATAGTTAAATAACTTTTGCAATTATATATGCCGTGTTGACTATTACAAAGAGGACATTTGATATACGATACTTGCATCGATTTCGCAATAACCGGTTTGGTTTCGTTATTTTGGTTGTTCTGATAAATGTTTCTGTTTAAGTTATAATTGTAATTATTATGTTTTCTTATGTTAGGCGGCTGAAAGGTAGACATTCTCTGTGGTATACCATCTTCTTTCCTCCGAGCGGTTTCTAGGGTCGTAAATGTTGTTTCTAAAAACTCTAAGAAGTCTTTGAGAATCGGCAGTTCTTTTTGGTTTTTTAACGACGCTACATATTCCGAGTAGGTCTCGGTATCTAATTTTTGACCTAATATGTGTACGATTATCGGGTCCCAAGTTGTTATATCAACACCTAGATTTTTGATAGCATTTAGACATTCTAAAGTGGTATCATGCATTCTCTTGATATGTTGTAATGACCGTTGTTGAATGTTTGGCAGCCCTAACAAAATGTTCATATGAGACATAAAAATTAACTTCTTGTTTTCGTACCTATTGGTAAGAATGTTCCAGCAAACCAAATAGTTATCGGTACTAATCTGTAGGTGTTGAATTAGTTTATCCGCTTCCCCACGAACTTTACTCTTCAGATGTTGCATTTTTTGACTGTTTGATAATGATGGGCTGTTGTGAATAACCTCGGTAAACAAGTCTCTAAACGAGACCCATTGATCGTAATTTCCGTTGAAATTAGGGATGTCTAAAAGAGGGGTGGATTTCTCTCTATGCGCTACAGACCACATCTTTGTGTTTAAAGCCTTTTTTAAAATGTAAAACATCTGTTCGTACCTGTCATACATGTTGGAATATGTTATGTTGTCTCCCTCCAGTTTGCTTTCGATCTCCCAATGAAGAGTGTCGATTGTAGACCATCTATCCTGTAGCGACTTTAGAGCATCCTTAAACTCCCACTTCTCGGAAATAGAGTCCACGTCTATGTAAGATGTTGTCCGTACAAAAGCCTTAAAGTTTGCATACTGTCGTTGTAGCATATCGTCTGACTGGCTATTTGTACCTTGATTCAGCTTCTGTGTTGATCGGTCGTTCCGCTGCCATTGAGAGCTGACTTCTACTTCTTTTGCGTCTGTTGGGCTTCTATCCCTAGCCGCTGTTCGTGGACATATTGGTGCTTGCTCACCTGTAGAAGGGCCTGGGCTCCCCAGATAAAGCTGAACTTGCTGATTGATTAAGGCTTTTGTTGTGTCGTAAGCCTTTTTCGCCTTCTCATACGTTCGTCCAGTAAAGTAAGAGTCCGATTTACTTACTTCGTTTTCAATGTGTTCATGGTTGAATTGGAAATCATTCCAATACTCCTCCAGAGCAGCCAACCGCTTCTTAAAGTACTCTGATGTTTTTCTGTCCACGCTATCCTTCTTAATGTTGGTGCCAATTTTGACAATGTTCTCGTATATTAATGATTGTGTTTCAATCAGCTGAGCCATGTTTTATATGTTATGTTGGAAAGCTCTTGTTAGTATAATAAGGAAATGTATTACTTGTATATTCTGCTGCTCTTCTGTTGGTCTAGGTACAAAACCTCAAGGTGTATGTTATGCATCCGATGTTTGTTAGCACTGCAATCCTCCCAGTAGGTACACAAACACAAGAATGTTATTGCACTGAGTTCAAAACCTCGCGGCGGAATCACGATTTCCCGAAACTACGCGACGCGAGGCCCATTCGAAGGACCAAAAATATGTAGGGTACGGTAGCGAGGTTGCAGTGTGAATTAAAGATGTTAATTGTTTATTATAACTTTCACTGTTTATTGTTCATGTAAAATGTTCTTAAAGTATGTTCTTATGTTAAATGTTAATGAATTGTTAATGTTAGGCTGAATGCACCCGTGTGCCGCGGTAGCCAAAAGTGCACTAAATCCAAAATAATAGATATTTAATTAGTTAGGTAATGCGACACGCGTCACGGTGCAAAGTGCTGTGTAAGGTGTTCGGGTTATATCCCGAACACTTGATAATTAAACGCAAGCAAAGTTTAAAAGAACCGACTTCACCGATATTTTGATTTTGGCTGAAGCGATTTTGATAAAATTTATATGGGACTACCTGTGAAGTATAATCTTCCAAACAAAAAAAAAAACATTAAAACCGATTCATATCGCGTAACATACACACACAAAAAACCATACAGTCGAATTGAGAACATCCTTTTTTTAAGTCGGTTGAAAAGAACAATTTCGCAGGACACCTCTGTCTCACTTGAGGGTTAGATCTACCTATATCAAATTATAAATATATATTTAAATGGGACCACATGGGAAGCACCCAGCATTCAATAAAAAAAATCATCAAAATCGGTTCTCCTACAAAAATCTTACGAGACTAATACACACGTAAAAAAATTTAGAACCTCCCTCCTTTTTGGAAGTCGGTTAAAAATTATAACGAACTAGCGATCCGCCCCGGCTTCGCCCGGGTGTGATAAATGAAGAACCGCTCGACCGATTTTGTGCAAACTTCACAAACCATCTACTAAATAGTCCGAACAAAGCCTACACATTTGGTTTGGATAGGTGAGCCCGTTCTTGAGTTATAAAATAACAACGAAAAGTGGCATTGATTTTTATATATATAGACTAGCGATCCGCCCCGGCTTCGCCCGGGTGTGATAAATGAAGAATCGCTCGACCGATTTTGTGCAAACTTCACATAAACCATCTACTAAATAGTCCGAACAAAGCCTAGCCCGTTCTTGAGTTAAAATAACAACGAAAAGTGGCATTGATTTTTATATATATAGATAGAAGATAGATAGATATAGATATAAGTTTTTCTCTAATGTAGGCGCGAGGTCTCAGTTGGGGATGAATACCAGTTATTATATTACTTAATTTTCAGATGGGCGACATTTTTATATAGAAGTTATCCGCACGGGTATGCGTCGTAAGTATTATGATTATTATCTGCTTTTTACGCATCGGGCGCGGGTACGATTCCCGGTAAGATAACAAACACAAATGTTATCTACAAGGGTTTTTAAAAAAATGTGTGCATATACATGTTGAAACGATATCAATTGTACAATGGATGGGTAAGTGACTTAATTAAAATAATAATCATTGAACGAGCGAAGGGAGGTCTTTAAGTTGACTTGCGTGGTTCAGCACTATGTCCGTTCGTCCGTCCGTCCGTCTGTCACAGACATCTAGCATCTAAACCACGCAAGCGAATAACTTCAAATTATCAGAGAATATGTAAAGCTATGGCCCATAGCCAGAAATGGAAATTAAAATGATATAAATTAACATGTTAAGGGAGCAGCCATACTCGAAAGCGGGGAGCAAAATTACTTATATACTTTATCTACCCTTGTGGGGTTTAGTTGAAAAGAGTGGGACTGTTCTTGATTTGTTCGATTCATATTTATCGGGTAGGCAACAAAAAGTAGGCGTTAATGCTGTGACATCTGACGGGTCTACAGTTAAAATTGGCGTGCCTCAAGGTTCAATATTGGGACCCTTCCTATTTTTTGTGTATATTAATGATTTACCTTATATGACAACTTCGCTAGCATTAGATATTGTCTTTGTGATTAATTTTTCTTTTTAATATTTTAAGTGATTAGCAATAAGGGTGACATATTAATGTGAATAAACCCTGTTTAAATAAAAAAAGAAAAAAAAAGTAATTCTTAAAAAAATGTTTTCTTATTTTATACTAGATAGGCAGCATTTGACCGCAATCTCACCTGATGGAAAGTTACGATGCGGCCCTTCCTTGGTGGATGATAGGACATTCTTGCCCAGATGGTACCTAACTACTCTAGACTTGAAGACACCCAGATTGTACCGTTCAGGGAACAAAGACGCAGACAATGAGTTCCACTCCTTCGCTGTACGGATGATAAAACGTAGAAGCGAAACGCTTCGAGCGAACTGGACGTATGTTAACTTTAAATCCAATATAGCGGACTTCTAATAGCTTGTCTTTAAAAAAGTTTTTAACAAGTAACTTATTGATAAATTTAGAAAGGAAAAATTTTTCCTTTCTAAATTTATCACTATAGTTCTGCCTAGCATGGCTAATGCTATATAAATAAAATCAAGTAACTTATTAACATATGACACAAAACTCATACATTTAGTCATCCATGTTATTAATGCTTAATGAGGAAACAAAATCGGAAATCCATAAAAGGACATGTATATTGAACCTACATAATGTACTATAGCTTCTACCCGCGACTTCGTCCACGTAGTAGGTACAAAGGCTTGTGTTTAAACACCGCCCAAAAAAGTACCTTTTTTACTACCAAAAAAAATCTAAACGGTTAACAAAATGGATAAATGGTCACCAAATTACGTTTCCTCAAATATTATGAAATAAATCAAATTTTTTCGTATTATAAATATTTTTGTATTCATTATTTTTAAAAAAATAACCTTAACCTACTGTTATCCGATTCGGTTTTGTCACAGGAAATTCTATTTTAGGAAACGTAATTTGGTGATCATTTATGCATTTTGGTAACCGTTTAGAATTTTTGGTGGCCGTCTTAATTATACCCTATTAATAGTTAAACGCAAGCAAAGCTTAAAAAAACCGACTTCACCGCTTTATCATCGGAACCTTGATCAGATTCAATGTATAAGCACGCATTATTGACTATAACTCAAAAACTAGAGATCAGATCTTGACCAAATTTTAATGGTACCACATGGAAAGCACCAGCTTTAAAATAAAAAAATAATCAACAAAATCGGCGCACAAAAAAAGAAGTTACGAGGTAACTTTTGAGTCGGTTAAAAACGAGAACATCGTCAATGTAGTCCACAGAATACGCATTATTGAGGATAACTCAAAAACTACTAGTCAGATCTTGATCAAATTTTAATGGGACCAATTGGAAAGCAACATCGCCTTATCCGGCCTTTCGGCATGCAATACAATTAGTGTGTATGTTTGTTTTATCTTTTCGCAGTACCGGCTGTAACTATTTTGGCTTTAATTTCCAATGTACATAGCTTATACTCAGGATTAACATATATAGCCGCGGGACACGGCTAGTTACATATAGATAGTTTAATAATAAGTCCAACTATATATCCTATTAATAAGAATATTATGTACATATATTAATATTTGTATTAGTCACACGTATTGTATATAGGTATATATTATTTATATATTGTTATCCACATATAGTGCTATTTATATATTGTGTTTAATTGTATCTAAGTAGTATTACTACGGGCCAATTGCCTATATTTCCTAAAACTAAACTAAAACTATGTACAGCAAAGAACTAACTTACCTACAAGACATCGAGAACATCGTCAAGTATCAAGTAGTATTTAAGTTACATATCAGTATTTAATTTGTTTTATACTGCATGAGTTGAGAAAACCACCTACGGCAAAATATTTCTACTATCCTGCCCATCCAAAGGTTGCCTATAAGAATTTGCTTAATGTGATAAGGCCGCCCATTGTACAAAAAATATTGTTTTTCGGTTATTTATTGTTATTGTTTTTAACTACTTATTGATGTTCAATAAAGAAATATTGTATTGTATTGTATCCTAATAATATTATAAATGCGAAAGTTTGTGTATGTGTGAATGTTTGTTACCACGTATCCGTAACGAATAAACCGATTTTGATGATATTTAGAATGTAGATAGTTTACAGGCTACTTTTTAACCTTATTAACGCGGGCGAACTCGCGGGGCACTGCTAGTTAGTCATAAATGTTGCACGTTCACGACTTTCCTCTTTCGAGTCATAACAATGATTTTATACTAGACTAGCAGTGCCCGCGACTTCGTCCGCGTGGTTATTGGACTTTTAGTAAGGATCCCTATTTATTTTTGAAAATATATTAATAAATGTACTATCCAACACTGAAAGAATTTTTCAAATCGGACCAGCGGTTACTGAGATTAGCGCGTTCAAACAAACAAACTTTTCAGCTTTATAATATTATATTATATATAATATAAGTATAAGAATAGATGATTCACTGAAATCATTCCATAAGCAACATTTAGTACACAATTAACCTATTCAATGTTTTATTAAGACTTATTTGTAATATTGTATTTTGTGCAATGCCGTTCCGTACGCAGTTAAATTAATTTTAAAGCCAGTATATATATATACATATATATATATATATATATTATAAACTTGTAACATAAACGAGTGTAATTGTTTTGTGAGTGACATTGTTTTGACTCTGCAACTGTTATAGTGGTGAATAATAATATAAAATTAAAAAACAAGTGATTGACGGAACTGATGACATTTTTACCGACTTCCTAAAAAAGGAAGAGGTACTCAAGCCGACTGTATTTTTTTTTTATGTGTGTTACCTCATAACTTAGTTCCACGTGAACCTATTTTGAATTATTTTTTTGTTTCATAGATGTTGCTTTCAAATTAAATTTGATCAAGATCTGATTAGTAGTTTTTGAGTTATCTTCAATAATGCGTATTCTGTGGACTATATTGACGATGTTCTCGTTTTGAACCGACTTCAAAAGTTACCTCATAACTTCTTTTTTTGTGCGCCGATTTTAATAATTCTTTATTTGAAAGCTGGTGCTTTCCATGTGGTCCCATTTAAATTTGGTCAAGATCTGATCACTAGTTTTTGAGTTATTGTCGATAATGCGTGTTTAATACGTTGAATCTGATCAAGGTTCCGAAGATAACGCGGTGAAGTCGGTATTTTGAAGCTTTTCTTGCGTTTAATTATTTTATTCATTTTCGAGTGGCCTTGACGTTTGTTTAATGCGATTTGTGTCGCTTTAGCTAATTAATTGAAGAGGTCATATGGAAAAGTGTTTTTATGGTTTTGCAGTTATGTTAACATGATGCTGGAAATGAAAAAATTGTAACAGAGAGATATTAATTAAAATAAAATCATTTTCAAATGTTGATTCATGTTGAGTGTCTTTAGCTGAACAACATGAAGTTTTTTTATCATCTTCAGTTCAATTTTTATTTCGAGTCGGTTATGTGGTTACTATGTTGCTGGTTTACGCGGATTCACATATATCGGTAAGTACAAATAAAATTTTTGAAAGTTAGTTATTTTTTAATAAGAGAGTAGTTAATTTATGTCGGAGTTTGTCTCAAAAACAATTAAATTAATTAACATTATTTAATATAAAAATAAATCCGACTGTATAAAACAACTCAAATAAATGCGTGCTCAGGAATTACATGATATAATTACATGATATAATTTCATGATATAATTACATGATATAATTCCTCCATGCCCTTTATTCCATCTAATATCAACAAGACAAACTGTCTAACGCATCCATTTATGGTTGACATACCTCCAGTTCGCTGTTAGATGATACTATACACGACGATAAAATTGATACGATGAAATCGTATCAATTTTACCACCACATTTTATACTATTTTATTGTACCTAACTTGTTGGTACCCTGCAACCCTGCGTATTCGGCTAGAGTAGGCATTTGAATCTCCTACGGGCCTCGAGTCATCTTACTGATATATTTCTACTATGATACTACTGAGGTCGTTCTAAAAGTTGCCTTGCATATCGGCGTTCGTATTGAACCATCAGATATAGAGTTCGCTCATCGTGTGCAACCACGACATGCTGCAAATGCATCTCGCACTTCGCGCTCCATCATCGTACGCCTCAGGCAGCGTATCACCAAAGATCGTATCGTGGCGGCTGCTCGCAAGCATCGGAGCCTTAATGCTAAGGAGTTGGGATTAGGAGTGGAGTCTAATCGTGTATTTATTAATGAGCATCTAACCAAAGAAAATAAAATTTTACTAAGTTCATGCAAACAAAGAGCCAAAGAGGTCAATTATAAATTTGTATGGACAAAAAACTGTCGTATTTATGTACGAAGAAGCGAGCTTTCTCCTCCTATTGCTATAAATTCACCATCCGATCTGTCCAAAATTGTTTAATGTGTTTAACTAACTCTCAAATTAACTCTACTCAAGCCAAAAATTCGAAGTACGTCTTTTTGGTACTGTATTCCGTTAGCAATCTTATTGAAATATTAATTTTAAGTTTCATTATTATAGTATGTCATCTTAATCCCGCTGAACAAAAAGTAAGCCTTTCCAATCACACACACACAATCAAACTATACAAAAAATATATCTATGATCACCAAGTGCATTATAATTTTATAGACACGATATTTGTACGGATTCTTTGTGCATTTTATCTTAGAATGCGAAAAACAATTAAACTAAAACACTCATAGGTTATTTTAATGTTGAGTAATCGACGTTTACTATGGTATACCTACCAGCTTTGTTATTGCAATTGCCATGATGGATAGCGTAAGTAAAAATCTTGGTTACTATGGACTATTGTACCAAAATATTAGGGGACTACGAACAAAAGTTGATACATTTTTTAAAAAAAATTTATTATGTGACTATGACATAGTATTGGTTACGGAGTCGTGGCTCCATGACGGGATTTTCGATGCTGAACTCAGTGACGGCAAATTTAATGTTTTCCGAAATGACCGTAAATCATTGGGTGGTGGGGTAATGATTTAATGTAAACCTGAACTGCATGCGTATTTGCGACCAGAATGGGAAAGTGATGACCCGGAATGTATCTGGATCACCATCCCAACCTATAGCTTAGACACAACAAATGATATTCACATTGCGGTAGCATATGTTCCCTCTAACTCAAAACTTCCGTCTCGAATTGCGTCCCTAACTAAAGTTATTTCTAATGTTCAAGAGAGTCACCCAAATGATCACTCCATAGTCGCGGGCGATTTTAATTTGCCATGTATTGATTGGGCATCAAGCGAGCCCAAAATAATTAAAAAAGGACCTGTAGATGTACAGACTGCAGCGACTGAACTTTTATCTTGCTTCAGCTACTTGGGTCTCACAATATAACACTATTAAGAATGTCAGTTCTAATACCCTAGATTTGGTCCTTTCTACGTTCCCTATCAAAGTTCAAGAATCGAACTTTGCTCTTGTACCTATAGATCCATATCATCCTGTACTACATATAACAGCAACTGACGTTTTGATACCTTTGCTCAAGCCAAGAACTAGAATGAAGTATCAACTTCAACGATCAAACCTTTTCAGCATCAATCAGTCACTTTTGGAACAAGACTGGTCTTTTATTACAACTATGAACAATCTTTTTTTTTTTTTTTTTTTTTATGCCTGATAGGTAAGCATTTGGCCGCTATCTCACCTGATGGAAAGTGATGATGCGGCCGAAGATGAAGCATGCTTACCTAGAAGATACCTATTCACTCTAGACTTGAAGACTCCCAGATTATACTGTTCAGGGAACAAAGACGCGGGCAGCGAGTTCCACTCTTTCGCTGTACGGATGATAAATGAAGAAGCAAAACACTTCGAGCGGATATGAGGTATGTCAACCATAAATGGATGACGTTGGTCAATTCGTCTTGTGGTCCGATTATAGAAAGGGCAAGGGGGAATCAACTGATGTAATTCAAGTGCACACTTGCCGAAATGTAAGCGATAGAATACCGATAGGCTAGCCACCTTACGTCGATGACTGAGGCTCTGCAACTTGGACTCAACTAGCTTGTCATCACCAATGAGTCGTTTCGCTCGCCGATCAATGGAGTCAAGAGCATCAAGCTGATACTTGGCTGATCCATCCCAAAGGTGGCTACAGTACTCCATACAAGATCGGACTTGGGCTTGGTATAAATTAAGAAGCTGTTCAGGTGTGAAGTACTGTCTGACCTTTGCTAGGATGCCAAGTTTCTTTGCAGCTAGCTTCGCTCTAGATTCGACGTATGGGCCGAAGTTAAGGTAAGACGTCAGAGTGACGCCAAGCAGCTCGAGATGGTTGGTTACCGGTAGCTGTACATTTCGAAACGACGGAGCTAGATTAAAAGGCCGCCGTTTAGCGGTAAATAGACACGCCTGAGTTATGGACGCATTGAACTTGACCAAATTGGCGTCACCCCAGTCGGATACACCAATAAGACTTAAGTTTGTACGTTCCACCATCGCCTCTCTATGGGACTGGATTTGATCCTCGCCAGCACGGGCATCAGACATGTATCTTTCTACAACAGTGCTGTCGTCTGCGTACCCAAAAATACCGGGCTTGAGCAGATCGTTAATGTGCAGTAAGAACAATGTTGCAGAAAGGACCGATCCCTGAGGTACCCCGGCATTAATTGCCAATAGATCGGACGAGCAGCCATCCACGACTACTCGAATCGACCGTTCCCTCAGGAAGTCAGATATCCATTTACAGAAGTTGGGAGGAAGACCATAAGCTGGAAGCTTGCCAATAAGGCTATCGTGCCATACCCTGTCAAAGGCCTTAGAAATGTCCAGCGAGACTGCAAGCGCTTCACCGTGTTTCTCCAAGGCCTCACTCCATATATGTGTGGCATATGCGAGAAGGTCTCCGGTTGACCGGTTTTGGCGGAACCCATATTGCCGGTCACTCAAGAGGTCATTTGCTTCAAGATAGCCAAGGAGTTTCTCCCTGGAAGAGGTTATAAACAAATTCTACTTGGTTTTAAATAATTCGATTGAAACTTTTGTTCCTATAACTCGTTTTGGTGGTAGATATATTTATCCAGTTTGGTATGGCAGAGCACTTATTAATTTAATCAAAGAAAAAAGCAAAATACACGCAAACTGAAAAAAGTATAAGAATCCAAATGATTATGCTGACTTTTTAGAACTAAAAAAACGCCAAAAGTTGATACAAGAAGAATGTCACAAGTCATACATAAATTTTGCGCAAGAAAAAATAAAATCTAATCCTAAAACTTTCTGGAGCTATGTAAAATCTAAACGAAAAAATGCTACTGCCTATCCCCAACAAATGACGTATAGTGATTCTCAGCTCAGTAATCCGCTTGATATATGCTCCGCATTAATATTTATTTTAAAGGAAATTTTAGTAAACCAAATAATGGTACTAGTAGTAATACTAGTTCCTCTAGAATGGATGCTCAAGGTTTAAACACAAACTTGATACACCACATTGAAATATCCCCTGAGGAAGCCCAAAAACTTATGAATACTCTAGACATAACCAAAGGCCCAGGTAATGATAATATACCCCCTATATTTTTCTAAGATGCGCAAAATCACTTGCTAACCCTATTGCGTTACTTTTTAATAGATCATTCCAAGATGGTTATTTCCCGAACATTTGGAAAGAAGCCCACGTTGTTCCTGTCTATAAAAAAGGTCTTAAAACCTCTATAGAAAATGATAGACCAATTTCGATACTTAATGTACATAGTAAATTAATAGAAAGAATTGTTCACATAAATATTTATCCCGTAGTTTACCCATCCGTACCTCAAGAACAACACGGCTTTATGAAGGGACGTTCTACTATGACAAATTTGGGTGTTTTTATCGACTATGTAGCTACTAATATGGATGGAGGTTCTCGAGTTGATGTGGTCTATACAGATTTTGAGAAAGCTTTTGATCGAGTGGATCACATCATATTATTGCGCAAGCTATATGAGCTAGGTATAAGGGGTAATTTATTAAGATGGATGGAGTCCTATTTACGTAAACGTTCCCAAGCTGTAGTGATAGGAGGGTTTCGTTCTGATTACACAGAAATAACATCAGGCGTCCCACAGGGTTCCACCCTGGGTCCACTATTGTATGCATGTTATTTATATGATGTCCAAAAATATTTTCATAATGCGAGGTTCCTTATGTACGCGGATGACACTAAAATATTTATAAAAAACAATGATTACACCGACTGCTTAAAACTACAAGCTGATCTAGATCGGCTTGGAGAGTACTATGAAGAAGATATGGTGTAATGTTTTGGGGAAATTCAACAGAAAAGGAATCATGTTTAAGAACTCAATAGAAATGTTTAAGAGCTATATGTGGCCTTAAACAGATAGAAAGTTGTCGACCGCTGTTCGTAGAACACAAAATTCTTCCCTTACCTTCACTATACATTTATGAATCGTGTTTGTTTATAAAATCAAATGAGCAATACTATATCAAAAAGACTACGTCAGACCGTTTCCAAGCAAGAAGAAAATACAATATTGTAACAGCACACCCAAAATGTACAAAATACAAAGAGAGTGCATTTTACAAGCCAATTACAATTTACAACCATTTACCAGATAGGATTAAGAAAATGAATACAATTTTATTTAAAAAATAATTATTTGATCTCCTGATTAGTAAATTCATTATACGATTAAGGATTATTTGGATAAGAAATTGATTTAATTACTTTTTTAATTATCTTTTAATCTATTATACCAGTTGATGACATTGTTCCACTCTTTTCACTTAAATGAAATGAAATGAGTATATTTCACACAAAATAGAGTATACATATTGGTCTTGATGGTTGAATCGTCCTTCTATTTTGCCATGTGTTGGCATGTGAAATTACATGTTAAATTAATATAATGACAATATTAAATTAAATTAATTATATTATATTAAATGTCAATAAAATAATTAAAATACAATGTCAAAAATAATAATAACGAGTTAAGTAGAAATACAGTTATTGATTTTAATATAACATTACGATGTCAATCCAATTTAGTATTTAAAAAAATCTTTCAGACAGTAAAAAGTCTTGTCAAGTAACCACGACTTCAGTTTTTTTCTAAACATTCCTATAGGTAGGTCTTTTATTGCCTGTGGTATTTTATTATAAACTGTTATACACATTGGGTAGCAGTTTTTTTGTAATAATGTGGTCCTCGGTACTACATTTAATACTAGCCTTTCTCCACGCCTAGTGTTGCGTGGGAATATATCCGAGGCTTTGGTGAACAATTCAGGATGAATTCGCACAAACATTCCTATTTCGAAAATGTACATACAAGTCAGAGTCAAAATTCTTAGGTCACTAAAATGTGGCTTACATGACACATACGGAGGAATTCCCACCATAGCACGTATGCATCTTTTTTGCGATAGAAAAGCTCTATTAATATCAGTTGAGTTACCCCAAAGTAGTAAACCATATCTCAACACCGAACTAACATAACCGTGGTATGCCAAAAGTACAGTTTGTCGTGATGATGTATTTCTGAGCCTGTTTAGAACATAAACAAATTTATTTAGCTTTGTGCACACCTTGTCAATCTGTGATTTCCAGTCGCAATGTTTATCTAGTGTTATACCCAAGAATGTTACATTGTCAACTTCATTTAGTTTAATAGTTTTATACATTATATTCCTTGTCGTAAACTTTGAACTTTTTGTGCGGAACTGCATGAAATTAGTTTTAGTTAAATTTCCTTTCAAATTATTATTATCTAACCATTGTATAATTGATTGAATTGTATTATTTATATTATTGTCAAAGTTAATTATATTATTACATGTCAAGATTAAAGAAATGTCATCGGCGAATAATGTACACTTATAATTAGTTATGTCTGGTAAGTCATTTATATATAGTAGAAAGAGCAATGGTCCCAAGACGCTTCCTTGAGGAACACCGTATCTAATGACCTGGTAAGATGAATAATCTTGCGTAACAGAATGATTTGCTAGACTTGATATTTCCACACACTGTTCGCGTTTTGATAAATACGATTTAATCCAGTCCAGCGCTGGACCCCGCACACCATAGTTATCTAGTTTGTCCAAAAGTAAATCGTGGGAAACAAAATCGAATGCTTTAGACATATCAAAAAAGATTACCACAGTAGGTGTTTTTTTGTCTATATTTAAAAGAACATTATGCACCAAATGAAAAGCGGCAAGGGTTGTCGATTTCCCTTTCTGGAATCCGTTTTGTTCTTCTTTGATGACTGAAAATTTACTTAAAAACGATGACAATCTTTTAGACATTGCCTTTTCAAATATTTTTGACATAATTGGAATTATCGTTATCGGTCTGTAATTATTTAAATCAGATTTATTACCTTTTTTATACAGTGGTTTCACTATGGACTTCTTTAGTTTATTAGGGAAAGTACCATTACTAAACGAAAGATTTATGAGGTGTGTTAAAACTGGAACAATTTCTTGAACGCAGTGTTTAACAATATCCGTTCTAATTTCGTCATATCCGACAGAATTTGTGTTATTTAGAGACATAATTATATTGTGTACCTCTGAATAGCTTAAAGGATTTAAAAATAAGCTACTATTCAATCTGGTTTTATTAGTGTTTAAGCCTTTGTTTGTACTGTTAGTCATACTTATTAGAAATTTATTAAATTCTTCTGCTATATCATGAGGATTGTGCAACGTATTACCTTCTACTTTGATATTTTCAATGAAATTATAATTTATGTCACTTACTTCATCTTCATTCTTAATTATTTTCCATGCAGCTCTACATGTGTTTTGAGAGTTTAAAATATAGTTATGATTGCAGATTTGTTGTGATTTATAAATGCATCGCCTGAAAATTTTTGAATATTTTTCATATTGGTGCTTACTCTTTTTTGTTTTACGCTTATAGAAAGAATAACGCAGTGATCTTTTCGTTATACAGCTACGCCGAAGTCCCTTCGTAATCCATTTTAAATTTCTTTTCTTTATAACAATTTTTTGGCGGAGTTTTGGAAAGCATAGATAGTAAAATATACTAAATAGGTCATAAAAATAATCAAATGCTGCATTTAGCTCCAAAGACAGATACGCATCGTTAAAACTCAAACTTCTCAAACAGTCTTGAAATTTTTCGATATTTTCGGAACAATAATCACGCTTAAAGATATAGTATGTAGTTGGTTGAACAACATTTGCCTTACAAGGTACATTCAGCATTTGAGCAGTGTCGTGATCAGAGAGCCCAAGCTTCAGTACTTCACTCGATGTATTTTTAATATTACTCATAACATGATCTATACATGCATTTAGTCTGGTTGGTTCATTAATATGTATTATTAATATTAAAAGACATGTTATAAGTGTGTAATAAATCTATAAATTGTTGAACAGTTTTACTTTTTTTCAGTGTGTTGATGTTTATATCTCCTGTTATTACTACAGATTTTTTACTATTAAATAACAATTTAAATAAGAGTGTATCTAAGTACTTGAGAAACGCGTCGATATTTGAGCTAGGTGTCCGGTAGACACATATTAACAATAACTTTGGATTATATATCTCCACACCGCAGCATTCGAAAACTCCATTACAAGCATAATCTTTTAATATATTCAATTCTTTATACTTTATTCCTTTTTTTAAATACACACATACACCTCCTCTACATTTTTCTCTGCAGTAAATGGATCCTAATTCATAACCACATATTTTTACATTACTCTCATTTCCTTTCTTAATAAATGTTTCTGAGAAACACAAACAATCAGGTAGCTTATTTTTTAGATTTAAGTCAGTTAACGATATTTCAAGAACATCTGTTTTAGAACGAAGTCCGGCTATATTTTGGTGGAAAATTTTAAAAGTGCATTTATTACTTTTATTGACGAAAAAACGTGATCACCATATCTTCGGTGGTTGTTTTGGACTTCCTATTGAAGTAAAAAGGAATAGTTCCCTTTTTTGGAGTTAATTGGATGGTAGTTACAGAACTATTGAAAGTATACTCCTCTAATTTCCGAGAGAAGTAGTAAGGAATAGTTCCTCGTCGTGACTCGTTGACAGATCTGATATCGGCATTAATGCCTTTCGTAGTCGTCTCAGACTCCGAAAGTGACTCTGACTCAATATGTACGCTTCGTAAACATCTATACATACTAACTAAATTGTTCACACTTGCATCAATATTTTTAGAGTTCCCTGAGGAAAAACTGGGCTGTAATTTTGCATACCTAATATTGTTGTCATAATGACAATGTTAAATATCTAGCATTTTTATTGGATTCATATTTTTTTTTATTTATTATTTTACATATTTTTTCTACAAATTTACAAAATTTTACAATATTTACGTTATTTATACATTTACTCTCTAAATTTACAAAATGAGAAGTTTTATATTGAGCACAAATTATTTTCAATGAATTATTTAGCATTTCTTCATTTAAGTGCTGATTTTCTTTGACACTTAATAAAAATACATTATGGTCTTGATAAATATTTAATGCTACAGCTAGTTCAGTCATTACTTTTGTAGGGTTTGTATCGTGTTCTCCGACTGAAATTACTAATATATCCTCTTTGTTTATATTTAGAGAATGACACGTTTTCAGTATTTCTTCGGTTTTTGCTTCCGGTTTCACAAATGCGGTGATGCTGTAGTCTTTGCAATCTTCTCCTAAATCAGTGATAGAAAGCCTTCCCGCGAGTCCTTGACACTGTTTGCCTCCTATGATGAAAATACGTGTTTGGTTGCTGTTTTGATTTATTTCAGTATTCAAGTTTTTATTATACTCGTTTTGTTCCGAAATATAACTAGTATTTGGCTTATTTGCGGTAAATATGGATGTGTTAGCTTGTAAAGACGATGTTGACTCTTGTGATGCTACCGAGTCATTTTCTTGATTTATATTTCTATATTCTGGGGACACAACAGGTGTACTCTTACCCTCAACATGCTGTTCAATACTGCATCCCGGGGTGGAAAATCGTGAGAGGTCTGTTATTAAACATCTGTTTTTTTTCCGGTTAGTCAGAAAAGTATTTCGTATGTTATGTTTCGGGCTTTTACATATATCTTTCAACGAGCAAATTAAATTATTCTTTTTTGTAATAACATTTTGAAGTTAATTTTTTTCTAACATTAGGCTATCGATTTCGTTATGAGCACTCTGCAGCTGCTCCGTTAAACGCCTGTTTTCCTGCTTCAAATTTTCCACTACGTCATAATCTGCTCCTCCCGTTGATAAATCTAAGTACCCTAGACTTCTCATGTTTATTTCGGAGTCCGCTGCCGACTGTATTGATAAGTTAGGTTCTGATTCATTAGAATAACTTTTAAATAATTTTTTTGGTCTCATAGTTATATTAGATGTGTCTCTATAGCTGTTATTCATTTTTATATCGTACACCGAATTCTCAGAAGGGAACAAAAATTAATCGCTCTAGCTAGATTCGAACCTTGCTCGTACGATTAAAAATCTAGGTATGTACCCAATACACTATCATAGCTTTAATGTTAGCGATGAAATTAGCGAATACTCAATAGCTCTAACACAGGGAGTTATTTAAATGTGATTATCCGCATCAGCGCCATCTATTATATGCCTGGAAGACTAGTATTCTTGTACAAAGATAATTTTTAAACTGTTTTAATCAACAGTTATGTATACAACGCAACGTTAACTCTTTACTGCTGCGCCATCTATTAAAATCAATATGAAACTGGAACTGCTCTCTGTGTACTCTTTGGTGAGAATTTGACTATTATCGATCTTATCTGAACGTTGTATGCTATGTTATCTGTTAAGTGTTGAATGAAACAATTTGAAATTAATCATACTCTTGCAATGTAACGGCAATTTTTCTATTATGTTGTTAAAATATTTTGTTGAACAAAATATGGTGTTCTTATTGTGTTGTAATGTATACTCACATATATTTGGTGATTTGTATGTGATCCTGTAAGAGTATATTTGGTAATCTTACATAGCTTTGTTGTGATTTACTTCGTGTTTTTTTATGCCTTTCACGAAGATGCTCGATAAACTTTCATTTATTGCACAGTTATCCTCGTAAGTATTTGTTTGTCAACACTTCCACTTATTTTCCATGATTTAAACTTTGCTATAAGACACTTATTACGGACAAAACAATGAATTTTAATATTTAAAACAATTTAATATACGGAGCAAATTTAAAGCGAATGTTTACTAGACAGCAGCGCCATCTATCATCAACACATAATAATATTGTATTATTATAATAACTTTTTGTGTAAAAAATTGTTTGCATGCCTAAAGGGTAAGTTACAGAGATTCTATTGTTATTAATAAGATCTATAATTATAACCTGTCACTGCAATGAATAAATGAATATGAATATGAATATATGAACAAAATCGTATAGGAATTAATGTATCGAAGTGTCACTTTGTCTCGTTCACTCGAAAAAGAAAACCTATAAATTTTCATTACAAACTAAGTAAAGTGAATGTTAATAAAACAGAGTTGGTTAGAGATTTGGGGCTTTTACTTGATGTAAAGCTGACTTTTTCTGAACACATTGTCACAATTATAAATAAAGCTTTTCAAAGCCTTGGTTTCATCTTGCGCGTTAGTAAGCCTTTTTCTGATACAGAATGTATAAAGCTACTCTATTACGTATATTTCATATGTTAGAAGTATCCTTGAATATTGTTGTACTATTTGGAACCCGCATTACATAACATATATCGGTGATTTGGAACGCATTCAACAGAATTTGTTTAAACATTTAAATTTTAGAAAACACAACTATTATTTACAAAACTACAAGGAATCATGCAGTGACCATAATCTGCCTAGCTTTCAAAATCGACGCACGTTCTTGGATATGGCTTTCCTTCATGGTCTATGTAATGGATATGTAGATGGTCCTGAACTGGTAGAGTATTAACTTTTATTACACCAAAATATCGCACAAGACATACAAAATTATTTGCTGTCTCGCACTCATCTACGAACTATGCACAGTATTCTATAGTAAACAGATTGCAGAGAGTTTATAATAAACAGTTTACCTCATGTGATATATTTCATAGCAACAAGGCATCTTTTAAGGGAGAAATCTATAAAATAATGGAGGAGGATCATGTGAAGTAAATGCACCACACTAAATTCTAAATTCTTATACATTTTTATAACTTTATTTATTTTTATTTTTATCAACTATCATGATGTTACGTTTTTATTTTATATATTTAAGTATATTTTAATATAAACGCGTTATTTTATATTTATATTAATATTAAAGCACTTAACTCTAATAGTTTTCTGCTAGTTTTAAAATTAAGCGTACTTTTTACACTTTGTAATTGTTATTTTTGTTTAGGCCTGTTTGCTAAATTCAAAATTTTACTGTCTGATTAAAAATATAAAAGATTATTGTAAAAAAAATTCATCCTTTGGCTGTAAGATTAGTTAACTAAGAATATATTGTTATTTATAAGGGCTGTGGATTTTGTGTAATAAATAAATGTTGAAATCAACATTTAATGCCTGCACGCGGTTGCTGTTTTGAACCCAACCACAGGCCTGACCTTCAGGTGAAAGTAATACAATCTCAAGGTAGAGATTTGTTGCAGGTGGACAAAAACTTCACTTGGTGAGATTGCAAGCCGATGGCCGCAACCACTTCCTCTGGAAGAACTTGAAGGTATGTCTGAGTATACATACAATTATTGCATAATCGAATCTGGATTCATTTATTCTATTAAATGTCAAATAAAGTGAACTAGGTTTTCACAGTAATAATAATATTGAATTAACTAATTAATAACATGTTCAATTTGTTATGATGATTTGTTTGAATAAATTATTTTTAATAGTAATTTAATGTACTTAGAGCTAAAGTTCCAAATAAAAGACATTTATATTGGAACTTAAACAAACCACTATTGAATATATCGATATCTCAGTTTGTGATAAGAATTTCACTGTTTAGGCGACCACAGGTTATAATAGGAAGTATTATTTGAATATATGTGAAGGCTAAAAGTATTATAAAAAATTCTGGATCATGAAATGTATGAGACACCGTGATTATCTGCACCTACAACTAAGAGCAGCCCCAACAAATGAAATGTATAAACAAATATATTTACGGTACAAGAATTTTGTAATAATTTAATACATAAGCGAAAGAATGAATATGAAAACCACGAGACTCGTCGAACACCACAAGAATCCCAAAAAGTTATGGAAAACTATAAAAGAAATATGTCATCTCCCTCAACAAGAAAAGGACTCACATGACCTCTTAAACTTAGGAATATACAGAAACACAAACCCGCTGTTGTCAAAGCATAGAAAGGGTGGATTACACGAAATATCTCGGAATAATTATAGATCAAAACGTGTCATTTAAAAAGCACTTACCTGTTCTGTCCAAAAAGATGAGGAAGTTAATTTATTTAATGAGGATCCTTAGACCAGCAGCAGCGGTAAACGTGAGAAAACTCGTGTACAGGTCTCTCTGTCAGTCTCAATTGCAATACTGCATAGGTGTTTGGGGTGGGGCGGCAAAAACCCATCTGTTGGAACTTGAGCGAGCACAAAGAGCTGTACTCAAAGTGGTGCTCGGTAAACCCCGCCGGCACCCCACTGACCTTCTTTACAAAGAAGCGTCTGTACTAAGTGTGCGGCAGCTCTTCATCGCGCGGGCCGTAGCTAAAAGACATCCGTACTCAACTCATTCTCAATCTTCCAGAAACAGAGCAAAACGGCCACTGCGACAAACTCTTCCACGGACCAACACAACGTTTGTCTGCCGCCTACCGAAACACTCACACATACACACATACAACTCCGTGTGTAAAGCGATTGACCTTAGAGCCAACACGCAGGCGGAAGTAAGTGCTAAAGTCAAAAGACTGTTGTTCTCTTTGTCTTACTCAGGAACAGAAAGACTTGTAAAGTGCGGTGATTTTTAGTTCTCTGATGCAGCCTAGCCTGCATCAGAGAACTAAAAACCACCGCTACCAGTACCAGTAATAATACCTCTGTTTACGAACTTTTTGATTGAAATAACTTCAGTATAAGAATACTACACTAATAGCAATTTAATAACTAAAATCCAATTAAATTTTTTATTATTTAATATATTCTCAATCATCACGCATTATATTATCGAACAGCACAAACAAGCACCAACTCGCACTCTTGCCCACAGACATGCAGATACACACACAACATACATACTCACACACACACTCACATACGAGCGCATATGCACACATTTTCGCTTAGCTCATAGAGAAGTCAAATGGAAAAGACAGCAAATCAGGTGTAACATTTAAACGGCAATAATGTAAGAATTTAATAATTTTAATATTTTTAATTTTGATAGAAATAACATAATAATACCTACTGATAATAATAATAATTTTAATTTTTAATAATATTAATTTTAATTTATAGTTACTTTAATTACTTGTATGATTAAAGTTTAGATGTAATTAACAACAATATATGATTTACTAAAATATAATTTACTAATCATTAGTTGATTAAAGTTTAGATGTAATTAACAACAATATATAATTTACTAAAATATAATTGTTTTTTTTTATTTTTATTTATATAGCATTAGCCATGCTAGGCAGAACTATAGTGATAAATTTAGAAAGGAAAAATTATCGCTTGAGGCGGGATTTAAACCCGCGGGCTTATGGTCTCATGCCGTATTGCTCTAACCGAGTAGCTCAGCGGTTAGAGCAATAGAGCATGAGACCATAAGCCCGCGGGTTCAAATCCCGCCTCAAGCGATAATTTTTCCTTTCTAAATTTATCACTATACTAAAATATAATTTACTAACATATAATTTACTAATCATTAGTTGATTAAAGTTTAGATGTAATTAACAACAATATGTAATTAACTAAAATATAATTTACATAGCCAATCCTAATATTTCAAAAAGCGATACAATAGATAAGTTTAGAGAAATTGCACCAGACATTAAAATCTTGGAAAAAAACACTCTTCGCCTGTTAGAGGCACCTATTTTTGACGAATCTATACCAGATTTTGTTACAGAAAAAATTCAAAATTTCCTTTCTATATCAGACCGTTTACTTAAATTCACTTAAATTCACATATGGCTTATTACATTATTCGCTACTGTCTATTTGTTCCAAAATTTATGTATGTTTTAAGATGTTGCCAACTTTGGAATCATCCTTTATTATTACAACAGTTTGACAATATTTTAAAAGATACTCTCACCGCCATTCTTAATATACCTTTTGATGACCGAACTTGGCGTCAGGCTTCTCTACCTATTAGGTAGGTATGGAGGTCTTGGTATTCGCAAAATTTCAAGTGTATACCAGCTTTCTTGTCCTCAGTGTACAGTACACAAAATTTAATAAATTCTATTTTATCTTCTAGTTTGGATACATTTGAAATTTCTTTTATGAGTGAGGCACAGGCAAGTTGGCAAATAGCCTGTCCGAATCAAAGTTTGCCCAAAATCCCTCCTTCGCAGAGGTTATGGGACGGGCCGCTATGCGAGATTGAACGGAACAAATTAGTCGATACGTCCAATTGTACAGCAGAGCGAGCTCGTCTCCTTGCGTCTTCGCAATGGGAATCGGGTCTTTGGTTGCAAGCTTTACCTTCAAAAAATATTGGCAACCTTTTAGATAATAATACTTTCCGATCAGCCGTATCTTTACGTTTGGGTGCATATTGCCAAGTCCCTCACCGTTGTCACTGCGGTGATTTGGTAGATCGATTGGGTCACCACGGACTATCCTGCAGCAAAAGTGCAGGTCGCTTTTCTCGTCACGCCAGCCTGAATGATATTATCCGTAGGGCTTTTGTTAGTGCTGGCTTACCGTCAGTTCTAGAACCAAACGGTTTAATGCGTGACGATGGCAAGAGGCCTGATGGAATGACGCTAATTCCTTGGAAGATGGGACGACCATTAGTGTGGGATGCAACTTGTGTCGATACACTGGCGCCGTCTCATCTTCTAGAGACTAGTGTTCAAGCTGGCGGGGCTGCAAACAAAGCAGAAAACCTCAAACGGCGTAAATATTCGAACCTTGATAGAGGTTATATGTTTGTACCGTTTGGGGTAGAAACTTTGGGTCCGTGGGGACCGGGAGCACACGAAATATTTAAATTTTTATCTAAACGTTTAGTCGAGGCGACAAATGACCAGAATGCTGGCTCTTATTTAGCACAAAAAATTAGCATCGCTATTCAACGTGGAAACGTAGCCAGTATTCTGGGCACTTTTCCTTTGGCAAGCGGTTTACAAAATTTTTGAGTATTATTTGTTTTAATCCCCTTTTCTACTCTTATTTTGTGACTAGTACTTTTAGTATATACGTGTTTTACTTATGAATTAAATTGTGTAATTTACTAACATATAATTTACTAATCATTAGTTGATTAAAGTTTAGATGTAATTAACAACAATATATAATTTACTAAAATATAATTTACTAATCATTAGGTAGTAGATTAAAGTTTAGATGTAATTGAAAAATGAAAAATGAAAATGAAAAATCTTTTTATTTGGACAAAAACTTAACTAATTTGTAACACTCCATGTACTTATAACTATCTATAGTAATATTAGGAACACTATTGTGTGTCAACACAGCATCTTATATTATAACTTGGCTCATACAGGTGGTTCATAAATAAACTATGCTGATCAGATATTTGTTGTGTACATGGATAAACCCTAACTCCTAACTAGGTTGCCCTGTGTGTAGGATATCAGTGCTCTCCCGCCATCTCACAAATAGGTACTTTACTGTATAGTTTATTGTAGATTGTACAAACAATTTAATCGGTAATTAAATTCTGCTGAATGTAGTTTTAGCTCAACTAAACAGGTAGGTAGTTAGTGACAGGTAGTTTTACATATAAAAGACTTTTTTTAAATTATTACTATTAAAACTAATGTTAGGTTCTATTGTGAATCTTAATGTGAATAGTACTTACACACTTACTTGGTTTCATAATAATGTCCCAACATTCACATTGTTCACCACACTATGCATCAAAGATAATCCGATAGATTTATAACATATCGAAATTGGAAACATTATTTTGTGGTAAAACATTATATTTAAAGTAGATTAGAAATATTATGTTAATTAAACTTTAAATAGGTCATGTTATGCACTTAGAATCACCAAAATAAAATACACATTCAGCACGTTAGTCTTTAGTCTACCCTCTAGTTACTTATTAATGTAATAAAAATGAACCGGCGGGTGTATTGCGGACAAAGCTATACTATGCACTGACACAGATACAAAGAATTGTCGCCTGGAAGTGGCAGAGGGTTGTTAGAGTGGTAGTACTGTTTCAGTGTAAAAGCGTTTATGTATAATGTAGGCAAGCTTAGTTATTATTGTAATGTTGTATTATTATTGTAATGTGTGTACATTTTTCGTAAATGGTTAGTAAATTTTCTCACTTAAATTTTTAAATTTTAGCCCTATTTCGTCACGTACAATGTACCTACCAATTGTAAATATTATTATTATATTATTTTGTCTACTGAGTTTGTGTATGTGTACATATTATGTAATATAAATATAAATAAATAAATAAGCCGCGAATCAATTATAGTATATTAGGACTCTTATATAGTTAAAAAAAATAAATAATGATAATAATAATGGATAACTTAAATTTTTATTTTATCTTTTGTTTCGGGGTCGTTATGTTGACTTGGGTGGTTCAGCACTTTGTCCGTAATTAACCTCATGAATATGTAAATTGATTCCCTCACGTACATATTGGAAATTCTACTAAAACATTCTGGGTACCCAAGATAATATACAAGCCAGATAATAAGATACAGGCCAATCAAATTTCAATTTTCAAATTTTGCTTTATTGACAATTTTTGTAGGTTCAATAATTTTTTGAATCCATAGGCTCCCAAACTAGTCAAACTGTGTTTCAGGAGCCAGTGGCTTCTCCCATCAATGAAATACATAAAACTTTCGTTAGCATTTGTGATCACATTTGAGATCTATATATGACAATCTTTATAAATGTTATATACATATATATATATGTGTGTGTGTGTTTATGAGTGTATGTGTTAAATGCGTGTTTATGTGGGAAGTGTAATAATGGATGTAAGGGTGTGTATCTGAATGTTTGTGTACAAGCGCATGAGTGTTAATGTAGAGTGTAGGTATATAAAGTATCAGAAGTATAAATTAGTTAGCAAATTTTCAATTCCATCATAATCGAATGAGTTTAGGTATAAAAGTATAATATTCTTTATGTTCCTGTTATTTTTACTTTTACGTTGTGAATTTTATCTAGTCTGTTATATAGGTACCAATGACACTAAAGTGTTTCTGAACAAATCTAGTTTTTTGTTGTTGGGACTGGACATTTATTAATTCAAATCCAAAAGTGGATGTGTAAACTGTCTCAGTATGACGCATAATTTATCGACCTGTAATTCGTCATCTGTCTGCGAGTTATGTAGAAAACGACACCATACGCTTTTACATTTTGTGAAACAAAATAATAATACGCATGTACAAACGCATTCACACTCACAACCCTACACTAAGTTCGAAGACTTGTATCGTGGAGGCCGGAAACATTCACATCACACACACAATGTACACACTGCTTATGCGAATTTTCCCGTGCTGTCGCCGACAACGCCGCCGCCGCCGGTGCCGCCGCCGCCGACTGATTGCGCGCCTTCACCCGCTTTAAATCTACCGCTTACGTCACATAATGCCGCTGTGCTTCTATCCGCCGAAACAAAACCGAAGTCGACTGTTTTATTATCAACCGCTCAGGTGTACGCGCGTTCTAAAGGTAGTACAGGTCCGAAAACTATCATCAGATGTTTAATTGATAATGGTAGCATGAACAATTTAGTAACGACTGAATGTTGCCGCGCTTTAAACTTTCCGATAATACCTTTGAGTAATTCTTTTGTCAAAGGTGTTGGCTCAACTTCGCGTCCAATTGTTGGATACGTGTATTTGGATATTGAATCCCGCATATACCCGCAACAGAAATACACCATACACGCTCTTGTCGTGGAGTGTATTACAGATCAATTGCCGTCGCAATTTATTGAATGGAATCGTAACATAGATTACCACGACCTCCCGCTCGCAGATTTGAATTGGAATATTCCAGGAGACATTCAGGCAATTATAGGTGCCCAACTCTTTCCGTACATTTATTTGGGGAAACGGGTTGACTTTGGTCTGCGACTTCCACCTGCACTTCTAACCACTTTTGGCTACGTTCTGATGGGAGATTATCCACGTAATGACACCATACCTACCGCTTCTTTCACCGCGCTCGCGCTGAACGATCTAGTACAGAAGTTTTGGGAACTCGAAGAAGTACCTACGATGCGTTTGTTGTCACCCGAAGAGACGGAGTGCGAAAATATTTTCACGTCATCAGTGACGCGTGATGATGTCGGTCGCTACACGGTATCGCTGCCATTCAGCAAGGATCCATCTGAACTCGGCAATTCACATGCTGTTGCTCTTCGCCGATCTGTGGCACTAGAAAGAAAATTTCGCCAGTCACCCGATTTGAGGGAAAATTACAACCAGGTCATTCGAGAATATATCGATAATGGTTATCTTAGCTCTGTCGATGAAACCGAAATTTCTGGTGGAGGCTACTACATACCTCACCATGCGGTCGTGCGACCTGATAAGCCGATGCCGCGCATAGTGTTAGATGCAAGTTCGAAAACTCACACAGGTTTGTCTTTAAATGACGTGTTGCATATAGGACCTAATTTGCAAGCTGATCTGTTTTTATTGCTTTTGCAATTCCGCTTGTTTCCTGTCGCGATGAACGCTGACATAAAACAAATGTACTTACGCATAGGTGTACCCGTGGACCAGCGTAAATACTTACGCATCTTGTTTCGTTTCAACGAGAACGAACAAGTGCGTACTTTCGCCTTCAAACGCTTACCGTTTGGACTCAAGTCGAGCCCTTATATAGCTATGCGCACTGTGCGACAGCTGGCTTCCGACATGAGTCCACACTATCCTGACGCTGCAAAAATTGCAGAATCCAGTCTCTATATGGATGATCTGGTATATTCTGCACATAATGAACAAACCGCTATGCAGCTGTCACAAGACCTAATAAACATGTTCAGATCGGGTGATTTTGATCTGGTGAAATGGTCTAGCAACTCACCAGCTCTCTTAAGTAGTCTTCCTGATTCGCACCGCAAATCCCTCGATTTTGACGAAGGCAATATTTCCGCGAAGATCTTAGGTCTTTCCTGGGAATCTTCTGAAGATAACTTTTTCTTCACTTCCGCTGTAATAACCGATAAATGCACTAAGAGGAATATACTCTCCGTAGTTGCACGATTATTCGATGTTCTGGGTTTGGTCGCTCCAGTCATTCTCTATGCCAAATTGCTCATTAAAGAGTTGTGGTTGAGTAACAGTGGCTGGGACGATCCCGCTCCGGAAAATATTGTTGTCCGCTTTTCCGCCCTTGTGCAAGAATTTCCCTTGCTTGATACCTTACGGATTCCGCGCCATGTAGGTGTAAATATTGACTGTATTGTGAATCTCGTTAGCTTTTGTGATGCTAGTTTAAATGGCATGGGTTGTGTGATCTTTTTACACTGTACCTACCCAGCTGGCATCATAGTTCGCTTACTTTGCGCAAAGTCAAAGGTCTCACCGACTAAAGTCACGACTCTTGCACGTCTTGAGTTATGTGCTGCTGTGCTTATGTCTAAGTTAGTGAAGGTTGTCTATGACTCTTACGCTGCACGCGTTCCTATTGCAGGAGTGTATGCATTCTCCGATTCAACTATTGCATTATCGTGGATACATTCTTCCCCGCATCGTTGGTCGATTTTCGTGAGTAACCGCGTCGCTCAGTGTCAAGAAAACTTAGCCGCGAAACACTTCTACCACGTAGCTGGTGTAGAAAATCCTAGTGATTGTCTGTCTCGAGGTATGCTGCCGTCGCAGCTAGTCTCGCATGACCTCTGGTGGAATGGCCCTTCCTGGATGCATTCCGCTCCTGAAGAATGGCCAATCAAGCCATTTTTGCCGACTGACTGCAGTAACCTTCCTGAGCACAAGACAAATGTGTTAAGTGACTTCTCAATCGGAACAACCGCTTTTATGTGAGTTGGCGCAACGCATTTCGTCTTGGGACAAATTGCTGCGTGTCATCTCATACATCCTGAGATTCGCACGACCGAAAAATAGCATCGTGCCACGGTCTGTTCAGGCATTGACAGCCGCGGAACGTGCTATGGTCCGCGCCGTGCAATCAGTTCATTTTGCAGATGACATAAAGTGCATTAAAAATAAAAAAATGCCATCCATGAAGCTGCAACGCTTGGCTGTCTTCTTAGATGAAGAGGATATTTTGCGGGTTGGCGGAAGACTTTCTAAGTCAAATCTTCCATTTGATGCCAAGTACCCAGTCCTACTTCCTAAACGCGATCATATCGTTGATCTTATCATACGACATTACCATGTCGTGAACTGTCATACTGGCCCTGGACTTCTCATGTCGATTTTACGACAGCGTTTCTGGATATTAGATGCCAGAACTGTCGTCAGGTCTCAATGTCGTAAATGTAATACGTGTTTTAAGGTGAATCCGTCGCATCCCACTCCCATGATGGCAGATCTTCCTGCGTATCGTGTTTCAGAAGCGAAAGCCTTTGCTCACACAGGAGTAGATTATGCGGGTCCTATACGCATAACGCTTACCCGCCGTAGAGGTCAACACGCGCAGAAGGCGTATGTCTGTCTGTTTGTATGCCTGGTTACCCACGCTGTGCATGTTGAGTTGGTAACTTCATTAAATTCTTCGGCTTTTGTAGACGCCTTTAAACGCTTTATTTCCCGCCGCGGACCAGTATCCTGTCTTTACTCTGATAATTCCACCACTTTCGTTGGTGCTAAAGCTCAATTGGATGAGCTATATACCTTTTTATTGAACTCTAGTTTCAATTCGTCACTCTCAGAGGAGTTGATGACCCGACGCATTGACTGGAAAATGATTCCTCCTAGAGCTCCTCATTTTGGAGCAATGTGGGAATCGAACATTAAGAGTTTGAAAACTCATATGTACAGGGTGATAGGTAGTCAGCTTCTAACATATGAGGAATTACAAACCGTATTGACGCAAATAGAGTGTATTCTTAATTCGCGCCCTCTGAATGTCGTATCTTCTGATCCACATCCAGAGGTGATAACTCCCGCCCATTTTTTAATGTCGTCTCCCCTGCAATACTTACCCACTGCCGATCTTTCTGATCAGCGCATCAGTCTTGTACAACGCAAAGAACTTTTGGACAGCATGGTCCAATCCTTTTGGAAAAAATGGCGCTTAGAGTATTTGCATACGTTGCAAGTAAGGCAAAAGTGGGCTACTCCGGATAAACCGGTTGAAATCGGGACTGTAGGACTCGTTGGGCAGGATAATTTAGCTCCTCTAAACTGGCCTTTAGGGGTTATTACCGAAGTTTATAAAGGCACCGACGGTATTGTTCGTGTTGCCACGGTCAAGACCAGTTCAGGTAGTTTTAAACGCCCTATCGTCAAACTATATCCCATTCCGACACAATAAATGTATATTCGTAAAATATTTATTGTTGTTTATTATTTATATATCTACGCGCGCTTATAAGTATTCCGCATTATTAGGATTAAGCTACAATTACTTAAATAATTAACATTCACGCCTGATCAGACATAAAGTTCATTGATCTTTTAGATTATTTCATAATATAAACGAGTAGAATCTAATAACTCTTACTGTTTCTTTTGAAAGATCTTGCGCTCTTCCAAGGCGGGGTGCATGGTGAAGCGTCTTTGCCTTTTATAATATAAATAATAAATGTAAATTATACATCTGTGAATAAATACTTCACTTTATATACCTAATATTCATATTGGCAAGAATCTTTGGATATCTGAATGCATTTACAGTGTGTTGGGCTCTCTGCTGACCACTGTTAGAGATCGTTCAAGGACGACCCTAGAGATGGCGCTAGTTGTATCGAGTGACATTTTTTGCACTCGCGACTAACTTCACAGACTTAAAAAAGAAGAACTTCAGTCGTGTGTGTGACCTGATCCGTGTGGTTGACAAACTCTCCGCTATTGAATTTTGTGACGTAGAAAACTAATTAAATAATTATCATCTAATTAACCAGGACTTAAAATAAAAACTTCATCGTGTCTATTGTGATCGACCGCGTGAACTGTGATCAGGATTAGTGTTCCGTGCCTCGTACCCTCTCGGATTTCCTCGGATTCAAACTCGCCGGCCGGCGCGACGTGGAGTTGTGTGTGTGCGCTTAGGCATACATACAGTTTGCTGTAGTTCCTTTCTTGGGGAGCTCCGGAGGCGGTTTCGAAGCAGTCTAAGGTACGTGAGCTTAAATAAACACTGTAAATTGATTCGTGTATCCCTACTGATTTTTGCCAATGTTTTAATCCAAAATAATTTACCGCTATCATTAAAAATAATAATACGTAAATGGTGGGCTATTTACACGCCAGCGATTTTACTCGCGCCACCATCGACTCACAACGAAAGAAGTTATGAGGTAACTTTTGAAGTCGGTTAAACGAGAACATCGTCAAAGTAGACCACAAAATATGCATTATTGACGATATTTCAATAACTACTGATCAGATCTTGATCACATTTGTATGGGACCAATTAGAAAGCAACATCTTTCAAACTAAAAATTTTTTTAAAAATCTGCTCTCGTGGAGAGAATTTTTGAGGTATCGCACATAAAAAAAAAAGAAAATACTGTCGACTTGAGTACCTCCTCCTTTTTTGGGAAGTCGGTAAAAATAAATAGACGATACCATTTTAACAAGCATATCAATAATGATTTCTATATTCGAACTTTTTTTTTCCTATTTGGCAAACTTTTACCCACCATCTTTTTCTTCACCTGATGGTAAGCGACGATGTAGTCGAAGATGAAGCAAGCTTGCCTTAGAAGATGCTTATACACTCGAGACGTGAAGTCTCCCATATTGTACTCATCAGGAAACACTGACTTAAGGCAAGGAGTTTCCATTCTTTTGCGGTTCGCACAATGAATGTGAAAGCAAAACGCTTCGTCTGCATTTGTGGAATGTCTACCATATAGCGGTATTACTTAGCAGTTTGTCTGCTTGTCTGGTGTTATTTTTTGATTAAGTATTACATAGACGAGAAAAGTGGGCAACGAAATAATAAAAATAACAGAATTTCAAAAAGTGGGCAAAAATCCACATTTTGTTTGAATGGCTAGAAAAATAGACAAAATCAGAAAGGGGGCAAAACAGACGGCAGCGCCTTGTGTTCCTACCGGGAATCGAACCCAGCCGGTGGTTTAAAGCGTAAAGTGTACCTAACTACGAATTTATATCCTCCTTCTTATGTTAGTCGGTTCAAAACGTAGGAGATCTTAAGCGCGTATTGTGCCGGATTACGCAGTAACTGCTACTCATTCTGTGACCCACCGCTTTTACCCTCAAATAAAACTAACGATTTCTCCTGGACTGTCTGTCCAAATTACATGCAATAAAGGGCAAATTATATCTTCATGAACTACGTAGGACGATGAAATTAATTTTGATAAGGATTAATATTGATTACATAAAAAATCCAACAAATCAGAAGCCGCTATTTTTTCAGATATTTGACAAATAAAGTATTTTATCTGAGCTAAATATACATGATAGATATATACTGTCGCGGACTCTTTGTAAAACTAATAAAGGCTTATATTTTTGCCCTACATTGTATACACCTATGTCTTACTGTTAAGTCAGCGTACGCCGATAAAGCGGCCAGTTAGCAAAATTTTCGCCATCTTATCTTACGAATATTATCCTACTAATATTATAAATCCGAAAGTTTGCGTGTAAGTGTGTAAGTATGTTTGTTCCCTCTTCACGCTTTAACGGCTGAACGGATTTGTATGAAATTTGGAGTGTACATAGATTATACCTAGGATTAACACATAGGCTACTTTTTAACTTGATAATAGCGGGCGAAGCCGCGGGGCACGGCTAGTATTATATATAAGTATAGAACCGACAACTGGGCAGAAAGAAAATAAAACAAAAAAAAAAAAAAAAAGAATAGTGCTTACCAATATCCCCTGTATTCGTGTATATTTTAACAAACATATTATATAGTTCTTCTTCATTCTTTGGTGTTACTGCATCTGAAAAACATATAAAATAAATATGAACGTAACAATGAATACAAGCATACCTGTAAAGAGTCCTGGACGACATAATAAACCGAGCGAAGCGAGCTGTCTAAGTTGGCTTGGGTGGTTCAGACCGATTGTATTATATCTTTATATATAATACAATCGGTCGCCTGCAGCGCCATCTGCCGGGCTGATTTGTGAATCTAAACCATCCAGGGCGCCACCCAAACGGATACAAAAAAAAACATTCACTTCGGTCCAGCCGTTTCGGAGGAGTGCAGTGACATACACACGTACAGTAGAATTATATATATAAACATGAGAGAATAGATATCTTCTAGGTAAGCATGCTACATCTTCAGCCGCATCATCACTTTCCATCAGGTGAGATAGTGATCTAATGCTTGCCTATTGAGCATAAAATAAAAAAAAGACATATCTAGCACGTATATATAGCCCAGATCAAAGATAAGTTATAACCAGCTAAACAAAAAAAAAACAGTTTACTTAAGATCCTCCTTCTTATGTAAGTCGTTTTAAATGTAGAAAATCGTCTCCGTTTAAAACGACTAAACATATACATACACATTCTCACATTGACAGCCCCACACTTAGTTAAAATACTTGTGTCATGAGCATGAGGCACACATCCATGTTATCATACCAAGAACCAGGAACATACATTTCTCGTAGGGAGAAAACTTGTGTTCCTAACGGGAATCGAACCCGGCCGGTGCTTTACAGGCAAACGTGTACATAACTACGCCAGCAGGCAGTTCAAAGTTCAAAGGTAGAAGAAGTTATTAACGGCTAAATTCAAAAAATCATTTGAATTTATATCCTCCTTCTTAGGTTAGTCGGTTCAACACGTAGAAGAACTTAACACGCATAATGTGCCGGATTACGTAGTAACTACTAGTCAATCTGTGACCCGTCGCTGTGTTGGGGATATAAATCTAACGATTTCTTTTAGATTGTTTGTCCAAATTATATGCAATAACTAACTAACTTTTTTATAACTAAATAATGGTAATTTTTTATAAAACTAATGAAGGCCAACATTTTTGCCACACATTGTATTCACTTATGTCAGCAGCCAATTAATTAATTGTCCGCTGACTTGTCTTACTGTTATCCCAATTAATTATTTTTATTATCCCAATTTTAAGCAATTAACGGCGCGTACTACTAGTGGTAGGTATAGGAAGTACTTACTGTCACAAGTTGCGTTAACAGTTTCATGTTTTCGTACAGGCACGTAGTGTGTTTCAGTTGTTCCTGAAAAATAAATATATTTATGTATATAATTATATAAATTGATGCAATATCACACAACGGAGTTTTGCCGCGAGAGTGAAAAACTGGCGTTGTTGATTTTGTATAAATTTCCAAAACCAGTGATACTTCGAGATTAATGTATAATAATGGTCGTCGCGCTGCCGCCGCCAATTTCGTCGTCCCGCCGCCGCCGCCGCCGACGACGATTTGTGTCGGCCGGCGCGGCGCGCCGAATGTGTCGAAACACATATAATAATACTGATATATTTTTAATTATTACAAAACTTAATTTAAAATATACAATCAAGTGTTTATTAAATATTGTACATTTCACAGTGTTCGAATCAAGGTACATGTGTTGAACCCGCGCAGATGGAACAAGCTTGCTTTTCCGCCTTTATATCAGTAGTTCCATTGGATAGTTCCATTGATGGTACTGGTGACACTACTTTGTATCTCTAGTACCATCAATGGTACTTGACACTAGTGACACTACTTTAAACCATTTTATAACTAGTACTTTAGCATTGGTCACTTGAAAATACTTCCATAATTGTCATTAGAACGTAGTGATTATTTTTAACTACCCGACTATGTTGAAGCAAAAGGAAAGCTTATGTTTTTTATATATGTCATCGAATAACAGGACAAACTATTGTTCGAAAAGTCGGAAGATCATCGCTGTCCGATAATATTTTAATTTTAAAAGATGGAAGTTAGAAATAAAATGGTGTGTTTTAAGTCAGACATTCATCAGCCATTTGAGGCAAAGCAAATTCCGAAAGCGCACAACCACAGGCTATTTTAAACGACTGTCTATCAAAATAAGGAAGAGGTTCTCAATTCGACTGTATTTTTTATGTGTATTAATAATTACCTGAGAACTTTTTACCAGGTGAACCGATTTTGATGATTTTTTTATTAGAGAGCTAGTTGCTTTCCACGTGGTCCCATTTTAATTTGATTTAGATCTGACCCGTAGTTTTTGAGTTATTCTCAATAATGCGCATTTAATCTGATCAAGGGTCCGAAGATAAAGCAGTGAATTCGGTTTTTTTAAACTTTGTTGCGTTTCAATTATTAAGACTAAACTTTCTCCACCAGTTGTGCACCATATTTGCCGCAGTTGTATTTAATTAAATTCTAAGTAATCGACAAAAATCTATATAATTATGGAACCTGCTCACAAAATTTCACGAGAATCGGTTGAGAAATGCAACCTGTAGAAAAGTACAACCGGATATCCGCCAAACACAAGGAAGCTGCTTGCCTACCGAGTATAAAAAAAAGCAATTTTGCCCGAGCTGAAACGGAGCGTCTCCGTTTCGCTCGGTCATTGAATGCTGGATAAAACGGTTACAAAATAACGCATTTTATTTACTTAATACATATCTGATTCAACGTCATTATTATCATTTTTATTACAATTTAGTGTAATTATCTTTCTCGTGATTTCTCGTCCACAAACTGCGCAAACCAGCTGGAGCCCGTCGTCATCTCTATCCGTTGTAATTTTAAGGATCAACGAATAATCTTCCCGATTGGTAGAAAAGCCATAGCTATCCAAAAAACTGTGTTATGTTTTAGCTTCAATAAATCAATGTTCGCAGCATGTACTTGTCTACGACCCGGTAAAAGATCAATCTTTTACTTAAATTACAAAAAAAAAACATGCGGGGCAGTCTTTGGAGACTGTCGATAGAAGTGAAAACTATGTATAATGTATAATATATAATATAAATAATATACACATTATACACAATTAACCATTATAAGTTGATCCCCGATCGTGAGCAATATGTATCGCGCGTAGAGCTCAACAAATATTGGCCGTTGGTGACGATGACGCGAGTTCCATGATTTTTGTTCACTCAAAAAGTGCTCAACGTGCCTAAAGAAGTTTTCACTTCAAAAACCTACATAGCTATTAAATTGATCTGATTTCGTGAATTCACTACATTCAGATTAGTGGACTATTTTGTGAAATTACGTAACTAATACTGATGCTAGTTTTTAGTAAGAAGACGTAATACTAGTGGCAGGGCGAAGTCATATATACCTAGTTAAAGTGTAATCTAAATTACGTGTTTATTCAATTTATGTAGGTTTTAAAAGTAAAAACTTCTATAACTTCTTCGTTAAGTTTTGGGTGAACAAAAATCATGGAATTCGCGTCATCGTCACCAACGGCCAATATTTTTTGAGCTCTACGCGCGATACATATTGCTCACGATCGGGGATCGACCTACAATGTTTATTTATGTATACTGTGTAGATATACATTATATATAGTTTTCACTTCTATCGGCAGTCCTCAAAGACTGCCCCGCATGTTTTTTTTTGTAATATAAGTAAAACATTGATCTTTTACCGGGTCGTAGACAAGTAGGTACATGCTGCGAACATTGATTTATTGAAGCCTACTAAGCTATGATAGTTTTCCTTTTAACTTCGTTATATTCGATACTCGTCGATACAAGTCTTTTAATTTAGTGTGGGACTGTGAGTGTGAAAGCGTTTATGTTTAGCGTTTTACGTTTATATATACTACTACTGTGATTTCTTTTCACATATGCACAAAAATATTATTTTCAAGGTTTTGTTTTGACTCTGTCTAGGCGTGGCTAATAATAATATTTATATTCATGCTAAATTACAGCTTTCATGCAAATTAAATCGTATCTATTTTACCACCACATTTTATACTATTTTATTGTACGTGACTTGTTGGTTTGTTAAAATATACATTTTACATTATAGGTACCTTTAAAAGTCGGAGATAGTGACAACCCTGCGTATTCGGCTAGAATAGGCATTTTAATCTCCTACGGGCCTCGAGTTATCTTACTGATATATTTCTACTATGGTACGGCCGTGCACACATACAAACCGCGTTTGGTACCACTCTATGAAGACAACTTACTTATATATTTCTACTATGGCTGAGTGATATGATATGAATTATGAACTACAGGAGTTAAAAGCCAAAGAGCTCTAAAAACAATAACAACTTGTTTTTAAGTGAATTAAGTTTTTTTTTAAAAAACGTTTTTGTAAATTACTTTTTTATTTGTTTTCATACATTTTGAAAGTGCTATGCTGTGTGCTTTGCAGCGCCACCTAGCTTTAATTGTGGAAACTAGCTTCGTACTTTAGTTCCTTAGAAATAAACTAGATGTCGCGACTAAACGACAGATTGTTTTCTAGATCGCGGTGACGAGATTCTCCGCGAGCAAAGGGGACCCCTCCGGTTTCGTTATATAGTTATCGCTTCTCGGCCTTTTGGCTAAGATCAAAGTGTAGTATCTGTTCTTTTCAGCTTAATATCTGAAAGTTCCCTCATTGAGGGACCAGTATATTAATCTGATTTTTTTAACTCGACGGGATGTTCGGGGCTCGCTCCACTCCCGTCACGGGTCGGCCCGGCATTGCAGTGCCGCCGGGATCGGCCCACCAGAATCTATTAAATGGAAATTCTCTATGTATTTGTAAATGTATTGATACGTTGGCAATCAAGTATAAAAACGACGGTTTACTCGCAGAACGTCGCATTCGATCACGCAGACGCAATATGTCCCACTCGCAGAACGTTCCCATGCATACATCACATAAAAATTATTAATTTAATAACAATAATAAAAAAAATCCTTTTCTTTATTGAATGGTAATCACAACACAATAATAATGTAAAAATTATAAACAGAATTATTAGGAATTAAGACAAGGTTTTTCAAAATACTCAACATGCAAGCATAAAAATTAAGACCACTATCTCACCCGATGGAAAGCGATGATGCGGCCGAAAATGTAGCATGCTCACCTAGAAGATACATTCACTCTTGACTTGAAGACTTCAAGATTATACTGTTCGGGGAACAAAGACGCAGGCTATGCCTGTGTTAATCCAGGGTGTCAGTTACCCACATACCAAATTTCATCAAAATTGGCCAGCCGTTTGAGCGTGAAGTAACACACTTACAAACTTCCACAATATATTATTATATTTCCATACATGATTAATTGATTTAATATCCAAACAAGTATTTTTTACAAGCTTATTTAACTTGCAATGTATGTATGTTATTTGTTTGTCCGTATGGAATCTTGTAACTTAATTTTGCAGCAGATATCTTCAACCGATTGAGCTGAAACTCTTTGTATTCACGTTTAGGTTGTATGATAATTCCTTTCATTATATACCTGTCAGGTATATAATCAAAGGATAATTCATGGTTAGCTGTGTGACGTCACTCCAAATCCAACATGGCGGAACACCCCAAATGGCGGACAACTAATTTTTAATGCACTCCTACAATATGGGTATCAAATGAAAGGGCTTGCTGAGAATAACTCGAAAAATAAAGTGACGTCAGAGATACTAATGAATGAGTTTATTTTTTGTTGTAATTGAGTAATTAATAATATTAATAGGAATTAAAACAAAGGTTTTAAATATAATAGCGATTTATTTTATAAACATTTATACGATATTCATTTGTTGTTGACAAGTTTATAGTAAATATTTCATTGAAAAAGAATTTTTTATGAAAAAATTGTGTCTGTACATTTTTAATAATGTAATTATTATAATTTTAATTTAATAAATATATATTAATGTATGTTAAGCCAGCTTAATTAATTCCATTTTATTTAATTACATTGTCAAATATCAATATTTTTTTATATATTTTTTTTTTTTGCCTGCCAAGGAAGTCTTGGTTCTGATTGTGTGTGTGATAGCGTTTATGTAATCGGTTCAAGTTTATCTTTTTAGTTCAGATGCTCCAATGGCCATCTTACGTTTCCATCATCAGACCAGCTCTATTGTACCATATCATTGTATTGTCACCGAAGATACATAAGTACACCAAATTTGAGCAATTCAGAGAGGCAATGCCGCCAGCATGATGGGAACGCTACCCACTGGTAGTGGGCTTGAGCACTTGAGTTACCTATAAGCTCGATGTCTTGTAGGTAACTTAGTTCTTTGCTGTACATGGTTTTAGTTTAGTTTTTGGAAATATAGGCAATTGGCCCGTAGTTAGGCATGAAAAAAAAAATTTGAGTGCAATTGGGCATCGGGAAGTGTCTAATTTAGCTTGCAAGATTTGATTACAGAACGACAGACAACGGGACAGTTGGAACTAAATAAAAGCCTATGCTATTTAAAATTATCCTAGGGCTACCTTACCACCCTCGACCACATATCAATAGGAGAGTGGTAAAACGCCAGCAGGTATAGTAAAAAATATTTTTACAATTTATGTTTAAATATTTTACATTGAGTCAATTCCCTTGCACCCTTGAAAATTGGAATGTCAGCAAGCACCAAACGGTGTTTCGGTCGCTGTCCTTGATATATAGCTCCCATTCTAGGTAATGTCAAATCCAATCCAAAGGGAAACCTAAACGGGATTTTGCCACTAACCCCTTATAAATAGTAAATAAAATTAATTACTTACTAACAAGTGTTTTGCAATTAAGATAGAGGAAACGCCTAAAGGTAAGCGACAAGCCCGGCTATATACATCTTGCAGTGCAGGTTGAATAAAAGATGCCACATGGCACTGCGATGCACTGCTCTTTGAGACTTGTTTTTCTCATATGGCCAGTTGATGACATGACGTTGCAAACATTTCTAACTCCAGTGAAATAATGATTGGACATTACTCTATTCATCTCTTATCAACCTCTACGATAATACTTGACACCCTGATATTGCTGTGACTTGCCTATCAAATATAAAAAACTCATTCACTATGACAAAAACTTTCACTATACAAAGTTTTTGGGAATTTTCCGGTATCATTCATTATAACAAAAGATCTTTCACTATGCAAAGTTTTTGGAGAGTGAATTTTTCAGTATCTTTCATTATAACAAAAACTTTCACTATACAAAGTTTTTGGGAATTTTCCGGTATCATTCATTATGACCAAAACTCTTTCACTATATAAAGTTTTTGGAGAGTGAATTTTCCAGTATCATTCATTATGACAAAAGATCTTTCACTATGCAAAGTTTTTAGAGAGTGATTTTTTCAGTATCTTTCATTATGACAAAAACTTTCACTATACAAAGTTTCTGGAAAGTGAATTTTCCAGTATCTTTCATTATAACAAAAGATCTTTCACTATACAAAGTTTCTGAAGAGTAAATTTTCCAGTATCATTCAATATGACAAAAACTCTAACACTATACTAAGTTTCTGGAGAGTGAATTTTAAAGTGTCTTTAATTACAATAAAAGATCTTTCACTATATAATGTTTCTAGATAGTGAATTTTCAAGTATATTTAATTATAATTGAGCTGTTGTATAATTAATTTTAGATTAGAATTTGTGTCTTTAACTATTTAAAAAACTCTTTCACTTTACAAAGTTTCTGGAGAGTGAATTTTTAAGTATATTTAATTATAATTGTACAAAATAAAGCTGTTGTAATAATAATTTCAAAGTTTCTTTAAATATAAAAAAATCTTTTACCGTACGAGTAAATTTTCCAGTATCTTTCATTATAACAACAATTCTTTCACTATACAAAGTTTCTGGAGAGTGAATTTTCAAGTATATTTAATTAAAATTGCACATTATAAAGCTGTTGTAATAATAATTTGAAAGTGTCTTTAAATATAAAAAAAATCATTCACTATACGAGTGAATTTTCCAGTATCTTTCATTATAACAAAAAAGCTTTCACTATACGAAGTTTCTACAGACTAAATTTTCAAGTATCTTCAATATTAACATATAACTTTTTCACTGTATAAAGTTTCCGGAAAATGAATTTTCAAGTGTTTTTAATTACAACATAACACTTTCGCTGTACAAAGTTTCTGTATAGTGAATTTCAAGTGCTTTTAATTGCAACATAAACTCTTTCACTGTACAAAGCTTCCGGAAAATGAATTTTCAAGTGTTTTTAATTACAACATAAACACTTTCACTGTACAAAGTTTCTGTATAATGAATTTTTAAGTGATTTTAATTACAACATACTCTTTCACTTTACAAAGTTTCTGTATAGTTAATTTTAAGTGATTTTAATTACAACATACTCTTTCACTTTACAAAGTTTCTGTATAGTTAATTTTAAGTGATTTTAATTACAACATACTCTTTCACTTTACAAAGTTTCTGTATAGTTAATTTTAAGTGATTTTAATTACAACATACTCTTTCACTTTACAAAGTTTCTGTATAGTTAATTTTAAGTGATTTTAATTACAACATACTCTTTCACTTTACAAAGTTTCTGTATAGTGAATTTTTAAGTGATTTTAATTACAACATACTCTTTCACTTTACAAAGTTTCTGTAAAGTGAATTTTTAAGTGATTTTAATTGCAACATACTCTTGCACTTTACAAAGTTTCTGTATAGTGATTTTTTAAGTGATTTTAATTACAACATACTCTTTCACTTTACAAAGTTTCTGTAAAGTGAATTTTTAAGTGATTTTAATTGCAACATACTCTTTCACTTTACAAAGTTTCTGTATAGTGAATTTTTAAGTGATTTTAATTACAACATACTCTTTCACTTTACAAAGTTTCTGTATAGTGAATTTAAAGTGATTTTAATTACAACATACTCTTTCACTTTACAAAGTTTCTGTATAGTGAATTTTTAAGTGATTTTAATTACAACATACTCTTTCACTTTACAAAGTTTCTGTATAGTGAATTTAAAGTGATTTTAATTACAACATACTCTTTCACTTTACAAAGTTTCTGTATAGTGATTTTTTAAGTGATTTTAATTACAACATAGTCTTTCACTTTACAAAGTCTCTGGATGGTAAATTTTCAACTTCTGACTTTTGTCACTACTCAAGTTAAACAATAACTTTGAGCTTTCGAGTGTTTTTAATTACAATATAAACTCTTTCATGTACAAAGTTTCTGGATAGTGAATTTCCAACTTCAGTTAATTCACTAAAGTTAAAACAATACATACATTCACTCAGAATTTAACCTCGGACTTCAGCCACCAGCAGTGCAATAATACATTGCCTGGCCTGCTATTTAGAACAGTTCCACAACCAACTCACAACAAACAGAAAAGTTTATATAGTTTATACATACATATGTATAGTCGTTAACGCTTTCACACCCACACTGAGTTCGATTACTTGTATCGTGGGTGCCAGAAACATTCACTTCACACAAATCACAACCAGAACCAGAAACACAAAACTCATACGGGAAAAAATTGTGTTTAAGCCGGGAATCGAACCCGATACCCCTGCTTAGAAGGCGAACGCTACCCGACTAAGCCAACGAACAGTCTTATGTCACTTCCTCTATATAAATGCGAAGCTTTGAAAGGTTTTTACTTGACCTTGCCAAACATATGAACCAATTTTTCTGAATTTTTAACATACATAGTAGAATATTTTTTAACCACTATTCATCGTCAACACAGATGATTATAGCTAGTATAGATACACAATAGACATATATATATATATATAGAACACTTCACTCTACGTACACAGTTTCTGGATAATGAATTGTCAAGTGTTGCTTTAAAGTGTTCGCATTAGCACATTTAAACTCGCACAAAACACACTCATACGCTTGTTCTTTATGTTTCTTTGTATGCGTCTTTAAGTTACTCGCTGTAACAGTTTTAAAGTCACATATAGTACATACATATGGCTTTTCTCCCGTATGCTTCCGAACATGTTGTTTTAAATTGCTAGCGGTTATACATTTATAGTCGCAGTGGCTACATTTGTACGGTTTTTCACCCGTATGCCTCTTCAAATGTTGTTTCAAGTTACTCGTAGTAATACACATAAAGTCACACATGGGACATTTATGAGGCTTCTCCCCGGAGTGTGTTTTCTCATGCTGTTTCAAATTGCTAGGCGTTACGCTCCTATATTCACACAAGTTACATTTAAAAGGCTTCTCGCCAGAGTGTATTCGCTCATGTTGTTTTAAATTACTGGCTGTTATGCTCCGGAATTCGCATAGCTGGCATTTATGGGGTTTTTCCCCTGTGTGACGTCTAATGTGTTGTACGAGATTGGATCTTTTTGCACATACGTATTCACATTCTTCGCATTTATATTTCTTTTCCCGTGTATGCGCTTTGATATGTTGTATTAAATAACTTTTTTTACTGCCTTTATATTTACAAATGTTACATTTATATAGTTTCTCTGCGTGGGTTTTTTTATGCTTCTTCAGTTTTTTAGCCGTGGGTAGTTCTAAGCCACAATGTTTGCAAATAATTTTTCTCTCCGATTTCAACGAATTTTCTTCATTTTCAGGGCTTGTGTGTTCGCTGGAGTTTTCATTGATTATATCAACTTCGACTTCTACGTACATTCGTGTTGGATTTGTTTCGCTATTCATGTTATTATCTGATACTTACAATATAAATAAAAATCATAGCATCAATTAAGAATGTTACTAAACATTTGACGGATTATTTGTTTTATTTGTATTTAACTAGAAAGATTTTGGAAATTCACAGGAACATGTAGATGTGCGGAGCCTTGGGGGGTCGATAGTTTTTAGTACATTTTAAGCAGATTGAATGGGTTCTTTCACTAAATATGTTCAACAGGCAAGTATGTCATCGGCAAGAGATAAAATTTACCAGCATGAATTCCACCAGTGACGTGTTGAGTTAGTTGTCGGTATGGTCCTGAAATTAAAGAGATAAGTTTTCATTACTATCTCAGTAATATTATAAATGCAAATGTATGTGTTAATATGTAAGTTTGTTCTCTACAGTGTAATGGCTGAGCAGATTTGAAAGCATGAAAAAGTTCTTTGTTTCTGTATAACTACATCATCCAATAAGAGATGAAAAACATAAACATAACAAACAAAATAAAACAGTTATCAAATTATCAACAATCAACTCTTAGACAAGAACTTACACACTAGATTTTATAATATTCCACTTCCATCGTATTCAAAAATAGATTCATCATAGATTTTTTAAAAGTGCACGAAAGTTATAAAAACGCATCAACTTAAAGCTGCTATAGTGTATAAACAATAATAAGAATAAGAAGGATAATCTAAGCAACTATCTTTACTTGGCCTTTGAGGTAACCACCATGTGGGATATAGATTCGACGATCATTGTCCCGATAGTCGTCTCGGCAAATGGGCTAATAGCGAAAAGCCTCGATCAACACCTCAAGAGGCTTTCGTTAAATGGTTGGATCAAAAGTCAGATTCAGAAGGCAGTACTCCTGGACACGGCATGTATTAGAATTTTTTAAACTTTAGCGAACTTCAATCATGTTTATGTGAGAAAACCGGGTCTTTTCGCGCTTTTATTTATTGTCGAGGTTAGTCAAAATAATGCTATTTTGAAAATAACGGCACGTATTGTCAGGACGTTTTACATTAATTTGATTTTCCCGCTCTTTAGACTAATAAAACTTTTTCGTGATACACTAGATTCGTATTTTGTATTTCGCCTTTACACTCAAAACCCTCAATGTACAGAGCGTCGTTTAGTTTAGGTAGCATCTTGAAACTTAATTGTGACTTCTCGAGACCATGGCCAATGCAACTTAGCCGAAACGTCGAGGTAAATAAAAATTAACACGATTAACTCCCGAGATATTACCTAAACTATTTAAAAGTTAAAGAGCCCCGTTTAATTCTTAGCCACTAGTTTCTTACCGAGCTCGGGGTGGAACCGAAGAATTATGGAGCGGGAAGCCACTCCTCGGCTAGGCTCTGTTATTCGATTAGTGTCCAATGATAAACATTAAGACCAGCGAGATAAATAGGTAAACTAGAGCTTCAGAAGAGTCCGCTTTCAAAGTTCAAATAAAGATGCTTGTTCTCCTTTGAAAACATTTTCATTTAAATATGCTGCTGTGTTAATCTATCTATCCTTTCGTAGAATTTCTGTATTGCACAAAATTATATGTTATATGTATACGTACGGAACGTACGCGTATAGGATAGTTAATATACTTTTTGACGTTCGCGTTGTTTACAGTGTGACCACATTTAAATTGTTAATATTGACTTGCTCGACTTAAAATATGCTATACTTTCCATAAACCAATAATAATTGATCGAGCAAAGCGAAGTATTTCATGCCATGCTATATTATTTTTACTACAATAGTAGGTACTCACTCCCCAATACTCTGGGATTATTAACTCCCAATGGGAGTTTTCCTGTCCGCTATTTGAGCTCACTCACAATTAGTCACACCTCTAGGGAGGGAACCGAAACTCAGTGAATGAAAAAGAATAAATAATTTATTTACAAATGATATTAAATAAATCCTGCTAAGAAATTTCTTTTTCTCAGTCTTGAAACATAGTCTACTGTAATTATTAGTATAGATTATTTAAACTTATGTTTTATGTTACCAAAACTTGTTGAATGACAACTGTTTTTATGTTATTTGCTATATAGTCCTAAAGTTTTAAAAATCCAGTCTGACTAATCCAGCTTAAAATTCTGAATTCTGCTTAATCTGGTCACACTGATTTCTAGATTGTGACGTGACATTCAAAAGTATTTGTCATTTTTTTTTATATTTGTAGCATTTTGTGGTATTGCCCCGACTATTTTACCAATGTCAACCCTACTTTTTATCACAGTTTAAACTTATTCTTTCCAAGACTTTATATTTTTCCATTTTAAACTGCCTAGGCAGTCAGCGTTTTCCATGTGTGATTACCATCGAGATAGGAAACCAACCTATACCTTATACCTTTAGCTACAAAATCCTTGGTGATTACATCATCAGAGATGAGTGCATCTACAAGGAACCTACAACAATAGAAAAAAATGTACTCTATCCGAGACCGTAGCCTCTCCTAGCTAGTTGTAACTAGCAGACTACGGAAATAAGTAGACTGCGAAAAAAGAAAATATCTTTATCTTGGATGTCATTCTGTCACTGACATAGTCAAATTGTCATTCTGTTTTATTAGTGTTTCTAATGTTTGCTATAATTCTACTTTCTATTGAAAATGTAGTTATGCTGCAATTGCAAGTTTATTCGAATGTTGAACAAATTTAACTTAAATGTACAAATTGTTATCTTAATTCTGAAATTTACCCAGTATCACTAAAATAAAATACACACAACTAACACCACTGGAGCGTGTGAAGTGTGAAGCAAGTGATTATTATCGTTGATGTAAAGGTTTTGGGTCTAGGAACCTTCTAGAAAGGGATACGAACTTTCTCATATTTATGGCCGCAACAGAGCAAGGCTATGGCTTGTTCTGAAATGAGACGCAAGAAATAAGTGTTAACTATTCGTGAAGAGATTTGCGCTGTTCTTGAATCCTTATACCGTCGTCTACCAGTCATCTACAGTTCATCTACCACAAATTGCTCATGTACAAAGTGAGTCAATATAAATAAAAAAAATAAGCTGCAAAATCTTATGAGAAATCATCACTAAACCAAACACATCACAGTAAATTGTGAGTATTTATTCAACAGAAAAAGCTAATGACAACTGGAACATATCTATCTATGGTACATTGTTAAGTCATGACCTCTTAGCTGGAGCAGATATTTCTGAAAACGCATCCATGCTCTCCTCACTAATATTAACCCTAATTAAAAATAAAATTCAATAAAATCCTAATATCAAGAAAGTTATAGAGATATTATAGATATATATAAAGAAATGACAAGCTCGGAAGAAAAAGTCGAAATTACTATTAAACTTGAAATAGAAGATGAGATAAAAGATGATAAACCTTACCGTTGCATTATGTGCGACTATAGCTGTGACCGTCCGAACAGCTTGCAAATTCACATTCGAACACATACAGGGGAGAAACCATTTAAATGTGACATTTGTAATTATGGATGCGTTAGTGCACTTACGTTGAAACGTCATCAAGAAAGACATTCAGCAGAAAAGCCCTACGAATGTATTATATGTCATTATAAATTTATTCGTCCGTGCGAACTAAAGCGACATGTTAAGAAACATACAGGCGAAAAACCTTTTAAGTGTGAATTATGCGACTTCAAATGCACGACATCTTTTTATTTGAAGCATCATTATAGAACGCATACAGGTGAAAAACCATACAAATGTAATATATGTAATTATGAAGGTACGACCACAAAAAATTTAAATGAACACAGGCGAAGTCATACGGGTGATAAACCATATATATGTAAAGTATGTAATTATGCATGTGGACTGCCGAGTGGTTTAAAAAAACATATGCGGATACATTCAGGGATAAAGCCTCATGCGTGCACGTTGTGCAGCTATCGATGTATTAATTCAAATAATTTAAAAGAACACATGAAAAGGCATACAGGGTTTAAGCCGTTTGAATGTGACGTATGCAGTTTTAAATGCACTAATGGCAGTACGTTAAAGCGTCATCTTATAACACACACGGACGATAAACCTTACCAATGTAACATCTGCGATTATAAATGTGCGACTAAATGCATTTTAAAACATCATATTCGAAAGCATACGGGTGAAAAACCATATGCTTGTGATTTATGCAGTTTCAAGACAACGACTCTGAGTAACCTGAAATGTCATATACGTACACATACTGGCGAGAAGAATCACAAATGTACCATCTGCGACTACAAATGTAATGGGGTTAGTCGTTTAAAAGAACACATTAGGACCCATACGGGAGAAAAACCATATGAATGTAAGTTATGTGTTTATAAAAGCGCTAAATCAAACAATTTGAGAAAACACATGAAAAAGCATTTGAAAGAGAATTCGCTTGACGATTGCGATATTCCGAGTGCAACTTCAAGTGGCTTAAGCGCTGGAGTAGTGGAAAATTCATAGACCATCTTTTCTTAATCTATCACTGCCATTATAGAGGTTTTTATCAATTTAACGAAATACATGGTATATATCCTGTTGACTGTCATATACACTCGTACTTTAGCCATACAGTGAGGTGTGGTAATGATAGCCTAAATAGGTGGTCAACGTTGGGAACGTCGAGGGAAAGAAGTTGTGCGTTTGTCCCCGACTCAATTGAAAAGACCTGGTAAATGAACATTGAGTTCTACGTTGTGGTCTAACTGGCTACTAACATTTAAGATTTTGACCGAGCAGTTGGACACAAACATGGTATGAGAGGGCATTCCCAAGCAAGCATGCAAGTGCAAACAATCCCCGAAAACACTTCCTGCCGAACCATAATTAGAGTGTGGAATATATACCACAGACAGTGATATGTGCTCCCCCGGTAAACTCTTTTAAAAATAGACTGACAGACATTTAAAAAAAAGTGCACAAAAGTGATATACACGTATCAGCTTAATAAGCTGCTCAGTGTTTAAAAAATAATAATAACAGAAGATACTGGAGACAAGCAGACAACGCTATAAAATCAATCAATTTGGGTGCATTGTTAACAATGGAACGAATCATTAAATTCCTACAGATGATAAGCTATGATGGAAGCTAAGACGAAACAACTGTAAAGGGAGAACTACACTAGGGATTTTTGGGCCAATTTCACTGTTCTGCACATTTATTGTCTCGTCAGCACCTAGCATCTCGCTGTAGATTATAAGTTACATATTATAAGCTCTGTATATTAAGATATAATCATGGATTTAAAACAAAATATTTATATTCTGAAGATGTAAATATATATGCACCTACATACTGTACATAATAGTTGTTTATTTGAATTACAACTTATATACCTTGGCTCTACCAATTCCTAGAGGAACATAGATGACTAACCAAAATAAAAAGAACTAGGTTTTAAAAAATGCTTAAATTTCCTTGCCTTTTCTTTAAATAATATAAGTTGGTATGTAAGCAAAATAGTTAATAGAGAGAAGCGAGATCTATAAGTTGGCTTGGGTGATTCGGCACTTTGTCCTTCTGTCTGTCCGTCCGTCCGTCTGTCAGGGTCATCTAGCGTTTGAACCATACAAGTGAAAAACTTCAAATTCTCAGAGAATATGTAAAGCTGTGGCCCAAAGCCAGAAATGAAATTGAATTGAAATTATATAATTTTAATTGTAATTTATAGTAGGCCACCAAAATCACTGGTTTTGGACTTATTCTGTGCTGGAGCCTATCTCAAAAAAGTCTTTACATTTAAACCTGTAACTTACGTATAATATCAGTTATTTGATCAACAGATACAGAAATCAAACAATTATAATATAGAAAAAAGTTATAAGCAATTAAACTCAAAAGATTTTCTTTATCATGCAAAATATAGGCGCGAGATCTCAGTTCGAGGCGAACTAGTATATCGGTGTCAAACTTATCGTAGATACAATTATAGCAGCGTGTATGTATGCATATATTTTACTGTATGTTTGGCTATAGGTTACCTGGAACTGATAGGTCGGAGGTTTTGCCGCGAAAATGAAAAATGGTCAATTTGTATTATTTTCATGTAGCTTATTGACCGATAATAAGTCGTGAACTTGCATGAGTCGTTAATGTGCCAAATCTTCAGAAAACCCGATTGCGAAAAATGCGAACCTACTTTCCAATCCATATACTATTTCGCGGCAAAACACAATTGTGTGAACAAACACCTATCTAGAAGAACACTTGGGTTTTTAAGAGGAATATGGCTATACATTCATACATGGAACTGTCGAAATCCATCCAGCCATTTAGAAGATACGAAGTAATTATGAAATTTACATACATACATTCGTGATACGCGTGAAAAACATAATCCTTCCTTGGCAGTCAGGTAAAAAAATTATACACTTGATACTGGTTAAATGAATACCGATTGCGGAGCCAAATAAAAAGGTCAAATGTGTCAAGTGTAAATGACATTGACATTCAATCACCCTTAGTGACCTTGGGTATAAATCTTATATATCTATGGTTAGTGGGAGGTGGTTTATCATTTTTCGTGTTTGTAGAGATTTTTGGGTATAAATTTCGCTATATGTTTGTGTAAACCCAAAAACTGCCCACTGTATACGTAATACTATGATATACGACTACAAAGAACATATAAACAAGTAGAATTCACCTTGTTAGACAAAGTGATCAATACAAGAATCAAAGGTAAACAGGAGTAGCAAATCGTAAATAATGCGAGACCTATTATTTTTTACTTACCGTCTGTGAGCACGAAGTGGAGAAATGTTAATGGAGATAATAGCTATAGTCGCATCCTTGGATATACAGGTACTACATCACTTCGATTGGGTCACTCATGTTTACCATCAGGTGAGATAGTGGTCAAGTTTGCCAATCTTGCATTAAAAAAATGCACTACTGGCAAAAATTAGGGTAAGGGATCAATCACTGACTCACTGTGTAATTGGACTAGATGAGGGCAATGTTTATGCCTGATAGGCAAGCATTTGACCACTATCTCACCTGATGGAAAGTGATGATGCGGCCGAAGATGTAGCATGCTTGCCTAGAAGGTACCTATTCACTCTCGACTTGAAGACACCCAGATTGTACCGTTCGGGGAACAAAGACGAAGGCAATGAGTTCCACTCCTTCGCAGTACAGATGATAAACGTAGAAGCAAAACACTTCCAGCGAACTGGAGGTATGTCAAGTTGTCAACAATATATGGATGACGTTTGACAGTTTGTCTTGTTGTTTGATGGTAAAATGGACAAGGTGGAATTAACTCGTATAATTCCTACATAAATTTTTAACTGATACATTTTGAACGAATCATACATTTTTAACTGTTCTTTAGTTCAACCGTCTCAGTATGATGAACTCATTTCTAAAATTCTTCTAAAAAAGTCTCTTCTAACTCCTTACTTGAGTCGGTGTTTCCTGATGAGTACAATATGGGAGTCTTCAAGTTGTGAGTGAATAGATATCTTCTAGGCAAGCCTGCTCCATCGTCGCTTACCATCAGGTGAGATGGTGGTCAAAACAATAAACAAACAATCGCATTCACACTCACAGCCCCACACTAAGTTCAAAGATTTTTATGGTGGGTGCCGGAAACATTCACATCACACACACACATTACACCCAGAACCAGAAGCACAAATATTTCTTGGCAAGGAATTTGTGCTCCTGCCGGGAATCGAACCCAGGATCCACGGCGAAGAAGGTGGACACCTGTCGACTGTGCCAACTGGGTCGTCAAAAGTTTGCCTAAATTGAATAAAAAAAAAATATACTCCACTTGTAAATATTCTAATTAAGTAAACATAGCTCAGTGTGCTGACACTGAAGAAATTAGAGCCAGCACTGGAAGCCAGCACTGGAATGCTAGAGCAACATTCCACAAAACATAAAGACTCACAGAAATCAAATACAACAACTTCACCACTGGAACAGTTATGCCAGCACCCCAAAACCACACTCCGTTATTTTAAGGAGCTGGGGTGGATGGGGTAGTTCCTGGCAGGGGAAAATGCACAATACACCCCAAGCGGGACGTCAGTGCAGGCCTTAACGTCCCCATATTGAATAAGAATAAACATAAACATTCACACTAAGTTTGATGACTTATCTTGGCTTATTCTTTATTCAGTTTTTTTATATTTAAAACATACGCATTCACACTCACAGCCCCACACTAAGTTCAAAGACTTGTATCGTGGGTGCCGGAAACATTCACATGACACAAACATTACACCCAGAACTAGAAGCACAAAAATCCCTTGGGAAGGAATTTGTGCTCCTGCCGGGAATCGAACCCAGGGCCCTCAGCGTCGAGGGAAGAGACCTGTCCACTGCGCCAACTGGGTCGTTAAAATATATTAAAAAAAATTATGCGCCGCCGAGTTTTTTGCCTGGCTCTTCTCGAGATGGCTGTAATTTTGTGAATCTGACAGTAGAGTCATTAACTTTCATGAGTGCCTCTTTGGGGACCATGTGAATAAACAATTTTTATTTTTGATTTCAATAAGCATTTGACTACTGGTGGTAAGTGATGATGCAGTCAATGATGGAGAAATATATGGTAATTTTTATTGTATAATCTGTTTCACTTGCAGAATCCAGATAAATTAAAGTAAAATAAGAAATTACTTTGATTGCCAACATAATAACAAAGTCATGACCACAACGACTACACCAATAACAATAATAATAGAAGGCGAAAAGGATGATAAACCTCACCGATGTATTATGTGCGATTTCAAGTCTGCACGAGGAGACGCTCTGAAGAATCACATTCGAACACATACAGGAGAAAAACCTTTCAAATGCAATATTTGTGACTATAGATGTCTAAGTTTGAATACGTTAAAGCAACATATCAAGCGACACACAGGACTGAAACCTTATGAATGTATTATGTGTGATTATAGATGTTCTAACGCTAGCAATCTGAAACGACACGTTAAAAAGCACACGGGCGAACGACCGTTCACATGCGACAAGTGCAGCTTCAAAAGCACAACGGCTAGTCGTTTGAAAGATCATTCTAGAATACATACAGGTGAGAAGCCGTATCAATGCAAAGAGTGTAGTTACAAAAGTAGTAACGCAAGCAATTTGAAATATCACTTAAGAATCCACACCGGTGAAAAACCTTACAAATGTACGGAGTGCGAATACAAGTGTGGGATCGCTAGTAGTTTAAAAAAACATTTGAGGACTCATACTGGGGATAAACCGCATGCGTGTAATGTTTGCGAATACAAATGTACGAGTGCGAGCAATTTGAAACAGCATATGAAGAAACATAATAAGGGGAATAAAGTAAGTTATTCCAAGGAGACTTGTTCGAGCTCAGCAGAGAAATCACCTGAAGACGTGAACTCTAATTGTTTAGAGAACAATTTAATACAAAACGAGTGATTATTAGCCTCTCTGCGTTTTTTGCTAAGGGTGACCTCCAAGGAACTCGGCTCTAACTGTCTTGCCATCTAGGTCTGGGATCAGTCATTTGCATAGAAAGAAAGAAATAATATTTATTTCTTTCTTTTTTTTCAAGTGCAAGCAATCCCTGAAAACACTTCCTGCCGAACCGCATATCTAGAGTGTGGAATACACTACCAGAGTCAGTGATAAGTGCTCCCTCAATAAACTCTTTTAAAAATAGATTGGACAAACATTTTAAAAAAAAGTGCACAAAAGTGATATACACCTATCAGCTTAATAAGCTGCTCAGTGTATCAACAATAATAATAATAATTTATAGCAGGTAACGCTTAACACAAGAAAGAAAAAAATTTAATAAATTTATGAATTATTTTTTTTCAAATTTATACATTTTTTGTAGGGTGTAAATTTATAAATTTTTTGTTTGTGTGGGGAGGGATAAGAACTTTGCTTACTTTTGCTGACAAGGGGGATGGGGGGGTAAATAGATGTAATAAATCTGCTTACGTAATACTTGAACGGCCCCTAAGTACAAAGTTTGACTATAGAATAAAACATAATAAGTTATTTGTTAAAAACTTTTTTAAAGACAAGCTTTTAGAAATCCGCCATATTGAATTTAAAGTGACGTCACTTTATTTTTCGAGTTATTCTCAGCAAGCCAATTCATTTGATACCCTTATTGTAGGAGTGCATTAATAATAACTTGTCCGCCATTTTGGGTACTCCGCCATGTTGGACTTAGAATGACGTCACACAGCTAACCATGCATTGTCATCCAAACCAATCGTGAATACAAAATGTCAGCTCAATCGGTTGAAGATATCTGCTTCAAAATTGAGTTGCAAGATTCCACCCGAACAAACATACATACAGTGCAAGCTCAATAAAAGCTTGTAATAAGGACTAAATAGTAAATCGGATAATTTGTCAAGATATGCAGAAATTCCTATGGCCATCTTCCGTTTCCATCATCCTGGTCTGATGATGGAAACGGAAGATGGCCTCCTTGGTACCATATCATTGTATTGTCACAAAAGATTCATAAGTACACCAAATTTGATACCAATCGGACATCAGAAGTGGGTCTAATTTAGCTTTTTTTTCTAATTTAGCTTTTATTTCATTACAGACAGACAGACAATTGGACAGGTGAAACTAAACAAGCTTTCAGCTTGTCTTCCAGACCCTTCCAGTCAGAGTGGTTCAAATTGCCCTCTCCCTCTAATTTATAAATAAAATGAATAAAAAGAAAAAATTTAATTGCCCGTTGGCTTAGCTGATTGAGCGATTGCCTTCTAAGCAGTTCAGGTTCGATTCCCGGCAGGAACACAAATTTTCTCCTAAGGAAAATTTGTGTTTCTGGTTCTGGTTGTGGTTGTGTGTGTGATGTGAATGTTTCCGGTACCCACGGGACAAGTCATCGAACTTAGTGTGGGGCTGTGAGTGTGAAAGCGTTTGTTTATGTTTAAAGTGGAGTAAATGTACATAAATCGGCACGAAGTCAACATAAATATTTTATTGATTTGAAACATAATTAATATTTCAGGATACCTTATTTGATACCTATATTATGGGAGTGCTTAAAATCACTAGTCCGCCATCTTGGGCGGTCCGCCATATTGTTTTTTTTGTATGCTAGAGAAGCAAACAAAAAAATAAGATTTAGGGCAAATACAATTATTTTGTATCGTGTCAAGTTTAGTCGCTACACACAAACAGACACATTGGCCTCGATTCTGATGTCACACACTAAATTTAATTTAATTAAATGTAAACTATTCCTGTCTTTTATAAAATAGGAACACAAGACAGAGATAGTATACATTTTAGTGCTGTCAAGTTAGTTTGAACTTAGATGTCTATGCAAGCTTAGTCGAGTATGTAATTGGTGTTGACTAAAAACACGCGCCTTTCTGCTTCTCCTGTTCATATTTTAATTGATAAACTAGCTTGACAGCACTAAAATGTATGCTATCTCTGTCTTGTGTTTCTATTTTGTAAGAGACGGGGATAGTTTACATTTAATTTAGTGAGTGTACATCAGAATCGAGGCCATTATATTATTATATAAGAAATGTTTTTTTTTATTGATATTTAAATGTCGAAAAATTGGTTTTCCGAATAGGCGAAACGGAGAATTTGGGTCCGCCTTGATAAACTATGTAAGTACATGATTAGGAGAATGCAATGTACGCTATGGTCAATTTAATATATCTATGTATATTCAATATATTTATTTATTTTAAATATATTAAATAATCTTATTTTACAAGGCATTGATCTCTGTAGCTAGTACTAAGGATTCCTAATAGCACACGCTAGACGCATTCGGTTCGAGCGGATGACGTGCGGGCACCGTTGTGTGTTCACGCCGTCCGCTCGAACCTAATGCGTCCTGCGTGTAGCAACTATAGAAACACTGACACAGGATTTCTCATTTAACAATTTAATTGTGATATATAAATGTTTGTCAGATAGAATCTAATATTAAGACGTATATTTATTTTGTACAGTGTAGGTAGTAAGTGATTTTTTTAAATGAAAATACCCTCGTAGCTCTATGTGGGACACTGCTGCACCGATTTTTCACCAAACTTAAAACACTCATGCTATATTACAAACGTATAACATGCTTTTTCACTGGGTTAAAAATAATGTGTGTCTGTGTGTGTGTACTTATGTACACACGTAAGAAGTTATACTTTAAAGTAATAAAACAAAATTAAAAAAGACGTGTGGCACTCGGGGACTGCTGCGGTAAAGCTATTGCATAGCATTTTTTATCAACTTATGCAATTATAATTATTTATTTATTTTATTTATGCAGTATTTTATTCCTGCCACCTAGAGGCGAGTTGCTGAACTAAAGAGACAAGCGTGATATTTAAAAAAAGTCATTAAATGTTCTGCTATTCATCGATAGATGGCAAAACTAAAAAGTATCATCGCTGTGCCGGTCGGAGTGGGGGGTGTTAGGTTATTTTCGTTACGGAATTTCTGGATTCGGTCTCCACGCTCAACTAAAAAAAAACTATCCAGTGTGCTAGACTCTTTGTTTATGAAAAAAATCATTGTCATTTAATTTACCTTGAATAGAGTTATCGGTTTTTTCTTTTGATTTTGGCTTTGCATTCTTGTGCATTTAGCCAGTGTCAAGTATTTCATATTAAAAGTCCTAGTCACAAGTCAAGTAAAAGAGTCAAGGTCCAGTCATAATCAAGTCATGTCCTCGTAAAGTGGTAGAAACTTTACTACAACTTCTATTGGAGTTTAGAAGCGAAGGCTTAAAATCACGTTTTTCAACTTTTTATCCTTTGCCTACACTTATGCACGTTTACTAACTATTAACGGTTAATAATCCACCATCATTGCACATTAACACTCGAAGAATCACAGGTTTTGGGAAATTATACAAAATCAACAACGCCATTTTTTTACTTTCGCGGCAAAACCGACGAATTATCAGTTTTCAAGAAAACTTGAGGGACAATTACCAACCAACTTACTGATTTTACCCAAACGCGCCAAAAGAAGCAAAACTTCGAAAATTGGTCGGGCTATTCACTCGCCTTACATTAAAGAGAGATAAACATATAGATTGGAGCCACGACTCATTATCTCGGTTAAGCGATAATAGAAACTCCTTTTGCGTGAAAACTAGGTAGGTATACCATTTAAAATAAAAATGGTTTCTGTTTAATTAGGTATTTCAATTATCTAAAGAATGTAGTAAAAAAATTGTTGTCAGTAAAGTCGGTTTACGAACGATAGTTTTACGTGATAACGTCATAAAGGCTCTGACGTCACGCGAGAAGAGAGATATGTGTACAAGCCGACCGACGCGACGCGACGCTTTGGCCGATCGTGCCTCTCTATCGCTTGTTCCGCGCCCTCGCTTGCACGCTCAGGCTCAGGCGGAACATGACACTTTTTCGTGCGTGCAGTCGGTGTTCATCGATTTATAAGACGTTATCACGTCCATAAATTATCATTTATAGGTCAAAAAACTCATAAAAGTGTTTGTGTGTAAGTGTATAGTAAATGTGCATAAGTGTAGGCAAATCATACAAAGTTTAAAAACGTGATTTTTGCTTTCGCTCCAAAACTCCAATAGAAGTTTTAGTAAAATTTCTACCACTTTACTAGGGCATGACTTGACTATGACTGGATCTGATTCTTTTACTTGACTTTGACTGTGACTTGTGACTAGGAGTTTAAACATGAAATACATTTGAAATATATTACTGAACTGCTACTTGAACTGCCCGTTGACTTAGTTGGGTGGCGTTCGCCTTCTAAGCAAGGGTATCGGTTTCGGTTCCCGGCGGGAGCACAAGTTTTCTCCCCATGGAAAATTTGTGTTTCTGGTTCTGGTTGTGATTGTGTGTGTCGTGTGAATGTTTTCGGCACCCAGTGTGTTTACCAGCTTCGATCACATCGTCACTTACCATCAGGTGAGATAGTGGTCAAACACTAGCCTGTCACAAATAAAAAAAAAAACCCCACGACACAAGTCATCGAACTTAGTGTGGGGCTGTGAGTGTGAAAGCGTTAATGTTTATTACTTGACACTGGCTAAATACACTAGATTGCGAAGCCAAAAAAAAAGTAGTTGGTCTCTATAGTTAGAATGAAGTCCCAAGAGGGTAACCTATTTACTGGTATTTTACAAATTATATACCCTGTATAGGCATTGTCTAAATAAGAAACTTTATATATTGTTTTTACTCTGGTAGTTATTAGCTGCTCAATAAATATACATAAGCTCTTATCTAAGTATTATTTGTCATTGTACTCATGATTAACTGTAATTGAATTGTGCCGTCTTAATAAAGTGAATAAATTGAAACCTTTACAATCGGTACCTTATTTATTTACAACCTTTATATACAATTTATTTAATATAGGTGCCTAAATTTAGTTAAAATAATTAATTATATCTTCAACGCGGTCCTCATGGGCTCAGCGTTTTTTTTTTCATATAATTTTGGCACCGCAAATTTGTGCATTAAGCCGGGGTCATGTAATGAAATATTTAAAATTTTACGTATTTCATAACAGAAGTCTTAGTCACAAGTCACAGTCGAAGTCAAGTAAAAGAGTCAAAGGTCCAGTCGTAGTCATGTCACGCTCTAATAATGTAGTAGAAACTTTACTATGTATACTATCGAAAACATCGTTTTTCAACTGTGTATGATTTGCCTACACCCATGCACGTTCACTAAGTATTAACGGCTATATAATACCGCCATTATTACACATTAACATTCGCAGAAACACAAGTTATGTAAAACTAGCCCTGCACCGCGGCTTCGCCCGCTATTATCAAGTTAAAAAAATAGCCTAGGTATAATCTATGTATTTTTCATTTAATCCAAATCCGTTCAGCCGTTAAAGCGTGAAGAGGAAACAAACATACTTAGGTACTCACTAACACGCAAACTTTCGGATTTATAATATTAGCAGGATAGTAGGATAATACAAAATCAACGACGACATTTTTTCACTTTCGCGGCAAAACTCCAGGCTTTCAACATCAAACGGCATACATATAAAACCTTTTCAATCACCTATCCTAACTATTAAGATAATTAAAGAAAAAAGGTTTTAACTAAGGATATTTAAGTAATTGTGTAGGTTGAGTCTGTCGGAGCACGATAATCACCACAGGGGATTATAGAGTGTATTATGTAGTATGTAGGGGCGCTTTTAGAGAAGTAAAATTATGGCGAAAGGTCGCGCGTGCTGTACATACATTTATAAGGTAGGTACTAGGCGTGCCCGGCGGCTTCGCCCGCTATTATCAAGTTAAAAAGTAGCCTATGTGTTAATCCTAGGTATAATCTATGTACATTCCAAATTTCATCCAAATCCGTTAAGCCGTTAAAGCGTGAAGAGGGAACAAACATACGTACACAAACTTTCGGATTTCGGAGTTTTGCCGCGAAAGTGAAAAAATGGCGTTGTTGGTTTTATATAATTTTCCAGAACCTGTTTCTTCGAGTGTTAATATGTAATAATGGATTATTAACCGTAAATACTTAGTAAACGTGAATAAGTGTAGGCAAATCATATAAAGTTGGAAAACGTGATTTTCTCGTTGGCTCCAAAACTACAATAGAATTTCTAGTAAAGTTTCTACCACTTTACTAGGGCATGACGTGACTATGACTAGACCTTGACTCTTTTACTTAACTTTGATTGACTTGTGACTAGGACTTTTAATATGAAATATACTTGAAATATATTATTACTTGACACTGGCTAAATGCACAAGATAGCAAAGCCAAAATATTAAAAAAAATATTAACCAATATATTTCCCGCCGAAACTTATGTCATCCAATGACGTCTGAAAATCCTGAATGACGTATGTAACCGGTGACCCAACGATCTCTTAAATAATAGATAGATACCAAAAATACCCCCCGATGAATCCAAACCTGGCTTCGGTATAACCTTAATAAATTATGGACTCTATATTGAGCTTTACGCTCAAATAACGCCATTCGACGTCATCCGCTTTCTGGACTATACTAGTCGGTCTGTATCTTATTGTATGATATATGAAATACTACAATGAATCTTTATTCTAGATTTTAACTTTCGCGAATTGTATTCAATCATGTTATTATGAGAAACCGGGTCTTTTCAAATCAAATCATTTATTCGTCAGAATGCAGGTGTATATTAATAAATCAATATAACAATATTGGTTGCCATTTACATTCTCGCCCTTGTTAGGCATACAAATATTAGAATTGCAATTATAAAAAAGAATAATTAATAACATGTCATGCATTACAGAAACTATCCGGATGACCGAGCTTTGCTCGGTTTTTTGTTTTTGGTAGAATATGTTTGAATTTGTAGCCTCAGAAAGCTCCATCTAGTGTCGAGTAGAAACAGTTTTTTACACAGGTCATGGCGTAATAGATGGCGCTGATAGTTTCTTAAATCCGGTTTTTCAAATGCAGTTTGGGAACCGAGCATTTCTCGGACCTGGAACGTTGATAAATCGATTCCTTGGGCCGAAAAACCCTTAATCAGTAACTTTCATGCAAATCGTTGGAGCCGTTTCCGAGATCCAGATTACACATATATATACAAGAATTGCTTATTTAAAGGTATTAGATAGATTGATTAAATATTTAACTAGGAATTCATCATTTATATTATAATTACAGAGTTACAAAAATATATTATTATGTTTAGATAATTATATTAATGTGTTTAAGGTTTTATCATTTAGAAATTCAATGATGTTATAATAACATTTGTCTAAAAGCAATCCCTTTAGCTTAAATTTAAAGTCAGATAAATTAGATTGTTTCAAATGTTCTGGTATTTTATTATACAAGGTTACTTAGAATTAGCGCTCCATACTCCACAGGGGTACTTTACAATATTATTTAAAAAAAAATAAGTTTTTTTAAAATATTTTTTTTGTGTTGTATTATCGATATCCGACCCCCCGTGAAGTACGGAGCGTTAATTCAATGTAACCTTGTATATTTTTGGCGCCATACAAAATACACTGTTGTGCATTTTCGTGGTTTTATTTTCGAAATATTTTTTTTTAACAAATATAGCTTTGGAATTTAGATCCGCAACCTTTTTGTGTGACGAAAAGTGGTGAGGGTAAACACTGTGATGAATAATTAAAATGTTTCCCTGTAATACAACAGTTTCACTTGTATCGTGTGTCTTTATGACGCATCGTATTGTTTTAACATTTCGAGGCGCTTTTCTTTTCAAATGATATTATCTTAATAATATAATTTAAACGTAAGCAAAGCTTAAAAAACCGACTTCACTGCTTATATTTGGCTGAATCGATTTCGATAAAATGTATCTATATGAAACCACCTCTGAAGTATAATCTACCAAAGCATAAAAAATCATCAAAATCGATTCATAATTGACGGAGATACCGCGTAACATAAGTACATACAAAAAAAAAAACATACAGTCGAATTGAAAACCTCCTTTTTTGAAGTCCTTTGAAAAGCGCGTAAAGACCCGAATTTCACATTGTAAAAACATAATCTTTATCCCTTGGCCTTTTTATCATCTAACTACCACAATCTGTCATACATCATCCATTTATATCTCCAGCTCGCTCGAAGCGTTTTCGCTTTTACTTTCATCTACCGTACAACGAACTTCATTATAATCTAGGAGTATTTAAGTCTAGTGTGAATATCATCTTTTAGGCATGCACCTTCGGCGGCATCGTCAGTTTACATCAGGTATAATTATGCTAAGTGGACAAATGCTTGCCAATTTAGCATAAAAAATAGGAAATTAGTAGATAATGCTACTTATCCTACTATATATATGTGAGTGCCTCTTTGGGACCGATGTGAATAAACGATTTGTTTTTTTTAAACCATTCTAAATGATGAAGATCATCATAAAGATTATTTTCAAATACCTACCTGTTCAATGATATTCCATTTGTTATAATGTGTCGAATATTTTAATTTATATTACCAATTTGACTGTATGTATGTTACGCGATATCTCCGCCAATTATGAATCGATTTTGAGCCTATTTCGAAAATTCTTTTTAGTTTGAAAGATGTTGCTTTCTAATTGGACCCTTTTAAATTTGATCAAGATCTGATCAGTAGTTCTTGAAATATCGTCAATAATGCCTATTTTGTGGACTACTTTGACGATGTTCTCGTTTACCTGACTTCAAAAGTTACCTCATAACTTCTTTCCTTGTGAGCTGATTTTGATGATATTTTTTTTATTTGAAAGCTTTTTGGGGGGCTTTTTGGATTATACTCAGTAATGCGTGTTTAATACATTAAATCTGATCAAGGTTACGAAGATAAAGCAGTGAAGTCGGTTTTTTTAAGCTTTGCTTGCGTTTAATTATTTTTTGTTGTTACCATATATCCAGGTATAATGATCTATGCGTGGTTGATGCAAGGATTCTCAATATCTATTATTTAGGAAACTTATTTCGTTTTAATTTTATCTATATATATAAAAGAAAGTCGTGTTAGTTACTCCACTTATAACTCAAGAACGGCTGAACCGATTTAGCTGAAAATTGGCAGGGAGGTAGTTTAGAGCCAGGAGAAGGACATAGGATACTTTTTAAGAACGTACATTTCTTTAAATTTTTTTTTTACATTTCGACTTGCTTTCCATTTTCTCATACGTCACTCGGATTTGGTAAAGTACTAGGCAAACATAAACATGAAGGTTGTAATAATATAGTCACATGACATTGTAACGCATGCCGGGTATGGCTTCCTAAATATGCACATTCATTGACTGTTAGGCGGAACGAAGGTCGCCGGGACTACTAGTTTTAAATATATATGTCTCCTTGAGAATTCTTTGTACTTCACTGTAATGACAGATCGTCATTTCACAAGGTATCAATGACCATGTCAAAAAATGATATTTTCACTTTCCAGATTAGTGTTTATTATCTATTATTATTATTTATTCAGAATTGATTTTTAAATATTTTATGTTATTGTATTATGTATTTATTTATTTATATGTTATATGTATGAATATATATTATTATAAATATATTTAGTTAATTACAACACCGACCTACGTTCTTATATATTGTTTTTCTCTTTTTCCATCCAAAGGTTGACTGGAAGAGATCGCTTTTAGCGATAAGTCCGCCCATTGTACTTAGATATAAATAATATGATTGTTTTATATGTAATTTTATTTGGTGCAATAAAGTGTTTTGTATTTGTATTGTTATTCAATAAAAGAACTCTTTTTACCATGCATTTTTTTTATAATATAAAGCACTAGGTGCTAGTGACCTATGCTACGCCACTGAAAACAATTCCACGTAAACCATAGATAACTAATAGTTCTTACGGCACAAGCGTGTCTAATCCTTTCTCTAGGCAGTTATTATTTACTAATTAGTCACAGTCTGACTATTGTTCTTGACTAGTTACGTATTGTTTTTATTCCAACTGCTTACAATAGGTTGAAGCGGATGACCAGCATTCTTATGTCTTGAGTTTTGTAGCCTTTCACAATTTATTATAAATATATTTTAGACATAATTTACAGGACAGGACTCTAGTTAGTCTTAGACAAAATGGTAGCGACATGACTTTAGTTAGTCTTAGACAAAATGGAAGCGACAGGTCTCTAGTTAGTCTTAGACAAAATGGTAGCGACAGGACTCTAGTTAGTCTTAGACAAAATGGTAGCGACAGGGCTCTGGTTAGTCTTAGACAAACTGGTAGTAGCAGGACTCTAGTTAGTCTTAGACAAAATGGTAGCGACAGGACTCTGGTTAGTCTTAGACAAAATGGTAGTGACAGGCCTCTAGTTAGTCTCAGACAAAATGATAGCGACATGACTTTAGTTAGTCTTAGACAAAATGGTAGCGACAGGACTCTAGTTAGTCTTAGACAAAATGGAAGCGACAGGACTCTAGTTAGTCTTAGACAAAATGGTAGCGATAGGACTCTGGTTAGTCTTAGACAAAATGGTAGCGACAGGACTCTGGTTAGTCTTAGACAAACTGGTAGCTACAGGACTCTGGTTAGTCTTAGACAAAATGGTAGCGATAGGACTCTAGTTAGTCTTAGACAAAATGATAGCGACATGACTTTAGTTAGTCTTAGACAAAATGGTAGCGACAGGACTCTGGTTAGTCTTAGACAAAATGGTAGCGTCAGGACTCTAGTTAGTCTTAGACAAAATGGTACCGACATGGCTCTGGTTAGTCTTAGACAAAATGGTAGCGACAGGGCTCTGGTTAGTCTTAGACAAAATGATAGCAACAGGACTCTAGTTAGTCTTAGACAAAATGGTAGTGACAGGACTTTAGTTAGTCTTAGACAAAATGGTAGCGATAGGCCTCTAGTTAGTCTTAGACAAAATGATAGAGACAAGACTCTAGTTAGTCTTAGACAAACTGGTAGCTACAGGATTCTGGTTAGTCTTAGACAAATTGGTAGCTACTGGACTCTGGTTAGTCTTAGACAAACTGGTAGCTACAGGACTCTGGTTAGTCTTAGACAAAATGGTAGCGTCAGGACTCTGGTTATTCTTAGACAAAATGGTAGCGACAGGACTCTAGTTAGTCTTAGACAAAATGGTAGCGTCAGGACTCTGGCTATTCTTAGACAAAATGGTAGCGACAGGACTATATTAGTCTGAGAGAAAATGGTAGCAACAGGACTCTAGTTAGTCTTAGACAAAACGGTAGCGACAGGACTCTAGTTAGTCTTAGACAAAATGGTAGCGATAGGACTCTAAGTACGCCTGTAGCTGCCTTTTTTAAGTCTGGCTTCGCAAACTATATACATTTAGCCAGTGTCAACTGTCAAGTTATAAAAAAATTTCAAGTTTATTTATGTAGCTCATACAACTATTCCTAGTCACCTGTCATAGTCAAAGTCAAGTAAACCAGCCATGTTACAGTTATAGTCAAATCCTTAGTAAAATAATTGACACTTTACAGAACTTCTATTGGAGTTTTGGAGCGGAAACGAACATCACGTTTTTAGATCTGTATCATTTGCCTACTCACGTTCACGAAATAGGTAATAGCGGTTAATAAATCAATTTTTATTACACATTAATACTTGAGGAATCACAGTTCAATCACGTTCTGTATTCTAAGCTTTGACGGCATTTTTTACCGACTTCCCAAAAAAGGAGGAGGTACTCAAGTCGACTGTATTTTTTTTTATGTGTGTTCCACGTGAGCCGATTTCGAAATTTTTTTTTAGTTTGAATGTGTTGCTTTCTTATTCCTCCCATTTAAATTTGATCAAGATCTGATCAGTAGTTCTTGAAATATCGTCAATAATGCCTATTTTGTGGACTACTTTGACGATGTTTTCGTTTCAAAAGTTACCTCATAACTTCTTTCGTTGTGAGTCGATTTTGATGATTATTTATTTATTTGAAAGCTGGTGCTTTTTATGTGGTTCCATTGAAATTTGATGTCTAGTTTTTGAGTTATTGTCAATTATGCGTGTTTAATACATTAAATCTGATCAAGGTTCCGAAGATAAAGCGGTGAAGTCGGTTTTTTAAGCTTTGCTTGCGTTTAATTATTTCACTTAGGTACGTGGCAAGTTTTGCCGCCAAAGTTGACAGTTGACAGTTTCGTAGAGATAGGAAAAAACAAAACCGGCCAAGTGCGAGTCGGACTCGCACATGAAGGGTTCCGTACCATTATCTATAAAAAATCAAGTTTGTTGCATGGGATTATTAAATATTTATTTTATTTTATTTTTAGTATTTGTTGTTATAGCGGCAATAGAAATACATCATCTGTGAACATTTCAACCGTCTAGCTATCACCGTTCTTGAGATACAGCCTGGTGACAGACTGACGGACGGACGGACAGACAGCGAAGTCTTACTAATCGGTACGGAACCCTAAAAACCTATAGTTTCTAAGTGTTTTAAACACGCATCTTCTTTTGTGTCCAAAATTCGAGGTCATTGTACAAAATTACAATAATAATAGCTGATTATTACATCGATTGTCAGTCAAACTGGAGCGACCATAGAAAAGAAATGAGTTATACCTATGGAACTAGAGGAGACAGTGCATCAAAATTAGAGAAGCCTTTTTTTTTTTTTTATTGTAGATAGGCAAGCATTTGACCACTATCTCACCTGATGGAAAGTGAAGATGCGGCCGAAGATTTGACATGCTTGCCTAGAAGATACCTATTCACTCTAGACTTGAAGACACCCAGATTGTACTGTTCGGGAAACAAAGACGCAGGCAATGAGTTCCACTCCCTCGCTGTACGGATGATAAACGTAGAAGCAAAACGCTTCGAGCGAACCGGAGGTACGTCAACCATATAAGGATGACGTTTGGTAGTCGGTCTTGTTGTTAGGTGGTAAAAAGGGCAAGGGGGAATTAAATCATGTAATTCCTGCGCACACTCTCCAAAATGCAAAATGCCTTAAAGATGCAAAGATGAAATTTGCATTCATTATGCGAACTGCAAAATAATGGAATTCCTATAATATGGGAGTCTTTAAGTCGCGAGTGAATAGGCATCTTCTAGGCAAACGTGCTCCATCGTCGACCGCATCGTCACTCACCATCAGGTGAGATGGCGGTCAAACGTTTGCGTATCTTAAAAAAAAAAAAAAGTATTTCCCTGTAATACAAAAGTTTCACTTTTATATATGTGTCTTTACGACAAATCCTGTTTTTTTTAATCTTTTGACCACTATCTCACCTGATGGAGAGAATAGATAGTGATAGTGTGTACGCAGTGTAGTGTACTTGGATTTTATATGTGACGATGGCTCACTAGGCGCAGTGGGCCTTCTAGGCTGGAGGCCCTGGTTCCAGGAGCACAAATTTAATTCACAAGTGATATTCGTGTTTTTTGTTCTGGGTGTGTTTGGTTTTTGGGGGCTGAGTCACCCACGTCCGTAGGAGGATACCCCTTAAGTCTGACTCCCTACACGTGGTCCCCGGGTGGTGCTAATCAGGTGACATTTGAGAGGTGGTAGAGCATTTTGTGAGTTGCTCGCCTGGCTTGCTACCAAAGTCGCTTACCACCATCAAGTTGAAAGTCTGCCGCCAAGCCAAATACGGTGTTCCGGCAGTTATCCTTGAGAGCCTGCGTATTCCAGGTCTAGTGTGTTTACCAGCTTCGATCACATCGTCACTTACCATCAGGTGAGATAGTGGTCAAACACTAGGCTGTCACAAAAAAAAAAAGTTGTGATTGTGTGTGTGATGTAAATATTTTAGACACCAACGTAAATTTGAACTTAGTGTGCAACTGTGAGTGTGATGAGATATAAGAAACGATCTGAAGGATTTTATTATATAATATATACAGCTAAGTGATATTCGTGTTTTTGGTTTTAGGTGAGATTGTGTGTGTGATGTAAATATTTCAGACACCCACGTTAATTTTAACTTAGTGTGCAGCTGTGAGTATGATGAGATATACGAAACTATCTAAAGGATTTTATTTAATTGATCAATTTCTTTATATATAAATAAATAAATAAATAGTACAAGACACTTCCAGCTACGCTTAATCCGTGTAACTCGTTTACCGGTTTTGTGTCCGAGCACGAGTATCGAACGAACATGACGTCAAACTATTTCAAGCTACCCTACCAAATAACATTAAAATCTATTCTACTTCATAAAATTAGCTATTAAATACCCCCAACAATTAGATGTTACCAAATTAAAATAATTTCTCATGTAAGTGAATAATGTATTCTTATGAGAAATAAAGAATCTCAAACCACATGTATGTAATACACAACTTTTCGATTTATAATATTAGTAGGATTTTAGTATTTTTAAGATCCTGCACGTTTAAAAATGATATTTTCTTAAAACACCGACGTCCATTTGCGTGATTTCTCTCCATACAAAGGTTGTCTGGAAGAGATTGCTTTCTGCGATAAGACAGTCTATTCTTACTCTTATTTTAGCAACAGCTTTTTACTTTTCCTTTTTTGTAAGTTAATAGGTATATAACCTATCTATCGCTTGGTTTTTTGTGTCACCTCTAGCATATGCTTTCCGCGTCTTTTATACATCAAAGGCAAAATTATAGAGAGAAATGGCGGTACGTAGGAGTGAGTACTCAGCATAGTCCTCATTTCCTTTACCGTTATGTAGTTACATACAAAGCAAAAAATGAATCCTCTTATAATACCGTTACTTTCACTTAGATAAATCTGATTTACGTGTGTCACATACCTAATTAGTTGACACACATACCTTCATATGTGATGTGATTGTTTCCGGCACCCACGACACAAGTCTTCGAACTTAGTGTGGGGCTGTGAGTGTGAACACGTGTATGTTTATAAACGAACAAACAAAACAAACAAACGCATTCACACTCACAGCCCCACACTAAGTTCAAAGACTTGTATCGTGGGTGCCGGAAACATTCACATCACACACACATTACACCCAGAACCAGAAGCACAAATATCCCTTGGGAAGGAATTTGTGCTCCTGCCGGGAATCGAACCCAGGGCCCATCTGTCCACTGCGCCAACTGGGTCGTCATATTACTCAGATACAAATATAACTGCCCGTTGCCTTAGTTGGTTGTGCGTTTACTTTCTAAGCAGCGGGTATCAGGTTCGATTCCTGGTGGAAACACAAGTTTTGTCCCCAGTGGAAATTTGTTTTTCTGATTCTGGATGTGATTGTGCGTGTGATGTGAATTTCCGGCACCTACGACACAAGTCATTGAACATGTGGTAGCTGCGAGTGTAAAACTCTAAAATATATATCCTACTATCTTTGTATATATAATTCTACTGTACGTGTGTATGTCACTGAACTCCTCCTAAGCGGCTGGACCGATTTGAATGTTTTTGTATGCGTTTGGGTGGCGCCCTGGATGGTTTAGATTCACAAATCAGCCCGGCAGATGGCGCTGCAGGGGGCGAATCACTAGTAATATTATAAATCCGAAAGTTTGTGTGTAAGTATGTTTGTTCCCTCTTCAAGCTTTAAGGGCTGAACGGATTTGGATGAAACTTGGAATGTACCTTAGCTTATACCTAGGATTAACAAAAAAAAACACATAGGCTACTCTTTAACTTGTTAATAGCGAGCGAAGCCGCGGGGCACGGCTAGTAGACAATAAAATATATTCTACAAGCCGTGCCCCGCGGCTTCACCCGCTATTATCAAGTTAAAAAGTAGTCTATGTGTTAATCCTAGGTATAATCTATATACATTCCAAATTTCATCCCGTTCAGCTGTTAAAGCGTGAAGAGGGAACAAACATACACACAAACTTTCGGATTTATAATATTAGTAGGATTCCATTCAACTTTAATATGTATACTTTAATGTATGAACTTTAACACGCACAAACCTTTGTTCTTATAAGGCCTTATAGCATTAAAATAATGTATCAAATAAAAGCATTTAAATACCTACTCTTTTCCTACTAAACTGTACTACATATATGTAGGTATCTAGTGATGTGCTTGACATCACGTGACGTGTCACCAAATTACACGGCTCTCGACAGTTTACTAGTGTTGGGGTAAAGTCGATAGAATTCCGGATATTATATCGAAGTGAAACTTTTCATGGGAGTTTTTGCCGCGAAAGTGAAAAAATGGCGTCGTTGATTTTGTATAATTTTCCATAACCTGTGATTCTTGGAGTGTTAATGTGTAATAATGGTGGATTATTAATCGTTAATACTTAGTAAACGTGCATAAGTGTAGGCAAGTCATACAGTTGAAAAACGTGATTTCGCCTTCGCTCCAAAACTCCAATGAAAGTTCTGGTAAAGGTTCTACCACTTTACTGAGGCATGACTTGACTATGACTGGACCTTGACTCTTTTACTTGACTTTGACTGGGACTTTTAATTTAAAATACACTTGAAATATATTGTTACTTGACACTTTGCTTGCGTTTAAATGATAAAACATTAGTGTAGATTGATTATTAGATAGAGATCTAAGTACGATCGATTTTTTTAGACGATATTATATATAGTTCATTAAGACTCTCATTACATATTTTTCGCCTTTTAAGAAATTGTCTAGGTTTTTTTTTTAAACGCATTCACACTCATATCCCCACACTAAGTTCAAAGACTTGTACCGTGGGTGCCGGAAACATTCACATCACACACACATTACACCCAGAACTAGAAGCACAAATATCCCTAGGGTAGGAATTTGTGCTCCTGCCGGGAATCAAACCCAGGACCCAGGCAGAGGGCGAGATTGGTTTTTATTGGTTGGATTGGTTTGTAATAAGACTTTTAGCTAATTAAAATGATTTTCTATTACTTTTTAAACGATTTTGTTTGATAAATAAGACGAATATTTTTCACCTTTTTGGACGTTGGTTAGAGGGTTTGTAATTAGACTGAATCGCTATGGTTTTTAAACGTCTTTTAAACATGGAGGAGGTTCTGAATTCGACTGTGTTTTTTTTATATTTTTTTTATGTGTGTTATCTCATAAGTTCTTTCGCTGTGAGCCGATTTTTGATGTTTGTTTTTGTTTGAGAAAGTTACCTAATTCATAACTAGCGACTCTGTAGCTGAAAAACACGCGTATTTTACAAAATGGCTGAAAAATGCTTTTTCTACGTTTTAAACACCCATATCTTCGCCATTTAGAAAAAAATCCAAAACCGAATCGACAAAAAAATCTTTTTTTTTTTTATTTGTGACAGGCTAGTGTTTGACCACTATCTCACCTGATGGTAAGTGACGATGTGATCGAAGCTGGTAAACACTAGACCTGGAATACGCAGGCTCTCAAGGATAACTGCCGGAACACCGTATTTGGCTTGGCGGCAGACTTTCAACTTGAAGGTGGTAAGCTACTTTGGTAGCAAGCCAGGCGAGCAACTCACAAAATGATGTACCACCTTCAAATGTCACCTAATTAGCACCACCCGGGGACCACGTGTAGGGAGTCATACTTAAGGGGTATCCTCCTACGGACGTGGGTGACTCAGCTCCCAATTCTATTTATATATATATTTTTTATTTATATGCATTGCATGTACAGTAGGTCATAAGACTAAACTTGGAAACTAAAGACATCCACCCTGTAATGTAGGGTATAAGAAGAATGTGAATGACCAAAATGCTGGCACTTATTTGGCTCAACGTATTAGCATTGCAATTCAGAGAGGCAATACAGCCAGCATGATGGGAACGCTACCCACTGGTAGTGGGCTTGAGCACTTGAGTTACCTATAGGCTCGATGGCTTGTGGGTAACTTGGCTCTTTGCTGTATATAGTTTTAGTTTAGTTTTAGGAAATATAGGCAATTGGCCCGTAGAGAAGAATGTTATCTTCTACCTAATATAAAAAAAAAAATATATAACTAGTTGACCCGGCGAACTTTATACCGCCAATTGTCTGTGGTCAAATATTCAGAAACATCTCCTGTTTGACAGGTACGAACAGTTTGTATGGGAAAATAAAATACAACTTTTTACAAATTTTATTGCAATTTCTTTATATTTTCTCACCTTTTAAACCTTCCCTGAACTTCCACAAATATTACAAGATCAAAATTAGCCAAATCGGTCCAGCCATTATCGAGTTTTAGCGAGACTAACGAACAGCAATTCATTTTTATATATAAGAAGATATTTAAAAATGAAAATGAAAATGTTTATTTTGCAGCGGTTAGTGGTTAAAGTTTACAAACAATTTGATTAGTTTATACACATTAATTATACATTTTGTTAATCGCTGATGATAGCTTACAGGTGAAAGGATATATCTATGGCCTTCACACTAGGCAAGCCTGTATCGTGAAGACCCAATACGGATAACAAATTACATTAGACAAATTAGTCAAAAACTCGTACTTACAAGTTACGTATATAGCTTGATTTTATTTATATAGCATTAGCCATGCTCGGCAGAACTATAGTGATACATTTAGAAAGGAAAAATTATCGCTTGAGGCGGGATTTGAATCCGCGGCCATAGGGTGTCATGCCCTATTGCTCTAACCGCTGAGCTACTCAAGTCCTGCCTGAAGCGACGAAATTAACCTTTTCTTATTATTAACGTCCTTATAAAAACTATTTCGGTAGATGACGTCACACGTCCCCGTAAGACGTTAATAATAAGGAAAGGTTAATTTCGTCGCTTCAGGCAGGACTCGAGTACCTCAGCGGTTAGAGCAATAGGGCATGACACCCTATGGCCGCGGGTTCAAATCCCGCCTAAAGCGATTTTTCCTTTCTAAATTTATCACTATACGTATATAGCGTTAATTATTAACAGTAAAGTACAACTAAAGATAACTATAACAATTTGTGTAACTAATGATTATTTATTTATCATAATATATCTATTGGAGTTGAGATCTTTTAAAGTTAGTATCTTCTTATTTCACATAGTATATACAATAATTTATCAAACCTGCTTACAAAGTTTCACGAGAATCGGTTGAGAAATGAGACCTGTAGAGGAGAACAACCGGAAATCCGGACGTACAAAAGTGTCACTCGGTCAATCATGGCTGGCGGCACATCTCATGTTAAAACCTATTAGTAGCGTTAGATCTCGGCTAACGAGTAAATATAGAATCCGATCTTCATTTCGCTTTTTACCGACTTCACAAAAAAGGAGGAGGTACTCAAATCGAACGTATTTTTTTTTATGTACACTAACTTCTTCCCACGTGAACCGATTTCGTTTTTTTTTTTAGTTTGAGAGATGTTACTTTCCAATTGGTCCCATTTAAATTTCGTCAAGATCTGATCAGTAGTTCTTGAAATATCGCCAATAATGCGTATTCTGTGGACTACATTGACGATGTTTTCGTTTTTAACCGACTTGAAAAGTTACCTCATAACTTCTTTCGTTGTGAGCCGATTTTGATGATTATTTTTTTATTTGAAAGCTGGTGCTTTTCATGTAGTCCCATTGAAATTTGATCAAGATCTGATCACCAGTTTTTGACAATAATGCGTTTGATATATTAAATCTGATCAAGGTTCCTAAGATAAAGCGGTGAAGTCGGTTTTTTAAGCTAAGCTAAATAAGTTGCTATATATATATTATTATATAACTCAAAGGTGACTGACTGACTGACATAGTGATTTATCAACGCACAGCCCAAACCACTGGACGGATCGGGCTGAAATTTGGTATGCAGGTAGATGTTATGACGCAGGCATCCGTTAAGGAAGGATTTTGATTAATTCTACCCCCAAGGGGATAAAATAGGGGATGAAAGTTTGTCAATTTTAAAATAATACTTCTTAACGCGAGCGAAGCCGCGGGCAAAAGCTAGTTATATATAATCCACATTCAAACTGCGTTTGTCATCCTAAGATGCCGTACAATCCTGCATTTAGTAAAACCTACTCACTAGCCATCCCACCGCGGCTTCGCCCGTTATTATCTAGTACCGACGTTAAACGACCCAGTTGACGCAGTGGACAGGTGTCCGCCCTCTGCGCCGTGGGTACTGGGTTCGATTCCCGGCAGGAGCAGAAATCCCAAGAGATATTTGTGCTTCTGGTTCTGGGTGTAATGTGTGTGTGATGTGAATGTTTCCGGCACCCACGATTACAAGTCTTTAAACTTAGTGTGGGGCTGTGAGTGTGAATGTGTTTGTTTTTGTTTTGTTTAAAAAGTAGCCTATGTTTTAATCCTAGGTATAATCTATGTACATTCCAAATTTCATGCAAATCCGTTCAGCCGTTAAAGCGTGAAGAGGGTAACATACTTACACACTTACACACAAACTTTCGGATTTATAATATTAGTAGGATTTACACTACTGCTTGGCGGTTGAATGCCTGATAATGTGTAGTTTAGGTTATATCTCGGGACTTAATTGCGCTAAAATCTATTTTAATATACAGTAGAACGCCGATTATCCGAATTAATTGGGACCGGGATCGATTCGGATAATCGAAAATTCGGATAATCGGACATAGACTGGTAATAAAGAAAAACGAACCATCACACATAGAATAAATTTTATTAAGTTTAAAAAACAAAACATGTAGCGTCTTGCCTCTAGCTTTTAACCCTAACAATTGAAACATAGTGGGACTCCAACGAGTTCCAACTTGTTACAACAAAACAAAACAAAATTACTTGGTTTTAATTTTTAGGGTTCCGTACCCAAAGGGTAAAAACGGGACCCTATTACTGAGACTTCGCTGTCCATCCGTCCGTCTGTCACCAGGCTTTATCTCAAGAACGGTGAAAGCTAAACAGTTGAAATTTTCACAGATGATATTTCTATTGGCATTGGCCATGGCCTCGAGAAGACTGGAATCTGGTACTGTGGTACTACCCAAGGCGGACTCTGCAAAAGAGTCTTACCAATGAATCAGAATCAGAATCAGAATAGTCTTTATTGTTTAACTGTGTAAACAAGGTGTAAAAAAACATGTTTGGTATTGGTAGCAACAGTCTGCCCATTTCGGGCGTACAATAGCAAGTACTTAAACAAAAATACTGTGTTTAAGTCTTATTACATTCATGACAGTAGCATCTAACAATATTGTAATTACTTACATTATATTCTTAAGTATTAATTATATAATATTACAAATTATAACATTTCTTAAGACTCTAATGGACGATATTGATATTAATTATTAATATATATATATCTTATACAATTTATAAATTAAAGTATTCCCTAAATTATAATGAGTTTTAAAAATGAGCCATGACTTTAGCTTAGTTTTAAAGACCACTGGTAGGTACCACTTAACATTAATTGATAAGATATTATAAGCTCTACACTATTCAAAAGATTTCCATTTCAGGTACGTTAATTTCTTTAAATGTGCAGGTCATTCGCCTTATGGTAAGTGTTAGGAACTAAGTACAATTCCGGTCTGGGCCACATGCCAACTGCCAAAACTGAGACGGGTCAGCTGTATAGCAAAAAATAGAATCAAGGTTATCTAAAAATGAATGTAAACTCTCACAAATATCTAGTAGCGGGAGAGTTCCGTATCATTGACATAGATAGATAACATTTTTTGTCAGATAAAATAATAATATACTTTTAAACCTTAGAAAACTGAGACGTGTCTGTTTGTTTAGTAAAATTTGTTTTAGCAGTGACAGCAACGGATCGACGTGTTTCTTTACAAATCAAGATACTTATCTTTATTTTTAGGGGCCGTTCATAGAGAGAGGCCATTTTAATCGACTTCAAAAAAAGGAAGTCCTCAATTTGACTGTAAAAAGGAGGAGATTCTCAATTCGAATGTATTTTTTTTTTGTGTTACTTCATAACTTTGTTCTAGGTGAACCGATTTTAAAAAATAATTTTTGTTTGAAAGCTGGTGCTTTTCATGTAGTCCCATCTAAATTTGGTCACGATCTGACCGGTAGTTGTTGAGTTATCCTCAATAATGCGTATTTAATTAAATTAATCTGATCAAGTGTTCCGAAGATAATCCGGTGAAGTCGGTTTTTTTGAAGATTTGCTTGCGTTTAAATAATTTTATTTTAATTAATCATCTTCAATCATCTCAATCAAATTTCATGATAATCTGAAATTTAAGATAAACAGGTGTTCTGTCCGAATAAACAGAATTATTTGTGTAGAAAATGTAATTGCGTTTGAAAATCTTTTAAATTCTAAAGCTTTCGTAAATACCTAAAAAAGGAAGCCTCCGAAAAAGGATTTATTAAAGCTTTTTTTATTCATGACAGAACTTTTAACCACTGTATCTTACTTGGGGTACGAGACCAATTTATAATTCCATAAATAATGTGTTCAAAGCATTTTAACTAAATATGTCCTTGATAATTCACGTAAGGGTGAAACTACTGGTACAATCTTGATGGTGTTTAGCACAGAGATAAAAACCATGGAAATACAGTAACCATAGCGATTATTGTTATCCTAATTCATCATCATTATCATTGTAAAAGCAGGCGAAACCGCTGGACGCAGCTTGTCACACTATCATTATCATCACACTTCACACGATTATAAAGATGAAAGTTTGTGAGTGTGTTTGTATGTTTATTACTTCTTCACGCTCAAACGGCTAGACCTTCTTCTTCTTCTTCTTCTTTAGGTGCCTCTCCACTACTGGAGGTTGGCCGTCAGCTCAGCGAATGTTTTCCGATCTTGTGCCAAGCGAAAAAGTTGTTCGACGCTGGCAATGCTGGTCCATTCACGGATGTTTCTCAACCAAGATTTCTTCCTTCTTCCAGCGCGTCTTTTTCCGTCCACTTTGCCCATCATTATTAGTTGTAGAAGTTGGTATCTCTCATGTCTAAGCACATGACCAAGATACCCAACTTTTCTTCAACGGCTAGACCAATTATGATGAAATTTGGTATGGAGCTAACTGACACCCTGGATTAACATATACACTATTTTTTATCAAGGAATTCCCGTGGGTCCGGGACTTACGCGGGTAAAACCGCGGGGTGCAGAGTAATAGATATTTTATGGAAATATGTTAAGATCTGCAATCGGAGAAAAAATTCAAAAGACACGTACAATCCCACACAAAATCAAAATCTTCCATTACAGAAGAAATTCTGCTCCTGCCGGGAATGGAACACGGGATCAGCTACTTACTACACCGCCCAAAAAAGTACCTATTTCACTACCAATAAAATTCTAAACGGTTACCAAAATGGATAAATGGTCACCAAATTAAGTTTCCTAAAATATTATGAAATAAATCCATATTTTCGTATTATAAATATTTTTGTATTAATTATTTAAAAAAAAATAGCCTTAACCCGCTGTTATCCGATTCGGTTCTGTCACAGGAAATGTTATTTTAGGAAACGTAATTTGGGGACCATTTATCCATTATGTTACCGTTTAAAATTTTTGGTGGCCATCTAAATTAAAATACCGTATTCTATTCTAGTAAAATGTCATGGTAGTATAATAAATGAAATTATAAAAAAAATCGATGCCCTTATATTTTTATCCCTTCGGTCATATATGTCATACAAGTCATACAGTCCGTACACAATCTACGCAGTTTGCTCCAACAGCTCAAGCCCTAAAATTACTTAAATAATTAATTGCCTGCTTAAATTTACTAAATGAATATATATATTTTTAAGTTCCTATTGTATGTAAGGTCTGTTTAATTAATTATTAGATATAACTATAGTGCATAAATGATAAGTTTGCTGTGCGTCTTGGCATTGCTGTGCGCTTTCAGCATTTTTTTTTATTCAATACTAGCCGTGCCCCGCAGCTTCGACCGCTATTATCAAGTTAAAAAGTAGCCTATGTGTTAATCCTAGGTATAATCTATGTACATTCTAAATTTCATCCAAATCCGTTCAGCCGTTAAAGCGTGAAGAGGGAACAAACATACTTACACACTTTCACACACACACACTTACAAACAAACTTTCGTATTTATAATATTAGTAGGTTAGGCAATCATTTGACCACTACCTCACCTGATGGTAAGTGACAATGCAATCGACGATGGAGCATGTTTGCCTAGAAGATACCTATTCACTCGTGATTTAAAGACGCATTACACTTATCGGGAAACAAAGTCAGGCAAAGAAATCCACTCCTTAGCGGTACGCATAATAAATATCGAAGCAAATCGCTTCTACTTAACTACATAACGATGTCGCAATGCAGTTCGTCTGGTTGTCCGATGATAGAATGGGGATAGCGGAATTAGATTTTTTTTTTAATTCATGATAGGCAAACTTTTGACCACTATCTCACCTGATGGTAAGCGACGATGTGGTCGACGATGGAGCAAGCTTGCCTAGAAGATACCTATTCACTCGTGACTTGAAGACCCCCATATTGTACTCATCAGGAAACACCGACTCGGGTAAGGAGTTCCATTCCTTTGCGGTTCGCACAATGAATGTGGTGGCAAAACGCTTAGTGCGCATTTGTGGAATGTCCACTATATAGCGGTGTCGCATAGCAGTTTGTCTGCTTGTCCGATGATAGAACGGGGATGGGGGAACTAGATCGTACAGAGATCGTGCAATTCCGCGGCACACCGGAAAGACCGACAAACTCGTCACCTTCCGATGCTTCAGGCTTTGAAGCCTTGCCTCCAAAGCCGGTCGTCGCCTATAAGTCTCTTGGTCCTACACTCAATTCTATCAATTGCCTCAAGATGGTGGGCCTATACAAGGCCCATACAATAATACAAACACCTGTATATATGTATATAAATAAATAAATATGCATAAGAATTATTTTATCCCTTCGATCATATATAAAAGACCCATCTACATTTTTTTATGCTGGATAGGCCATTAAGTATACCATCACTATCTTACCTGATGGAAAGTGACGATGCGGCCGAAGATGGAACTTGATTGTCTCTATGGTCTGTGGTCTATGAGGCTTGAAGACTTCCAGAAGATATACATAATTCTAAACTAGTAAATATTTTCATATTGTTTTGGGGGCTGAGTCACCCACGTCCGTAGGAGGATACCCCTTAAGTCTGACTCCCTACACGTGGTCCCCGGGTAGTGCTAATCAGGTGACATTTGAGAGGTGGTAGAGCATTTTGTGAGTTGCTCGCCTGGCTTGCTACCAAAGTAGCTTACCACCATCAAGTTGAAAGTCTGCCGCCAAGCCAAATACGGTGTTCCGGCAGTTATCCTTGAGAGCCTGCGTATTCCAGGTCTAGTGTGTTTACCAGCTTCGATCACATCGTCACTTACCATCAGGTGAGATAGAGTTCAAAGACTAGCCTGTCACAAAAAAAAAAAAAAAAACTAAGCGTTTAGATTTGAAATCATCCAACGTAATTACTACATATTCACGCATGAGCTATTATTATATTTAAGTATCGTAAATGCTTAAACTAAATGTTATTTTTATTATTACAAAAAACAAACAATCGACTTTCCCACGCACATCACTATTCATTACGAGCAATTCAGTCGGCCATCTTGGATAGTCTATTCGAAAATCGAACACTGGCGGAAACGCGCGCTTCACTCTTTATCCGCTGGCAATCGTAATATTTTTTTAATCCGTGACTATGTTTTGGCTTCTACCGTGAAGTGTTGTTATTTATTAAGTGTTTTTTTTTATAATCTCAATGGATATTTTTTGCAAAGGTGAGTGTTTAGTGTATATATATTAATTTTAGATATAATAAATAAATAGTTTCATATTTCGGAGAGTGTACGAAGGAATTACACGAGCTAATTCCCCGTGACCTTTGTGAATCTTTTTCTAACTAAAGAGGATGTAATCTCTTCGTTATTTTACCTATCTAACAAAAAAAAACCTTCAGACGGCATTACAATCGATAATATGAATTTAATACACTTCCAGTTCGCACGAAGCGTTTCGCTTGATGTGGAACTTACGTCTTTGTTTCTTGAACAATTTAATTTGAGAGTCTTCACGCATAGGTATCTTCTAGCATGCTACAGCTTCGAGAGCATCATCACTTACGAATGAAAGTATAGAGACTTCTGATATCTTCAAGATAATAAAATATTTAGTCTGAGAAAGTTACTACTGTGTGTGATATGTAAATGTTTCCGGTGCAAATACAAGTCTTCGATCTTAGTGTGGGGCTGTGAGTGTGAATGCTTTATTTATTAGGTATAAGTACTTGTATGATTTGCTACGGAAACATGCAATTTTATTTCCTCACTTGAAGTTAAGTGACCGATGCGATCGGCGATGAAACACGTTTGCTTAGAGCTTCTTCTAAACAGCGGGTACGAGTTCGATTCCCGGTGGGAACACAAGTTTTATCTCCTATGAAAGTGTTTCTGGTTTTAGTGTGATTGTGTGTGTGATGTGAATGTTTCCTGCACCCACGATACAAGTCATCGAGATAGCGGTCAAATGCTTAACAATTTACCTTACCGTAATACCATAAACAGTATTTTTTAATCTAGCTTTTACCATTTGTGAATATAAAAAACCAGCCACGTCAAGAAGGGTTCCGTACCATTATCTATAAAAAAATCACGTTTGTTGTATGGGAACTTCCTTAAATATTTGTTTTATTTTAATTTAATTATTTATTTTTAATGTGAATATATAACTAAATATTCTGTGAACATTTCAAGCGTTGCCGTTATAAATATCGAGCAAAATATCACGTTTGTTGTATGGGAGCCCCCTTAAATAGTTATTTTATTCTAGTTTTTAGTATTTGTTGTTATAGCGGCAATATAAATACATCATCTGTGAAAATTTCAACTGTGTAACTATCACGGTTCATGAGATACAGCCTGGTGACAGACGGACAGACAGATGGACGGACTGTACAGTCTTAGTAATAGGGTTCCGTTTTACCCTTTGGGTACGGAACCCTTAAAAGGACTAAAAAGTTATATAACCAGAGAACTTGTCAAGACGAATCAAACGAGTCCAAACTCGATGGGTTTATCTTGTTTAGTTCAGAAGTTCCTATGGCCATCTTCCGTCTCCATCAGACCAGCTCCATGGTACCATATCATTGTATTGTCACCGAAGATACATAAGTACACCAAATTTGAGTCCAATCGGACATCGGGAAGTGGGTCTAATTTAGCTTGCAAGATTTGATTACAGACCGACAGACAACGGGACAGGTGAAACTAAATAAAAGCTTATAAAAAGAAAAGAACAATACTATTGAACTACCCGTATTAGTTAGGTTAGGCGTCCGCCTTCTAAGCAGGGGTATCGGGTTCGATTCACACATTCGGTGGAAACACAAGCTTTCTCCCCAAGGGAAATTTGTTATTCTAGTTCTGGGTGTGATATGAATGTTCGGGCACCCACGACACAAGTCATTGAACTTAGTGGGGCTGTGTGTGAAAGCGTTTATGTTTTTATGGAGTCACATTTAGAACCTTTTTAGAATCTCTATATATAAAAACTAGCCGTGCCCCGCGGCTTCGCCCGCTATTATCATGTTGAAAAGTAGCCTATGTGTTAATCCTAGGTATAATCTATGTACATACCAAATTTCATGCAAATCCGTATAGCCGTTAAAACGCGAAGAGGGAACAAACATACTTACACACTTACACACAAACTTTCGGATTTATAATATTAGAAGGATCAATGCCACTTTTCGTTGTAATTTAATAACTCAAGAACGGGCTCACCTATCCAAACCAAATGTTTAGGCTTTGTTCGGACTATATAGTAGATGGTTTATGTGAAGTTTGCACAAAATCGGTCGAGCGGTTCTTCATTTATCACACCCGGGCGAACCCGGGGCGGATCTCTAGTTCGTTATAAAAACTACGTAGTCTAACGCTTTCGTTTACGTGATTCTTTTGACAGTCATTAATATTGTTCACGGCCACTTGATACAATGTTCCGCTCTCTTGAATATATCGCAACTTATTATTTACTACAAAACGCAAGCAACAAACGCATTCACACTCGCTGTCCCACACTAAGTTCAAAGACTTGTATCGTGGGTGCCGGAAATATACACATTACACCCAGAACCAGAAGCACAAATATCCCAAGGCCAGGAATTTGTGCTCCTGCCGGGAATCGAACCCAGGACCCACGGCGCAGAGGGACCTGTTCACTGCGCCGACTGGGTCGTCACACTACAAATGCTACAATACGTTTTTTATGCTAGATAGACAAGCATTTGACCACTATCTCACCTGATGAAAACTGATGATGCGGCCGAAGACATGTTTGCCTAGAAGATGTTTCGCTCGAGACTTGAAGACTCCCAGAATATACCGTTCGGGGAACAATGACGCCGGCAATGAGTTTCACTTCTTCGCTGTACAGATCATGAACGTAGAAGCTAAACGCTTCGAGCGAACTCATTTGACAGTTTGTCTGGTTGTAAGATGGTAAAAGGGGCAACATCTCTCCAAAATGCAAACGATAGAATACCGATAGACTTGCGTCGAGTCGTTTTTTTTTTTTTTTATTTACGATAGGCAAGCATTTGACCACAATCTCACCTGATGGAAAGCGATGATGCGGCCGAAGATGTAGCATGCTTGCCTAGAAGGTACCTATTCACTCTTGACTTGAAGACTCCCAGATTATACTGTTCGGGGAACAAAGACGAGGGCAATGAGTTCCACTCCTTCGCTGTACGGATGATAAACGTAGAAGCGAAACGCTTCGAGCGAACTGGAGGTATGTCAACCATGTATGGATGACGTTAGACAGTTTGTCTTGTTGTTAGATGGTAAAACGGGCATGGGGGAATTAGTTCGTGTAATTCCTGCGCACACTCTCCAAAGTGTAAACGGTAGAATACCGATAGACTTGCGACCTTACGTCGGTGACCGAGACTCTGCAATTTGGACCACACCGTGAGATGAGATTTATATATATTAGAAGATTAACTTACAATAGGTTAAGTTAGCTAAATTGAAACAAAGGAAACCAAAAACGCATGTCTGTGTTTAGATACAAGGCTATTATTGTTGCAGAAAAACCAGTTAAACTTGATCTCTAGAATTAGTGCTCCTTAGTGCTGAAAACATTGTAGATCGAGCGAAGCGAGATCTCCAAGTTAACTTGGGTTGTTCAGCACTTTATACGTCCGTCCGTCGGTCTGTCAAAGGCATCTAGCGTCTAAACTATATAAGCGAATGACTTCAAAGTCTCATAAAATATGTAAAACTACGGCCCAAAGCCAGAAATGACATTTAAAATGATATAAATGAAAATATTAAGGGGGATCCCATACATACAAGTGGGGAGCAACATTTTTTTTATCTACCCTAGTGGGGTATCGTTGAAACGAGTTTGGAGTACGAAACCGGTTTAAAAAAACATCTATGCTGGAAAATAACGATTTGGTAGGCCACCAAAGTCACTGTTTTTAGACCTGTTTTGTCCCGGGGTCTATCTCAATAACGGCTTCACACTGAACGCTGAAACTTACGTATAATATCCGTTATATCCTGTACTTGAACGACAAATACAGAAATCAAATAATTATTATATAGAAAAAAAGTTATAAGGATGTAGACTCAAAAGTTTTTCTCTATGATGCAAAATGTAGGCGCGAGATCTCAGTTCGGCGCGAACGATTAGTATAGTTGACCTAAATTGAGACCTCGCAACAACTAATTAAAATCTGTCAGTTGGTTCTTTTCAAAGATCCTCCCACAAGGGCAGAAGATGGGACGGCCTTTAGTGTGGGATGCAACTTGTGTCGACACTTTAGCTCCGTAACATCTTCCTGAAACACAGAATGGGGTTGGCGTCGCGGCAACTTCCGCAAAGCACCGGAAACGGCGAAAATATGAAAACCTCGGCAGTGGTTACATATTTGAGCCGTTTGGTGTTGAGACACTGGGTCCGTGGGGACCGGGAGCTCATTCTATTTTCAAAAAAATATCAGAACTCCTGGTTGAGGCGAGTCGTGATCTAAATGCTGGTACTTATTTGGCTCAACGTAAAAGCATTGCAATTCAGAGAGGCAATGCCGCCAGCATGATGGGAACTACCCACTGGTAGTAGGCTTGAACACTTGAGCTACCTATAAGCTCGAAGACTTGTATATTTCCTAAAATTATATACATCTACTAGCTTTTGCCCGCGGCTTCGCTCGCCTTAAGAAGTACAACAAACTTTCATCCCCTATTTTATCCCCTTGGGGGTAGAATTAATCAAAATCCTTTCTTAGCGGATGCCTACGTCATAACATCTACCTGCATGCCAAATTTCAGCCCGATCCGTGCAGTGGTTTGGGCTGTGCGTTGATAGATCACTATGTCAGTCAGTCAGTCAGTCAGTCAGTCAGTCACCTTTGAGTTATATATATTTAGATACAGCAAAGACCCAAGTTACCTATAAGTCATAATCGAGCATATACAAGTCATGCAAGATACGGGTAAGTGAGACGGGTCAACGTAAAATGGTCGATAGTGTAGAGTCGTCACGCAATATTGGAGTCGATACGCGATTAAAATGCATGTTACGTAGGTATCTAACGTATCATAACTGTAACCATGAAGGCGACAGTTATGATCGATCGAATCGTCACAGGTGAACTTTTATTACCAACTTCAAAAAAAAGAGGAGGTTCTCAATTCGACTGTTTATTTTATAGATAGATAGATAACTCTTTATTGTACATCAGAAATAGAGGAAAATACATTAAAGACATTAAAACGAACTTAGGCTAGTACAATGGGCGGTCTTATCGCTTAAAGCGATCTCTTCCTTTGGATGGAGAGAAGATAGCAAAATGTATTGGGACTCAGGTGTATCACATAGTTACGCAACTTTATAATAATGGATTAAGATACTAAACAAAATAATTACTATTGATATACTGAAATAAATAAGTATGTACATACATCAGATATCATATACATTCTATACATATTATAACAACAATAGAATAAATACATAAACAAAAATATACATACAATACATATAACATACATACATACAATATTTATGTGTGTTACCTCAGAACTTTTTTCTAGGTGAACCGATTTTGATTATATTTTTTATAGGGTATAATTTAGACGGCCACCAAAAATTCTAAACGTTTACCAAAATGGATAAATGGGCACCAAATTACGTTTCCTAAAATTTAATTTCCTGTGACAGAACCGAATCGGATAACAGTAGGTTAAAGTTTTAAATATTTAATACAAAAATATTAATAGTACGAAAAAATTGATTTATTTCGTATTATTTTATGCAACGTAATTTGGTGACCATTTATCCATCATGATTTGGTGACCATTTATCCAACGTAATTTGGTGACCATTTATCCATTTTGGTAACCGTTTAGAATTTTTTTGGTAGTAAAATAGAGTACCTATTTTACTACCAAAAAAATTAAATCTTTGGGCGGTGTCTAAACACAAGCCTTTTTTATAATTGAAAGCTGGTGCTTCCCATATACATTTAAATTTAAATATCCGGATGACCGAGCTTTGCTCGGTTTTTTGTTTTAGGTAGAATATGTTTGAATTTGTAGCCTCAGAAAGCTCCATCTAGTGTCGAGTAGAAACAGTTTTTTTACATCGGTCATGGCGTAATAGATGGCGCTGATAGTTTCTTAAGACCGGTTTTTCAAATGCAGTTTGGGGACCGAGCATTTCTCGGACCTGGAACGTTGATAAATCGATTCCTCGGGCCGAAAAACCCCTAATCTGTAACTTTCTTGAAAATCGTTGGAGCCGTTTCCGAGATCCTCATATACATATACATATATAAGAATTGCTCGTTTAAAGATATTAGATAAAGTCAGTCATTTAATTAAATCAGTAGTTTTGAGTTATCCTCAATAATGTGTATTTAATTCTTTTAATCCTGAAATTTGAATCCTGCGTATTCCAGGTCTAGTTTGTTTACCAGCTTCGATCACATCGTCACTTACCATCAGGTGAGATAGTGGTCAAACACTAGCTTGTCACAAATAAAAAAAAATAAAAAAAAAATCTTTTAATCTGATTAAGGATTCCGAAAATAAAGCGGTGAAGTCGGTTGTTTTAAGCTTTGGTTGCGTTTAAATTTTTTATATTAATTCACCTGTACTGCGAGGGAGTGGAACTCATTGCCCGCGTCTTTGTTTACTGATCTGTATAATCTAGGAGTCTTCAAGTTAAGAGTGAAAAGGTATCTTCTAGCAGCATCATCGCATCCCATCAGGTGAGATAGTGGTCAAAACTTGCCTATCAATCCTACTTATAATATTATAAATCCGAAAGTTTGTGTGTAAGTGTGTAAGTATGTTTGTTCCCTCTTCATGCTTTAACGGCTGAACGGATTTGGATTAAATTTGGAATATACATAGATTATACCTAGGATTAACACATTAGGCTACTTTTTAACTTGATAATAGCTTGCGAAGCCGCCGGGCATGGCTAGTTATAAATAAATGTTTATGTGGGATGGATCCGCTAAGTACCAGCTTGAAGCTCTTGAGTCCATCGACCGGCGAGCTAAAAGACTCATTAGCGATGATAAGCTAGTCGAGTCCAGGTTGCAGAGTCTCGGTCATCGACGTAAGGTCGCAAGCATGTCGGTATTCTACCGTTTGCATTTTGGAGAGTGTGCGTAGGAATTACATGATTTAATTCCCCCTTGCCCTTTTTACCACCTAACAACAAGTTAGACTATCAAACGTCATATATGGTTGACGTACCTCCGGTTCGCTCGAAGCGTTTTGCCTCTACGTTTATCATCCGTACAGCGACGGAGTGGAACTCATTGTCTGCGTCTTTGTTTCCCGAACAGTACAATCTGGGTGTCTTCAAGTCTAGAGTGAATAGGTATCTTCTAGACAAGCATGTCACATCTTCGGCCGCATCTTCACTTGCCATCAGGTGAGATAGTGGTCAAATGCTTGCCTATCTACCATAAAAAAAAAGTGACGAAACAAGCAAGTCGCTCGCCTGATGGCGTCCTGTTCCTATATATTACATATTGCTTCTTTCGCTTAGATTTAATTTACACTTTACATCTTATTAATTTTTAGATTTTTCTGTACTTGCGGCCACTTTGGTAGTCATAAATTTGTTTATGTGCACCGTATGCGGGCCGTGATTTCACTAGAATGGTTCCAACAGAATACCAGCGTCGGAGATAGGTGGGTGACTACCTTCTTCGATATTATGCTGAGTTGGGACCATTTTGTGTGAGTGCACATTAATTATTGGGGTAGTTTTAAGTCTTTTAGTTTCATATTTATTACTCGTACTAATTATTGATGTGATTTGGGGGCTGAGTCACCCACGTCCGTAGGAGGATACCCCTTAAGTCTGACTCCCTACACGTGGTCCCCGGGTGGTGCTAATTAGGTGACATTTGAGAGGTGGTAGAGCATTTTGTGAGTTGCTCGCCTGGCTTGCTACCAAAGTAGCTTACCACCATCAAGTTGAAAGTCTGCCGCCAAGCTAAATACGGTGTTCCGACAGTTATCCTTGAGAGCCTGCGTATTCCAGGTCTAGTGTGTTTACCAGCTTCGATCACATCGTCACTTACCATCAGGTGAGATAGTGGTCAAACACTAGCCTGTCACAAATAATAAAAAAAAAATTATACAAATAAATCAATATTCTATTCTATTCTATTGGTACATTTATATGAAGTATTTCTATAAAACATGTTTAATACTGTCGGATATTATTCGGATTTGGTAAAGTACTAGGCAGACATGAGGAGGTCAGAATTTAGTCAATAACTTTTTAGTATGGTATTAAATTACCAGGCAACCATACACGTGAAAGAGGTCAAATTCTTTATAGGGTTCCGTACCCAAAGGGTGAAACGGGACCCTATTACTAAGACTTCGCTGTCCGTCCGTCTGTCACCAGGCTGTATCTCATGAACCGTGATAGTTAGACAGTTGAAATTTTCACAGATGATGTATTTCTGTTGCCGCTATAACAAAAAATACTAAAAAACAGAATAAAATAAATATCTAAGGGGGCTCCCATACAACAAACGTAATTTTTTGCTGTTTTTATAGATAATGGCACGGAACCATTCGTGCGCGAGTCCGACTTGGCCGGTTTTTTTAATATTTTTTTCTCTACGTGGCATTGGAACGCCTGCTTGGTATAGCTAGTTTCATATAAAATAAAACTTGTCCATCCAAAGGTTGTCTGGAAGAGATCACTTTTAGCATAGTCCGCCGATTGTACAGTTTAATAAATTAAAGTTTTAAAATGTTTTGTAAGATTTATGTAAGGTGTGACAATAAAGCGTTATCTATCTATCTATCTTGTCCACCTTCTTCATAGATCATTGACATGAAATTTGAGCGTAACTAAATACTTAAGCAAATAATGAATAGTGTATATTTAAAAATAATCTCTTGACGATAACCACTCGTGACTTGACATCACAATACATGTCGTATATATTACCTACCTATGTATAGGTAGATATATGTATAACAAACTATGTAATGGAGTTTTTCCACGAAAGTGAAAAAATGGCGTTGTTCATATTGTACGAATTGACACAATTAAACGCAAGCAATGCTTTAAAAAACCGACTTCACCGCTTTATCTTCGGAACCTTGATCAGATTTAATGTATTGCACACGCATTATTGACAATAACTCAAAAACTAGTGATCAGATCTTGATCAAATTTCAATGAGACCACATGAAAAGCACCAGCTTTCAAATTATCATCAAAATCGGTTTACAACGAAAAAAGTTATAAGGTAACTTTTGAAGTCGGTCAAAAACGAGAACATCGTCAAAGTAGTCCACAGAATACGCATTATTGACGATATCTCAATAACTACTGATCAGATCTTGATCAAATTTAAATGGGACCAATTGGAAAGCAACAACTTTCAAACTAAAATAAAAAATTCGAAATCGGTTCACGTGGAAAGACGTTATGAGGGATTTGGTCAAGATCTGATTTCTAGTTTTTGAGTTATCGTCAATAATGCGTGTTGAATACATTAAATCTGATCAAGGTTCCGAAGATAAAGTGGTGAAGTCGGTTTTTTTTAAGCTTTCCTTGCGTTTCAATTATTTAACGTTTACGGTTACTGTAAGTTATAAATTAGTATGCATATAATAAAAGTGTGTAAAGTGAATTATATTATTTAAGCTTATTTTATTTATTAAATAAAGAAAATACAGATTTAACTAAACTACTAGCCTAATACAAAAAGTCATTGGTCGGCAGTGTGCCCAAAATGCTGGCTGCGTTACCTCGTTGCACAGCGAGACTTAATTGCTGTGCAAATTAATTCTATTACTTTGACGATGTTCTCGTTTTTGACCGACTTCAATAGTTACCTTATTACTTTAATTTTTTATATGTTATAATTTTTATATATTTTTATAATAATGTATGATGTTTTACATATATACATTTATTTACTGTTTTAGATCCGCCACGTATGGGTTGTGTCACGACCCTTTTGGTACTTTTTTTCACTTTTTTGTTATGTTTAATTACCTTTTAGGTCACTATCTCGCGGATAAATAATTTAGTTATGTTGTAATTTGTCATATGTTTATAATCCATTCTTAATTAATTTCATTGTTATTAATAATTATGTACTTATATTATGTAGTATATTATGTGTATGTATGTATTATATGTGTAACGATCATATTAATAAGTATTTATTTAAGATCATTATTGAGGTATATATTATTTGTTAATTATCAATACTTATAATTAAGTATATCATAATGCACTCTTTAAATAGTTGTTTTCTTTAACACCGAAGTCCAACTCTATTGCGTAATTCCTCTCCATTCAAAGGTTGTCTGGAAGAGATCGCTTTTAGCGATAAGACCGCCTATAGTTTTGTAATTTTTTTTTCTGTTTTGTTTTTTTTTGTCTTAATTAAGGTGTCTATCTTTGTAAGCTGTTTTTATTGTCTATTGTATGTTCGTTTATCTTGCACATAGTGCCAAATAAATATATTTAATCCATTCATTAAATGAATTTAATTTATTGTTTTAGTTTATTTTTATTTAACAACTTTTGTATTATTTATTGTATTTGGTATTCTCGATACAACATGGTCAAATATTACTTAATGGTCTTAAATTCTAAGTACCTATTTTACATATTCTCTGAGAATTTGAAGTTATTCGCTTGTATGCTTAAGACGCTAAATGCTTCTGACAGACGGACGGACGGACAAAGTGCTGAACCGCCCAATTCAACTTAGAGACCTAACCTCGCTCGATCAATTAGACCTTTACACTACCGTTTTTCCTTTTAGCATGGTACAGATGTTTCCTGTCTTTTCTCACCATAGATCCAGAAGCTCACAACAAGTACAGTCGGCGACAAAAACATGTGTCAAAGGTCAAATTTACCAAGATGGTCAAAATGCGTTCAACTTCTTCTTTGTCGTTCCTTCGTTGATGAGGATTGTGACCATGTTAAAATTTTTATAATCTACATTTTTCTCTATCTTGCGCCGGTACAAAGAAAATATGGTTGTCTATAAATTTGGTTTACGAACGATAATTATATGTGATAACGTCATAAGACGAACGCTTGGCCGATCGTGCCTCTCTATCGCTTGTTCCGCGCTCTCGCTTGCACGCTCGGCTCAGGCGGAACGTGACACTTTTTCGTGCGTGCAGCCGGTGTTCATCGATTTATAAGACGTTATCACGTTAAAAATTCGTTGTACTGCGATCGTCGAATATTGTTATTTCGAACTGAAATAAATTCCTATTCCAATAAAACATAGCCTATGGCACTCAGGGATAGTCTAGCTATCTATAAATGAAATAATTTTCAGAATCGGATCAGTAGTTTCAGAGATTATTCCTTACAAACAAAGAAACAAACTTTACCTTTTGATAATATTAGTTATTTAATATGATTGTCTTGATATATAAATGTTTTATTATGGTTTGGTATAGCTGATTTCTTATTTTGACCTTAGAACATTTTTGAACTTTGATCTCGTACAAATTTGACCTAGCCTTCTCTCAAAGGATTTTATTTTTATTTTTTTATTTGTGACAGGCTAGTCTTTGACCACTATCTCACCTGATGGTAAGTGACGATGTGATCGAAGCTGGTAAACACACTAGACCTGGAATATGAAGGATGCATTTGTCGCTGACTGTACCTACGTGTTTAATACACATATGGTCTCTGTCCGTACAGAAATAGTACAATAGCCATTGTAGTTTGTTTGTTTGAATCAATGTTTGTTTCAATTGCGAGGAAACGTAAGCAATCTGCAAATCATTGTTTCGTAAATAGTTTTCGTTTAACGTACGTTCGTTTTAGAGTTTTTACCTAAGTTCTTAAACGGAGGCTCTCAATTTGTCTGGATTTTTCTCTGTTTTGTTTGAAAGTTATCCTACTAATATTATAAATCCGAAAGTTTGTGTGTGAGTGTGTAAACGTGTAAGTTTATGTATGTTTGTTCCCTCTTCACGCTTCAATGGCTTAACGGATTTGGATGAAATTTGGAATGTACATAGCTTATACCTAGGATTAACACATAGGCTACTTTTTATCTTGATAGCAGCGGGCAAAGCCGCGGGGCACGGCTAGTCCTACTAATATTATAAATCCGAAAGTTTGTGTATAAGTGGAAGTGTGTAAGTATGTTCGTTCCCCCCTCTTCACGCTTCAATGGCTGAACGGATTTAGATGAAATTTGGAATGTACATAGCTCATATCTAGGATTAACACATAAGCTATTTTTTTCTTGATAATAACGGGTAAAGCCGCGGGGCACGGCTAGTATTCTAAAAATGGGGGTTGAAAACGTAAAACAAACATATTTCAGCCATTGCGAGAAATACGCGAGGTCTTCAGCTCATAAAGCCACTAGTAGAGTAACCATTCTAAGTGTGCTCGCCTCTACTATAGTATACACTTCTATGTGTGCACGCCTTTACTAGAGTACACACTTAGAATTGTTACTCTACTAGAGTAGAGTAGCCGGAACATTAAAGAAAGAAAGAAATAAAATACATTTATTCGGGACAACACGCGACGTTACATTATTTACATAAGAAAAACAAGACAAAGCACATAACAAAATACAAGAAATAAACAATATAACGCCGCGTGATGTCACGAATGAGGTCCCGACTCAGCATATAACTAGGTAAGTAGGTGGGCAGAACCCTCCTACCTACCCAGTAACTGGTTTTCAGGCGGAACCCATGCATGACATCACGCGCGTCAGGACAGAGATACAAACGATACTTAAAAAAAATAAATACTTTATACATATATACTATAGATTATAAATTAAAAAAGGCACTTACATAATAATATAATATAACAACATAATAATATATATAAACAAAGATACACTAAACATTTTACTTTAAAAAACACTAATTCTAAAACCGTACATACACGGTGGCGGAAGGCGACAAACTTTGTCAGTCTGTCTCTTACAATTTCATCCAGAACCAAAAAACACATCCCCTTGGTGAGAAAAGTAGTCAAATACGGTGTTCCGGCAGTTATCCTTGAGAGCCTGCGTATTCCAGGTCTAGTGTGTTTACCAGCTTTGATCACATCGTCACTTACTATCAGGTGAGATAGTGGACAAACACTAGGCAGTCACAAAAAAAAAAAATATTGTTCGGGAATCGAACCCGGGACCCGCTGCTTCAAATACACTCTCAACTAAGTCAACGGTCAATTCCAATTAATTTAAACTACAGGAATTCCAAGGTACAGAAATAACGTCCTCCACCCGCCAACTCCCACGGTACGCGTGAATAAATGATACATATTGATCGAGTTTCAATGACATATAAACACATTGACGTTCACCCACGGCCTAGGAAGCGGGTAGGGTAAATTAGTCTTCACAAACTACCTACAACCTTTTTTTTTTTTTTTTTGTGGGGGCGGAAATGCCTGGCATTTCCTTTCCTTCCCAGGGATGAAGGTGAAGTTAGCTCATTATTACCCGACCAATTTACGAATCGACGAATTGTGTAGAGAAATAAACCGCTTCGAAAATACTTTTTTTTTGGGAGTTTAGCTGCGAGAGTTAAAAAATGGCAGTGGTGATTTAGTATGATTTCCTATGATCCAAAACCTGTGATTCTTCGAGTGTTAATGTGTCTATTGTGTGGATTATTATTATTTAATACTTAGTAAACGTGCATAAGTGTAGGCAAATGATACAGAGTTAAATGTGATTTTCGCTTTCGCTCCAAAACTCTACTAAAGTTTCTACCACTTTACTAGGACATGACTATTACGGGCCTTGACTCCTTTACTTGACTTTGACTGTGACTTGTGACTAGGACTTTTAATATGAAATACTCTTGAAATGTATTATTACTTGACACTGGCTCGAGGCACAAGATTGCGAAGCCAAAATTATAAAACAAAAAACTATTTTTACACCTAGGGGGTTAGGTTAGGTTAGATACGTCAATGTGCACAACTTTTTTTAAACACATCCTCATGAAACACAGAATGGGATTGGCGCTGAGGCATCTTTGGCAGAGCAGCGCAATCGACGAAAATATGGAAACCTCGGTTACATATTTGAGCCAATTGGTGTATGTATGAAGAGAAATTTTTAGGAGGGAAAATTATTAATAGTAGGGAAAATTATTAATATTATTATTTTGAGAGGGAAAAATGCCTAGCGCTTCCCTTCCTTTCCAGGGGAGAAGGAAAGGGGTATGTGGAGCTCGAACCCACTAAAAACCCCCCCGTGGGCAGTCCCTCGCCGTGGTGGGCAAGATAGACCACCCCCCAGACGAATGAGGCCTTGCAAGCCAGTGAAGAGCCCCCTGGCTCTCCACAAGTGATCCTACTACAGAAGAGGAGAGAGGAGCTATTCTATTGCATTCCATTCCATTCAATTACATTCCATTCTATTCCATTACATTTCTTTTTATCCCATTTCATTCAATTTAATTCCATTCCATTATAGTTAATTTAATTCCATATCAATTCATTCAATTCCATTCAATTCTATTCTATGCTATTCCATTAAAGTACAGTTAGTTAAGTAAAATTACAGTTCATTTCTATTTTCTTTTAGCGATAAGACTGCCTATTGTTACACTTATTTTGTAAGTCATTATGTTCTATTCTGTATCACAAATATGGTGTTCAATAAAGAGTTTATCTATCTATCTATCTATTACATTTCATTCTATTCCATTCCGTTCTATTCTATTCCATTTCATTTAAATCTATTTCATTTCATTTAATTCTATTCCATTCCGTTCTATTCCATTTCATTTCATTCTATTCCATTCCATTTAATTTCATTCAATTACATTTCATTTAATTCCATTTCAATTCATTCCATTCCATTACAATCTATTTCACACATTCCATTCTATTCCATTTCAGTATTTAAGTTACATATAAGCTCGGTGGCTTGTAGGTAACTACGTTACTGTATTGATGTAATTAGTCTTAAGGAAATATACGCAATTGTCCCGTAGATTGTCTGCGGCTACACTAACTCATACGAAAACTTCACGTTTGTGATATGTACTGTCACTTCTGATCAACGTGACAGGCATGTCCACGTGACATTACTATCGACCGGTCACTGGCAGACCGCTATAAATACCTTATTACTTTGTACTTTTCGTTATTGAGGAACGTTTTTGATAGATAACGGTATTTATAAATAACGGTACGATCCTTCAGGAAGGGATACCGTTTTTTACTATTTTACTAAGAAAAGGTTTTTTTACTATTTTGAGAGGTGGTAGAGCATTTTGTGAGTTGCTCGCCTTGCTTGCTACCAAAGTAGCTTACCACCATCAAGTTGAAAGTCTGCCGCCAAGCCAAATACGGTGTTCCGGCAGTTATCCTTGAGAGCCTGCGTATTCCAGGTCTAGTGTGTTTACCAGCTTCGATCACATCGTCACTTACCATCAGGTGAGATAGTGGTCAAACACTAGCCTGTCACAAATAAAAAAAAAAAAAACGAGGAAGTTGCTGCTTGGTGAGCGAAGAACCGAGAAAGTTGCTCGCCTGATGGTGAGCGTCACGCATGCCAGTAGGCGAGCAACTGTTCAGTAACGTGACATCCAGAATATTGTACTTTTATAGTTCTGCATCCTGCGCAATACATTGCACTTGTCGTCCTGATATATGAGATGCAAATTAAACTACTCTCTGGCGTAGTTGTAGTATGTTTCTTTAATTGTATACGTAAACTAGTTTTTCGGGTGGGTCCAGTTGTCTAGGACAGTGTCCCAGACTTGTTCTGCCATGGCTCTGGTAAATTTCATACAGCCCCTTTGTGACCCACTCAAAAGTTTTAACACGCGTTTTAACGCTTTGTAGCTTTCGATCTGGTAGATGTAAATGATACACCTGAAAACAACAAATTAGATTTTGTAAAGAAAACTGTTTTCTCTGTTCTGACTATACATAGACACATAACTGCAGTGGGGTCCTCATATTGATGTGCTTGCAGGTCGCTTGAGTTCCGACGCTTTTGTGATCCGTAAAATTAGACACCTGAGTGATGTAGCGACGGCAAAGCTGGTTTACTTTGCATATTTTCATACTCTGATGAGTTACGGAATCTTACTATGGGGATCTGCTGGCTATGTTAAAACTATTATTAAGTTAAAGCTATGAATGTCCTTTATTAGTCATATATATGTATAATAATATATATCAATTTGTGTATGTTTATAATATTTTATTATTATTTATGTAGGTTTTTGAATGTGTATTATGTATCTAATATTAATAAGTATGAGTAAGTACATTTATTAATTTAAATACGTGTTGATGTACATCACCGTCCCTGTATGTAATATTTTTATCATCTTCCTTTGGTTGTCTGGATTAAAATCGCTTTGAGCGATAAGACCGCCCTTTGTGCTCCTATGTTTTATTTTAGATTTTTTTTTTGTAATTGTTATTTTTGTGTGTGCAAATAACGAATTTATCTATGTATCTATTTTTATTCTACAAAAGAGAGCGGTTCGTGCAATCTATGACGGACCCATAGGTCCGCGAGAATATCTCAGGGAATTCTTTAAAGAAACAGGCATACTTACCATGCCTTCGCTTTACATCTTTGAAAATATAATTTTGAAACAAGGGAATGCTGCGACCCGGTATTTTATTGGGCTGGTACCGGGTCGTGACCCACCAAATGGGAAACGCTAGTCTAGGAGGATTTCAGTCACATACAAACGTACAGAAGAATTATATATAAAGATATCAGATTAAACTGGTAATACCGGAATAGTAGGAATACCGAAAAAAAGCGGTAACATCTTCCCCTCGTTGATATAAGTAGGTATGTACAATACAGCGTAGTGATCGTTAGTGGTGACCGATAGAATCAGGCCATAGTTGGATGAACTGATTTCATGTCATAATAGAGATTCGGATATAATGGATATTATATAACAGAAGGGTGGGTCAGTACTTTGACAATATTTTGTAAAGAATGTATTTTTAAGTGGATAGCAGCAATTATACAACGAATGCTGCTTCAGGTCCTATTAGTCTATCGCCACGAACTGGGGGCTGAGTCACCCACGTCCGTAGGAGGATACCCCTTAAGTCTGACTCCCTACACGTGGTCCCCGGGTGGTGCTAATCAGGTGACATTTGAGAGGTGGTAGAGCATTTTGTGAGTTGCTCGCCTGGCTTGCTACCAAAGTAGCTTACCACCATCAAGTTGAAAGTCTGCCGCCAAGCCAAATACGGTGTTCCGGCAGTTATCCTTGAGAGCCTGCGTATTCCAGGTCTAGTGTGTTTACCAGCTTCGATCACATCGTCACTTACCATCAGGTGAGATAGTGGTCAAACACTAGCCTGTCACAAAAAAAAAAAAAAAAAAAAAAACTGAGATCTCGTGTCTACATTTTGTCTAATAGAGAAACACTTTTGGGGTTGATTGCTTTACAACTTGTATTTTTTATCGACTTCCCAAAAAGGAGAAGGTACTCAAGACGACTACTGTATGTTTTTTTTTTATTTCTGTTAGTGACCTTATTACTTCTTTCCACGTGAACCGATTTCGAATTCTTTTTAGTTTGATAGATTTTGCTTTCCGCTGGTCCCATATAAATTTGATCAAGATCTGATCTGTAGTACAACATAATTTAAGTAGCAATTGTACATTACATTAAACTAAAAACTAAATTAAAATTAAACAAAAAAACAATAATTAGTATTATTACTATTTTCTTCATTTATTATTTTTTCTTAAGCTAAGGTTTTTTTTACAATATTTTTATAAAAGTTATTATTACTATTATTATTTATTAATTATAATTATTAACTATTATTATTATTGAAAGCTGGTGCTGTTCATGTGGTCCCGTTGAAATTTGATCATGATCTGATCTGTTGTTTTTGAGTTATAGTCAATAATGCGTGTTTAATACATTAAATCTGATCAAGGTTCCGAAGATAAAGTGAAGTCGGTTTTTTTAAGCTTTGCTTGCGTTTAATTGTGTATCATAGTTTTTGTTTTAACGGTTTCGTACTCTACTTACCGTGTTTATTTCAACGATACCTCACAAGGGCATAAACATATATAAAAAATATGTTGCTCGCCACTTATGTGTTTGGGTGCCCCTTAATATTTACATTTATTCTATTTTTATTGCCATCTTTGGCTTTGGGCCATAGCTTCATATATTCTCAGAGAGTTTGAAGTTCTTTGCTTGTATGGTTTAGACGCTAGATGCCTCTGACAGACTGACGGACGATGAATGGACGGACAAACTGCTGAACCACTCCAGTCAACTCAGAAAACCATCACAATTCAACACATACTGCCCGTTAGCTTAGTTGAGAGCACGTCCGCCTTCTAAGCAGGGTTATGGGGTTCGATTCCCGGAAACACCAGTTATCTCCACTAGAAAAATTAGTGTTTCTGGTTCTGTTTGTGATGTTTCCACTATAGACTACTCCAAGTACGGGCTAAATGCCTATATTTCCTAAAACTATATACAGCGAAGACCTAAGTTACCTACAAGACATCGAGCTTATGATGATGGCAACGCTTCACACTGGTAGTGAGCTTGAGCACTTGAGTTACCTATACGCTCGATGTCTTGTGACTGTGATTGTATGTGTGATGTGAATGTTTCCGGCACCCACGACACAAGTCATCGAGCTTATTGAGGGGCTGTGAGTGTGAATGCGTATATGTTTATATTTCATATCATGTAGAATGTATTACGAAGGGTAAAACCGCGTGTCACAGCTAGTCTGAAAAAGCTATAGAAATTGCTGTTTCCAAATAAATGTTTTAATTTGATTGTCAATTTGTATAATTGTTGTTATTATGCGTGTCAGTAATCGCTGTAATCAAGTAATTTTTGTATGATTTGTATGATACATAATAATTGGTCTCATGAAAACTATGGGTATAATTTAGACGGCCACCAAACATTCTAAACGGTTACCAAAATGGATAAATGGTCACCAAATTACGTTTCCTAAAATAAAATTTCCTGTTACAACCGAATCGTATAACAGTAGGTTAAGGTTATTTTATTTTTATAATTAATACAAAAATATTTATAACACGAAAAAATAGATTTATCTCATAATATTTTTGGAAACGTAATTTGGTGACCATTTATCTAACGTAATTTGGTAACCATTTATCCATTTTGGTAACCGTTGCGATTTTTTTTGGTAGTAAAATAGGTACTTGTTTGGGCGGTGTTTAAACACAAGCCGAAAACTATTACATAATTTTAATTAAATTAGCCGTTCGGACCAAACTGTAATTTGGGCCCACATTATACATAACTAGCTGACCCGCCCACCGTCGCCCGGGTAAACAAAGGCATACACATAAACGATTTCACACTCACAGACCCACACTATAAGTACTACTTAAAAGTACTTGTGTCGTGGACCCGTAAACATTAATACCACACACACAACATTGACTTCATACCCAGAACCAAAAACACAGATTTCCCGTTAGAGAAAGCTTGTGTTCCCACCGAGATTCGAACCCGCTGCTTTGAAGATGAACGCGCACTCATTTACGCCATCGGATATTTCAAAGATGACCCACACTAAGTTCAATGACTTGTATCGTAGAGTCATAAACATTCAAGATTCATACAACATTCACAACAAACACAAAAACAGGAACACAAATTTCCCGTGGGGAGAAATCTTCTATTACCACCGGTAATCGAACCCGCTGCTTTAAAGGCGAACCCATCTACGTCTACGCCACCGCGCAGTTTAAATTTCAAAAAGGACCCGCCCGGCGTCGGCCGGGTAGATAATAATAAAAATCATACCCATAAACGCTTTCACATTCACAGCCCCACACTAAGTTCAATGACTTGTATCGTGGGGCCGTAAACATCCAAGATTTAAACAACATTCACAACATACTTAAAACCAGAAACACAAATTTCCCGTGGGAAAAAAACTTGTGTCCCATCGGGAATCAAACCCGGTGTTTTAAAGGTAAACTCCCTTCTAACTACGCCAACGGGCAGTTCAAAGTTCAATGATAAGTTATAACCGACATCGACACCACAAAAAAAAAACAGTCGAATTAAAAAAACAGTCGAAACAGTTATTTGATTTTTTTTAAGTTCGTAAGTTGTTTTTTGTGTAGCAAATAAATGTTTTACATTTTTTTGTATGGTTTAGCCGCTAGATGCCCCTGACGGAGGGACAAAGTACTGATCCACCCAAGTCAACTTAGAGACCTCGCTTTAGAAGTAAATAACATTACGGGCCAATTGCCTATATTTCCTAAAACTAAACTAAAACTATGTACAACAAAGTACTAAGTTACCTACAAGACATCGAGCTTATAGGTAACTCAAGTGCTCAAGCCCACTACCAGTGGGTAGCGTTCCCATCATGCTGTAAATAACTAATTTAAACTATTGACTCTGTGAGCTGAAGACCTTGCAGTATTTCGAAATGGCAGAAAATTTTGATTTTTTACTTATTCCATAGCTATTTTGAAAATTTTCTAAAAATTTTATCGACAAGAAATTCTATACAATTATCAAACCTGTTTACAAAAATTCACGAGAATCGGTTGAGAAATGCGGTTGAGAAACCTGTAGAGGAGAACAAACGGACATCGGCCGGACGCCGGACATACGAAAGCACTTTTGCCCGAGCTGAAACGGAGACGCTTCGCTCACGCTGCGCGCTCGCTCGGTCAATAGATGGAACACATTTTTATTTTTATTGATATACAAGGTGTCCCGGCGACCTTCGTTCCGCCTAACAGTCAATGAATGTGCATGTTTAGGAAGCCATACCCGACATGCGTTACAATGCCACGTGACTATATTATTACAACCTTCATGTTTATGTTTGCCTAGTACTTTACCAAATCCGAGTGACGTATGAGAAAGTGATTTTTATACACCTATATAAAAAAAAAGTGACGTTCCTAAAAAGTATCCTTAATCCTTTTCCTGGTTCTAAGTTACCTCTCCACCAATTTTAAGCTGTTCTTGAGTTATAAATAGTGTAACTAACACGACTTTCTTTTTACTGACTTCCCAAAAAAGGAGGAGGTACTCAAGGCGACTGCATTTTTTTTTTTTATGTGTTTTCATGTTTATCCTCATAACTTCTTTCCACGTGAGCCGATTTCGATTATTTTTAGTTTGAAAGATGTAGCTTTGTAATTGGTCCCATTTAAATTTGATCAAGATCTGATCAGTAGTTTTTGAAATATCGTCAATAATGCCTATTTTTACGCCTACTTGGACGCTGTTCTCGTTTAACCGACTTCAAAGGTTACCTCATAACTTCTTTCGTTGTGAGCCGTTTTTGATGATTCTTTTTTTATTTTAAAGCTGGTGCTTTTCTTGTGGTACCATTGAAATTTGATCAAGATCTGATTTCTTGTTTTTGAGTTATAGTCAATAATGCGGGTTAATACATTAAATCTGATCAAGGTTCCGAAGATAAAGCGATGAAGTCGGTTTTTTTAAGCTTTGCTTGCGTTTAATTATCTAGTGTCGCTTCATAGAGATAATGAGACATGTCACACCTCTCCGTGAGACTATAATAATAAGGAAAGGATGGGTGTCTTCAAGTCTAGAGGGAATAGTTACCTTCTAGGCAAGCATGTTCCATCTTCTTATGCTAGATAGGCAAGCATTTGAACGCTATTTCACCTGATGGAAAGTGAAGATGCGGCCAAAGATGTATAGACTTGATGACACCCAGATTGTACCGTTTAGGGAACAAAGATGGAGGTAATGAGTTCCACTCCTTTGCTGTAAGGATGATAAACGTCGAAGTTAAACGCTTCCAGTGAACTGGAGGTATGTAAACCATATTTTTTTTTATTTTTTTTTTATTTGTGACAGGCTAGTGTTTGACCACTATCTCACCTGATGGTAAGTGACGATGAGATCGAAGCTGGTAAACACACTAGACCTGGAATACGCAGGCTCAAGCACGTAGCATAGAACCAGGAAAAGGATATAGGATACTTTTAAGGAACGTCACTTATTTTTTTTATATAGGTGTATAAAAATCACGTCACTCGGATTTGGTGAAGTAATAGGCAAACATAAACATGAAGGAGGTAATAATATAAATGGATGACGTTTGACAGTTTGTCTTACTGCAGTGGTAAAAAGAACATGGAGGATATATATCATGTAATTCCTGAGCACACTCTCCAAAATATAAGCGATAGAATACCGATAGGCTTGCTACCTTAAGTCGAGAAGACTACCAAGACTTGTATGACGAGTAAATAGCTTGTCAAATTTTTTACAACTTCGGCTATAATATTAATTTATTTTTAGGTTTCTTTTTTTTATTTATCACTTTTTTTTTTGTTTTTTTACAATACCTTTGAATACCTTGATCTATCTACGAGCCAATTGCCTATATTTCCTAAAACTAAACTAAAACTATATACAGCAAAGAACCAAGTTACCTACAAGACATCGAGCCTATATGTAACTCAAGTGCTCAAGCCCACTACCAGTGGGTAGCGTTCCCATTATACCGGCATGCCTCTCTGAATTGCAATGCTAATAATTTTTAGGTTATATTAAGTATGTATATTATAATATTTATATATGGTAAGTATTGTATATTATTTATATATTTATCTTTTATTTATTTATGTATGTAACTTTATGACATTTATTATATGTATATTTAAAAGATTGCATGTATAATGATCATTGCCGCACCACCGATCACTTATTGTTAAACTTTCCTATCCTCTCCATCCTAATGTTGCCTGGAAGAGATCGCTAGCGATAAGGCCGTCGATTGTACTGCTAAATTGTTTTTTTTTTGTTTTGTTAATTGTTAGTTTTCTTGGTGTGCAATAAAGAGTATTTGTATTGTATTGTATTGTTTAATAAATTTGTGTATATTTCTCACTGTTACAGATTTTAGAAAATGGAAAAAGACAGAGAACCGATAACAGAAGAAATAACCGTTAAAAAAGTCAATCTGCTGAACCATAGAATCCCACGACTGGAAAACTTGGACAAATTTGGTAGAAATTACGAGAAGTTGGACAAAGATGACCTGGCCAAGGATTTTGAAGAAACTTTTAACGATTTCAAAGACATTGACAAAGTCGGTCAACATTTTGACAAGGTCGGACAGAATTTGGACAAAGTTGGCCAAAGCTTAGACAGAGTTAGCCAGAAGCTTGGTCACAATTGGGATAGAGTTGGTAATTTGATAGAACAAACATTTGACAATGGTTTGAAGTTGGACAGGATTACGTTTGAAACAGAAAAATTGAGGAGTCACAGTGAATCGTCTTCTAGAAGGAACAGTGATGATGGGGGAAGAGCGAAAAAAGAAGGTTTTAGAGCAGGTAAGAAATATTAGGGAGGAAAGGGAGGAAGACTAAGAATAATTCTGTCAATAGACTATAAAATATGGTGAGCTTATGCTAAATAATTAAACGCAAGCAAAGCTTAAAAAAACCGACTTCACCGCTTTATCATCGGAATCTTGATCAGATTTAATGTATAAACACGCATTATTGACTTTAACTCAAAAACTAGAGATCAGACCTTTATCAAATTTAAATGGGACTACACAAAAAGCACCAGCTTTCAAATAAAAAAAGAATCATCAAAATCGGCTCACAACAAAAAAAGTTATGGGGTAACTTTTGAAGTCGGGTAAACGAGAACATCGTCAAAGTACGCATTATTCGTCACAAAATTTGGCATTAGGCATTATTGACGATATTTCAAGAACTACTGATCAGATCTTGATCAAATTTAAATGGGACCAATAGGAAAGCAACATCTTTCTAACTAAAAAAAAATATTTCGAAATCGGCTCACGTGGAAAGAAGTTATGAGGCAACACACAAAAAAAATACATTCGACTTGAGTACCTCCTCCTTTTTTGGGAAGTCGGTAAAAAAAGTAGATCAACAAGATCAGTGAATGCAGATAAATCATGGAAGTATTTCTTGAGCTTAAAAATAATCCAAAGAAATATAAGCCGTTGTAGGCGGCACTTACTGATTGCGTCTTCATTTTATTCACTCACAGGGCAGTCCTGCTATTCAGTTGTTTTGCAAAGCGGTACTACCCCAAACGAATTTACAGGTCCTACAATCTTGTTTGCTAACGGAGTTTCATCTCTCAGGCAGCTGGTCTTCTCGAGACATAATAATTAATTTCCTTATCTTGGGTTGATTAACCCACCGACAGCCGTTCCACCTGGGAACGTGGCCTCTAGAGCCTGACACGCGTAATGTCATGCATAAGTTCCACCTGAAAATCAGTTACTGGGTAGGTGGGTGGGTACTCTGCCCACCTTCTTAGTTATATGCTGAGTCGGAACCTCATTCATGGCAAAACGCAGCGTTATATTGTTGTACCTTGTTTAGTTTGTTATGTGTTTTGTCTTGTTTTGTGTTAATAATGTAACGTTGCATGTTGTGAAATATATTTTCTTTCTTTCTTGTCTTTAGGGAACAGATTACCTTGAGGCTTACATTGCAAGTATTATTAAGTAAACTAAGTTCTCTGGTTCCAAGGTTAGGCCTACAACTTACAGAGATTCTGGTAATTCCAGATGGCACCAACTCTGAGCCCCCAACAGCTAACATCAGCGTTCACAACGCGTGGGGAGATCTGAGCAGTTCCACCTCCACAACCAGGACTGAGCTTAGCCTTTCGGATGGAGGGGAAGACCAGGTACTGGTAGTTAGTGGTATCTAACCAGTAGAGCATTAGAGATTGCCCTATTATCCTCATCATCATTAGCTCCATTCATTCCAACTGCTGTAACATAGAACCACTTCTCATGAGGACCACAACCCCTGGTTCTAAGTGGACTGGCTCTTAACGACGAAGATAGCTACCCTAAACACCATGCTATACAAGTATGGTAAACAACGACTGTCTTTCGGAGTAACTGGCCTTGCGTAGAGCAGCTATCGTCATGTGTACCCAACGTTAGGAGAGGGGTAGCAACGCCAACGCTCTGAGGCGTCCGGCCCCTGGGTAACCGATGGGTTAGAGCAATAGGGTATAACACCCTATGGTCGCGGGTTCAAACTCCGCCTCAAACTATAATTTTTCCTTTATAAATTTATCAATATAGATCTGCCTAGCATTGCTAATGCTATATAAACAAATTAAAAATATATATAAATCTTAAATTCCTCATTTTTCTAGTCGTCGAAACCCCGCCGTCGCTCGCACGAGTCAGCGCTTCCACGTACCCCCACGCACAGCAAAGCACCCTGGAAGTCAGCAGACAGCCTCGCCCCAGAATCAGCATTCGGAACTTCTCTGGCTGATATCATGGAGAGCCCTAATAACAAAGTAAGGTACCGTTTACATTTTGGAGAGAGTGCGCAGGAATTGGACGAGTTAATTCCTCCATGCCCGTTTTACCATCTAACGACAAAACAAACTTCATTCGTCTATGGTTGCTCATCTATTCCAGTTCGCTCAAAGCGTTTCGCTTCTATGTTTAACATCCGTACTGCGAAGGAATGGAACTCATTGCCCTCATCTATGCTACCCGAACGGTGTAATCTGGGATTCTTCAAGTCAAGAGTGAGATGCGGCCGAAGATGTAGCATGCTTGCCTAGAAGATACCTATTTACTCTTGTCTTGAAGACTCCCAGATTACACCTTTCGGGGAACAAAGACGAGGGCAATGAATTCCACTCCTTTGCAGTACGCATGACAAACGTAGAAGCAAAACGCTTCAAGCGCACCGGAGGTATGTCAACCAAAAATGGATGACGTTAGCCAGTTTGTAATGAAGAAGCTGGGGTCTTCAAGGTTCTTGTGTGCGTGTTTGAGTTATTAAACTAACGTAAAGGCAAAGCGGGACATTTTTAGATAAAAAAGAATTAAGAAATAATAATAAAATCTGCTGTTACATCTGTTTAATGAAAGGGACTGCAATTTTTCCTATCCAATAGGAAGGTTTTACTCTATTATTTAATTACATATTTAGAATATAATTAAACGCAAGCAAAGCTTAAAAAAAAACCTTCCTAAAAACGACTTAACCGCTTTATCTTTGGAACTTTGATCAGTTCAGATGTACTAAACACGCATTATTGACGATATTTCAAGAACTACTGAACAGATCTTGATCAAATTTAAATGGAACCAATTGGAAAGCAACACCTATCAAACAAAAAAATATATATAATATTGGTTCACGTGGAACAAAGTTATGAGGTAACACACATAAAACAAATACAGTCGACTTGAGTACCTCCTCCTTTTTTGTGAAGTCCGTAGAAAAACCGACTTCACCGTAGCGGTGAAGTCGGTTTTTCTGGATATTTGGAACCCTTGATCAGATTAAATGAATTAAACACGCATTATTGACGATAGCTCAAAAACTAGAGATCAGATCTTGATCAAATTTCAATGGGACCACATGAAAAGCACCAGCTTTCAAATAAAAATATAATCATCAAAATCGGCTCACAACGAAAGAGGTTATGAGGTAACTTTTGAAGTCGGTTAAAAACGAGAACATTGTAGCATGAAATGTAACATTTGTACATTCTTCATGTAGTCCATAAATTACGCATTATTGACGATAATTCAACAACTACTGATCAGATCTTGATCAAATTTAAATGGGACCAATTGGAAAGCAACATCTTTCAAACTAAAAAAAATTCTTAATTGTTTCACGTGGAAAGAATTTATGAGGAAACACATAAAAAAAAACAAGAAAAAATATAAAGTCAACTTGAGTACCTCCTCCTTTTTCGTGAAGTCGGTAAAAACAGTCGAATTGAGAACCTTCTTCTTCGGTCGGTTAAAAATGGAAGTCCAACATTTAGTTTATCTTCTTTCACTTTTTTTAATTAGAAATTGTTTTCAGAGCGTGCCAGTAGAAAGTGGTGATGAGAAAAAGGTACCTGCAACTACCCTCATCTTTGCATGTTAGTTTGTTTGTCCTTATAAATATAGTCTTCTAGGTAAGCATGCTACATCTTCGGCCGCATCATCACTTTCCATCAGGTGAGATAACGGCCACATGGTTACCTATCTGGCATAAAAAAATCTGCTATATTGAACTGCCTGTTAGCTCAGTTGAGTGAGCATTTGCCTTCTAAGCAGGGGTATCAGGTTCGATTCCTGGCGGGAACACAAGTTTTCGCCCCAAGGAAAATTTATGTTTCTGGTAGTGTGGTAATGTTTCCGGCACCCACGACACAAGTCACTTAGTGTGGGGCTGTGAGTGTAAAAGCGTTTAAAATTCAATAATTTAATATAAAAAATATCTTCTAGCCTCTTCTAGCTAAAAAAACTAACTGTTTTCTATCTACGAGAATTTCTAAAACACCAGATCTAAAATAGCTCATCATTGAGCTGCCCGCTGGGCGTAGTGAACTGCCCGCTGGATGTAGTGAGCTGAACTCTGGGCTTAGTGAGCTGCAAGCTGGTCGTAGTGAGCTGCAAGCTGGTCGTAGTGAGCTGCAAGCTGGTCGTTGTGAGCTGCACGCTGGGTATAGGTTGTTGCGCGTCTGCATTCTAAGCTGCGGGTATTGTGTGCGATTCCTTGTGGGAATACAAGTATGGCAAATTCGTGTTACTGTGACTGTTTCCGGCACCAAAGATACAAACCTTCGAGCTAAGTGTGGGGCTGTGAAAAGGTTTATATTGAACTGCCCGTTTGCTTAGTTGGTAGCGTGTTCGCCTTCCAAGCTTCGGGTTCGATTCTCAGCGGGCATATAAGTTCTCTCCCCAAGGAAAATTGTGTTTCCGGTTCTGTTTGTGTGTGTGTGTAAAGTGAATGTTTCCGGCACTCACACAAGTCATTGAACTTAGTGTGGGGCTGTGAGTTTGAGAGCGTTTATGTTAATGTTTAAGTTATGATTTTAGTAATTGATATTTCGATTTTTGTGTTAAAATACCACTGTATTTTGGTACTGGGTTGTGACGAGCAAGGCACTCGACTAATGGTAAGCTCACGTCTATAAACATATGCAGTGCCATCCGGTACTTTGAACATCAGTACCGCGTGGGACTACAATGCTCTCCTCTCCCTGAGACTTGAAGTGTTACGTCTTGTATGCCCAGTAATTCATTGCAGGCGTGCTTACCACCCTTGACCACATCACCAATTCAAATAAGTGAAATAGTGGTCAACCTTGTTGATAACCCTACTTCCTACTATAATATTATAAATGTGAAAGTTTGTGTGTGTGTGAATGTTTGTTACCACGTATTTCCTTAACTAATTAACCGATTTTGATGAAATTTTGATTGTAGAGAGTTTAGGATCCGGAATAACACATAGGCTACTTTTTTACTTAATTAAAGCGGGCGAAGCCGCGGGGCACAGCAACTCAGAGATAAAAAAAATTAAACTTAAACAAAGATTAAAAGACCGACTTCACCTTATTATCTCTGGAACTCTCTGTCAGATCTTTACAGTTTTTATATGGGACCAACTTGACAGCACATCCTTTTAAATAAAAAATGAATCATCAAAGTCCGACTTTGATGATAAAAAAATCCTGTAAAACATAAAATACAGTCGATTTGAGAACCACCTCCTTTTTTTGGAATCGATTAAAAACTAGCAGCAGAAAAACCTTCATTGAAATCTCAAGCCCATGGCAGGATTCGAAACCACGTACGTAGGCCGTGCCACTGAGCTATTATTGCTTATTCTTCAGGTCCATCTCCGAGATGACTTGAGGTCGATAAGGTCGAACAGTTCAGACGAGCAAAGACCTCGTCACCACGGGTGGCGGTTTGTCCGACATATGACGACAGCAGTGGGAGCATTCGCCCCTAGGAAGGAAGGCTCGGGGACTCTGCCTGGGACTCCACTGCCTAATTTTCAGGTACGTTACCTTTCAAGTACCCTAACTTGAAAAAATGAAAATGAAAATCGTTTATTTTAGAATTTTTTTTTTTTTTTTTATTTGTGACAGGCTAGTGTTTGACCACTATCTCACCTGATGGTAAGTGATGATGTGATCGAAGCTGGTAAACACACTAGACCTGGAATACGCAGGCTCTCAAGGATAACTGCCGGAACACCGTATTTGGCTTGGCGGCAAACTTTCAACTTGATGGTGGTAAGCTACTTTGGTAGCAAGCCAGGCGAGCAACTCATTAAATGCTCAACCACCTCCAAATGTCACCTGATTAGCACCACCCGGGGACCACGAACTTTAACCGAATGGAGCTGAAATTTGGTATACACACTTTTTTTTAATGACAATGCATGGTTAGCTGTGTGATGTCATTCTAAATCCAACATGGAGGAGCACCCAAAATGGCGGACAAGTTATTTTTAATGCACTCCTACAATATGGGTATCAAATGAAAGGGCTTGCTGAGAATAACTCGAAAAATAATTTGACGTCATTTTAAATCCAATATGGCGGCCTTCTAAAAGCTTGTTTATAAAAAAGTTTTTATGTTATTCATTCATGATAGGCAAATGTTTGACCACTATCTCACCTAGTGGAAAGTGACGATATACAATGTGTAACAGAAAGGTGTATTAATACTTAAGCCAAGCATCTAACTATACGTATGGAGTCTAACAGGAACTTCTGAATTCGCGACAGCAGTATGAATATCGAGTGTGATGAATCAGTTTTAAAAAAATATGTTATTTGCAACCCTATTTCATCAGCTACCGTACTACACCACATAGTCTTTGGACCTAGACGTCTAACAGTGGTGCCCATAACAAAGGTCAAGGTCAAGCGCCACAGATGTAACCGTAGGGTTGTCAATAATATCATTTTTAGATAGATAGATAGATGAACTCTTTGTTGTACACCAATAATAAAAAAAAACAGCTAACATTTACATTAAAAATAACTTAGACTAGTACAATGGGCGGTCTTATCGCTTAAAGCGCTCTCTTCCAGACAAACTTTGGATGGAGAGGAGATAGCAAAGTAATTTTGGGACTGTGGTGTACTACAGTGTTTTAATTTTTGTAGGGAACATTTTTTCTCCGATTTCGACTTTCGTTCTCTGGCAGACGATTCCTGGCATGATACACATACACACCACCAAGTATTACTACACCTTTTTGTTACACGTTGTATATAAAGATGCGTGTGTAGGATGTGATGAACGTTTTTTTTTTATGCTAAATAGGCAACTCCTCCTAACCGCAGATTTAAAATAACTTAAGCAACGGACCGTTAACTTGTCTTGGTGAACACTGGCCTTAGAGTACAAAGTTAAGGTATTTCCTGACCCTGGGTGAGAATTTTAATAGTTGATACAAACGCATGCCGTTTGTTTGCAGTAGGTACAACTTATTTAGGTCGGATTACATTTGAGCGTGTTTAGTGTAGACGGGGAGCTAAGGGATGAATTAATGATTTTATTTTTTGTCGTTGATGGTGACGATGATTTTATTTTTTGTCATTGATATTTTTTTTCTTTTATATTAGGCTCCGCAATATATGAGCCTTTTCTCAGCATTAAGTTATACTTTATTTTATATTTGGATTAATCTATAATTTAAACGTAAACAAACTTAAAAAAACCTACTTCACCGCTTTTATTTTGGTTTTGGCTTGATCGATGTCAATAAAATTTATAAGGGACCACCTCTAAAGTATAATCTACCAAAAAAAAGAATATTGAGAATCGGTCCACAAATGGGGGAGAAATCGGTAAACATACATAAAAAAAATACATACAGTCAAACATAGTACCTCCTCCTTTTTTGAAATCGGTAAAAAGCATTTAGTTTATTAAGCAATAATATATTTCCAGTTTTTTAGATCAAGTTTAAAAAACTAGTCACAAATCACAGTCAAAGTTAGTTAAAAGAGTCACGGTCCAGTCACATACTTTACTAGAACTTCTGTTGGAGTTTTGGAGCGAAAGCGAAAGTTACGTTTTTTGTTGTTGTTTTTTGTGGGAGGCCTATATCCAGCAGTGGACTTCTTGTGGCTGAGATGATGATGATGATGATGATTTGCCTACACTCATGCACGTTCACGAACTATTGTCGGTTAAAAATCCACCATTATTACACATTACCACGTGAAGTATCACAAGTTTTAGAATACAATACAAAATCAACAACGCCATTTTTCACTGTCGCGGCAAAACCCCACTTCTTTAACGTATTTTGTCATTGATATAATTGATTGATATAATCTCAACTTAAAACCTCCGCGCGTTCCAAAAAATGGTAAGACAGACAGACATACAATAAACTATGGAGGATCCTATATTTCGATTTAACTTTTTCGAAGAATTTTGATTATATTAATGAATTGCATATTTTTCCCGCAAAATCTATTAAATTATAATTAATTTATTACACATAAACGCTTTCACATTCACAGCCCCACATTAAGTTCGATGACTTGTGGTGTGGGTGCCGGAAACATTACAACAAAACTTTTAACAAAATTGATAAAATTTAAATTTCATGTAAACAGTAAGGATTAACAATGTTTTTGGTGGTAGAATTTTGTATTTTCCCTAAATTTTGTTTACTCCAAATTTAACAAAATCTTTTGTTTTGGCTTACTAACTCCTTTGGACTTAGCTCCGGTTTAAATACCGATACGTAAGTAATTAGAAAAGGCACGAGTACCCAAACTAAAGCTATTAAAAAATGTAATTCCTACCCTTCACAAACGAAAGCGACCTTTTAAACATTTCTCTGCGAAATTTAGACCGAATCTTACGACTTTACGTTCCTCAAGAAGAAAATAAATTAAAATAGGATATTTAAAACAATTCTAATTAATCACGATGTAAATAAGACCGAGACACAACTAAACATATAATCATAATATACAATAATTAAAACGATGGAGTTTTGCCGCGAAAACTGAAAAAAAGGGGTGTCGATTTTGTATTATTGTCCATAACTTTGATTCTTCAATTGTAAATAATAATAAAAAGTGAATAAATAGTGATTCTTCGAGTGTAAATTTATAATAAAATAGTGTATTATTCATCATTATAAAAACTAGTGATCGTGAGTGTAGGAAAATATTTATTTTTAAGTATGTTAATATTTTTTTACACTCTAATAGAAGGGCTAGTAAAATATCTATCAATTTTCCAAGCTGAAATTTAATTCTCTCATGCCAGATTCTCAAAATAAGAACCAACTCGAGAAAAACTATCAGAAAAAAAACCCTCTGCGTTGTACATAAATGATTAAAAAAAATTTACGACGGATACAAAGCTCTTCCTTTTTTGAAGTCAATTAAACTTATATCTCACAAAAACAATGTTGATCTGTCTATAACCATCTTGATCTCACTAGAACCATCTTAATCTGACTAGAACCATCTTGATCTAACTAGAACCATTTTAACCTGAGTAAAACATCTTGATCAACAATTCAATCTAATCAAATCAAAATCGCTTATTCACATGGGCCCCAAAGAGGCACTCATTAAAGTTAATGATTCTACTGCCAGATTCGCAAAATTACAGCCATCTTGAGAATAACCTGGCAAGAAACTCGGAGGCGCATTATTTCATTAATTTATTTTAATCATTTCTTAACACTACGTACCTCGGAAAGACAACAAGAGAACAACCTTTTCTGTTAAGAACTATTTTGATATAAAAAGAACCATTTACATCTGAATAGAACCATCTTAATAAGACTAGAACCATTTTGATCTGACTAGAACTATATTAATCTAAAAAGAACCATTTCGATCTGAATAAAACAAATTTGATCTGACTAAAACCATCTTGAAAAAATCAAAGCTCCCAAGGTTTTCTACAAATAAATAATGCAAGCGGCCTACTTGAGCCGGCCTCCGAGACTCCCCGTCAATACAGGGTTCGTCCCGAAGAATCCCCCTGTGACATACACAGGACTTTGGTACAGAAACGTGTTTTCACAGTCGAAACCTGACAGCAAGGCGTCAGACTATGGGAAGAGAGATGACCGAAAGCCGTCTGTGCCGAATTACCCTAATGAGAAGGATGAAAATGTGGGGGAGACGAGTTCTGAGGTATGTTTTTATTTGTTTTTTACCCTTGATGAAAAATAGGGTTTTTTGTTTTAATGAATATAATTGATATATGTATGATAGTGTGTTTCTGTTAAAATTAAAATTCAATCGAGAATTAATGTAACTTTCTCGTTGTCAATTAATTTAATATAAATTATGATTTAATTTCATTTAATAGTCGAAAATGAGTGAGTTTTTATCATAAAATCTGTATATATATGTGGGTCTATCTGTGACATCGTGGCTTCCAAACGGCTGGACCGATTTGAATTTTTTTGTTTGAAAAATGGCTTGATCGAGACTCGAGAGTATTGCTATGTTTGGTGAAAATCGATGTAGGTGAATTCCGGAGCGTCGCGTCGAGGGTATTTTCAAATTTTATGAAGTCACTTGTTTTATTTGTGATAAGCTATCGTTTGACCACTATGTCTCCTGTTGGTAAGTGTGATTGTGTGGTAAGGGTGGTAAACAATGGCAATGGCCTTAAATGGTTTCAATGTCCATACTTATGTACGAAATGTAAAAAAAAAGTAGATATTATAAAAAATTATGGGCCTTTTTCGATGAGCGACTGCAATTTTTTTATAAATTGCAGTCGCTCATCTTGCATCGTTGTATGTTTATTGTATTTATGAAATCAAAATAATTTTTATTTTGTAATCCGTCTGAGAGGAGAGGAGGGAGGGGAGAGGGTTGTTCAGACTACAACTTGAATATAAATCGCATTATAATCTAGGACATTTACCATCCTCGACCATGTGGTCGTTCGTCACTTCACGATCATAAGAGATAGTGACCAAACGCTAGTCAGAAAATAAAAAGAACAACCCTGTATATTTCAATTACACTTGAAATTACAAAATTGTTCTTTATGTTTTTTATGACAATTTTGCAGGGCCTGGAACCAGAATCTCTTCTCTTTCGCGACGGTAGAAGAAGAATAGACATGGTGCTAGCTTACGAAGAAGAAGACTTCGGGGTGATGACAGAAGCGGAAGCGAGAAAACGAGATCACCGAAGGACTTTCCAAGTACATATCAAACTTAACTATTTATTCACTGGTTCTTCTCGAGATGGCTGTAATTTTGCGAATCTGGCACTAGAATCATGAACTTACATGATGCCTCTTTGGGGCCCATGTGAATAAACAATTTTGATTTTGATTATTAATTGGTACCAAAGTAAATTTTTATATACGAAAATAGCTTTTTTTTTAATTTTAAATCAGACAACTGTACAAATTGCAATCTTTATTGCTTTGATTGTTCATTGTTTTGTTTTTATTGCCCTGAGGCAATCAAAAAGACTATCTATACTGATATAGGACGTCTATACATTATTTGTTATTTTTTATTTGTAAAAGTTGTATGGGTGCGTTCTAGATTTATCAGTTACCTTAACTATGAAAAATTTCACGGCATTCCTCAAGGTAGTATTCTAACGCCACCCCTCTTTCTCAGGAAAACCTCATAAAAGAAGGGCTAGAGTTAGAGCTGGAGAACAAATGTCTGTCCTTTGATGAGAAGACCTGGTTCCTCAAGATTCATATACCTTGGAAGACGGAGATGAGGTTAGCTGAGGTGATCGGGATGAAGCTGCCGACGAAGAGGTTTATCACTATATCCGTGAAAGCGTGGGTAAGCTGAAATCATTTTAAAAGATCCCTCTCTTAAAACCACTCTCTCTTATTATGCTGGCTATACTAACCAACATGTATCTCTTTTTAATATCTGTTAAAACTATATAATGTTATTATTTTTAATAACTTAAACAATGAAGTTTGAACAGCTGTAGATAACTATTTATTAAAATTGCTTTTAAAACACATTGATTGGAAATTTGACAATCACTTAACAGTTTAGTATTTTTTTTTAAGAAATATTATTACCCGACTGCCAAGGAAGGGTGCTGTTTTTCGCGCGTATCTTGTATGTATATTTGTAGATTTCTTTATTATCTCATACTAGGTGTCCCGGCGAGCTTCGTTCCGCCTAACAGTCAATGAATGTGCATATTTAGGAAGCCATACCCGGCATGCGTTACAATGTCACGTGACTATATTATTACAACCTTCATGTTTATGTTTGCCTAGTACTTTACCAAATCCGAGTGACGTATGAGAAAATGGAAAGCATGTCGAAATGTTAAAAAAAAATAAAAAATAAATGTACGTTCTTAAAAAGTATCCTATGTCCTTCTCCTGGCTCTAAACTACCTCCCTGCCAATTTTCAGCTAAATCGGTTCAGCCGTTCTTGAGTTATAAGTGGAGTAACTAACACGACTTTCTTTTATATATATAGATTTTCCAAACGGCTGGATGGATTTGGATAATTAATGTAGCGTTATATTCGTCTTAAAACCCAAGTGTCTTTAGATATGTGTTTGAAAAAAGATGGCGGATTTTTGGCGCGAAACAGTTAAATGTTAATAAAAATACCCAAACCTATCGAGTAGGATATCAAAATGAAGAAAATAAAAAAATAAAACATAAAATTACACAAAATGTTTTTTTTAATATATAGTACATTGATTTTTTTTATGCTGGATATGAAAGTATTTGACCACTATCTCACCTGATAGAAAGTGACGATGCGGCCGAAGATGTAGCTTGCCTTGAAGGTACCTATTCACACTAGACTTGAAGACACACAGATTGTACCGTTCAGGGAACAAAGACGCAGACAATGAGTTCCACTTCTTTGCTGTACGGATGATAAACGTAGAAATTCCAACTTCTTATAGTATATCTACAAACAAAACGAAAGATACTTTAGCTCCGTCACATCTTCCTGAAACACAGAATGGGGTTGGCGTCGCGGCAACTTCGGCAGAGCAGCGCAAACGGCGAAAATATGGAAACCTTGGCAGTGGTAACAAATTTTATCCAAATCCGTCCACTAATATTATAAATCCGAAAGTTTGTGTATAAGTATGTTTTTTTTAAAGACCCGACGGCATGACTTTAATTCCATGGAAGATGGGACGGCCTTTAGTATGGGATGCAACTTGTGTCGATACTTTAGCTCCGTCACATCTTCCTGAAACACAGAATGGGGTTGGCGTCGCGGCAACTTCGGCAGAGCAGCGCAAACGGCGAAAATATGGAAACCTTGGCATTGAACTGGTAGAAGCTTGAATTTTAAAAACATTTTTAAGTATTACTTGTTTTTTTATTTATAGAGTGACGAAAAGCAAGCGGCAAATGACCAGCGTTGGTATACAAAATGGCGGCGGAGATGGAAAGAGTTTTATGACTACGAACACAGTCGTATAGAGCCCGAGCCTTCGTTCTACGTGGCTACCGATTACCGAGGGGGGAGGAGAGAAGAGCAGTACGTAGAATAAGTCGAAGTGAAACATTTGAAAGCCATGAAATTCTGATCCACAACCTTTTTGTGTGACGAAATGTGGTGGGGGTAAACACTGTGATGATAATTAAAATGTTTCCCTGTAACACAAAAGTCTCACTTGTATCGTGTGTTTTTTTTTATTTTTTTTTTTTTATTTGTGACAGGCTAGTGTTTGACCACTATCTCACCTGTAGTAAGTGACGATGTGATCGAAGCTGGTAAACACACTAGACCTGGAATACGCAGGCTCTCAAGGATAACTGCCGGAACACCGTATTTGGCTTGGCGGCAGACTTTCAACTTGATGGTGGTAAGCTACTTTGGTAGCAAGCTAGGCGAGCAACTCACAAAATGCTCTACCACCTCTCAAATCGTGTGTCTTACGATACACTCTGTTTTTTACCGACTTCACAAAGGAGGAAGTACTCAAGTCGACTGTATTTTTTTTTATGTGTGTTTCCTCATGACTTCGTTCCACGTGAAACGATTTTTATTTTTTTTTGTGTTTGATAGATGTTGCTTTCCAATTGGTCCCATCTAAATTTGATCAAGATCTGACTAGTAGTTTTTGAGTTATCCTCAATAATGCGTATTATGTGGACTACATTGACGATTTTCTCGTTTTTAACCGACTTCAAAAGTTAGTTAACTTCTTTCTTTGTGAGCCGATTTTGATGATTATTTTTTTATTTGAAAGCTGGTGTTTTCCATGTGGTCCTGTTTCAATTTGATCAAGATCTGACTGACTGTACTTCCTCCTTTTTTGTGAAGTCGGTAAAAAAATGACCACACTTCTTATTCTTTCCTGATTTTTATCGGAAAGTTTTAACTTACCGGACAAAGCATGGTTCCTTTGTTGGCTTGGGTGGTTTAGCATTTGGTCCGTCCGTCTGTCCATCCGTCTGACAGAGGCATTTACCGTCTAAACTAAACCATACTAGCTAATAACTTCAAATTCTCAAAGAATATGTAAAGCTATGGCTTTACATATTCTTTGAGAATTTGAAGTTATTAAATTAGTTAAAGTTATTAAATTGTCAGTTTTAGCTTTGGGCTACGGCCCAAAGCTAAAACTGACAATTTAAATGAAAATTAAGAGGGCACTTACGTGTAGGGGACGTAAGTGGGAAACACAAGTTTTCTCCCCAAGGGAAATTTGTGTTTTCTGGTTGTGATTGTGAGTGTGATGTGAATGTTTCCGGCACCCACGATACAAGTCATCGAACTGTGGGGCCGTGAGTGTAAAAACATAAACATAAAATGTTTTATATCTATAATTATCCTACTAATATTATAAATCCGAATGTTTGTGTGTAAGTGTGTAAGTATGTTTGTTCCCTCTTCACGCTTTAACGGCTGAACGGATTTGGATGAAATTTGGAATGTACATAGATTATACCTAGGATTAACACATAGGCTACTTTTCAACATAATAATAGCGGACGAAGCCGCGGGGTACGGCTAGTTATAAATACGAAAGTTTGTGTGTAAGTGTGTAAGTATGTTTGTTCCCTCTTCACGCTTTAACGGCTGAACGGATTTGGATGAAATTTGGAATGTACATAGATTATACCTAGGATTAACACATAGGCTACTTTTTAACTTGATAATTGCGGGCGAAGCCGCGGGGCACGGCTAGACGTTTATATTTTTGTTTTGTTCCAGGTTCCTAGTTAAAGACAGATATACACAATTCTCACCAGCTCAGAGGAGTCTATTAATAATGCAAATATTACTTAGAGCCAAATATGATAATAACGAAACTAAGGTAAGATACATTTAAATTATCTAACGAAACCAGGGGGTCTATTCAGGGGGTCTATTCCGGGCGTCACATCGACGTCGAAATCGAACGATTTTCTTTTGTTATGAACATCGGATCAACTGAAATTTCAACCAATCGACTGTCGTATCGACGTCGCATACATTCGAACGATCGTATTTTGACGACCAGAATAGACCTACAGATCTTTAAGTTGGTTTAGGTTGCAGCACTTGGTCCGTCCGTCCGTCTGTCAGAGGAATTTAGCATCTAAACCTTACAAGCGAATTTAACTTGATAAAACAAACTTCAATAAAGGCCCAAAGCCAGAAGTGGCAATTAAAATGATGTAAATGAAAACATTTATTTATTTAAAAACTTAATTTTTTTTATACTAGATATTTAAGCATTTGACCACTATCTCTCCTGATGGAAAGTGATGATGCGGCCGAAGATGTAGCATGCTTGCCTAGAAGATACCTATTCACTCTTGACTTGAAAACTCCCAGATTATACCGTTCAGGGAACAAAGACGCGGGCAATGAATTCCACTCCTTCGCAGGACTGATGACAAATGTAGAAGCAAAACGCTTCGAGCGAACAGTATGTCAACTATAAATGGATGACGTTTGTCAGTTTATGCACAAATACTATGTACATAGGAGGACTTAATGCTACAGCATTTTCTGCCAGTCATTAAGGGCCAGAAACAAAAAATTCCCTGGAAAAAAATTGTGCTTCCGCCGGGAATCCAACCCGATGCTTAGAAGGCAGTCTTTCAAATTATTCAAGCATGCAAGCCTGTCGGTATTCTATAAAATACATTACGGTGAATGTGCTCAGGAACTACAAAACCTCGTTCCGCTTCACCTTTTTTCCAACTTACATCTAGAAGGACGGCGTCGCGTCACCCATTTATGGTTGAGATACCGTTCATTTTCAAGAAACGTTTCGCGTCTTCGTTCATTTATAGAACAGCAAAAGAATGGAACGCTTTGCCGTCGTCTGTGTTTCCCGAAAGGTTCAGTTTGGGTGTGTTCAAAAGTAAATTGAATAGGTATTTACTGAGCAAGCGTGCTTTAGGCTTTCCATCAGGTGTGATTGTAGTCAAACGTTTGCTTAATCTGTAAAAAAAAAATGTTTTCAGATGGGTATTCGTCGATTACTCAACGACGGCACTTACCTCGCGTGCTTTCCTCTCCACGAGGGGCGGCATGACATCGACTTGTCAGATGGCACTGTCACTGACAGACGGGTGAGTACCTAGCCTCTTTGTCGGAAAGTAAATCTTCTATTCAGTTTTAGCGCGAAAGTAAAAAATTACAATTTTCAACCGACTTCAAAAAAGGAGGTTCTCAATACGACTGTATGTTTTTTTTTGTATTTATGTTACTAACTAATATCTCCGCCAATTATGCTTTTCGTGCTCCATCGTCGACCGCATCGTCACTTACCACCAGGTGAGATAGCGGTCAAACGTTTGCCTATCAAGAATAAAAAAAGAAAAAAAATAAAATGAAACGATTTCTTTTTTTTACCCATAGTGTACTAGAAAGTTGCGCCACAAGACGCCACCTTTCATACAAAAACATTGAAAGAAAAGAAAGAAAGAAAGAAAATACATTTATTATTAATGACACACACAACATTTACACTACAAACAAACAGCAAAATAAATAAAATACACATATACATACAAAATCGACTCAGCATACGACTAAGGTTAGACCTTAGTCACTGATTGTGCTTTGACAATAGGGTGCTTCACCCGTCTTGTATTCGAATTTTTTACCGACTTCCCAAAAAAGGAGGAGGTACTCAAGTCCAAGTATTTTTTTTTTTATGTGTGTTACCTCATAACTTCTCTCCACGTGAGCCGATTTAGAAAATTTTTTTTAGTTTGAAAGATGTTGCTTTCTAATTGGTCCCATTTAAATTTGATCAAAATCTGATCGGTAGTTCTTGAAATATCGTCAATAATGTCTATTTTGTGACGAATAATGCGTACTTTGACGATATTCTGGTTTACCCGACTTCAAAAGTTACCTCACAACTTCTTTCGTTGTGAGCCGATTTTGATGATTCTTTTTTTATTTGAAAGCTGGTGTTTTTTTTTGTGGTTCTATTGAAATTTGATCAAGATTTGATGTCTTTTTTTTTGAGTTATAGTCAATAATACGTGTTTAATACATTAAATAACAATATACAAGAAAACTAAAATTATGAATGTTTCTCAAACATATCTATACCATAACTGCTTGTTGATTCGAAAAATTCTAACAAAAAATATACATATTCAAATAACTTTCACTAAAAAACAACAAATACAAAAGAAGCTTCTAAGAAGTGCAAATGACATAAAGTTACATGTTCCTCGAACCAACTACGGCAAAAAAAATATTATGTACGAAGGTGCACAATTATATAATAAATTACCGAAGGATATTAAAGAAGCTAAATGTATGCCAATTTTTAAAAAACTCTTGAAACACCATATTATGAAAAGTAGAAAATAAACGGAAAATATACTCACATATTCATATATCTAGTCATATCATTATATCTAGTCTAAAGGACATAAAAAAGAATATTTTTAAATCAACTACAAATGTACCTAGTTAATTTATAATAACAACCATAAAAACATAGTTAAAACAGAATTAGCAAATAAAATTATATAAAAAAAAATAAAAAAAAAAAATAATTAAAAAAAAAAAAAAAAAATACCATATGTGTACAATATAATAACATACTGTCATTATGAATATGTGAGTATGTATATGGATGCGATTGTTATTACAAAAAAACATAAATAAAAATAATAATTACATACACACATTAAGTACTTCTATGCCACTTCCAGTTGCGTTAGCTCTGTGCAATTTGCTACGCGGTCCATGCGACAACCAAATGGACTTTGTTTACATTTGTGTGCAAAGAATCTCAAAGTACCTTCATCCAGTCTGTTTTTATTATATTTCTACTTGCTATAAATTTCAAATATGTTATGAACTAAAAATAATGTACGCTATGTCCAGTTAATATTTAAAATTAAGTTTTAATGTTTCTCATATAAGTGAATTAATTCTTTTGAGAAATAAATATATCTTAAACCTCCAATCTGAGCAAGGTTCCGAAGATAAAGCGGTGAAGTCGGTTTTTTTAAGCTTTGCTTGCGTTTAATTATGTACGCCTACTTTGACGATGTTCCCGTTTAACCGACTTCAAAAGTTACCTCACAACTTCTTTCGTTGTGAGCCGATTTTGATGATTCTTTTTTTATTTGAAAGCTGGTGCTTTTTTTGTGGTTCCATTGAAATTTGATCAAGATCTGATCTCTTGTTTTTGAGTAAATAATATAATGCGTGTTTTATACATTAAATCTGATCAAGGTTCCGAAGATAAAGCGGTGAAGTCGGTTTTTTTAAGCTTTGCTTGCGTTTAATTATGTACGCCTACTTTGACGATGTTCTCGTTTAACCGACTTCAAAGGTTACCTCATAACTTCTTTCGTTGTGAGCCGATTTTGATGATTCTTTTTTTATTTAAAAGCTGGTGCTTTTCATGTGGTCCCAGTGAAATTTGATCAAGGGTCTGATCTCTAGTTTTTGAGTTATTGTCAATAATGCATGTGCAATACATTAAATCTGATCAACGTTCCGAATATAAAGCGGTGAAGTCGGTTTTTTTAAGCTTTGCTTGCGTTTAATTATCTTAACAACAGATTGATTTTTCCAGCTCCTGTACCTAGAGTGGGCCCGTCCGTGTAAGTGGTACAAGAGGCAGCCTCTCTGGCTCATCCGCCGCTACTTCGGCGATAAGATCGGCCTGTACTTCTGCTGGCTCGGCTTCTACACGAAGATGTTATACGCTCCGGCTGTCGTCGGCACTCTGTGTTTCCTCTACGGACTGCTAAGCATGCATTCCATGGATAACATTCCAAGGTTAGTAAAGAAGATAATAAATTAAACGCAAGCAAAGCTTGCGTTGGAACTCATTGCCTGCGTCTTTGTTCCCTGAACGGTGTAATCTGGGTGTCCTCAAGCCTAGAGTGAATAGGTACCTTCTAGGCAAGCATGTTCCATCTTTGGCCGCATCGTCACTTTCCATCAGGTGAGATAGCGGTCAAATGCTTGCCTATCTAGTTAAAAAAAAAAACAAATCTTCAAACCGTTTGCAGTTGACTTGTGACTTGTGAATATGACTTTTAATATGAAATACTTGAAATATTATCTTAATTCTTGACACTGGTTAAATGCACAAGATTGCGAAGCCATAATTAAGAAAAAAAAATGGGACCACATGGGAAGTGAGAAAATGTGAACCTACTTTTTATGTGTTATATATAATTTTTTGTGATACCCTTTTAATTTCCTTCATGTTGATACCCTACTTGATAGGTTTAGTTAATATTTATTTTATGAACATATTGCTATTTAACGCTAAAAATCTGCTATTTTGTTATATTTTTTTCAAACAATTATTTAATCTTGGGTTTTTGACGGATATACCTTAACTGTCGAAATCTTTCTAGCCATTTTTATTTTTCTTTTTTTTTAGTGAGATAGGCAAACTTTTGACCACCATCTCACCTGATGGTAAGTGACGATGTGGTCGACGATGGAGCAAGCTTGCCTAGACCAATTCACTCATGACTTGAAGACTCCCATATTGTACTCATCAGGAAACACCGTTTGGAAGATACGAGGTTATAAAGAAATTTACAAATATACATACATACATACATACAAGACACGCGCGCAAAACATAACACTTCTATGCTTGCTTATCGAGCATTAAAAAAAACTTAGCAGTCGGGTAAAAATAATAATTGAAACGCAAGCAAAGCTTAAAAAAACTGACTTCATCGCTTATATTTTGGATTTGGCTAAACCGATTTCGATAAAATTTTATGGGACCACCTCTGAAGTAAACAAAAAAAAATCATCAAAATCGATTCATAATTGGCGGAGATAACGCGTAACATACATACAAAAAAAAAAACATGGTGAATTGAGAACCTCCCATTTTGAAGTCGGTTGAAAATTATTCTTCTTGTGCGACCCTAAAATTTTCTTTTCTTCCAGTAAAGAGATCTGCGACCCCAAAGGTCCTGGCAACACAACACTTTGTCCACTCTGCGACAAGGCTTGCCAGTATCAATCGCTACAAGATTCCTGCCTGTTTGCCAAGCTCACGTATCTATTCGACAACCCAGCAACTGTGTTCTTCGCTATTTTTATGTCATTTTGGGGTAAGAAAGAAAGAAAGAAAGAAATAGAAAGAATTATAAAAACAGCAATGATTATAAGTACATGGTATTTTTTTAAATTATCTACGAGCCAATTGCCTATATTTCCTAAAACTAAACTAAAACTATATACAGCAAAGAACTAAGTTACCTACAAGACCAGTGGCGGATTTACACATTTGCCGCAAGTAGGCTACTCAAATTTTACCGCCCTTTCCTACCTGTACAATCCTAGTTTAAAATCATATTAATTACAATATTTTTGTCAATTAAATATTACGATTCCCAAGTCATAAAGTTACAATTTCATGAAGAAAGTTGGTGTAATTAGGACGATAGTGTAGGCTCTATATTACACCACCTTTGCCCCAATTAGCATGAATGTGTACTAGGTAAAAAAAAGATGGTCCCAAATTTGCCGCCCTTAAAATCTGCCGCTCTAGGCTCCAGCCTACTCAGCCTGCTGATTAATCCGCCACTGTACAAGACATCGAGCTTATAGGTAACTCAAGTGCTCAAGCCCACTACCAGTGGGTAGCGTTCCCATCATGCTGGCGGCATTGTCTTGATTTTTTTTTTGCAATGCTAATAACTAAAGCAAAATTGAAAAGAAAAAAAAACAGAAACTAACTTTATATTAATTCTTTATTGGAATTTTGCCGAACATTAAAGATCGTCTACCATTTGTAACCTTTTTTATAACTTGAATATTTATATTGTAAAACTAGGTCTTGGAATGAATGGCCTAATATATAATGGCCTCGATTCTGATGTGGCACGCTAAATTAAATTTAAACTATTCCTGTCTTTTACAAAATAGGAACACAAGACAGAGATAGCATACTGCTGTGCTATCAAGTTAGTCAGAACTTAGATGTCTATGCAAGCTTAGTCGAGTATGTTATTGGTGTTGCCTAAAAACACGCGCCTTTCTGCTGGTAATATTTTAAATGATAAACTAGCTTGACAGCTCTAAAATGTATGCTATCTCTGTCTTGTGTTTCTATATTGTAAGAGACAGGGATAGTTTAAATTTAATTTAGTGAGTGTACATCAGAATAGAGGCCATTATATTAAGTACATGATATTCACTAATTATATTTTGCTATTATAGTATGATATCTCGTCCATGAATCAGAAGCTCGCGGGCAAAACAATGCACATCGGGTTCGATACACAAAATTTTTCTCCCCAAGGAAAATTTGTGTTTCTGATTCTGGTCGTGATGTGTGATGTTTGTGTGATGTTTCCTGTCCCCACACAAGTCATCGAACTTAGTGTGGGGCTGTGAGTGTAAGCGTCTATGATGTTTTATGTTTTAAATATATTTTCTCCCTTTATAATGAAAGTACGATAAAGCATGTTTTCTTGGTTCCAGCGACAACATTTTTAGAATTATGGAAAAGGAAACAGTCCGTTCTGAGATGGGAGTGGGACCTAGGAGGCGTCGATCAGGTTCTTATCGTTGATTTACTTTTATTTATATTTTAAGCCATTAAACAGTAGGTCGATTATAGTCGTCGATTGTTTGAATTAATGCGACGTCGATACGACAGTCGATCGATTGAAAGTCTGAACTTTCAATCGATCGACTGTCGTATCGACGTCGCATTAATTCAAACAACGAATCGATGCACGATGGTTCAAAAGAAAAGAAAATCCATCGATTTCGATGTAATTCGATGTAAGATAATCGTGATATCACTCGAATGGTTTCAACAGGATACCAGCGTCGGAGATAGGTGGGTAATACCTTACCTTTGTTACCTACCTTCTTCGGTATTATGCTGAGTTGGGACCTTTTTGTGTGAGTGCACATTAATTATTGGGGTAGTTTTAAGTCCTTTAATTTCATTGTATTTATTTCTCATAATAGTAATTGATGTAACTCATACAAATAAATTTATATTCCTTTTTTTTATGCTAGATAGGTACGCATTTGGCCGCTATCTCACCTAATGGAAAGTGATGATGCGGCCGAAGATTAAGCATGTTTACCTAGAAGATACCTACTCACTCTATTTTATAATGAGCTTTACTTGCTGTCTGTACTTAAGAATTTTCCCGTGGAGCGCAGTGGAATAAATGTACTGACTTATATTATTTTAATTAAACGTCAAAAAAGTGCTCGTGGAGCGTTGTCCACTATTTCGTGGAGCGCAGTGGCATAACCCCCGGAAATACCCTCAGATCGGAGAGCGTCAATAACACGCTACAGAATGCTTTCCCACTATAGGCTAAGTTTCAGCCAATCGCAGCCCACCAAAGCTCAGTGGCGATGCTCATGACGTGATGAAGAGCCAATCTGAACTGCTCGTCAGCTTAGTTGGGTGCGCATTCGACTTCTAAGCAGGGGTATCGGATGCGATCCCCAGCGGTAACACAAGTATTCTCCCAAAGGAAAATCTGTGTTTCTGGTTCTGGTTGTGATTGTGTGATGTGAATGTTTCCACCCTGAGATATTAGATCTTTAATCTCTTTAAGCACTGTAATTAAATTGGAAATATTAGCGTACAATCATTACAATATGTTTTAAAATTAAATTTAGGCCAACTTTTTGACCACAATCTCTGGTAAGCGACGATGTGGTCGACGATTGAGCAAGCTTGCCTAGAAGATACCTATTCACTCGCGACTTGAAGACTCAAATATTTCAAGAAACACCGACATAGGTAAACAATTCCATTCCTTTGCAGTTCGCATAATTAATGTGGAAGCAAAACGCTTTGTGCGCATTTGTGGAATGTCTACCATATAGCGGTGTCGCTTAGCAGTTTGTCTGCTTGTCCGATGATAGAACGGGGATGAGGGAACTAGATCGTGCAGTTCCTTGGCACACTCTCCGAAATGTATCCGATAAAAAACCGAGAGACTAGCTACCATGCGGCGATGACCCAAGCTCTGAAGCTTTGAATTTGTCAGCTGCTCGCAACCAATGAGTCTCTATCTAATGTTTGCGCACTACTGCTGGCGAGTGGTTGAATGTCTGGCAACAGTGTGGTACTGCCCCAGGTGGACTCTGTCTATGATATCGTTGCTCCTGGACCGATTTTGATTTAAAAACTACGTCTAAATCACCCTTGTCTTGTTCAGGATGAAGACCCTCGGCCAGAATTCGAGGCTACCATAAAGACATTCCGAACAAACCCAGTCACGAGAGAAAAGGAACCGTACATGCCAACCTGGCAGAAGACCATGAGATACGTCGCCACCAGCTCTGCTGTTCTCTTTATGGTAAGTTTTTTTTAAATATGGGGGCTGAGTCACCCACGTCCGTAGGAGGATACCCCTTAAGTCTGACTCCCTACACGTGGTCCCCGGGTGGTGCTAATCAGGTGACATTTGAGAGGTGGTAGAGCATTTTGTGAGTTGCTCGCCTGGCTTGCTACCAAAGTAGCTTACCACCATCAAGTTGAAAGTCTGCCGCCAAGCCAAATACGGTGTTCCGGCAGTTATCCTTGAGAGCCTGCGTATTCCAGGTCTAGTGTGTTTACCAGCTTCGATCACATCGTCACTTACCATTAGGTGAGATAGTGGTCAAACACTAGCCTGTCACAAATAAAAAAAAAAAAAAAAAAAAAAATATTTGAACTGCTCGTTGGCTTAGTTGGGTGGCGTTCGCCTTCAAAGCATCGGGATTCAGGAGTATCGGGTTCGATTCCCGGCTGAAACTAGTTTTCTCGTCAAGGAAAATTTGTGTTTCTGGTTCTTGTTGTGATTGTGTGTGTGATGTGAATGTTTCCGGCAACCACGACACAAGTCATCGAACTTTGTGTGGGGCTGTAAGTGTGATTTATGTTTATGTTATGTTTATGATTGTCTCTCACTTCACAGATATCGATAGTCCTCGGTGCAGTGTTGGGCACGATCATCTATCGAATATCGATGGTTTCTGTCATATACGGTGGGTCAGGATTCTTCATACAGCGACATACGAAGATTTTCACCGCCATGACGGCAGCCATGATCAACTTGCTCATCATCATGGTGCTGACCAGGGTACGTGGAATTATTAATAGTTAATTTTCTAGACGCCGCGTCCACAGGTAGCTGATAGGGGAACGGCCATTGGGAAATAAAAAAAATCAGAAGATCACAAGGCTGAAGAAATTAAGTTAAATGAATGAAATATTTATTTGACAGGCATTTGACAGTTTGTCTTGTTAGATGGCAAAAGGGACATGGTGGAATTAACTCATGTAATTTCTGCGCACAACAACCATAACAGCTTCCAGACAACTATTGCCATATAATAAACAAATCATTATGATTTAAATTACTCTTCTACGATCTATCGATAAAGTTTTTTGTTGCAGTTAACTTCCCTATTATCCCAGGTGGTCTTTTCCAGATATACGCTAAAGTGGCGGTAGTCCTGACAAACCTGGAGAACCCTCGTACGCAGACGGAGTATGAAGATTCCTACACCTTTAAGATCTTCTTCTTTGAGTTCATGAATTTCTACTCTTCTCTCATCTATATCGCTTTCTTCAAGGTACTTGATTCCATTCAATTATTACAAGCTATTATTTAACTTGCAATGTATGTAACTATTTTTGTTCGGTTGGAAACTTGGAACTCAATTTTGAAGAGTTACACAAATGCGAACGAAACGTTTTGCCTCCACATTCATTATGCGAACTGCAAAAGAATGGAATTCCTTACCTGAGTCTGTGTACCCTGATAAATACAATATGGGAGTCTTTAAGTCGCGAGTGAATAGGCATCTTCTAGGCAAACGTGCTCCATCGTCGACCGCATCGTCACTTACCATCAGGTGAGATGGCGGTCAAACGTATGCCTATCTTAAATAAAAAAAAAAAAGTTGAAATTTCGTCTTGATAAATGCAATATGGCGGAACAGCTTAAATAGCGGACAAGTTATTTTTAACTAGCCGTGCCCCACGGCTTCACCCGCTATTATCAAGATAAAAAGGAGACTTTGTGTTAATAATAGGTATAAGCTATGTACATTCCAAATTTCATCCAAATCCGTTCAGCCGTTCAAGCGTGAAGAGGGAACAAACATACTTACACACTTACATTTTGTGGGATTTATATATTAGTGACGTAAGTTTAAATATCACACAAATATTATAAAGACGAAAGTTTGTGAGTGTATTTGTTGCTTCTTCATGCTCAACCGGCTGGACCCATTTTGATGAAATTTGGCATGAAGGTAGCTTATCAGCTTCATGCCACATGCCCTGGATTAACACAGAGGTTACTTTTTATCCCGGGACTTACGCGGGTAAAACCTCGGGGCGCAGCTAGTTTAATCATAAATAATATATCACAAAAATAACAAGCCGTGTCTCGTAGCTTCGCGCGTTAAAATTCTGCAATTTTTTTTTTCATGGTACAAGCTATTTCCTTTCCAAATTTTAATCAAATCCTTTCAGCCGTTAGTGAAGAGAAAACAAACATACAGACAACCTTTCGTATTTATAGTAAGTGTTATGTGATTTTTTTATTATTCCAGGGTCGTTTCTATGACTATCCCGGCGATGACCAAGCTCGGAAGTCAGAGTTCTTCAAGCTAAAAGGTGATATCTGCGATCCAGCCGGCTGCCTCTCAGAACTCTGCATCCAATTGGCTATAATCATGGTCGGAAAGCAGTTCTTCAATAACTTCGTGGAGTTGGCTTATCCGTGAGTAGATTTACGGCGATAACATGCTCTCCGCCCTAAAATAACTAAGGTTGTATGCGGGAATAAAAAATAGATTTTATTTGAAATCCAAAAACTGATTTAGCTGTAACTAAGTCTGGAACTGTTCTTCCTATCTGGGTATTTTTTTATGGGACCGACTAAACTCCATTACTTAAATACTATTTTTATTTTAAAATATGTATTTGAATACGCAAGATATGTGATGATTACCCAAAAACATTAGTATTAAAATTGTAAACCCTTCTGGCAGTAGGTTCAAATCAATGAAATAGACAAAAAAAATCAACAAATTCGTATGACGTATTGCTTTATCAAAGTTTTTGATCATACGCGTCTTCGGCCGCATCATCTCTTTCCATTAGGTGAAAGGATTCAAATGCTTTTCCATTAAACATAAAAAAATACATAAGTTATCAATTTTGAATGCCCGTTGGCTTCGTTGGTGTGATGTGAATGTTGTGTGTGTGGTGTTAGTGTTTACGGCCCCACAACATAAGTCTTTGAACTTTATGTGGGGCTGTCAGTGTGAAAGCGCTTAATTTTTTTACCGACTTCACAAAAAAAGGGGAGGTACTCAAGTCGACTGTATTTTTTGTATGTCTGTTGTTACCTAATAACTTCGTTCCACGTAAACCGATTTTAGATTTTTTTGTTTGATAGATGTTGCTTTCCAATTGGTCCCATTTAAATTTGATCCAGATCTGATCAGTAGTTCTTGAAATATCTTCAATAATGTGTGCTTAGTACATCTAATCTGATCAAAGTTACGAAGATAAAGCGGGGAAGTCGGTTTTTACCGACTTCCCAAAAAAGGAGGAGGTACTCAAGTATATTGCATTTTTTTTTCGTTACCTCATAACTTCTCTCCACGTGAGCCGATTTCGTAATTTTTTTTTAGTTTGGTCCCATATAAATTTCATCAAGATCTGAAATAATCGTCAATAATGCCTACTTTGACTACTTTGACGATGTTCTCGTTTACCCGACTTCAAAAGTTACCTCATAACTCTTTCCTTATGAGCCGATTTCGATGATTTTTTAATTGAAAGCTGTTGCTTGTCATGTGGTCCCGTTAAAATTTAAACATGATCTGATCTCCAGTTTTTGAATTATAGTCAAGAATGCGAAACTAATCTGATCAAGGATCCGAAGATAAAGCGGTGAAGTCTGTTTTTTTAAGCTTTGCTTGCGTTTTATTAAACCCGGGCAACGCCGGGCGGGTGAGCTAGTCCATTATATTTTCAGTAAGCTACACAACTGGTGGCGGCAGCGTTCGCACCGCGCGGTGACACGCGACCTCACCAAGCCGCACATGGCGTGGGAACAGGATTACCACCTCCAGGACCCGGGCCGGCTCGCGCTCTTCGACGAGTACTTAGAAATGAGTGAGTGCTTAGAATAGTTCAGACTAATTTTATATCCTTCTCATATTATAAATCCGAACGAAAGTTTGTGTGTAAGTGTGTAAGTATGTTTGTTCCCTCTTCTTCGCTTTAACGGCTGAACGGATTTTTTTTTATGCCAGATAAAGGGATGATGCGGCCGAAGTATAGCATTGACTTAAAGACTCCCAGATTATTGTGCTCACTCGGTCAAGTAACGCTAGATGGCGCTGTGACAAATTTGAATAATCTAATATCACGGCATCAGAATGCTGGTACTTATTTGGCTCAACGTATTAGCATTGCTATTCAGAGTGGCAATGCCGCCAGCATGATGGGAACGCTACCCACTGGAAGTGGGCTTGAGCACTTTAGTTACCTATAAGCTTGATGCCTTATAGGTAACTTAAGTCTTTGCTGTATAGTATAGTATAGAATAAGTCCGTCCGTCTGTCAGAGGCATCTAGCGTCTAAACCATATCAGCGAATAACTTCAAATTCTCATAGAATATGTAAAACTACGGCCCAAAGTCAGAAATGACATTTAAAATTATATGATTGAAAATATTAAGGGGGCTTCCGTACATGTAAGTGGGAAGGAAAATATTATTTATTGTTTTATCTACCCTCGTGGGGTATCGTTGTAAAGTGCTTGACAAGTAGAGTACGAAATCTGTTTTAAAAAATATCTATGTTTGAAAATAAGGATTTGTTTAAAAAGTCACTGTTTTTAGACCAATTTTGTCCCGGGGTCTATCTCAAAAACAGCTTCAAACTGAACGATGTAACTTACATATAATATCCGTTGTATCCATTACTTGAACAACAAATACAGATATTAAACAATTATTATAAAGAAAAAAGTTATAAGCATTTAACCTGAAAAGTTTTAGTCTATCACCTAGGTTAAGAAAATTATGTATTAGAAATTAAGAATGTTTTTAAAAAAAAATGAATGAAAAAAAATGCGCCGCCGAGTTTCTTGCCAGGTTCTTCTCGAGATGGCTGTAATTTTGCGAATCTGGCAATAGATTAATTAACTTTCATGAGTGCCTCTTTGGGGCCCATGTGAATAAACGATTTTGAATTTGATTTCTATGAGGCAAAATGTAGGCGCGAGATCTCAGTTCGGCGCGAACGACTAGTTTGAATATGAAATCATAAAAAGATTAATACTTAATTAATGTCAATTTATAACAGTATTTTTCCTTACAGTCCTACAATACGGGTTCGTCACGTTATTTGTTGCTGCGTTTCCACTCGCTCCGCTCTTCGCTCTGCTCAACAACATCGCGGAAATACGACTTGATGCTTACAAAATGGTGACGCAAGCGAGACGACCGCTCGCGGAGAGAGTTGAGGACATAGGGGCTTGGTATGTCATAACACAATATTATGATAAAAAAACCTTTTTGAAACACGAAAGATACTAGTTAAATTAGCCTGCTTCATCTTCGGCCGCATTGTCACTTTCCATCAGGTGAGATAGCGGCTAAATGATTACCTATCTGTCTTAAAAAAACCTGCTTTTTTACGATTTGTTTTAATCGATTATAATTATTTTCAGGTACGGCATTCTAAAGGGGATCACGTACGCAGCTGTTGTTTCTAATGTAAGAATTTATACTTATTCTTATGAAATACTGGCCGTTTCCCGCGGGTTCGTCCCCTATTGACGACCCAGTTGGCGCAGTGGACAGGTGTCTGCCCTATGCGCCGTGGGTCCTGGGTTCGATTCCCGGCAGGAGTACAAATTCCTTCCCAAGGGATATTTGTGCTTCTGGTTCTGGGTGTAATGTGTGTGTGATGTGAATGTTTCCGGCACCCACGATACAAGTCTTTAAACTTAGTGTGGGGCTGTGAGTGTGAATGTGTTTGTTTGTTTGTATTATCAAGTTAAAAAGTAGCCTATGTGTTAATCCTAGGTATAAGTTATGTAAATTCCAAATTTCATCCAAATCCGTTCAGCCGTTAAAACGTGAACAAACATATATACAAACTTACATACAAACTTTCGGATTTATTATACTCGTATTAGTATGATAGCCGGATGACCGAGTCCTTTTTCCTTTCTTATTGTATCAAAACAACTTTAAAAAAATTACAAAATGCGCCGCCGAGGTTCTTCTCGAGATGGCTGTAATTTTACGAATCTGGCAGTAGAGTCAATAACTCTCATGAGTGCCCTGTGGCAAAAAGAAAAATAAAATTATAACAAAACTAAAATAAAACCGGCCAAGTGCGAGTCGGACTCGCGCACGAAGGGTTCCGTACCATTATCTATAAAAAAACAAGTTTGTTGTATGCCCCCCCTTTAATATTTTTTTTATTTTATTTTTAGTATTTTTTGTTATAGCAGTAATAGAAATACATCATCTGTGAAAATGTCAACTGTATAGCTATCACCGTTCTTGAGATACAGCCTGGTGACAGACGGACGGACGGACAGTGAAGTCTCAGTCGGTCCCGTTTTTACCGTTTGGGTATGGAACCCTAAAGAGGATGCAAACCGTTTTTGTTTTATTTTTAATAAAATAAAAACCAGTGCTGGTCTCCGTTGGGATCGGCAGGTGACGTCACATAATTATATTTGTGTTTAATATTAAATATTTATTTTATTTATTTATATTTGTTTTATTTTCAGGCATTTGTGATAGCGTACACAAGCGACTTCATCCCTCGAATGGTTTACAAATACGTGTACTCTCCAGACAATACGCTTATTGGCTACATCAACCATTCCTTGTCATGTAAGTAAATGATTTTTACCGACTTCTCAAAAAAAGAGGAGGCTCAAGTCGACTGTATTTTTTTTTTATGTGTATTATCTCATAACTTCTTTCCACGTGAACCGATTTCATAATTTTTTTTTTAGTTTGAATGATGTTGCTTTCCAATTTGTCCCATTTAAATTTAATCAAGATCTGATCGGTAGTTTTTGAGTTATAGTCAATAATGCGTGTTTAATACATTAAATCTGATCAAGGTTCCGAAGATAGAGAAAGAAAGTTTTTTTTAAATTATGTTTGTACTGTAGTTATTTATAAATGTTTGCTAATGAAATTTATTTTTATAACTCAGACACGATGTAATAATTGTTAATGAATAAATTGAATTGAATTGAATTGAATTGATAAAGCGGTGAAGTTGGTTTTTTTAAGCTTTGCTTGTGTTTAATTATTGAAGTAAAAACTTCTTTAGCGGCGTTGTACACTTTTTTTGGGTTGGGTAAAAATGTTAAACTCGCGTCAGGACACGTGACCTGATCGAAAATTCGTAAGATGGCGGGAGAGTAGACCGCCGTCGCGGCGTAGGAGAGGAAGTAATATCCCCCTCTCTTTCTACCGCGCGGCGAAAATGTATGCCTGCTCCTGCTGTTTACAACGTTAATGTTTAAGTTTTCACTTCTGCCAGCACTGCCGGAGTGCAACCCGTTGTTTTTTTATGTGTTATAGATAAGCTAGCACTTAACCAATATCACCAGCTGTTATTAAAGAATGAGCAACCTCTGACTCCTATTACCAATCTCTGTTGCGAGCGATTTCTATTAGAATTAAGCAAAAATTAACCTTATTTCGTAGAAGTATTGTTGATTTCGAATTGAAACCTATCCGCATTGATTGCCTACACTAATGCACGTTCATGAACTACTCACGGGTTTTTTTTATGCTAAATAGGCAAGCATTTGACCACTATCTCACTTGATGGAAAGTGATGATGCGGCCAAAGATGTGACATGCTTGCCTAGAAGATCTATTCACTCTTGACTTGAAGACTCCCAGATTATATCCCGTATGTTAATAGTCCAGTACTAGTAGTTCGCCTCGAACTGAGATCTCGCGCTAACATTTTGCCTAATAGACTTTTGAAGTTTTACCTAATACCATGTTTAAAACATTTTCTTAATGATATATGATTATTTTTTTTACATTCTTAATCCCCATATCTCTGCCGTTTTGAAAATTTTGCAAAAACTGAATAGACAAAATTAATCTATAAAATTTCACGAGAATCGGTTGAGAAATGCGACCTATGCAGCCGGACATCCGTCGGACATACGAAAGCATTTTTCATCAAGCTGAAACGGAGACGCTTACTCAATTACGCATTAGCACTCGTAGACTCACAAGTTATTGAAAAAAAACATACAGTCGAATTGAGAACCTCCTTTTTTGAAGTCGGTTGAAAACCAACAACGCCTTACGATTTTTATTCACTTTCGAGAATTTTTTTTTTCTACTCATTCACACTCACATTCCCTAATATAATTATATAAGTTGTACACCATTATTACACATTAATACTTGAAGAATCACAAGTTTTTGAAAAAAAAATCAACAACGCCATTTTTAAAAGAATAACTTCACAAAAAGGAGGTTCTTAATTCGACTTTTTTTTATGTTACTTCATACCTTCTTTCTGAACGAAGTGATTTTGATTTTTTTTTATTTGAAAATTGGTGCTTGTGTTGTCCCATTTAAATTTGATCAAGATCTGACCACTACTTTTTGAGTTATCCTCAATAATGCGTATATCATTAATTGAATCTGATCAAGGGTTCCGAAGATTAAAGCTGTGAAGTCGGTTTTTCGAATATCATTCATTGAATCTGATCAATGGTTCCGAAGATAAAGCTGTGAAGTCGGTTTTAGCCTGCGTTTAAATTATTGGACTTGTTTTATTTGTGTATATGTTATCCAGTATTCAACACATCCGACTACCGTGACGAGTGGGGCGCGGATGACAGCGAGGTGGACCCCCCCACGTGTGCGTACCGTGGGTACCGCAACCCTCCCCACCACAGCGACCCCTACGGCCTGTCGCCGCACTACTGGCACGTGTTCGCCGCGAGACTTGCGTTCGTCGTCATTTTTGAGGTTAGCGCCATCTATTGGGATGTTACGATCACTTTTGAAGTGCGCGCCATCTATTGGGGAGTTAAGAAACTAATTATTTATACACACTCACAGCTATTTTTATATAACGTAGATCTACGAGCTAATTGCCTATATTTCCTATTTTTATACTTGATAGGAAAGCATTTGACCTCTCACCTGATGGAAAGTGACTGATGCGGCCGAAGATGGCACATGCTTACCTAGAAGGTACCTATTCACTCTAGACTTGAAGAACTCAGATTGTACCGTTCAGGGAACTAAGACGCAGGCAATGAGTTTCACTTTTGCACTGTACGGATGATAAATGTAGAAGCGAAACACTTCGAACGAACTGGAGTTAAGTCAACCATAAATGGATGGCGTTTGACAGTTTGTCTTGTTGTTTGATGGTAAAAAGGACATGGAGAAATTATCATGTAACTCCTGTGCATACTCTCCAAAATGTAAGCGATAGACTACCGATAGGCTTGCTACCTAATTTTGACCTCATATTGACCGAGACTTTGCTGTTTGGAGTTTTGGAGAGTTAAGAAACTATGAGATTCATTTTGAAGTAACTGCCATCTATCGGTCAGTTGAAGAAACTAAGGTGAGCGCCACTAGTCAGTTCAGACGCTGCGATCATTCGTTGTAAGATAAGCTCTATCTATCAAACAGTGAATAAAATTAGTCGTAATTTTTGAAGTGAGCCCCACCTATCAGTTAAAGAAACTTATTTAATAAAATTATATGTGGTCATTTGAAAGATAAGAGCTCCATCTATCAGACCGTGAGTTAAACTTTGTCGTTATTTTTTAAATTAACGCCATCTATTGGCTTAACATCTTTTGTAATTATGTTGTTAATTTAGCAAGATACATTTGTTAGTTCACTTTTCGTTCATTCACAAGTTTCTACAAGTAAACATTTCTTAGAATCCACCAACTACTGGGCATATAAAAAAACTTGTTTCTTTAAAGCAAAGTAACAAGAAACAGTGATAGACAAAAACATTAAGGATAACTTTTTTTTTTCAACAAGGGCTTTCACACTCACACTAACACAGTCCCACACTAAATTCAATGACATATATCTTGGGAGCTGGAAACAACATCTCACACACAATTACACCCACAGAAACACAAATGGGGAGAAAACTCGCGTGACCACCGGGAATCGAAGCCGCTCTTAAAAGGCAAACACGCACACAACTAAGCCGATAGGCAGTACAACTAACTATTTGTAAATAATTTCCTTATAAAAATTGATTCCACAGCACATAGTCTTCGGTCTGACTGGTCTGATGCAACTGTTCATTCCGGACGTACCGACAGAGCTTCGGACACAGATACAGCGGGAAGCGCTGCTCGCAAAGGAAGCTAAATATGAACACGGGAGGAGAAGACTTAGCACTGAGTATAGACAGCTTATTACTCAGAAAGGCGACGGTGGGGCTGGTGAGTTATGTAATAAGAATGAAACAAAGTCAAATACCTGATTTTATTTTCGCTTAGAGCGACACCAATAGAAGTTCTAGTAAAGTTTCTAACACTACTAGGGCGTGACTTGACTATGACAGGACCATGACTCTTTAAAATGACTTTGCGACTGTACGAACCACATTTTGAAGTGAAAACTTCTTTAGCGGCGTTTTGCACTTTTTGGGATGGGTATAAAATGTTAATCTCGCGTCAGGATAAGTGACCTGATCGAAAATTCGTAAGACGGAGGGAGAGTAGAACGCGGCGTTGGAGAGGAAGTAATATCCCTCTCTCTTTCTACTGCGCGGCGAAAATTTATGCATGCTCCTGCTGTTTACAACGTTAACGTTCAAGTTTTTACTTCTACCGGCACTCCCGGAGTGCAACCCGTTGTTTTTTTTTTTAATATTCATCTCTTGACCCTGGATAGTTGACATGTAGTTTGCGGACCCAAAATTAAAACCTCTGTGGCAAAGGGGTACCGCCCCTGATGGATTCGCTAGAAATCTTACTACCTCGTTTGTAGAAAGAGTTAAATGTATTTTTTAAATTCAAGATAGGAGAACGTTTGACCGCCATCTCACCTGATGGTAAGTGCCGATGCGGTCGACGATGGAGCACGTTTGCCCAGAAGATGCCTATTCACTCGCGACTTAAAGACTCTTATATTGTATTTATCAGGGAACACAGACTCAGGTAAGGAATTCCATTCATTAATGACAAGTATGCATGGAGGCAAACTGCACAGGCTCTTTCTAGTGACTACCATAATAACACCTAGGTTAAGAAAATTGTGTATTAGAAATTAAGAATGTTTTAAAAAAAAAAATGAAAAAAAAATGCGCCGCCGAGTTTCTTGCCAGGTTCTTCTCGAGATGGCTGTAATTTTGCGATTCTGGCAATAGATTCATTAACTTTCATGAGTGCCTCTTTGGGGCCCATGTGAATAAACGATTTTGATAAACGATTTTGATTCTTTTGCAGTAGTTCACTCGCCTGATGGTAACCGTCAATCTTGCCTATTACAGTTCAGTGCCACCCAGAGTTTTGAACTTACATAGTTCGAACTCCTGCACTCGTCACCTGAGATATTAGAAGTTTAAACTCTGTAATTACATTGGAATCATTGGCCTTCGATCTTAAAAAACTGTACTAACTTTACTTCAAAAGTAATATTTACACACTACTGCTGGCGGTTTAATGTCTGGCAATTGTGTGATACTGCCCCAAGAGAGTCCTACCACTACAGGATCTAAATAGGATATAATTTATTATAGCGCCATCTATTATCCAATAACCCGCAACTTCCAGACCGACCGGCGCCGTGGATGCGGCGCGCATCTCGCGCCTCAGATGGTTTGGACGCACACGTGCCCATCAACCACACCTTACTCACTGGTCAGAGTGACAAGCTGCCTCAGCGAGCGTCGTCGCCTACTATAGCCGACTTATAATTAATATCATAGTATTTATTAATTACTAATCGCTGTTTAAAATGATAACGGCAGGTTTGAATATAAAATAGCGACCCTATATAGGATAGTAAGATGCTTTTTTTTTACTTAAGAGCTATTTACGGGCGAATTGCCTGTATCTCCTAAAACTATGTACAACTATAGAGCAAACAGCTGAGCTACCTACAAGGCATCGAGCTTATAGGTAACTCAAGTGCTCAAGATGCTTTGATTCCGAAACATTAAATAGTTTCATAACAAACGTAACTGTACGTTTCAATGAGTCTATTACCTAAATGCTTTTGGTTACAAAATCTAAGACATGTGCATATTGTATGTTGGCGCCATCTGTTATCTAGTGACAGAACTTAGGTAGCTATATTTTTTATTTGATAACACAACTTTCATTACCACTTTGTAAGTATAAAATGTTATAAATATGAAACTAATAAGTAAACAAAAAAATTTCAACATTTTTCAATGTCCAATATTCTCATTAGTAAAAATATATATATAAGAGATCTGTACATAGTTCAGTAGCGACATCTATTAACCAACAACAATTTTCTTTCTAAACAACTCTATTTAAAGCATATCAGCGACATCTATTACCAATAACACGCAACTATTACAAATTTAATTTTTATTAGGATATCATATAAATTTGGTTTCGTTAGAGGTTTAAGCATCGTATGTATGTACTTAAGTTTGTACCCTCAGCGTCAAAATTAATAGATAGGAACATAATAATATAAGGTATATAATAGTAATATAATAATAACAATATAAATAGCCGGCCAAGTGCGAGTCAGACTCGCGCACAAAGGGTTCCGTACCATTATCTATAAAAACGGCAAAAAATAATGTCTGTTGTATAGGAGCCCCCCTTAAATATTTGTTTTAATTTAAATAAATTATTTATTTTTAAAGTGGATATATAACTAAATATTCTGTAAATATATAGTTATAAATTAATAATTTTATTACATATTTTTAAAGTGAATATATAACTAAATATTCTGTGAATATTTCAAGCGTCTGACTGTTGCCGTTATCAATATCGAGCAAAAATATCACGTTTGTTGTATGGGAGCCCCCTTAAATATTTATTTTATTCTGATTTTGTATTTGTTGTTATAACGGCAACAGAAATACATCATCTGTGAAAATTTCAACTGTCTAACTATCACGGTTCATGAGATACAGCCTGGTGACAGACGGACAGACAGACGGATGGACAGCGAAGTCTTAGTAATAGGGTCCCGTTTTACCCTTTAGGTACGGAACCCTAAAAATGAACAAATACAATCGAGATGGGTATCAAATCAAAGAAATTTAATGTTACAGACATTAAAAAATATGAAACACATGTTGAAGTATAACTTAGATAATTTTTTTGGTACTGTGGCAGAAGTCAGGTTTAAGTTTTAGTTTATAATCTTTCATTGAGAAGTTAACTTTGGGTCCAAATATATACGTACAAATAATAATTTTAAAATGTGTTGATTTTAATTATCTATACAAAATATATCTACACTCAGCCTTTAGGTAAATGCACTCGTTTTTGGCGGGAAATTATTATCTTGTGACGGATTTTATCAAAATTTCAAGAATTTTATATAAGTAAGTAATATTATATATGAACTGTAAAATCTTATTTATAGGGTTCGGGCGTAATATTACACATATATTAAAATTAATCTTAGATTTCTTAATCTCTTCATTATTGTATAGCTTCATTTATTGCACGCCGAAATATCAGGAAGGATCATCTCCTGAAATAGCAGGATGGACTGGCAGAAAACGCTGTAGTATGCTGTAGTATTAAGTCCTCCCATGTACTACATAGTATTTGTGCATGAAGGTTTTAAATAAAATAAATAAATGATTGTAAATCCTTCTTATATTATAAAGGTGAAGGTTTGCGAGTGTGTTTGTATGTTTGTTACTTTTTCACGCACAAACAGCTGATATGCACGCACAAAATGTTGATGAAACTTGGCATGGAGGTAGCTGTCACCCTGGATTAACACATAGGCATAGGGATTCCAGCGGATTCGGAATTTACGCGGGTAAAACCATGGACGCAGTTAATTAAATATAAATTTGTGTTTGCATACATTTTGATGAATGTATTTAAATCGAATTTACGTACTATCCTTGTATATGATTTTTAAAATTCGGTTTTTAATTCTGTAACATGTTCGAATTCTGTTGATGTTTCACTCGCACAAAAATTGTCGTTCTGAAAACGTTGCGTTTCATATCGTTGGCGAAAACTAATCAAAAATAATTAAACGCAAGCAAAGCTTAAAAAAACCGACTTCACCGCACCAGCTTTCAAATAAAAAAAAATCATCAAAATCGGCTCACAACGAAAGAAGTTATGAGGTAACTTTTGAAGACGGGTAAACGAGAACATCGTCAAAGTAGTCCATAAAATAGATCTTGATCAAATTTAAATGGGACCAATTAGAAAGCAACATCTTTCAAACTAAAAAAAATTTGGAAATCGGTTCAAGTGGAGAGAAGTTATGATACCAAACATAAAAAAAATATGGTAACAAACATAAAAAAATAATAATAATATAGTCGACCTCCTCCTTTTTTGGGAAGTCGGTAAAAAAATATTAGGCCAATTTTAAGTACGCTAGTAACTTTCAAATACTGTAAAGGTACCTATTATTTATTCAGAATTGTTTTTTTAGTATGTTATGTTATTATATTGTGAGATTGACCTAGTTTGGCTAGGATCTGACTTAAAGAGACTTAAGTTCAATGTATCTATTTACTTATTTTATTGTATGAAAATACAAATTTAACTAAACTACTTACCTAATACAAAAGTCATTGGTCGGCAGTGTGCCCAAAATGCTGGCTGCGTTACCTCGTTGCACAGCGGCAAAACTACAAACATGCGTGACCAAAATCCCGTTTTATAAAAATACAAACCGGCATTTTGGTCAGGTGTCACTCTTTCAGTCTCCCAGTCAAATAAAGTTCTTTTTTTTTTATTATAGTTGTTTTTTTTTATATTAGTATTTATAAATATAGTTTTTTTTTTTTCAATCTACGGGCCGATTGCCTAAAATATTTCCTAAAACTAAACTAAAACTATGTACAGCAAAGAACTAAGTTACCTACAAGGCATCGAGCTTATAGGTAACTCATATTAAATATAGTTAATCACAACACTGACCCACATTCTTATATATTGTTTTACTCTTTCTCCATCTAAAGGTTGACTGGAAGAGATCGCTTTTAGCAATAAGTCCGCCCATTGTACTTAGATATAAATAATATGATTTTTCATGTTATTTTATTTGGTGCAATAATGTCTTTTGTATTGTATTGTATTGTAAAATAGTCGGAATGTCAAGCATACTATTCCCCTACTCAAATAAACATGCATAAATAATTATTATTAAAAATAAATAGTATCAGTCATATTTGTAAGATTAGATACCCACGGTTTCCACCAAATCAACATTAATTAAATAGATGTTGATTTGGAAAATCCAAAAACAAATGTCGTAAATTTGGAATATTCCGATCTGTCTCCCTGCTCTGTCCCCATGGATTGACAGAACGAACAAAAAAGTTTGATCAGTCCCCCTGTTAGCGATAAGGGGACAGTCCGAACTTTATTCACATCCTTAATGTTTTACCTGTATCTATCGGCATTGGGGGACAGATAAAACATTTTAATTCCAGTTTGTCCGCAATAGAATTAAATATAGGTATATATTCTTAAATTATAATTCAACTACAATCTTAAAAATATAGCAAGAATCTTTATTTTGATAATATTATGTTTCTATGTGATAAATCTTTATCAACCACGTAATATGCTGTTTAAATATTAATTATGCTTGATTATTATAACGTTATCATATAAAGTAATAAGGAATAGGTAGTTATTTTGTTATTCGAAATAAAAATATTATTTTTTAAAGATTCTTGACATGACACCAACGTGTTGAGCACGTCACGTTTATTGGCAACACGTTGTTAGGTTCGTGTAGATACCACCCTGCAATATAAAATGTCTTATATGATACTGTTTCAATGTTATATTCGGCTTAAAACACGAAAATTTCGACTTACTTTGTAGTCAACTAGTTTCGGACAAATTAGTTGTCCGAAACTAATCGAATATAACATTGAAACATAATGTGTAATACTCACGATAGTTTTAACATTATATGATACTAGCAGTGCCCGCGACTTCGTCCACGTGTTTATTGGACTTTTAGTAAGGATCCCTAATTTCATTGAAAATATAATATGTTTTGACGACCCAGTTGGCGCAGTTGGCAGGTATCCGCCCTCTGCGCCGTGGGTCCTGGGTTCGATTCCCGGCAGGGGCACAAATTCCTTCCCAAGGGATATTTGTGCTTCTGGTTCTGGGTGTAATGTGTGTGTGATGTGAATGTTTCCGGCACCCATGATACAAGTCTTTGAACTTAGTGTGGGGCTGTGAGTGTGTATGTGTTAAAAAAATTTAGCCTTCCTCGATAAATGTACTATCCAACACTGAAAGAATTTTTCAAATCGGACCAGCGGTTCCTGAGATTAGCGCGTTCAAACAAACAAACAAACAAACTCTTCAGCTTTATAATATTAGTATAGTTTACAAGATTGTTTTATTAACGGGCTAATTACTTGAGCAATACCCCAAAGAGGGACGTCATCGTCAGTGCAAGACTTATCACAATACAATACAATACAAATACTCTTTATTGCACACCAAGAAAAATATTAATTAACAATAGAAAAAATAACAATATAGCAGTACAATCGGCGGCCTTATCGCTAAGCAGCGATCTCTTCCAGGCAACCTTAGGATGGAGAGGATAAAAAAGTTTAACAGAAAGTGATCGGTGGTGCGGCAATGATCATTATACAACATGCAATATTTTAAACATACATATAATTATAAATACTCAAAACAGCCTGTTTTTTATAAAATTGTATATATTATTATTTTTATTATTATTGTTGATACACTGAGCAGCTTATTAAGCTGATACGTGATATCACTTTTGTGCACTTTTTTTTTTTAATATTTGTCCAATCTATTTTTGAAAGAGTTTATTGAGGGAGCACTTATCACTGTCTCTGGTATATGTAGTATTTATTTAAGGTTTTGGTGAATAGTAAAATGTAGGATATAAGAGAAGTTTCAGATGATATTACGATTACTCATAAGTGTGTACCAATATGTGTTAATTGTGTTGTAGTGGACAGGAGCCCGCCCTCTGCGCCGTGGGTCCTGTGTTCGATTCCCGGCGATGCACAAATTCCTTCCCAAGTGATATTTGTGCTTCTGGTTCTGGGTGTAATGTGTGTGTGATGTGAATGTTTCCGGCACCAACAATACAAGTCTTTGAACTTAGTGTGGGGCTGTGAGTGTGAATGCGTTTGTTTGTTTGTTTATTTGTATTATAATAAAGCAGTAATATTAGTCAATAATTTAGAATTAAATGAAAATAGTATATAATATAAGTATAACTACTCAAACAATAATTATGATTTTATTTACATTTCAAATAAAATCACCTGGTCGCGAAAGTGAGAAAAAAAGTGAGAACAGGATATGGGTAATAAATAGTATTCTCTACTATATTGATTAAGTTCATTACTATTGTACTGAACCCCCTTTGTAATTCCTAGACTTTACGCTAGTCTCGAGCAACGTGTATAAAAAATATCCTAGAAACACAAAATACTCGCTTGATTTATTGACCTGTGTATTAATAACTACCATCTACTATTTAATTATTTATGTAAAAGCTTTTCTGTAGAATTTTAAATAACTATATGTCCAAACAGGTGTTCAAACGTAAAGTTATTGAAGGCCTAACATCGCATTACTGACTCTTTAAGAACCCGTATACATTTTTGTCTTTCTCGCTCGCACGATTCACTGATTTTGAGATATAAAAGTGACGGTGTGAGTTATTGTAAATGTTGTCAATATAATCCATAAATAATAATATCACGGATCTTATAAACTGATATTCGTTTTCTTAGCTTTTGGATTGGCGGAGAAAATCGATGTCAAATTGATTTTACATTTTTTTCACTCTTTCTTCGTCTAATTATTAGTATTTAAACGAAAATTAATTTAAAGTATCCGTTACATAATTATTTAGTAAAGTTATTGACAACATTTTCCATAACTCGCTCCATAATTTTTATTTCTTAATATGAATTAATTGCGCGAGCGAGACAGACATAAAAATGTATACGGGTTCTTAATCAGCTTTGCGCCATTTTGTTTTGATGCCGATACAAATATGTGCAGTGGACTAGTAGGGGTTCGCAATTTAGAGTTATGATTGTAGGAATTGGTTTGACACATAATTAATATAATATGATAACAAAGAAGATAACAAAGAAATAATAATATAATAATGTAAGCAATAAAAAATATTTTATATAATAATAATCTATGCGATTGTATTGCAGGTATATAATGTATGTACTTATATTATATTGTATTTTTATAAACAATTGTATTCTAACACACATGCACAGACGCACTCACTCACTCACACTTTCTCAGACACGCACATGCATACACACACATATACAAACATCTATCTCACTAAATTGTTTTGTATTGTTATACCAACTAGGAGAGTAAATAAAAATTGTACTTATCTAGGGAGACCTATAATAGGCTGTACTATATGTATTTCATGTTTTGTATCTAAATTATCTTAATTCTGTTGGTCTTCTGAATAAATAAATAAATATTAATAATTATATTACAACTATCGTTTTTGCATCGTAAAGAAATTGTTGTAATTTTTATTCAAAGATTGGCCAACGTGTAGACGTTTGCATTAGTTTGCTGTAGATAGATAGATAGATAATACTTTATTGATCCACTTTATAAGATGAGATAAAACAAAGGTAACAAACAAGCTTATACGTAAAGTCATCACAACAGGCGGCCTTATCACTAATAGGGCGATCTCTACCAGGCTGTAGTGTTTTTGGCTTTTAACATTGCCCGAATATGTTTGTTAGGCATAATTAAAAAACAAGGTTGTAATTAACCTGGTTTATAAGTCTTAGTAAGTTATAGATCTATAGATATAATTATTCTATAAAGTGTATGTCCAAATTAAATGTGATATTAGCATAATAAGACATTATTATTAAATCCTTATATTTGTTAATAATCTTTACTAATCTCCAACGAATCTCAAGTTAAGTGGCAGCATTTATTCTAAGTGGATAATTTTGTTGATCAGTATTTAGGAATTGGTCGCATTTGGCCAGCGTGGTGGGCTTACGGCCAACACCATCTCCATGTGAGAAAATGCCCCGAGTCCCAGGTAGCAGTTAATGATGATGATGAATATGTAATATTTTTAGTTGATTGTGTAACAATGTGTTAGTAACGAGTTTGAGGTCGACCAACATATTAATATAAGTGATCATGGATGTTGTGGAAAGTCAATAAAAGTTTAATAATTCGGTGAGTTTCGCCGGAACTTTACAAATACGTATCAAATTAAAATTCAAAGTACTTCAGTTTCAGTTTATTTCAAATAAAGTAAGAAACATTCAGAAGCATCTAGTATGTAATTACTTAAATAACACAAGTCTTCTTAAATAACAGAAATCTTATTAAAGTGATGACAAGTAACAATAGGTATCTAATGCATACTGAATTTATTAATATAATATAACTTGTGGTGAAAATTTGGCATACAATTATTGGCCCTTAAGCCCTTTTATTTGGCCAACGTTGCCAACGTCTAGTGTTGACTAAACTATGTTAAAACAATATGTCTATGAAATTAGTGTCATAAGAATCATTCAAAGTTAACTATGAAAGGATTTAATTGAACGCGTCGTTCAAAGAAAGTGCTCGTTTTCTTTGCTTGCCACATTCATTTAAATCTTTGTTTTTAAGTTGGTCGATTTATATTACTGTTTAGTTAAGCTAGTTCGTAAAGCTGTTATGATGATGATGCTGCGTTATTATACACATTGTGATGAGATTATGACGAAATAAACACTATTTATTGCAAATTTGTTTTATTTGTATTTTACTATCACTAATAAACATTATTCAGGAGTCTTCAAGTCAAGAGTAAACGGCAATAGGTAACTTTTTTTATTCAGGATAGGCAAACTTCTCACCTGATGGTAAGCGACGATGTGGTCGACGATGGAGCAAGTTTTTCTAAAAGATACCTATTCACTCGCGAATTTGTAATTGTACTCATCAGGGAACACCGACTCAGGTACGGAGTGCCATTCGCACGATTTGCGATTCGCACAATGTATGTGGAAGCAAAACGCTTCGTATTTGTGGTATGTCTACTTAACTATATACCACATCTTCTAGACAAATATGCTCCATGGTCGATCAGATGTGATAGTTTAAAGGTGCATATATATCATTGAAGTACATATTATGGTTACATATTATTATTTATTTTTTTAAAGTAAAATTTAATTTTCAATTTAACAATACAACTTTAAACAGTGTTATATAGTTTTAAAAATATCTTTATCAATATCTATTTATTTTAAATCTCAAGTCTATGGACCGTTATTATACATTAGCGGAGCCGTAGCCAACGCTAGGAGGCTATTTTTTTTTTATTAATAACATATTGACTTTGTTCTTCGAACGGTATAATCTGGGAGTCTTCAAGTCTAGAGTGAATAGGTCTTCTAGGCAAGCATGCTACATCTTTAGCCGCATCACCACTGTCCATTAGGTGAGATTGTGGTCAAATGCTTTCATACTAGGCACAAAATAATTAAACGCAAGCAAAGCTTTAAAAAACCGACTTCATCGATTTATCTTACGAACCTTGATCAGATTTAGTGTGTTAAACACGCATTATTGACGATAACTCAAAAACTAAAGATCGGATCTTGATGAAATTTCAATGGGACCACATGAAAAGCACCAACTTTCAAATAAAAAAAATATCATCAAAATCGGCTAACAACGAAAAAATTTATGAGTTCACTTTTGAAGTCGGCTTAAAACGAGAACATCGTCAATGTAGTCCAAAGAATACGCATTATTGACGATATTTCAAGAACTACTAATCAGATATTAATCAAATTTTAATGGGACCAATTTAAAAGGTACTGCAAAAAACAATGGCTAAACATTACATTTTCATTCATAATTTTTGGTATTACGGCAGCACCTATCGTAATTTATAACAAATTTTGTTCGGTCGGTAGTGCTATCGCATCAAGCATGGGCACAGTTTGCCAGTTAAACAGAGACAGCCTATAAAGCGACTGAGTTTTGCAATCGACTCGTTTCACAAAGTCCTCGGCCTCTTAAGTGTATGGGTGTCCTTTTTAAAATAATTTCATTTATATTTATTAATTTCTATTTTCGGCTTTGGATCATAGCTTTACATAATAAAATTCTGAGACAATTATACCGTTCAGGGAACAAAGACGCGGGCAATGAATTCCACTCCTTCGCAGTACGGATGACAAATGTAAAAGCAAAACGCTTTGAGCGAACCGGAGGAATGTCTACCAATAATTATTATTATACCAATGTCTATTTGTAATGAGCTTGATTGCTTTAGATGCTAAATGCCTCTGACAGACGGACAGACAAAGTGCTACACCACCGAAGTCATCTTAGACACAATCATTTGTTTTTATTTCCTTAATTTATACTATAGCTATACTAATTATCGTTTCAAAGATAAAGGGTTAAAAGTTCATATAAATAATTGGTATAGAGGAAATTTATACATACTAAGAATTATCAAGTTTTAGTTTACAAGGTTTTTTTAAAGTCAAAGTTTATTCGAGATAAGATTTTTATTTAGATTTGTAATTCCAATGACTATACTTAAGAGCCATTTCGCACGTTCAGTGAATGATCGAAGATTTTGAGCGCCTAATTTACTATCTTGGGCATAGATTTCATACTGTTTTATATTTGTTAAATAAAGATCAAAATTAACGCATTCACACTCACAGCCCCACACTAAGTTCAAAGACTTGCATCGTGGGTGCCGTAAACATTCACATCACACACACATTACACCCAGAAACAGAAGCACAAATATCCCTTGGGAAGGAATTAGTGCTCCTGCCGGGAATCGAACCCTGGCCCCACGGCGCAGAGGGCGGATACCTGTCCACTGCGCCAACTGGGTCGTTAAATATATCCATCTTTGGAATTGTCACATAATGTAACAGATTTTTTTAACTAGTTCTAACTATTTAATAATATTCAATCTTCAGAACTTAGTTTTAGTAAAAACGACAACAGAGTAAAATTTAAGCTTCTTATACATTGATTAAAATGAATTGAATCTATTAGTTAAATATACCTAAACATCAGGCACGTAACATTATTGACATATAATGTATCGGAATTTTGATTTTTATTTACGTTGATTAATAAAAAACAAAATAAAAACCCTATTTTAACTCTACTTAGCTTCCATTTTTTATTTGAAACTAGCTGCGCCCCGCGGCTTTGCCCGCGTAAGTCCCGGACCAGCCAGAATTCGGGGTTAAAAAGTAGCCTATGTCCTTTCTCAGGCTCTAGACTATCTGTGTACCAAATTCGTTTAAATCGGTTCAGTAGTTTTAGCGTGAAAGCGTAACAGACAGACAGACAGAGTTACTTTCGCATTTATAATATTAGTAAGGATAGTCACATTTCTGACACTAAATTCTTGCGTTTATGTGACTTCTTTTGAATCTTAATCAAAAGTTAAAAAAATAATCAATTCATTACATTACTCACAAAATAATATTTATCATCACTTGAAACTGCTATAAATTGCGATGTATATGCAATACATTACGGCTCGAGCGCCCACATTTTGCGAAATGGCTCTTAACGCGATATTAAAAAATTATACAGCAGGGTCATTGACCTTCACATAAGGATAGGTAACATATTTCAGTTTCTGGACATTATTAGGAAACAATTCAATCTAATCTAATCTAATATATTTAAACGAGCAATTCTTATATATATATATTTATTTATTTATTCATATGCATTACATGTACAATGGTGCCGATTCTGTTGTCCAGAATTAGACTAAACTAGCCTAAAATTAGTTTTAGTCCTGCTTTAGTCCAAAACCTATTCAGAAAATGCAAGATTAGACTAAAATTAAGTTTGACAGGACTAAGTTAGTTTAGTTACTCTTTTTAGTGAAAATGACCAAATTCTTATTCTGATGTACATGTTTTACGTCAAATTAAGACTAAAAATAGAAATTTTAAACTCAAATTAGTCTGTTGTCCTGTCAACTTCGCTAGCATTAGATATTGTCTTGTTTGCTGATGACACGTCACTTATTTTTAAAACAAATAGGAAAGACGTAGAATTAAATGAAGTAAATTATGAATTAGATCTAGTATCGAAATGGTTTGCTGCTAATAACTTATTGTTAAATGCTAGCAAAACCAAATGTATCAAGTTTTCCCTTCCTAATGTTCCTGTGGTAGATGCAAATGTTACACTTGAAAACAAAAAATTAGATCTTGTAAAGAAAACTGTTTTCTTAGGTCTGACTATGGACTCAAAACTGCAGTGGGGTCCTCATATTGATGTGCTTGCAGGTCGCTTGAGTTCCGCTGCTTTTGCGGTCCGTAAAATTAGACAGCTGACTGATGTAGCGACGGCAAGGCTGGTTTACTTTGCATATTTTCATAGTTTGATGAGTTACGGAATCTTGCTATGGGGATCTGCTGCCGATGTTGAAACTATTTTTATTCTCCAAAAGAGAGCAGTTCGTGCAATATATGATATGGGTCCACGCGAATCGCTCAGGGAATTCTTTAAAGAAACAGGCATACTTACCATGCCTTCGCTTTACATCTTTGAAAATATAATGCATGTTCGCAAAAATATTAGTAAATATAAATTAAGAAGCGACGCACATAATCTTAATACTAGATATAAGCATAAAATTACAGTGCGCGCATTTAGATTAAGCAAAACGAATAAATCTTTTATGGCAAATGGTGTTAGATTTTACAATAGAATTCCTAAAATCGTAACTGAATTACCACTGGGAAAGTTCAAATCTGTAATAAAACGGGCATTAATTAAGAAAGCCTACTATAAAACCACAGACTATGTTAATGACAAGGATGCATGGAGGCAAACTGCACAGGCTCTTTCTAGCGACTACCATAATAACACCTAGGTTAAGAAACTTATGTATTAGAGATTAAGAATGTTTAAAAAAAAAAAATGATTGAAAAAAATATGCGCCGCCGAGTTTCTTGCCAGGTTCTTCTCGAGATGGCTGTAATTTTGCGAATCTGGCAATAGATTCATTAACTTTCATGAGTGCCTCTTTGGGGCCCATGTGAATAAACGATTTTGATTTTGATTTTGATTTTGATTTCAACTTTTAAATTAAGTTCAACGTAAAATCAGAATAGCGTTTAGGTATTCTTTGACTAAAATTAGTTTATTTTTAGTTTAGTTTAGGTTAGTTCGGTGCTCAACAGAATTAGCATTAGTTTATTTTTAGTTTAGTTTAGGTTAGTTCGGTGCTCAACAGAATTAGCACCATTAGCTCATAAGACTAAACTTAGAAACTAAAGACATTCACCCTGTAATGTAGGGTATAAGCAAGTATGTCATCTGTGTGTAATCAGGATATATGTAATGTGATTCCTAGATCCTGATTACACACACATAATATATATGTGTGTGTTATCAGGATCTAGGAAACGGCTCCAACGATTTGCATGAAAGTTACAGATTAGGGGTTTTTCGGCCCAAGGAATCGATTTATCAACGTTCCAGGTCCGAGAAATGCTCGGTTCCCAAACTGCATTTGAAAAATCGGGTTTAAGAAACTATCAGCGCCATCTATTACGACATGACCGATGTAAAAACTGTTTCTACTCGACACTAGATGGAGCTTTCTGAAGCTACAAACACATTCAACCAAAAACAAAAAACCGAGCAAAACTCAGTCATCCGGATATTATTTTTTATAACAGCCCGTTGGGTTAGTTGGTGGGGGTTCACCTTCTAAGCAGGGGTATCGGGTTCGATTCCCGCCTAGAACACAATTTTTCTCCCCAAGGCAAATTTATTATTCAATATTTTTTATGCTAGATAGAAAAGCATTTGACCGCTATCTCACCTGATGGAAAGTGACGATGCGGCCGAAGATGGAACATGCTTGTACCTATTCACTCTAAACTTGAAGACACCCAGATTATACTGTTCAAGGAACAAATATATTATGGTTCTGATAGTGATTGTGTGTGTGATACTAGACATCGAGTTTAGTGTGGGGCTGTGCGTGTGAAAGCGTTAAAAAACACGACTGCATAAAATTTTAAGTCACTTTTTTTAACCTACACGTTTTCGCTTATAATATGGGATTATATTTAAACTTTATACATACATATATATATATATATTTTATATTCCACAAATGCGAACGAAGCGTTTTGCCTCCACATTCATTATGCGAACTGCAAAAGAATGGAATTCCTTACCTGAGTCTGTGTTCCCTGATAAATACAATATGGGAGTCTTTAAGTCGCGAGTGAATAGGCATCTTCTGGGCAAACGTGCTCCATCGTCGACCGCATCGTCACTTACCATCAGGTGAGATGGCGGTCAAATGTTTGCCTATCTTGAATAAAAATAAAAAAAATACATAAAGTCAGCCTCTTTCCTATTGGGGTAGGCAGAGACCACATCTCTCCATCTGCTACGATCCTGACACACATCTTTCGATTCTTCTAGAACTTTATAGCAGTCTTATATAATAGTTAAGTATAAGTATCTTAAATTTAAGTTGTTTTATACTGCATAGGAAAGCATTTGACCGCTGGTCACCTGATGGAAAGTGACGATGCGGCCGAAAATAGAACATGCTTGCCTAGAAGGTACCTATTCACTCTAAACTTGAAGACACCCAAAATTGTGCCGTTCAGGGAATAAAAACGCAGGCAATGAGTTCCATGATGTGTTCGGAAGATAATCGTAGAAGCGAAACGCTTCGAGCGAACTGGAGGAAAGTCAACTATAAATTGATGAAGATGAAATGAAATGAAATGAAATGCATTTATTTGCTTCAAGTGTAGGTATAAACAGATGTAAGGTTAAGTGTATCAATATAGTTCACACACTTGGTCATAATAGTGACATGCAAATATTGATTTGAGGGCTAGGTAGTTAGATATCTTTATAGCGTCATAATAATAATTTTGGTTATTGTTAATATAGTCTATATGTGGCCCAATTACAATAAGTGAAAATGGAAAAATCATGATTAAAATTATAATGTCAAGAGATGTCAAAATTTCAGAATATTAATGTCAAAGATAAAAATGTTACTAAAATATAATTATGTCACAAGTTATTACAGTCCCACGATTGAATATAAGTGTAATTTTAATGATGTTTACAATTGTCAAGAAAGTCATTTACAGTGTAGTAGGTTTTTTTTAGCAGCCCTTATTTGAGTTTATTTATTGAGTTTATTTATTTATCGATTGGCAGTTTGTCTTGTTGTTAGATGGTAGAAAGGGCATGGAGGAATTATATCATGTAATTCCTGTGCACAAAATGTAAGCGATAGAATACCGATAGAGGTACCTTACGATGATCGAAGTAGTAATCGAACCCGATACCCCTGCTTAGAAGGCGAACGCGCACCCAACTTAGCCAATGCAACGGAGCGTTTTGATCCCTACTAGTATTATAAATGCGGAAGTAACTCTGTCTGTCGCGCCAAAACTAGTGAACCGAATTAAATGAAATTTGGTACACAGATAGTCTAGAGCCTGATAAAGGACATAGGCTACTTTTTAATGCGAAAAAAGGGTTGTGAGGGGTTGAAGAGGGGGGATGAAAAGTTGTATGGAAGTATCGTAATTTTTAGAGCTAGAAGCTTGAAACTTATTTTTTAGGTTGTTGATTCGATATAAATAAATATGACATTCAAACTTTGTGAAAGTTTTACCCTCAAAAATGTAAAATAACAATAGGGAATAGGGGATGAAAGTTTGTATGGAAATATGGTTTATGTGAATGTCCACGCGGACGAAGTCGCGGGCACTAGTTCTATATTTTCCATAGGCAGCGAAGGTGTCAAATTCACCTCTAATGACAAGATGAGGCCAGGTTTTCTTTAGTGGGTGATTTCTACCAGATACATATATCATTCGTTGACATAGAGTCCGTCGGCTTCAGAGTGAGATAGTCGTCACGCCATGGGATGTGCTGATACTGTATCGAAATAGTACGGGGTTGCTGGAAGGTTTTATTACAATACAATACAACAATTCTTCATTGAACACATTTTTGTACAATGTTTTTTTATTGAATACCAATATAGTTAAGTAACAAAATGACAAAAAAAAGTAAAGTACAGTTGTACAATGTGCGGTCTTATTACATAAAGCAATTTCTACCACAGACAACCTTTAGATGAACAAGATAGTAAAAGTAGACATTTTTTTATGCTCGAAAGTCAAGCATTTGACTACGATCTCACCTGATGAAAAGCGATGATGTAGCTGAAGATGTAGTATTCTTGCCTAGAAGATATCTATACAGTTTTGACTTTCAAGTTAAAGATTCCCAGATTATACCGTTTACATATTTGCACATGGTACATAACATAATGAGAGTATAAAACGAAAAATAATAATTGTTGTACAATGGGCTACCTTATTTTTTTTTTGTTCGATAGACTAGCATTCGGTCACAATCTCACCTGATATAAAGTCATGATGCGGCCAAAAATGCAGCATGCACGCCAACTCCAGTTAATACTTGACTCATCAATGAAGATAAATAATAAACATTAAAATGTATTTGAAAAATCATGAAACAAAATTTGCAATAGCGATACCACAAAAACATTGGTCTCAATGGTTTTCCTTGGGGGAAAAAAATGTGTTCCCGCCAGAAATCGAACCCGATACCTAAGAAGGCGAACGCGCACCCAAATAAGCCAACGGGCAGATCGTTGAGTTGGGTTAATTAATGAAGAAAGTAAGAAAAAAAGTCGTTTAATATTTTCAATAAATAAAGTTAAATAGTTTTAGTTTTTTTGTGGTGGGGGTAATACCTTGCACTTTCCTTTCTTCCCAGGGGTGAAGGAGTGAGGCTTGAACCCACTAAACCCCCCCCCCCGTGAGCAGTCCATCGCGTCGCCGAGGTGAAGCAAGATTAGAATAGTGAATAGATCTGCCAGCACCTCCCAACCTAAATGTTAATGAATGAAACGAGATTGGACCGACAAGGGTACCCCAGATAAGATAGGACTTCGGAAGTACGTCTGAACTTTAGTTGAAACACTCGTAAATGAACCGAGTTTTGACACTATATGAATTATTTAACAAGTAAATATATTAAACGTCAAAATACCCGACTGCGTAAAAAGTTGACCAAAGTTTTTGATATTAAACTAGCTGCGCCCCAGGGATTTCCGGGATTATTTTTTTTTTATTCTAGATAGGCAAACGTTTGACCGCCATCTCACCTGATGGTAAGTGACGATGCGGCCGACGATGGAGCACGTTTGCTTAGAAGATGCCTATTGTGATCGTGACTTAAAGACTCCCATATTGTATTTATCATAAGAACCTTCTGACAATAATAAAAGAATTTGCGAAATTGTTCCATCCGTTGTGATGCGATGACCACGGGAAATAGAGATTAATTTTTAGGGTTCCGTACCCAAAGGGTAAAAACGGGACCCTATTACTGAGACTTCGCTGTTCGTCCGTCCGTCCGTCCGTCTGTCACCAGGCTATATCTCAAGAACGGTGATAGCTATAGACAGTTGAAATTTTCACAGATGATGTATTTCTATTGCCGCTATAACAACAAATTGTAAAAATAAAATAAATATTTAAGGGGGGCTCCCATACAACAATCTTGATTATTTATAGATAATAGTACGGAACCATTCGTGCGCAAGTCCGACTCGCAGACGGCAGATCTCCTCTCAACTAAAATTCTTGAGTGACAAACAGGATGGAACAATTTACAATAACGCGAGACGGTTCATTTCACTTGTTATCTCATTGTTTATTTAGAGCAACGACCTGTAACACCTAGCCGCCCTGTGTTATGCACTTGGTGCCACTGCTGAACTGACGAAGCTCCAGTCATAGAAGGTCATAAAACTAAAGTCACGTGTCCCTGTGATCTCAAACGCTGTAGTACGTCTAATCTGATCAAGTCCGAAGATAAAGCGGTGAAGTCGGTTTTCTCGGACCACCTCATGTAAGTGACGATCGACGATGGAGCTTGTTTGCTTAGGTGTGTAGAGCTGGGACCTACTCCGACAACAGTAGCGAGCAGATATCTATACACTTTTGACTTTCAAGTTAAAGATTCCCAGATTATACCGTTGACATATTTGCATATGGTATATAACATAATGAGAGTATAAAACGAAAAATAATAATTGTTGTACAATGGGCTACCTTATTTATTTTTTGTTCGATAGACTAGCATTCGGTCACAATCTCACCTGATATAAAGTCATGATGCGGCCAAAAATGCAGCATGCACGCCAACTCCAGTTAATACTTGACTCATCAATGAAGATAAATAATAAACATTAAAATGTATTTGAAAAATCATGAAACAAAATTTGCAATAGCGATACCACAAAAACATTGGTCTCAATGGTTTTCCTTGGGGGAAAAAAATGTGTTCCCGCCAGAAATCGAACCCGATACCTAAGAAGGCGAACGCGCACCCAAATAAGCCAACGGGCAGATCGTTGAGTTGGGTTAATTAATGAAGAAAGTAAGAAAAAAAGTCGTTTAATATTTTCAATAAATAAAGTTAAATAGTTTTAGTTTTTTTGTGGTGGGGGTAATACCTTGCACTTTCCTTTCTTCCCAGGGGTGAAGGAGTGAGGCTTGAACCCACTAAACCCCCCCCCCCGTGAGCAGTCCATCGCGTCGCCGAGGTGAAGCAAGATTAGAATAGTGAATAGATCTGCCAGCACCTCCCAACCTAAATGTTAATGAATGAAACGAGATTGGACCGACAAGGGTACCCCAGATAAGATAGGACTTCGGAAGTACGTCTGAACTTTAGTTGAAACACTCGTAAATGAACCGAGTTTTGACACTATATGAATTATTTAACAAGTAAATATATTAAACGTCAAAATACCCGACTGCGTAAAAAGTTGACCAAAGTTTTTGATATTAAACTAGCTGCGCCCCAGGGATTTCCGGGATTATTTTTTTTTTATTCTAGATAGGCAAACGTTTGACCGCCATCTCACCTGATGGTAAGTGACGATGCGGCCGACGATGGAGCACGTTTGCTTAGAAGATGCCTATTGTGATCGTGACTTAAAGACTCCCATATTGTATTTATCATAAGAACCTTCTGACAATAATAAAAGAATTTGCGAAATTGTTCCATCCGTTGTGATGCGATGACCACGGGAAATAGAGATTAATTTTTAGGGTTCCGTACCCAAAGGGTAAAAACGGGACCCTATTACTGAGACTTCGCTGTTCGTCCGTCCGTCCGTCCGTCTGTCACCAGGCTATATCTCAAGAACGGTGATAGCTATAGACAGTTGAAATTTTCACAGATGATGTATTTCTATTGCCGCTATAACAACAAATTGTAAAAATAAAATAAATATTTAAGGGGGGCTCCCATACAACAATCTTGATTATTTATAGATAATAGTACGGAACCATTCGTGCGCAAGTCCGACTCGCAGACGGCAGATCTCCTCTCAACTAAAATTCTTGAGTGACAAACAGGATGGAACAATTTACAATAACGCGAGACGGTTCATTTCACTTGTTATCTCATTGTTTATTTAGAGCAACGACCTGTAACACCTAGCCGCCCTGTGTTATGCACTTGGTGCCACTGCTGAACTGACGAAGCTCCAGTCATAGAAGGTCATAAAACTAAAGTCACGTGTCCCTGTGATCTCAAACGCTGTAGTACGTCTAATCTGATCAAGTCCGAAGATAAAGCGGTGAAGTCGGTTTTCTCGGACCACCTCATGTAAGTGACGATCGACGATGGAGCTTGTTTGCTTAGGTGTGTAGAGCTGGGACCTACTCCGACAACAGTAGCGTCAGGTTTTTTATATCGTTGAAAGGCTAGTTTTACCATAGTTTTATCATAGTAGTAGTCTACCAGCTGACTGATGCCAGACTTCAGAGCCTAGGACATCGTCGCAGGATAGCGAGTCTCTCGGTATTTTATCGGATACATTTCGGAAGGCGTGCTATGGATAAATATATACACGATATAATTCCTCGATCCCCATTCCATCATAGAACCACCGGACAGACTGCATTGCGACACCGATACATGGTGGATATTCCTCAAATGCGCACGAAGCGTTTTGCTTCCACTTTCATGATGCGCACTGCAAAGGAGTGGAACTCCTTGCCAGAGTCTGTGTTCCCAGATAAGTACAATGTTGGAGTCTTCAATTCGAGAGTAAATAGGTATTTTCTAGGCAAGCTTGCTCCATCATCGACCGCATCGTCACTTAACATCAGGTGAGATAGTGGCGAAACGTTTGCCTATCTCAGAAAAAAAAAAAGGATCTCAACATGTAAGTGATGAAGCCTAGTAGGTCTAGGATGGTAAACATACCATCTAGGTGATCTAGGATAACTATTAAACAAACAAACAAACGCATTCACACTCACAGCCCCACACTAAGTTCAAAGACTTGTATCGTGGGTGCCGGAAACATTCACATCACCAGAAGCACAAATATCCCTTGGGAAGGAATTTGTGCTCCTGCCGGGAATCGAACCCAGGACCCACGGCGCAGAGGGCGGGCACCTATCCACTGCGCCAACTGGGTCGTCAAGATCAAGGTTAAGTCTTGGATGACTTGCATTCAAAGATTTGTATTATCTCAATTTAGTTCAACGACTTGTATCGTGGGTGTCGAAATCGTTTCACATTCACACACTCAATTACACCCAGAATCAGAATCACAAATGTCATTTGGGAATGAAAATTGTGCTCCTGCCGGGAATCGAACTTAGGCTTCACGGCGAAGAGAAGAAAGACTGCGTCAACTGGTCAACTGGTTTGAAATAATCCCTACAACTTACTATCATACTTCATACTATATCCTACTAATCCTACTAATATTATAAATCCGAAAGTTTGTGTGTAAGTGTGTGTGTAAGTGTCTAAGTATGTTTGTTCCCTCTTCACACTTTAACGGCTGAACGGATTTGAATGAAATTTGGAATGTACATAGCGTATACCTAGGATTAACACATAGGCTACTTTTTAACTTGATAATAGCAGGCGAAGCCGTGAGGCACGGCTAGTACCTATTTTATATATTACACTATCACATCACATCACACTTTACACTAATATTACAACGATGAAAGTTTGTTTCTTACTTCTTCACGCTCAAACGAAAAGAAAAGAAGAGTCGAAAGAGCCAAGAGGCTGACTTTAGAGCTTGAAACATTACAAAAATACAAATACAAAATAGTTTATTTTCCAAATAAACACTTTACAAACATAGGTATCCTAGTTACAACGGTCCCCGCACTAGGGCTTGCCTGTATCGCGGGAGGCCATTCTACGATATGCTTAAAAAATAAAATATGTGGAGAACTACAAATTATACAGATTTTAAAACATTTCTTGGAAACAAAATCTTATAAAAAATAGCAGATAAACTAAAGCAATAGAAACACATGTGGGACACATATGAATGTATATTAGGCGGGTGTTTGTGTTTGTGTATGTCAGAGAGTTTGTGTGTTTGGGTGTGTTTGTGTGTGTGTTATAGAATTTAATATTAAACGTTGTTCCAGTTCACTTTTGAGCGATAAATAAGGCTTCAGTGGCATCATAATCCAGAGACAGGAGCCATTTCTTAACTTTAGCTTTAACGCCATGAAGCATGGTGTCTCTTAAATTGCAGAGCTTCATCGCCCGTTTGTAGAGAAATGGGACAATGTAGAAGCTAAAACGATGTGCAAATGACGATTTTGTTTGAGGGACATACATTTTTGGTTCTACGTGTCTTTGGCGATATATTTTGATTGGCCGAGATGTTATTAATTTTAATATACATAAGGATTTTACATTACCGCAAGGTAGCTAGCCTCTCGGTTTTTTATCGGATACATATCGGAGAGTGTGCCAAGGAACCTTACGATCTAGTTCCTCCATCCCCGTTCTATCATCGGACAAGCAGACAAACTGCTAAGCGACACCGCTATATGGTGGACATTCCACAATTACGAACGAAGCGTTTTGCTTCCACATTAATTGTGCGAACCGCAAAGGAATGGAAGCCTGAGTAGGTGTTTCCTGATGAGTGCAATATGGGAGTATTCAAATCACGAGTGACATGAATACACATGAATAGGTTTCTTCTAGGCAAGCGTACTCCATCATCGACCACTTCGCCGCTTACCAGCAAGTGAGATGGTGGTCAAAAGATTGCTATCTCGAATAAAAAAAACGACTGGACCAATTTTGATGTCATTTGGTATGGAGGCAGCTGACTCCCTGGATTAACAAATAGGCTACTTTTATCTCGGAATTTCTGCGGGCCCGGGATTTACGCGGGTAAAACCGCGAGGCGTAGCTAGTAATATTATAAATGCATAAGTAACTCTGTCTGTTACTCTTTCACGCCTAAACTACTGAACCGATTTCGATGAAATTTGGTACAGAGATAGACTAAAGCTTGAAAAAGGATATACGCTACTTTTTCCCCCGGAATTCCAGCGGGGAACAGGTAAATCCGTGGGGAACAGCTAGTTCCATATAATCATCGGTTGAGAAATGCGTATAGAAGAGAACAGCCGGACATCCGGACATACAAAAGCATTTTTGTTCAAGCTGAAACGGAGAGAACTTTTTTTTTTTCTTAGTTTTGGCTTCGCAATCTTATGCATTTAGCCAATGTCAAGTGATAATATATTTCAAGTGTATTTCATATTATAGGTCCTAGTCACAAGAAACAGTCAAAGTCAAGTAAAAGAGTCAAGGTCCAGTCGTAGTCAAGTCATGCCCTAGTAAAGTGGTAGAAACTTTACTAGAACTTCTATTGGAGTTTTGGAGCGAAGGTGAATATCACGTTTTTCAACTTTGTATGATTTGCCTACACTTATGCACGTTCACTAAGTATTAACAGTTAATAATCCACCATTATTACACATTAACACTCGAAGAATCACAGGTTTTGGAAAATTTTACAAAATCGACAACGCCATTTTTTCACTTTCGCGGCAAAACTCGGAGAGAACTTCGCTCGCTCTCCCTCGGTCAATTATACAGAGTATCAAATACACTTGCAATGATAAAATTCAAAATGGCCGACAAGTTTTTACAACTGACCGAATTAAACTTCCTATAAGCATTATCTCTCGGGTCAAGTTCTCATGTTTTATTGCGTTATCTTGTTTACATTTGAATGTTCTAAATAAACACAAAAACTAGTAACTCAATCATCTTCAAAACTAATATTTTCTATAAATTGTTTTTTATTATATTTGGCGTCACAATCCTGTGCATTTAGCCAGTGTCAAGTAATAATATATTTCAAGTGTATTTTAAATGAAAAGTCCTATATAGTCACATTCAAAATTATGTAAAAGACTCAAGGTAAAGTCATCGTCAAGTCATGCCCTAGTAAAGTGGTAGAAACTTACTAGAACTTCTATTGAAGTTTTGGAGCGAAGACGAAAATCACGCTTTTTCAACTTAGTATGATTTGCCTACACTTATGAATGTTTACTAAGTATTAATAGTTAATGGTCCACCATTATTACACATTAACATTCGAAGAATCACAGGTTTTGGAAAAATATACAAAATTAACAACGCCATTTTTTCACTTTCGCGGCAAAATATTGGCGCGAAATAGTAATTAAGTTAATAAAACAAAACTATCAAACATAATTTAAACGTAAGCAAAGCTTAAAAAAACTGACTTCACCGCTTATATTTTGGTTTTGGCTTGATCGATTTCGATAAAATTTGTATGGGACCACCTTTGAAATATAATCTACCAAACAAAAATTTGAATTTTGAGAATCGGTCCACAAATGGGGAAGAAATCGGTGAACATACATAAAAAAAACATACAGTCGAACATAGTACCTCCTCCTTGTTGGAGTCGGTAAAAACTATCGAGTAAAGTTCATCAAAATCAAAATGAAGGATTACATAATGTTAAAGTAGGTCCTTAATATTATATAAAGTTAGATTAGACTACCACTCATTCACTCATTGGCAGAATTGTTCTCCCAGAAGGAGCCGCGAAAGGAGAGAAAGAAAGAAGAAGGAGAGCGAAGGTATAGACTATAGAGAATGTTCGGGAGAAGTGTAGGGAAAAATCCCGAGACCCCGGGTAAAATCCCTGATCTTCGAAAAGTTGACTCCAGACACATGATGAGGAGCATATCGGTCCACATTTTTTGCGATAGGGTTTTTTCGTTTTTTTGTACCTACATTGATTGTTAGTAGATAATGATTATGTACTTACTAGGTATATTCTTATGTAGGTACATATAAGTGAGTCCGAACTGACACATAACGAAACTTTGATAACCTATTTTTAATACAATACAAAACAATATCATTTTAACGTCAAGTAAGATACATTACATTACTATGTGACACGTCCCTGCTTTGCCTGGTTAAGAACAGGCAGCTTCGATGCGAGCACGATTGTCATACCAGGCGATTCAAGAGTGTATGTCTTTTTTATGTTGAATAGGCGAGCATTTGACCACCATCTCACCTGGAAAGTGATGATGCGGCCGAAGATGTGACATGCTTGCCTTGAAGATACCTATTCACTCGAGACTTGAAGACGTGGCATAGAGGCGCGTTTAGCGGAGTAAAAATATTTCTATACTAAGTTTTTCAAGGTTTTGCGTTATGAAATTAAAATGTAATTTGTTTATTTGGCAAAGAAAGACATAAATTAACGCAAGCAAAGCTTAAAAAAACCGACTTCACCGCTTTATCTTCGGAACCTTGATCAGATTTATTAAACATGCATTATTGACGATAACTCAAAAACTAACGATCAGATTTTCTTTTTTTTTGTAAATGAAATAAATTATTATTAGATCTTGATTAAATTTCAATGGGCTACATGAAAAGCATCAGCTTTCAAATAAAATAATAATCATCAAAATCGGCTCACAACGAAAAAAGTTATAAGGTAACTTTGGAAGTCGGTCAAAAACGAGAACATCGTCAATGTCGTCCACAGAATACGCATTATTGACGATATTTCAAGATCTGATCAGATCTCGATCAAATTTTAATGGGACCAATTGGAAAGCAAGATCTTTCAAACTAAAAAATATTTGAAATCGTTTCACGTGAAAAGAGGTTATGAGGTAACAAACATAAAAAAAAATAATACATTCGACTTAGTACCTCCTCCTTTTTTGCGAAATCGGTAAAAAATACAATTGTGCTGTGGGCTCCAAACTAGGCAAAGCCTATATCTTTGGAGCCCGATATGGTTAACAATTACAGTGTCTGTCTGTACGTGAATATCGAGCGATATATTTATTAAAAAAACTAGCCGTGTCCCACGGCTTCGCCCGCTATTATCAAGTTTAAAAGTAGCCTATGTGTTAATCCTAGGTATAATCTATGTACATTCCAAATTTCATCCAAATCCGTTCAGCCGTTAAAGCGTGAAGAGGGAACAAACATACTTACACACTTACACGCAAACTTTCGGATTTATAATATTAGTAGGATATATACAAGAATTTCTCGTTTAAAGGTATTTAGATAGATTAGAATTTAGGTCATATACATTAGCTTAAGTACAAGCAATTAGTTAGGAATTTCATCTAAATATTTTGATGAAATTAACGAAAAGTATTTAAAATTTATGGCTAAGCAGCGGATAATAGACTATTTTTCTAATTATTCGTATTTATTTACGACATATATAATATGTATTCTTTTTTTTGTCTTTTTTCCCCGAACGGTACAATCTGGGAGTCTTCAAGTCAAGAGTGAATAGTTACCTTGTAAGCAAGCATCTTCAGCCGCATCATCACTTTCCATCAGGTGAGATTGTAGTCAAATGCTTGCCTATCAGGCATAAAAAATGATCAGATTAGATGTACTAAACACGCATTATTGACGATATTTCAAGAACTACTGGACAGATCTTGAAATTCATTCAGATTTAAATGGGACCACAAGAAAAGCACCAGCTTTTAAATAAAAAAATAATCATCAAAATCGGCTCACAACGAAAGAAGTTATGAGGTAACTTTTGAAGTCGGTAAATACGAGAACATCGTCAATGTAGTCCACAGAGTACGCATTATTGACGATATTTCAAGAACTACTGATCAGATCATGATCAAATTTAAATGGGACCAATTGGAAAGCAACATCCTCCAAACTAAAAAAAAAATTCTAAATCGGTTCACGTGGAAAGAAGTTATGTGCTAACACTCATAAATAGAAAATAAAAAAATACAGTCGACTTGAATACCTCTTTTGGGAAGTCGGTAAAAAATCTATTATAGTACGTCAGTTAAATTATCAAAAAGTATTGGACATGTGCTTTTTATTTAACAAACAATAGTAATTGACAAAGATAAAGAGCGTCAAAGTTCGGGAGTGGAGGCTCGTGACGTCACGCCTCTGTGAGAAAAACTGAGGTCACGCGAAATATCAACGCACTATATCTTCGTCATCTTTTTTTAATTGTCAATATAAAATTTATATATAACTATCTGTCCAGGCGAATTTCGTTCCGCCTAACAGTCAATGAATGTGCATGTTTAGGAAGCCATACCCGGCATGCGTTACAATGCCACGTGACTATATTATTACCTCCTTCATGTTTATGTTTGCCTAGTACTTTACCAAACCTGAGTGACGTATGAGAAAATGATTTTAATACAACTTTAAAAAAAATGTGACGTTCCTAAAAAGTATCCTATGTCTGTCTCCTGGTTCCAAGCTATCTCCCCACCAATTTTCAGCCAAATCGGTTCAGCCGTTCTTGAGTTATAAATAGTGTAACTAACACGACTTTCTTTTATATAATACTAGCCGTGCCCCGCAGCTTCGCACGCTATTATCAAGCTAAAAAGTAGCCTATGTGTTAATCCTAGGTATAATCTATATACATTCCAAATTTCATCTAAATCCGTTCAGCCGTTAAAGCGTGAAGAGGGAACAAACATACTTACACACTTACACACAAACTTTCGGATTTATAATATTAGTAGGATACCCGGCGAACTTCGTACCGCCAATAAAAGTTGCCTACAAAAAATGTGATAAATGAAGAACCGCTCGACCGATTTTGTGCAAACTTCACATAAACCATCTACTAAATAGTTCGAACAAAGCCTAGACATTTGGTTTGGATAGGTGAGCCCGTTCTTGAGTTATTAATTACAACGAAAAGTGGCATTGATTTTTATATATATAGATAGATGTGTTGTTTTTTTGGCGAATAAATAAATAAAATACGAAATATTTATCAAATAACACAAAAAAACATCAAATTGGTCCAGCAGTATAGGAGGAGTCCAGTCACTCAAACAGAAGAATTATATACCGTCATTGGTAAGTAGTGCACAATCCTGCAGGGGGTGGTTTAGAATCGACAGCTGAGCCGAAAAATAAAAAAAAAAACAGTTAAGTAGTAACTGTTAAGTAAATTATGGCAATTGTGTATCAGGTGAGATAGTGGTCAGACGCTTGTCTATAATAAATTTTTAAAAAACTTAGACAGCAGCGAAAATAATAGCTTATGACAGCTACGAGTGCTCCGTGCTACGGAACCATTGAAGTAACAGGTGACGGAGGTCACGAGAGGTCACAGCTGTTCATTACCAGAATGTTAGTACTTACCTACTTCCAATAAATGTTAATCTTACTTTAAATAATAATTTAAACGTAAGCAAAGCTTAAAATAACCGACTTCACCGCTCATATTTTGGTTTTGGCTTGATCCATTTCCATAAAATTTATATGGGACCACCGCTAAAATATAACCTACCAAACAAAAAATTTTGAGAATCGGTCCACAAATGGGGGAGAAATCGGTGAACATACACAAAAAAAAACATACGGTCGAACATAGAACCTCCTCCTTTTTTGGAGTCGGTTAAAAATTTGCGAAATTTTGACCATGCAGTGCCATGTAAAGAAAAAAAGCATTTCACCTATTTCACTTTTATATCTAGTACTTTAATACCATACTAAAAACTTTTTGGATATAGTTCATACAAAAATATTAAAATGGCGATAAAAAATTAAGAAGGGAGAAGAGTGAAATATACATTAAATATTATTAAATATACATTCGCAATCTACCGAACATACAAAAAAAACAGATTGCACTCCGGGAGTGCCGGCAGAAGTGAAAACTTGAACATTAACGTTGTGCATTTTTGAAATAACAATACCATCGTCACCATAGAAAAGCGGTAGAAAGAGAGAGGGGATATTACTTCCCCTTCCCTCGTCTTACGAATTTTCGATCAGCGCATGTTTAACATTTTTACCCATCCCAAAAAAGTGCACAACGCCGCTAAAGAAGTTTTCACTTGATAAACATGAAAATCAGTTGAGCCGTTTTGAAGGAGTGCGACCACAAACACCGTAACACGAGATATTTATACTAGATTATTTTAACTTATCTTAATCAACTCATAGCGTGTAAAAAAGTAACTAAAGACCGTCATTTTTGGAATTCGTTTAAAATGGAATAACTGTCTAGTGTGTTTACCAGCTTCGATCACATCGTCACTTACCATCAGGTGAGATAGTGGTCAAACACTAGCCTGTCACAAATAAAAAAAAAAAAAAAAAAACTGTAACCTTAATTTTATAATGTCTTACTTCTAATTACTCAGTTACAGTCATAGTCCCGCCTCTTCCTATTACCCACCGACCTCTTTCCAGTTCACGTTACAAACTACATTAGATAATTGACAAACAAACATACCGACTATCGCAGAAGATAATAGAGAAAAAAACAAGAGCCGATAACTTGATAACTTAGCGTTGACCCGAGACCCAGTCCGTCGCCTATCACACGGCGAGCAGTCGTGTGGTTCGACTAAAATCGTGTTAAAAACAATATAACAAAGAAAAATAATCGAAACTCTTTTTGCATAAAACCTCTGTGCACGAAAAAGTTTAAACTCCTTTGAGTGTTTAAAGTAGTTTTAAATTGAAAACGGTTCAGTACTTCAATGACATTTTTGTGACATGTGCAAATTGATAAGTGTGACAGTTGAACGTGTAGAACTTTAATATTGAAATTTTAGTCAAGTTTAAAAGTAGCTTTAAAGTTTGAATGACATTTGGAAGAAGTTCTTTGTTGTGTGGATTTAAATAAAACTTTCATTGATAGAACTTTAATTAGAAAATTTTAGTCAATTTTAAAAGTAGTTATAAAGTTGTGATTGACTAAATGACATTAAGAAGAACTTAACTATGTGTATTTAAGTAACAAATTGATTGGCAGAACATTAATTTGAAAAGTTTAGTCAATTATAAAAGTACTTATAAAATTGTGATTGTCTGAATGACATTGAGAAAACTAACCACATGGATTTAAATAACAATTTGAATGTTAGAGCATTAATTTGAAAACTTGATTCATATTTAAAAGTAGCCTTTAGTGTTGTGTTTGTTTGATTAACATTTAGATCTTAACTATGTGCATTAAAATAACAATTTGATCGGCAAATAAACAATATCAGACATAGTGACGTTTGCAAAGTGTTAAAATTGATTAAACTGAAGTCAAATCCAATAACATCTTATTGATACACTGATACATAGTAATTAAAAGCATCATCGTGTAATTTATAAAAGTGACTTTTAAAACTGTTAAAAGTGACTTTTAAAACAATGTACAAAATGTATAGATAACTTATAAAGATTACACGTTTAGAAAATTTATATAAATCCGATTTTTTTTTAAATATAATGCTTCAAAACCTATTCTAACATTAAAAATGGCTCTCTACGAAAAGACCGTCCCCAGCGCGCCAATGCGAGAAGACAGCGACAGCAATGCTCCATCATCAAATCCTGATGATCAGAAAGAAGGGAAAGCCATCTCACCGACCAGCAACGGGTTGGGGAAGATACTCCTACGGGAGGATACGGTGATGACCATGGGGAAATACCAGGGGTGTGTGTGTGGAAGGGGACAGTTCACATGTTCCGTGGTAAAGAAGCAGTGGTCGGTGCTTTGTTGGGGAAGGCAGTCGGATCGGAAGTATTATTGTTGTAAGTAGGTCACCTATTTAACTACGTACTATTTCATAATTTAAGGATTTATTATCGCTATTAAGTATCTTAAGAATACACATTAACACTCGAAGAATCACAGCCATTTTGTTCTTTTTCGCGCCAAAACCCGAGAACCGATTTATTATGCAAGGTTTTTTCTATTTATTATTTAACTACGTAATTGTTTCCATTAGCTCAATACTGGGCTGCCATCCGTCCGGGATTCCCCGGATTTGTCCTAGTTTAGGAGTCCGGGGTCCGTCCGGAAGGGATTTTCCAAGTGTTCGGGTGAAAACATGACATTTTTTGTGTTATTCCTGAATAATTTATATGTCGGAAGATGGCCAGGGCTATCGGTATCTTTCGACTCGGACATGGTAACGAAGTCACTCAATTATGGGGGTGGTATTCCAAATGACAAAACAATTCTTCACAACACTGATTTTATTGCACATTCACTTTTTAAACTCTAATTACAAATCACAAATCAAACATAGCATTTAAACGTTAATGGAAGATGAATTGCACTGTTAGGCAAACGATCAGCCAGAGAATCGGGTGGATACCCGCCTCCGACAAAATCAACCGACTTAATGGCGCCAGTTGGTCGGCTCTGACGTTTCGTTAGTGTGCGACCGCCACGCCGCCTAGCGGCACTTCTGCACACTTTGCCTAGGCAGTCAATAAAACTCCTTTAAAAACATAGTTGCCGACATATATAAACGAAATAATAAATCCTAAGGTTGTTTAAAAGAGATCGCTTAGGGATAAGGCCGGCGATTGTATTGTTATATTGTATGTTTTTTTTTCTATTGTTAACCCACGCTTTTTTTAATAAAATATTTGTTTGTTATTTACACTAAAATTATAAATTTATATTTATTTAAAAAAATTACACTATTCTTAATTCAAATTGATAAAAATTTATTTTCCATATTTTAGTTTGGTTTTCTTTATAAAGCGTGTTTTTTAATTATTTTTTACTTTTATTTATTTTTTACTTTTTTTTGCAAATTGAATAATGGAATAATGTTATCAAATAAGTGTATTGTCATCGGTCCTCGATAAATCTACAAAGTTTGAATGAAATCTGACCGTTTAAAGTGGGTCAAATCGCGCCCAAAGGAGTCGGTTACAAACATACAAACATACAAGTGAAGCTAATATAAAGCGTTTAAAAAACAGTCGGATTTAGTTTTTTTTTTTTTTATTTGTGACAGGCTAGTGTTTGACCACTATCTCACCTGATGGTAAGTGACGATGTGATCGAAGCTGGTAAACACACTAGACCTGGAATAGATCCTTCTGATTATACGTCGTTATATGTCCGTTGAGAAGATGCGTGATCAAAATGGTAGTACTTATTTGGCTCAACGTATTAGCATTGCAAATTAGTGAGGCAATGCCGCCAGCATGATGGGAACGCTACCCAACTGGTAGTGGGCTTGAGCACTTGAGTTACCTTTAAGCTCGATGCCTAGCTGTATTTAGTTCTAGGAAATATAGGCAATTGGCCCGTAAATATAGTAGATATTGTATAGGTAACTATACTCACTATTGATAAGAGTCTTTCTAGATTTTTTATAGGTACCGACTGTTGTTTTTTTTTTTAATTTTGTCTTCGCAATTTTGTGCATTAAGCCTGTGTCAAGTAATATTATATTTAAAGTGTATTTCATATTAAAATTATTAATATTAATTTCCTAGTCACAAATCACAGTCAAATTCAAGTAAAAGAGTCAAGGTTCAGTCATAGTCAAGTCATGCCCTAGTAAAGTGGTAGAAACTTTACTAGAACTTCTATTGGTGTTAAGGAGCAAAGGCGAAAATCACGTTTTGCAACTTTGTATGATTTCCTTACACTTATGTACGTTTACTAAGTATTAACGGTGAATCATCCACCAATATTACACATTAACACTCGAAGAATAACAGGTTTTGGAAAATTATTCAAAATCAACAACGCCATTTTTTCACTTTCGCGCCAAAACTTCTTTGACTGTTGAAGTTACTATGTTCCGCAATAGAATTATTAGGATTGTTAATTGCCGGGCTTTTTGTATATGACAACCCAGTTGGCGCAGTGGACAGGTCTCCGCCCTCTGCGCCGTGGATCCTGGGTTCGATTCCCGGCAGGAGCACAAATTCCTTCCCTAGGGATATTTGTGCGTCTGGTTCTGGGTGTAACAACAAAAAGTGTCTTTGAACTTAGTGTGGGGCTGTGAGTGTGAATGCGTTTGTTCGTTTGTTTTTGTTTATTAACTAGCGACCCGCCCCGCACCGCTTCGCACGGGTGTAATTTTTTTACATTATTTATTGGTTTGAATTGTGAATCTAAACCATTTATGAATCACACATAAAGAAAATCTTCAGAATCGGTCCAGCTCTTTAGGAGGAGTTCAGACATATACACTTACATGCGTACAGCAGAATTATACACATGCATATAAAAAAAAAGAAAATACAATTTTTTTCATGACAAAACGCAACGTTATATTTTTTTTACCGACTTCCGAAAAAAGGAGGACGTAGGTACTCAAGTCGACTGTTTTTTTTTTTCATGTGTGTTACACATAACTTCTCTCTGAGCCGATTTCGAAACATTTTTTTTAGTTTGAAAGATGTTGCTTTCTAATTGCTCCCATTCAAATTTGATCGAGATCTGATCAGTAGTTCTTGGAATAGCCGATTTTGATGATTCTTTTTTTATTTGAAAGCTGGTGCTTTTCATGTGGTCCCATTGAAAATTTGATCAAGATTTGATCAGTATTTTTTGAGTTATAGTCAATAATGCGTGTATAATACATTAAATCTGATCAAGGTTCCGAAGATAAAGCGGTGAAGTCGGTTTTTTTAAGCTTTGCTTGCGTTTAATTATTCACAAAACAAATAAAAAAAACATAACTGCTGCACATTGTTGCGTAATTATTATTATTATTATTTTTATTTATGTACTACCACTTATATTTAGTATTTTATGTAGGTATATTTACATTACGTATATATGTATATATATTTAGTATGTAATTGCTTTGATAGGTTCTTGTACTTTTTTTTTCTTTTTTCTTGACTAGTGTACACCACCGTCTAACACATTCCAGTTACATTTATGTCCATACTAAGGTTGTCTGGAAGAAATTGCTATACGCGATAAGACCGCCTATTGTATACCACTAAAAAATCTATGATTTCTAAAAATTGTTTAGTCGTACACTTTGTAAACTGGTTATACAATAAAGAGTTTTGTATTGTATTGTATTGTATATCAGTATATTATAGAAGTGATACATTTTATGGGAGGGCTTTGAAATTGTAATCCGCAACCTTTTTGTGTGACGACAAGTGGTGGGTATAAACACTATGATGAATACTTAAAATAAACAAACAAACAAACAACAAACGCATTCACACTCACAGCCCCACACTAAGTTCAAAGACTTGTATCGTGGGTGCCGGAAACATTCACATCACACACACAAATACACCCAGAACCAGAAGCACAAATATCCCTTGCGAAGGAATTTGTGCTGCTGCCGGGAATCGAACCCAGGACCCACGGCGTAGAGGGCGGAGACCTGTCCACTGCACCAACTGGGTCGTCATCAAATGTTTCCCTGTAACACAAAAGTTTTACTTCTATCGTGTCTTTACGACTCACCCTGTTTTTTTATTCCTAGGTAAGCTGTTCTACAGCATTATAATAACGACCGATATTTCAATCCCTTATTCCCTAATCCCCTAAACAATACAATCATAAAGTATACATAAATTATTTATTAACGAGGTCAACATACTGTCGGATCGCTTTCCGACATTGTTATCAACGGCCACTCGCTTCATATAACAGAAACTACGTAGAAACAAATTATAAATAATTAAATACAATGAATTTATTTGCCAATGATGTGCCCGTTGGCTAAGTGGTGCGCGTACGCCTTCTAAGCAGGGGTATCGGGTTCGAATCCCAGCGAGAACACAAAGGAGAAAACTCTTCCCAAGAAACAATTGTGTTTGTTTTTTTTTTTTTATTTGTGACAGGCTAGTGTTTGACCACTATCTCACCTGATGGTAAGTGACGATGTGATCGAAGCTGGTAAACACACTAGACCTGGAATACGCAGGCTCTCAAGGATAACTGCCGGAACACCGTGTGGTTCTGGGTGTGATTGAAGACCCAGTTGGCGCAGTGGACAGGTATCCGCCCTCTGCGGGTCCTGGGCTCGATTCCCGGCAGGAGCACAAATTTCTTCCCAAGGGATATTTGTGCTTCTGGTTCTAGGTGTAATGTGTGAACGATGTGAATGTTTCCGGCACCCACGACACGAGTAATCGAACTTAGTGTGGGGTAGTGAGTGCATAATAGTGGTGGATCCAGGATTGTCGTTTGGGGGCTCGACCCCGCTGAGGGTAGGTTTTGTTGCTGCTGGCGCGGCGCCAGCGGCAGTGTTCGGGCTTTTGGGAGAGCTTGAGCCTTGTATGAAAGATTTTATATTTAAACCATAAAACAAAACTTTTTACAGCAAAAAAACTGCGTTGCAAGACTTGTGCATTGTTGTACATACTGTTTTTGATGGGTTTTTCTTTAGGTATAATGTACACGCGAGATCTCAGTTCAGGACGAACTGCATTATAATTTATATACCATCGAAATATTTTATTTTCTACTAGGTGTCCCGGCGACCTTCGTTCCGCCTAACAGTCAATGAATGTGCATGTTTAGGAAGCCATACCCGGCATGCGTTACAATGCCACGTGACTATATTATTACCTCCTTCATGTTTATGTTTGCCTAGTACTTTACCAAATCCGAGTGACGTATGAAAAAAATATTTTTATATACCCATAAAAAAAATTAGACTTTCCTAAAAAGTAGATATCCTATGTCCGTCTCCTGACTAGCTACCTCCCCACCAATTTTCTGCCAAATCGATTCAGCCGTTCTTGTGTTATAAAAAGTGTAACTAACACAACTTTCTGTTATATATATATATTATAATTGGCTTCACAATCTTGTACATTTAGCCAGTGTCAAGTAATAATATATTTCAAGTGTATTTCAAGTTAAAAGTCCTAGTCACAAGTCACATTCAAAGTCAATTACAAGAGTCAAGGTCCAGTCAAGTCATGCCCTAGTGTAGTGGTACAAACTTTACTAGAACTTCTATTGGAGTTTTGGAGCGAAGGCGAAAATCACGACTCAACTTTGTATGACTTGCCTACACTTATGCACATTTACTAAGTATTAAAGGTTAATAATCCACCATTATTACACATTAACACTCGAAGAATCACAGGTTTTGGAAAATTATACAAAATCAACAACGCCATTTTTTCACTTTCGCGGCAAAACTGCAACTTTATTTATATACCATGTAAATATACGACACTCCTGCTGTCTATGGTTAAAAGTCTATGCTTCTATGGGTAGGTACTTACATGACATTGACATTGATGACATTATTTTTGTGCACCTTGTTATCATCATTTTATTTTTAATAAAAACATAGTCATACGATTCTTATCTCATATACCTAAGTATCAACATTTAACATTTTACAATATATGCATATTTTTTTATATGCTTTTAATCGATTGTTTATGTTTATATATTGCCGAAAAATCCATTCTTTTTAAAAAAAAATATAACACTATCAAACTTCTCAAATATTATACATTTTTGTGTGTAAGTATGTTTTGTTTCCTTCACGCTTTTTTTTTATTTTATGACAGATAGGTAAGCACCTTTCCGCTATCTCACCTGATGGAAAGTGACGATGCGGTCGAAGATGAAGCATGCTTACCTAGAAGATACCTATTCACTCTAGACTTGAAGACTCCCAGATTATACTGTTCGGGGAACAAGGAAGCGGGCAGTGAGTTCCACACCTTCGCCGTACGGATGATAAACTTAGAAGCAAAACGCTTCGAGCGAACAGGAGGTACGTCTTGTACTATATCCCTGGAGAGCAGCGGATGTGAATTCAGGTAGGGCTGAAAAACAGCATTTGCTAGGCCCTAACCTTCAAATTCAAATTCAAATCTTTATTGCATTCTCTAAATGTAGATAGGTGGTAGAAATAAATGACGTACATTAGAGACCCTGTTGGACACAACAATTTAGAGCAGAGGAGGACGACATGCTTTATTAATCATAATGTATCAATTTAAATCATAATAAGATGTCATAATTATGTATTGTTATTGTATTTGTGTATAGTGTTGTTATAAGTGTTAGTGCTTTATAATAAATGTCAAGTATTTATTAATTTGTTAATGTAAGGTAATATTAAATAAGTCAGTAATGATAAGTATTATTTTTTTTAGTATTTAGTTAGCAGTCAACATTTTTTTTTTTAAATTAAATATGCAATACTTATATTTTGTCGTTGAAGTGTTCCTTAATTGTGTAATAGCTTTTATTAATTAAAAACTCCTTTATTTGCTTTAAACATATCATGTCGTCCGGATGGTTTCCGATGTGTTTCGGCATTTTATTGAATCTAATATATAAAATTCTCGTGTCACAGTTTTCGTTGCCATACTCCTCCGAAACGGCTTGACCGATTGTGATGAATTTTTTTGTGCTTATCCGGTATCTATGAGAATCGGCCAACATCTATTTTTCATCATCATCATCATCATCACTTTTCATCATTATCAACGCGGGTGAAACCGCGGGGCGCAGCTAGTATTTTTATAGATATCACAAATGGGACATCACTTTTCATAAGCACTTAAAATTGTATAACAATATTTATTAATAAACGCTTTCACAATCACAGCCCCACACTAAGTCCGATGACTTGTGTCGTGAGTGCCGGGTACATTTACATCACACACACAATCACAACCAGAACCAGAAACACAAATTTAATGAACATAGTTTGTGCTTTTTGAATAAATGCCTCGATTATTTTTTTTGGTTTTTATTATTTCTCATGAATACTCGAAGATTAACAAGTTTTGGAAATTAATACACATTGGACAACGCCATTTTTTCACTTTCGCGGTAAAACCATTATTTATACCTTTTTTTTTTTTCATTTAACTTTGGCTCCGCCAGTGTCAAGTAATTAAATATTTCAAATTTACATTATATTATATCCGGCGGGAACACAAGTTTTATCCCCAAGAAAAATTTGTGGTTGATATGTTTCTGTTTGCGATTGGGCGTGTGTGATGTGAATGTTTCCGGCACCCACGACTCAAGCCATCGTACTTAGTGTGGGGCTGTGAGTGTGAAAGCGTTTATGTTATGTTTATTTTCCTTGTTCCAGTGCTAGTTCTTCTGTCAGCTACCTTCGCGTTGAGTCTAATAGGCACCATTTTCTTCTGCTTCACAAATACATTACACGACGTTATACTATCGGTAAGTTAATTAATTATTCGTTCAATAATAATAATATCAGAAAAGATTACAAAATGGGAATAAATAAACCGCTTGCCGAAGGAAAAGTGCCCAGAATACTGGCTACGTTTCCACGTTGAATAGCGATGCTAATTTTTTGTACTAAATAAGAGCCAGCATTCTGGTCACTTATCGCCTCGACAATATTTAAAAAATTCGTGTGCACCCGGTCCCCACGGACCCAAAGTTTTTATAAAAAACTAGCTGTCCCGGCGACCTTCGTTCCGCCTAACAGTCAATGAATGTGCATATTTAGGAAGCCATACCCGGCATGCGTTACAATGTCACGTGACTATATTATTACAACCTTCATGTTTATGTTTGCCTAGTACTTTACCAAATCCGAGTGACGTATGAGAAAATGGAAAGCATGTCGAAATGTAAAAAAAAAATTTAAAGAAATGTACGTTCTTAAAAAGTATCCTATGTCCTTCTCCTGGCTCTAAACTACCTCCCTGCCAATTTTCAGCTAAATCGGTTCAGCCGTTCTTGAGTTATAAGTGGAGTAACTAACACGACTTTCTTTTATATATATAGATTTATTCGTTGAGTTAATTCGTTCGAAATTTTGAAAATATGTAGGTACATAGTTTATACCTAGGATTAACACATAGGTTTTTTTTACCTTGATAAACGTACCTAGGATTAACAAAATTTTTTACCTTGAATAACGTGGTCAAAGTAACGGCGCACGGCTAGTTTATATTCTTTACTAGCTGCGCCACACGGTTTTACCCTCGTAAGTCCCGCACCCGCAGGAATTTTGGGATAAAAAGTAGCCTATCTATTGATCCAGGGTTTCAGCTACCTCCATACCAAATTTCATCAAAATTGGTCGGTTTGAGCGTGAAGGAGTAACAAACAAACGAATACACTTACAAATTTTCGCCTTTTTAATACTAGCCGTGCCGCGCGGCTTCGCCCGCTTTTATCAAGTTAAAAAGTAGCCTTTGTGTTAATCTTAGGTATAAGCTATGTACATTCTAAATTTCATCCAGATCCGGTCAGCCGGTAAAGCGTGAAGAGGGAACAAACGTCCTTACACACTTACGCACTGACACACTTACACAAAACCTTTCGGATTTATAATATCAGTAGGATAATTTTTCAATCACATTGTCTCTTCTAGAACATGGTTATCAGGAACAACAGCCTCGCGTATTCCGTTTGGCGGAAGCCCAACGTCCAACCACTGATGAAGGTCCACCTCTTCAACTACACCAACTGGGAACGAGTGAGGAGTGGACAGGATGCGAAGCTCAAGGTCCAGGAGGTGGGGCCTTACACGTACTCGTAAGTCTGCAACATTTACAATATTTTTACAAGCTTTTATTTAGTTTCACCTGTCCCGATGTCTGTCGGTCTGTAATCAAATCTTACAAGATAAATTAGGCCTGATGATGATTTGACTCTTGGTATACTTATGTATCTTCGGTGACAATACAATGATATGGTACCATGGAGGTCTGATGATGGAGACGGATGGCCATAGAAACTTCTGAACTAAACAAGATTAACCGTAAAGAGTTTGGGCTCGTTTGATTCGTCTTGACAAGTTCTCTGTTTATGTAACTTCTAAGTCTTTTTTTTTAACTGGTAAAATATTAATTTTAAAAAACTTTTAAAAGTATTACGTGTTACAAAACGACTTAAGTTAACGAAAGGCGAAAGTAACTGTCTGTATGTAATGTTACGCCTAAATCAGTGAACCTATTTTAATGACATTTGGTACAGAGATAGACTAGAGCTGGGGCAAGGACATAAAACCGCGGGGTAAAAGTAGTATATACAACTTGTAACATTAAGGTGTAGTAATACTTGATGGTGTGTATGTGTATCGTGCCAGGAATCGTCTGCCAGAGAACGAAACTCAAAATCGGAGAAGCTTTTTTCCATACAAAAAATAAAAATTATATTTTCAAACATTTTCGACAACCCTACGGTTCTGTGTTGCAAGATGCGTGGCTTGAGTATTACTACACCTTTCACATTGTATATCTTCTTATATATAAAAATGAATTGCTGTTCGTTAGTCTCGCTAAAACTCGAGAATGGCTGGACCGATTTGGCTAATTTTAATCTTGAAATATTTGTGGAAGTTCAGGAAAGGTTTAAATGGTGAGAAAATATAAAGAAATTGCAATAAAATTAGTAAAAAGTAGTATTTTTTTTTCCCATACAAACTGTTCGTACCTGTCAAACAGGAGATGTTTCTGAATATTTGACCACAGACAATTGGCGGTATGAAGTTCGCCGGGTCAACTAGTACTAGATATTTTTTCTTCGTAATTATTAAATATTCATATTCATTTATGTATTACAATCTATACCTAATATATACAGGTGTTTTTAAGAGTTTAGATAGACCTGTGTGGCACCGCAATAATCTTAGAAGAGAGGAGGACTGCTAGGTTTTGTTAACAGATAAGAAAGAAATATAAATACTAAGTACACAAGAAAAATTATTGTGTTTATTAATTTTGTTATACGCTTTTTTTTAATAAAACATTTTTTTCCTTTTTTACATTATTATTAATTAACATTTATTTAAAAAATTTACACTATTCTTAATTCAAATTTATTTTAAATTTTTTAGTTTGGTTTTCTATATAAAGTGTGTTTTTTAGTTTTTTTAAACTATTATTTATTTTTTCTACATAATAATGACAAAATATCATCTACACATAAATCAAAACAAAGCTGCTACACCTTCCCGGTACACCGTAGTCGAGTAAAAACAAATACCTACATCGTTACGCACCCCTAGTACCCACCCCCACACGATCAATACCTAGTAAAGTGTTTTTTAAACATCGTTATCTCAAAATAAATAGATGCACGTACTGCAAATTCTATTGTTTGTTTGTTTGTTTATTATAGCTTAGAATAGAATATTGTTTTATTGCGTATGGAATAATTTAAACGCAAGCAAAGCTTAAATAATTTAAACGCAAGCAAAGATTAAAAAAACCGATTTCACCGTTTATCTTCGGAACCTTGATCAGATTCAACGTATTAAACACGCATTATTGACGATAGTTCAAAAACTAGAGATCAGATGTTAATCAGCACTAAAATATGCTATCTCTGTCTTGTGACCCTATTTTGTAAAAGACAGGAATAGTTTAAATTTAATTTAGTGTGTGACATCAGAATCACGGCCAATATCTATATATATAAAAAAAAATGAATCTCCCTCCTTCCCTTGTGGTGAAGCGTCTTTGCCTTTTATCATATAAAAAATAAGTATAAATTATACATCTGTGAATAAATACTTCACTTTATATACCTAATATTCATATTGGCAAGAATCTTTGGATATTTGTGTACATTTGCAGTGTATTAGGCTCTCTGCTGACCACTGTTAGAGATCGTTCAAGGAAATTCCCAGAGATGGCGCTACTTGCAGTTGTATCGAGTGACATTTTTTGCGCTCGCAACCTATTTTCGTGTGTGTCACCTTGTCCGTGTGGTTGACAAAAAACGCTCCGCTATTGAATTTTGTGACGTAGAAAACTAATTAAATAATTATCATCTAATTAACCAGGACTTAAAATAAAAACTTCATCGTGTCTATTGTGATCGACCGCTTCATCTGTTATGTGATTTAGTGTTCAGTGCCTCGTACATTTTCGGATGTTTTCGGATTCAAACTCGCCGGCCGGCGCGACGTGGAGTTGTGTGTGTGCGCTTAGGCATACATACAGTTTGCTGTAGTTCCTTTCTTGGGGAGCTCCGGAGGCGGTTTCGACGCAGTCTAGGTATGTGGGCTTAAATAAACACTGTAAATTGATTCGTGTATCCCTACTGATTTTTGCCAATGTTTTAATCCAAATTAATTTACCGCTATCATTAAAAATATTAATACGTAAATGGTGGGCTATTTACACGCCAGCGATTTTACTCGCGCCACCATAATTTTGGTCCTTCGAGCCGGATAGTCCAGTTTTAATTACCTTTTGCTTTGAGTTATTAACCATAAACATTTCATACATAAGTTCGCCCGTTCGTTGCTATGTGCAATTCACTCCGCTTATAACTACCTATAGTATAACTGCCGCCCGCTAACTTACCTACTTGTTTCGCCCGCATTTGTTGTTTGTAAACAAACATTTAGTAGTTTATTCGTGCATAAATTATTAGCATAACGATAACCGAACATGTCGAAACCAAGTTTAGATACGATGTTGATAATTTTAGGAGAAAAGAAAGAGTTGTTATTTAAACGTATGAATCATTTGTACAATATGTCTAAAAACATCACTTCTTTCGAGAGTTCAAGGTCGAATGAAAACTTTATGTCTGAAACAGAAACTATGGATGACCTTCACAATAATTTTGAATCTATTGTAGATAAAATTAATGAGATTACCTTAATGTCAAACCCTTCTGCGAGTCCCGATTTTGGTTGTTTGGAGTCGTTTGACGAATTGTTTACAAGAGTGAAACGCGTTAGAAATAAAATGAATAAAATGAAACACCGCTGCGAAGTGATAGTGCTTCTGTGTTTAAATTGGAGCCGCTTCATATTAAGGAATTCGATGGTAAAATACAGAATTGGCCAGCGTTTTATGAATCCTTTAAAGCAAATATTCACAATAATACGCGTCTAAATAATTCGCAACGCATTCAATACTTAGTAAGTAAATTGAGTCATTCCGCAAATTCCGTTATATCGGGAATTATTCCAACGGGTGAAACATACAGCATAATTTGGGATAGCTTAGTCAAGAAATACCAGGATAAGCGACTTTTAGGAACACATTATCTCAACAATGTGTTAGATTTAAAAGGGTGTACTCACACTGCTGCTAGTCTCGATTCATTTATCGATCATTTTTCGGCATCGATTTCTGCTCTCAAACAGCTGCATGTTTCGGATTTGACGGATTTTATTCTCGTGCACTGCGCACTTAGAAAATTCGACACTCAAACCGCACAATGTTTTGAACTTTCTGTTAGAGATGTTGAAATACCTACAACAAAACAGCTAATCAGTTTCGTTCAAGATCAGGCTAAGATCTTAGGACGTTTGAACCCGACCATGTACATGAACTCAAACCCGCGTAATTCAAATAACACATATAAACCGCCCGCTTCTACGTCACGGAACACACGCTCAAACACATATAAATCCTTTGTTGCGAGCGAGGTACCAATGGTTGCTACCGGAACCTCTGCTTTGCACTCATACCCGCCCGCCATATCTCATTGCGCATTTTGTAATGAAACCGCTCACACACATTTATATACTTGTGCTAAATTCAAAAATACACACGATCCTAAATCTCGTTATGATTTTATTAAATCCAAACGTGGATGTGTAAACTGTCTCAGTATGACGCATAATTTATCAACCTGTAATTCGTCATCTGTCTGCGAGTTATGTAGAAAACGACACCATACGCTTTTACATTTTGTGAAACAAAATAATAATACGCATGTACACACTGCTTATGCGAATTTTCCCGTGCTGTCGCCGACAACGCCGCCGCCGCCGGTGCCGCCGCCGACTGATTGCGCGCCTTCACCCGCTTTAAATCTACCGCTTACGTCACATAATGCCGCTGTGCTTCTATCCGCCGAAACAAAACCGAAGTTGACTGTCTTATTATCAACCGCTCAGGTGTACGCGCGTTCTAAAGGTAGTACAGGTCCGAAAACTATCATCAGATGTTTAATTGATAATGGTAGCATGAACAATTTAGTAACGACTGAATGTTGCCGCGCTTTAAACTTGCCGATAATACCTTTGAGTAATTCTTTTGTCAAAGGTGTTGGCTCAACTTCGCGTCCAATCGTTGGATACGTGTATTTGGATATTGAATCCCGCATATACCCGCAACAGAAATACACCATACACACTCTTGTCGTGGAGTGTATTACAGATCAATTGCCGTCGCAATTTATTGAATGGAATCGTAACATAGATTACCGCGACCTCCCGCTCGCAGATTTGAATTGGAATATTCCAGGAGACATTCAGGCAATTATAGGTGCCCAACTCTTTCCGTACATTTATTTGGGGAAGCGGGTTGACTTTGGTCTGTGACTTCCACCTACACTTCTAACCACTTTTGGTTACGTTCTGATGGGAGATTATCCGCGTAATGACACCATACCTACCGCTTCTTTCACCGCGCTCGCGCTGAAAGATCTAGTACAGAAGTTTTGGGAACTCGAAGAAGTACCTACGATGCGTTTGTTGTCACCCGAAGAGACGGAATGCGAAAATATTTTCACGTCATCAGTGACGCGTGATGATGTCGGTCGCTACACGGTATCGCTGCCATTCAGCAAGGATCCATCTGAACTCGGCAATTCACATGCTGTTGCTCTTCGCCGATTTATGGCACTAGAGAGAAAATTTCGCCAGTCACCCGATTTGAGGGAAAATTACAACCAGGTCATTCGAGAATATATCGATAATGGTTATCTTAGCTATGTCGATGAAACCGAAATTTCTGGTGGAGGCTACTACATACCTCACCATGCGGTCGTGCGACCTGATAAGCCGATGCCGCGCATAGTGTTAGATGCAAGTTCGAAAACTCACACAGGTTTGTCTTTAAATGACGTGTTGCATATAGGACCTAATTTGCAAGCTGATCTGTTTTTATTGCTTTTGCAATTCCGCTTGTTTCCTGTCGCGATGAACGCTGACATAAAACAAATGTACTTACGCATAGGTGTACCCGTGGACCAGCGTAAATACTTACGCATCTTGTTTCGTTTCAACGAGAACGAACAAGTGCGTACTTTTGTCTTCAAACGCTTACCGTTTGGACTCAAGTCGAGCCCTTATATAGCTATGCGCACTGTGCGACAGCTGGCTTCCGACATGAGTCCACACTATCCTGACGCTGCAAAAATTGCAGAATCCAGTCTCTATATGGATGATCTGGTATATTCTGCACATAATGAACAAACCGCTATGCAGCTGTCACAAGACCTAATAAACATGTTCAGATCGGGTGATTTTGATCTGGTGAAATGGTCTAGCAACTCACCAGCTCTCTTAAGTAGTCTTCCTGATTCGCACCGCAAATCCCTCGATTTTGACGAAGGCAATATTTCCGCGAAGATCTTAGGTCTTTCCTGGGAATCTTCTGAAGATAACTTTTTCTTCACTTCCGCTGTAATAACCGACAAATGCACTAAGAGAAATATACTCTCCGTAGTTGCACGATTATTCGATGTTCTGGGTTTGGTCGCTCCAGTCATTCTCTATGCCAAATTGCTCATTAAAGAGTTGTGGTTGAGCAACAGTGGCTGGGACGATCCCGCTCCGGAAAATATTGTTGTCCGCTTTTCCGCCCTTGTGCAAGAATTTCCCTTGCTTGATACCTTACGGATTCCGCGCCATGTAGGTGTAAATATTGACTGCATTGTGAATCTCGTTAGCTTTTGTGATGCTAGTTTAAATGGCATGGGTTGTGTGATCTTTTTACACTGTACCTACCCTGCTGGCATCATAGTTCGCTTACTTTGCGCAAAGTCAAAGGTCTCACCGACTAAAGTCTCGACTCTTGCACGTCTTGAGTTATGTGCTGCTGTGCTTATGTCTAAGTTAGTGAAGGTTGTCAATGACTCTTACGCTGCACGCGTTCCTATTGCAGGAGTGTATGCATTCTCCGATTCGACTATAGCATTATCGTGGATACATTCTTCCCCACATCGTTGGTCGATTTTCGTGAGTAACCGCGTCGCTCAGTGTCAAGAGAACTTAGCCGCGAAACACTTCTACCACGTAGCTGGTGTAGAAAATCCTAGTGATTGTCTGTCTCGAGGTATGCTGCCGTCGCAGCTAGTCTCGCATGACCTCTGGTGGAATGGCCCTTCCTGGATGCATTCCGCTCCTGAAGAATGGCCAATCAAGCCATTTTCGTCGACTGACTGCAGTAACCTTCCTGAGCACAAGACAAATGTGTTGACAGTGACTTCTCAATCGGAACAACCGCTTTTATGTGAGTTGGCGCAACGCATTTCGTCTTGGGACAAATTGCTGCGTGTCATCTCATACATCCTGAGATTCGCACGACCGAAAAATAGCATCGTGCCACGGTCTGTTCAGGCATTGACAGCCGCGGAACGTGCTATGGTCCGCGCCGTGCAATCAGTTCATTTTGCAGATGACATAAAGTGCATTAAAAATAAAAAAATGCCATCCATAAAGCTGCAACGCTTGGCTGTCTTCTTAGATGAAGAGGATATTTTGCGGGTTGGCGGAAGACTTTCTAAGTCAAATCTTCCATTTGATGCCAAGTACCCAGTCCTACTTCCTAAACGCGATCATATCGTTGATCTTATCATACGACATTACCATGTCGTGAACTGTCATACTGGCCCTGGACTTCTCATGTCGATTTTACGACAGCGTTTCTGGATATTAGATGCCAGAACTGTCGTCAGGTCTCAATTTCGTAAATGTAATACGTGTTTTAAGGTGAATCCGTCGCATCCCACTCCCATGATGGCAGATCTTCCTGCATATCGTGTTTCAGAAGCGAAAGACTTTGCTCACACAGGAGTAGATTATGCGGGTCCCATACGCATAACGCTTACCCGCCGTAGAGGTCAACACGCGCAGAAGGCGTATGTCTGTCTGTTTGTATGCCTGGTTGGTTACCCACGCTGTGCATGTTGAGTTGGTAACTTCATTAAATTCTTCGGCTTTTATAGACGCCTTTAAACGCTTTATTTCCCGCCGCGGACCAGTATCCTGTCTTTACTCTGATAATTCCACCACTTTCGTTGGTGCTAAAGCTCAATTGGATGAGCTATATACTTTTTTATTGAACTCTAGTTTCAATTCGTCACTCTCAGAGGAGTTGATGACCCGACGCATTGACTGGAAAATGATTCCTCCTAGAGCTCCCCATTTTGGAGCAATGTGGGAATCGAACATTAAGAGTTTGAAAACTCATATGTACAGGGTGATAGGTAGTCAGCTTCTAACATATGAGGAATTACAAACCGTATTGACGCAAATAGAGTGTATTCTTAATTCGCGCCCTCTGAATGTTGTATCTTCCGATCCACACCCAGAGGTGATAACTCCCGCCCATTTTTTAATGTCGTCTCCCCTGCAATACTTACCCACTGCCGATCTTTCTGATCAGCGCATCAGTCTTGTACAACGCAAAGAACTTTTGGACAGCATGGTCCAATCCTTTTGGAAAAAATGGCGCTTAGAGTATTTGCATACGTTGCAAGTAAGGCAAAAGTGGGCTACTCCGGATAAACCGGTTTAAATCGGGACTGTAGCTCGTTGGGCAGGATAATTTAGCTCCTCTAAACTGGCCTTTAGGGGTTATTACCGAAGTTTATAAAGGCACCGACGGTATTGTTCGTGTTGCCACGGTCAAGACCAGTTCAGGTAGTTTTAAACGTCCTATCGTCAAACTATATCCCATTCCGACACAATAAATGTATATTCGTAAAATATTTATTATTATTTATTATTTATATATCTACGCGCGCTTATATAAGTATTCCGCATTATTAGGATTAAGTTACAATTACTTAAATAATTAACATTCACGCCTGATCAGACATAAAGTTCATTGATCTTTTAGATTATTTCATAATATAAACGAGTAGAATCTAATAACTCTTACTGTTTCTTTTGAAAGATCTTGCGCTCTTCCAAGGCGGGGTGCATGGTGAAGCGTCTTTGCCTTTTATAATATAAAAAATAAGTATAAATTATACATCTGTGAATAAATACTTCACTTTATATACCTAATATTCATATTGGCAAGAATCTTTGGATATTTGTGTACATTTGCAGTGTATTAGGCTCTCTGCTGACCACTGTTAGAGATCGTTCAAGGAAATTCCCAGAGATGGCGCTACTTGCAGTTGTATCGAGTGACATTTTTTGCGCTCGCAACCTATTTTCGTGTGTGTCACCTTGTCCGTGTGGTTGACAAAAAACGCTCCGCTATTGAATTTTGTGACGTAGAAAACTAATTAAATAATTATCATCTAATTAACCAGGACTTAAAATAAAAACTTCATCGTGTCTATTGTGATCGACCGCTTCATCTGTTATGTGATTTAGTATTCAGTGCCTCGTACATTTTCGGATGTTTTCGGATTCAAACTCGCCGGCCGGCGCGACGTGGAGTTGCGTGTGTGCGCTTAGGCATACATACAGTTTGCTGTAGTTCCTTTTTTGGGGAGCTCCGGAGGCGGTTTCGACGCAGTCTAGGTATGTGGGCTTAAATAAACACTGTAAATTGATTCGTGTATCCCTACTGATTTTTGCCAATGTTTTAATCCAAAATAATTTACCGCTATCATTAAAAATATTAATACGTAAATGGTGGGCTATTTACACGCCAGCGATTTTACTCGCGCCACCACCTTGGTCATCGCATCACGCGTGATCGGAACAATTTCGCTAATTCTTTTTTTGTTGTGTTAATTATTGTCAGGAGGTTATGAAAGCAAAATTTTATTCCGGAATTCCCGCGTGTCCGGGACTTACGCGGGTAAAACCGCGGGGCGCACCTAGTTATAGATAAAATACCTACCTCACCTACGTTCAAAAATAATAATAAAATAAAAATATTTATCGCTAATGTCACCTTTAATGTGTGAAAGTTTAAATTTAATTGTTTTTTGTGTGTGATAAGCGATGTTTCAAAACATTTATAGTGTTAATAAATATTTTTTAGTGTTATTAATTTCCGATAACATATGAAAAAATAACCTTATGACTGATTGCTACATAGTTATCATGACTCTAGTAGATCGAGCGAAGCGAAATCTCTAAGTAATATATATATATATATATATATGTAGATTTTATGTATTAAACACGCATTATTGACTATTACTCAAAAACTCGAAATCAGAACTTGATCAAATTTCAATGAGACCACATGAAAAGCACCAGCTTTCAAATAAAAAATAATCATCAAAATCGGCTCACTACGAAAGAAGTTATGAGGTAACTTTTGAAGTCGGGTAAACGAGAACATCGTCAATGTAGTCCACAAAATACGCATCATTGTCGATATTTCAAGAACTACTAATCAGATCTTGATCAAATTTAAATGAGACCACTAGGAAAGCAACATCGTTCAAACTAAAAAAAAAGACGTGTTCCTGCCACCTAGAGGCGAGTTGCTGAACTAAAGAGACAAGCGTGATATTTCAAAAAAGTCATTAAAAGTTCTGATATTCATCGATAGATGGCAAATCTAAGAAGTATCACCGCTGTACCGGTCGGAGTGGGGGGTGTTAGGTTATTTTCGTTACGGAATTTCTGGATTCGGTCTCCACGCTCAAGGCCCGCGATAGAAGCTATGCAATAGCTTAAAAAATTCTAAATCGGTTCACGTAGAAATAAGTTATGAGGTGTAAAAAAAAATACAGTCGACTTGAGTACCTCCTCCTTTTTTGGGTATTCGGTAAAAAATATATACAAATGCATAGCAACAAAATCCACTCAATAGTAACATCACAGTATACACCGTAGTTTGTATTATTTACGACATGAGATAGGATAGGCCCAAATTAGATATTTATTGTATCGTAAAACGTCAAGTTATTAGACATAAGTTCCAGGGGGCAGTTTGCTATCGCCTTATCTCCTAATATAGGAATAGCTTTTGTATATTTTTTATGTACGATAGGCAAGCCTTTGACCACAATCTCACCTGATCTCCTAAAATCGTAACTGAATTACCACTGGGAAAGTTCAAATCTGTAATAAAACAGGCATTAATTAAGAAATCTTACTATAAAACGATCGACTATATTAATGACAAGGATGCATGGAGGCAAACTGCACAAGCTCTTTCTAGCGACTACCATAATAACACCTAGGTTAAGAAAATTATGTATTAGAAATTAAGAATGTTTTAAAAAAAAATGAATGAAAAAAAAATGCGCCGCCGAGTTTCTTGCCAGGTTCTTCTCGAGATGGCTGTAATTTTGCGAATCTGGCAATAGATTCATTAACTTTCATGAGTGCCTCTTTGGGGCCCATGTGAATAAACGATTTTGATTTTGATGGAAAGCGATGATGCGGCCGGAGATGTAGCACGCTTGCCTAGAAGGTACATATTCACTCTTGACTTGAAGACGTCCAGATTATACCGTTCGGGGAACAAAGACGAGGGCAATGAGTTCCACTCCTTCGCTGTACGGATGATAAACGTAGCAGCGATCGCTTCGAGCGAACTGGAGGTATGTCATGCTTTTGTCTTTGTACAAAAAAAGATTAGTTAAACCTAAAAACAATGAATATGGCAAAATTCCTCATTGAAAAATAACAAACACTTTCACACTCACAGCCCCCCCACTAAGTTTGATGACTTGTTTCATGGGTGCCGAAAACATTCACATCACACACTTAATCACAACCAGAACTAGAAACACACATTTTCTTTGGAGAGGAAGCTTGTGTTCCCGCCGGGAATCGAACCCGGTACCTCTACTTAGAAGGCGAACGCTCAATAACTAAGCCAACGTGCAGTTAAATTTTTATTTATTAATAAACTTACTACAGATCTAAAACAAAGAATAACAGATAAAATATAAAATAAGACGTGTGGCACTCGGGGACTGCCGCGGTAAAGCTATTGCATAGCATTTTTTATCAACTTATGCAATTATAATTATTTATTTATTTTATTTATGCAGTATTTTTTTTCCTACCACCTAGAGGCGAGTTGCTGAACCAAAGAGATAAGCGTGATATTTCAAAAAAGTCATTAAAAGTTCTGCTATTCATCGATAGATGGCAAAACTAAAAAGTATCACCGCTGTGCCGGTCGGAGTGTTAGGTTATTTTCGTTACGGAATTTCTGGATTCGGTCTCCACGCTCAAGGCCCGCGATAGAAGCAATGCAATAGCTTAAAAATATTCCAAAGAAATACCTCAAGGACAATCCACACTCATCCCAAACTCATCCATACTAATGTTATAAAGAGGTAAAGTTTGTTTGTTTGTTTGTTTAAGGTAATCTCTGAAACTACTGATTTCATTCTGAAAATTCTTTCACTAATAGATAACTAGACTATCCCTGAGTGTCGTATGCTATGTTACATTGGTATAAAAATTTTTATTTCAGTTTCCTCATAACTTCTATCCACGTGAGCCGATTTCGAAATTTTTTTTAAGTTTGAAAGATGTTGCTTTCTAATTGGTCCCATTCAAATTTGATCAAGATCTGATCAGTAGTTCTTGAAATATCGTCAATAATGCCTATTTTGTGGACTACTTTGACGATGTTCTCGTTTAACCGACTTCAAAAGTTACCTCATAACTTCTTTCGTTGTGAGCCGATTTTGATGATTATTTTTTTATTTGAAAGCTGGTGCTTTTCATTTGATCAAGATCTGATCTCTAATTTTTGAGTTATAGTCAATAATGCGTATTTAACACATTAAATCTGACGACTCAGTTGACGCAGTGGACATGTGCCCGCCCTCTGCGTCGTGGGTCCTGGGTTCGATACCCGGCAGAACCACAAATTCCTTCCCAAGGGATATTTGTGCTTCTGGTTCTGGGTGTAATGTGTGTGCGATGTGAATGTTTCCGGCACCCACGATACAAGTTTTTGAACTTAGTGTGGGGCGTGAGTGTGAATGCGTTCGTTTGTTTGTTTGTTTGTTTGTGATCAAGGTTCCGAAGATAAAGCGGTGAAGTCGGTTTTTTTAAGCTTTGCTTGCGTTTAATTATTTTTAAATCTAATTTGTCTAAGCTGTCAGTTGGTCAAACATGACATTCTAGAGTAACCTTTAGGTAGTATAGGTGAGTATAGATAGGTATAAGTGTAGGTATAGGCTTGTTTACAATTAATGTTGTTATAAACTCGATAACTTACCAGTAACCGGCCTTATCAATGTTTTAGCAAACTCATTCATAGATTAACTGAATGAGAAATATCCATTACAATGTCCTATAGACTACTGACCATCATTCAATTCAAATTCACATTTAAAATTGTTTATTCACATGGAACCCAAAGAGGCACTCATGAAAGTTAATTCAAGAAGCTGGCAAAAACTCGGCAGCGCATTTTTTTGGTTTTTATCTCTTAAATAACTATGACAGTAATTATACTAACCTAGGTGTATCTATATTATGTAGTCGCTGGAAAGCTCTTGTGCAGTTTGCCTCCATGCATCCTTGTCATTAATATAATAATAAACGCTTTATAAACGCTTTCACACTCACAGCCCCACAAGCTCGATGACTTGTGTCGTGTGTGCCGGAAACATTCACATCAAACACACAATCACAACCAGAACCAGAAACACAAATTTTCCTTGGGCAGAAAACTTGTGTTCCTGCCGGGAATCGAACCCGTTGAAGGCGAACGTTCACCCAACTAAGCTAATAGGCAGTTCCAATAATATATTGTTCTAACCACGCCAGGGTGCAAAGTATTCTCAGATAACCTAGTTTCAATGAGATTGTTACAAATATTGCGTAAATTGTGAATTTCCAACAGATAGGGTAAAAGCCGGATAATTGTCCCACTTTTCGAAAAAGCTTTATTTTTTTTTATATGAACTTGCTGAAAATTGTTAAGTATGTATCTCATAACATAGGTCTCTTATGACCGACTCCACAAAAAAGGAGGAGGTACTCAAGTCGACTATATTTTTTTTTTCTATTTTTTTTGTACATAATTAACAATGGTTTTGATTAAATACTGTTTTATTTCACCTCTCAGAAAAGGTTGCCTACCGCTTAACTGCTCGTTTGGCGTTCGCTTTCTAAGCACCGAGTTCGATTCTCGACTGAAACAAAAGTTTTCTCTCCAAAGAAAAATTGTGTTTTGGAACGAAAGTTCCTTATCGCGCGTTGCGAAAGGGGGCTAGATGGAAAAAATTAAGACCAAAAGTTGTAACGACACTTTTAGCTATAGTTGTAAGCCGTACCACGTTCTCGTCCGATCACCGAAGTTAAGCAACGTCGGGCGCGGTCAGTACTTGGATGGGTGACCGCCTGGGAACACCGCGTGATGTTGGTTTTCGCATGGTTCTTTTAATTTTGGAACGAAAGTTCCTTATCGCGCGTTGCGAAAGGGAGCTAGACGGAAATTGAACTTCGTTCCATCCGGGTGTCCCTTGACACCTCTCAAGTTTTTTTATTTCTGGTTGTGATTATGTGTGATGTTAATGTTTCCGGCACCCACGACATAAGTCATCGAACTTAGTGTGGGGCTGTTAGTGTAAAAGCGTTTATGTTTCATGTTATACTAGAAGTAGGCAAGGCTCATGTAAACTATCACTTATTTCGTTCGTTTGTATGATTAAGGTGCTAAACGCCTCTGACAGACGGACGGACGGCCACAATCAGCTTAGAGATCTCCCTTCGCTGGATCAAATATCACATCACATGAATATTATAAAGGCGAAAGTTTGTGAGTGTGTGTGTTTGTTACTTCACGCTCAAACGGCTGGACCAATTTTGATGAAATTTGGCGGCAGCTGACATGATTGACACACAGGCTACTTTTTATTCCCGTGGGTAAAACTGCGGGGTGAGTTTTGCCACGAAAGTGAAAAAATGGCATTGTTGATTTTGTATATTTTTTCCTTCAAGTGTTAATGTGTAATAATGGTGGATTATTAACCGTTAATACTTAGTAAACGTGCATAAGTGTAGGCAAATCATACAAAGTTGAAAAACGTGAATTTTACTCTCGCTCCAAAACTCCAATAGAAGTTCTAGTAAAGTTTCTACCACTTTACTTGGGCATGACTTGACTATGACTGGACCTTGACTCTTTTACTTGACTTTGACTATGACTTGTGACTAGGGTTTTTAATATGAAATACACTTGTACCTAATATATTACTACTTGACACTGGCTAAATGCACAAGATTGCGAAGCCAAAATTATAAAAAAAACCGCTAGGTGCAGTTAGAATCCTAATAATTAAACGCAAGCAAAGCTTAAAAAAACCGACTTCACCGCTTTATCTTCGGAACCTTGATCAGATTTAATGTATTAAATACGCATTATTGACTATAACTCAAAAACAAGAGATCAGATCTTGATCAAATTTCAATGGGACCACAATGAAAGCAAAGAATCATCAAAATTGGCTCACAACGAAAGAAGTTATGAGGTAACTTTTAAACGTCGGTTAAATAAGAACATCGTCAAAGTAGGCGTACAAAATAGACATTATCAACGATATTTCAAAAACTAGTAATCATATCTTGATCAAATGTTAATGGGACCAATTAGAAAGCAATATCATTAAAACTAAAAAAAAAAATTTCGAAATCGGCTCACGTGGAGAGAATTTATGAGGTAACAAAAAAAAATACAGTCGACTTGAGTACCTCCTCCTTTATTGGGAAGTCGGTAAAAATGTGCTAATTTCTTCCAGCCAGCAACTGGAGCGAGTGAACATCAAGTTTGAAGGCGATCGCGTCAGTTTCCAAGAACGAAATGAATTCCAGTACCATCCGGAACAAACAGTTGGCGCTCATTTCGATCAAGTGATTGTCCCTAACCTACCCTTATTGGTGAGTTCTAGCCTTGTCCTTCGAGGTTCCAACACATTTATTTTTTGAAGTTTCTAATTTTTTACGCGTTTGAGTGTAAATAATGAAATTAATTTTTTTTATGCCAATTTCTTTTTTCCCAAAAATTTTTTTTTGTTTTGCCCAGTTGTCGATTCTGAACAACCACCTGCAGTATTGTGCACTCCTTAACAATTTCTAAACTTTGTTTCTTTTGGCGCGTTTGGGTGTAAATAAGGAAAAAAAATACTTTTTTATGCCAAATTTTTTTGTTCCTAAAATTTTTTTTTTGTTTTGCCCAGTTGTCGATTCTGATCCACCGCCTGCAGTATTGTGCACTACTTAGCAATGACGGTATATCCTTTTTACATGTGTTTACAGCATTCATCCATTTTTGTAAGAGGTAAGACGGAAAATTAAACAAACTAAGTAGGTACAAAACTGTATGGTTTTGCCGCGAAAATGAAAAAATGGCGTTGTTGATTTTTTATAATTTTTCAAAACCTATGATTCTTCGAGTGTTAATGAGTAATAATGGTGGATTATTAACCGTTAATACTTAGTGAACGTGCATAAGTGTAGGCAAATCATACAAAGTTGAAAAACGTGATTTTCACCTTCGCTCCAAAACTCCAATAGAAGTTCTAGTAAAGTTTCTACCACTTTACTAGGGCATGACTTGACTATGACTGGACCTTGACTCTTTTACTTGACTTGTGACTAGGACTTTTAATATGAAATATACTTGAAATATATTATTACTATTAACACTGGCTAAATGCACAAGATTGCGAAGCCAACATTAAAAGAAAAAAAACATACAGGTAGGTATGACGACCCAGTTGGCTTAGTGGAAAGGTCTCCGCCCTCTACGCCGTGGGTCCTGGGTTCGTTTCCCGGCAGGAGCACAAATTCCTACCCGATATTTGTGCTTCTGGTTCTGGGTGTAATGTGTGTAATGTGAATGTTTCCGGCACCCACGATACAAGTCTTTGAACTTAGTGGGGGCTGTGAGTGTGAATGCGTTTATTGTTGTTGTTTGTTAGGTACAAAACCTTATTTCTTTTTGTATTTCAGGGCGTCTACAGCAAAGCAAAATCAATGGAATTAAACTACTATTTATTCATCATACCTCTCATCACTGCGATGTTTAAAGCTGACCACCCGGACGCGTTCGTCAAGCTTTCCGTGCACAGGTAAAATATTTGTTTTTCTTTTAATTTTGGCTTCGCAATCTAGTGCATTCAGCCAGTGTCAAGTTATAATATATTTCAAGTTTAGTTTTTTTCGGTTTAAGATTATTTATTTCTCAAAAATAATAAATTCACTTACATGAGAAATCTAATAATAATTATAAATAGTTTACCGGGCTTACATACGATTTAAGTAAATAAATAATACATTTACAATGAAGGTAGGCAAGTATATAAATAAATAATAATGACTACAGCATAATACTAGGTAATAATACAATATAATGTTGGCAGTTGCATTTGCAATTGTGTACATTGATACCGGGCAGTGCGCGGCATATTTCATATTAAAAGTCCTAGTCACAAGTCAAAGTCGAGTAAAACAGTCAAGGTCCAGTCATAGTCAAGTCATGCATATTAAAATCAACCACGCCCCCCCCCCCTTCCCCCCCTTAAATCATCTGAGTTCTTCCGTGACAAATCTAGTCTCGTGTAATAGTTTAATTAGTTTAATTTTAATTAGTGGTGATAATTATTATTATTCTGATTTTTAATTTCAAATGTTTTTACTTATATAATTTAGAGATAAGTGCCTACTTATATAATTTTTTTCTTTCGTTTTAGTACCAATTTATGTGTGTATGTGTCAATTAATACATTAACATGGTATAATGTGATCTCTGGTCACTGATATTGTTTAATTTTTGTATGCCGCAATGGCGGAATATGGAGCACTATTTGTCATAACTCTCACTAGCTAATTGTACCCATATTCAAGCAAATAAAGATTTTGTATTTGTATTGCTGCAGCGCCAGCAAAATCTATCCTCATCTATCCTCCTATAATAATCCTCAGCTGGGTCAAGCCCCTGTCAAACGATAATTCTGAATCCACCACTGTTCTGGCTTATGACGTCACGGACCGCTAGCTGTAAGGGGTCGTCCATTAATCATGTGATGTTTTGTAGCAACTTTTTAACCCGCAGTTGTAATTGTACCGTGAATGTCTCCGGCACCCACGCCTCAAGTCACCGAACGTAGTGTGGGGCTGTGAGTGTGAAAGCGTTTATGTCTATGTTTCTTTTACTATATACATGTATATCTATATATATATAAAAGAAATTCGTGTTAGTTACACTATTTATAACTCGAGAACGGCTGAACCGATGCGGCTGAAAATTGGAGAGGAGGTAGCTTAGAACCAGGAGACGGACATAGGATACTTTTTAGGAACGTCACTTTTTTTTTAATAGGTGTACAAAATTCATTGTCTCGTACGTCACTCGGATTTGGTAAAGTACTAGGCAAACATAAACATGAAGGTTGTAATAATATAGTCACGTGGCATTGTAACGCATGCCGGGTATGGCTTCCTAAACATGCACATTCATTGACTGTTAGGCGGAACGAAGGTCGCCGGGACTACTAGTATAATATATTAGTATTTTGTATTTTTATAGATTCCTGTGGGGATACGATGACTCCATCATTACCTTCGCCAAAAGCTTACCATGGTTGACCAAAATGAATTTCGACAAATTCGGACTTCTTGTTACAGTAAGTAACATAACCATACATAACCAAATAAGATAATAAACATTAACCATTTCACACTCACAGCCCCACACTAGGTTCGATGACTTGTGTCGTGGATGCCGGAAACATTCACATCACACACACAATCACAACCATAACTAGAAACACTAATTTGCCTTGGGGAGAAAACTTGTGTTCCCGCCGGGAATTGAACCCGATATGTTTAGAAGGCAAACGCTCACATTTCTAAACCAACGGGCAGTTCCAAGTAGTTGCTACATTTTTTGCTCTATAGGCAAGCATTTGACCACTATTTTACTTGATGGAAAGCGATGATGCGGCCGTATAAGTAGCATGCTAGAAGATACTTATTCTCTCGAATGGTAGACTCAATGAGATAGTAATCTTAATGTTTGCTTAACCAGAATAGAAAAAATAAAAAACACCTGGTTGCACTCCGGGAGTGCCGGCAGAAGTGAAAACTTGAACATTAACGTTGTAAACAGCAGGAGCAGGCATACATTTTCAGCGCGGTAGAAAGAGAGGGGATATAACTTCCTCTCCTACGCCGCGCCGGCGGTCTACTCTCCCTCCGTCTTTTTTTTTTTTTTATTCAATATAGGCAATCGTTTGACCGCCATCTCACATGATGGTAAGTGACGATGCGGTCGACGATGGAGCACGTTTGTCTAGAAGATGCCTATTCACTCGCGACTTAAAGACTCCCATATTGTATTTATCAGGGAACACAGACTCGGAGGAATTCCATTCTTTTGCAGTTCGCATAATGAATGTGGAGGCAAAACGCTTCGTACGTTGTGGAATATCTACCATATAGCGGTGTCGCTTAAGAGGCTGTCTCGATGTCCGATGACAGAATAGGGATGGGGGAATTAGGTTGTGTAATTCCGTTGCACACTCTCCGACTCTCTTACGTATTATCATAGTAGAAATATATAAGTAAGTTATCTTCATAGAGTGGTACCAAACGCGGCTTGTATGTGTGCACGGCCGTACGCACGTGCCTCAGCACGCACACTATGATAACTTACAGACCGGCGAAGCCAACACGAGCCGGGGTCGCCCCCGCGCTCGTCGACGCGGTCGACGACATTTCGCCGTATTCGAGCCATTCGCTTGCTGAGTTGCGTGCGCGCGTTTATATTTTGTAAACAGATAGGTAAAGTTCATATACCTACTTATAGTGTAACCTACTTTACGTGTTTATTCAATTTATGTAGGTTTTTAAAGTGAAAACTTCAATTGGCGCGTTGAGCACTTTTTGGGTGAACAAAAATCATGGAACTCGCGTCATCGTCACCGACGGCCAATATTAATGATTTATTGAAGCCTACTTAGCTATATTAGTTATTTATATTAGTTATATATTTCTACTATGGTATTTTCGATCAGGTCACGTGTCCTGACGCGAGTTTAACATTATTTACCCATCCCAAAAAGTGCACAACGCCGCTAAAGAAGTTTCCACTTCAAAAACTCAGTTATTTTTTCGAAAGTACTTGATTAAGTGTTCTTAGCTGTTTGGTGAAAATCGGTGCAGCCTAGTCGTCGTCGTGAATTGTCGTTATTTTCAAAATAATTATCTTTTGTTAATTGACCGAGTGCGAGTGCGAAGCGTCTCCGTTTCAGCTTAGACAAAATTGATTTCGTACGTCCGGATGTCCGGTTCTTCTCTTCTACAGTACACCGACGTAAGGTAGCAAGCCTATCGGTATTCTATCGCTTACGTTTTGGAGAGTGTGCACAGGAATTACATGATATAATTCCTCCATGCCCTTTTTACCATCAAACAACAAGACAAACTGTCAAACGTCATCCATTTATGGTTGACATACCTCCAGTTCGCTCGAAGCGTTTTGCTTCTACGTTCATCATCCGTATCATAATCTGGGTGTCTTCAAGTCTAGAGTGAGGCCGCATCGTCACTTTCCATCAGGTGAGATAGCGGTCAAATGCTTGCCTATGCAGTATAAAAAAAATATTTAAAAAAATACAGGACGCATTTCTCAACCGATTCTCGTGAAATTTTGTAAGCAGGTTCGATAATAAAAAAAAATGTTACCGTCGATTCAGTTTTGGGAAATTGATCAAAATGGCGGAGTTATGCAAGTTCAAAACTAAAAAAAAAACATATTTCAGCCATTTCAACAAACAAACGCATTCACACACTCAGCCCCACACTAAATTTAAATTCTTGTATCGTGGGTGCCGGAAACATTAACATCACACACACATTACACCTAGAACCGGAAGCACAAATATCCCTTGGGAAGGAATTTGTGCTGCTGCCGGGAATCGAACCCAGGACCCGCAGAGGGCGGAGACTTGTCCACTGCGCCAACTGGGTCGTCAATTTCGGAAAGCATGCGAGATTTTCAAATCACAGAGCCACTATGGTAAAGTATGGTTTTATTATTTCCAGAAAAACGGCACAGTCTCGGAACGTTTCACGATCAACACCGGACAAACCGACATAAACAAAATGAATATCATAGAGAAAGTCGACGGCGAGGAACACCTCAACTTCTGGAATGATCGGGAATGCAACAGGTAATTTATAAAAAGCACACAATACTTATGTCTATAATATTTCAATCTTTAGAATTAAACTGTGTAAGTAACATTTTAAAACAAGTCGTACTTTAAAAAGTTTTTTAAAATCAAGCTTTTACAAGTTGTAAATAAAGAGGACTAAAAGTTATATAACCAGAGAACTTGTCAAGACGAATCAAACGAGCCCAAACTCGATGGCGTAGCGTCGTTTTATTACAGAGTTCCTATGACCACCTTCCAGCTCCATCAGACCCTGGTTACCATTGAAAGACAAACTACTCGTCAAGACGATTCAAATGAGCCCAAACTCGACGGGTTTATCATGTTTAGTTCAGAAGTTCCTATGGCCATCCGTCTGCATCATCAGACCTCCATGGTACCATATCATTGTACTGTCACCGAAGATACATAAGTACACCAAATTTAAGTCCAATCGGACATCGGGAAGTGGGTCTAATTAAGCTTGCAAGATTAGATTACAGACCGACAGACAACAGGACAGGGGAAACTAAATGCTTATAAAATACGCTAACGTAATTGTATGAAACCTATTTGGCTCTTGTCACTGTTATTAAGGGGGTGATACCAAAATGTCTCATAATACGCGTGATTACCGTTTTAGTTACTCGGCATTCATAATAAAACCAGATAGTTGTTCGCGCCAAACTGAGATCTCGCGCCTACATTTTGCCTTATAGAGAAAAACTTTTGAAGTTACTTGCTTATAACTTTTTTTCTATATAATAATTGTTTGATTTCTGTATTTGTAGTGTAAGTACAGGATATAACAGATATTATACGTAAGTTTCAGCGTTCAGTGTGAAGCCGTTTTTGAGATAGACCCCGGGACTAAATAGGTCTAAAAACAGTGACTTTGCTGGCCTACCAAATCGTTATTTTCCAACATAGATTATTTTTAGAACCGGTTTCGTACTCTACTTGTCAAGTTCTTTTTGACGATACCCCACAAGGGTAGACAAAAAATGTTTGCTACCCACTTACATGTATGGGAGCCCCTTCATATTTTTTTAATTTTAAATGTAAATTCTGGCTTTGGGCCGTAGTTTTACATAGTCTATGGCAATTTGAAGTTATTCGCTTATATAGTTTAGACACCTCCTACACCTTTATGTGCAAAAGTGTAAGGGGGATGATTGGCTGTGGTTAAAAAAGGTGCTCGAATTGACGTAAACCTGCCCTAAGTCTTTCTACCGGCAGAGGAACCATAGATGTTACTCCTGATAGGCTCAGAAGTCCTAGTGCCTCAGCTTTGTACAGAGATAATTGTCTGTGGTTAAAAAAGGTGCTTGCATTGACGTAGGTATAACTGCCCCTAAATGCAGGGGTCGGAAACCTTTCGAGTCGAAAGATTCAAATATTACAATTTACAAAATTTTTTTACTTGCCAACAATAATCCTTAATGCCAACAAATAATACCTACTGTACTATAAGTATAGTATAGAAAACGCTATGCACGCGTTATACCTACCTAATCATCCCATAATTTTCTTGTTTCAACTGTATAAATGTACTATTTTGCTACCTTTGGAGGCTTGTTAATGGCTCGATAGGAATGGTGCCTCATCCTCGTTAATCGATTCAGAACGTATTTTTAATTAAATAATATTTCCGTATGGAACTAAAGAGTCGCAGCTTCACATCTAAAGAGCTGCATATGGTTCGGGTTTCATACTAAATTTCGATAATTCATTTCTTCGACAAGTTGCTTACTTCGAAAAAATATATTTCGACAAGTCATTGCTCCGACAGATCATATATTCGACAAGGAATAGTCCGTCAGAACTAACTTCGACGACGCACACTTTCGAAAGACAACTACTTCGACAAACCCTGCTTCGACGTGCACTTGTTCTCAAGTGTGCGTTGTCGAAGTTAGTTTTGTCGGACTATTCGTTGTCGAATATATGATCTGTCGAAGCAATGACTTGTCGAAATATATTTTTTCAAAGTAAGCGCCTTGTCGAAGTAATTTTTTTTTATTTGTGACAGGCTAATGTTTGACCACTATCTCACCTGATGGTAAGTGACGATGTGATCGAAGCTGGTAAACACACTAGACCTGGAATACGCAGGCTCTCAAGGATAACTGCCGGAACACCGTATTTGGCTTGGCGGCAGACTTTCATCTTGATGGTGGTAAGCTACTTTGGTAGCAAGCCAGGCGAGCAACTCACAAAATGCTCTACCACCTCTCAAATGTCACCTGATTAGCACCACCCGGGGACCACGTGTAGGGAGTCAGACTTAAGGGGTATCCTCCTACGGACGTGGGTGACTCAGTAATGTCGAAATGTAGTATGACACCCATGTGGCTCGCCAGCCGCAGGTTGCCGACCCCTGCCTTTATGCATTGATCATTCTTACGCGTGCGAAACCACACGGCGTTATTACGTTATAGATATATCTTAACATATTTTGTAATATTTATCTAAGTTCAAAGTTTATCACAACTGACAGCAGAACGAAGCGTCTCTATCTAAACGTTGTGTAAAATGTATACGCGATTATTTTTTTAATTTGAGTACAGACTAAATATTATTATTATAAAGATTATGCAACAAGAGAGATAAAAAAAAGACGTGTGGCACTCGGGGACTGCCGCGGTAAAGCTATTGCATAGCATTTTTTATCAACTTATGCAATTATAATGTTTTTTTTTTCCTGCCACCTAGAGGCGAGTTGCTGAACCAAAGAGACAAGCGTGATATTTCAAAAAGTCATTGAAAGTTCTGCTATTCATCGATAGATGGCAAAACTAAAAAGTATCACCGATGTGCCGGTCGGAGTGGGGGGTGTTAGGTTATTTTCGTTACGGAATTTCTGGATTCGGTCTCCACGCTCAAGGCCCGCGATAGAAGCTATGCAATAGCTTAAAAATATGTCAGATGGCGAAATAGGGAACATACGACGTTTAAAATAGTTTAAATTTAGGTTATTAGCCGTGCCCCGCGGCTACGCCCGCGTTTATCAAGTCAAAAAGTAGCCTTTGTGTTAATCCTAGGTTTAACCTATGTATTTTACAAATTTCATCTAAATCCGTTCAGCCGTTACAGCGTGAAGAGAAAACAAACAATACACACTTACACATAAACTTTCGGATTTATAATTTATTGTTTTTAGGGTTCCGTACTCAAAGGGAAGACTATTAATCCGTCCGTCTGTCTGTCTGTCACCAGGCTATATCTCATGAACCGTGATAGTTAGACAGTTGACATTTTCACAGATGATGTATTTCTGTTGCCGCTATAACAACAAATACAAAAAAACAGAATAAAATAAATATTTAAGGGGGCTCCCATACAACAGACATTATTTTTTGCCGTTTTTATAGATAATGTTATGGAACCCTTCGTGCGCGAGTCCGACTCGCAGTTGGCCGGTTTTTTATAATCCATAGCTATACAACCATACCTATAACATTACTTTCTTATTTAAATGCTTTTAAAATAAATATTTTTATGGGAGGGCTTTGAAATTCTGATCCGCAACATTTTTGTGTGACGAAAAGGGGGGGGGGTAAACACTGAGGAATAATTAAAATGTTTCCCTTTAATACAAAAGTTTCCCTTCTATCGTGTCTTTACGATACACCCTATTTTTAACCGACTTCAAAACAGGAGGTTCTAAATTATTCCAGGTCTAGTGTGTTTACCAGCTTTGATCACATCGTCACTTACCATCTGGTGAGATAGTGGTCAAACACTAGCCTGTCACAAATAAATAAATAAAAAAAAATAAAAAAAATTCGACTGTATGTTTTTTTTTTTTTGTATGTTACGCGATAATTCCGCTAATGATGAATCGATCTTGATGTTTTGTTTGGTAGATTATATTTCAGAGGTGGTTCCATATAAATTCATCGAAACCGATCAAGCCGAAACCAAAATATAAGCGGTGAACAGCTTTAGGTTTTTTTTTTTTAACGCGAAAGTAAAAAAAATTGAATAATTTAAATACCGAGTGTTAATAATGGTGGATTATTACCGTTAATACTTAGTAAACTTGCATAAGTGTAGGCAAGTCATACAAAGTTGAAAAAAGTGATTTTCGCCTTCGCTTTAAAACTCCAATAGAAGTTCTAATAAGTTTCTACCACTTAACTAGGGCATGACTTGACTATGACTGAACCTTGACTTTTTTACTTGACTTTGACTGTGACTTGTGAGTATTCTAGGATATATTATGTAAAACTTTAAATATTTTATTACTAATATCTTAACATAACAAATATATATTTACTTAAAACTTAAATACATTATATATTACATTAAACTAAAAACTAAATTAAAATTAACCAAAAAAAAAACTATAACTAGGTATATTATTACTTGACACTGGCGGAGCCAAAATTAAATTTAAAAAAAGGTATAAATAATTGGTTTTACCGCGAAAGTGAAAAAAAAGGCAATTACTTGATTTTGACTGTGACTTGTGATTAGGACATTTTCTATGAAATATACTTGAAATACTTGGCTAAATGTACAAGATTGCGAAGCTAAAATTAAAAGAAAAAAAAACAGCGTGAGGGTTTTATGTCCCCTGGCATTACTTGTGTTATTATTAACTGGGTTTTACCCAATCAATTATAAGTAAGACAAGTATAAACTTAGGTGACACAATTACCTATTCTTAAGATAAACATAATATAATAATAATATGTATGACGATAACACTTTGACCTCTTTGTAAGTTGATATTCTTTGGAGCTCTTTGGAGCACGTAGGTTACTTTTTGTAATTTTGGCTCAGCAATCTTGTGCATTTAGCCAAAGTCAAGTAATATAATTGAAACGCATGCAAATCTTTAAAAAACTGACTCCACCGCTTTATCTTCGGAACCTTGATCAGATTTCACGTATTAAACACGCATTATTAATGATAACTCTAAAAATAGAGATCAGATCTTGACCAAATTTAAATGGAACCAATGTGGAAGTGCCAGCTTTCAAACAAAACAAAACATCAAAATCAGTAAACGTGGAAAGAAGTTATAAAGTAACACACATAAAAAACAGTTGGATTGAGTACCTCCTTCTGTTTTGTGAAGTCGGTAAAATCTGCTGTTAGCTGTTTTAATTTTCAACCGACTTCGAAATAGGAGGTTCTCAATTCGACTGCATTTTTTTTTGTATTTATGTTACGCGATATCTCCGCCAATTATAGATCTACGACCCAGTTGGCGCAGTGGACAGGTGCCCGCCCTCTGCGCCGTGGGTCCTGGGTTCGATTCCCGGCAGGAGCACAAATTCCTTCCCAAGGGATATTTGTGCTTCTGGTTCCGGGTGTAATGTGTATGTGATGTGAATGTTTCCGGCACCCACGATACAAGTCTTTGAACTTAGTGTGGGGCTGTGAGTGTGAATGCATTTGTTTGTTTGTTTGATATAGAGGATTTTTTTTTTGTTAGGTATTGTGTACCTCAGATGTGGTCCCATATACATTTTATCGAAATTGGTCCAGCTAAATTAAGAGTAAAAACCAAAATCGAAATATTTATTTATTTTATATATTCAAACTTTCATATAAGCAACTATATAACACTATATAACAAATATAAGCGACGAAGTCGGGTTTATCAGCTTTGCTTGTGTTTCAATTATTTCTTATTAATTTTCAGGATAGACGGGACAGATGGGACAATATTCCCGCCATCGATGCTGAATAAAAACAAAAGTTTACTTTACGTGTACTACCCCAATCTGTGCCGACGGCTACCCTTCGAGTTCAAGCAGGAGGTCAAGGTAACAACCCTATCTACCTCCATAATCCCCTCGTAGTCCAGACCCCCTATTACGTATCTTTGTTGCACGGTTTCTATTTGAATTAAGCAAAAATGGAACCTTATTTCTTAGGAGTTTTGTCAATTTAGTATTGAAACCGTTTGCAACAAAGATAGGTAATCGGGGGGCAGGTAACAACCCTATGTGCCTCATTTCGGCAACAAGACTAACTGTCAAACGTCATCCAAGGTTTTTGCCGCGAAAGTGAAAAAATGGCGTTGTTGATTTTGTATAATTTTCCAAAATCTGTGATTTATTGAGTGTTCATGTGTAATAATGGTGGATTATTACCGGTAATAATTAGTAAACGTGCATAAATGTAGGCAAACCATACAAAGTTGAAAAACGTGATTTGCGCCTTCGCTCCAAAACTCCAATAGGTATGACTTGAATAGTCAAGCCATGCCCTAGTAAAGTCAAGGTCCAGTCAAGGACTGGACCTTGACTCTTTTACTTGGCTTTGACTGTGACTAGGACTTTTAATATGAAATACACTTGAAATATATTATAACTTGACACTGGTTAAACGCACAAGATTGCGAAGCCAAAATTTATAGAAAAAAATATACTTTTCTTGACTTTTAAACAAGACGACAAAAAGTAATTCGACATTTATTACAAAACAAAGCTGTTTTAATTAATGCCCCTTTTATGACTTATTTAAACTTTCTTCCTCACTAAATGTAGCAAAATAGGTATCTTCTAGGCAAGCAAAATAGAAAGTGACGTTGCGGTTTGAAATAGTGGTCAAATGCTTGCCTAGGGGCCGTTCAAGTATTACGTAAGCAGATTTATTACATTTATTAACCCCCCCCCCCCCTCCCCCTTGTCAGCAAAAGTAAGCAATATGTATAAACACAAATATTATATAATACTAGCTGCGCCCCGCGGTTTCACCCGCGTTGATAATGATGAAAAGTGATGATGATGATGATGATGAAAAATAGATGTTGGCCGATTCTCATAGATACCGGATAAGCACAAAAAATTTCATCAAAATCGGTCAAGCCGTTTCGGAGGAGTATGGCAACGAAAACTGTGACACGAGAATTTTATATATTAGATTTCTTATGTAGTATTTGTGTTTATTTCTTATCTGTCAACAAAACCTAGCAGTCCTCCTCTCTTCTAAGATTATTGCGGTGCCACACAGGTCTATATAGAACTGTACTCCTAAAAACACCTGTATATTACTATTTTTATAGATTGCAATAAATAAATAAATATGAATATGAAAAGCTTTTACTCTCCCTCCCCCCCATGCTTACGTAAACATTTTTCTGTTACCTACTTAATGTATTGCTTTTTTTTACTGATTCATGAGCAGAATTTATAATTCTAGTAATAAGAAAATACCTAAACGTATACATTATTCGTGGGAATCCCGAAAAATGCGTTTCTTTTTCAAACATAGACAATGTGTGAGTTGCCATATGTGTAAAAAAGTTAATAACTACGGATGACGCAATCATCATCCCCTACCGGGGGGTAGGGTAGGGTATGTCATCAAAAATAAGCAAAGCAAAGAATATAGTGCTTACGTTAAACTTGAACAGCCCCCTATCGAGCATTAAAAAAAGTGATACGAAAACATCATTAAAGAACTGCCCGTTGGCTAAGTTGGCTGAGCGTTCGCCTTCCAAGCAGGGGTATCGGGTTCGATTCCCGGCGGGAACGCAAGTTTTCTCCCCAAGGAAAATTTGTGTTTCTGGTTCTGGTTGTGATTGTGGGTGTGATGTGTATGTTTCCGGCACCCACGACACAAGTAATTGAACTTAGTGTGGGGCTGTGAGTGTGAAAGCGTTTATGTTCTTCTTCCAGATAGACGATGACATAGTCCTCCATCGTTACGGCATGCCGAGTAACGTGTTCGACGACCCTGAACATAACCGAGCCAACCAGTGTTACTGCGAACTCGACGCCCCCAAGTGCCCCCCTAAGGGGGTCATCAACGTCACCGCCTGTACTATGGGTACGTTGAGATTTTTCATTTTTACCGACTTTCCAAAAAAGGAGGAGGTACTCAAGTCGACTGTATTTTTTTTTATTATATTATTTATTTTTTTTTTATTTGTGACAGGCTAGTGTTTGACCACTATCTCACCTGATGGTAAGTGACGATATGATCGAAGCTGGTAAACACACTAGACCGGGAATACGCAGGCTCTCAAGGATATGTTTGTTACCTCATAACTTCGTTCCACGTGAATCGATTTTGAAATTTTATTTTTGTTAGATGTTGCATTGGACATGTCTCCGCCCTCTGCGCCGTGGGTCCTGGGTTCTATTCCCGGCAGGAGCACAAATCCTTCCCAAAGGATATTTGTGCTTCTGGTTCTGGGTGTAATGTGTGTGTGATGTCAATGTTTCCGGCACCCACGATACAAGTCTTTGAACTTAGTGTGGGGCTGTGAGTGTTAATGCGTTCGTTTCGTTTTCGTTCGTAATTAAATATTTTTTTTTGTAGGCGCCCCAGCGATGATATCATTTCCCCACTTCCACCTCGGCGACCCCAAGCTTGTAGAAGACATCGAAGGTCTCCACCCCAACGCCTCTCTACACGAGACCCACATGGATATACACCCAACGCTGGGGGTGGCCCTCCAAGGAAGATCAGCGTGAGTATACCTTTAACGTGCTTGTCTCATAAAATCCACGGACACGAGATTAATTCTCTTGGAAACTATTTTGAAGAGAAAATATAATTCCGCCCATTATCAGCAATGTAAAATCTGCTTGCAAACTATACGCCTGCTTCAAACTAAATGCTGCCTAACGGGATCCTTCTCGCCGAAAATTGTTTGGCCGATTATCGCTTTCCAACCAACGGTTCGCAAATTTTTCACTTTGACAAAGTAACGATTGTCAAATTTTTGTATGACAACGTTTCATTTGGTAGAATTATTGTTAAGCTGATTATTATAATGGTTTTTTTGACGTGAGTGAAAAAATGGCGTTGTTAATTTTGTAAAATTTTCCAAAACCTGTGATTCTTCGAGTGTTAATGTGTAATAATGGTGGATTATTAACCGTTGATACTAAGTGAACGTGCATAAGTGTAGGCAAATCATACAAAGTTGAAAAACGTGATTTTCGCCTTCGCTCCAAAACTCCAATAGAAGTTCTAGTAAATTTTCCACCACTTTACTAGGGCATGACTTTACTATGACTGGACCTTGACTCTTTGACTTTGACTGTGACTTGTGACTAGGACTTATAATATGAAATACAGTTGAAATATTATATTATCACTTGACACTGGCTAAATGCACAAGACTGCGAAGCCATAACTAAGAAGAAGAAGAAAAAGAAGATTATTATAATGACACAACACGTTCAGGGCACTTATCATTTGCCAAACTATGCCAAACTAATTTTAGACGAATAACGTTTCGTCTGTGTAACAGTTCCCTTTTCGTACATTTATATTATGATAAAAAAAATACCACAATCCCTGCTTATCTGTATTATTCTTTTCCATCCAAAGGTTGTCTGGAAGAGATCGCTCTTAGCGATAAGGCCGCCCATTGTACCTATTTATTAGTTATTTCTTTTCTGTACTTTTTTATTATTGGTGTCAATAAAGAGTTATTGTATTGTATTGTATTGTATAGATGAAATCGAAAGGAATCGGTTAGGCTAGGTTAGAACAACCAGAACCAAATCGCTTTTGTTTCACTACACAGGGCACTTTAATGCAAACAATATACAACTAAATGAACATTACTCTAACTGAAACATTTGAGAGTACAATGCCTTAAACATCGTCTCAGGGTCGCAAGTCTATCGGTCCTTTATAGGATACATTTCGGAGAGTGTGCCACGGAATTGCATGATCTAATTCCCCCATCCCCCTTTTACCATCGGACAACCAGACAATCAGCCACGCGACATCGGTCTATGGTTGATATTTCAAGGGTGCGTACGAAGCGTTTTGCTTCCACATTGATTATACGTACTGCTAAGGAATGGAACTCTTTGCCCGAGTCTGTGTTTCCCGATAAGTACAATCTAGGAGTCTTTAAATCTCGAGTGAACAGGTCTTGGCAAGCATGCTCCATCTTCAAAGGTATGATGGTCAAATGCTTGCCTATCGAGAATTTAAAAAAAAACTCATAATTATACATATAAATCTATGACTAATTGTTATATATCCACAGCATGCAAATCAACATCCAGGTCAGGAAGCCAGGGTACGTGGGATCACTCAACTATCTGAAGGAAGATCTCATACTGCCGATAGCATGGATTGAATTTGTAAGTGTATGAAATAATAACATATAATAGTTTTATTCTACTGTTTACGTTAATACATTTCCGGAAACAAAACATTCTTAAACACATTATATTATGTTTCATATGAAACATTGTACTTATATTTAAAGTTTATCTGTAAATTGTTTTATATTTTGGTGTCAATAAAGAGTTATTGTATTGTATGAATCTAGCTGACATGGAGAGAAAACAAACATTGGCATTTTCACACTTACACATTTACACACACACAAACTTTCAGATATATAATATTAGTGTGATGGAATCCGGTTCGAGTAATTTTAAAAGCGACCATCTTTACGTTATTTCAGTGATGTCAGAGTCCAATTCAATAACTGCCGTGAAAGAAAGTCGTTGTGATCAAAAACGCGGACACTGACGTCACAAAACATATCTAATAGCGCTCGTTTTCCCATGCATTATATCAGTTTTTATTAATAAAATTACCAAATTTATAAGTACATATAAGAAAAATTTTGTAAAGGTATGTAAAATTTTTTATTGAGAACCTTCATTCGTCTTCAACTAAGGCATAATGATTATAATTAGAATTGACCTATATTTAAAACTCGCACATATTTCCTAGGCGAAAGTTTCTCCGCCAGATACAATATCTTTGTTTGTTGTTGTTGCTTGTCAATTACAATTGACACTATTGACAGTTAGTATACCCCAGTGGATCAAATGCCACAGCTTTTCGCTAGAGGCCCAGTGTGCGAGATGTCAAACATATCCGGTTTAAGATTATTTATTTCTCGAATTAAAGAATAAATTTACTTACAAGAGAAATCTAATTATAGATAGTTTACTGGGCTTACATACGATTTAAGTAAATAAATAATACATTTACAATGCAGGTAGGCAAGTAAATAAATAAATAATAATATCAACAGCATAATACTAGGTAATAATACAATATAATGTTGGCAGTTGCATTTGCAATTGTGTACATTGATACCGGGCAGCGCGCGGCAGCATGGCCAACATATAGGGGAAGAAGACATACTTATACAGGTGTTATGATAGGTCCTGTCTTGATACCATCAATTTCCATCAAGTGAGATAGAAGTCATTCTATAAATACAAAAGGGTCTTGACAGACAGACAGACGGACAACAAAGTGATCCTATAATGGTTCCGTGTTTTCCTTTTGAGGTACGGAACCCTAAAAATTACCGTATACTAAACTCACCGATTATCCATCAGGAAGTAGCAGAACTCCCACCGAGTCTCAAGTCCCTCGTGTACCACGGGACGTATTCTACCCGGGCGCTGCAACTCGGCCTGACTGTTATCTGCATAGCTGCCCTCGTGCTGTCCAGCGCCTGCCTTGGGCTACTCCTCTTCGGGAGGAGAAAACGTCCCTGTGCCACAATCAAGAAGGTAGCCAACGAAGTACGGGAAGCCACCACGGATCTAGGTAAATCCACGGATCTAGGAAAACCCGCGGATCTAGCGAAAGCCACGGATTTTGTGAAAGCCACGGATCTGGCGAAGGAGGCCGATTTGGTTAAAGCAACGGGTCTGGAAAAGACCACGGTACTGGCGGAGGCAACGGATCTGGGAAAGGCCACGGATCTTGGAAAAACGAATCCAGCGAAGGCCACAGAACTAGGAAAAACAACGGAAGTTGCTAAACCCACGGATCTGGATAAGACCACGGATCTCGCGAAGGCCACGGATCTGGGAAAATCTACGGAGCTGCCTAGAATCACAAATCCGATAAACGCCACGTATCTGGCTAAAGTTAGGTATCTGGCCGCAGATCTTACCACGGGCTCGTATTTTGTGAAACCCACGGATCCGTCAAATGCCACAAATTTGCCAAATGGCATAAATAAGGCGACAGATGGAATTTACCCTAAACTTCGTGCTGACAGTTAAAGTGCATCTATATTTGCAAGGATTTTGTAGAACCGTAGGTTTGTTTCCTATCTCGATGATTATTTGTCAATACCTAAATCAAAATGGCGGTCTAGGTATCTCATTACAGCAACGCCTAGATCTAAGCTTTGAAAGTATGTTTTAAAGTTTCAGTATGATTGTTCGCGTTTTAGAGATGATTACGCGATCTGCTTGCAGTTTTTTTTTTCTCGATAGGCTCTTTCTCATCTGATGGAAATCGATGATGCGGCCGAAGATGTATTGCTTGCCTAAAATATACCAATTCACTTTTGACTTGAAGATTATACCTTTCGACGCGACCTTTGCAGAACGGATAACAAACGTAGAAGCGAAACGCTTCGAGCGAACAGGAGGTATGTCAACCGTAAATTGATGACTTTTGCGAGTTTGTTCTTGTATAAAAGTAAATAAAAAAATAATTTAAAAAATTGAGCTTAGCATCCGTGTATCACTTCTTATTTTCAATTATATACTTTATTAATTATTGTTATTATATTATGGCTTTCTGTAGGCCAGAGCTTCACCTATTTGTGTAACGCTAAAAATTAATGTGGTAAAGGAGGCTCTCAGCCTCCTCCTTTTTTGAAGTCAGTTAACTATAAGTGAAGCGCCTAATAGGATAATTTATGAAATTAAATATACTTTTTTAAAAAATAGTGCCATTCCATATAATACTTAATATATTTTCTAGTAAATATTTGAATAATACTAATAGAAATTAATTATTAGTTATTTATAAATTAATGTGCGTGTTATATTGTAAATTAAGCGTAAGTAGGTACTTAATATTAATAGGTAATGAATAAAAAATATTGTTTTATTAAATATATTACGATCCTAGCACACTTTTGAAGTGTGAATAATATGAAGTAAATAAAAATATTTTATATATTGATATTACTTTTAAAGTTTTATATAATTAATAAAAAGTGTTTAAGTTTCAGCCATTTATTTTAGAACAACCCCAATAATGTAAATGTATTTATATTAGGCTTTTTTGTTTCATCTCCGATAAGCTAGATTCTTAATAAATTGTAGATTATAGACCCGCTTGTTGGTTTTTAAGCTATTGCATAGCTTCTATCGCGGGCCTTGAGCGTGGAGACCGAATCCAGAAATTCCGTAACGAAAATAACCTAACACCCCCCACTCCGACCGGCACAGCGGTGATACTTTTTAGGTTTGCCATCTATCGATGAATAGCAGAACTTTTAATGACTTTTTTGAAATATCACGCTTGTCTCTTTAGTTCAGCAACTCGCCTCTAGGTGGCAGGAAAAAAAATACTGCATAAATAAAATAAATAATTATATGTAATTGCATAAGTTGATAAAAAATGCTATGCAATAGCTTTACCGCGGCAGTCCCCGAGTGCCACACGTCTTTTTTTTTATGTATTTGATCGACGAGACGAGCAAGTCGCTCACCTGATGGTAAGCGTCACACTTGCTCTTTAAAGTTCAGTGCCACTGCCAACTACAGTCTTACTTATACAAATGTCGCTAAGCAATGCTTAGCCACCTCTTAGTTAAGCAGCTCTTAAGCCCATAATCAATTATTAACTTTTTTTCACTCATAAACATTAGTTAGGCGCCGCTTAGCTGAGAAACGCACAGAGAATTGAAAATAATCGAAGTGAAATTATACGAATACAGCTGTCAAAAATATGGTTTTATTAATCTATTGAAATGAAAATCAAAGACAGGTGACATTCAACGGTTGCCGAAGTAAACGATTTTGCGCCTTACGTAAAAATGTATGACACATTTATTATTTAAAGATATAAGACCCGCCATCTTGCCTCTTAGTAAGTTTTAAACAAGGCAATGGCGGTGTTTAATTTTGACAACTATTTAAGCATTACTTAACGCTTACAGTCTTACTTATAAAAATGTCGCTAAGCAATGCTTAGCCACCTCTTAGTTAAGCAGTTCTTAAGCCCATAATCAACGATTAACTTTTTTTCACTCATAAACATTAGTTAGGCTCTGCTTAGTTGAGAAACGCACAGAGAATCGAAAATAATCGAAATTTACACGATCGCCACAGATTATAACCAAAATAGTCGACTAAAAGTGAAATACAGCCAAGGATGTTGTAGCTAAAGTAATCCTATCTCGATGAATACAGCTGTCAAAAATGTGGTTTTATTAATCTATTGAAATTAAAATCTAAGACAGGTGACATTCAACGGTTGTCGAAGTAAACAATTTTGCGCCTTACGTAAAAAGTTTTGACACAATTATTTTTGAAATATATCAGTCCCGACTCCCGCCATCTTGCCTCTTACCAAGTTTTAAACTAGGCAATGGCGGTGTTTAATTTTGACAGCTATTTAAGCATTACTTAACGCTAAATCACGTTTATGAGTGAAATTCCGTTAAACTGTAGTTAAGCAATTGATTAAAAATTAAGAGGGATTTATAAGTAAGACTGCTAGAGTTTAGAACTTGTTTAAAATCCTGCGCGGCAATGTCTGCGGTCGTCCCCCTGAGATATTAGATGTTAAATCTCTTCCAGCCCTGTAATTTCCCTGGAAACATTGCCCTCCGAAATACAGTAATGTTTGTAGGACGACCCAGTTGGCGCAGTGGACAGGTCTCCGCCCTCAGCGCCGTGGGTCCTGGGTTCGATTCCCGGCAGAAGCACAATCCTTCCCAAGGGATATTGGTACTTCTGGTTCTGGGTGTAATGTGAGTGTTTCCGGCACCCACGATACAAGTCTTGAACTGAGTGTGAATGCGTTTTGTTTGTTAGCACACTACTGCAATTGAATGTCTGACGATAGTGTAGTACTACCCAGACGCACTGTTCTACAGAGTCTAATACTAAAAATGTTGGTTTCCATTTATGCTCATAATATAGCCAGTGTCCAGTAATTTGTATTGCCACACAAGATATAATTAAACGCAAGCAAAGCTTAAAAACCTACTTCACCGCTTTATCTTCGGAACTTTGATCTTAGATGTACTAAACACGCTTCAAATCTTCTTGATCAAATTTAAATGGGACCAATTAGAAAGCAACATCTTTCAAAGGCAATATTATTATTTAATAATGATTTATTATATAACATTAGGGAAGGTAGGTTGTGGCCACAGAGAAATCAGAATAGAATTATAGCGTAATTTTAACCTTTATATTTTTTTACCTTTCACCATTTGGCAAAATCAACCACTTTGAACATTGGGCAAACCTACCCCTTTCATCATAGTGCGACACCTACCCCTTTCATCATAGGTCGATACTTGCCTCTTTCATTTGGGCAAAACCTACCCCTTAAATCATTAGGCGAATGCTATCCTTTGTATCATTGGTTAGATACCTACCCCATTTATCATTAAACGCTTTCACACCCACAGCCCTACACTAAGTTCGATGACTTGTCGTGGATGCCGGAAACATTCACATCACACACACAATCACGACCAGAACCAGAAACACCCTTCTTGGGCAGAAAACCGGTACTTCCCACTCGTTAATACTCCCGCCGGGAATCGGACCCGATTACCCTGCTTAGAAGGTGAACGCCCACCCAACTAAGCCAATGGGCAGTATCATTGGGCGAAATTTCTTTCCTCATTGGGCTAATGCTACCAATTGCATCATTGGTTGATACCTACCCCTTTCATTAGGAGGAAACCTACCCCTTTCATCGAGAGAAACCAACCTAATCCCAAAAATAAAAGCCCACTGGCGTAATTAGTCTGCCTATCAAGCAACGGGTATCAGGTTCGATTCCCGATGATAAGTTTCCTCCCCAAGAGATTTGTTTTATTATTTGCGAATTATTTCTGGTTCTCTGGTTCTATTCATTCATCCACAAATCTTCGAACTTAGTGAGGGACTGTGATCTTAGTGTTATTTTTAGAACCTAGGTACACTCAATAAAACCACACAATTACAACATTACACGTATATTCAGACACTCTCTTGCACTGGAGGCTCATAACCCTCAGGCCGCTCAGATTTATCACCAGCCTCTCCTCGCTTGCCTCCACCACCTTCCCCGTGCAATTCCATCAGCTTTGAGATCTCGAAGCGAGGCCTCTTCAGCACCTTCACCTGGAATTTGAACCTTAGCATTAGAGAGATAAAGGTTACTGGGGTGTAGGGTTGTTTTTTTACTTGTTTTCAGAGGTTAAATCAAAAGGGAACATAAGTTTTCATCAGATATGTTTCATTGCGAGCTAGGTGTGTCATCATGATTAAAGGAATGATCAAACTACCATAAATTGGAAAGGAAAATGTTTGAAATTGAAGCTGTTGGATAGAGTATGCTCCATCTCTATAAATATTAAAATGCCTGAAACCGTACTATACCACGCATAAAATCATTATTTCCTGTTTTGTTTTTTTGTCTTAAAGGTGTTCAATCTATCTATCTATATCAAGAAATTTTAGGGTCGATGTGTTAAACATCCAAAATATATTATTTTCATATCAGCAGTGGAATAATCAGTTGAAAACAGCATTGCACTAATTAATTATTAGAATAGAATAGAAACAATTTATTTAATTTTCACAATACATAATTAAGAACACTCAAGTCTCCTTAAAAAAAAATAGTTTAGCCAATTAGGAGCTACAATGCAAACAAACGATATACATGTCAAAATTATTATAACAAACCTCCATTTATGTCAGAGATTAAAAATAAAAACATCTTAAGTTTTTTTCTAAATTAAAAATTAAACATTGTTTATTTACGCATAAATACTAGTCCAAAATTTTTGTATAGTATATATTCAGGCATTTTTTCACTTCATACTTCATAGGCACTATATTAGTCAATTGATTTTTGTATGGAACCCATACTCTTAACATACAACCTAATTTATCATTCCCATTTCCTTTTCACGGTAAGGCAAATTAAATAAAAATCAATAAATTACATTTATCCACCATAGATGAAATAAGCTACTTTGTAAATTCATAAAAACCAGTTTCGTATTCCTCACTTTCCTGCCAATTAAAACAATAGAAAATAATTTCGTCACTTGAGGCAGGGCTCGGGTAGCTCGGCGGATAGAGCAATAGGGCATGAGCTATGGCCGCTGTATTACTAAGCGAAATATTTGTTTTTTAATTTACTGTTGTTTAATAAGACCCAATGAGCGAAGACAAAATGTTTTAAAAAATAAGTGATACTCATTTTAACTTCATGTTATAATGCACTATAGCGGGTTATCACGTCAAGGACCGCTAATATCAAACATAAACGTTTTCACACTCACAGCCCCGCACTAAGTTCGTTGACTTGTGTCGTGGGTGCCAGAAACACATCACACACAATCACAACCAGAACCAGAAACACAAATTTTCTTTGGGGAGAAAAATTGTGTTCCCGCAGGGAATCGAACCCGATACCCCTGCTTAGGAGGCGAACGTTCGTCAGGTATTATACCAAGTCTACACTACTTTGAGGGATAGGTAGCATCTCACCAAAAACTGTCATATCTCAGAACTATTTTAGATTATTTCTTTAGTACAAATATAATTTTTAGGCGTTTTTGTGGCTTGGTGGTCAAAAGGTAAATTAATATCATCAATTACAAAACTTCTCACCGAAACAAGCATTTTCTTGTTGAAAATTTGAGGGCAAGTGGCAAATACAAAATTATACTTTCATATAACTTAATACAAACTATTATTTGATCTATAGTGGATATAACTTCAAAAGTGCATCATTATCATTACAAACATACCTTCCTGATGCAGACATCCCGGAGAGGATAGATGCCGTGGCAGGCCTTCTCAATGTCCTTGGCAATTGAGTCTGGAATCAGCTTGTTCACCACTTCGCGGAGCTCAGAGCTTGTGACGTCACGGGTGATGATCTCGGACATCTTCTTGCGGATGGCACGGACCTGAGAAAATGAAAATTATGATTAAATTATTTCGTAGAATATAATTTCGTTTATTTGTCAAACAAAAGATATATATTCTATTTGTGAAACATGAGTAAAATATATCCTATATTACTAATATTAAAAATGCGAAAGTTTGTGTGTGAATGTTTGTTTTACCATGTATCTCCGTAACAAATAAACCTATTTTGATGAAACTTTAAATGTAGATAGTTTAGATTCCGGAATAACATAGGCTATTTTTATCTTCATTTAACGCGGGCGAAGCCGCGGGGCACGGCTAGTACACAATATTGTAGTATATCTTTTTATTAATGCCTTACGTAGATACAATGGCAGAACTTCGTCAAGTTTGCGAGTCGTTGGCCTCAACACAAATAGCTAGCCCGTGGGCGTACATTTGGCCTTGAGGTTGAATCCGATTCCTTTTGGCCTTGGAGTCTAGAGGACGCATCACCAGAGAGAGCATCTATTCTATGATAAGGAAGCTCAATAGTGCTGCTAGTTGACCTGCCTTAATAACAGCGGGTATCGGGTTCGACATCTGGTGAGAACACTTAAGACAACAAGATTTATTTCCGAGTGAAATTTGTGATTCACAAGGGAGTAACTTTCACAGGGTCTTATTTTAGGGGGTTTGTAGCAGAGCAACGAAAAGCCAGCACAATATGTAGCAAGCCGCATTCGCCCCCCTTCTTTGTTCTATGCAGCCCCTTATAGACAATAGGTGGAAAGTGCTATGAATGGAGCGACCGAGCACTAACCAGCCCTTTAATTGCAATATATACGATGCTGGAATCACTTAAAGCCAGAACTACACTGGACACACTCCTGACCTGACATGTATTTATCCAGTACCCCGGACATGCTATTTACAAATGAAAATGAAAAAACATTTATTAGGGATTTAAAACGTTAAAGAGATGATATAAACGCAAACTAAACTTTAAAAAAAACCGACGTCGCCGCTTATATTTAGGATTTTCCATCTCAAAAAGCGCCAAATCAATTTCGATAAAATTTATATGGGACCACCTCCTACGTATGATCTACCCAAATCATCAAAATCGATTCATAATTGGAGAAATGATCGCGTAGCATTCATACAAAAACAGTAGAATAGAGAACCTTCTCCTTTTTTGAAATCTTTTAATAATATTGGTAAACGACACCTGCCGTAGTGTAAAACAGTGTCGCAACCAACGCCCGCCGCCGAAAAATGTTACAATTTCAAACAATGTCGTAATAGACGTTTGAATTTAGACATCTTGTCATTGATAGTGCGCGACTGAAATTGCTTTCCTTTTTACAGCCGAAATACAGAGGTCAATACCCGCTTTAAAAAGATCGCAAACTTGTGTTGGAGGAAAAGAAAAGGCGGATTAAAGAACATCAATTATTCTGTCTTCGGCATAAATATATACAGGATCGAGCTTCACATACAAATAAACCTCTCTTCTTCAGTTTGTATCTATTCTACTGTTTTCTTTAAAAAAAACTTTCGTTGTATTCGTACCGTTGTGTGAGCCTGTCAGGTTGTTATAAGAAAAACAACCGTCTTGAACACACACTTATTTTCCACACCGTATTAATAAAATTTGGAATTACTGTGCTTTCCAAGCTGACTGGTAGGCCGAAACCGGGTCCGTCCGTAGTCAGATGGCACAAAGTGATCATGGAGAAGCGACCGAATTAAAACAAAATCGCGGTTTATATAGCATTGTATATAGCTGACATCAACTAATTGGACATTTGGGGGTTCGTGCCTAAGTCATCAATATAGTTTGTGTAACAGTACATCACATGCCGTCGGTCAGGTGTGCACACCCTCACACGTGTGCGTCGTTCAGGTGTAGTTCTGGCTTAATTGTTACAAAGGTCACGCACACGAATCACCCACCTCGCTTGTACGTGCAATACCACACTAGCTTAGGCCGAGGCGAGACTATGATAGCATTTAGAAGCTTATTTTACTAATTAAATTTTCGTGAGATCAGACATTACATTTTTATTATTAAAATGTGGGCTCATTCATACCCGCAGTCTTCGTCGCGATCTCGGGGCATAAACTCATCCCGAAGAAGAGCATCGTACATGCTGTAAACGTAGGTCGACAATTTAGACAAATGATGTGAGTGATAGCCGTATTTTAATAGTAAAAATTATATTTACAAGCTGGTGAAGTGGTGCGCTCAAGCGAGGTGATTCCGATACGTTGCAAACCCTTATCATCGAGCAGTATAATCAGTTCAACCACATCTGATCTGTGATGTAGTGTAGCAAGCACACTAAGCCTAAAATGATGAGACATTTTAATTCCTTCAAATACAAAGGGGATTTTAAGATCCGTATAGCCATAAGGGCATAAGATCAGGCTATTCCGCAGCTAATATTTTTTTTGTATTACTGATTTTGTTCCTGTGTTTACACATCCCCACTCAAAGTTCGATGACTTGTGTTTAGAGTTGGAAACTTTCACATCACACAATCGCAACCAGAACAAGAAGCACAAATTCCCTTGGGGAGAATACTTGAGTTCCCATTGGGAATCGAACCCCATACCATTGCTTTGAAAGTACACTCAAGTAAGCTAGGCACTACTGTAGGGGGTTTGTAGCAGAGCAGCGAAAAGCCAGCACAATATGTAGCAAGCCGCATTCGCTGCTCTACCTTTGATTTAGCAGCAACGGCGGAGGAAGCCAAATGCTATGAACGGAGCGACCGAGCACTTGACATCTTCTCATCTGCTGTTTCTTATTCAACATACTGCCCTTTGGCTTAGTTAGGTGAGCGTTCGCCTTGTAAGCTGGGGTATCGAGTTCGATTCTCAATGGGAACAAGTATTTTAAAATTAGGTCTGGTTGTGATTGATTGTGTGATGGGAAAGTTTCCAACTTCAGACAAGTAATTGAACATTATTTAATTAATGTAGCAAGGTTTCTCTCCGAGGAAAATTTTTGTTTCAGAATGTGTATGTGTGATGTGAATAATTATTGCACTAACAATAAGTCTTTGTAATTAGTGAGGCATTGTGAAAGCATTTATGGGCTGTGCCTAATAAACAACACCTATTTATTTAAGTAAAGATAAGGAAAAAAATAAGAAAGATTTAAATGGAGATTCTTAACGTTCTCTCAGTGAATAATTGACTTATTTATGTTACCTGTGTATGCTGAGCGTAGCACGTCTTCCGTTGACTGAGCGAGTCCTTGTTGGTGAATCCAATGCAGAACACACGGAGCAGGTAGCCATCAGTGGTCTTCACGTCGATGTTGGCTTCCACGAGGGTCTGCCATTTCTTTACCATCCATCTGAAGAGGATATAAGTTAATTTTAGCAACCTGTACCTTGTAAAGAACCCTCATATGTCCCGTTGTCAAATGGAGAGACAGTGCGAGGGAGAGAGAGGAAGAAAGAGGGAGAGAGAGGAAGACAGTGGATGCTGGTTCCTTACATTCATTTTGGAAATCTTCGTGAGGCCTATATCCAGTAGTTGACTTCTTGCAACTGAGATGATGATAATGCCATATCCTAGGGGTTTTACCCCAAACAATTTTGTTTGTATAGGAGATAGCTAAATAATGAGACATGTTGACATGACTGGTAGTAAACTTTTGTAGCGACCGCACAACGTGTCAGACCACACAAGCGGAGCGACAAACGAGTGGTGAGGCAAATGTTTATTGTCTGCAGCATAAAACGATACAAAGACCATAAGGCTACCTTCGTATAGCTGGACTGCAAGTTTTCATGGAATACTATACATCAAATTATTATTAATGTTTAAGTTTACAACTTATAGAAATATATATAACTCAAAGGTGACTGACTGACTGACTGACATAGTGATCTATCAATGCACAGCCCAAACCACTGGATGGATCGGGCTGAAATTCGGCATGCAAGTAGATGTTATGATCTACCCCCAAGGGGATAAAATAGGGGATGAAAGTTTGTATGAAACTTTGTCAATTTTAAAATAATAATTCTTAACGCGAGCAAAGCCGCGGGCAAAAGCTAGTGTTGTATAAAGAGACTTTATCAACATCAGAAAAAAAAATTATTGCTTTCGAGTATAACTGGCTGTGTCCATATCATAATTATTTTAGGCAACCCAAAAAAGTTATTGTTTTATTTCGTGACATAAAAACCGAAACAAAAAATCTTATGACAGTTATGCAATGTTGGCCCTCTTAATTGGTTTGATAAAGAATTTGTATTTTTTCTAATACAAGAAGGAGTTTCCCCTTAAATATTTTGATTTTAAGGAAAAGTGTTACTGAACACATTCTTAGTATACTACTCCAATTAGCAGTTCAAACAACGAAAAACAAATTATTTATTAATCTTAAGGCTAGATCGTAATTTCAATGGTATACCAACCATATTAATGCATAATTGCTGTAATTTTGTGAATCAGGCAGTAGAATCATTAACTTTCATGAGTGCCTCTTTGGGGCCCATTTGAATAAACGATTTCGATTTTGATCAAGTGTATATGTATACAGTATACATATAATAAAATGTGATAGATAAAAATTCATATTTCTTATGGCGAATTTGCAATGTCGACTCCTACTGACTTTTAATATAAAACACAAAGTCTATTGCAACAGAGTTTGACAAACAGCGAAACAATAAAATATAATACAGTAAAAAAAACTAAGACAAGGGTCACACCGGCCACCCAGGAGGTGCCGGGGTTAAGCTGGTTTATAAGTTACTAAATACGTTTGCCTATCTGGAATAATAAAAAAAATCTTACCTGAGCTTGTCAGTGGTGAGGTCCATGCCGTGGAAGTTGCAGAGGACATTGCGTCCCTGGACGTCTTCCGCGATGAGACGGAACTTGCGGAAAGACCTGTTGAAAACAAAGTTAGGTGAATTTACAAGGACAATACAAGTTTTACTTCAGCAAGAATAATATGAAGCTACGATAAGATTTCCTGCAATACACTTTACTATCCATGAAGACAACTTCATGGTAACCTGCTTAAAGCCTATTAAGTTAAAGGATAAAATTTAAGTGAAGTCATCTCCAAATACCTAGGTTTATAACTGAATTAGTAATTTAAGAATCTTAAAAAAAATTTATGAAAAATGCTCCACTAAGTTTCATGCCAGGTTCAAACATGAGTTCCTCTTTGAGGTTAATATTATTATGTATTTCAAGATGGCTGTATTTTGCGGTTTCGCAGTAGACTCTTTGGATCCCATGTGAATATAGTTTTAGATTTTATTTTGCAATAAACAGACCACCAGCAATAGCCAGGACCAATAGATTCTAAGCCAACAGGCAATACAATAAATATACTATTCTTCTTTGTATATTTCAGTTATATGTAGCAACGATATAAAAGACCCTGACACATAGGTGTAAAGGCACTTTATCATATGATAGCATTTGATATTTGCAGCTTAGAACGATACAATAACCATCATGGGTATATTGTATAGCTGGGCTGCAGAGGTGCTACATTATCCTACTAATATTATAAATCCGAAAGTTAGCGTGTAAGTGTGTCTGTAACTTTGTAATTGTGTAAGTATGTTTGTTCCTTCTTCACGCTTTAAACCCCCACTTTATAAGATGAATTGAGCGACTATATAATTTAGACGTACGTAGGTTAATATAATTATGTATTCGTGTTAAATTATTTAAAAAATGCACTGCCGAGTTTCTTGCCAGATTCTTCTCAAGATGGCTGTAATTTTGCTAATCTGGCAGTAGAATCATTAACTTTCATAAGTGCCTTTTTAGGGCCCATGTGAATAAAATTCTTGATTTTTAATGAAAATGTGAATAAAAATTTTGATTTTAAATGAAATTATTCTCAGTGGTGAATATGTTAGATAAAAACAACTGCTATCGCCATGTGGATTCTGCAAGTGTTTAACCACTAAAAAAACAAAAGTTCATCATTGTTATTATAACATAAATTACCTTTCAGCGTCAGTATCATTTTGCAGATCGGCCAAAGAGACTTCAAATACACGCCCCTTCAGTCCTTCTGATGCGATTTTTGTACCCTAAAACAAAGACAAATCAATTTAGTACCATTTCATACTGAAATATTCAAGTTATAGAAATAAATTTAGTGTCAGAAGTAAAATCAAAAGGGAACAAATGTTTTCATCACATATGTATCATTGCGAGCTAGGTGGATCATCATAAAATATAACAGTAGACTTAAAAACAGTATTCAGAACAGATAGTTGCCTGATAAGTTAGAAGTATTCTCTTTAACAAAATCCTGGTCGAACCTTTTATCCTATTTGGTCACAATACTTTACAAATTAGTTGAGCAATAACATAAAATTGTACTTCTGTTAACAATTACAAACATAACAATTACAATTACAAACATAACACTATCATACCCATAGCCCCACACAAAGTTAGAGTAATGAGCTGGATGATTAAATGACAAATTTATTTTTTTATAAAAATAGATACCTCTGCGTTTAAGGCAAATTTGACTCTACGACACTCACTCAACACTAGCACTTTAAATACAGCAAATCTAAGACCAGTATTGTGATAGAATGATAACTTCAGGGGTTCAAACATCCGTTCTGACTACTGTTTGTAGAAATCATTGATGCTGGTGGAAATAGATCTGTTCTAGAAATATTAAAAACTACAATTTTTAAATTAAGTCATAGTAACACGTGTTTTTTAAGCAAGTTCAGGGTTATAGAAGTGCGTCCACGACTCGGTTAACATCTTTTTTCAAGCCTGTCGGTGCATCATGGTAAAATAACATGTGATATGCAGTTAAACGTGATTTAACTGCCGCGAACGTGACTGTAGCATCTTCAAACGAGAACTAGTTCCAAAAGTATAAATGAATTCAGTATTATCGATACAGAGGTTAAGTATAAGGACCCAAACATATTATATTTTACCTGGGTACGGTTGACAAGGGTGGTTCCCACTTGTCTCTTGGTGAACATAGACGGAGCTTTGACATCGTACCAATCCTTACGGGTGAAGGGATCAACGCTGAAATTATATTACATGTTACAAGTTATAACCTCAAACACTTACCGACTCGAGCCATCGCTTGTTTTAAACACTTCATAACACTCTTACTTTGATTAAAATAAGGATTTAGTACCCATATTGACAATAAGTAACAATAACTACATAAGAAAATTAACATTGATGCAGACTCAGGTTCTAAACAAGTTGGCACGAGATGTACACTTACATCGGAAAATATTACAACGATCACAATTAACACGGGCCAAATTATTAACGTAAGGGAATAAGTAGTAAATAAATTCACAATTACTTGATATATTGTAGACTTACATCTTCTTCTTAACACCCTTCTTGCCACCTTTCGAAAGGCCTTTATTTTTACCGACCGCCATGTTCAACACTAAACTTCAGAAAGAATTTGTTTTGTTTATGGTTTTCTACTTCTAGAGAAAATAAAGATGTTGCAATGACAGAATTTTAAATTTTTAGTCGATTAATCGATAGCTCGGTTGGTATAAAAGTTATCAATTAATGGTTTTTGCCGGGATATGATATGAGTGAGTTTATTATAAAGTAAAAGTTATTTTGCCCCAGCTCAATTATTTGAGAATCTATCTACCATATTAAATAATCGAATACCAAATCCTTGCATGCAAAAGTTTGGATATTTAGTTCGTTTGTTACGCAATCAAGCTAAAATTAGTAAAATCAGAATTTGATGTAATTTTCAGAACCGTGTGTGTGAGAATAATTATAACGATATAATTATCATTGTAACTGCTAGAGAGCTTAGAACAATATATTTTTTTTAATAAAGATTTTGAAGCAAATAATGGAGTCAAATATTATGTGTCGTAGAGAGTCTAACTAAGCTATCTAAATATCAAATTTCATCCAAATCCGGCTGTTATCAAGGATCCCACCACTTAACTCCCCCATCCAACTCGACCTTAATTTGTATTTTGTAAAAGTGTAAGCTGAAAAGCCTGTTTCACAACGATACGTTGTGACAAAAGGGAGCATTAGAAGTTATGATAGCCTTTTTTGGCTACAATAGAACATTCACTCCTAACACCAACCCAAAACTCGTTCAAAGATACAGAATCAAATATGTGTGTAATTATAATCTGAAGATCTATGAATACTTCGTAATCCAGGATGGTCAGCACAGCAGGTGTACTTTTGATGAATGGATGACCCTGATAGCGCACAGGACTAGTCACGCCTTTTACGCTGCGGGTCCTGGGTACGATTCCCAGCAGGAGTACAATTTTCCTTCCCAGAGGACATTTGCGCTTTTGGTTCTGGGTATGATTGTTTATGTGCTATGTTAATGATTCCGGCACGCATTTTACCCAACTTTATTTTAACCAGATGGTATTTTCTATACTTCAAGGGTGTACCGATGAAAATTGTAATAACTTCTATTATATTCGTAAGACATCACCCCCGCAACATTAATATGAATAATCATTGAAGTACTTATTTACTTTGCACCAAAGAAAAAAACTATTCCAGAAGTAAAATCAACCAAATTTCTAGGCTTGATAATAGACAGTCAGCTTAATTGGAAGGCACATACATAAATATCACTGCTCTATGTAAATAAATAAATACATAAATTAGCTCCTGTAGTAACCATGTATGCATTACTGTACATACCATGTATGCGTCATGGTATGAATAGTCCATACAAAAAAAATGGTGAACGGTTTCTGAACACTATCGTAATTAAGCGCTGCCACAGGCCTGCTAATTCTTGTTCATGGTACGAAAAAGCAGGGCAGTTCAAATTCCATCCTGCTATAAGAACTCATAGTAAGCCTCCTGACAGCTTATTATGGCCTGGCAGCTTCTGTGCTAAGATACGGAATTATCTTTTGGGGTAAATTCAACTGATAATGAGTTAGCCTTTAAAGCACAAAAAGATACATAAGATTATGTTTTGGCCTACACAAAACAGACAGCTGTTAACCGTACTTTAGCAAATATAAAATACTAACACTTCCGTCTTTATATATATTTGAAGTGGCAATATTTGTTCGAAGTAATCCTTGACTATTTTTGAAATTATCAGAAGTCGTTATCAGGAACCAACGTTATAATAAAAAATTGTGTTTGCAGGCGGCTAAAACAGCACTGATGCACAAAAGTGTAATGTGTATAGCGCCTAAAATATTTCATTAATTACCTTGTCATATTAAGGACATGAATATTGTTTTATATAAAAAGATTTTGAAAAAAATCAATTTAATGACAAATGCTATTACTCAATTTCACAATTTTGTAATGAAAATGAAAAATCTTATGTAGTATCTTGATATTTTTTCGAATAAAACTATATATTCACATTTGACGATGCTTATGCTAACAATATTCTAATTATTTATAATGAGTCATTATTCATGACCAACTATGTATATTATATTTACCTATTTAAAATGTAATTACCTAATTAATGTAGTATAAATTGATTAAAATTATTATTATTATTAATTGATTTTATTATTATTATTAATTGATTCGGCATATGACCAAAATGCTGGTTTGTATTTGGGGCAGAGGATAAGCCTTGCTATACAGCGTGGTAATGCAGCAAGCATTTTGGGAACTTTGCCGAACATTAAAGATCGTCTAAACCATCTTTAACATTTCTTTTTATAATTTGTATCTTACTTCACTTAATTTAGCTATATTTTTATGTATGTATATCGTTATATTTTATGGTTCGTTATTAAGAGTTAAATAATTAATGTAGTTACTGTATTTTGAAATTTTAATGGTGTCTTACGTAAATTGGCAATTTACGTAAGACACCAGACATTGGCAATTTACGTTTATGCATATAATCAGGCCAAACATGAAGATTCATAATATTACATTTTACAACAACTTTCTTACTCATGTTTGACAATAAAATTAATCTTAATCTTTACCAATCAATCGCGCTGCACTTTAGGTATCTAATTCTAGGTATCTACTTCTATCATATCATATTATGCACTTATTTAAAATAAAATTTGTAACTGTAGAGTAATTTAATAGCCATAAATAAATAATTTAGCCGAACTATTACCAATGTAATTGATATTTACAGTTTTGATTAAATAAAGAACATATCTTATATAATACACACGTACAGTGGAATTATATATAATAAGAAGATTGTCATAGCCTGGGGGGATTCCAAAGTGGGCTCCGTGGAAAAATGACAATCTTTATAATATAAAGATTGTCATTTTTCCACGTGCAGTGGAATTATATATATTATATATATATAATTCCACTGCACATTGGTATGTCACTGACTCCTCCTAAACGGCTGGATCGATTTGAATTAATTTTTTGTATGCGTTTGGGAGGCACCCTGGATGGTTTAGATTCACAAATCAGCCCGGCAGATTGCACTGCAGGGGTTGCACACGGGCGAAGCCGGGGCAAATCACTATATATCCCTATCGCTATTCACCTAGCTATGTGACTGTGTAATCAGTTTCTTTTTACCTAAATATACCCGAACGAATTCTCTATTTCACATGCGTTTAATCGGTTTCTAATTGAAACCGATTGCAACAGGGATCGGTAAACTTGGTGAATTTGGTGGCAGCGTTAAGTGAGTCCTCTATGTGGTTAATGCCTCTTTTTTATTGTAGTTGACAGTTAAATTTGTCATCAGCAAGGATGTTGTAGTTAAAGTAATAGGATGGATAACTGACAAACTTACAGTGCCGAATATCAAACATGCATGGAATCTTATCACATCTGGCTTAGAGCGTATTTACAATGTCAAATCGTTTTATCAATTGCATAAAGAACCAATCGTGGTTGCGGTCCCGTTGAAATCGGGTGAAAGGTTAGAAAAGACCCCTGTGTCCCTCTCGCACAAGAGCGACTAGTTCTAAAAAAGTTTCCCAGTGGTAGAAATTATAGTCTGTAGTAATAATTAGATCTTATCTGTCGTAATTATTTGATTAATCGAAACCTTACAGAATATGTTTCTAACTACCTACTATCAAACTATTCTCAATAAACCGTTTTTTTTTCCTTATAGTATTAGGTTTTATGATATTATTTTTGATATATGGGCTAGATCGTGCAGTTCCTTAGCACACTCTCCAAAATGTATCTCTCCAATATGTTCCGATAAAAAACCAAGAGACTAGCTGCTACCATGCGGCGCGGCGATGACCCAAGCTCTGAAGCTTTGAATTAGTCAGCTGCTCGCTACCAATGTGTCTCTTGGGTCTCCACTCAATGTTGTCAAGAGTCTCAAGCTGGTACTTAGCTGAACCGTCCCAAAGATGAGAACAGTACTCCATACATGTTCGGACTTGTGCTTGATACAAATTGAGCAACTGTCCCGGTGTGAAGTATCGTCTCACCTTTGCAAGGATTCCCAGCTTTTTTGCAGCTAGTTGGGCTTTTGACTCGATGGAAGTACCAAAATTGAGCTTTGAAGTTAGAGTCAAGCCGAGTAACTCGAGATGGTCAGTTACTGGTAGGGATACATTTAGGAAAGTTGGAGTCAGTTCAAATTGTCTCCGTATATCGGAGAAAAAAAGTTTAGCAAATTTAAACACAGCGATTTGAAAAAACAAATAGAATTTAAGGAAAGTTGACGAATCAGTGACCACAAAAATGTGTTACTTAGTCACGATCAGCTTAGCCAATAGCGAGCGTTTTGCTATTTTGAAATTTCCATCCATTTTAATTATTAAAACTCCTAACAAAAAGCAATTAAAGAAGAAAATCATATTATGGGAGTAATTTTGAAAAAATAAAGATTAAAAAAAAAAGACGTGTGGCACTCGGGGACTGCCGCGGTAAAGCTATTGCATAGCATTATTTATTTTTCAGTTTCATTTTTCTTCACAAAAAGTTTTCGGTCACGTTGAGAAGCGAACTGTGTACCAATGCATACGATTTAGTATCCAGTACCAATCGGCTACCGAGTCTTCTAACTATAACTTCGAAATAAGCATATAGATCTTGACGTTTTTACTTTAAAAACGTAAACGTCAAAACCTATAGGCTTATTTCGATGTTATAGTTAGAAGACTCAGTAGCCTATTGGTATTGGATACTGAATCGAATGCATCTGTACGGAGTTCGCAACTCAACGTAACCGAAAACTTTTTGTGAAGTCGTGGGGGGCGTTAGGTTTTTTCGTTACGGAATTTCTGGATTAGGTCTCCACGCTCAAGGCCCGCGATAGAAGCTATGCAATAGCTTAAAAAATACTTGACCTGTATGTAAATTGTATGCTTATTTCCTATTGATAATTTATAACGTTGTTATATTTTTCTTATATAACTATTATAGGCCAAAATGTATGGCATATGTTTTATTCTTAAAATGTTGTGTTAGCGTTGGCTTAAAGAATTTAGTAATTTTTAATTTTGCATTGGGTCACACTTTTTGACAACAATTTGTACACAACAATTTATGGCAGTTAGGTGTCATAAAAGTTAGGGTTTACCTTCATTGGATTTTTTATGGATATATTGATGATCTAGTCGTGCCACCCCGCAGCTTTGTCTGCGTTTGTCAAGTTAATTAGCAGCCTGTTTGTTAATCCTAGGCATAAGCTGCGTACATTCCAAATTTATCCAAATTTATTCAGCCGTTGCCGCGTGAAGAGAAAAAAGACATACTTAAATAATGCCCAATTACACACAAACTTTCGGATGAATAAATTAGTTTAATATAAGTATATAATAATAATATTTACCAAGATTCTGACATATCAATGTAGTAATAATATCTGTCATCGATTATCTTTATTCTAGGATATAAATTTAAACATGGGTTGTAAATGTATCTAGAAGATTATTACAACAATTCATAGCACATAACTCCGCCATTTTGAAAAATATCGAATCTGCTCACAAAATATCACGAGAATCGGTTGAGAAATGCGACCTGTACAGGAGAACAACCGGAAATCCGGACCTACGAAAGCAATTTTGCCCAAGCTGAAATGAAATCGCTTCGTTCCCGCTTTGCGCTCGTTCGGTCAATTAAACCGAAAGTAATTTAGTCTTTCATAATAGTTAATAGCTGACCCAACCGGCGTTCGCCTGGGTATAAAAACAAACACATATACGCATATATTTTTATAGTCGAATAAGCGGACAAAGCCGCGGATAGATACTAGTAAATATATATAATGTTAATTAAATTTAAATGCATTTTGAAACATCAGCGTGGATTTTAATTACGCATATAGTATATCTTTATGAATGACATAATAATATTTTTATTAGATATCATATTGCAGCATGATTACACAGTTAAATATCATTCAAGTAGAACATAATTCAAATGGCTCAAAAGGTTATCCCACAAATTTTAAAATCAGGGTTACCCTAAAGAAAAGGGACACAGAGGTTCTTTGTGACCTCTCACTAGGACACAGATTTTCGGCGGAGTCGTCCCTCCTTTTACAAACCGTTAGGTTTGTTTCCTATCTCGATGGTCATCAGTCAATCGTACAATCAAAGATAATGTAATCACTCCGTTTACGTACAATATACACAAATCGTAGGTTTGTTTCCTATTTCGATGATTTACACAATATATTCTTTTCTATGATTTACACTACGTGATTAGAATTAATACCAGGACATAAAAAAGGTTCCCTTACGGGCCTCGCGTTATCATACTTATTTATTTCTACTATGGTAACAGCGCGAGCGTGCTTGACTAATTAGACTCTAAGCCAGTCTGAATATCGCACACTGAATATCGTGTCTAATAATAAGGCACTTAAGGCAGATTATATGTATGTATTTTTTTTAATGCGTTTAGTCGTTTAACTTTTTGTCTATGTGTGGACTGAGTTTCGGTTTGTTTACCATTCTTACTATGTAACAGTAGTATATCATAAGCCTTTCTACCCGTCTTTTTCTCTACGATAGGGGTCTTAGCAACTGGAATCGAGATAGGAAACAGGCACTACATTACTTTTTTGTTAGTGTGCTATATGTACACAAGGCATTTGTACGCATAGTACACTAACAATAGGGATTTGTAAACTCTTGTTACACTACTAGATTTAGCGCGCTATCTCAGTAAGACTGACTAAATATCGCGTAGTCTAAATAAGCCCTACAGTTGGCCAATGACATTTTATTGAGTTTGAACAAGAAATACGAATATTACGAATACTCATTAATCAATCGGTCATTCATAGTAATAGTATTCTGTGTTCATAGTTCATAGACAAAGATAATGTAATCACTCCGTTTAAGTTGTCAAGTGATCGTCGAAGTGGGAGGTTGCTATCGTTTCGCAAAAAATATTAATAAAATAATTAAAACTACCAGTTTTAGTATTTTAGTGTGGACTTGAGCATCGGTCCGTCTTGTTAAAAAAACTGTAATGTTCATATCCGGATAAAATAAACAGTGCTTTAAAATGGGTGCTAAAGTGTCTCGAACAGACTTCGAGTGGGTTTATACAGAGGAACCCCATGCTAGCCGCCGGAAAATCATACTCGGTACGTAAAATTACGTCATGTATACCAAATTAGATTTTTTATTATTTTAAATGTCAATCAGTGAAATTATTGTTACGGATGACTGGCTTCAGTTATTGTCGGTAAGTGAGCAATGCTGAAATGCTGAACCGAGTTTCTCTTTCCTTCATTCTTGTCCGCCCCTTTAATTTCAACAAAAATATACATAGTTAGTTAAAAAAAAAAAAAAGTTACGACACTGGGCCCAACCATCCACTGATGCGTATGGAAAGAAGTCGATGGGAAAAAAATGTGATGGGTCCAATAATTTTCTTTCATATGAACCTGATATTGTTACGAAAAAACAGCCAAATCAATGGAGCCATTCTCAATAACGTAAATTAAAAAATAATTTATTCGATTGAATTGTGAGCTTATTATAAAACGATCGACTACATTAATGACAAGGATACATAGAGGCAAACTAGACAAGCGCTTTCTGGCGACTACATAATATAGATATACCTAGGTCAGTGGTCGGCAACCTTTTGAGACGGAAGAGCCAAAAATTACAATTTACAAAGTTTTATAGAGCCACATTTTTTTTTCTTGGCAACAATAATCCTTAAATCCAGCAATAATACCTACTGTACTATGAGTATGCACGCTTTATACCTACCTTATCATCCCATAATTTACTTGTTTCAACTGTGTAAAAGTATTTTTTTTGCTTCCTTTGGAGGCTTGTTAATGGCTCGATAGAAATGGTGCCTAATCCTCGTTAATCGATTCAGAACGTTTTTTAAATGACGCTAATTTAAGTTTGTTTTTTTAATGACTTTTTTTAATAAATAATATTTGCGTATGGAACTAAAGAGCCGCAGCTTCACACTCAAAGAGCCGCGGTGGAGTGGCTCGCGAGCCGCAGGTTGCCGACCCCTGACCTAGGTTAATATAATTATGTATTTCAAGATGGCTGTAATTTTGCGATTTCGCAGTAGTCTCTTTGGGTCCCATGTGAATAAACGATTTTGATTTGATTTGAATCTAAACTATTTTTGAGTCAACCTGAACACACAATATCGAAATCACTTCGCTAACTCAGTCACATATACACATCATCATCATCATCATCAGCCTGTATCGACCCACTGCAGGGTATAAGCCTCCTCACCCTTGGGCCACTCTCTTCTGTTTTGCGTTGATCGCATCCATATACACATACAGAAGAATTATAATTGAACTGCCTGTTGGCTTAGTTAGGTGGCATTCACCTACTAAGCAGGGGTTTTGGGTTCATTTCTTGGCGGGAACACAAGTTTTCTCCCCAAGGAAAATTTGTGTTTCTGGTTGTGATTTGAATGAAAAAAAACAAAAAGGGCTGACATGCACCCTAGTTGCGGAAAATAGCCCAAGTACCAAGTGGTGTGCATTAAAGAATTATTGTATTGTATTGTACCCCTTGGTTTCACCTGTGTTGACAATGTTGAAGTGATGATGATGATGATAAATATCCTGTGTTATTCCAAGTCATTATCTACCATACCAATTTTCATCTAAATTTGTTAATACTTTAGAAATAATTTTGTAACAAATATTTATACATCCAAACATTTTCTACCGACTTCACAAAAATTTAGGAGTTACTCAAGTCAACTGTTTGTTACCTCATAACTCATGTGAACAGATTATAAAAAAATTTTTGTTTGAAAAAGTTTGCTTTCCAATTCGTCCCATTTAAATTTAATCAAGATCTGATCAGTATTTCTTGAAATATCTTTAACAATGCGTGCTGAGTACATCTAATCTGATTAAAGTTCCGAAGATAAAGCAGTGAAGTTGGTATTTTTAAGCTTTGCTTACGTTTAATTATTATTATTACTTCCTGTCATTGTTGTTAGCCACCATTTACTTCTAAGAACTATATTTTCCTGGAATACTATTAATGTCATTAGTCTGCGGATATATACCGCCATGGGTAAGTAGTGCACAATACTACAGGGGGTGGTTTGGGATCGATAACTGAGCAAATTAAAAAAAAAAAAAAAAAATTTTTTCAATTTCTAATTTTTAACCTACAGGCAGTTCAGTAGTAATTGTCAAGTAAAGTATGGCCCAACGTAGACAGCCGCTACAACAATAGCTTCCAGAGTAGGTGAGTGCTACGAGTGCTACGGGGTCATTGAACTAACATGTTTTCTCTCACATTTTTTTTTTAATTTGCTCATTTGTCGATTCCAAACCACCCCCTGCAGTATTGTGCACTACTTACCCATGGCGGTATATAAATATCTATCCGCACAACTGAATTTTTTAAATAAATTTTAAGGGATTTTTCATTTCAACAAAAATGCCGCCCTGGTCGCATTTACAATTCGAGATTAAACACAAGCAATATTACCTCTTTACTACTACTGTATTTTTGGTAGTCTTTCATAGTGACGGCTGTCCGACTCTGAAACCAATCACCTCTGAATATCAGAAAGGTATCTTCTAAGTAAACGTTGAAAATGCGTGTGAAAGAACACTATCTAAATGCTTCGTTAGTTACTTAATTATTTTTTAACAACATCAAAAAAAAGGACTATTTTTTTTTTTTTTCACCGATTTCTCCCCTTTTTGTGGACCGATTCTCAAAATTTTTTTTTGTTTGGTAGATTATACTTCAAAGGTGGTCCCATATAGATTTTATTGAAATCGATCAAGCCAAAACCAAAATATAAGCGGTGAAGTCGGTTTTTAAGCTTTGCTTATGTTAAATTTTTTTTCTCTTTTGTTTTTTTATAATACCTACTGGAATTACCCCAAACAATCGCAATGAGTTTAATAATGTTATAATAATTATGTTTTATGTATTACATTACTATGTAAACACTACATATATATACATCTACACATATATTTCGCTTCTATGTTTATCACCCGTACTGCGAGGAAGTGGAACTCATTGCCCGCATCTTTGTTTCCTGAGCGGTATAATCTCTGGCAGTCTTCAAGTCAAGAGTGAATAGGTATCTTCTAGGCAGGCATGCTACATCTTCAGCCACATCATCGCTTTCCATCAGGTGAGATAGTGGTCAAATGCTTGACCATCAAACATAAAAAAAATATATATCCAAATACATATTTAACAAACAAAAAAAATCCTAATACATATTCAACACAATGTCACATGGAGCAAAATGTCATTTGATTAATGCCATAAATATAAAAAGATTGCTATAGGTTGGCAGGCTCCAGGTTGGCATAAGAATATGTTGGGGTTTTCTCAAAATACAAAAAATCCGTACATGTTACGAGACTATTGTCATATAAATGTTCAATATTTCAATTTTCCTGTTTTACTCGAACTTTGCTGGCTTTGCCAATAGCTTTTAACTTTTTATCATATTAATACAGAAAAAATCTACCTTGGTCAAATAAAATTATTGAAAGATGGCTTTAATTCAAATCATTGCTGTCGCTAAGCGACAAAGCCCATCAAATCAATAAAAAAAAAACATTTCAATAAAATTTACGATCTAAATTATGACCATAGGTCATTATTTCATTTGTCATTATCATAAGAATACTTTTCCTTGAGATGAGTTTACACAGTTATGAGGTAAGCAGGCCCGGGATTCTCCATACAGATGTATTCCCTTATTTTCTTCCTAGACATTGCCACTAGAGCAAGTTTTTTTATTATATCTACATCTGCTGTAAACACACTTCTGTCATTTCCTTTTTAACCCTGATAAATAATTAAACGCAAGCAAAGCTTAAAAAAACCGACTTCACCGCTTTATCATCGAAACCTTGATCCACCAGCTTTCAAATAAAAAAAAGAATTATCAAAATCGGCTCACAACGAAAGAAGTTGTGAGGTAACTTTTGAAGTCGGGTAAACCAGAACATTGTCAAAGTACACATTATTCGTCACAAAATAGACATTATTGACGATATTTCATGAACTACTGATCAGATCTTGATCAAATTAAATTGGGACCAATTAGAAAGGGGTTAGCAACATCTTTCAAACTAAAAAAAATTTTCGAAATCGGCTCACGTGGAGAGAAGTTATGAGGTTACACATAAAAAAAAAATACAGTCGACTTGAGTACCTCCTCCTTTTTTGGGAAGTCGGTAAAAAGAGGGGTGTTAGTATAATCCGTTAAAAGTTGTTTAATTAATTTATACCTACAATCTGAAGACTTCAAGTAGCGTAAACAGATTCGAGCATCATCTTGCCATTTAGAGATAGACTTGCTATATAAAATAACTGAGCTAGCAATATGACGAGGACTGCTAAAGTAAACACCTTATTAGCGTGGCTGACAACATATATCATAGATGATTCACTAGAATTATGGTATAGATATGACTTAGGTCCAAATCTATACAAAATACTTTATCTAATATCTTTAAACGAGCAATTCTTGTATATATATATATGTGTGTAATCTGGATCTCGGAAACGGGTCCAACGATTTTCATGAAAGTTACAGATTAGAGGTTTTTCGGCCCAAGGAATCGATTTATCAACATTCCAGGTCCGAGAAATGCTCGGTTCCCAAACTGCATTTGAAAAACCGGGTTTAAGAAACTATCATATAAATATACTATAATATAATATATATCATATTTATATACCTGCATATTCCAGGTCTAGTGTGTTTACCAGCTTCGATCACATCGTCACTTACCATCAGGTGAGATAGCGGTCAAACACTAGCCTGTCACTAATAAAAAAAACTATCAGCGCCATCTATTACGCCATGATCGATGTAAAAAACTGTTTCTACTCGACACTAGATGGAGCTTTCTGAGGCTACAAATTCAAACACATTCTACCAAAAACAAAAAACCGAGCAAAGCTCGGTCATCCGGATATTATACAAATAATAGTAGTGGAACTCATTGCCTGCGTCTTTGTTCCCTGAACAGTACAATCTGGGTGTCTTCAAGTCTAGAGTGAATAGGTACCTTCTACGCAAGCATATCCCATCTTCGGCCGCATCGTCACTTTCCATCAGGTGAGATAGTGGTCAAATGCTTGCCTAACCAGCATAAAAAAACGAAAACTTGAGAGATTACCAACCGACTTCATGGTGTTGATTTTAGGAGTCGGTGTGCGGGCGCATTGTAAAAATTCACCCTCGTTGTTTTTCCCAAACGCGCCAAAAGTATAACTTCAAAACCTCAAAGCATGCCGCATCACAGATCGGCGGTCGTGCTGGACCTTCCAGATTTCCATAAGCGCGTCGCATCTGTCCGATCACTAATCTTTGCTAGTCGCTATTTATTTCAGTCTTATCAATAAGTAAACGTATGAAACCTCAGGTGATGCTACAAGCATGCCGTGATTACTCAAGTCTATGGAATCCTACTAATATTATAAATCCGAAAATTTGTTTGTAAGTGTGTAAGTATGTTTGTTCCTTCTTCACGCTTTAAGGGCTTAACGGATTTGGATGAAATTTGGAATGTACATAGATTATACCTAGGATTAACACATAGGCTACTTTTTAAATTGATAATAGCGGGCGAAGCCGCGGGGCACGGCTAGTTTATAATATAAACGTAAGAAACTTAAATAATCGACTTCATCGCTTATATTTTGGTTTTGGTTTGATCGATATCGATAAAATTTACAAACAACAAATTAACAAAAAAAATTCTAAATCGATTCATAAATTGGCGGAGATATCGCGTAACATACATACAAAAAAAAGTATACAGTCGAACATAGTACCTCTTCCTTTTTTGAAGTCGGTAAATAAAACTAACCACCTTTAAGACGCTGGCAAATTTTTTGAGCCGCACAAATTTTTCGTATTCAGTAATGACAAAATTTTAATTTGTTTCGCCAGAACCGATCAAGGAGACCTTCTTGCATATGCCACTCGCATATGGAGAGAGTCCTTTTTTTTTTTATTACGCTCGATAGTCAAGCGTTTGACCACTATCTACTCTCACCTGCCCCCTCTTACGTATCTTTGTTGCACGCGGTTTCTATTCGAATTAAGCAAAATTGAACCTTATTTCTTAGGAGTTTTGTCAATTTAGTATTGAAACCGTTCGCAACAGACATAGGTAGTAGAGGGTCTGATGGAAACATTTCCAAGATCTTTGTCAGAATTGGCACATCAGCCTTATTAGTAGGCTTCCTTCCTATTACCTCCTGGATTGTCTGCTTGGAGTTCAGACTTCTTGAGGGGAACGACTGATTCGGAAATTCACTGGGGCGTCTTACGGTCGTCATAATGTACTTTGATTACTTTCATGTCTTTATTTTATTTTATTTATTTTGTAGGAAGACTAACAAGTATTGTAATACAATATGGCAATTTTAGTATATAACAAAGAGTTAATTAAAAGTCTCCGCTCATAGATATTAAATAACTTAAAAAACATGTAGGATATAATATAACAGTTATACATATAAGTGTTTTTCCTTTATTTAAATATTAAATTAAATAACATAGCTTTAATGAAAGTCGCAAGATTAAGACAAGTCGAATGACGTAAAAATTATCGAAATAAGCCGACGTGCTTGGTCTCTAGAGAGTCGCAAAGAAACAAACATACATACATCTTCTTCTAATATATAATATTTAAAATCTCGTGTCACGTTGTTTGTGGTCTAATTACTCCGAAACGGCTCGACCAATTTTTTTTTTTCATATTTGGTAGGTATTAGAATAGGTCGTAAAGTATTTTTCATCCTCCTACCCCCACCTCCCATTTTCTACCGACTTCACAAAAAAAGAGGAGGTACCAAGTTGACTTTATTTTTATTTTTTATATGTGTTACATCATAACTTCGTTCCACGTGAACCGATTTTAAATATTTTTTTTGCTTGAAAGATGTCGCTTTCCAATATTGGTCCCATTTAAATTTGATCAAGATCTGATCAGTACTTGAAATATCTTCAATAATGCGTGTTTAGTACATCTAATCTGATCAAAGTTCCAAAGATAAAGCGGTGAAGTCGGTTTTTACCGACTTCCCAAAAAGGAGGAGGTACTCAAGTCGACTGTATTTTTTTATGTGTGTGTTACCTCATAAATTTTCTCCACGTGAGCCGATTTTGAAAATGTCTAGTTTGAAAGATGTTGCTTTCTAATTGGTCCCATTTAAATTTGATCAAGATCTGATCAATAGTTCTTGAAATATCGTCAATAATGTCTATTTTGTGACGAATAGTGCGTCCTTTGACGATGTTCTCGTTTACCCGACTTCAAAAGTTACCTCATAACTTCTTTCGTTGTGAGCAGATTTTAATTATTCTTTTTTTATTTGAAAGCTGGTGCTTTTTATGTAGTCCCATTGAAATTTGATCAAGGTCTGATCTCTAGTTTTTTAATTATAGTCAATAATGCGTGTTTACATTAAATCTGATCAAGGTTCCGATGATAAAGCGGTGAAGTCGGGTTTTTTAAGCTTTGCTTCCGTTTAATTATCTAATCATGATTTTAGTATTTCTGTATGAACAATATCCAAAAAGTTAGTATGGTATTAAAGTACTCATGGTACTCTTGGTTTTTTTTTTATTTTTATGTGTGTTACCTCATAACTTCTTTCCACGTGAGCCGATTTCGAAAATTTTTTTTAGTTTGAAAGATGTTGTTTCCAATTGGTTCCATTTAAATTTGATCAAGATCTGATCAGTAGTTCTTGAAATATCTTCAATAATGCGTGTTTAGTACATCTAACCTGATCAAAGTTCCGAAGATTACTACAAATTTATTTTCATAAAAAAAAAAAAAAAAAAATTATTGTTATCGAAGCACTAAATTACTTACTTTCTGTTTAAAAATGTTCTCATATAAGTGAAATGTATTTCTTTATGAGCAATAAATGAATCTCTAACCGTAAGATAAAGCGATGAAGTCGGTTGCTTGCGTTTCATTAAATAATCATGATTTTAGTATTTCTGTATGAACAATATCCAAAAAGTAAGTAATGGTATTAAAGTACTAGACAACCATAAACGTGAAAGAGGTAAAACACTTTTTCTAAACGTGGCATTGCAACGCATGCCGGGTACAGCTATTACGCTGATAAACTTCACCTTCTTTTGCGTCACGCTGTTGTGTAGAAGAATAGGACAGGCTATCGTTTATTATTATCGTTTGAACGACGATTGTTATGGTTCGACTTGGAGTGCCTAGTTAGGTAGAAAATCTCACGTTCATTGTGATCAGCGTGCAAAATAACTAACAAGCTCGCTAAGTCACGCTAATTAGAGACAATTGAGACTGTTCCAAACGACTTAATACCTCATTTTTAGGATGCCCGTCCAAAAGCGAAGCTTTTTTTTTCTTTGTTTTTTTTATGGGGCTGAAAATGCCTTCCGCTTCCCTTCCCTCCCACTAAAACCCCCCCCGTGAGTAGCCCCTCGCCGAGGTGGGGCGAGATAGGGTCGCGCTAGCAGTCACTATCTTGCCCCGCGGCGTCCAAAAGCGAAGCTGTGCCAATATTAACCAACTAGTTGAGCTACGCGGCTTTGCCCGCTGATGATACAATACAATAACTCTTTATCGCTAAGAGCGATCTCTTCCAGACAACCTTTGGATGTAAATATAAACGATGATGACGATTAAAGTAGCCTATGTCCTAATCCAGAGTATAAGCTATTTACATTCCAAATTTAACTAAATTCGGTTAAGTAGCTACGGAGATACGTGCAACAAACATTTTGCTTGGGGGAATATTATTATTCCGCCGGGAATCGAACCCAATACCCCTGCTTAGAAGGCGAATGCTCACCCAACTAAGCCAACGGGCTTGGAATAAACGAAAGTTTGCAAGTAGTAATAAATCCCCAAACCCATTCTATGATCGGACATGACAGGCTCCTTAGCGACACCGCTATATGGTAGACATTCCACATATGCACATATGCGGACGAAGCGTTTTGCTTCCACATTCATTATGCGAACTCCTTCCCTGATTCTTTGTTTCCTGATAAATACAATATGGGAGTCTTTGAGTCGCGAGTGAATAGGCATCTTCTAGGCAAACGTGCTCCATCGTCGACCGCATCATCGCTTCTCATCACGTGAGATAGTGAACGTTTGCCTATACTGAATTTAAAAATAATTAAATGCAAGCTAAGTTTAAAAAAAACTGACTTCACCGCTTTATCTTCGGAACCTTTATCAGATTTAATGTATTTAACATGCATCATTGACGATAACTCAAAAACTAGAGATCAGATCTTGATTAATGGGACCACATGGAAATCACCAGCTTTCTATTTATAAAAATATCATCAAAATCGGCTCACAACGAGAGAAGTTATGAGGTAACTTTTGAAGTCGGTTAAAAACAAAAACATCGTCAATGTAGTCCACAGAATACGCATTTTTGACGATATTTCAAGAACTACTGATCAGATCTTGATCAAATCTAAATGGGACCAATTAGAAAGCAACATCGTTTGGGGGCTGAGTCACCCACGTCCGTAGGAGGATACCCCTTAAGTCTGACTTCCTACACGTGGTCCCCGGGTGGTGCTAATCAGGTGACATTTGAGAGGTGGTAGAAACACTCGCCTGTCAAAAAAAAAAAAAAAAAATTTTAAACTCATAAAAAAAATACAGTCGACTTGAGTACCTCCATTTTTGTGTAAGTAGTACTCGAATTTTATCGTACCTAGATAAAGTATGATTTATCGCCCCACTTGAAATTATATTACTTTACCTAATTCTGCAAAGATTACTCACATTAGATAAGATAAGTATGTGTTAGTGAAACAGTTATCCGATTAAAGGGTTCCGCCTGTTTTACTCCTCTAAATTACAAGATTATCACACTAATATTATAAATCCGAAAGTTTGTGTGTATCATGATAAATCAAACTCAGGTTGTATGTCTGTACACTTGGTTTATTACTTTCACTTCTCTTCATAAATTACGACCGTACAATTCGATGGTAGGCAGCGAACTGTCCATCCCTTGCTCCATTTTCCACCTCCCTCGCCCCACCGGTCCGGTGTCACGCTGATTACGCGTTTGATGTGATTGGCTGAGCTCCAGCCAATCACAAATGCCAGCCAACCACAAGCTATCAAGGTGCTGCCAGACCAAAGTAAAATGTTGCAATGCTAAAATATTAAGTTATGGCAATTCAAAAGAACGAATCATGACATGTGTAAGTATGTTTTCCCTTTACGCTGTAACGACTGATCGGGATGAAATTTGGAATGTACATAGATTTTTCTTCAGATTAACACAGAGGCAACTTTTCTACCGACTTCACAAAAAAGGAGGAGCTACTCAACTCGACTGTATTATTATTATTTTATTTTTTATGTGTGTTACCTCATAACTTCTGCCAACGTGAACCGATTTCGAAATTTTTTTTTTAGTTTGAGAGATGTTGCTTTCTTATTGGTCCCATTTAAATTTGATCAAGATCTGATCAGTGTTTCCTGAAATATCGTCAATAATGCGTGTTTAGTACATCTAATCTGATCAAAGTTCCGAAGATAAAGCGGTGAAGTCGGTTATTTTAAGCCTTGCTTGCGTTTAATTATTAGCTTGATAAACGCGGGCAAAGCCACGGGGAACGGCTAGTATTAAAACGTGTTTCTTTTGTACTCGTGACTCTGTGAGCTAAAAACAGCGTATTTTCCGCAATGTTTATGTTTTTTTTACTTTTTCAACCCCCATATCTCCGCCATTTAGAAAAATTTTCAGACTGAATCGACAATAAATTCTATATACATATAATTATCGGAACTGCTCACGAAATTTTACGAGAATCGGATGATAAATGCAACCTGTAGAGGAGAACAACCGGACATCCGGACAAACGAAAGCAATTTTGTCCAGAAACGGAGAGGCTTCGCGCTCGCTCGGTCGATAAATTATATGACCTATATACAAATGATAATATTTAAAATACTGTAATTACATTGTTTTCTACCGACTTCATAAAAAAGGAGGTACTCAATTCGACTGTATTTTGTTTTGTGTGTTTCTTCATGACTTCTTTCCACGTGAACTGTGGTTTTACCGCGTTTTTGTTTGAAAGTTGTTGCTTTCCCATTGGTCCCATTTACATTTTTGATCAAGATCTGATCTCTAGTTTTTGAGTTATCGAATTTAAATTAATAAAAAAATTAAAAAAAACATCGTATGATAATAAGTTAAAAGTACCAATAATAATAATGCCCATGCCTATTTGTAATTAAAACGCTTTAAACATAAACGCTTTCACACTCACAGCCCTACACTAAGTTCAATGACTTGTGTCGTGAGTGCCGCAAATAGTCACATCACGCACACAATCATACCTAGAATCGGAAACACAAATTTCCCTTGGGGAGAAAACTTGTGTTGCTCTGTAAATCGAACCCGATACCGCTGCAAAAGAACAAACAAACAAAGTGTCTTACCCTTGAATAGAGACAATAAGAAAAGTGTTAATGGACATATTGTTAGTTTAGCAATGTAGCAGTTTAAGTTAAAGTTAAATTACTGATTAGCCATAGTTTGGCTAGATTGTAATTATAATAGGGCACTTTGTAAGAGGTACTCTAGAAGTAAAAAAATAATAATAATCATAATGGTACGGAACCCTTTGTGCGCGAGTCCCACTCGCACTGGGCCGGTTTATTTTAAGTATGTTGAAAAGTAGCAATAATTTCCATGGTTACGAGTATTTTTAATTCGCGGATCCCTAAAGTTAATGTTTTTTTAATTCATTTTCCCACGTGAGATTGACATGAAACATATTCATTAACATGATTCGGTATAAATGTGCGCGACATCACGTAATATGTGATTCCGATAATTGTATATGATAAATAAATAATATGAATCATATGTTGACAACAAAGCTTTGATAAGGAAATTACAAAAAAATATTATTTTGCAGCGGTTCGTGGTTAAAGTTTCCCAACAATGTAACTCGTTTATGCACAATTATTATAAATTTTGCTAATTGAGTTTTATATATTGGAGGATATATCTATACCAATGGAAAAGAACCAGTTTTCAAACATTAAAAAATATCAAAATCGGTTCACCCAGAAAGAAGTTATGAGGTAACACACAAAAAATATACAATCGAATTTAGAGCCTCCTCCTTTTTTACCGACTTCACAAAAAATGAGGAGGTACTCAAGTCGACTGTATATATATATATATATTTTTTATGTGTTTGTTATCTCATTACTTCGTTCCACGTGAACCGATTTTGAATTTTTTTTGTTTGATAGTTGTTGCTTTCCAATTGGTCCCATTTAAATAAAATCAAGATCTGGCGAGTCGTTTTTGAGTTATCGTCAATAATGCGTATTCTGCGGACTACATTAACGATGTTCTCGTTTTTAACCGACCAAAAGTTACCTCATAACTTCTTTCTTTTTTAATGATTATTTTTTTATTTGAAAGCTGGTGCTTTCGACGTGATCCCATTTAAATTTGGTCAAAATCTGATTACTAGTTTTTGAGTTATTGTCAATAATGCGTGTATAATACGTTAAATCTGATCAAGGTTCCGAAGATAAAGCGGTGAAGTCGGTTTTTTTAAGCTTTGCTTGCGTTTAATTATTAATGTCGGTTATATAATAATATTTATGCTCATTTCTTATTCTATAGTCTTTATAACATGGTAGGACATAGGCTCCGAGCCGGCCGATGTTTGCCATAGCTAATGTAAACATAGCCCTAATGGATGTATTTTCAATAATCGATGTTATGGAATATCTGACTACGCATCGAGAATACCAAATCGTGTGAATAGTAAGTTCAACACGAGAATTATAAAGGCGATTTGTTAGCGTGTTTGTATGTTTGTAACTTCTTCACGCTCAAACGGGTGGAGCAATTTTGATGAGATTTTGTGTGGAGGTAGCTAACACTCTGGAATAACACATAGGCTACTTTAATACTCGGAATTCCCGCGGGTCGAAACTTAGGCGGGTGTAACCCGTGCCCCTCGGTATAAGTCAGTACTTAAGAGGCCGGGGAGTCTGTGAAACGATCTCGTTTCACAGACTCCCCGGCCTCTTAATTGACAGAGAAAAATGTATTTTATTTTGTCATGTTACATCCTAATAAAATGAATACATATGTATAAAAAACCTCTTGGGACATCATACCATAATCTAGCTACCATAACCATAGATACCTCTGGGATGGATCCACTAAGTACTAGCTAGGGTTTCCGGAACCGGATTCTTTTTGAATTAGGGAATTTCGATAACTTTAAAAAAAGTTTTTCGCGTTTATTTCGGTATGTTTGGTTCATGGTAGTTTTTGTTATATTAAACAAGTGTTATGCTTCAAAAGTAACCTATCTATTAACGATTCCTCGTTAATAGATATCATATGCCTGAGACCAGTAACGTCCACGATCTCCTCCATTCTCATAGAGATTAGCCACAGTTTGGTTAAAATAGGGTACTTTGTAAGAGGTTCTCTAGAAGTAAAATACATATATCCTTAGTAACATTATAAACGCGAAAGTTTGTATGTATGGATATATGGATGTCTGTTACTTTTTCACGCAAAAACTACTGAATGGATTTTAATGAAACTTAACAAAAATATAGCTTTTACATCAGAATAACACATAGGCTATAATTTATAAAGATTTTGTGTGAATTATCCAAAATATAACGATAAGTATCAAGTAAGTTGGAAAAAATTCTGCTATCTGCCGACCTATTCTGGCGTGCGACGCATAAACCGTTAGAGTTACACGTATATAATGTACAATGGAAACGTCAATCTTAAATACTCCCACAAAAAAGCCCACGACAGCATATATCTATCTTACTAAAAATAGATATACGGATGAAGATAAATAGAACCTTGGAGACGAAAATAAGCTACTCGAAGTACTAATCCTGCGCAGACGAAGTTGCGGGAACAAGCTGAAATTTACATAAATCCTACTAATATTATAAATCCGTAAATAAAGTTTTGTGTGTAAGAGTGCAAGTGTGTGTGTAAGTATGTTTGTTCCCTCTTCACGCTTTAACGGCTGCACGGATTTAGATGAAATTTGGAATGTACATAGCTTATACCTAGGACTAACACAGGCTTCTTTTTAACTTGATTATAGCGGGCGAAGCCGCGGGGCACGGCTAGTAAACATATATATTTGGATTACCCTATACAAGTAGTGGCTCAACTAACATGTAACTCAGAATTCCAGTGAGTGGTATTACCCGCTGCTCAACTATTCATAGCTTAGCAATTACCCGTTGAGACGTTGGTATTAACTTTATCAACAGTTGAGCAATTTGGTTGAGCAGTAGGTCCGTCCGGACCAGAACCGTTCAGAGATCTATCGACTACTCTTGACTAATATATTCTAACTACAACTGAAACCACCGAGTTATTTCAATTGAGCAAGGTCGTACTCATTGGTTAGACTTCAGACGTAATGCATGAAGTATGTTGTCCTTACATGGCTTGTGTGTGTGATCAATCAAAATTATTGTTAATAAGTCACTTGTTAAAAGCTTTTTGACGTGATGACGTCTTATAAATCGATGAACGCCGGCTGCAAGCACGAATAATATAATTAAAAACGCAAGCAAAGTTTAAAAAAAGCGACTTCACCGCTTTATCTTCGGAACCTTGATCAGATTTAATGTATTAAACACGCATTATTGACGTTTACTCAAGAACTAGAAATCAGATCTTGATCAAATTTCAATGGGACCACATGAAAAGCACCAGCTTTCAAATAAAAAAGTAATCATCAAAATCGGCTCACAACGAAAGAAGTTATGAGGTAACTTTTGAAGTCGGTTAAAAACGAGAACATCATCAATGTCCACTCATTGACGATATTTCAGGAACTACTGATCAGATCTTGACCAAATTTAAATGGGACCAATTGGAAAACAACATCTTTCAAACTAAAAAAAAAATTCGACTTGAGTACCTCCTCCTTTTTTGTGAAGTCGGTAAAAGCATGACTCATTGTCACGTTCCGCCTGAGCCGAGCGTGCGAGCGAGAGCGTGGAACAAGCGATAGAGAGGCACGATCGGCCTAAGTGTTCGTCTTATGACGTTATCACGTAAAATTATCGTCCGTAAACCGACTTTACAGACAACCATTTTTTCATTTTTGTTACAGAAAAGTACCCTGAAATCAAGCAACTGTTCGGCTACGATCCGCTGTTCAAATGGGTGGTGACCGGCATGGTGGTGACGCAGCTGATCATGCTGCCGATTGTGCAGCATCTCAGCTGGCCCGTGTTGCTCCTGCTGGCGTACTGCTTCGGAGGCGTCATCAATCATTCTCTCATGCTAGGTAAGTCGCTCGATGATTAGAGTCATTGACTTTCATGAGTGCCTCTTTGGGGCCCATGTGAATAAACGAATATTAATTTGATTATTTGAAGCCGTGATGAGGTCGTCAATTCGATAGTTTTTTTATGTGAGTTACATTAAAACTTTTTTCTAGGTGAACCGATTTTGAAAATATTTTTTTTGTTTGATAGATGTTGCTTTCCAATTGGTCCCATTTAAATTTGATCAAGATCTGACTTGTAGTTTTTGAGTTATCCTCAATAATGCGAATTCTGTGGACTACATTGACGATATTCTCGTTTTTAACCGACTTCAAAATTTACCTCATATTTTTTTATTTGAAAACTGGTGCTTGCCATGTGGTCCCATTTAAATTTGGTCAAGATCTGATCACTAGTTTTTGAGTTATTGTCAATAATGCGGTGAAGTCGGTTTTTTTAAGCTTTGCTTGCGTTTAATTATTTTATGTGGGTTACATCAGAACTTTGTTCTAGGTGAACCGATTTTGATGTTTTTTTTATTTGAAAGCTTGTGCTTCTCATGTAGTCCCATTTATATTTAATAAAACCTGCCCATTAGTTTTTGAGTTATCTTCAATAGTGCGGTACGATTTGTTTCCATTATTTTAGCTAACATTTTGTTTACTTCCACTCAAGTGTGCACATTCCGATACGGGCTATAAAAATATCGATAAGTACGTGTGTTATCGATACACCGTAATGGGAGATAAGAATTGCGTGACTCAACAGGAAATTACCCTGTCTATCACGAAAATTTGTCTCAAAAGTAGAAAAAAAATGTATACACTCTCACTCACTACCCTGCACTGAGTTCGAATACTTTTATCGTGGGTACAGGAAACATTTATTTTCTACGTTTATCACCGTACTGCAAAGGAGTGGAACTCATTGCCCTAGTCTTTGTTCGCCGAACAGTATAATCTGGGAGTCTAATAGTCAATAGTGAATAGGTATCTTCTAGGCAAGCATGCTACACCTTCGGCCGCATCATCACTTTCCATCAGGAGAGATAGTGGTCAAATGCTTGCCAAACGAGCATAAAATACACACATTAAACACAATTTTTTTTCTAATTGGTCCCATTAAAATTTGATCAAGATCTGATCAGTAGTTCTTGAAATATCATCAATAATGCCTATTTAGTGACGAATAATGCGTACATTGACGATGTTTTCGTTTACCCGACTTCAAAAGTAACCTCATAACTTCTTTCGTTGTGAGCCGATTTTGATGATTCTTTTTTTATTTGAAAGCTGGTGCTTTTTATGTAGTCCCGTTGAAATTTGATCAAGATCTGATCTCTAGTTTTTGAGTTATAGTTAATAATGCTTGTTTAATCCATTGAATCTGATCAAGGTTCCGAAGATAAAGCGGTGAAGTCGGTTTTTTTAAGCTTTGCTTGCGTTTAATTATTTTCGTTGCGGCTTAAAAATAATTCTTAATACTTATTTATTATTGAAACACATACACCAACAGATTATGTTATTACTAGCTGACCCGCCCGGCGTTGCCCGGGTAAACAAAAGCTTACATATAAACGCTTTCACACTCACAGCCCCACTGTAAAAGTACTATAAGTTGTGTCGTGGGGCCGTAAACAATTAACACCACACACATAACATTCATGTCATACCCAGAACCAGAAACATAAACTGCCCGTGGGGAAAAAACTTTTGTTATTGTGTTCCCACCGAGATTCGAACCCGCTGCTTTAAAGACGAACGCGCACTCATCTACGCCAGTGGGTAGTTCAAAGTTCAAAGATTCCCCACCCTGCGTCGCCCGGTTAAAAAATCTACACATAAACACTTCCACATTCACAGCCCCACACTAAGTTCAGTGACTTGTAGCGTGGGGCCGTAAACATCCAAGATTCACAACATATTAAAAACCAGGAACACAAATTTCCCGTAGGGAGAAAACTTCTGTTACCACCGCGAATCGATCCCGCTGCTTTGAAGGCAAACGCGTACCCATTTACGCGAGTAGATAGTTCAAAAGATGACCCGCCCGGCGTCGCCCGGTTAAAAAATATACAAATATACACACTTCCACATTCACAGCCCCACACTAAGTTCAATGACTTGTATCGGGGGGCCGTAAACATCCAAGATTCACAAAGTATTCACAACATACTCAAAACCAGGAACACAAATTTCTCGTGGAGAGAAATTTTCTAGGTAAATTACCACCGGTAATCGAACCCGCTGCTTTGAAGGCGAACGCGCACCCATCTGCGCCAGCGAGCAATTCAAAGTTCAGGAACGACCCGCCCGGCGTCGGCCGGGTAGTAAATATTAAAGAACATACCCATAAACGCTTTCACATTTACAACCCCACACTAAGTTCAATGACTTGTATCAAGGGGCTGTAAACATCCAAGATTCACACAACATTCATAACATACTCAAAACCAGAAACACAAATTCCCGTGGGAAAACACCTGTGTTCCCACCGGGCATCAAACCCGGTGCTTTAAAGGCAAACCACCTAACTACGCTAGCGGGCAGTTCAAAGTTCAATAATAAGACTAAACAAAAAAAACAGTCGAATTTATATCCCCCTTCTTATGTTAGTCGGTTCAAAACATAGACGTATGCCGGATTACGCAGTAACTGTTCCATTCTGTGATCCACCGTTTTCACCCTCAAATAAACTTAACGATTTCTCCTAGACTATAGGTCCAAATTATATGCAGTAAAGAGCAAATTAAATCTACGTGAACTACGTAAGCCGATGAAATAGGTTTTTTTGATAAGGATTAATATTAAATACTTAAAAAAAGCCAACGAAATAGAAGCCGCTATTTTTTAATGAGCAGGAATTCGTAGTACGTTTCTGTACATTTCTGACCCGTCCCGTTCACGGGCGGGCTCCCGTGAAACTAATTTCACGATTTCTCATAGACTATTTATCTAAATCATATGCACTAAAAAGCAAAATGTATCTACATGAATTACGTAAGACGATGAAATAGTTTATTTTGATAAGGATTAATACTGAATGTCTCAAAAAGCCAACTAAACATAGGCCGCTTTTTTTTCAGATTTTTTACGAAGAAAAGTATTTTTTCTGAGCTATACATACATGTTAGATATATGCTGTCGCGGACTTTTTTGTAAAACTCATGAAGTCCTACATTTTTGCCATACATTGTATTCAACTATGTCTTACCGTTTAGTCAGCGTACGCCGATAAAGCGGAAAGTTAGCAAATTTTTCTCCGACTTGTCTTACGAATATTATTATTTCGAACTGATTACGAATATTATTATTTCGAACTGATAACTAACTTCTATCCCGACAAAACATAGCCTATGACACTCAGTGATAGTGTAGCTATCTATTGGTGAAAGAATTTTCAGAATCGGATCAGTAGTTTCAGAGATTACCTTTTACATACAAACAAACAAACAAACAAACAAACTTTACCTCTTTATAATATTAGTATAGATTACAAAAAAAATGCATATTGATATAGACCCTGTATCAAATAGGGTGTAGAAAATTGAACCGCAAGCAAAACTTAAAAAAACGACTTCATCGCTTTTATTTTGGTTTTGGCTTGATCGATTTCGATAAAATTTATATGGGACCACCTCTGAAATATAATCTACCAAACAAAAAAACATCATCAAAATCGATTCATAATTGCCGATATCGCGTAACATACATACAAAAAAAACTCCTTTTTTGAAGTCGGTTGAAAATGAATTATTTCCATAATATACGCGCTATTGTCGTGCATAATGTTTGAAGTACCAAATCTTTTGAAGTGGTTACGATAACGTAATGTTATAGTATTGTAATAACATTATTTATTACATTTTCAAGTGTTTTCGAGTCCGATAACGTCTATTGAAAACCTCTTAAAGTTTATATCGTTTTTATAGGGAAATAATGTAACACTGCCCTTTGGCTTAGTCGGGTGAGCGTTCGCCTTCGGTATCGGGTTCGATTCCACAAACATTTGAACACAAGTTTTCTCCCCAAGGATAATTTGTGTTTCCGGTTCTGGTTGTGATTGTGTGTGTGATGTGAATGTTTCCCGCACCCACGACACAAGTCTTCGGACTTAGTGTTGGGCTGTGAGTTTGAAAGCGTTTATCTAATATATTTAAACGAGCAATTCTTGTATATATATATGTGTGTAATCTGGATCTCGGAAACGGCTCCAACGATTTTCATTCAAGTTACAGATTAGGGGTTTTTCGGTCCAAGGAATCGATTTATTAACGTTCCAGGTCCGAGAAATGCTCGGTTCCCAAACTGCATTTGAAAAACCGGGCTTAAGAAACTATCAGCGCCATCTATTACGCCATGACCGATGTAAAAAACTGTTTCTACTCGACACTAGATGGAGCTTTCTGAGGCTACAAATTCAAACACATTCTACCAAAAACAAAAAACCGAGCAAAGCTCGGTCATCCGGATATTGTTTATTTATGGAAAATGTATGTAATTACTATAGAACAATCATTCAATTATTTATTTGAACCATATATCGTTGGAAAAAGCTTTACAAGAGTAGGCAGCCGTTTTTTTTTATTCTGTTGAAAATTACAATTTGGTACGACACGGTGTCGTCGACACCAGTTTTTAGACCTATTTTGTCCCGGGGGTCTATCTCAAAAATGGTTACACATTTTAAACTGAAACTTATATATTCAATTGGATTCCTTTTTAACCGACTTCACAAAAAGGAAGAGGTTCTCAATTTGAAGGTTTTTGCAGCGCACGCCAGAATAGTCGCAGATGGCAGAAATTATTTCCTACTTACTTGACACTTATCGTTAAATTTTGGACAATTCCCAAAATTTCTTTATAAATTATAGTTTATGTGTTATTCTGATGTATAAGGTATATTATTGTAAAGTTTCGTTAAAATTCATTCAGTAGTTTTGGCGTGAAAGAGTAACAAACATCCACACATACAAACTTTCGCGTTTATAATATTAGTAAGGATGTAAAGATGTAAAAGTTTCAATTTTTATTATCTAAATATATATAACTCAAAGGTGACTGACTGACTGACATAGTGATCTATCAACGCACAGCCCAAACCACTGGACGGATCGGGCTGAAATTTGGCATACAGGTAGATTTTATGACGTAGGCATCCGCTAAGAAAGGATTTTGATTAATTCTACCCCCAAGGGGATAAAATAGGGTATCTATACCTAATTAATAATAATACTTCTTAACGCGAGCGAAGCCGCGGGCAAAAGCTAGTCGTTCATATATTCTTTGCTTGCGTTTAAGTTATTAGTACCCGGATGACCGAGCTTTGCTCGGCTGAAAACGAGAACTAGATCGATTTATCGCCCCCGAAACCCCCTGCATACTAAATTTCATGAAAATCGTTGGAGCCGTTTCCGAGGAGATCCTTATTACACACATATATCTTCTTATATATAAAATTCTCGTGTCACAATGTTAGTTTAAGTTAGTTACCTTACTCCTCCGAAACGGCTATACTGATTTTTACCAAATTTTATATGCATATTCAGTAGGTCTGAGAATCGGCTACTATCTATTTTTCATACCCCTAATAGTCTGGTCAAATTAGACCAAAAAATAAGAATAAAGTTACCTTCAGCAAAACGGTAAGTTTTATCATAAAAATATCTCAGACAAAAATTGTAGATCATAAAATTATCTACAAAAAATTAATTAATACTTTTTTTTCTACGAGCCACCGTTTTTGAGATATAACGATTTAAAGGTATTAGATATTGACAATTTTAGTTCTGCCTAGCATGGCTGCTATAGTAACAAAATCAAATACAAACTATGTTACAATCCGCAAGGCCGTTTGTAATGTCGTACAAGTAGTCGACGCCCATTGTCAGTTATATACTAATGGTAAATATACATAACTGCTAAATATGCATAATGTACTTGCTTGTTAAGGGGCAGGTATACGTCAATGCGAGCACCTTTTTAATTACAAGCTTTTATTTAACTTGCAATGTATGTATGTATGTATTATGTATGTTTGTTCGGATGGAATCTTGCAACTCAATTTTGAAGCAGATATCTTCAACCGATTGAGCTGAAATTTTGTATTCACGTTTAGTTTGGATGACAATGCATGGTTAGCTGTGACGTCATTCTAAATCCAACATGGCGGAGCACACAAAATGGCGGACAAGTAATTTTTAATGCGCTCCTACAATATGGGACGACCCAGTTGGCGCAGTGGAAAGGTCTCCGCCCTCTGCGCCGTGGGTTCTGGGATCGATTCCCGGCAGGAGCACAAATTCCTTCCCAACTGATATTTGTGCTTCTGGTTCTGGGTGTATTTTTGTGTGTGATGTGAATGTTTCTGGCACCCACGATACAAGTCTTTGAACTTAATGTGGGGCTGTGAGTGTGAATGCGTTTGTTTGTTGTTTGTTTTGGGTGTCAAATGAAAGGGCTTGCTGAGAATAACTCGAAAAATAAAGTGACGTCACATAAATCCAATATGGCGGACTTCTAAAAGCTTGTCTTTAAAAAGTTTTTAACAAGTAACTTATTTAAACACAGCCAATTATCCCCCTTACACGTTTGCACATAAAGGTGTATATCGCGTAAATTACATCGTGGCGGCATAGTAGAAATACACATGTTGGTTTGTATACAGGTACCTTTAAAAGTCGGAGATAGTGACAACCCTGCGTATTCGGCTAGAGTAGGCATTTGAATCTCCTACGCTACGGGATATATATTTCCACTATGTTGGCGGCTACGCAAGGGCACGCGTGACAATCTTTGATTTTTGACCGACTTCCCAAAAAAGGAGAAGGTACTCAAGTCGACTGTATTTTTTTTACCTCATATCTTCTCTCCACGTAAGCCGATTTCGAAATTTTTTTTAGTTTGAAAGATGTTGCTTTGTTATTGGTCCCATTTAAATTTAATTTAGATCTGATCAGTAGTTCTTGAAATATCGTCAATAATGCCTATTTTATGGACTACTTTGACGATGTTCTCGTTTACCCGACCTTAAAAGTTACCTCATAACTTCTTTCTTTGTGAGCCGATTTTGATGATTTTTTTTTTATTTGAAAGCTGGTGCGCTGAAGTTGGTTTTTTAAGCTTTGCTTGCGTTTAATTAATTATGGTTTTATTCAAATATCGTGAAAACTTGCTTCAAAAAAAAATCAGTTACTGTATTTTTTTTATTATGTGATACCTCATAACTTCGTTTCACATGAACCGACTTTGAATCTTTTTGTTTGAAAGATTTTTTCCATTTAAATTTGATCAAGATCTGATCAGTAGTTCTTGAAATATCGTCAATAATGCGTGTTTAGAACATCTAATCTGATCAAAGTTCCGAAGATGAAGCGGTGAAGTCGGTTTTTTTTAAGTTATGCTTGCGTTTAATTATATTCCTTTATATTTATGAACGTTATGAATGTTCAAAAAAGAAGGCATAATTTATATTATCAGTCATATTACGATGACTATTTTTATTTATCTGGTTTTAAAACACGCGTTTTAGATGAAATTCTGGTATCGAGAGAGGTACAAGAAGTAAACATTTTGTATATCTAATATCTTTAAACGAGCAATTCTTGTATATATCTATATATATGTGTAATCAGGATCTCGGAAACGGCTCCAACGATTTTCATGAAAGTTACAGATTAGGGGTTTTTCGGTCCAAGGAATCGATTTATTAACGTTCCAGGTCCGAGAAATGCTCGGTTCCCAAACTGCATTTGAAAAACCGGGCTTAAGAAACTATCAGCGCCATCTATTACGCCATGACCGATGTAAAAAACTGTTTCTACTCGACACTAGATGGAGCTTTCTGGAGCTACAAATTCAAACACATTCTACCAAAAACGAAAAACCGTGCAAAGCTCGGTCATCCGGATATTCTAAAAGTAACAGGAGAAAGACATCTATTTCACATTTTTCTTCTCGTTTCAGCGATCCACGAGATCTCGCACAACCTCGCGTTCGGCCACAACCGTCCGATGCACAACCGGTTGTTTGGTTTCTTCGCGAACCTCCCTATAGGTGTGCCTGTCTCTATCAGCTTTAAGAAGTATCACTTAGAACATCACAGGGTAAGTATCATGATGTTTTTTGCCGTCGTTATATGGCATATACTGTACTATTCACTCTTGACTTGAAGACTCCCTGATTATACCGTTCGGGGAATAAAGACGAGGGCAATGAGTTCCACGTTCAGTTAATTCACTGAACATAATAATAATGTAATAAATATTAATAATATTTTAATGTTAAAACTATCGTGAGTATTACACATTGTTTTAATGTTATATTCGGCTTAAAACACGAAAATTTCGACTTACTTTGCAGTCGACTAGTTTCGGACAAATTAGTTGTCCTTTATCAGGATGAGTCAGACGCGCGATACGCAGAGGCGTGCGGCTCGGGCCTCGGCGCGTGACTCACTTGACACACTTGACTACAAAGTAAGTCGAAATTTTCGTGTTTTAAGCCGAATATAACATTGAAACAATAATAATATCTTTATTGACATAGTTTAGAATACTTCATTAAAAACACTTATACATAAATTTTGATATTAAGCTAAAATAATTAGTTAAATTACGGAACATAATATAAGTAAACGCTTATGGGTACTTTAATATTACAAAAAGCTTTGGAAAACGAATGGAACCAAGATATAGTGTTAGGCTTTTGCCACATGTGCTAGTTTAAAACTGTGCTACAGGTGTCAAATCCCACCTCTCGGGAGAGAAAGAATATTCCATATTAAATTTAAATACAAGAAGCCCATACATTTGAGTTTTGAGAGGTGGTAGAGCATTTTGTGAGTTGCTCGCCTGGCTTGCTACCAAAGTAGCTTACCACCATCAAGTTGAAAGTCTGCCGCCAAGCCAAATACGGTGTTCCGGCAGTTATCCTTGAGAGCTTGCGTATTCCAGTTCTAGTATGTTTACCAGCTTCGATCACATCGTCACTTACCATCAGGTGAGATAGTGGTCAAATACTAGCCTGTCACAAATAAAAAAAAAAAAAAAAGTTCATAATTTGAGGTTATATTTTAGGTAAGTAGTCATGACAATAGTGTCTCTTTCCTTCCAGTACCAAGGCGACGAAGTTATAGACACAGACCTGCCAACTCTACTAGAGGCCAAGTTATTCTGTACGACCAGTGGGAAACTCCTCTGGTTGGTGTTACAACCTCTGTTCTACGCGTTTAGACCTCTGGTGGTCAGACCGAAGCCGCCGACACCGCTGGAATTCATCAACTTGGTGATACAGTTGTTCTTTGACGCTGTGGTTGTTAAGTTGTTTGGTAAGTCGTTTTTCATGTTGTTTGATAGGCCAAACAATTTTGTGCAGTTGTTGTTGGCTGTTTTTGAAGGTGATCTTTGATATTCTTTAGTGTGTTGTATGGTTAGTAATATAGTATCGGATGACCGGTTTTTTTTTTGGTAAAAAAATGATAATATTTAAAAAAAAAAACATCTGTATTCGAACCGGGGTCTTCTGGTTTCGGGACCGCCTGATTTCCCATCTGAGCTATTATAACTTTGTAGATAGAGGCGAAATTTACCTTCATATTCTAATGATATTGTAGCAGTTTTTTATTTCCTGAAAACACGGATAAAACGACGTATTCTAGAAATGAGACCTAGCTAGATCGATTTATCTCCCCCGAAACCCCCTGCATACTAAATTTCATGAAAATCGTTGGAGCCGTTTCCGAGATTCAGATTATATATATACATATATACAAGAATTGCTCGTTTAAAGGTATAAGATAGATAGATGATGTTTCATATGCAGTTGTGAAGGATATGGATTTAAAGACACTTATCTCGGTAAATAAGTGGCGGAATTCGATAAAACTTTTACCAATTAATAGCTCGGATCCTGACTTTAAAATGACATAAAAATATCTCAGTTTTCTAAAAACAACTTAGTAAATCCAATTGATTTTGATTATATAGCATTAGCCATGCTAGGCAGAACTATAGTGATAAATTTAGAAACGAAAAATTCCTCCTAAAAAATTATCCTGCGGCCATAGGGTGTCATGCCCTATTGCTCTAACCGCTGAGCTTCTCAATAATAAGGAAAGGATAATTTCGTCAGGCAGGGCTTGAGTAGCTCAGCGGTTAGAGCAATAAGGCATGACACCCTATGGCCGCGGGTTCAATCCCCGCCTCAAACGATAATTTTTCCTTTCTCAATTTAGTAAATTCAAGTCACAATCACCATTAGCTATTTTCTACCATTAAGCTCTACGTACCTAAGGTATGCTTTATTAAACACTAGCCGTGCCCCGCGGCTTCGCCCACTATTATCAAGTTAAAAAGTAGCCTATGTGTTAATCCTAGGTATAATCTATGTAAATTCCAAATTTCATCCAAATCCGTTCAGCCGTTAAAGCGTGAAGAGGGAACAAACATACTTACACACTTACACACAAACTTTCGGATTTATAATATTAGTAGGATTAGGATTAGGATTTTTATCTTCAACAAGATAAAAATGTTTAATAAATTGCCTACTGACATTTCAAACTTACCACTGCCACAATTTGAAAGAATAATTAAATAATTTTTTTAAAACAATTCTTTCTACAGCCTTAATGAATTTATGGACATGCACTTAAGCAATAATTCTTTTGATAATGACTAAATTACCTCAAATATATTTTGACTGTTAATCAATTACTATCTTATTAATCATTTTATTCTTGACATACCTAATGCTTATAATTATATATTTTTATTTTATTACCGGATGTCTGACACATTCTTTATCATAGTATCAATTGTTATTAACGAATTATTAAATTGTAATGTGACATGCCTAGAATAACGATCACTGTTATTATTAAGGTGAATAAAGAATCTGAATCTGAATTTAACCAATGTTCAAAATCAAAATCGTTTATTCACATGGACCCCAAAGAGGCAGTCATGAAAGTTAATGAACCTATTGCCAGATTCGCAAAATTACAGCCATCTCGAGAAGAACCTGGCAAGAAACTCGGCGGCGGATTTTTTTCACATTCATTTTTTTAAAAAACATTCTTAGTCACTAATACATAATTTTCTTAACCTAGGTGTTATTATGGTAGTCGCTAGAAAGAGCCTGTGCAGTTTGCCTCCATGCATCCTTGTCATTAATATAGTCTGTGGTTTTATAGTAAGCTTTCTTAATTAATGCCCGTTTTATTACAGATTTGAACTTTCCCAGTGGTAATTCAGTTACGATTTTAGGAATTCTATTGTAAAATCTAACCCCATTTGCCATAAAAGATTTATTCGTTTTGCTTAATTGTTCGACGCGCTTAGGCCTCTATAGTAGTCGACCGAAGCCTCCAGCACTTCTGAAATTCAACAACTTAGTGATACAGTTGTACTTAAACGCTGGTTGTTAAGTTGTTTGGTAAGTCAATTGTCTTGTTGTTCGAGGCCAAACATTTTTGTGGGAGTTTTGCCGCGAAAGTGAAAAAATGGCGTAGTTGATTTTGTATAATTTTCCAAAACATGAAATTCTTCGAGTGTTAATGTGTAATAATGGTGGATTATTAAGTGTTAATACTTAGTAAACGTGCATAACTGTAGGCAAATCATACAAAGTTGAAAAGCGTGATTTTTGCGTTCCCTCCAAATTTCTTCCACTTTTCTAGGGCATGACTTGACTATGACTGGACCTGACTCTTTTACTAGACTTTGACTGTGACTTGTGACTAGGTCTTTTGACTTGAAATACACTTGAAATATATTATTACTTGACTCTAGCTAAATGCACAAGATTGCGAAGCCAATATAAAAAAAAACCTTTTTGTGCAGTTGTGGTTGTCTAATTTTTCTCAATGCTATATCTCGGTAACCATGATGGAATTGAATAAAACTTTTTCTACCAACAATTACCTTTTCTACCAACTTTCTGGTTTTAGGTCTGATTGTGTGCGATGTGATTGTGTCCGGCACCCACACAAGTCATCGAACTTGGTGTGGGGCTGTGAGTGTAAAAGTGATTGTTTATGTGATGTAAATATTTCCAGAACCCACGAAACAAGTATTTAAATTTGAAATTTAGTGTGGGGCTGTGAGTGTGAATGCGTTAGTTGTTGTTTTTTTTTAATGTGCGTTACTTTTGTTTCAGGCTGGAAGGTTCTGGGCTACCTAATCTACGGGTCTCTTATGGCTATGGGAGTGCATCCCGTTGCAGGTAATTATTTACTTTATTTTTTACCGACTTCCCAAAAAAGGAGGAGGTACTCAAGTCGACTGTTTTTTTTTTTATGTGTATTACCTCATAACTTCTCTCCACGTAAGCCGATTTTGAAAATTTTTTTTTAGGTTGAAAGATTTTGCTTATTTTTGGTCCCATTTTAATTTGATCAAGATCTGATCAGTAGTTCTTGAAATATCGTCAATAATGCGTATTCTGAGGACTACATTGACGATGTTCTCGTTTACCCGACTTCATAAGTTACTTCATAACTTCTTTCGTTGTAAACCGATTTTGATGATTATTTTTTTATTTGAAAGCTGGTGCTTTTCATGTAGTCCCATTAAAATTTGATCAAGATCTGATCTCTAGTTTCTGAGTTATCGTCAGTCATGAGTGTTTAATACATTGAATCTCTGATCAAGGTTCCGAAGATAAAGCGGTGAAGTCGGTTTTTTTAAGCTTTGCTTGCGTTTAATTATGCTAAGCTTTGCTTGCATTTCAATTATTTCTTTCACTTTCGCGGCAAAACTCCAGTGTTTTAATTGTTTTAATCTTTAATTTTTTTATTTCCAGGGCACTTTATATCCGAGCACTATATGTTCAAGAAAGGTTTCGAGACATATTCCTACTACGGCCCCCTCAACTGGATAACGTTCAACGTGGGCTACCATAACGAGCATCACGACTTCCCCGCCGTGCCGGGGAGAAGGCTACCCGAGGTAACGTAATAAACTACCCCAGCTACCATAATAAATAACGTTCAACGTGGGCTACCATAACGAGCATCACGACTTCCCCGCCGTGCCGGGGAGAAGGCTACCCGAGGTAACGTAATAAACTACCCCAGCTACCATAATAAATAACGTTCAACGTGGGCTACCATAACGAGCATCACGATTTCCCCGCCGTGCCGGGGAGAAGGCTACCCGAGGTAACGTAATAAACTACCCCAGCTACCGTAATAAATAACGTTCAACGTGGGCTACCATAACGATCATCACGACTTCCCCGCCGTGCCGGGGAGAAGGCTACCCGAGGTAACGTAATAAACTACCCCAGCTACCGTAATAAATAACGTTCAACGTGGGCTACCATAACGATCATCACGACTTCCCCGCCGTGCCGGGGAGAAGGCTACCCGAGGTAACGTAATAAACTACCCCAGCTACCGTAATAAATAACCCAAGGTTACGTAATCTAGTTGTTCGCGCCGTACTGAGACCTCGCGCCTACATTTTGCCCCGTAGAGAAAAACTTTTGAGGTTAATTGCTTATAACTTTTTTTCTATATAGTAATTGTTTGATTTCTGTATTTGTTGTTCAAGTACAGGATATAACGGATATTACATGTAGGTTTCAGCGTTCAGTGTGAAGCCGTTTTTGAGATAGACCCCGGGACAGAATAGGTCTAAAAACAGTGATCTTGGTGACCTACCAAATCGTTATTATCAACATAGTTTTTTTTAATTGGTTTCGTACTCTTTCAACAATACAAGGGTAGATAAAAAAAATTACGGGTACCCCCTTAAAATTTTCATTTCTATCTTTGTAATTGCCATATTTTTCTGGGATTTGGGCCATAGGTTTACATATTTTCTGAGAAATTGAAGTTGTTCGGATGTATGGTTTAGACGCTAGATGTCTCTGACAGACGGACGGACAAAGTGCCTAACCATCTAAGTCAACTTGAGAGCTCGCTTCGCCCGATCCGAGGATCGTGTCCGATGTGACTTAATTATCTACCCGAGGTAAAGACAATAATCAATTTTGAATTTTTAATAAGTAATAAAAATTAACGCTTTCGCACTCACAACCCCACACTTAGTTCGATGACTTGTATCGTGGGTGCCTGAAACATTCACATCGCACACAATCACACCCAGAACCTGGAACAGAAATTTTCCTTGGGGAGAAAACTCGTGTTCCCGCCGGGAATCGAACCCGATACCCCTCTAATATCTCTAATATTATATAATATTTGTACAATAATAATATACATTTTGTAATATTATTTATGTTTGAACTGCCTGTTGACTTAGTTGAGTAAGGGTTCGCCTTTTAAGCAGGAGTATCGGATTCGATTCCCGATAGGAACACAAGTTCTCTCCTCAAGGAAAATTGGTGTTTCTGGTTCTGGCTGTGATTGTGTATGCGAAAGTTTCCAGCACCCACGTCACAAGTCATCGTACTTAGTGTGGAGCTGTGAGTGTGAAAGCGTTTATTGTATATGCTTAATTGTTTGTAGGTACGCCGTATTGCCCCAGAGTTCTACGAAGATCTTCCTCAACACCACAGCTGGTCTTCTGTTCTCTATGATTTCGTTATGGACCCTGAAATAGGACCTTACGCGAGGATGAAACGCAAGCATCACGGACTTAAAAGCTAAACCTAATTATAATATATATAAAAAATATATACATATATACCGTCATTGGTAAGTAGTGCACAATCCTGCAATGGGTGGTTTAGAATCGACTACTGAGCAGACTTATTCTTTATTACTTGTAAAAATCTTTTTTAAAGACAAGCTTTTAGAAGACCGCCATATTGGATTCCAAGTGACGTCACTTAATTTTTCGTGTTATTCTCAGCAAGCTCTTTCATTTGACACCCATATTGTAGAAGTGCATTGAAAATTACTTGTCCGCCATTTTGTGTGTTCCGCCATGTTGGACTTAGAATGATTTCACACAGCTAACCATGCATTGTCATCCAAACGAAACGTGAATACAAAATTTCAGCTCAATCGGTTGAAGATATCTGCTTCAAAATTGAGTTGCATGATTCCACCCGAACAAACATACATATAGTGCAAACTAAACAAAAGCTTTTAAAAAAAATAATTGAAAACAATTTTTTTTCAACTCATTTTTTTTTAATTTCCTTACTTACTGGTAAGTAAATTGTGGCGCGGACATTTTTATATAGCTCGGTTATTGTTTCTAAACCACCCCTGCAGGATTGTGCACTACTTACCAATGACGGTATATATATATACACACATTTTATATGATATGAAGCCATCGACCTACAAACAATGGATCTCGGGTTTAACACAAACTTCACGAAATCAATACCCATTAACCTATTCACGTCGTCCAAAGTCGGTTTACGGACGATAATTTTACGTGATAACGTCATAAGACGAACGCTTGTCCAATCGTGCCTCTCTATCGCTTGTTCCGCGCTCTCGCTCGCACGCTCGGCTCAGGCGGAACGTGACACTTTCGTGCGTGCAGCCGGTGTTCATCGATTTATAAGACGTTATCACGTCAAAAACGATTTGACAAAAATTTCGTAATTTTAAAAATGTCTATGTTCATTTTAATACCATTTTTATGAAGAGAATAAATCCGATTTTCAAAACTCGTATTTTTGACATCGGTTAAAATAAGACATATTTGTATAATTTTCACCTCGCTTATTATTTTAGTATTTATTAAATAACATACGTTTTTATTTTAGATATTTTTCAATATCTTGTTCGAATCATCATAATTTTATTATTATTACATTAATGTATAATGTCTGCATTTAAATGTATAACCACCTCATTTTTGTTAAGTCGTTGTTTTACTATTTCTTAGTTTGAATTGTTGTTTTATTATTCAATTATTTAATTGATTTGTATGTAAAATATTGTTTTTTTTAGCCTTTTTTAGTCATGAATATGTTTTATTTAGTAAAAAAAAATGGTTTAGTTATTATTTCCATTCGACTAGCACAACTATAAAAAACCGGTTGAGTGCGTGTCGGACTCGCGCACTAAGGGTTCCGTACTATTATCTATAAAAACGGCAAAAAAATCATGTCTGTTGTATCCCTTATATATTTGTTTTATTTTAATTTAATTATATATTTTTAAAGTGAATATATAACTAAATATTCTGTGGATATTTCAAGCGTCTAACTTACCTATCTCTGTTGCAAACGGTTTCAATACGAAATTGACAAAACTTCTAAGAAATAAGGTTCATTTTTGCCTAATTTAAAAAGAAACCGCGTGTAACAAAGATTTGCTAAAGGGGCTGTTGCCGTTATCATGTTTTTTAGTATTTGTTGTTATAGCGGCAACATAAATACATCATCTGTGAAAATTTCAACTGTCTAACTATCACGGTTCATGAGATACAGCCTGGTGACAGACGGACAGACGGTCGGAGAGCGGAGTCTTAGTAATAGGGTCCTGTTTTACCCTTTGGGTATGGAACCCTAAAAAAACAGGATGTGTCCTAAAGACACGAGTGAAAGTTTTGTGTTACAGGGAAACATTTTAACTGTCCATCACAGTGTTTACCCCCACCTCTTTTCGTCACACAAAGAATTTCAAACCCCTCGCTTAGGAAGTTTCACTTCAATAAAACATTTTAGTATTAATTACTAGTCTTACTTATAAACCCCTCTTAATTTTTAATCAATTGCTTAGCTACAGTTTAACAAAAATTTCACTCATAAACGCGATTTAGCGTTAAGTAATGCTTAAATAGTTGTCAAAATTAAACACCGCCATTGCCTTGTTTAAAACTTACTAGGAGGCAAGATGGTGGGTCTTACATCTTTAAATAATGAATGTGTCAAAACTTTTTACGTAAGGCGCAAAATTGTTTACTTCGACAACCGTTGAATGTCACCTGTCTTTGATTTTCATTTCAATAGATTAATAAAACCATATTTTTGACAGGTGTATTCGTATAATTTCACTTTTAGTCGACTATTTTGGTTATAATCTGTGGCGATCGTGTAAATTTCGATTATTTTCGATTCTCTGTACGTTTCTCAGCTAAGCGGCGCCTAACTAATGTTTATGAGTGAAGAAAAGTTAATCATTGATTATGGGCTTAAGAGATGCTTAACTAAGAGGTGGCTAAGCATTGCTTAGCGACATTTTTATAAGTAAGACTGTTATTGCTTACTTTTAGTATAAAATATTTTGTAATTGTTTTTTGGCCTCATGATATCACATTTTTATGGTCTGAACTAAAAATAATTATTTTAATGTTGTAACAAATGTATTTTAATTATATTTTTTTATTATTTTAGGTGATCAAGTGATAATAGATATTATTGATTGATAATTTGAAACGTGTAAAGAATTTTATTTTATTTGTAGCTTGTTTATTAAGTTTTTATTTTTATCTGGGGATTCGGGCAGGAGTCATAAGATATTTAGGTAAACATGTAAAAGGAAAATGGCTTGTCCAAGATTTACCAGACGTAGCTTAAAATCAGCTACCTCATAGAAAAAACTGCATGAAAATTGGTCGAACCGTTTAGGACCTACGATAATATAGACAGACAGACGGACGGACAAAAGCTTCATCACCTCTCTGAATCGGGGGCTCAAAATGTTTAAAAAAAAAGTTCGTTATTGAGGCATTTTCTCGTGCTCGCCTCGATAGCGACACTGTAGGTCTATTCTGGTCGTCAAACTACGATTGTTCGAATTGATGCGACGTCGATACGACAGTCGATTGGTTGACATTACAGTTGATTCGATGGTTCATAAGAAAAGAAAATCGTTAGTTTTCGACGTCGATGTAAATATAATATATGCCCGGAATAGACAATAATTATCCTGTTTATATACAGTCGTTGTGAAATCTCAGTCAGAGATCCTTCAGAACCGGTCAGTCATGGCCTGGCATGTTTACCCCTCGACCACATCATCACCATCAGATGAAACAGTGGTTAAACGCTAGACTAAAAGAAATAAAAAAAAACAAATATCTTGGTCAATAAAGCTACATTCCGAATAGCATTCTTGTCGTTTGGGTTTTGCAGTTTTGATACATGTTGAGTAATTTAGTAAATAAACAATTATAATGGAACAAATTTGTATTTTTTATGAACGTTATTGAATTATAAATGTATTTGGAGTAAGTTTATACCGAAAGAAGCCTTTTTGAATATACAATTTTCCTAATAATCTGTATAATATTGAAATGTTATTCCTTTATATATGCTTAAAATTACATCAAATGTCACTTTGACAGCTGTCACATTTGACATCTATCGCGGTTTTTTATGTTCAATTTGACCGACGATATCGAAATAACTCATTCGTGACATCACGCGGCGTTATATTGTTTATTTTTCTATTTTGTTACGTGCTTTGTCTTTGGTTTATGTAAATAATGTAACGTCGCGTGTTGTCTCGAATAAATGTATTTTCTTTCTTTCTTTCAAATAATAAAATCGTACCAAATGTCACGTTATTCTACTTCGACTGTCATTGTGACACCTGTCAAATCCCACATATAGTTAGGTATCTCAGTGTTTTGGTTTCTTGTTGTCCAACTGCGTTGTCCAACTGGTTGGACCACGGGCGAGTTTTATATTGCACATGGTAAAACTGATTGAATTAGTTTCATCAGGCTATTGACATTAAAACCGCCGACACTGACGTCACGTATAAGTCTACTTAGTGTGGTCTTTGATTTAAGGAAATTTCCAAGCATTTTTATTACTTTTATACCTTATTTAAAATCCATTAAAAAAGAAAAATATTTTATAGAACCAATGTTTAAAAAGCAAGAAAAATCCTCAATCTAAGGCGCGCATTAGAAATATACAACCTGTAACAAAAAGGTGTAGTAATACTTGGCGGTGTGTATGTGTATCGTGCCAGGAATCGTCTGCCAGCGAACTAAATTTTTTTCCATAAAAAAAATTAAATCTCAATGTATTTTTCAAATACCGATACCGAATTTGACAACCCTACGGTTACATCTGTGGCGCGTGACCTTGACCTTTGATATGGTGTCCACTGTCCGACGTCTAGCTCCAAAGACGGAGGTGTAGAACGGTAGCTGATGAAATAGGGTTGCAAATGACATAATTTTTTAGAAACTTTAATTCATCATACCTCAATATTAATGGTGCTGCCGCGAATGCAGAAGTTCCTGTTAGACTCCATACATGTAGCTAGATGTATGACTTGAGTATTACTACACCTTTCTGTTACACATTGTATAAATATACTCGCTTAAAAATTCGTATGTATGTTGTATTGTTGATAATGTACCAAGCAAGGTAGCCGCAGGTATAGTTGTATGGATTGTACAAACGTGTATGTAAAATGTATATTTCTACTCATGTATTTGTGTAAGATGTTTTTAATAAAATGTATATTGGATGTGCTGGTTTTTATTTTAAAACTAGTTGAGCCCCGCGGATTCGCCCGCTGATGATTATGATTAAATTAGGCTATGTCCTAATCCAAAGTTTAAGTTACTTACATTCCAAATTTCATTAAAATCTGTTTAGTAGTTACGGAGACACATGATAACAAACATTAGCACACACAACCTTTCGCATTTATAATATTAGTAGGATAGGATAAGCTACCTTTCCAAGATGTGATATATTTGCTACATCTTGGCCGTATCGTCACTTTCCATCAGGTGAGATAGTAGTCAAATGCAAGCCTATCGAGCATGAAAATAAAATCTTAGAAAGTAATGCCTCTAGTATAAAAAAGGGTTGAGAATTATGTTTATTAAGGATTTAAAGATTTCTCTCCCGGTTGTTTACTCGCATTGTCACGAGACTAATTCCATAGCAGTCGGTGCTCCTTCATCATGTGTACTTACGAATCTTTCAAAATCAAAATCGTTTATTCACATGGGCCCCAAAGAGGCACTCATGAAAGTTAATGATTCTACTGCTAGATTCGCAAAATTACAGCCATCTCGAGAAGAACCTGGCGAGAAACTCGGCGGCGCAGTTTTTTTCATTTATTTTTTTTAATCGTTTCTTAACGCTAATACATAATTATATTAACCTAGGTATATCTATATTATGGTAGTCGCTAGAAAGCGCTTGTGCAGTTTGCCTCCATGCATCCTTGTCATTAATGTAGTCGATCGTTTTATAATAAGCTTTTTGAGATTTGAACTTTCCCAGTGGTAATTCAGTTACAATTTTAGGAATTCTATTGTAAAATCTAACCGCATTTGCCATAAAAGATTTATTCGTTTTGCTTAATCTAAATGCGCGCACTGTATGCTTATATCTAGTATTAAGATTGTGTGCGTCGCTTCTTCATTTATATTTACCAATATTTTTGCGTACATGCATAATATTTTCAAAGATATAAAGCGAAGGCATGGTAAGTATGCCTGTTTTATTAGTAGTCTGTTAGTATGCCTATTGCACAAACCGCTATCTTTTGTAGAACAAAAATAATTTCAACATTTCGATCATAGATTTTGGTTTTATAATTTAAACGCTAGCATTCCATCTGGGAGTCAAGTGAATAGGTATCATCTAGGCAAGCATGCTACATCCTCGGTAGCATCATCACTTTCTGTCTGAGATAGTGGTGTAATGCTTGTCTATCTAGAAATAAAAATGAACCTTCATAAAACTGACTTCACCGCTTTGTCTCCAGAACCTGGATCAGATTTACAGATTTTTTAATATGGGACCAACTTGATGCCAGGTAAAGTACACTACTACATTAAGTCGTCGAGTAACATACATAAAATAATATTGAGACGAACTGATAACTTCCTTTTTTTGAGTCAGTTAGAAACAGTTTTCTATACCTACCTGCTGCAGCGCAGCAGGTAGGTATAGAATTTAATATGGGAATTTAATATGGGAGTCTTTCAAGTCAAAAGTGAGGTATCTTCTAAGCATGCTACATCTTCAGCCGCATCATCACTTTCCATCAGTGTGAATAGTGGTCAAATGCCAATCAATCATAAAAAAGTATTACCAACCTTGATTTTTAGCGGACTGTAATTTGTGGTCCACGAAATATTTTTATTACATTCCGTGCGTTGCGTCCCGGCCCGCGAGCATCTTTTGCTTTTATTAAACGCTTTCACACTCACAGCCCTACACTATGACTTGTGTCGTGGGTACCGGAAATTCACATCACACCCGCTATCACAACCAGAACCAGAAACACAAATTTTCCTTGGGGAGGAAACTTGGGTTACCGCCGGGAATCGAACCCGTAAGATGCTTAGAAGGCGAACGCTCAATCAACTAAGCCAACGGGCAGTTAAAAACTTTTTTTTGCAACATCTTTCTTTTTATTTATCTGTTTTAAAAATCGGGATATTTATAGATAAGGGATTTTTATATATAAATAACACATTAACTTATAAATATTAGTAATATTAGTATGCATCCCTCCTTGTTTACTATGATTATATCTTTTACTCTATACATAATATCATCATTTTTAAATATCACACACACAGAGGATCGCCGGCTGTTTGCTTGTCGGCCCGTCCTTGGTCCACGGAAGGTTTTTTATGCTAGATAGACAAGCATTTGACCGCTATCTCACCTGATGGAACGTGACGATTCGGCCGAAGATGGAACACTCTTTTGTTTATATAGCATATTAGCCATGCTAGGCAGAACTGTATTGTTACATTAAGAAAGGAAAAAATATCGCTTGAGGCGAAGTTTGAACTCGCAGCCATAATAGTAATAATTTCGTAGCTTCAAGCAGGGCTTGAGTTGCTCAGCGGTTAGAGCAATAGGGCATGACACCCTATGGAACATGCTTGCCTAGAAAGTACCTATTCACCTATTCACTCTAGACTTGAAGACACCCAGATTGTACCGTTGAAGGTAGATATCCCTCCTTACCTGGGGAGTGTTAACGCCCAAAAGACGTTGCTCTATCCGCTTGGGAATCAAGCTACCCTCATGCGAAATTCTATGAATATACTAGGATAAGTAAAATACAGATAATCATTAGTAAAATTTAATCTCTACAACTCAAGTTAGAAACGTACAAAAAATAATGAATACAATGTTTAAATAACATTTTAATACACATTGCAGTACATACAAGTCATACAAAGAAGAATGTAGTGTTAATTCTATATTTTTTTCTTAAAAATAATCAAATGCGTATCTTAAATTTACTTAAGTTATTCACACAAAATTGTGCACATATTAAAAGGCACATCTAAAGGCACGAAAGTGTCCAGTGAGAATATCTTAATTTATATAATCTGTGAACGTCTCAGGCCAGAGATGATCTCTGGACCATAGATGATAGAATCTCTGAAGATTCTATCATCTATGGTCTTTTGTAACATTTTAAAATCATCTAGCTACCTTCAGTAAAAAAAAACTTATAAAAAATAAAGCGCAAAATTTAAGTCATTTGAGGCGGGAAAGCGTATTTTCTTTACTTTTTTTGTCGAATGAAAGATTTCGGTCACATTAGGTGTAACCATTTTTTACACTCTCGAATTATAAGTCCTCGGTGTATAACATGGTTTTACAGCCCTCGATTTACATTCTACTAAAATTACCTTAACATAAATGTATACAAAAAAAAAACCATCAATTCTTGTTTATTTTTCAGTGTTAGAAATTGTATAAAACACAAAATATTGACATACAAACTATACGACTATACACATCTATCATTTTTGGCCTAGCCGCAGTCGGTTAAAACTTTAAATGCAACATATTCATGACAACAGACTTATGCATACTATGTTACGATCAATTTCAAACTGACAAATCTTCTAAGAAATAAGAATCATTTTTGCTCGAAGCAAATAGAAATTGATCGCAAAAAATAAGGGATCAGATAAAAAATACAACGAACGAATCAGTGAGACAAGCAGGTCGATCGTCAGATGGTAAGCGTGCTTACGTGCTTATAACGTCCACATATCAGATGCTATGCGCAGAACTCTTACCAACAAGAATGTGACACGGTACTGCGCTCCTCCCACTGTGACTTCAGTAATTATGGTATACATATAATGGTATCTGCCTCGTTCAAATTAAATTCAAATACGAAATCGTTTATTCAAATGGGCCCCAAAGAGGCACTCATGAACGGAAATCAGTCCTACTTGCACAGTGCTCATATGTATGACCTATATACAGGGTGAAATGGTAGATCCAGTGAAGGGAATGTATTAAATTGATTAATATTATGTATATGTTATTATAAATTAATTGTATATTTAATTAAAGTAGGTATCATCTCTCGCAGCAATGAAAACCGCTTTCATTATAATAAATATTATTTATCTTTTTTTAAATGCACATTGGTTAAAATATTGTTTAATAATTGTTTATAAATCCTAAAAAAAAAAAGGATTTTATCAGTTATTTGAATTATTTTTTTTCTACTATACAGGAAAACATTTGGCCACTACATTATTGATGGGAAGTGACGATGTGGACGAAGATAGAGCGCGCTTGTCCACAAGATACCTGTTCACATGAGATTTAAAATGTCCGAAATTGTACTTACAGGGAACACGAGCAAGGAATTCCACTCCTTAGCAGTACGTATAACAATAATTTACCTCCAATGAACACTTAAAACATCCACCCTGTATATTATCACACTAACATTATAAATACGAAAGTTTGTGTGTGAGTATGTTTGTTTTCTCTTCACGCTGTAACGGTTGAACAGATTATTTATTTGATCATTTTGCACAAATCAGAGTACAGGGAATGGCCTAATGTCAAATAGCATTCTCTACCAGCCATCCTGGCCGTGAAAGAAACCGCTTTACTTGGGTGTGGGTTAGTATGAAGTAAGGAATGTACACAGCTCGTACCTAAGATTATGATCCGATGAGAAGGTATAACAGATATTTATTTAAGTTCCAACAGATCCTATGATCAATAGTGATAAATTTAGAAAGGAAAAAATTATCGCTTGAGGCGGGATTTGAACCCGCGGCCATAGGGTCTCATGCCCTATTGCTCTAACCGCTGAGCTACTCAAGCCCCGCCTGAAGCTACGAAATTAACCTTTCCTTATTTAACGTCTTACGGGGACGTGTGACGTCATCTACCAAAACAGTTTATAGAAACTACTACGGCCAACGAGTCTAACATTGCAGTTAGCTCAACATTGTGTTGATAACGTCTACCCAAATCAATTGATTTTATTTATATAGCATTAGCCATGCTAGGCAGAATTATAACATAATAGCAATAGGGCATGAGACCCTATGGCCGCGGGTTCAAATCCCGCCTCAAGCGATAATTTTTCCTTTCTAAATTTATCACTATAGTTCTGCCTAGCATGGCTAATGCTATATAAATAAAATCAACAGATCCTATGATCGGCTGAGAACAACAATATATAATTTACTGGAGTCCCAACGGATCTTATGATCAGTTGGGAAGAATAATATATAATTTATTTTAGTTGCAACTGATCTTATGATCAGATGGGAACAACTTTTATGATCGGTTAATGTGAAAATCCGATACTATGATCCGTTGGGAAGTACTCAGATTGACACATAGGATACTTTTTAACTTGATAATCGCGGGCGAAGCCGCGGGGCACGGCTAGTCAGTTAACAATTTAACATATATTTCTTTATGGCAGTATTTTTTATCGATATACCAAACTTATTTATTACATTTTATAATAAAGTACAGATTATAAAGTATTGTGAGATTTCAATCATGTTTTAATTATTTTATACTTATATCTAATATAATAATGATATATCAGTGGACGGATATAACGAAACAAAATAAGGGCATTCAAAATAATATTATTATTTGAAAAGCGATTTTAATGAAATAATTTTATTTATTTAATTGTTGTATTTACATACATTTTGTATACAAATTGTTGCATTTACATACATTTTGTATACAAATTGTTGTATTTACATACATTTTGTATACACATTGTTGTATTTACATACATTTTGTTTACAAATTGTTGTATTTACATACAATTTGATTAAAAACTGTTGTATTTACCTATATTTCGTTTACAAATTGTTGTATTTACATACAATTTGATTAAAAACTGTTGTATTTACATAAATTTTGTTTCCAAATTGTTGTATTTAGATACAAATTGTATACCAAATTTTATATTTACGTACATTTTGTTTACAATTGTCGTACTCACGTATATTAAAATAAATTTTGTATATTTCATTAAAATCGCCTTTAAATCCACGGACCTGATAATCATACGGACACATTTTATTCGCTAAAATATATTTTTCATTCGGCAAACAGACGGGTGAAGGTCGATCTTACTTGGGATCTTAGACTAATAGTAGAATAATTGCAGTATCTAGTAATAATAATACTTTTAAAATAACACATTTTGTGATATACGGACACTTTGCATTTTTGAAATTTGTACACGCTCTCTCCCCGCTAGTGTAATCCTTAAGGTTATTGATCTATCCTTACTAATATTATAAATTCGAAAGTAACTCTGTCTGTCTGTCTGTTACGCTTTCACGCTAAAACTACTGAACCGATTTAAACGAAATTGGTACACAGATAGTCTAGAGCCTGAGAAAGGACATAGGCTACTTTTTAACCCCGAATCCTGGCTGGTCCGGGACTTACGCGGGCAAAGCCGCGGGGCGCAGCTAGTCTATCTATATATATATAAATAAATCAATGCCACTTTTCATTTTATAACTCAAGAACGGACTCACCTATCCAAACCAAATGTTTAGGCTTTGTTCGGACTATTTAGTAGATGGTTTATGTGAAGTTCGCACAAAATCGGTCGAGCGGTTCTTCATTTATCACACCCGGGCGAAGCCGGGGCGGATCGCTAGTCTAAAATAAATAAATTTGATTTGATTTTAATGCAGGCTTCACCAATTATTAGATACAAGGTTGCATCCGTATTTTTTGCAGGTCCGTGTTTTCCTCTACACTTGTGTAGTGTAAACATTATTAATGTAAAAAATAAAGGTCAAATGTACCAAATTAACATATACAAAGTGAATAACACTGATCGTCTTATATATTCTTAACATTAACACCGCACTAAGTTCGAAGACTTGTGTCGTGGGTGCCGGAAACATTCACATCACACACACTATCACATCTAGAACCAGAAATACAATTTTTTCTTGGGATAGAACTTGGTTCCACTGGGTATCGAACCCGCTGCTTAGAAGGCAGACGCGCTGCTACGTCAGCGGGCAGTTCTCGTAATAACGAACGAAGGCAAATAAGTTGTCACCTCAAGGGAAATTTGTGATTCTGGTTTTTGGTTCATAAAAAGAAAATATCAATTTCATTGGTGAATTTAAGGTTTACATAATATATTCTATATATTATAATTAATAAAATTAATCTTAAAAATAATATTGTGAAAATATTAAAGTACACAAAAATACAAAATAAAACTATTGCAAGCATAATTTGTGTTTTTTTTTTAATTGCTACTTGTTCAGTACCAATTTAACCCCCGATGAAAACAGAGGAGTTATTCGTTTAACGTATGTATCTGTGTGTGTCTGTAAAACTGCTGAACCGATATTGATATTTTTTGTTTTAAGGGCGACTTTATCGAGAGTTTTCTTAGATATGTTTGGTGGAAATCGGTGCAGCCGTTTCAGAGACTGCACATCGGGGGTATTTAAAAAAATAATATTTTGTACTTACCATTTTTTGAATAGGTCAGTTACTGTTTTTGAATGCTTCTGTTTAAAATTCTGTATTAAATCATATAAAAAAAATATTACAGATGTTTTTTTTATCCGGAAGCCGCCACCGATTATTATATCATGGGACCAACTAGTCAACAATCTGTCACCATAATCTGAAACCAGCAGCTATCCTAGAGAGCAAGTCATGCCTAGCGTATACCATCTACGCCAGTGACATACCTTTTAGGTAAGCATGCGTCATCTTCGGCCGCATCATCACTTTCCATCAGGTGAGATAGCGGCCTAATGCTTACCTATCTGGTATAAAAAAAACCGTCAGATAGCGGTCGGATGCTAGCTTATCAGAGATAAAAAAATGCCTTGAAATATTTTTCAAATGATACTGAACGCGTAGTTTTTTCTTGTTAGTAGATTTTTGTTAGTTTAGCCAATTTCGCTGGCACCGACTATAAATATTTAAACAGACTATAAAAAAAATAGACATTAGATGCCTGAAAAATTCTATTTAGTCCTTTTCATTATCAAAAAATATTGTTAATGTAGTTTAAACAATGTATTTAAATCCCTACATTGTCTTTACGTTTATATTTCCATCCAAAGGTTGTCTGGAAGAGATCGCTCTTAGCGATAAGACCGCCCATTATACCTATCTTTATAAGTGTCTCTGTATCTTGTATTTATCTTTTGGTGTCAATAAAGAGTTATTGTATATATTGGACAATTCTTCTTTTGTCAATTAAACAAATAATTTCGAAGATATAGTGCGTAGAAATTCCGCGTGACGTCACGCCTCAATACACTTGTTACTGAGGCGTGACGTCACGATCCCCCACTCCCCCAAACTTTGACGGCCTTTATCTTTATCAATTTCTATTGAATTGTTAAATAAAAAAAATTACGCAAGCAGAGCTTAAAAAAACCGACTTCACTGCTTATATTTTGGTTTTGGCTGAACCGATTTCGATAAAATTTACACCACTGAGACCTCTAAAAATCTACCATACAAAAAAAAACATCAAAATCGGTTCATAATTGGCGGAGATATCGCGTAATATACAAAGCAATAAAAACATACAGTCGAATTGAGAACCTCCTTTTTTGAAGTCGGTTGAAAAAATACACGCCCAATATTTTATGATAATCTAGCTGGCGGACTAATTAGATTTATTTTAATTACCCAGGCATCATACCAATCAATTCTGTCTCTATTTAACTGTATGAAATAGAAAGAGACGGCGATATATTTTGTGGACTATGCAAGTATAGTCGGTGTCAAGAATATTGGCTTCAATGTCAATAATAACTAATCTATCTCACAAAGTCAGTTTGTGTTTGAATGTGTTTGTGTATCTTACTAATATTATAAATCCGAAAGTTTGTGTGTAAGTATGTTTGTTCCCTCTTCACGCTTTAACGGCTGATGGGATTTGGATGAAATTTGGAATGTACATGGATTATACCTAGGATTAACACATAGGCTACTTTTTAACTTGATAGTAGCAGGCGAAGCCGCGGGGCTAGTACATGTATACATTGTTGTAGTGTGCGTAAGAGCAAATAAATAGTATAAATTTCGATTAGAAACTAAACCATGTCCTTTGTAAAAAAAATAGTTATTAATATTCCTTATTATTTTTTTAAACTAAAAGACGTTAATAACAAGGAGAGGATAATTTCGTCGCTTCAGGCAGGGCTTGAGTAGCTCAGCGGTTAGAGCAATAGGGCATGACACCCTATGGCCGCGGGTTCAAACCCCACCTCAAGCGATAATTTTCCTTTACTACTTTGGTGATATTACAGTAGTCAAACTTTAACAATAAAAAAGCAAAAAAGGTGTATAATTTACCAATTTTTGCACAATTGCTTGTTTGTTGTATTATTTACATCAGGTCAGATGTCATTCGAAACGACCCAACTACTGTTGTCTTACGACTAACAACCGGGACGGATGACTTAACGTTTTATACAACACTGTTGAAACTTACAAAGAAATTACCAAAATCAAAGCCAAACTGACATTTAGTGACAGATACACTATACTTAACTATTATAACCAGGTAAAGATAATATTCGATAATTCCAGAACATTCTATCGTAATCGATGGGAAGTTTCAATAACTTTCTATTTAAATCGACAGACCGACCGATTTTTTCTTTTTTTTTTTTAAATCCGGGTGGTTTTAATTTGCCTTGGAGACCCTGGACAGGGTTGGTTTTGAGATGCGTTAAATATGAAACTATGAGAACATGGGATATTTTTTTTTTTTTAAACTCGATAGGCAAGCATTTGACCACTATCTCACCTGATGGAAAGTGATGCGGCCGAAGATGTAGCATGCTCGCCTAGAAGATACCTATTCACTCTAGACTTGAAGACTCACAGATTATACCGTTCGGGGAACAAAGACGCGGGCAATGAATTCCACTCCTTCGCAGTACGGATGACAAATGTAGAAGCAAAACGCTTTGGGCGAACCGGAGATATGTCAACCATAAATGGATGGCGTTTGCCAGTTTGTCTTGTTGTTAGATGGTAAAACGGGCATGGGGGAATTAATTCGTGTAATTCCTGCGCACATTAATTCCCCCATGCCCGCTTTACCATCTAACAACAAGACAAACTGGCAAACGTCATCCATTTATGGTTGACATACCTCCGGTTCGCTCAAAGCGTTTTGCTTCTACATTTGTCATCCGTACTGTGAAGGAGTGGAATTCATTGCGTCTTTGTTCCCTGAACGGTACAATCTGGGAGTCTTCAAGTCAAGAGTGAATAGGTATCTTCTAGGCAAGCATGTTTCACCTTCGGCCGCATCATCACTTTCCATCAGGCGAGATAGCGGTGAAATACTTGCCTATCTAGCATAAAAAATCCTAGAAAAAAGTTCTGAGGTAACACAAAAAAATAATAATTGAGAACCTCCTTTTTTTAAAGTCGGTTAAAAATAATTAAATATGCATTTTTTGTTATCTCATGAATTGATTTCAAAATGTTCTCTATTTCTCATAGTTTTATATTTAGCGATAACATACAAGGTGAAAATAACTAAATAGACCTAAACGGGAGTTTCTAAGCTATCCAACGTATCATCCATAGAAAGAGGAGTACATTCACTCAAAGTCCCCTCATCTCTCAAACCTTCCGCCCTGTTCTTCTGCGGTCTACTGCAAACATCATCGACTCTGTAAGTCACACTCTCCGGTCTACTCAAGGTCTTCTCAGTATCATACTCCAAACTATCAGGTCTACTGCGTCTACTACTTTTTTCGGACGGTCTACTGGTCTTTTCGGCCGGTCTACTGGTCTTCTCCGAGTCGGAGCTTAGTCTTCTTAACTCTAGAGTGTATGGTACAGATTCCGGTCTTTCTAAGATTAAAGCTGGTCTGTCGAGAAGCTCCGGTCTACTGGAATGTACGTCCGGGCTACTGGAGCTTTCTTTGTAGAGTCTGGTGGGTTCTTTACCTGGTGGGTCCGTATATCATATTTGCGAGGCTGGCATAGTGGAGACAGTGCTGTGGGGAGTTGTGGGTCTTGACCCGGCAAGGGAAGCGTTGAGGGACTGCATTGTGCCCATCTGTGGGTAAAAAATGGTGATAAAAAACGGGATATCTGGTTTTTTGCATTATAAGAATAGTAATAAACGCTTTCACACTCACAGCCCCACACTAAGTTCGAAGACTTCTGTCGTGGATGCCGGAAACATTCACATTACACACACAATCACAACCAGAACCAGACACAAATCTTCCTTGGGGAGAAAATTTGTGTTTCCGCCGGGAATCGAACCCGATACTCCTGCTTATAAGGCAGTACCCACCTAAGCCAACGGGCAGTCCAAAAATATTTTTAAATCTTTACTAGTAAGGTTTTTTTTTTATTATTATAGGTCAAGATAGCGTGTTCCCTATTTTTGTTACAATCTAGCCAATATTAGGCTAATAAGTAACTTAAATTTAACTTATTCTGCTAGATTTAAAATATCCAAGAATGTCTTCATTAACAACAAACAAACAAACGCATTCACATTCACAGCCCCACACTAAGTTCAAAGACTTGTATCGTGGGTGCTGGAAACATTTACAAATACACCCAGAACCAGAAGCATAAATATCTCTTGGAAGGGAATTTGTGCTCCTGCCGGGAATCGAACCCAGGACCCACGGCGCAGAGGGCGGAGACCTGTCCACTGCGCCAACTGGGTCGTTAATACTTTTCTTATTGTCCCTATTAAGGCGAAGACACTTGGTTCGTGTGTTCTTTTTGAGCAGCACTTATAAAACACTACATTACACTAATACACTAACACTAAACAAGTTCAAACGGTTTTGTTCTTTTGACTACTAGGTACTAGGTAGTTTTACTAGTAACGACCGAGTTGGCACAGTGGACAGGTGCCCGCCCTCTGCGCCGTGGGTCCTGGGTTCGATTCCCGGCAGGAGCACAAATTCCTTCCCAAGGGATATTTGTGCTTCTGGTTCTGGGTGTAATGTGTGTGTGTGATGTGAATGTTTCCGGCACCCACGATTACAAGTCTTTGAACTTAGTGTGGGGCTGAGAGCGTGAATGCGTTTGTTAAAAAAAAAGTAAGGTAACTTGTTCTCAAAATTAATTTAAATCATATTTTGTCCTATATCTCACCCGCAAGTGTGCCAAGTCTTCGAGTTTCGTGAGGTCCGACAGCTCTAGATACAGACTATACACCAACAACCAGCCGTAAGCGCCCGCGACGCATATCACGATCCAAATGAGCACTGTGAGCACGTTGTACGCAAAGATCAGATCGTTCACGATCGCGCCGAATATGAACGCGATCAGTCGGAATAATATGAACACTCCGAACGAGTACAGCCAGGGGACTATGCGCTTTTCGTATTCCTTGAAGGGAGACAAAATAAAATTAATAAATAAAAATTATTACCAAAGTTCGCTTTCGACGTTGATGAAAAGTTAATCGATGCCTGGAAAAGACCCCATGACTGTGTAATAAGTGAACTTTAAATAAAAACTGAAAAGAAAACAAGAAACGAAATCTTAAAAAGTTAAACCCGACTACACTAGCTCTAAATGGCTTCTTATATGTAAAAAAAACCTTTAAAAATAATTTTCGACACAGATCACGATTCAAACGAACGCCGAGAGCACGTTGTACGCAAAGATCAGGTTGTTCATGATCGTGCCGAATATGAACTTGATCAGTCGGAATAATATGAACACACCGAAGTTGTACCAGGAGAGCCAGGGGACTATGCGCTTTTTGTATTACTGGGCAAATGACGAATAAATAATAAAAAATAAGTAAATAAACAACTAATACATTTAAAGGTTTTGGGGGCTGAGTCACCCACGTCCGTAGGAGGATACCCCTAAGTCTGACTCCCTACACGTGGTCCCCGGGTGGTGCTAATCAGGTGACATTTGAGAGGTGGTAGAGCATTTTGTGAGTTGCTCGCCTGGCTTGCTACCAAAGTAGCTTACCACCATCAAGTTGAAAGTCTGCCGCCAAGCCAAATACGGTGTTCCGGCAGTTATCCTTGAGAGCCTGCGTATTCCAGGTCTAGTGTGTTTACCAGCTTCGATCACATCGTCACTTACTATCAGGTGAGATAGTGGTCAAAAACTAGCCGGTCACAAATAAAAAAAAAAAACACCGAAGTTGTACCAGGAGAGCCAGGGGACTATGCGCTTTTTGTATTACTGGGCAAATGACGAATAAATAATAAAAAATAAGAAAATAAAACAACTAATACATTTAAAATATTTTAAAATCAAGCTTTTACCATTGTAAGTAAAAAATACTAAAAAGTTATATAGAAAACCAGAGAACTTGTCAAGAATGAATGAATGAATGAAATACATTTATTTGGCACTAAGGACAAGATAAACAAACAACAAAAACATGATATAGACAACAAAAAAAGCTTACAAAGGTAATTAAGCATAAGTAAAAAAAGTGCCAAAACGGTTGTGACTCAGCATTTTTGCCAAGTTATTCAAGACGAATCAAACGAGCCCAAACTCGATGGGTTTATCTTGTTTAGTTCAGAAGTTCCTATGGCCATCTTCCGTCTCCATCAGACCTTCTTGGTACCATATCATTGTATTGTCACCGAAGATATATAAGTACACCAAATTTGAGTCCAATCGGACATCGCGAAGTGGGTCTAATTTAGCTCGCAAGGTTTGATTACAGACCGACAGATAAACAGACAATGGGACAAGTGACACTAAATAATATCTTTAAAATAAGATTAAAAACAAACATTAAAAGGAACTTTAAATACAACTAATAATTAAACGCAAGCAAAGCTAAAAAAAACCCGACATCACCACTTTATCTTCGGAACCTTGATCAGAATAAATGTATTCAACACGCATTATTGACGATAACTCAAAAACTACTGATCACATCTTCATCAAATTTAAATGGGACAGAAAAGCAACAGATTTCAAACTAAAAAAAAATTCAAGATCGGTTCACGTGGAAAGAATTAATGAGGTAACAAACAAAAAAAATCAAATAACTAAACGCAACCAAAGCTTTAAAAAAACCGACGTCACCGCTCTATCTTCGGAACCTTGATCAGATTTAATGTATTAAACACGCATTATTGACTGTAACTCAAAAACGAATGATCAGATCTTGATCATATTTAAGTAGAGCCATATGGAAAGCACCAGCTCTCAAATAAAAAAATAATAATCAAAATCGTATCATAACGAAAAAAGTTATGAGGTAAAACACATTTTTTTTAAATACAGTCGAATTGAGAACCCCATCCTTTTTTTGAAGTTGGTCCAACTCAGGTACTTTTTTTTTCATGTGTTACCTCATAACTTCTCTCCACGTGAGCAGATTTCGAAAATTTTTTTTAAGTTGGAAAGATGTTGCTTTGATGAAAATGTTGATGAAAGATCTGATCAGTAGTTCTTGAAATATCGTCAATAATGCCTATTTTGTGAACTATTTTGATGATGTTGTCGTCTAACCGACTTCGAAAGTTACCTCATAACTTCTTTCGTTGTGGGCTGATTTTGATGATTATTTTTTAATTGAAAGCTGGTGAAAAATTTAAATTTGATCAAGATCTGATCTTTAGTTTTTAAGTTAACGTCAATAATGCTTGTTTAATACATTAAATCATATCAAGGTTCCGAAGATAAAGCGGTGAAGTCGGTTTTTGTTAAGCTTTGTTTGCGTTTAATTATTAAATGTAATTTAGACACACAAATAAGGCACTCCATAACTAAAATTAGCGTGCAAATGGGAGCTAAACAAAAGCGTGTATCTAACAAGCCTTGGAAAAACAATGCTGCAATTTTTTATTTAGTAATAATTACCTTGTTTTTGGATGTGGCAACGTACTACAGGATGTTAGCATGAACGAATGGCATGTTTAGTGAATGAATTTAGTTAATTCCGCGCGGGATGAGAACGGGATGCGACCTTTTGGAACTGAGAAGCTCGCGGTCCGCCGGCCAGCCGTAGCGTTGGCAAACTCGCTCGCATATGCTAGTTGTGATTTCGGCGTTCTAACGCGTTGAAAATGATGACACAGTTGGCTATGTGGAACGTATCTAGCGATTTCGGTATTATATTGTCGAGATATTTTTGACAAAGTTATGGGTTTGCTCAAATATACAAAAAAAAAAATAATATACCTAACTCATTGTTTTTTGTAGTCTCTCGGTTTTTTATCGGATACTTTTCGGAGAGTGTGCCAAAGAATTGCACGATCTAGTTCCCCCATCCCCGTTCTATCATCGGACAAGCAGACAAACTGCTAAGCGACACCGCTATATGGTGGACATTCCACAAATGCGCACGAAGCGTTTTGCCTCCACGTTCATTGTGCAAACCGCAAAGGAATGGAACTCCTTATCTGAGTCGGTGTTTCCTGATGAGTACAATATGGGAGTCATCAAGTCGCGAGTGAATAGGGAAGCTTGCTCCATCGTCGCTTACCATCAGGTGAGTTAGTTGTCAAAAGTTTGCCGATCAAGAATTAATAAAAAAAACCTAAACAATATTATTAAAACGTTTACAACCGTGAAACATTGTTGTGTATTTCTATAACCCTATGATAGATCGTAGAAATAACTATGACTCCGCTAATTCGAACCCGCCTCCGGCTAAATGCAATTCTTGCCGCCAACCCTGACTGCGACATTATGTTTGATAAGTGGAAAAACCTGATTACAGTTTTTTTGACGTATTGTGAACACCTAATCGATCAATGGGACATTACTAGTAATAAGCGTGAATGCTAAATGACATTTTGTAGTATTTAATTTATAAGAGTGACATTGTAATTTTTAATTTATAGTTTGTAATATATATGCATATATTTTTATTAATGATAGATATGTGAGTTAAATGTAGCTGGTGAAAACCGTTTTTATCTCAATAAATAAATAAATAATAAATAAATAATTTATTTATAATGAATATTCAGAACTTTTTTGCTAACACTACTTCGCTCGGAGCTGTCATTTTCGATTTACTTAGACAAGGTTCCATCCCATTCTCATCACGAGCCGATTATATACTTACATGATAGACATCACAAATGGAGTAAAATATAAAATATTACAAAAATAACAGCCCGTAGGCTTAGTTGGGGGCGTGTTGGCCTTCTAAGTCATCGAACTTAGTGTGGGCCTGTGAGTGTGAAAGCGTAAAAAAAATTGCACTATGCGACCATCAAATTCGCCTGACACAAGCTATTTTGCTATATGTTAATGTTTATACAGTTTCACACTCACAGTCTCAATCTAAGTTCAAAGATTTGTATCGTGGGCGCTGAAAACATTTACACATTACACACACAATCCCAACCACATAAATTTCTCTTGGGGAGAAAACGTTCCCGCCGGGTATCGAACCCGATACCCCTGCTTAGAAGGCGAACGCACACCCAACAGCAGCTCTAATTAGTTGAAGAAAAACAAGGATATGATGGTGAGTGTGAAGTGTAGATTTTCTAGATAATCACACTAATATTATAATGGTGAAAGCTTGTGAGTGTGTTTGTATGTTTTTTACTTCTTCACACTCAAATGGTTAGACCAATTTTGATGAAATTTGGTATGGACGAAACAGACACCCTGGATTAACACATAGGCTACTTTTTATGACTTCAAATGGTTGGACCAATTTTGATAAAATTTGGTATGGATGTAGCTGACACCCTGGATACACAGGGTACTTTTTATCCCGGTATTTCCGCGGGTCAGGGACTAACACGGGTAAATCCGCAGGGCGCAGCTATTATGATTAATAAGTATTTTCTTACCTTCCTCAAAGCATTTATAAGAATAATGCTGGTAAATAGTACAGCAACAGATCCGAGCCACGAGAACAAAGCGAACACAATCAGGACGTTGCGTACTGAAAACAAAAACAAATAAACATTTACACACTCAAAACCCCACAGTAAGTTCGATGACTTGTGCCATGAGTGCTGGAATTATTCACATCACTGATTACACACAATATCACACCCAGAACTGCAACTATCTTTTGGGGAGAAGTAAAGTTCCCTCTGGGAATTGAACCCGATACCCGCTGCTTAGAAAGCGAGCACAGTCAACTAAGCCAACAGGCAGTTCATTTAAATATTGATTTATTTTGTATGTAACGACTCAGTTGGAGTGGTGGCTCTCTGTGATGTGGGTCCTGGGTGGGGAATCGAACCCAAGAGCAATTTTTCTTCCTAAGGGGCCATCCCTGTAGTTTTTGAGTTATAGTCAATAATGCGCATTTAATACATTAAATCTGATCAATGTTCCGAAGATAAAGCGGTGAAGCTGGTTTTTTACCGACTTCCCAAAAAGGAGGAGGTACTCAAGTCGACTATATTTTTTTTTTTTCATAACTTCTCTCCAGGTGAGCCGATTTCGAATTTCTTTTTTAAGTTTGAAAGATGTTGCTTTCTAATTGGTCCCATTTAAATTTGATCAAGATCTGATCAGTAGTTCTCGAAATATCGGCAATAATGCGTATTTTGTCGATGTTCTCGTTTAACTGACTTCAAAAGTTACCTCATAACTTCTTTCGTCGTACGCCGATTTGTAGATATTTTTTTTATTTGAAAGCTGGTGCTTTTCATGTGATCCCATTGAAATTTAATCAAGATCTGATCTCTAGTTTTTAAGTTATCGTAAATGATGCGTGTTTAATTCAAGATTCCAAAGATAAAGCGGTGAAGTCGGTTTTTTTAAGCTTTGCTTGCGTTTAATTATTCACTCTTAATTAATGCGGGCGAAGTAGCGGGGCACAACTAGTAATTAATATTAAATAAAATAGTTTCTTGACTCTCCAATAGATGGCGCTGACATACGCTGGCTAGTTTTTAACTTAATTAACGCGGGCGGAGCCGCGAGGCACGCCTAGTGAATACTAATGCTCAGTAATTCTAGGCTTAGTATGTTTACCACCCTCACCTACATCATCACTTACCATCAGTGAGCTAGTGATCAACAGCTTGCCTATCAGAGATAAAATCTTGCAAAGCTGTAAGTTATAAGTCTTCAAAGAGGGCTGTGAGTGTTTATTACCTGGTGCGCTGCCAACATACACAAACTGGTAGCTGATGACATAATATCCAGTATGCGAGGAGCCCGGTGTTGCCATGTATAAGCAGTACACGTCGAATATACTCTGGGCGAATGTGAACAGGGATACCACCTGCAAAAATTAATATTTTTTAATCCTAGATTATACCATTCAGGGATGTCACTTTATTTGTCGAATTATTCTCATATATATAACGTCCAAACTAAATGTGAATACAAAATTTCAGCTCAATCGGTTGAAGATATTAGCTTCAAATTGAGTTGCAAGATTTTGTGAGTGAATGATTTTAAGAGTTTATGAGTGAATAAAAGTTAATCGTTGATTATGGGCTTAAGAGCTGCTTAACTAAGAGGTGGCTAAGCATTGCTAAGCGATATTTTTATAAGTAAGACTACTTATATATTTAACTATTGGATGGAACACTGTGTTCAGGTATAACTGCAGAATCTAAATCCTGCTTTTAAGGTTCAAAATACAGTTTTTACTTACAAGTGACAGAAAACCAGTAAGAAGTGATCCTCTCTGCAGGTCGAGTACAATAGCATCATGAAGTATTGGCTTCTGGTACCACGGGACTAACAGAGAACGAACTGACTTTGACGATTGAAGGTTTGATGTTGACCTGGAATTATTTATTTTATATTAAAATGCAACTACGCACAAAAGGGCTACCTAGAATTTTAAACAAATGTTATATATACATGTTTGTGTCAGTGATGGGCTATTTATTTTTTGAACTGCTCATTGGCTTTGTTGGATTAATGTTTGCCTTCTAAGCAGGGGTATCGGGACTGATTTCTGGCACCCATTACACAAGCCATCAAACTTAGTATGGGGCCGTTAGTGGGGCTGTGAGTGTGAAAGCATTTATGTTTATGTTATTTACCATGTGTTTTGTTACTTTTGCTTTACCGATATTTCAGCACTGTTGCAAGTGCCATGATCATGGAGTTACTGCAGTAGTGCGGGTGGATGTAGGTTTTCATCTACGAGCATACAAAACAGTCTACGGTGTTGGACACCACTACCATTGCTATCACTATGAATTTGAACTCCATTGCAACACAACACTCACTGTACCCATACACTAATTCACCGAGACACATTTTTTATTGTTACTCTTCATCCACCCACAATACTCCAGGGCTGTGTTCAATGCCTACGCTCTAGTAGCAACCCTTCACTGTAACCTATTCAGAGGCTGAGTTTTTGGTCACGGTTAGTGGAAATGCTATAGTATGTTCAGTGCCTCGGTCAATCGCAACCAAATAAATGCCTTGAGAGATAGTTGTAAAACACTCTGATCCCTGTCAATGACAAGTTTCTATGAGAATTCCCTTTGTACCTTTTTTGGGCAATAAAAAGTTAAATAAATAAATAAAAGCTGTATATAAAGCCAAACTGAAAGTTGAAGATGATAATTGTTGGATGAAATTGACTGTCAAATTAATATGTATTACTGTACTTTTCATTATTTTATGGTGCTATGTCGTTCAGTGCCTTCAAGTGTGGATAAAAATCAACCGAACAAACACAGTTGTAGCTGAACACAGCCCAGTTACTCCGTGATCATAGCACTTGGTATAACTTATAATTTCATCAATCCAGCCTATAGCTGTGTTATTGTTTGACATTATTGAACTGCCCGTTGGCTAAGTTGGGTGAGCGTTCGCCTTCTAAGCAGGGGTATCGGGTTCGATTCCCGGTGGAAACACAAGTTTTCTCCCCAAAGAAAATTTGTGTTTCTAGTTCTGGTTGTGATTGTGTGTGTGATGTGTATGTTTCCGGCACCCACGACACAAGTCATTGAACTTAGTGTGGGGCTGTGAGTGTGAAAGCGTTTATGTTATGTTTATGTTTATATAGATTTCCAATATCAGCGCGTAGTTTATGAGATGTGTGATCAGAAGTAAGGAACGTGAAGTCCATAACTTTACCAGAGCTTAGAAATGAACAAATCGGACGAAAATGTAAGCAACAAGCTCATATTGGTCTTTCCTTGTGGCAATCGGTGTATGTAAATTGCCAGCTCATTTATGAATGAATAATGCAAAAATACTTACTTTCCAGTGTAATGTGAATACACAGAAGGCGTAGACCGGTAAGTCGATGGTGTTTTTCTTCCGTACATGTTTATTTTTGTGACAAAACTTCTTGTTGGAAAGTAGATGCCAGACTCAAAGTTGAGCTAAATTTGCGATTTAAAACACCATTTTGCCTATTTCTAGGGCTTTTGAAACAACTTATGTTAAATGTGCGATATTTTAATGCGATTAGTATAAAAAATGCAATAAATCAAGTAAATTATACGTTGAAAGCCACGCCTGGAAATTGTTTGGAAATGGATTTTGATGGGTTTGGAATTTCTTGACATAGACATACAAACAATCACAAGACTTCAACTTCTTCTTTAAATAACGACTTTAGAGCTGCTGCCATAGACTTCCTATATAAAAGGACTTAGCACTCCCGAGAGATAAAACGGTCAGAGAAGAAGGTACCTTATATAGGTACTGTCTAGTGTTGACATCATCGCTGATAGAAATTCCCCATCACTTTTCTAACTTATTTATAGTATACCTATAAAAATAAAAAATATTATAATTATTCTTTAAAAATACCCACCCATTTATTGACTTTAGTGACTAAATTATATCAGCCACAATTTCTTTATATTATATCAAGTGGCCTAAATAAAATGATGTAGGATGAAGTCACGTGACATGGAGACAAAAAAAATGTTTGTCTGTAAAGTCGGTTTACGGACTATAATTTTACGTGATAACGTCATAAGATAACATCGAAGTTTAGGCCGATCGTGCCTCTCTATCGCTTGTTCCGCGCTCTCGCTTGCGTGTTGTATGTGTTGTTGTGTATGTGTTTCAACCGGAAATGCCTCAGAAGTACACTAACGTCTCAAAACGTATCATCAGCTGCAGTGCCACACCAAAATTAAAGTGGCGATTGTCTTAATAAATTGAATGTTGGGTATTGAAACTGCCTCTCATCAAAACTTTACAATAACCAAACATTATCATAACAACTACTTAAAATAGACGATTATAAATAAGAAAAAAAAAACATGTTATATTGAGACAAATTATCAAAACGTATTCAAAAGTGATCGAGATAAAATAGATCTCGCGACCATTGCCCGGCAAACGTCGGGCAATAGTTGCGGGGTCTCAGTTCGGAGCAAACTACTAGCAAATAAATGTAGTTTATAGCCGAAATAGTAGATAAGTAACCAAAATCAAATCACCGAAATCGATTCTAAAATATTCCTGACAATGTAAAATGGCAAATTTTTCATGTTTTTGCTTGTAACACTGTGGTTACACTATTAGAGAGTGACAAAGGACTAACTAAGGTGCCTTTCGCTCGGACCACTCTATCTCTACGGACGGTTTCGTCCCTTTGGCTGCTGCGCATAGAAAATAATATACCTTACCCGAGCTGCTGAATATCAAGATATAGAAGAAATAAACCTATAGTTTGTATTAAGCAAAAAATCCTTGCTGCTGCATGATCCCACTACACAACTACTTCTGTGTTTCTACTCAAAGTATCTTTTTACTTTTGCTTGACAGCGGCTTAATAGCCTCCCGGTTAGGATAATAGTATATTCTTTTCTATAAATGGCAAGGATGTTGTAGCTAAAGTAATAGGATGGATAACTGACAAACTTACAGTGCCGAATATCAAACATGCATGGAATCTTATCACAACTAACTAAGAGCGTATTTACAATGTCAAATCGTTTTATCAATTGCATAAAGAACCAATCGTGGTTGCGGTCCCGACGAAATTGGGTGAAAGGTTAGAAAAGACCCCTGTGTCCCTCTCTCACAGAGCGACTAGTTCTAAAAAAGTTTCCAAGTGGTAGAAATTGTAGTCTGTAGTAATAATAAGATCTTATCTGTCGTAATTATTTGTTTATTCGAAACCTTACAGAATATGTTTCTAAATGCCCTACCTACTATCAAACTATTCTCAATAAACCGTTTTTTTCCTAATAGCATTAGGTTTTATGATATTATTTTTGTTATATGGGTATACAAGCCAAGCTACACAACTAAATCCGCCATTTATAAACATATTTTGTAAAAACAAAATAATGTTATCCTACTATCATACTTCCTACTAATATTATCAAGGCAAAAGTTTGTGAGTGTGTTTGTAGTTTGTTCCTTCTTGATGCTCAATTATGATTATATTAATGAATACGTTTGCAAATATGGAATATTCATACATTTTATTCGATTGTTGCCGTTAATACATTGCCGGAAAGTAAATTTTCCTTCATAACAATACATCTCATATCGAAATAAATAAGCATTGGGAAATGCAATCAGGTTTTTTTTTTATTCAAGTAGGCAAACTTTTGACCACTATCTCACCTGATGGTAAGCAACGATGTGGTCGACGATGGAGCAAGCTTGCCTAGAAGATACCTATTCACTCGCGACTTGATGACTCCCATATTGTACTCATCAGGAAACACCGACTCAGGTAAGGAGTTCTATTCCTTTGCGGTTCGCACAATGAATGTAGAGGCAAAACGCTTAGTGCGCATTTGTGGAACGTCCACCATAAAGCGGTGTCGCTTAGCAGTTTGTCTGCTTGTCCGACGATAGAAGGGGGATGGGGGAACTAGATCGTGCAGTTCCTTAGCACACTCACCAAAATTTATCCGATAAAAACCGAGAGACTAGCTACCATGCGGTGCGGCGATGATAATTTATAAATAATTGATAATAATACTTTAATAATAATACTTTAATACTTTTATTGATAATTTATAGCGTTGTTATATTTTTCTTATATAAGTATTATAGGCCAAAATGTTTGCTTGAAGATGAGTTGATTGGCTTGAAGAATTTAGTAATTTTTAATTTTGCATTGGGTCACACTCTACGACAATAATTTGTACACAACAATTTGTGTCAGTAAGGTGTCATAAAAGTTAGGGTTTACCTTCATTGGATTTTTTATGGATATATTGATGATCAAGCCGTGCCGCCCCGCAGCTTTGTCTGCGTTTATTTAGTTAAATAGCAGCCTATTTGTTAATCCTAGGCATAAGCTACGTACATTCCAAATTTATCAAAATTAATTGAGCCGTTGCCGCATGAAGAGAAAATAGACATACTTAAATAATGCCACAATTACACACAAACTTTATTGCATAAACTAGCTGACCCGCCCGGCGTTGCCCGGGTAAACAAAAGCTTACATATAAACGCTTTCTCACTCACAGCCCCACTGTAAAAGTACTATAAGTTGTGTCGTGGGGCCGTAAACAATTAACACCACACACACAACATTCACGTCATACCCAGAACCAGAAACATAAACTGCCCGTGGGGAAAAAACTTTTGTTATTGTGTTCCCACCGAGATTCGAACCCGCTGCTTTAAAGACGAACGCGCACTCATCTACGCCAGTGGGTAGTTCAAAGTTCAAAGATTCCCCACCCTGCGTCGCCCGGTTAAAAAATCTACACATAAACACTTCCACATTCACAGCCCCACACTAAGTTCAGTGACTTGTAGCGTGGGGCCGTAAACATCCAAGATTCACAACATATTAAAAACCAGGAACACAAATTTCCCGTAGGGAGAAAACTTCTGTTACCACCGCGAATCGATCCCGCTGCTTTGAAGGCAAACGCGTACCCATTTACGCGGTTAAAAAATATACAAATAAACACACTTCCACATTCACAGCCCCACACTAAGTTCAATGACTTGTATCGGGCGGCCGTAAACATACAAGATTCACAAAGTATTCACAACATACTCAAAACCAGGAACACAAATTCCCGTGGGAAAACACCTGTGTTCCCACCGGGCATCAAACCCGGTGCTTTAAAGGCAAACGCCCACCTAACTACGCTAGCGGGCAGTTCAAAGTTCAATGATAAGACTAAACAAAAAAAAACAGTCGAATTTATATCCCCCTTCTTATGTTAGTCGGTTCAAAACATAGACGTATGCCGGATTACGCAGTAACTGTTCCATTCTGTGATTCACCGTTTTCACCCTCAAATAAACTTAACGATTTCTCCTAGACTATGGGTCCAAATCATATGCAGTAAAGAGCAAATTAAATCTACGTGAATTACGTAAGCCGATGAAATAGGTTTTTTTGATAAGGATTAATATTAAATACTTAAAAAAAGCCAACGAAATAGAAGCCGCTATTTTTTAATGATCAGGAATTCGTAGTACGTTTCTGTACATTTCTGACCCGTCCCGTTCACGGGCGGGCTCCCGTGAAACTAATTTCACGATTTCTCATAGACTATTTATCCAAATCATATGCAGTAAAAAACAAAATGTATCTACATGAACTACGTAAGACGATGAAATAGTTTATTTTGATGAGGATTAATACTGAATGTCTCAAAAAGCCAACTAAACATAGGCCGCTTTTTTTTCAGATTTTTACAAAGAAAAGTATTTTTTCTGAGCTATACATACATGTTAGATATATGCTGTCGCGGACTTTTTTGTAAAACTCATGAAGGCCAACATTTTTGCCATACATTATATTCAACTATGTCTTACCGTTTAGTCAGCGTACGCCGATAAAGCGGAAAGTTAGCAAATTTTTCTCTGACTTGTCTTACGAATATTATTATTTCGAACTGATAACTAACTTCTATCCCGACAAAACATAGCCTATGGCACTCAGTGATAGTGTAGCTATCTATTGGTGAAAGAATTTTCAGAATCGGATCAGTAGTTTCAGAGATTACCTTTTACATACAAACAAACAAACAAACTTTACCTCTTTATAATATTAGTATAGATTAGTATAGATTAGTTTGATATAAGTATGTAATAATAATATTTACCAAGATTCTGACATATCAATGTAGTATTAATATCTGTCATCGTTTTATGTATTATCTTTATTCTAGGATACAAATTTAAAGATGGGTTGTAAATGTATCTAGAAGCTTATTACAACAATTTTACAGGACATAACATACATAAATAACTGTAAACTAACCCTTGGCATAATTAAATAGTTTCATGAATGGGAGAAGACGCTGGTTCTCGAAACACAGTGTAAACTACATCGGGAACCAGAGGCTTCAGAATCTTTATTGTATCATCTAAATTTATGTCAATAAATATTTGATTGATTGATTGATTGACATATCTACGCCATTTTGAAAAATATCGAACCTGCTCTTATAGTCGGATAAGCGGACGAAGCCGCGGATAGAAACTAGTAAGTAAATATATATAATGTTAATTAAATTTAAATGCATTTTGAAACATCAGTGTGGATTTTAATCACGCATATAGTGTATTTTAGTTTATCTTTATGAATGACATAATAATATTTTTATTAGATATCATATTGTAGCATGATTACACAGTTAAATATCATTCAAGTAGAACATAATTCAAATGGCTCAAAAAGTTATCCCACAAATCTCAAAATCAGGGTTACCCTAAAGAAAAGGGACACAGAGGTTTTTTGTGACCTCTCACTAGGACACAGATTTTCGGCGGAGTCGTCCCTCCTTTTACAAACCGTAGGTTTGTTTCCTATCTCGATGATAAATGGAGTGATTATATTATCCTTGAGAGTAAGTATTCTGTGATTCTGTGCTTGAAAGATAAAAAGTTCCTCTTGGTTCTTCACGTAGTGATTGCCCTTAGGTATACATAACTTATTCCTCTACGGTGATCAAATTATCTTTGGGTTCCTCAACGGAGTGATTACATTATCTTTGGGTACATTCCTGACAGTCACACGGAAAAAATGTAAAATAAAATAAAAAAATTACAAATTTCTACACAATGGAATCTCCAAATTCGGAAAATGTTAATGTCATCGATTCTGGAATGTTTACAGGCCACCAACTTAACAAATGTTGTAAGTATTATACCTCATGTAAAATGTAGGTAGCCTACATACTGTACGTAGGTAGTTTACCAAGCTAAGCAAGGTCTAGATCAGCGGTCGGCAACACGCGGCCCGCGGGCCACATGCGGCCCGCGGAAGTTCTATTTGCGGCCCGTAATTTTTTTGCGAATCCTACTTAATTTTATAAATCCGAAAGTTTGTAAGTAGGTGTGTAAGTGTGCAAGTGTGTTAGTATGTTTGTTCCCTTTTCACGCTTTAACGACTGAACGGATTTTGATAAATTTTGGAATGTACATAGCTTATACCTAGGATTAACACATAGACTACTTTTTAATTTCATAATAGCGGGCGAAGATGCAGGGCAAGGCTAGTAAATCATAATTATCTAAAATGTTATAGATTCTATATATAAAATATTATAGAATCTAAATAAATGCATTGACTAAAGAGTAATTGCGCCCTTAACGAGTTTGCAACTCTGCCCATAATTAAAAAAAAATAGTACTTTCTTTGTGATATGACCAATTATACATTATGCTTCTAGGGATGATATCACTAATGAGGCCCGCCTATAGTATATTTTGACACCTTGTGGCCCCTGCCTACCAAAAAGTTGCCGACCGCTGGTCTAGATGTTAACTTGTGTGTTCAGCACTTTATCCGTCCATTCGTCAGTCCGTCTGTCAGAGGCTATACTAATAAGTTTATCAAATTATCACTCTATATGTAAAACTGACAGTTAAGACAAGCAACAAGGCTTATTCTGGCTTTACGTTAATACTTGTACGATCGTTTATAAGTTGTAAATAATAGAACATTTACAAAGAACAAACAATTATAATTACAGAAAAAGTTTTGCAAAAGTTTCTTCTAGGCAAAATGCATGCGTGAGGACTTAATTCGGTGTAAAATACTAGTTACCTGACAACTAGGAAAAATGCAAAAGCATGAGTCTCTCTTGACTTTGACTGTCACTGGTGACTAGGACTAGTTTTGATAACTTGATCTAAAAAACTTGTAATATTATTGTGATGTGTGTATGATGTGAATGTTTCCGGCACCCACGATACAAGTCTTTGAACTTAGTGTGGGTCTGTGAGTGTGAATACGTTTTTTGTTATTTTTATAACTTAACACCACAGAATACTATTATACCGGGGAGCTTGATAAATGCACATAGATTGAATGAGAATAAGAATTGCATTTATTGTAATACTGTGTACAATTATAGTTCTTACTTAACAAAATAGTTCCAACAGCTTTATTCATTTCGAATAACCAATAATAATAATACAATACAATACAATACAATACAAAACTCTTTATTGTATAACCAGCCCCCCGATTACCTATCTTTGTTGCAAACGGTTTCAATACTAAATTGACAAAACTCCTAAGAAATAAGGTTCATTTTTGCTTAATTTTAATTGAAACCGCGTGCAACAAAGATACGTAATAGGGGGTCAGTTTACAAAGTGTACAACTAAACAATTCTTACAAATTATAGATAATAATAATAATTTAAACGTAAGCAAAGCTTAATAATGTAACGTAAGCAAAGCTTAAAAAAAACGACTTCACCGCTTATATTTTGGTTTTGGCTTGATCGATTTCGATAAAATGTATATGGTACCACCTCTGAAGTATAATCTACCAAACAAAAAAAATAATTTTTAGAATCGGTTTACAAATGGAGGAGGAATCGGTGGAGGAGGAGTCGAACATAGTACCTAGTCCTTGTTTGAAGTCGGTAAAAATGTAATAGGTACAATATACACATAGATCGTATGCAAACATTTTAGGTTTTGTTAGGATTGTAAAAATAAATATAAAAGTAAAAACCCTACGTGATAAGCCAGCTTTCGCCAGCACACGGTTGATTTACTTTTCAGGTGTGTGCCAAAAGGCTCTTCAGAACACAAGGCTCTCCAGAAAATACTATGGCCTTCTCTTTTGCCTCCAATGTTTCCGTAAGTATATCTGGTCTCCTAAATCGGATTCCACGAAAAAAAACATTGTTGACGTTGCAACCGACGATGAACCAGTTTTGGAAGAAACACGCGATGTAAACTTACTAAATTCCTGTGAGCAAAATATTAAAAAATAGTTCCGTTTTGTATTAAAGATTTTGTGAATACTTCCGTGTCTTCCTTTCTTGTAGATAGAAATGATTACTATACAGGATGTTTGGTAGATGGTTAGCCAAACGTGGTGGACGTGTAGTTGAACCTATTTGGAAAATACAAGTTCGCGTAAAAGCCGCTAGTGTTGGTTTTTTTTGAAAATATTCCCTCTATACATTTACTTATGACCAAGTCGGTTCTATCATCTACTCCCCATCGTATCGTGTGCACCATTTACTTGCACCATCAATGGTGCACCCTCCGGAACGATTGGTCTACATTCCCCATCGGTCCACTTTCACTATTAGCGTAGTAAAAACAAAGCTATTCGTCTAATTTCTTAAACGTACTGTTCCAATTCGTCAACTTTCCTCATAGGTGTACTTCTCAAAACCCTGTTCCACTATGTTTAACTATGAGTAGGTAGGTACGACGAGCGAAGCGAGTAGTGGTTAGGTTTGTGACCACAACGCGCGAGCCGAGCGACCGAAGCGAACGTGCCGCGGTAGCGGCCGGCGAAGCACCAGAAAAACATTCTACATGTATTCTTAAGGACCGGCGGCGGTCAAAAGAGACTTAACACTACCACTTCGCTCGTCGTGCCTATGCAGACTTCACCGCTCATGCTTTGGTATTGGCTTGATCGATTTCGATAAAGATACCTTTACCTTTATTCCTAAAAGTCGCTACACTAGTATAGGAACGAGAGTATCTTACCATTTTCGAGTACTCAGCATGGAGAGATCTAGTACCTTTAAATCACAAAATGAAATTCTTAAATAAAATATGAACAGCACATTTTTATTCAAAAACATTTCCACTACCAACTTTTTTCTGCAACTGCGCACTTAGTACATAAATAGGTCCACCACATTGCCACAAACACTTAGGACAGTCCATTCCACCATTCACTTTAGAATCTTGCAAGTCCACCCACCCAAACGTGGTGAGGGAAATTTTATCAGGTTCGACGAAATTTTTCCATTTTTTCCTAGAATTTTCTGAAGATGGGAACTCCTGCAAATATTTCGTCAGTTTTTCGATTTTTTCAGCTGCTTGTAACGAGTCTAGAGTACGCGTTGATTCTGGTACGTCCGACATCTCTGTTCGGTTTTCGCAGTAGAGGTCTTCGACAGACTCGTTTTCAGGAAGCGACGCGTTGGCCGGCGTAGCAGCTGCGAAAATTTTTGAGTTTTACGCACCTATGGAGGATAAAAGATAGGTTTAGATATAAGGTTGGGAAGACTTTTGATCAGCAAATAAAAGCGTGGAAGATAGGGAGCTTAGAACGGCACGAGCATTGCAGAAATAAAGCACATGCGTACTAAGGCACATGGATAGTAGAAACTAAAGGCACATGCTACTCAAGGTACATGTATAGTAAGAAGGCAGACGATGAAGGCACACGAATAGTATAGCGTAACACGGCACATAACAGACAGAAATTAACATTTTGGAATTGCTCAACGAACCCGGATCTGGCCCAACGGAAACCCGCTAGCATTAATGGCACGCTTGAAGGTTATATTTGCATCAATCCATCCATTATCCGATGACCCAATAGGCGCAGTCGTTCATCTTGTACTCTGTGCTGCGGTTCCCGAGTTCGGTTCGGAACAATTGGTTGCTAGGAATACTACAGGAACACCTTGTTTCACCATAGACTGGCAAAAACTTGTGCTTATTTGGTTAGATAGTTATGAGATGGAAGTTGTGATTGAAATGTTTCCAGCACCCACAGTTCAATGTGTGTTACAGAGCTTGCATGGTATAGAGAAAAGACAGAGCAACCCGAGTTAGGCCGCTACATGTTTACAAACCGATGACACCACATCACGCTCCATACAACTTCATAAAAGAACCTCGAGACAAAATTACCTTTTTAAAAAATCCTGGTAGTGTTCATCCATGGTTGCGTCCACATCTTACCCGGGCAAACAAATATAAAGGGTGCTCTGCCCCTCCTGTCCCAGCCCATGAATTGCCGCATGGCTCCCACAAAATTAGGGTTATGCCACTGCTCGAAGCACATCTTGAAGAAATTCCTGTTGTCATCGCGGATCCAGTTTGAATCTTGGTGGATATCTTGAATGCCAACAATATGTGGTTCAGCAATATAGAATTTAGTTGCAGAGTAAAGTCTACCATGCTTTCGAAGAGACGATTGCTACACAACTGAGCAGTGAAAGTAATCAATACCAAACGGAAATTTTTGGAACTATTAATGGTGTACTAAGGAACACTGATGTTCACCACCCGATATATGAAAAGGTACTTACATGATATATTGACGTCATTACTCATGTCAAGTAGAATTTACTCATGTCAAGCTGGCTGCTTAACTGACCATCGAGGCGAGCGATAGAAAAAAAGTAGGATATGCTCTCTACACTAACCTCTTGTACTGCCGACTACTGCATCATCCCAAATGTAGATATATCAAGTCTGATCATACGAATTTTATTAATCAAATCTCATTTCCATTGAGTTTCTACGAATTGCTTATTTTAGCAGTAAAGTTACTAGCAGTAGTCTTTCCGACCCAGGTCAGAAGTTCATGGATTTACTTATCAGTCGGCTGAACCATTGCTTTAAGAAAACAAGGAGTATCTTACCAAAGTACGGCAGCAATAAGAGAAAAATCCTAGAGGGTCGTTATCCTGTATGATAAGTTAAAAATCAGTCTGTTTAAATTCTTACATTTCCTGGTGTCCGGCTGCGCCCACTCCTGGCCGGCGCAGCGACAGAATACAAAAGGCGCTCCGCCCTCTTTACTGCACCCCATGAACTGCCTCATCCCATCAGAAAATTGCGCGTTCTGCCACTGCTCGAAACAAGTCTTGAAGAACTCCGAGGGGTTGTCTCGGTTGCGGTTAATGACGTGGCGATGGAAGCAATCCTCGCAGAAGACTTGGCCGTAGTAGATCTTCAGGTTTGAGTCAGGGATGCACTGGCAGAAGTCTGAAGAATTTGAGTTTCGTTAAGAACAGGCTCCATGATATATTTCAATCGTATACTAGATAATAAATAATATAATATATACGATGTATAAGAATGTTTATATTAATTGTATTGCTATTGAGTATGACAATGCTTAAATGTGCTTTGACCCGGCTTTGTCCATTGCTGCAGCAGCTGCTAGCTGTGCAATTGGCCTATAATAATTCAAAATATGATAACCATAATCTGCAATATCGACCTAGCATATGCAGCCCCTACTTTACAAATCAATCCAATAAATGCACCACATTAAGTGAAAACACGTGAGTGCACTTACTGCACTTCGCGTTTAAAGTATTCATAGCTAATGGTGAATGCAACGTTGACTCTGTATACAGTACGATGGGAATCGCGAGTCTACGATCAAATCCGCCCCGGTTTCCATCACGGTGCCGATGCCGGTGGTGTCGCGTTGCTACGCGGCGTGATCCTTCGTCGGCAGTCAGCACAACGTCAATCAAGTAAATGTTTAAAAACACTTTCGTCGCAATCTTAAGTCTTAAGTGTTTTGGTGATGTCCTGCGCGGATCTAGGAAAACGCAGCGGATTCCGCTTCAAAAACCGCCCTAAAGTTTAACAACAGATTACTGGCTACTTACAGCATTTCGCGCATTGAGGGTGGAAGTGTTGCCCACCAATATCCACTTTATCAGCTGTGTCCACAGCCTGCAAGCATCGGGCGCAAATGCATTTCTTGCATGGCTCTTCCGAGGTATGCTGATGTGGTTCTGTTATAAGAAGAATAATGGAGTCTGCAGTGTCAACTAATATACTTAAAGCTACTAGTACTATAAAAAAGTACAAAATACAAATACAAAATTTACTCATTTATCAAACCTAGTCACAACATGTATTACTCACGATCTAGGACAAGCCTGTACCGCAGGTAATCTGTTATATAAACTATATTAACGTTTTAAAGTTCAGTAGACAACACAGTACTATACAATTCTGTCACTAGGTTTACAGTTACAATTTAAAACATTTGGACGTTTGATAAGGATATTTCAATTTAACGCCAACTACTAAAATTAAATTCTACTTTAGTGATGAATTTAGAAAGTAAAAATTATCGCTTGAGCCGGGGATTGAACAATATTTCTAACATCATGGTGTAGTTTTAAGTAAACCAGTAGATGGCGGGCACTATTATCTCACGGGATCTAAAACAATTCATATAAATAAAGGCTGTTTTCTTCAACCAGTAAAAGTTCTTTGTTTTAAAGCGGTGATACCAGCGTTATAATAAATGCGCCTTCCGATTGCTTCGCCGCGTTGTCTGGAATCTTACGACGGGCTTGAGATTCCGGTAACATCGTTAATTGACTAAAACTATGCATAATTTTTGTAAGAGTAATTCTAGGCCCTACCTACTGCGATGCGATTACCCAGACAAGTGAGACAAGTGTTCAATCGCTTGCCCAATCAAGATAAATATAAAACGCCTACCATTTTTTCCATCCTCCTTCGGAGGCTCTGCCCCCGGCGCCCACTGCGCGCGCCAGCCGCTAGCGTACGCCCGCGGCGCTTCGTTCTTCAGCCTGCCGAGCACGTGGCTCTTGAAGCAGTCGTTGCAGAACACGTGGCCGTAGAACATTTTGATCGATTTAGGGATCGTTCGGCACACGCCTGAAAGTTGCATTATCGTGGGTAATAGATGGCGCTTCAGGCGGCCGAGGTGAAGTTGGCGAAACATTCGTTGTATATATTCGGTTTTGTCTCAATACTCTATGTTTATGCTCTCCAATTCATCTTATGAAGGAAGGAAAATCATGGCAGTCTGTTACACGCGGAAACACGCATCTTTTTACTCGTCTAATATAATAGGGTTCTATAGTATATTAGGCGAAATTATAGTGTAATTTTACCCATTTACCAGTACAAAGACTGATGCAAACTACCTAATAAATACGTTAGTTACAACTTACAGCACATGCAGCACATCCTGTGGAAATTCTGTCCTTCTACATCGACTTTATCTTCTTCTTCAATCGGTAAGAAACAACGTGCGCAAAAACATTTTTTGGGCTGTTCCTTGTCCATTTTGACTCGATAATTTTGATATTGAAATGTTTAAGATGGAAAAATAAAAAGTGGGCTATGGGAGCAGAAAATTCTGTGCTGACAACTCTGTGTCAGATTGGAAATGATGAAATAACAAAAAAATAACGTATGTTGTGGAAGAAAAGATGTTTGAATTTAGATGAGAAAGTTTTCTGTGCGGCCACTTTTTTTAGCCAAAAAGTTTGATATTACTTGTATTGAACTGAAAGTAAATTCTAAATAAATTGCCTCATTACTGTTTAGTTTTTACTTAAAATAGTTAGGTAATTAATATAACACCGATGTATTATTATGTCCGTTGTAATTTTAAATAATAGTACACAATACCGCAATAGATGTCGCTTATTTAAATTATGTTCACAGTCGAGAATGTCAATCACTATGAAACGATCAAAGTTATTTCTCGATTAGTAAAAATTTCACATCACTAATGTATTGCATATGTGTGGTGTAGAGACTTGTTTGTGTTATCTCTCATGTTTTTATCGAAAAAGTGATGTTTGTGATATTGTTTTGTGTTAAATCTACGTGTATTTAGTGGTAAAGTATATTTCTTATCTTATCTAAATAGTTTGGGCTGATTGAATGAGTATTTTCGCCAGTATTGTTAGGTTATGAGAGGACTCGGCCGTTGCAAACGTTCGTGTCTTGTTTTTGCATTTTTATGATAGAAAAACGCGCTTTGCAGTGCTAGCGAGGTTAATAAACGATAATAAACTCCTACTGTACCTTGATTATCTGTTTACTTCATCGTTTTATCTTGAAAACAGATATTTTTAGCGCAACAAAGTTTGTTAGAGCAATTGTCAAAATTAATCTCAAACTTTGTTCTTCTGAGAAAATTATTCAATTCGATGACCCAAATGTTTGTTTTTACGCTCGCTGCCTTCTGTGGTGCTAACTGTAAAATAAATAATATATTTTTTGTGTTGTAATATGTTTTAGCAATAGTTGCATCTGTTTATGAGCTTGGTATAATGAGGAAAATAAAGAATAAGTCAGTAAAGATAAATTATATCAACACACTTTTACATTTTATTTATTCACATAGATTTTTTTTTATGTCAATAAGTAAGCTATGCGGCCGAAGATGTAGCATGCTTACCTAGAAGATACCTATTCTCCCTAGACTTGAAGATTCTCAGATTATACTGGAAACAAAGACGCAAGCAATGACTTCCACTCTTTCACTGTACTAAGGAGTGGAAATTTACTTTTGTGTCTTCCCTCTAATAGAAGCAGTAAGAAAAGTGTTATTGGACACATTCTTAATATACTCTACTAAGCAGTTTAGGTCAAAATTAAATAACTTATTAGGCTAGATCGTAGGTCTACCATAATAGGTACGTCATTAACAAAAATAAACTCTATATATATATCTTGTTAATTAATATTTAATTGATCAACAAAACTGGTTTAATCTACACTACTATTATTAAGAGGTAAAGTTCGTTCGTTAAAGGTAATCTCTGGAATTACTCACTGAACTGCCCGTTCGCTTAGTTGGGAGAAAGTTCACCTTCTAAGCAGAGTTATCGGCTTCGATTCCCGATGGGATCACATGTTTTCTCCCCAAGGAAAATTTTGTTGGTTGTTTCTGTGTGTGTGATGTGAATGTTTCCGGCACCCACGATACAAGTCTTTGAACTTAGTTTCGATTTGTCTGAAAGCATTTATGTTTATTTACATTTAGCATTTACTGATTAGAAATTCTGATTTTTTTTTTACCCATGACACAAAAAACTCATACACACAATTATTATCAAGTTAAAAAGTAGCATATGTGTAAATACATTCAGCCGTTACAGCATGAAGAGGAAACAAACATACTTTCACAGAAACTTTCAGATTTATTATATTAGTATGATATAGAAATGGGATATTATTTTTTTTATGCCGCATAGGCAAACATTTGACCACTATCTCACCTGAAAGAAAGTGATGATGCGGCCGAAGATATGATATGCTTGCCTAGAAGGCACCTATTCACTCAAGGCTTGAAGACTCCTAAATTTTACCATTCGGGAAACAAAGACGCAGGTAATGACATACACATTCATACATACCAATTCCTTTGGTATGTGTGACTGCGTATGTCATAAACTCTGTCTTGGGTCTCATACCCTATTGTTCAAACTGTTGAGCTACCCAAGCTCTGCTGCAATCGTTGAAATTATCCTTTATTATATACCATGGCCAACGAGCCTAACTTTGTATTTACCTACGTGTTGATAACATCCACAAAGGTCAATTAGGGCAAGATAGGGTTGTGCTAGCAGTCTCTATCTTGCCCTGGCGGTAGACCGAATACAAATCCGGCCAATGCGCCCATGGAGGGGTGACCTTGTAAGCAAGGTTGCCCTGGTAAGCCAAGGCCACCCCCCAGACGTGTGGGGCCGTGCAAGCCAGTGGAGAGGTCCCTTGACTCCACCAGTGATTCCACTACAGAGGAGGAGAGAGGAGGCGGGCGAACCGCCTCCTCCCCCACTGTCCGTCCGCGCCGGATCGGGTCAGAAAGGGGATCGACCTCTCTGGCCCACTCCACAGCCTCCTGCACCATCACCGCTTCGCAGAAGGAGACCACCGACTTAAGCAACATTTTTTCTTTCTATTAGTTATCTCATTATTATGTTTATTTTGTTGCAGAATGGTTCATCTGAATGTCAACAAAAGAAAGATGTCCCGCCATGAGAAAGCAAAGAGCGGCTTTGTAAGTACCTTTTTTTACTTTTCAACCGACTTCAAAAAAGAAGGTTCTCAATTTGACTTTTTTTATGTATGTTAAGTGATATCTCCACCAATTATGAATTGATTTTGATGATTTTTTTTGTTTGGTATAGTATACTTCAGAGGTGGTCTCATATAAATATTATCGAAATCGATTAAGCCAAAACCCAAATATAAGCGGTGAAGTCTGTTTTTCTTAAGCTTTGCTACGACTAGTTGACCGACTTCAAATAATTTAAACGCAAGCAAAGTAAAAAAAAAACCGACTTAACTGCTTAATCTTTGGAACCCTTGATCAGATTAAATTAATTAAATTCGCATTATCAAGGATAACTTAAAAACAACTGGTCAGACCTTGATCAAATTTAAATGGAACAACACGGGAAGCACCAACTTTCAAATTAAAATAATTAATAGACTGCCAAAAGTTATATTTGATAATGTTACAATACCATACAGTAAGCAAGTCAAAAATCTTGGTATTATCTTCGACAGCAATTCAAGGCCCGCAGCTGCAGTCTGTGAGTCGCAAAATGTTTGCATCTGCTGCCTCACTTAACAGGCTATGTAACTTTTTACCCACTGCTACTAAAGCTGCGCTTGCTCAATCTCTTTTGCTCCCTATTCTTGATTATGCCGACGCCTGCTACCTAGATCTCACTCAAGAACAGCTAAATAAACTAGAGCGATTACAAAATTTTTGTATTCGGTTTATTTACGGCCTCCGGAAATATGACCATGTCTCCGAGTTTCGCTCAAAGCTCAAGTGGCTCCCTATACGGCAACGTCGGAATACTCATTTACTCTCTCTTCTTTATAACATTCTTTTTAATCCCTTCACTCCTTCATATCTGAAAGAAAACTTCAAGTTCTTCGACTCCTCCAATTCCCTGTTGCTAAGATCATCGGAAAACTTGCGTCTCAAAATGCCAGCGCACAGCACGAGCTTCTTTGATTCTTCTTTTACCATAGAAGCCGTGCGGCTTTGGAATGCTCTGCCTGTGAATGTGTGTTAACGCGCGCAAACTCAAGAGTCATATAAATCTCAAGTCAAAAACTTTTATTTATCCAATCTGTAAAAGCTACTATAATATGTGTGTGAATTATATATATGTTAAATAATATGTATTATAGGTACTTATATGTAAATATTTATTTATTATATGTAAGTATATTCTGATATTATTATTGGTATGTATTGTTTATGTAGTTTAAACAATGTATTTCTATTATTTTTAAATCTATTTCATTCATTTTATCGCACCACCATCCCTACATTGTCTTTTCGTTTATGTTTCCATCCAAAGGTTGTCTGGAAGAGATCGCTCTTAGCGATAAGACCGCCCATTGTACCTATCTTTATAAGTTTCTCTGTAAGTTGTATTTATCTTTTGGTGTCAATAAAGAGTTTTTGTATTGTATTGTATTGTAATTAATATATTATATATCTAAATCGGTTGACCCAAAAAGAAGATTCTATTTATAGAATATAATTTATTGGTCCAAACTTATTAACTTAATGCAAGATATAATACCGTGTTAGTCAAATTCAAATCAAATATCTTTTATACATTCTCTATCTTTTATAAATTACTAGCCAGATTCGCACAATTACAGCCATCTCTAGAATCAGGCTAGAAAGTAGTTTGTTTTTTAAATTTATTATATATTAGTCGTGCCACATATATCAAGTTACAAAGTAGCCTATGTTTTAATCCTAGGTATAAGCTACGTATATTTAAATTTTCATCCAAATCCGTTCAGCCGTTATAGCATGAAGAGAAAACAAACATACTTACTCATTTACACACAAACTTTCGGATCTATAATATTAATGTGATAAGTTTTAATATAATTAAACAAACAAACGCTTTCACACTCACAGCACCCACACTAAGTTCAAAGACTTGTATCGTGGGTGCCGGAAACATTTACCTCACACACACATTACACCCAGAACCAGAAGCACAAATATCACTTGGGAAGGAATCTGTGTAATAAATAAGAGTGGCAAGCATGTGTTAACCCTGGGTTTAAACTATTTATTCAGTATATCCGTTCATAAGCTACAACGTGAAGGGAAAACCAACAAACACACAAACTTTTCCATTTATAATATTAGTCTCACTTTAAAGTTAAACCTAATCTGACCCGTATTTCACTATATTTATACATCTTTTTATTATGTCTATATATACTTATAACTAATTAAAATCGCTCATAGGCGAGGCATAACATGTCGTGACAATGGTAGATAAAGGATTCCAGTACTGTTCGCAGAATAATTAAACGCAAGCAAACCTAAAAAAAAACCGACTTCACCGCTTTATCTTCGAGACCTTGATCAGATTAAACGTATTAAATGCCCATTATTGACGTTAACTCATAAATTACTGAACAGATCTTGATCAAATTGATCGCGTGAAAAGCACCAGCTTTCAAATAAAAAAATAATCATCAAAATCGGCTTACAACGAAAGAAGTAATGAGGTAACTTTTGAAGTCGGTTAAAAACAAGGACGTCTAATGTAGTCCACAGAATACGCATTATTGGCGATATTTCAATAACTACTAATCAGTACTTAATCAAATTTATATAAGATCAATTGGAAAGCAACATCATTCAAACTAAAAAAAAAATTACATTATGGTCAAAAACCATCCGTTTGAAAGAAATGGACATACATCCTACTAATATTATAAACGCGACAGTCTGTAAGAGTGTATGGATGTATGTTTGTTACTCTTTCACGCAAAAACTACTAAATGGATTTTGCTGAAACTTTACAATAATGTAGCTTACACATCAGAATAACACATAGGCTATAATTTATAAAGATATAGTGTGAATTATCCAAAATATAACGATAAGTGTCAAGTAAGTAGGAAAAAAATCTGCCATCTGCGAGCTATTCTGGCGTGCGCTGCAAAAACCGTTGGAGTTACACGTATGTAATGTATAATGGAAATGTTAATCTTAAATAGTCCTACAAAAAAGCCCGCGACAGCATATATCTATCTTTTATGTGTAAGCCATTATCGCCAAAATAGTGAATCATAAATACGATAACAATTGATAATTGATTTCTAACGCATAAAATACTTTCTATCATCATTATACCAGACGACCCAGTTGGCGCAGTGGACAGGTGTCCGCCCTCTGCGCCGTGGGTCTTGGGTTCGATTCCTGGCAGGAGCACAAATTCCTTCCCAAGGTATATTTGTGCTTTTGGTTCTGGGTGTAATGTGTGTGATGTGAATGTTTCCGGCACCCACGATACAAGTATTTGAACTTAGTGTGGGGATGTGAGAGTGAATGCATAAAAAAAAAAATATCACAATTCTCCATCACCACGGGGGTTAAACCGCGGGGCGCAGCTAGTATGTATGTATATACCTACGCTCGAAAAACATAACCCTCCTTCTGACGCAGTCGGGCAAAAATTTTGCGTGTTTTGTTTGCTAACTCTACCACGGTGGCGTCACAGAGTCACGATAACTATGTTATCTTTATGATTTTTCACTCAGTTTTCACATTGTCCTTGAGGCGGTCGGACGTGCGGACAAAACGGCGCGTTTTCTTTGAAAATATGTGTGTTTTTCCGAAAATTACAGTGATTTTTGGTGCTTAATAGTTTTGAAAGTGTTGGTTTTGTTGGGAAATGTGTGATCAGTTACATTTGTTTCGAAGTATTTGAGTGATTTAATTTTTTTTGACAAAGTTGTTGAAGATTTGTTTGAAAAGCTATCATAGCCTACTTTATGATCGATGCAATATCAAAGAACAGCATTTTTTTAATATGTTGATATGTTATGTTACTTGGGAAAAAATACTTTTTTTTATATAGGATAGGCTAACGTTTGACCATTATGTCACCTGATGGATTAGTGAAGATGTGGACGGACGATGGTGCACGTTTGCCTTGAAGATACCTGTTCACTCGCGACTCGAAGACTCCCAGATTGTACTTATCGTGAAATACTCGGGTAAGGGATTCCAATTTTTTGCGGTACGCATAATTGATGTGGAAGCAAAACTTTCGTGCGCATTGCTGGAAAATCTTTTATAAATGGAATCTACCATAAATCTTAAATATCATCTCATAAACTTATTTATTTTTATTGAACTGCCCGCTGGCGTAGATGAGTGCGCGTCCGCCTTCTAAGCAGCGGGCATTGGTTATAGTTCCAGGTGGAACACAGGCTTTCTCCCCAAGGGAAATTTTTGTTTCTGGTATTTAGGTGTGATTGTGTAATGTGAATGTTTTCGGCACACACGGCACAAGTAATCGCACTTAGTGCGGGGCTGTGATTGTGAAAAGTTTATGTTATTCAGTTTTTGTACGATAAAACTTATATGTGCCCCACCTCGGCTTCAGAAGAATAACTATTTTCAAAATTGATCTCAACATTTCATAAATTTCTAAATGTAAAATCGCAAAATATGTGACATCACACTAAGTAGCATAAATGTCACTGTCAATAAGTTACATTCCTATACCATATTCATACATCGTTGACCGCATCGTCGCTTACCATCACGTGAGATAGTGGTCACACGTTTGCTTATCTTGAAAAAAATCTATAGTTTAGTATATTAGAGTAAGTTGATTTTGAATGTTGTTAAATTAATAAACGAATCGCACTTATATAATAAATTGGCGACCCAGTTGGCGCAGTGGACAGGTGTCCGCCCTCTGCGCAGTGGGTCCTGGGTTCGATTCCCGGCAGGAGCACACATTCCTTCCCAAGGGATATTTGTGCTTCTGGTTCTGGGTGTAATATGTATGTGATGTGAATGTTTCCGGCACCCACGATACAAGTCTTTGAACTTAGTGTGGGGCTGTGAGTGTGAAAGGGTTAAAAAAAAAAAAAACGATTTTTTTAAAGCTTTTCTTGCGTTTCAATTATTAACTTAATAAACGCGGGCGAAGCTGCGGGGGACGGCTAGCGGTAAATAACAGTAATATAGTACGTATGCAGGCAGATACTGCAAATTTGTTCTTGTGTTATAACTATAACCGATAGGTGTTTTGTAATCAATAACAATTGTTATATCTTAATAATTCTTTGATATATTTTTTCGGCTATATTTATGATTCATCGTTCCTAAAAGAGCGAAGCGAGGTATCAGTGTTTAGCTGTAGTTGCGTGACGCAAAGGCGGGTAATGTGTTCACCTCTCCATCGGCTTGCACGGCCCCACACGTCTGGGGGGTGGCCTTTGTGAGCAAGGTCACCCCTCCACGGGCGCAGTGGCCCGATGCATTCGGGCCTACCGCCGTAAGATAGTGACTGCTAGCGCGACCCTATCGTGCCCCATCTCGGCGAGGGACTGCTCACGGGGGTGTTTTTAGTGGGTTCGAGCCCCACACACCCCTTTCCTTCACCCTTGGGAAGGAAGGGAAGTGGTAGGCATTTTACCCCCAACAAAAAAGGGTAATGTGCTACCCTGCCTGGTTATGTTTGTTTGTAACTTGTACGTAACTTTGAAACGGCTGGATGGATTTCGATGGTTAAGGTATCGTTGGATTCGTCTTAAAAACCAAAGTGTCCTAAGAATAAATGGCGGATAGTTTAAAAAAAAAATAGCGGATTTATGACGCTAGATTGTAAGTCTACTAGTATACTAATATTATAAAGCTGAAGAGTTTGTTTGTTTGTTTGAACGCGCTAATCTCAGGAACTGCTGTTCCGATTAAAAAAATTCTTTCAGTGTTGGATAGTACATTTATCGAAGAAGGCTATAGACTATATTATATTTTAAAAAAAATTAGGGATCCTTACTAAAAGTCCAATAATCACGCGGACGAAGTCGCGGGCACTGCTAGTATGGAGGTAAAGTTTGTGAGTGTGATGTGTGAGGTTATATGAGGTAATCTCTGTGTCTTGTGAACCGATTTTGAAAATTCTTTTACCAATAGAAAGCAACATTATTTGTGAGTGTCATAGGCTATGTTTATTTTTTACCCGGGCTGCGCCGGGCAGGTCAGCTAGTCGGCCACCACCACTTTACATCCGATGAGATTATGGACAATGGTTGCCTATCAGGCATAAAAAACAGCCTGCTCTTCATAATATTTACAATAATGAAGATAATCAAAATGAAAAAATATAAAATACCATGGCGACCTTGTCCGTTAGTCACGAATACGTAATTTATCATAGATAAAAATGATAAATAGTGCCATGGACGTACAAAAGTAGAGTGAACTAATTTCGAAAGCACGCGATTCAGAATGGAAAACATTTTATAGTAAAGCTTATAGAAACCGCAATTTTTTAATGCTTGATAAGCAAGCATTTGACCACAATTGAATTGGAATAAATAGATCAGTTATAGCCGAACAAAACTGCTCTAAAAACTAAATAAAAGTGCTATATATACGTTTGTTCAGACAACTTTTGTTGGCGGTACAAAGTTCGCCGGGTCAGCTACTTAAATATATAATTAAACGCAAGCAAAGCTTAAAAAAACTGACTTCACCGCTTTATCTTCGGAGCCTTGATCAGATTTAATATATTAAACGCGCATTATTGACAATAACTCAAAAACTAGAGATCAGATCTTGATCAAATTTCAATGGGACCACTTGAAAAGCACCAGCTTTCAAATAAAAAAATAATCATCAAAATCGGCTCACAACGAAAGAAGTTATGAGATAACTTTTGAAGTCGGTTAAGGGGCTGGTATACGTCAATGCGAGCACCTTTTTTAACCACAGCCAATTATCCCCCTTACACTTTTGCACGTAAAGGTGTATATTGCGTGAATTACATCGTGGCGGTTACGCTAGGTCGCGCGTGGCGATCTTTGATTTTTAATGGTTTTATTCTAATTTCGTGAAAATGCGCCTCAAATAAAAAAAAATAAGCTGAAGACATCATTCATCTAGTAAATATACGTATGTGAAATAACTTTCACAGTGTTTTGATATAAAATGGCGGAGCGAAATGGTTACAAAAACACAAATTGATGTTATTTGCATGAGATTTGATATTTATTTCCTTTACATTTACGAATGTTATGAATATTCTAAGAAGAAGGCATCATTTATCGTATCACACAGATTACGTCAAATATTTTTATTTATCTGGTTTTATTATAAATGCCGAGTAAAACGGTTACAAAAACACGCATTTTAGTTGAAATTCTGGTATCGCCACGTCAAAGTAGTCCACAAAATAGGCATTATTGACGATATTTCGAGAACTACTGATCAGATCTTGATCAAATTTAAATGGGACCAATTAGAAAGTAACAGCTTTCAAACTAAAAAAAAATCGATATCGGCTTACGAGGAGAGAAGTTATGAGGAAAAACACATTAAAAAAAAAACAGTCGACTTGAGTACCTCCTCCTTATTTGGGAAGTCGGTAAAAATAAAATAAATAGCCCATGACACCGAAATCAACGATACCCTATACGTTACAATTGGCTAATTATTATTTTAATGTTTTATGTACGAATGAGCCACTTTTTGTGAATCAAACTTAGGTAAAAAAGTGGCCAAGTGCTCACCTATCTGTCATTAAAAAAAAAAAAAAAGGTACCTACTTGAAATGAAATTTAATTTAGTTTGGACGAGTTTAATTAAACATACATACAATGCTAAAACTATAACCCTCCTTGATTCGCCGCAGTCGGATATTAAACATCATAAACCAAAGTATCTAAAGATGCTCTGCCAAGATCATAATTTAAACAAAGATAGCCGAAAGTTTGTTTGTTCAGCCGCTAGTTCACGTAGGTACGTGACCTTGAGACGACTGGCAGGTTTTCTTTTTAAAATTAATAATTTACTATTAATTCCTGTTGAACTATGTTACTATACTATTCCTGGTAGAGATCGCTATAAGCGATAAGGCCGCCTGTTGTGATACTTTACGTATAAGCTTGTTTGTTACCTTTGTTTTATCTCATCTTATAAAGTGGATCAATAAAGTATTATCTATCTATGTATTCATATTGTAACATCGTCACATTCCATCAGGTGAGGTAGTGGTCAAATGTTTGTTTGCCTACCGGGCATTAAAAATATATATAATGGAAAATAACAATTCGGTAAGCCTTGATGGCTTTCCGAATTGTTGATCGAGCGAAGCGAGATCTCTCAGTAGACTTGGGTCGTTCAGAACTTTGTCCGTCCGTCCGTCTGTTAAGAGACATCTAGCGTCTAAACCATTTAAGCGAATGACTTGAAATTCTCATAGAATATGTAAAACTACGGCCCAAAGCCAGAAATGACATTTAAAATTATATAAATGAAAATATTAAGGGGGCTCCCATACATGTTTGGGTAGTGGGGCGCAAAATATGTTTTATTATTTTTATCTACTCTTGTGGGGTATATTTCAAAAAGGGCTTGACAAGTAGAGTACGAAACCGGTTTAAAAAAAAATCTATGTTGGAAAATAAAGATTTCGTAGGCCACCAAAGTCACTGTTTTTAGACCTATTTTGTCCCGGGGTCTATCTCAAAAACGGCTTCACACTGAACGCTGAAACTTACGTATAATATCCGTTATATCCTGTACTTGAACAACAATTTTCTCTTATAGGCACAATGTAGGCGCGAGATCTCAGTTCGGTGCGAACGTCTAGTATAATTAGTCGTGATGAGCTTTGTGAAACTTCCGTTGAATCTACACAATAGATGTCAGAATTGTCAGACTGGCTACAGACATCTATTGTCTAGCATTTTGCATCTGCCTACACGGAAGTAACCACCGTCCTTGCTGTAGTAAGGTACGTCAATTTCGTATGAATATGAGCTATTCGATTTGAGCGATGGAGTACCCTATTGGAGCGAAAACTTATGATGAAAAGCGACAAACAAACGCGTTTACATAGCCACACATTTTTTTTTTACATTAAATTAGGGCAGGAGAAGCCGCGCGGAATAGCTAGCCAAAAATATTAAAAAAAAATACATGAGATAATATTTAAAGTGTTACTTGTTTGAATTCTTAGAAAAATATAATTACACCAATAATACTTTTCTTTTTTCCTTTTAATTTTGACTACGCAATCTTGTGCATTTAGCCAGTGTCAAATAATACTATATTTACCTGATGGAAAGTGATGAAGCGGCCGAAGATGTAGCTTGCTTGCCTAGAGGTCCACTCTTCAGCGCTGTGAGCACATGAAAATGTACGCACAGCATATGCTGAATCTACCCCTATTGCCCTATTTTAGAATATGACCCAATGTATGCATATTAATTTTGAAAATGTTTTCTTCTTTGTGTTTCTTCTTTTTTTTTTTGTAGTTTTGTACTTATGGGCAATAAATATATTTTTGATTTGATTTTGATTTGATTAAGATACACTATTGACTTGATGACTGCCAGATTATACCGTTCGGGGAAACAAAGACGAGGGCAATATTTTTTTAAAAGGGTTTCATATTCTACTTGCAGAGTTCTTTTAAACGATGTCCCACACGGGAAATTGATCGAGTCAAGAGAGATACCGTGCTAAGTCGCTTTGTCTGTTCGTCTGTCCGTCTGTCAGAGGCAGTTAGCGTACAAACGAATAACTTCAAATTCTCAGAGAATATGTAAAGCTAAAGTCTAAAGCAAAAAATTACAATTTAAATGACATAATAACATTTATTTTCTTATGAACCATCGAATGAACTGAACTTATACCCTGCAGTGGGTCGATACAGGCTGATGATGATGAAATGAAAATATTAAGGGAGCAAATACGCATTTTTTTTTGATGATGGCGTAGTTGTATTGATTGCTTCCCGATCAGGAGACCGCGGTTTCTAATCCTAAGACGCGCTCGATCTTCCGGTGAATGTAACATCTCGATTAAATTAATAGGGAATATGTAGGTTTTTTTTTTTTTTATTTGTGACAGGCTAGTGTTTGACCACTATCTCACCTGATGGTAAGTGACGATGTGATCGAAGCTGGTAAACACACTAGACCTGGAATACGCAGGCTCTCAAGGATAACTGCCGGAACACCGTATTTGGCTTGGCGGCAGACTTTCAACTTGATGGTGGTAAGCTACTTAGGTAGCAAGCCAGGCGAGCAACTCACAAAATGCTCTACCACCTATCGAATGTCACCCGATTAGCACCACACGGGGACCACGTGTAGGGAGTCAGACTTAAGGGGTATCCTATATATAGGTTTTAATATAAGTCAAGTTTTTTTAAGCTTTATAGCTATAGAATTAATTATTCATATGACATTTTTTTTTCAACCGACTTAAAAAAAGGAGTTTCTCAATTCGGCTGTATGTTTTTTGTATGTGTATGTATGTTACGCGATAATTCCGCCAATTTTGAATCATTAGCTGTGATTAAAATTTGATCTGACGTTTATCTCGCCTAGAGAGGATAATTATTATTATTTATAATACTCATTAAAGTACATAGTAACAAACATACGAACAAATTTTCGCCTTTGTAATATTGATTGTTTAAATTATTCCTTCCTATTAAGAATTAACAGTCGATTAAAAGCATAATAAGTTACTTGTTAAAGTTTTTAAAGACAAGCTTTTAGAAGTCCGCCATATTGGATTTAAAGTGACGTCACTTTATTTTTCGAGTTATTCTCAGCAAGCCCTTTCATTTGATAACCATATTGTAGGACTGCATTAAAAATTACTTGTCCGCCATTTTGTGTGTTCCGCCATGTTGGACTTAGAATGACGTCACACAGCTAACCATGAATTGTCATCCAAACTAAACGTGAATACAAAATGTCAGCTCAATCGGTTGAAGATATCTGCTTCAAAATTGAGTTGCAAGATTCCACCCGGATAAACATACATACAGTGCAAGCTAAATAAAAGCTTGTAAAAAAGAATAATGCATATAACCTATTGTGATGACGTTTTCCCATTCTCACCTGGGTAGCTACCATGTACCGATATACAACCGTAGTAGTTAACACTGAACTGTCTTTTGGCTCAGTTGGGTGAGCCTTCGCCTTCTAAGCAGGAGTATCGGGTTCGATTCCCGGCGGGAACACAAGTTTTCTACCCAAGCTACCAAGGAAAATTTGTGTTTCTGGTTTTAGGTGTGATTGACTGATGTGAATGTTTCCGGCACCCATGACACAAGTCATCGAACTTAGTATGGGGTATAACTTAGTATATATCAAACTTATATCATCGAACTTATTATAACTTAGTGTGAAAGCGTTTATGTTTCACTTAAGCAGAACTTAGGTAACTTAAGAATTTCAATTTGATCTCACAAACATTCCTCTGTAGATGGCATCATTTTGATGTCATATAGTGTAACATCAACATTCACATAACCGTATATTAATATTACGTAATGTAGATATGTTTGTAAATACGAGTACAAGTCGGAAGCGTCGTGGGCAGCGTCATGGCTGATGCATAATCATCCTGGCAATGCACACTGGATCAATTAACCCTCGCCTGCGTGCGCAACACTTCATTTATTTTCAAAAATTGAAACACAAGCAAGGCTTAAATAATTAAACGCAAGCAAAGCTTAAAAAATCGACTTTACCGCTTTATCTTCGGAACCTTGATCAGATTCAACGTATTAAACACGCATACTATAACTCAAAAACTAGAAATCAGACCTTGATCAAATTTCAATAGGACCACATGAAAAGCATCAGCTTTCAAATAAAAAAGGAATCATCAAAATCGGCTCACAACGAAAGAAGTTGTGAGGTAACTTTTGAAGTCGGGTAAACCAGAACATCGTCAAAGTACGCATTATTCGTCACAAAATAGACATTATTGACGATATTTCAAGAACTACTAATCAGAACTTGATAAAATTAAAATGGGACCAATTAGAAAGCAAGATCATTCAAACAAAAAAAAAAAAACGAAATCGGTTCACGTCGAAAGAAGTTATGAGGTAACATACATTAAAAAAAATACAGTCGACTTGAGTACCTCTCCTTTTTATGAAGTCTGTACGAAAACCGATATCGCTTATGTTTCGGTTTTGGCTTGACCGATTTCAATATAATTTATATGGGTCCACCTCAGAAGTATATTCTACCAAACAAAAAAATCCATATATATTTTTTTAACACTCTTAAATGACTAATAGGGGTTTTTGCCGCGAAAGTGAAAAAATGGCGTTGTTGATTTTGTAAAATTTTCCAAAACCTGTGATTCTTCGAGTGTTAATGTGTAAAAATGGTGGATTATTAACCGTTAATACTTAGTGAACGTGCATAAGTGTAGGCAAATCATACAAAGTTGAAAAACGTGATTTTCACCTTCGCTCCAAAACTCCAATAGAAGTTCTAGTAAAGTTTCTACCACTTTACTAGGGCATGACTTGACTACGACTGGACCTTGACTCTTTTACTTGACTTTGACTGTGACCTGTGACTACGACCTATAATATGAAATACACTTGAAATATATTATTACTTGACACTGGCTAAATGCACAAGATTGCGAAGCCAAAACTAAGGAAAAAAAAATGACTAATACAGGAATTATATTAACCTAGCTATATCTATCTATATTATGTAGTCGATGTATAGCGCTCGTGCAGGTTGCCTATTAGCTTTTAACCGACTTGTTTTTTTGCAGTTTGGTTGTTTATTTATTTGTTATATGTTTTGCACGTTTTCTTATTCAACATTTGTTTCTAAAAATATCTTAAATCCGTTCGATATATCCATCGCATCTTATCGTAACAGTTATCGTACTGATAAAATAATAAATGTATGTCATTTTAGTCACACATTCCTTATTGAGAACTGTAGTATACCCGAAAGCGAATTAATCTAGATTTTGTCTAGATTTATTATCCGTACAGCGAAGGAGTGGAACTCACTGCCCTCGTCTTTGTTCCCCGAACAATATCATCTGGAAGTCTTCAAGTCTAGAGTGAATAGGTATCTTCTAGGCAAGCATGCTTCATCTTCGGCCGCATCTTCACTTTCCTTCAGGTGATATAGCGGCCAAATGCTCACCTATCTATCATAAAAAAAAAGATCTTGGTGACAAATCTACCAGTGATCAATTAAGTTAAAACAAGTCGATGTACTATTAATTTTAGAAACCCAACTGCGAAAAATGTGAACCTACGCTTTATGTATTTTGTAATTTTATCTCCCCTTTTAATTTCGATTAGATACCCTACTCGATAGTTTTGGTTATTTTTTTAACGAACGTATTACTATGTCGCGCCTTAAATCAGCTATTTTGTTTTTTCCCTACACTAAGTTCGATGACTTGTGTCGTGGGTGCCGGAAACATTCACATCACACACACAATCACAACCAGAAACACAAATATTCTTTGGAGAGAAAACTTGTGTTCCCGCCGGGAATCGAATCCGATACCTGCTGAATTGCGTTCTATTAATGATATACAAATATGAGCCTTAAGGACACATACAATAGAATCTGTTGTCAGATACAATCTTTTATTAACAGTATTTAAAATATTTCTACATAATAGGGATGAAGCCTTGGCAAAAAAAATCTAATAAGTCCGTCAGTTAGATTGTCAAAAAATATTGGACATGTATTCGTTTATTTAAGAAATAAATAGAAATTGACAGAGATAATGAGGTATTGAGCGTCAAAGTTCAGGCATCACGCCGCAGTAAAAATTGTACTGAGGCGTGACGTCATGCAGAATTTCAACGCACTATATCTTCGTCATTATTTGTTTCATAGACAAAAGAAAAAATACGTGTCCCATATTTTTTGATAATGTAAACACATTCATTATTCGAACTGCAAAAGAATGGAATTCCTTACCCGAGTTTGTGTTCCCTGATAAATACAATATGGGAGTCTTTAAGTCGCGAGTGAATAGGCTTCTGGGCAAACGTGCTCCATCGTCGACCGCATCGTCACTAATCATCAGGTGAGATAGCGGTCAAACGTTTGCTTATCTTAAATATAAAAAGAATATTGACTATATATATTTATTCAGGCATTATTATGTCAATTTGAAATTGTGCTTGATTTAATATATACTCAATTGTGCATCAGTTCAAGCTAAATCAGATTAAGTAAAATTGCAACGCATTATATGATACTCGAAAAAATTACTTAAGTTGTGTGTGACTTACTAAACCGGATTAAGTAATATTGCAACGGATTATATGATACATAGAAAAATGACAAGTTATATGAGACTTACTAAATCGGTTTAAGTAAAATTGCATCGGATTATATGACACATGGAAAAATGATAAGTTATATGAGACATACTAAATCGGATTAAGTAAAATTGCAACTAATTATATGATACTCCAAAAAATGACTTAAGTTATATGTGACTTACTGAATCAGATTAAGTGATTGTGCTAAAGATTACAACAATTATCATTACTTAAACATGACTTAGTGGTACTGTAACTTACTTGAGTGTTTGTGCAACGGATTATATGATACTTAGAAAAGACTTAAAGTTATTGTGGCTAGTGAAAAATGGCGGAGAAACGGTACAACAGTCTGCCGAGACTGAAAAGGAAGGACACTTGGCGGACTAAGGGGGTAAGTTGGTGGTTTTATAGCTTTTTTTTTCTAACTTGACTTTCTTTCTTGACTAACTTTTAACTGGAAGTACGCGTGTTGGTAAAACTTGGTCGTTTGTGTCTGCTGGATAGCGTTTTCCTTACTCCTTACTAATATTATAAATGCGAAAATAACACTGACTGTCTGTCTGTCTGTCGCGCTTTCACGCCAAAACTACTGAACTGATTTAAATGAAATTTGGTACACAGATAGTCTAGAGCCTGAGAAAGGATATAGGCTACTTTTTAATGCGAAATAAAGGGTTGAAAGGGAGGGATGAAAAGTTGTATGGAAGTATCGTCATTTTTAGACCTAGAAGCTTGAAACTTATTTTTAAGGCTGTTGATTCGATATAATATAAATAAATATGACATTCAACGTTTGTAAAAGTTTTACCGTTAAGGTTGTAAAATAACAATAGGGAATAGAGGATGAAAGTTTGTATGGAAGTATGTAAGGTTTATGTAAATGTTTTATAAGTTTGCGACAAGAGACAAAATATTAGAGCTATTGTTATGTAAAATTTACCGAGTCATTACAAAATTTTAAACATTTTTTTTTTTTGTGACACTCTAGTGTTTGACCACTATCTCACCTGACGGTAAGTGGCGATGTGATCGAAGCTGGTAAACACACTAGACCTGGAATACGCAGGCTCTCAAGGATAACTGCCGGAACACCGTATTTGGCTTGGCGGCAGACTTTCAACTTGAAGTTACGTTTCAAACTGAAGTTACGTTTGTGTCTTATTTGTATAATAATTAGCCTAAATAATTAAAAAAAACACTATCCCACGCGGACGAAGTCGCGGGCACAGCTAGTCTGTAACCAGTAAGTATCATATTCACCTTCTACAGTGAAAATTTACAATTATATGATTACGTTATTTCACCTTTATCGATGGATATAAACTAATAAATTATGCATTTTTATTGACCTTAAAATGCAGGAAAAGCGAAAACGTATAGTTATGCAAAACGATGAGGGCCGCTTTCTAATAGGTACACTTTTCCTAAAAAATTTGCATACTGGATCTGGACCGAAACTATAATAATTTATATATTAAGAAAATTTGGTTATTAAATATTTGGTTGCGGTGGGCTTTATGAAGATACTAATGTGCCGCGATTTTACTCGAGTGAGATGATTTGTGCACCATAGTTTTATTTTTGTTACATAGACAAGCATTTGACCACTATCTCACTTAATGGAAAGTGAAGATGCGGCTGAAGCATACTTGCCTAGAAGGTACCTATTCGTTCTAGACTTCAAATCTTTCAGATTATACCGTTCAATTCATTCCGTTCAGGAAACAAAGAAACGGGCAATGAGATCCACTCTTTTGCCGTACGGATGATAAACGTAGAAGCAAAGCTAGTTTGTGCGTTTCTAATCCTACTGGTTTATTTATTTATCTAAACTTATATTAAAATTGTATCAGGATGTCTGTACATTGAACATATTGAAGAAGAACTATTATGGGGGAAAGGGGTATTTATTTGAGCAATAGAAGTAAAAACAACCATTTTTTGAATTCGTATCTGTCTTTATGTCTGTCTGGATGTTTGTACGCGCATCACGCCAAAACTACTACATGGAATTGAATGCTGTTTTCACCGATGTATTGCTACAAGTCTAACTTAAAATGTAGGGCCCATTTTACCTCAGAAGTATGATTCCCACTGCTTTAAGTTTATTGCTGCCCGAATCTCACGTTCTGTAGAAACAACTACCCGGATATCCGAAACTACTAAACACATTTTCATACGGTTTGTACAAGTTAGATGATTGAAGCACACAAATAGTTTATTATCGGGGTTAACATATGAGATGGGACTTTTTACCTACTACGCGGACGCAGTCGCGGCGTCCGCGTAGTTAGAGAAGCTAGTTTTCTACCACAAAAGTATTTGTTTCCAAGTTTTGTCTCAGTTGTTTAAGCATAAATAGTTTATATTTCATTTTCAATACATATCCACTAGATTTTTTTTTAATAGGGGGTGGAAGGTCGTTCCATATCTTTGTGGCGCGATACTTGAAGCAACCTTTCAACCCAGAAGTTATATCTTGTTAGTTGAGTAAGTGTTAATTTACAGCGCGTTTAACTGATGAATTCAAAAGACAAAGATTATTTATTTATAGCTTTCTCCATCGTTGACACATCGTCGCTTACCATTAGGTGAGATGGTTGGCAAAAGTTTGCCTATCTTAAATAAAAAAAAAAAGAAAAGGAACTTTGGTACTTGTTTATTTTTAACGACTTCCCAAAAAAGGAGGAGGTTGTCAAGTCGACTGTATTTTTTTTAATGTGTTACCTCATAACATCTATCCACGTGAGCCGATGTCGATTTTTTTTTATTTGAAAGCTGGTGCTTTTCATGTGGTCCCATTGAAATTTGATCAATATCTGATCTCTAGTTTTTGAGTTCTAGTCAACAATGCGTGTTTAATACATTAAATCTGATCAAGGTTCCAAAGATAAAGCGGTGAAGTCGGTTTTTTTAAGCTTTGCTTGCGTTTAATTATAATGTATATTATATATTATATTTGCAGTAACGCACACTGCATCCAAGTTCTAAGTACATGGTGAGATCATTCTGAAATCACCTCGTCAATGTCAACTGGTGTCGCAATTCTATGTCGTATATACTTATTACATAGGTGTGAACTGTTCTTGCAACGCTAATTTGTCACTTTTTACAAGACTACGGCGAAGATAAGAGTTGAGATTTTAGTATCAATATTCAAAATTGTTTATTCACGCCTTAAAGAGTCATGAAAGTTAAAGACTCTACTGCCAGATTCGCAAAATTACATCCATCTCTGTGTTTCCTGATAAATACAATATGGGAGTCTTTAAGTCGTCAGTGAATAGGTATCTTCTTGGCAAACGTGGTCCATCGTCGCTTACCATCAGATGAGAGAATGGTCAAACGTTTGCCTATCTTGAATTTAAACAAAACACGAAACGGAGACGCTTGAAATAAAAAAACAAAAATGCGCCGCCGAATTTCTCGCTAGGTTCTTGGCGAGAAATTCGGCGACGCATTTTTTACTTAAATATCTTGTTCATGTATGTAAATATTTATTAAAATAAAAACCGAGGCTTGCGGCCTCACGTCGATGACCGAGACTCTGAAATTGGACTTATTAGCTATAATATTCAAACTTATTCAAAACGGTAAAAAATATATCATTCGATTATTTCAAAAGCAATAAATCTAAAATTAACATGAATCCGTTTATTTGGCACGACGACAAAAATGACAAAATTAGTTCTTCTCAAAAAAAATGTTATTTGGTATGATATTACACTTAAATATTTTATCAACATACAGAGCATTTTTTTTTAAAAGCTAATTGATTATGAGTATATATATAAACGAGTCTCGAGCCTCGCGACTTCCCCGCGTTGTTCAAGTTAAAAAGTAGCCTATGTGTTAATCCTAGATATAAGCTATGTATATTCCAAATTTCATCCAAATCCGTTCAGCTGCACACCAATATTATAAATCCGAAAGTTTGTGTATAAGTATGTTTGTTTTGTTGTCACGCTGTAACGGTTGAACGGATTTGGAATGTGTGTAACTTATACGAAGGATTAACACAGGCTACTTTTTCACCGACTTCACAAAAAAGGAGGAGGTACTCAAGTCGACTGTATTTTTTGTGTGTTCCCTCATAACTTCTTTCCACGTAAACCGATTTTGATATTTTTTTTTAGTGTGAAATGTTGCTTTCCGATTGGTCCTATTTAAATTTGATTAAGATCTGATCAGCAGTTATTGAAATATCGTCAATAATGCGTATTCTGTGGACTACATTGACGATGTAAGTTTTTAAGCTACCATGGTCACTTTCACTATAAATGTTTGTATCAATTAAGGGATACATGGTAAATATCCCGTTATTGATACAATATTTATAGTACATTGAAGATATTCTGCTTTTAACCGACTTCAAAAGTTACTTCATAACTTCTTTCGTTGTGAACCGATTTTGATGATTATTTTTTTATTTGAAAGCTGGTGCTTTTCATGTGGTCCCATTGAAATTTGATCAAGACCTGATGAGTTTTTGAGTTAACATCAATAATGCGTGTTTAATACATTAAATCTGATCAAGGTTTCGAAGATATAGCGGTGAAGTCGCTTTTTTTAAGCTTTGCTTGCGTTTAATTATAACTTGATAACGTACGACGCGGGCGAAGCCGTTGGGCACGGCTAGTATATAAAACCATAGATCTGGTGTCAAGCCCAAGGTAATCGAATGTAGGTCATACAGCATTCCTAGGACATATCCAGGCTAACCGCTATTGTTCCAATTATGGTGGGGTTTATATCGTTTTAACTGCATTTAAGACACGGTAATTCTGTGAGTTACTTACCTTGTTGCGGGTCGGTACAAATATAGAACGTATTTTCATTACAATAACGTCTATATTAGAGTGGGTTGCTACATGCCTGTTACGACAATCACCGCGTCCTAATCTTACTAATTCTACTAGTGGCTCTGTGAGCTGAAGAACTCGCGTATGATTCGGAAATGGCTGATATTTTTTTACGTTTTCTACCCCCTTTTCTGAGCCATTATGAAAACTTTCCAAAAACTGAATAAATATTAAAATTCTATGTAACTATCGAACCTGCTCACAAAATTTCACGAGAATCGGTTGAGAAATGAGACCTGTAGAGGAGAAAAACTGGAAATCCGGACATACGTAAGCAATTTTGCCCAAGCTGAAACGGAAATGCTTCGCGCTCGCTCGCTCGGTTAATAAATCTGAAAGTTCTGAAAACCTTCATGGGATGACTGGCAGAAAATGCTATTCTGGCATTAAGTCCTCCTTGTACTGTTTTTGTGCAAAAATATTAAATCTATCCTGTATGGAGTACTGCGGCCACTTGTGGGATGGATCCGCAATGTATCAGCTTGAAGCTCTTAAGTCCATCGACCGAACGAACAAAGACAAACTAACAACAAGACAAACTGTCAAACGTCATCCATATATGGTTGACATACCTCCAGTTCGCTCGAAGCGTTTCGCTTCTACGTTTATCATCCGTACTGCGAAGGAGTGGAACTCATTGCCTTCGTCTTTGTTCCCCGAACGGTACAATCTGGGAGTCTTCAAGTCAAGAGTGAATAGGTACCTTCTAGGCAAGCATGCTACATCTTCGGCCGCGTCATCACTTTCCATCAGGTGAGGTTGTGGTCAAATGCTTGCCTAGCAGGCATAAAAAAAAAAATACTAATTTAAATATTAAGTTTGTGCGTACATCTGTAAGTGTGTAAGTACCTATGTGTGAATAGGCATCTTCTAGGCAAGCTTGCTCCATCATCGACCACATCGTCGCTTACCATCAGGTGAGATTGTGGTCAAAATTTACACCGTGTTATAACTTGAAAAGAAAACAATCTAAAATTTTTATTCAAGATAGGCACATGAATAAAAAAAAAATGATTTCTTTTCACGCTATAACAGCTAAACGAACTTTACACATAGGCTTAACACATAGGCTATTTTTTTACTTAAAAAACGCGAGCGAAGCCGCGGGGCACGGCTAAACAGTTTGATCGCTATCGATGTATAGTCCGTTTGATCGCTTTTACACGTACGGTCTAAAATGACTGGTTCTCAATGGTAGCTGACGGAACATATTTTTGATCATTATGGCGACCGATTTTTGCTGCGCAGGAGTTTGAATTATGTAAGTTCAAAGCTTCAAACCAGGGTGGCACTAAACTGTAATGGACAATCTTGACGTTTAGCGTCAGGCGAGCGACTTGCTCGTCTCGCCTCTCAAAAACATAAAAAGAAGTAAAAACAATCTACCCACGTCCGTAGGAGGATACCCCTTAAGTCTGACTCCCTACACGTGGTCCCCGGGTGGTGCTAATCAGGTGACATTTGAGAGGTGGTAGAGCATTTTGTGAGTTGCTCGCCTGGCTTGCTACCAAAGTAGCTTACCACCATCAAGTTGAAAGTCTACCGCCAAGCCAAATACGGTGTTCCGGCAGTTATCCTTGAGAGCCTGCGTATTCCAGGTCTAGTGTGTTTACCAGCTTCGATCACATCGTCACTTACCATCAGGTGAGATAGTGGTCAAACACAAGCCTGTCACAAATAAAAAAAAAAAAAAAACCTTCACAAAAAGTTCGAGCCCGTCGCAGGATTCGAAACCGCTACCCTCGATTAGGTTTACAATGATGGCGCCATCGCGGCTTCAATTAACATTGATTTGACAGTGGAAGCAGTACAAGATTGACATCATATAATTCAAGTTGTATTTATAGTGCTTTATTTAATGGGGAGTAATAAATCTCTGGTATTTAGTTCTACTGATCCCAATACTGTTCCGTGAGGTTCCGTTAGACTTGACCTTATACCGGTCACGAGTTGAGGTGCGGCTGTATTGTAAGCGGACAGCGTGTAGCGATTTATATATAGCAAAGCTTCAGAGCTTACGGTATCGTCGTAAGGTAGCGATTATTTTATTACCCGACTGCGCGACGCAAAGGAGGGTATTTTTTATAAGCCTATGAAGCCTACTTATCAACTCTATTTGCGTAATTCCTCTCCATACAAAGGTTGGTCCAAGGGTCAGGAATCGCTTTTAGCGATAAGACCGCCAATTGTTACACTTTTTTTGTAAATAATTATTTTCTCTTTTGTTTTTTTTTGTCTAATTAAGGTGTTAAATAAAGAGTTTATCTATCTATCTATCTATATTTAATTTTGTTCCTTTGTGACTCTCTTATAAACAAAACGCGTGGGCCGATTTTGATGATTCTTGCGTCAATTTGATTTGTCTTCATCTTTTGCGTGTCACTAAAGACATCACAGTAATAAACATTCAATATCTCGACCGCAGGACGCCATATTGTAAATAAAAAAAATGAAAGTCGACGGAATGCGAAGTTAATTATTGAATAAATATTTGAAATTTATCTTTAGGTTTCTTTTACCATTTTTCATTTTGAATGACCGTTTAGGATCTATAACGATTTCAAGTTGGTTTCCATTCTCAATTTAAATCTAAGACCTTTAAACGAGCATTTCTTGTATATATTATATATAATCTGAATCTCGGAAACGGCTCCGATTTTCATGAAATTTTGTATGCAGGGGGTTTCGGGGGCGATACATCGATCTAGTTAGGTTTCATTTTTATTAAATGTCGTTTTAACCGAGCAAAGCTCGGTCATCATTATACTTTTCAATAAAATAAAGAAAGTAAGGTCACTTTTTACGCAGTCTAGTTTTTGAATTTTTTTGTATTGACTTGTCGCATCCATTTCGGAGAAATTATCGTATCCAATTCCTTAGTACACGAATTACTCGATCTAATTCGTTTTAAGTAAGTTTCGTCGTAAGTTTGCAATCCATGTCCACTAAAGCGGAGGTTAATATTGGCACAAATAAAAAAAAAGATCCGCTCCTCTCCGCTTCGCTCCAGTGGACGGGCAGCCTATAGCGGAAACAAAAACGCTGATAGAAGCCCGCTCGCACTAAGACCGCAACACATCTCATACAAGTCATGCGTAGAAAAGAATTTCCTTTGTTTTTGCTTGTCCGATAAGGCATGCCGCTACCATTCCATTATATAGTTTACGTAAGTTATGACTATAGATATATGAACTATCTGCGCCCCGCGGTAAGACCCGCGTTGACGATGGTAAAAAAAAAATATTGTCTGTAAAGTCGGTTTACGGACGATATTTTTTCGTGATAACGTCATAACACAACGCTTAGTTCGATCGTGCCTCTCTATCGCTTGTTCCGCGCTCTCGCTTGCACGCTCGGCTCAGGCGGAACGTGACACTTTCGTGCGTGAAGCCGGTGTTCATCGATTTATAAGACGTTATCACGTCAATAATGGTGATGAAAGATATCCCACATGTAATTCCAGAATACTGTTGTTTAAAATTTAGCTCGGATCTGTAGTTTAGGCGTGATTGTGTAACAACACAAAGAACAAAAAATGCCTCTTTTGACGACCCAGTTGGCGCAGTGGACAGGTGTCCGCCCTCTGCGCCGTGGGTCCTGGGTTCGATTCCCGGCAGGAGCACAAATTCCTTCCCAAGGAATATTTGTGCTTCTGGTTCTGGGTGTAATGTGTGTGTGTGATGTGAATGTTTCCGGCACCCGCGATACAAGTGTGAGTGTTAATGCGTTTGGTGTTTGTTTGTTGTTGTTCGTGGTACGGCTGTAGCAACTTTTGGTTTATGATTTTGATTTAATGACAAGGATGCATGGAGACAAACTGCACAAGCGCTTTCTAGCGACTACATAATATAGATATACCTAGGTTAATGTAATTATGTATTAGTGTTTAAGAATGATTACAAATAAATGAATCAAAAAAATACGCCGCTGAGTTTCTTGCCAGGTTCTGCCCGAAGTGGCTGTAATTTTGCGAATCTGGCTGTAGAATCATTGTTGTATACTTATATGTAATTACTAGCTTTTACCCGCGGCTTCGCTCGCGTTAAGAAGTACAACAAACTTTCATCCCCTATTTTATCCCCTTGGGGGTAGAATTAATCAAAATCCTTTCTTAGCGGATGCCTACGTCATAACATCTACCTGCATGCCAAATTTCAGTCCGATCCGTCCAGTGGTTTGGGCTGTGCGTTGATAGATCACTATGTCAGTCAGTCAGTCACCTTTGAGTTATATATAAACAGATAGATATGTATATATATATATATATATATATATTAAATATTATATGTAGTTTATTTTTAACACCTATGTACTTTTGATGAATATCTATTTGTATATTAATAGTTCTATTCTCTATTTATTATTTACTTCTTAGTGTACACCTCCGCTGGATGCAGTTGTTTATAAAAAAAAAAATATATCCATGCTTAGGTAGTCTGGAAGAGATTGCTTTATGCGATAAGACCGCATATTGTGAAACCTCTTTGAGATTTTATTTTTTTAGTTAGTTTTTAACATTTTTGTATTGGTTTTTCATGGTGTATTGTAATCATTAACTTTCATGAGTGCCTCTTTGTTCCATGTGAATAAACGATTTTGATTTTGAATATTTCGTGTTCGAGTTGACACCACATAGCACCAGGCTGTGCTATCCTTGTCGCTCTTGAAAAGCTCGTCCTTTTTTTTGTATGATCATGCATGATGTCATACACTTAATCATGGTCAATATGATCAACACATGTTTAAATATAGTTTTATTTACCGCGTGGGAGTCTCGGTGGTCACAGCTCCGTATTTATTGATTGTTGTCCTCTTAGTATAAAATTAAATTGTTAATTAAAAAGTATTTTTTATAGTTAACTTTGTAAAACTGTGCGTGTGTGTGTGTGTGTTTGTTAGTAGTGGTTAGAAATGTGTTTTTAAGTGATTTTGTGTTATATAAATATATGGAGGAATAAGGATAATTTATAATAATTATGGTTAGTATCATTAGTATATAATACTAGCCGTGCCCCGCGGCTTCGTCCGCTATTATCAAGTTAAAAAGTAGCCTATGTGTTAATCCTAGGTATAGTCTATGTACATTCCAGATTTCATCCAAATCCGTTCAGCCGTTAAAGCGTGAAGAGGGAACAAACATACTTACACACAAACTTTCGGATTAATAATATTAGTAAAACATATAACACTAGCCGTGCCCCGCGGCTTCGCCCGCTATTATCAAGTTAAAAAGTAGCCTATGTGTTAATCCTAGGTATAATCTATGTACATTCCAAATTTCATCCAAATCCGTTAAGCCGTTAAAGCGTGAAGAGGGAACAAACATACTTACACACTTACAAACAAACTTTCGGATTTATAATATTAGTAGGATTAACGCTTCCACACTCACAGCCCCACACTAAGTTCGATGATTTGTGTCGTGGGTGCCGGAAACATTCACACTGGTTCTGGTTGTGATTATGTGTGTGTGATGGGAATGTTTCCGGCACCCACGACACAAGTCAACTTAGCTGTGTGTGAGTGTGAAAGTGTTTATGTTTTTGTATTTTTGTAAAAAATTCATATACGCTTATTTACTAGTCGAATGATTACTTCAGCTTAGTTTTTTTGAGGCGCGCTTTCACGTAATTTGAATAAAATCATAAAAAAAAATCAAAGATTTCCACACGTGACTGTTCGTAACCGCCACGATATAATTTACGCAATATACACCTTTATGTGCAAAAATGTAAGGGGAATAATTGGCTGTGATTAAAAAAGGTGCTCGCATTGACGTATATATATTTCCACTTACCATCACCGAAGTATCAAAGAGAGAAAACAATAGATTTGAATGCGTTAAAATCAGTCGTACATATTCATACTTTCGGATTTGTAATGGACAGGCGGACTGCAAATACATTAAAGAAAACAATAAACTAAACATGTGAATAGAAACATAAATTGTCACTGAATGGGCAAACAATAGGTTTTTGTAAGAGGCATAAGTATTTTTGTAAAATATGTAATAGAGACTGTGTGAGTTAAAGACCTAGAGCAGGGGTCGGCAACGTTTTGAGTCGGATGAGACAAAAATTACAATTTACAAAATTTCAAAGTTTTTAAAGAGCCACAAAAAAATTTGTCGCGGGGGAGGGGTGCGGTGAAAAGCGAGTACAACACAAGTGGCTGAGAGATATAAATGGTGCCTAATCCTCATTTATCGATTTAAAACGATTTTAAAATGTTTTATATATTTTAACAAAATAAATAATATTTGCGTGAGGAACTAAAGAGCCGCAGCTTCACATCCGCATGTGGCTCGCGAGCCGCAGGTTGCCGACCCCTAACCTAGAGTATATTTCGAAATGGCTGAAACATTTTTTATCTATATAATTGTAGAACCTGCTCACAAAATTTCACGAGAATCGGTTGAGAAATGCGATCTGTAGAGAAGAACAACCGGAAATCCGGACGGACGAAAACAAACTGCGAATGATTGGAACTCATTGCCGTCGTCTTTGTTCCCCGAACGGTACAATCTGGGAGTCTTCAAGTCAAGAGTGAAAATGTACCTTCTGGGCAAGCATGCTACATCATCGGCCGCATCATCACTTTCCATCAGGTGAGATTGTAGTCATATGCTTGCCTATCAGGCGTAAAAAAAAATTTGTTTTTTTTTTAATTCTGAAACGAAGACGCGTCCCACTCACTCGGTCAATAAATAGGTTAAAAAATTTAAAAATTAAAAAACAACAAATAAAACAACAATTAAAGGATAATTTATTAAAAAACGTTAACATTATTAGAACAAATGTATGATAAATTATCTATGATATGGGCCCGCGCGAATCTCTCAGGGAATTCTTAAAAAAAACTTACCATGCATGATAATTAAACGCAAGCAACGCTTAAAAAACCGACTTCACCGCTTTATCTTCGGAACTTTGATCGAGTTAGAAGTACTTACTACGCATTATTGACGAATGACGATATATCATGAACTATTGATCAGATCTAGATCAAATTTAAATGGGACCAATTGGTAAGCAACATTTATTTCAAACAAAAAATAAATTTCAGATACTGGTCACGTGGAGAGAAGTTATGAGGTACATAAAAAAATACAGTCGACTTGAGTACCTCCTCCTTTTTTGTGAAATCAAAAACAAACAAACAAATGCATTCACACTCACAGCCGCACACTAAGTTCTAAGACTTGTATCGTGGGTGCCGGAAACATTCACATCACATACATATTACACCCAGAACCAGAAGCACAAATATCCCTTGGGAAGGAATGTGTGCTCCTGCCGGGAATCGAACCCAGGACCCACTGCGCAGAGGGCGGACACCTGTCCACTGCGCCAACTGGGTCGTCAAAATCGGTAGAAAATATTATGCGTGTTCGCAAAAATATAAATAAGGAAATATATTTACTACCTTCTATAACCTTACCTTATATAACCTTACCTTGAATACCTTTATCCGCTAAAGACAGTATATTTCTAAAATTCGTATAAAACTTGTGCAAACAAACACACAAACAACATTATAAGCAACTGTAATTACAATAATATCTCGCTGGATATATGCCAATTGTCTACTATACAGTTCAATTACAGTACGTCAGTTCTTACGTTTATTATGACAGTTCAATACAGTCTGTAATTTTTTATGAAATTTCATTACGTTCCTTATTATGTTTAACTTGATTAAATTCATCTACAATGATATAAAATTAAAATAACAATGATAAAAATTATCCATTTTTTTTTTCAAACTCCGTATGAAATGTAAGACTCATTTCTGACACACATACACAAGCTTTCTAATTCGGTTTTTTATGCGCGATAGGCAAGCATTTTACCACTATCTCACCTCATTATAATATTATTGTAACTAAGCAATCTGCAAATTGTCTGTTAGCTTAGCTAGGAGCGCGTTCGCCTTTTAAGCATGGGTATAGGGTTCGATTCCCAACACAAGTATTTTCCCAAACGATAATTTGTGTTTCTGATTCTTGTTGTAATTTTTTTTTAATAATAAGAAGTTTTTATTATGTACAATAAACACATTAAAACTAAAAAAAAATACAGAGTACGATACCACCTGATGTAGTATAAACTGTGTCGCAGATGGCAATTGTGTGTATGATATGAATGTTTCCGGCACCCACGACACAAGTCATCGAACTAAGTGTGGGGCTGTGAGTGTGAAAGCGTTTATAATCAATCATAGTTCGACTGCATGATCTTTACTATCTGTACTCACGACACACGATAGTTTCCTAACTGTATTTGTTCTGTATGAACATGATTTACTGCCACTACTCGTAGTGATCTCATAATTCCGATGTTTATAACGCGAATCGTTTCGTGTTACGTCATACGTTTAGTCAGAATCGACCTTTACCTACACTCTTCCTCCTCCTTTAGAATGATTGAACTTGACCTACTACTCTTTAGTGTATAATAAGGAGCGTCCATTAGTTACGCGAGGCTTTTAGGGGGGGTCGAGCCGAACCTCACCCAATCTCACGTGGGGGGAGAGGGGGTGTATAAAAAGAATTGAACAAAATGTGTGTTAAATAAATGTAATGAAATATACGCATTTTGAAAAATCTCACGTGAGCTTAGGGGAAGGGGAGGGGGTTTTTTTTTTTATTTGTGACAGGCTAGTGTTTGACCACTATCTCACTTGATGGTAAGTGACGATGTGATCGAAGCTGGTAAACACACTAGACCTGGAATACGCAGGCTCTCAAGGATAACTGCCGGAACACCGTATTTGGCTTGGTGGCAGACTTTCAACTTGATGGTGGTAAGCTACTTTGGTAGCAAGCCAGGCGAGCAACTCACAAAATGCTCTACCACCTTTCAAATGTCACCTGATTAGCACCACCCGGGGACCACGTGTAGGGAGTCAGACTTAAGGGGTATCCTCCTACGGACGTGGGTGACTCAGCCCCCCCCCCCCTCAGGTCGAGGAAAATCTCACGACATCTCACCAAGAGGAGAGAGGGGGTCTGAAATCGCCATCTCACGTAATTAATGGGATAATATAATAAAAGGGATGGTGCCTGTGTAAAAAATAAAAACGAATTAGTCTTGTTAGTTATATTATCAATAAATATTGGACATTTATAATAACATACATAACGAACTGCCCGTTGGTTTGTTGGATGATCGTTCGCCATCTAAGCAGGGGTATCGGGTTCTACCATAAAAAGGATGACGTTTGACAGTTTGACTTATTGTTACTTTACTTACTTTTTTTTTAATTTTGGTTTCGCAATCTTGTGCATTTAGCCTGTGGTAAGTTAAAATATATTTCAAGTTTATTTCATATTAAAAGTCCTAGTCACAGTCAAAGTCAATTCAAAAGAGTCAAGGTCCGATCAAAGTCATGCCCTAGTAAAGTGGTAGAGACTTTACTAGAACCTCTATTGGAGTTTTAGAGCGAAGGCGAAAATCACGTTTTTCAACTTGGTATCATTTGCCTACACTTATGCACGTTTACTAAGTAATAAATGGTTAATAATCCACCATTATTACACATTAACACTAGAAGAATCACAGGTTCAACAATCCCAACAAAAAGTCGAGTTTTGCCGCGAAAATGAAAAGATGGCGTATCTTTTCATTTTCGCGGCAAAACTCGACTTTTTGTTGGGACAAGGGAATGATGATAATTAACTGTCGGTCTATGACCTTTATAAATTTTGTCATGATCCACGCTTATGCGTCAGTTGGCACCAAATTAGATCTGATGAGGCCTAACATCTTATATTGTAAGCATTGGAGTGGTCACACCTAAAAATATAGAGAGCATAATGTTGATGGACGATTTTGGCTCAGGGCTTACATGTCAGGGTTGTGCGAAATTATATGTACTGTATAATTTTTCAACCGACTTTTTTCTTTTTCTACTGACTAACTAGCTGTCCCGGCGACCCCCGTTCCGCCTAACAGTCAATGAATGTCAATAAAAGTAACAAACATCGTCACTTTCCATCAGGTGAGATAGCGGTCAAATGCTTGCATATCTTGAATTAAAAAAAATGTTCCATCTTCGACCGCATCGTCACTTTCCATCAGGTGGATAGCGGTCAAATGCTTGCATATCTTGTTTTTTTTTAAAATGTGCCATCTTCGACCGCATCGTCACTTTCCATCAGGTGGGATAGCGGTCAAATGCTTGCCTGTCTAGCATAAAAATAATAATTATTATCATTGATGAATATCGCTGGCAGCCCGAACTACTACAATTTCCCCTAACACATCATCATCTCTAAATCTGTCACAAAACAAAGAACTAAAATAGATTTAAATATATTATTTCTGTAGATTGTCTAAAAGACTCAGGTCTTAAGATATTTTTGGCGATTATTGCATGGACGATGTATATTATTTGTCATTTGTACTTCAGTCACTTATAGAACGGGGTGGCGTGAAGGTGTTTTCTGTTGTTTAAAAATTGCGTATTTTGTGCACTTTTCGATACATTTTTACGTTTTTGCGGGAGTCATTGGCGTTTTAGTGACCTTATCGACGTTTTAGTGGTCTTATCGACATTTAGGTGTAATTTTTGATTAGTCGAATCAGAGCTGACTTTTTTATTTAGCTGTTTTTTTTTTGCTGTGGGACATTTTCGTTTTTGATCGGCCGTGTGAAGGAGTTAAGTGATTTTTTTGTAAAAAAATGCTTATTAGTGTACTTTTTGAAACTTTCTCTTGAACTCATCGACGTTTTAGTGAACTTATCGACTTATCGAGTTTCGAAATTGATTAGTTGTGATGGAGACTATAAAAGTTGTCGGTGAATATGTTCGAGAGAAATCACCGTTTTCTGTGAGTACTGAAAATAAAGCGTTTTGCTTCCACGTTTATTATGCGCACCGTAAAGGAGTGAAACTCATTGCTAGAGTCTGTTCCCAGGTTCCCAAATAAGTGGTATATTGCATTCTTCAAGTCGAAAGTGAATATCTTTTATATAGCCGACTTCAAAAATGAAGGAAGGTTTCAATTTCGTTAGTCCATAGTGAAAAAAAAAAATATTCGTAATGTATTATTTTTCATAGTAATTTCGTCATAATCGGTTTTAAAATCACTATAACTGGAAATAACTATTATGTCATCCAACATCCAAGTAGACGAAATTATTCTTTTTAGTTTTTTTACTTAATTTTCCAATCGTTGTTACTATTTTTATGTTAGACTAGCGATCCGTCCGGTTCCACCCGGGTGCAATTTCCGGTGGATTAAAAAAAAACATACAAACCTTGCCCTGACGATGACAAACACAACAAAAAAGAATCAGAGAAATACAGTACAGTGTTAGGAGTTTACAGGCCGCCTGAATGCATACGATATAGCTCAGCAACTGTTCTCTTACTACCAACACGGAACCGACAGCTTACAAGGCAGACGGGAAACTAACGTCTATGTCAACATCTTTTGTAACAAAACCATCAATAGTCCAGTTATATTAGTCAAATTAGGGCAAGAATCTCGGAATGAGAGATAGTCAGCTATAAAGTTGTATAAACCTTTATTTTGACACCCCAAAACTTGTATCAAAACTTACTTATCGTAGGGTGTCAGCTCATAAGGTAACGAAGACCCAGTGGCGCATTGTGCAGTTCAATTCCCGACAGGAGCACAAATTTTCCCGCCTAAGTAACTTTCCCCTTTTTTTTCTTTTTTTATGCTAGATAGGCAATCATTTGGCCGCTATCTCACCTGATGGAAAGTGACGATGCGGCCGAAGATGGAACATGCTTGGCTAAGAATAGCTATTCACTCTGGACTTGAAGACTCCAAGATTTTACTTATCTGGGAAGACAGATAGTCCAGGAAAATTAGGGTTTCACCTCGGAATGGGAGAAAGTCAGCTGTAAAGTTGTATATACCTTTATTTTGACACCCTAAAACTTGACTCAAAGCCTACTTATAGTAGGGTGTCCGCGACTACAGATATTCCAAGGTCAAAGGTCAAAAAAAATAATTTATGTACATTAATTGCAAAAATCTCGTTTCCTATGTGTTTTATGCTATTTGTAATTAATATTGTAGAAAATTTCTACAAGTTTTGTTTAAACATTTCTTTTCATCTTGAACCATTCTCGAGATAGAGGGCAGAGCGCGCGCAGTGTTCGGCGCGAGGTGAAGCCCTAATTTTCCTGACCCCCTATTACCTAAATCTGTTGCAAACGGTTTTAAGGCGGCTTGGTATCGAGTTGGCGGACTGGAGCCAAACTGTAGCCTTGTAGAATTGCCTGCATAGTCAGCGTGCGTGTTTTCATATATTTTTTAAAATTAATCTTACCCTTTTACAAAAAACTTGAGTTCACAACGAGGTTTGAATGTTTGTTGGGAATACACCCAATATTTTTGTAAAAAATATCTTTTATAGAAAATTTGGTGTTTTTTAGTAAAGTAATTTTTTTTTTTCTATCGAGCCAAATTTATTCAATCGTGTATCGCTGAACATATCCGAATAAAATATTTTGTGAACATTTATTACATTTAAAAAAATGCTATTAATCGACCGTCTTTAAATGAAAAATCTTTTTTTTTTTTTTTTTATTTGGACAAAAACTTAACTAATTTGTAACACTCCATGTACTTATAACTATCTATAGTAATATTAGGAACACTATTGTGTGTCAACACAGCAACTTATATTATAACTTGGCTCATACAGGTGGTTCATAAATAAACTATGCTGATCAGATATTTGTTGTGTACATGGATAAACCCTAACTCCTAACTAGGTTGCCCTGTGTGTAGGATATCAGTGCTCTCCCGCCATCTCACATATAGGTACTTTACTGTATAGTCTTTAAAGGTCAAATCTTTAATATTCGTGAGGATGCATCGTCCAATTTGGAGCCTACTTCACCATTATACTAAATTGACAAAACTCCTAAGAAATAAGGTTCATTCTTGCTTAATGCATATAGAAACCGCGTGCAACAAAGATACGTAATAGGGGGGGCAGGACTACAAGGTGTCTTTCTTACGTTAGCCAATAATTTTGGCGTGTGCTTAGATCACTTAATATTCAACGTGGCCGACTGTACATTGTGACTCCACATTATACTACGAGTACAGTCAAACGACCTTCTAATTATAGGTCGATAACGCGTTGACAGTTCATATGTTAAAAAAAAATTCGCCGCCGAGTTTCTTGCCAGGTTCTTCTCGAGATGGCTGTAATTTTACGAATCTGGCAGTATAGTCATTAACTTTCTGAGTGCCTCTTTGGGGCCCATGTGAATAAACGATTTTACGATGATGTGATTTGATTTGTAAAATGAAGTTTATATTTTACATCTTAGGCCGCATCATCACCATCCACCACGTGAGATTGTGGTCAAAAGCTAACCTATCTATCTATATATATAAAAAATAATTGACGTTTGTTAGTCTCACAAATCTCGAGAATGGCTGAACCGATTTTTATGATATTTGATTTGTTGGATATGTCTCCGCCCCGAATAGCAGAATATCTATTAGAACATCGGAAAAATTCTCGAAAATTTGTTTTATGAAAAAATATTTTTCCCATACGTCACTCCACGGGTTTTTTTGATTATATTTCTATAATGAATTGTTATTTAATTTACGAGGGCGAAGCCGCGGGGACCAACCAGTATACACATTACCTTTCTATGAACTGCGCATTCAAAATGTTTTTTTTTTAATTTTGGCTTCGCAATCTTGTGCATTTAGCCAGTGTCAAGTAATAATATATTTCAAGTGTATTTCATATTAAAAGTCCTAGTCACTGTCAAAGTCAAGTTCAAGAGTCAAGGTCCAGTCATAGTCAAGTCATGCCCTAGTAAAGTGGTAGAAACTTTACTAGAACTTCTATTAGAGTTTTGGAGCGGAGGCAAAATTCACGTTTTTCAACATTGTATGATTTTCCCACACATATGCACGTTTTCTAAGTATTAACGGTTAATAATCTACTATTATTACACATTAACACTTAAAGAATCACAGGTTTTGGAAAATTATACAAAATCAACACCGTATTTTTCACTTTCGCGGCAAAACTCTTTCAAAAAATTTCTAGAACCATCTAGTACTGTTCCTCCAAGAAGACTTCATATTGTTTGCTGATGATTTGAATCTCCCTTTTTTATGCTAAATAGGCAAGCTCCTTGACCGCTATCTCACTCACCTGATGGAAAGTGATGATGCGGCCGAAGATGTGACATGCTTGCCTAGAAGATACCTATTCACTCTTAATTTGAAGACTCCCAGATTATACCCCTCAGTGAACAACGCAGGCAATAAAGGTAAAATAGGTATCTTCCAGGCATGTCACATCTTCGACCGCATCATCACTTTCCATCAGGTAATTAGGCTAGGTAGTGGTCAAATGCTTGCATATTAAGCATAAAAAAAATTAGTTCCACTCCTTCGCTGTACGGATGATGAATGTAGAAGCAATTCCATTCAACAGTGAAGCAACACCAAGTGACGATTGTGTCATTGTAATCGAATTCGTATAAGGTCGTCGATTGTCCATTGGTCGACGTGACGATGCACCTAATTGATTTACGATTATGGCAGCATTGTGGTCAATGGTTACTTAATGTGGCTTCATTGGACGGCGCCCCGAAATGAGCTGCTTTTCAAACGACTTCAAAAAAGGAGGTTCTCAGTTCGACTGTATGTTATTTTTTGTATGTTACGCGATATCTCCGCCAATTATGAATAGATTTTGATGTTTTTCTTTTGTTTGGTAGAGTATACTTCAGAGGTCCCATATAAATTTTACTGGGACTTACTGGGACTTCGGAACTTTGATTGAGATTAGATGTACTAAACACGCATTATTGACGATAACTCAACAACTAGAGATCAGATCTTGATCAAATTTCAATGGGACCACATGAAAAGCACCAGCTTTCAAATAAAAAAATAATCATCAAAATCGGCTTACAACGAAAGAGGACCAATTAGGAAGCAACATTTTTCAAACTAAAAAAAAATATTCGAAATCGGCTCACGTGGAGAGAAGTTATGAGGTAACACACACATAAAAAAAATACAGTCTACTTGAGTACCTCCTCCTTTTTTTGGGAAGTCGGTAAAATTGTGACTTTCTAGAGAAAAACAACTTAACGTTAACGGCAAAAAGATGTTAAAATGTAAGTTCTAGAAGTTTAGACGATCCTGACATCACATCTCTCCCTCCACAGCTGGACACATGGTTCGGGCGGCCGAAGAAGGCGGGCGGACAGATCGAGCGCGGGTACGACACCGTACCGCGCGGCGCCGAGCCCAGGGCGGAGGATGACGAGGAGTACACCAGCAAGATCGACGCGCTCGATGATGCACAGCTGCAGAGGAGGTTTGAGGAGATGCTGGTGAGTTACATCCAAGAACTGGACGGTACCATGTTGGAACTGCTCTGATTAGATCGAGCAGTACATATAAACACAATAATTCAAAGCCCCACCACTGAGTACGAAGACTTCTCGTGGGTGCCAGTAGTACCTACAGGTCCAGAAGAGGTTTGAGGAGATAATGTTGGGTTACCAATATAAACCATGGTACCTAATAATGAGTATGAGTCTAGTGTGTTTACCAGCTTCGATCACATCGTCACTTACCATCAGGTGAGATAGTGGTCAAACACTAGCCTGTCACAAATAAAAAAAATAAAAAAATAATAAGAGTAATATTGTACTACCCGGTAGCATAGTTATTTCTTAGGATAGTATAAAAATTTGCCTCATTTAATTTTTTTTCCTTCTTTTCAGTCGGACATGAATCTCAGTGAAGCCAAGAAGGAGCCCCTCAGGAAGTATTCGAGAGACCAGCAGAAGAAAATGTTGGTGCAGTACAGATTTGTTACGGATAAAACGCAGGTAGGACACGGCTTAGTACCAACTGGACACACGGATCTGAACACGCGCGTGTCCACGTGGTGAAACTAGATTTTTTAAAGTTTGTTATTTCGTCAAACAGACAAATTTTTAAGTGTGTTCGTGTGGTGAAACTTAAAATAAGCTGCTTAGTTATGTCAGTAAGTAAAATTGTGGTCGTGCCGGGGATCGAACCCAGGACTTGCGGCGCAGAGACTTGCTCGCCTCGCCAACAACCTGGTCTGCCTGGTCGACAATTTATGTACTATTAAGCGTATGCTTAGTAATAGATCCTATTTGCTAATTAATATTTGCTTGCAGAATCGATATTAGACGACCCAGTTGGCGCAGTGGACAGGTCACCGCCCTCTGCGCCGTGGGTCCTGGGTTCAATTCCCGGCAGGAACACGCATTCTTTCCCAAGGGATATTTGTGCTTCTGGTTCTGGGTATAATGTGTGTGATGTGAACGTTTCCGGCACCCACGATACAAGTCTTTGAACTTAGTGTGGGGCTGTGAGTGTGAATGAGTGTGAATTAATTAAAAAAACACATTCACACTCACAGCTCCCACTAAGTTCAAAGACTTGTATCGTTGGTGCAAGAAACATTTACATATCACACACACAATCAACCAATAACCAGAAGCACAAATCTCCCTTGGGGAGGAAAATTGTGCTCCTGCCGGGAATTGAACCCAGTACCTAAGGCGCAGAGGACAGAGACTTGCCCACCACCAACTGGGTCATCAATTGTTATGATAATCTAGTTAGTACTATTAAAGTGAGTTCTTAGTGCTCTACTTCTCCCTTTCTCCTTCACACCTAGGAAGGAAGCGTATGGCATTTTCCCCACCACTAAAAAGGGTATAGGGTTCGATTCCCCGATGCGACAAGTTTTCTCCCCACGGACAATTTGTGTTTCTGGTTCCGGTTGTGTTTGTGTGTACAATAAGTGAAGATGTGGTCGATGATGGTAAACAGCTAGGCCTAGAATGACTGGCTCTTAAGGATAGCTTTTGGAACAGGATTTTGAACTGCTCGTTGGCTTAGTTGGATGAGTGTTCGCCTATTATCGGGTTCGATTCCTGGCAGGAACACAAGCTTTCTCCCCAAGAAAAAATTGTGTTTCTGGTTCTGGTTGTGATTGTGTGTGTGATGTGAATGTTTCCGGCACGCAAGACACAAGTCATCGAACTTAGTGAGTGTTAATAAAAGTAAAAAATTAAAAAAAATAAATGTATAGGAAAACTTTTGACCACCATCTCACCCAATGGTAAGCGCCGATGTGTTAGACGATAGAGCAAGCTTGCCTAGAAGATGACTATTTACTCGCGACTTGAAGACTCCCATATTGTACTCATCAAGAAACACCGAAATATAATAAAATGGTGACGGATTTTTCTACTTGAGAGTGGTGAACTTCGTTAGTATTTGGGTATAAGGTTAGCTAGCTAGGCGAGGACGAGAAATTGTCACGATGTTTCCATCACAAAAAGTTGAAGCCTATTGCAGGATTCGAAATCGCTACCCCTGATTAGAAGTCTGTAATAAAACGGGCATTAATTAAGAAAGCTTACTATAAAACGATCGACTATATTAATGACAAGGATGCATGGAGGCAAACTGCAGAAGCGCTTTCTAGCGACTACATAATAACACCTAGGTTAATTTAATTAAGAATGATTAAAAAAAAATGAATGTTAAAAAATGCGCCGCCGAGTTTCTTGCTAGGTTCTTCCCGAGATGGCAGTAATTTTGCGAATCTAGGAGTAGAATCATTAACTTTCACGAGTGCCTCTTTGGGGCCCATGTGAATAAACGATTTTGATTGATTGACTGATTGATTGAAGGCGGGTTTCCGACGGCGGCGTTATCACGTTCAGTGATGAAAGCGTTCATGTCATAAAAAAAAAAAAACGCATTCACTCTCACAGCCCCACACTAAGTTCAAAGACTTGTATCGCGGGTGCCGGAATCATTCACATCACACACACATTACACCCAGAACCAGAAGCACAAATATCCCTTGGGAAGGAATTCGTGCTCCTGCTGGGAATCGAACCCAGGACCCACGGCGCAGAGGGCGGACACCTGTCCACTGCGCCAACTGGTTCGTCATAAAGTCATAAAGCATGACATTTTCGTTACAGGAAGGCAGGTCGAAGTTCGAGAAGCCGTCCGATTACGTCACGTATCTCAACCAGCCGGAACTGTCAGTTGGCAAGCTGCACAGCTGCCTGGAGAACCTCAGGATATCCCTTACCAACAACCCCCTCTCCTGGATAGAAGACTTCGGGACTAAGGGCATTGAGAGTCTGCTGACTACACTCAACCTTTGTTATACTAAGTAAGTGTTATTGGATAGATAGATAGATAAACTCTTTCATCATCATCATCTCAGCCACAAGAAGTCCACTGCTGGATATAGGCCTCCCCCAAAGATTTCCAAAAAGAACGGTTGTTAGCGGCCTGCATCCAGCGTCTTCCTGCGACCTTCATTATGTCGTCCGTCCACCTTGTGGGCGGTCTTCCGACACTGCGCTTGCCAGTCCGTGGCCTCCATTCGAGAACCTTTCGGCCCCATCGGCCATCAGTTCTGCGTACTATGTGCCCTGCCCATTGCCACTTCAACTTGCTAACCCGCCGGGCTATGTCGGTGACTCTCGTTCGTCTACGGATCTCCTCATTTCTGAATTGATCTTGTAGAGAAACTCCGAGTATAGCCCTTTCCATAGCTCGTTGTGCGACTCTGAGCTTATTTATAAGGCCCACAGTAAGAGGCCACGTTTCAGTACCATATGTCATCACTGGTAACACACACTGATCAAAGACTTTCGTCTTTAGGCATTGAGGGATTTTGGACGAAAAGACGTTGCGTAGTTTCCCGAACGCTGCCCAGCCGAGTTGAATTCGACGATTGACCTCTTTCTCGAAGTTGGACCTACCTAGTTGAACAGTTTGTCCTAGGTAGACGTACCTGTCAACAACTTCGAGCATAAACTCTTTAGTGAACACCATATTTGTGACATAACAGAATGTGTAACAATAGGCGGTCTTATCGCTAAAAGCGATCTCTTCCAGACAACCTTTGGATGGAGAGCAATTACGCAACAAAGTTGGACGTCGGTGTTTTAACATAACAAAAATCAGAAAGGTGCAAGATTTGAAAATAAAAAAAAAAATTATAATATACCTACTTAATTATAAATAATGATAAGTAACCATCAAAATACATTATTATTTATACCTATGTACAATTATGATAATTTTTTTGATTATTGTTTTTATTTTTTTACAATTATGATTTATTTTTTTGTATCCGACTAATATTATAAACTGGCCGTGGCTAGCGGCTTCGCTCGCGTTAATTAAGTTAAATATTTGCCTATGTGTTATTCCGGAACCTAAACTATTTACATTCAAAATTTCATCGATATCGGTTTATTAGTTGCGGAGATACTTTTTTTTATGCCAGATAGGTAAGCATTTGGCCGCTTTCTCACCTGATGGAAAGTGACGATGCGGCCGAAGATTGGACATGCTTGCCTAGAAGGTACCTATTCACTCTAGACTTGAAGGCACCCAGATTGTACCGTTCAGGGAATAATGACGTAGGCAATGAGTTCCACTCCTTCGCTGACGGATGATAAACGTAGAAGCGAAACGCTTCGAGCGAACTGGAGGTGTGTTAACAATAAATGGATGACGTTTGACAGTTTGTCTTGTTGTTTGATGGTAAAAAGGGAAGGGAGGAATTATATCATATAACTCATGAGCATACTCTCCAAAATGTAAGCGATAGAATACCGATAGGCTTGCTACCTTACGTCGGTGACCAAGACTTTGCCATTTGGATACAATCAGCTTACTATCGCCAATAAGTATTTTCGCTCACTTACTACATTTTTGTTTTTTTTTTGTTTTCTTGACTTTATTTTATAATATGTAGTTTATATTAAAAAAAAAACACATTAAAAGTTTATCCGTTTTAATCGAACAATGATCCATTCTTTAATTTTCATGCTGTCAGTGGAAGTGGATTTTATCGGTACGTATAGAATAAATAAGATATTTTATGGAAGTTTATGGGATCAACTAGACCAGGGGTCGGCAACCTGCGGCTCGCGAGCCACATGCGGCTTTTTGGATGTGAATGCGGCTCTTTAGTTCCATACGCAAATATTAGCTATTTTAAAAAGATCATTTAAAAAACGTTCTAAATCAATTAACAAGTAAATTATGAGGTGATTAGGTAGTTATAACGCGTGCATAGCGTTTTCTATACGATACTCATTGTACAGTCGGTATTATTGTTCGCATTAAGGATTTTTGTTGGCAAGAAAAAAAAATGTGGCTCTATAAAACTTTGAAATTTTGTAAATTGTAATTTTTGACTCTTCCGACTCAAAAGGTTGCCGACCCCTGAACTAGACACTATCTCTTTAAAAAAACATTTGTATCATCAATATACAAGTGTGTTACAATTTTAAGAATACCTTCGACACCCTATCTGGAACGGCTGCACCGATTTTCACCAATTATAGTTAAGACTGCTCTAAGTCTAGTCACCATATAAACAAATAAAATCAAAATCGGCTTAGCCGTTTGGGAGCTACGATGCCACTGATAGACTTATGACACTCTTAAATGAAAAATAAACAAACGCTTTCACACTCACAGCCCCACACAAGTTTCCCTTAAGGAGAAATCTTGTGTTTCCGGTTCTGATTGTGTGTGTGATGTTAATGTTTCCGGGAATCGAAACCTTCGAACCATGTGGTCCCATTTAAATTTGGTCAAGATCTCTGATCATTAGTTTTTGAGTTATTGTCAATAATGCGTGTTTAATCTGAATTTTAATCTGAACGTTGAATCTGATCAAGGTTCCGAAGATAAAGCGGTGAAGGCGGTTTTTTTAAAGCTTTGCGCACATACACACACACACATACGACATAATCTGCAGTATCATTAGTGGGAGAAGCCATTGGAACCTGAAATACAGTGCTAGACTAGTTCAGGAGCCTATGGGTTAATTTATCACGTACACCATATTATAGGAGTCAATAAATGTTTTATGTTTTTGCTTGTGTTTAATTATTTCGGCATCTATCCTATTGTCTGGAGAGTAACGTACGATGAGTAACTTTGTTTCAATACTTTATTTGTGGTTTACAGTGACTCCCGCTACGACCGAGTGCAATATGAATGTATCCGATGTCTCTCATCCATTCTCAACAACACGGTCGGCATTCGGACCATGTTCGAATGCAGAGAGTCGCTTCCGGTGCTGGCCAGGAGTCTCGACTCTAGGAAACCCACGTGTGCTCTGGAAGCTGCCAAGGTAATTACAATAGCCTATAAGTATTCAATGTTACTAGCCGTGCCCCGCGGCTTTGCCGGCTTTTATCAAGTTAAAAAGTAGCCAATGTGTTGTCCTAGGTATAAGCTATGTGCATTCCAAAGTTCATCCAAATCCGTTCAGCCGTTAAAGCGTGAAGAGAGAACAAACGTACTTAATTAGTGTATTTAATTAGTATACAATAATATGTTCTTCTGGGATGATGAATTACTTTTGAATAATATGTTGTGTTGAGTACTTCTCTTCCGGGTAATCAAATCAAATCAAAACAATTTATTTCATACAAAATAGAGTTTACAATATTAGATATTGAGGTTTAGAGCGTCAGTCTATCCTGTCATTGATATCTATACTTTATATCTATATATATATATATATATAAAATCAATGCCACTTTTCCTTGTAATTTTTTAACACAAGAACGGGCTCACTTATCCAAGCCAAATGTTTAGGCTTTGTTCGGACTATTTAGTAGATGGTTTATGTGAAGTTTGCACAAAATCGGTCGAGCGGTTCTTCATTTATCACACCCGGGCGAAGTCAGGGCGGATCGCTAGTACTTTAAAATAATATCATAAAGAGGTAAAGTTTGTTTGTTTGTTTGTATGTAAAAGGCAATCTCTAAAACTACTGATCCGATTCTGAAAATTCTTTAACTAATAGATAGCTACATTATCCCTGAGTGTCATAGGCTATGTTTTATTGGTATAAAAGTAAGTTATCAGTTCAAAATAATAATATTCGTAAGACAAGTCGGAGAAAAATTTGCTAAGTTTCCGCTTTATCGGCGTACGCTGAAACGGTTAGACATAGGTGAATATAATGTTTGGCAAAAATGTTGACAACTATATTATGTAGTCGCCAGAAAGAGCTGGTGCAGTATGGATCCATGCATCCTCCTTTTTTGAAGTCCGTTAAATACACAAAGTTTCCAGGTTTATAATATCGTGATTCCAGGTGTTAGCTGCAATATGCCTCATACCAAACGGGCACGAGAAAGTTCTAGAAGCTATAACGATGGCCGGCGAGTCCAACCGGAAGCCGCGGTTCCTGCCCATCGTGGAAGGTTTGGACGGGAAGGCGCCGGAGAGTTTGAAGGTTAGTTTGTGTTAATGAAACTAGATGGCGCTGTGCGTTTCCTGATAAAAATAATGTGGGAATCTTTAAGTTGCGAGTGAATAGGCATCTTCTAGGCAAACGTGCTCCATTGTCGACCGCATCATCGCTTACCATTAGATGAGATAGTGGTCAAACGTTTGCCTATGAATGGCAATGCTTAATCTCTGCCTTAAATATTTGCCAGCATTTTAATTGTCATTTTTGGCGTTTGGCTATAGTGCAACGTCAAACATTCTCAGAGAATAACCGAAAATATAAACGCAAATGCACTCACACTCACAGCCCCACACAAGTTCAAAGACTTGTATCGCGGGTGCCGGAAACATTCACATCACAAACACATTATACCCAGAACCAGAAGCACAAATATCCCTTGGGAAGGAATTTGTGCTTCTACCGGGAATCGAACCCGGGACCCACGGCGCAGAGGGCGGACACCCGCCCACTGCGCCAACTGGGTCGTCGATATCTAGCATATACAATGCGTTACAGAAAGGTGTAGTAATACTCAAGTCACACATCTAGCTACATGTATGGAGTCTAACAGGAACTTCTGAATTCGCGGCAGCACCATGAATATTGAGTTATGATGAATTAAAGTTTAAAAAAATTATGTCATTTGCAACCCTAATTCATCAGCTACCGTTCTACACCACATAGCCTTTGGCCATAACAAAGGTCAAGGTCACGCGCCACAGACGTAACCGTAGGGTTGGAAAAGAATATTTTTTAATTTCTGTACGGAGCAAATATCTCCGATTGCCGCACATGTAACTGTAGGGTTGTCAAAAGCATTTGAAAATATAATATTCAATTTTTGTACGGAAAAAATTATGTCCGATTTCGACTTTCGTTCTCTGGCAGACGATTCCTGGCACGATACACATACACACCACCAAGTATTACTACATCTTTTTGTTACAGGTTGTATAGTAATACTCTAAAATTTGAAGTTATCAGCTTGTGTGGTTTAGACGTTGTCTTTGACAGACGAACGGACGGACAAGGAGCTAAAATACCCAAGTTAACTTAGAGATCTCGATTCGCTCCAATAAATATACATGTATATTTTTACAGAATGGTTGTATGCAATTGATGAATGCCATCATAACGGAGCCCGAGGAGTTGGAGTTCAGACTACATCTGCGGAGCGAATTTATGAGGACTGGACTGTATGATCTTATCGGTAAGGCACATTTTTGTATACTTATTTATATTTCACTAGCCGTGCCTCGCGGCTTCGCCCGCTATTATCAAATTAAAAAGTAGCCTAGCTGTTAGTCCTAGGTATAAGCTATGTACATTCCAAATGTCATCCAAATCCGTTCAGCGGTTAATGCGTGAAGAGGGAACAAACATACTTACACACTTACACACACACTTACACACAAAATTTCGGATTTGTAATATTAGTAGGAAGTAGGATAGGATAGGATTCAGAATACATTCCAAATTTCACCCAAATCTATTCAGCCGTTACAGCGTGAAGATATAACAAACATACTTACATGAAAACTTTCGCGTTTATAATATTAGTGAGATTCTGAATTTTTTATTGACTTCAAAGTTAACGCATAAAAAAATCCCTTCGGCCGCCTACGAAACCGGAGTTCCGTAACTAGTTACTAACTAAACATAATTCGTCCTTGTACGATACCAGTTACGTAAAATATGGTATTTTTTTTTAAATATTCTACCCTAGTTTCTAACATAAGCAATATTTTTACACCTTAGGTTCTGACATTAGCATAACAATTTTGTGAATCGGTCCACAAATGGTGGAGAAATCGGTAAAGATACATACAAAAAAAATACAGTCGAACATAGAACCTCCTCCTTCTTTGAAGCCGGTTAAAAATAAAAAATATTTGATACTGGCAAATAAATCAAAATTTAAGTAGACTACCTTATGCATCAGTGTTCTCTCTGCTTGACGCTTTCCATCAGCCGAGCGGATTGCTCACAGTACAATAAAACTAACACCTTGGGGGGCATCCATTAATTACATGAGATGATTTTGGCGATTTTTCGACCCCCTATCCCCCCTTGGTGAGATGTCGTGAGATTTTGCTCGACCGAATCTAACATTCGAATATAACATTTTGAAAAATCTCATGTGAGTTTAGAGGGGAGGGCCCTCTAAACTCACGTGAGATTTTTCAAAATGTTATATTTAATGTAAATAAGTTAATATGTGCTTGATTGCGTTGAATTTATTTAACACACATTTTGTTCAATTCCTTTTATTTAAGACTTAACCCCTACTAACAAACTATATGAGCCATATGTCAGGAGCTTTTTTAGTTAATTTATCCCAGATTTCCCGCAATTTTACACTTTTTCTTGCAAAAAAAAACGTGATGTTTGCTAAGACCCCATCGTCCTCACGTGAGATTAGGTGAGGTTCGGCTCGACCCCCCTTCCCCCCCATTAACGCCTCACGTAATTAATGGACGCCCCCTTGTGTGTGACAGAGGAGCTCCGGCTGGGCGCGGAGGGAGCGAGACAGATACAGATGAACGTGTTCGACACTCACGCCGCGGCCGATCAAGACGAGTTCCTGGCTAAGTTCGATGACGTCAGGTAACGTTTTTTTTCTCTTTTAATTTTGGCGCAATCTTGCTAGTTTTAGGTAAAAATGATGTCGGAGTGTTTACTGGATTGTTAGGTGAACCATCATCCGAGGCAGCATCGCTCCTTATAGATATGGTTAAGTAATCATTAGCATAAGTTTTTTTTTTTTGCTTGAACACTTGAGTTACCTATAAGCTCGATGCCTTGTAGGTAACTTAGTACTTTGATGTACATAGTTTTAGTTTAGTTTTAAATATAGGCAATTGGCCCGTAGATTGGAAAGTGTTATGTTGTATAGATATACTATAACCGGATGACCGAGCTTTCGTCGGTTTTTTGTTTTTGGTAGAATGTGTTTGAATTTGTAGCCTCAGAAAGCTCCATCTAGTGTCGAGTAGAAACAGTTTTTTACATCGGTCATGGCGTAATAGATGGCGCTGATAGTTTCTTAAACCCGGTTTTTCAAATGCAGTTTGGGAACCGAGCATTTCTCGGACCTGGAACGTTGATAAATCAATTCCTTGGGCCGAAAAACCCCTAATCTTTAACTTTCGTGAAAATCGTTGGAGCCGTTTCTGAGATCCTGATTACACACATATATATATATATATATATATATATATATATATATATATATATATATATATATATATATATATACAAGAATTGCAATACAATAATTATTGACTAAAAAAAAAATAAAAAAACTTGTGCATTTAGGATCCATCCATAAATTACGTCACACGTAAAGGGGCAGGGAGGGGGTCGACGAAGTGTGACATAGTGTGACAAGGGGCGGGGAAAAAACATCTTGTTGTTGTTTTTTTCTAATTGTCGAAAGATAGATAGATAGATAAACACTTTATCGAACACCTTAACAAATACATGACAAGGAATAATAATCTAGAAAATAAGTGTAACAACAGGCGGTCTTATCGCTAAGAGCGATCTCTTCCAGACAACCCTTGGATGGAGAGGAGTAAGCAATGAAATTGGACGTCGGTGTTTTTATAAATATAATAATACAGAAAATACAATAAACATACATAAACAATAATATACCTAAATTAAACTATGATATAGAATACATAAACGTAATACATAACTATTATACATATTTGCGTGACGAATAGATGTTTTTTTCTAATTGTTACCATATACATTTAATAAAGATCTGAGCAGTAGTTCTTGAAATATCGTCAATAATGCCTATTCTGTGGACTACATTGACGATGTTCTCGTTGACCGACTTCAAAAGTTACCTCATAACTCGTTTCGTTGTGCGTCGATTTTGATGATTATTTTTTTTTATTTGAAAGCTGGTGCTTTTCATGTGGTCCCATTGAAATTTGATCAAGGTCTGATCTTTCGTTTTTGAGTTATACTCAATAATGCGTGTTTAATACATTAAATCTGATCAAGTTTCCGAAGATAAAGCGGTGAAGTCGGTTTTTTTAAGCTTTGCTTGCGTTTAATTATGTAATAGCCTTATTGAAAAATTGTTTATCAATGTGTGTACAATAAAGAATATAAGAAACTTTCGCATTCATAATATCAGTGTTATATTGGCGACCCAGTTGGCCCAGTGGACAGGTGTCTGCCCTCTGCGCCGTGGGTCCTGGGTTCGATTCCCGGCAGGAGCACAAATTCCTTCCCAAGGGATATTTGTGCTTCTGGTTCTGGGTGTAATGTGTGTGTGATGTGAATGTTTCTGGCACCCACGATACAAGTCTTTGAACTTAGTGTGGGGCTGTGAGTGTGAATAAAAAAAAAATGTTGTTTCAGAGTTGATTTCAACGACGCGAACGAATGCTTCGAGCTAGTGAAGAATTTAGTAATGGACACACCGGCAGAGCCTTATCTGCTGTCTATTCTGCAGCATCTTCTATTCATCAGGGACGATGAGCTCATAAGGTAACGGAGACACGGCGCAGTGGCCAGTTCGATGCCCGACAGGAGCCACAAATTTTCCCTCCTAAGAAACTTATCCCTTTTTTTTTTCTTTTTTTTATGGTAGTGACGCAAGCATTTGACCGCTATCTCACCTGATGGAAAGTGACGATGCGGCCAAAGATGGGACATGCTTGCCTAGAAGGTACTTATTCACGTTAGACTTGAAGACACCCAGATTGTACTGTTCAGGGAACAAACAAATACGATGAGTTCCACTACTTCGCAGTACGGATGGTGAAAGTATAAGCGAAAAGCTTCAAGCGAACTGGATAGGCAAACATTTTGCCACTATTGAGATATTCGATGATGTAAGTTACGATGCAATCGACGATGGAGCACGCTTGGCTAAGTTACGATGCGGCCGAAGATGCACTCTTGACTTGAAGACTCCCAAATTGTACCTCTCGGGGAACAAATACCCAAATAATGAGTTCCACTCCCTTCGCTGTACGGATGATAAACGTAGAAACGAAACGCTTCGAGCGATCTGGATAGGCAAACATTTGACTTCTATTGAGATAGTTGATGATGTTAAGTTACGATGCGATCGACGATGGCACACGCTTGGCTAAGATTAGCTATAGACTGCTTCTGCTTCTTGGTGTGATTGTGTGTGTTGTATATGTTCCCGACATGATGGTATTTGAACTTATTGTGCGGCTGTGAGTGTGAAAGCGTGTAACAATTATTATTTTTTTACATTTTCACAATTCACGAACTGCCCTTTCTTATTTCGCGTCCGCCTTCTAAGCATCTATCGGGTTTGATTCCCGTTGGGAACACAAGTTTACCCCGCAAAGGAAATTTGTGTTTCTGGTTCAGGCTGTGATTGTGTGTGTGATCTGATGTAAATGTTTCCAGCATCCACAAGTCATTGATCTTAATGTGGGGCTGTGAGTTTTTTTTTTAGATAGGCTTATATAGGCTGTTAGATAAGCAAACATTTGACCGCTATCTCACCTGATGGAAAGTGACGATGCGGCCGAAGATTTAACATGCTTGCCTAGAAGGTACCTAATCAGCCTAGACTTGAAGACTCCCAGATTGTACCGTTCGGGGAACAAAGACGCAGGCAATGAGTTCCACTCCTTCGCTGTACGGGTGATAAACGTAGAAGCGAAACGCTTCGAGCGCACTGGAGGTATATCAACCACAAATGGATGACGTGAGTGTGTTTACATATAGTTTAATTTTTCCAGGCCGGCGTATTACAAACTAGTGGAGGAATGTATAACTCAAATAGTTCTGCACAAAAATGGCTACGATCCGGACTTCAGACTTACGCAGAGGTTCAATATAGACGTCCAGCCGCTCATAGACGGACTTATAGGTAAGGGGAGTGTTTAATGTGTGTGTGTTTAATACTAGCTGATGCCCGAGACTTCGTCTGCGGAAATCAAATCAAATAGTTTAATTGCCAAAATACCATTTGCCAGATCTTAATGTAATAAGTTACTTTTTTAAAAACAAGCTTTTAGATGTCCGCCATATTGGATTTAAAGTGACGTCGCTTTATTTTTCGAGTTATTCTCAGCAAGCCCTTTCCCCATATTGTAGGAGTGCATTAAAAATTGCTTGTCCGCTATTTTGTGTGTTCCGCCATGTTGGACTTAGAATGACGTCACCCAGCTAACCATGCATTGTCATCGAAACTAAACGTGAATACAAAATTTCAACTCAATCGGTTGAATATATCTGCTTCAAATTGAGTTGCAAGATTCCACCCGGACAAACATACATACATACAGTGCAAGCTAAATAAAAGCTTGTAAAAAGTGTCACAGTATACTAATATTTACAATACAGAAAATAACATTTTTGGACACAATATTAAACAATTGTAATTTACATCACATTAGACGTAAGTCATAACATAGGTAACGCAAATAAATAAATATAACATAAACAAAAACGCCTTCACATTGACAGCCCCACGCTAAGTTCGATGACTTGTGTCGTGGTTGCCGGAAACATTCACATCACACACACAATCACAACCAGAACCTGAAACACAAATTTTCCTTGGGGAGAAAGAACCTAATCGTTTGTGTTTCTAGCATTAATTAATATTTGATATATTAATATTTGAACTGCCCGTTGGCTTAGTTGGTTGGCGTTCGCCTTCTAAGCAGGGGGTATCGGGTTCGATTCCCGGCGGGAACACAAGTTTTCTCCCTATGGAAAATTTGCATTTCTGGTTCTGGTTGTGATTGTGTGTGTGATGTGAATGTTACCGGCACCCACGACACAAGTCATCGAACTTAGTGTGGGGCTGTGAGTGTGAAAGAGGTAAAAAAATTTTTATACAAAATAGAGTATACATATGTCTTCATTGTGTGTTTCTAGAAAAATCAAGAGCGGAAGAAGAACGTAAGATCGACGAGTTGAAGTGTAAACTAGAGGCGGCGATCGCGGCGAGACAGGAAGCGGAAGCGAAGGCGGCGCATCTGGAGGAGAGGCTCAAGAGTTCGCCAAACGCACCGCAGGGCGTCACGCACTCGAACATAGCCGCTATCGCCAAGGTAATAGGGGTCACTAGATATTGGGATCGTAGGAATATAGGTCGGAAGGAATTGGGGTTAGGTTAGTCACTAGAAATAGGGGTCAGAAGAAATAGAAAATTATAGTCACTAGAAATAGATGTCAGAAGAAATAGGGGTTATGTTAGTCACTAGAAATAGATGTTACAAGTAATGGAAGTCAAAATAAATAAGAGTTAGGTCTGTTACTAGGAATAGAGACAGAAATAGAGGTCACAAGTAATAGAAGTCAGAATAAATAAGAGTTTGGTCAGTTACTAGAAATAGGGGTCAGAAGAAATAGAAAATGATATTTACAAGAAATAGAGGTCAGAAGAAATAGAGGTTAGGTTAGTCACTAGAAATAGATGTTACAAGTAATGGAAGTCAAAATAAATAAGAGTTAGGTCTGTTACTAGGAATAGAGACAGAAAAAAAATGAATTAATCGTCACTGGAAATAGAGGTCACAATTAATAGAAATCAGCATAAATAATAGTTAGGTAAGTCACTAGAAATAGGGGTCAGAAGAAATAGAATGATAGGCACTAGGAATAGAGGTCTTAAGAAATAGGGGTTAGGTTAGTCACTAGAAATAGATGTTACAAGTAATGGAAGTCAAAATAAATAAGAGTTAGGTCTGTTACTAGGAATAGAGACAGAAAAAAAAATGAATTAATCGTCACTGGAAATAGAGGTCACAAGTAATAGAAATCAGCATAAATAATAGTTAGGTAAGTCACTAGAAATAGGGGTCAGATGAAATGGATAATGATAGTCACTAGACATAGAGGTGAGAAGAAATAGGGGTAAGGTTAGTCACTAGAAATAGTGGTCACTAGATATAGGGGTTACGTTAGTCATACGGAATAAGGTCACAAGTAATAGAGGTAAGAAGAAACAGAAATCAATAGTCAGTAGAAATAGTTGTAACAAGATTTGTTCTGTCGCCAAGGTGATTGAATACACTAGTAATTATTACTATTACAAATAATACTTACATGAATATATATGAGAACTAACCGTGCCTCGCGGCTTAGCTCGCTGTTATCAAGATAAAAAGTAGCATATGTGTTAATCCTAGGTGTGAGCTATGTACATTCCAAATATCATCCAAATCCGTTCAGCCGTTAAAGCGTGAAGAGGGAACAAACATACTTACACACAAACTTTCGCATTTATAATATAAGTAGTGTGAAGTGTGTATTTAACTGAAGAAATGGTTATAGTTTTTACTTCGTATCGCTTAATATGTGTTAACTTTGACGTTGACTTTGTCGACAGACAATCGGCAGTCCCGGGGGACCGCCGCCCCCGCCGCCGCCTATGCCCGGAGGTATGTAAAATACTCTAAATAAGTTATATATTAAAAAGGTTTTAAAAATTAAGCTATAACCAGAGAACTTGTCAAGACGAATCAAACGAGCCCAAACTCGATGGGTTTATCTTGTTTAGTTCAGAAGTTCCTGTAGCCATCTTCCGTCTCCATCATCAGACCTACATGGTACCATATTGTATCGTCACTGGAGATACATAAGTACACCAAATTTGAGTCCAATCGGACATCGGGAAGTGGGTCTAATTTAGCTTGCAAGATTTGATTACAGACCGATAGACAACGGGACTGGACACTAAATGAATGACGCCTGTAATCAAAATTGTATGGCTTTAAAACTATGTCTAATATCTTTGGTATAAGGGCTATTTTTGCACATCACAATATACGTTACTAAAAGCATGCAAAGCACTATATGTAAATTTACTTTTAGGTGGAGCAATGCCGCCCCCGCCCCCGCCTATGCCAGGAGGTTTGTACTATTAACATTAATGAGTGCCACTTTGGGGCCCATGTGAATAAACAACAAAATTTAATTGAATGAGAAACAAACTCGCTTTCACACATAACCTAATAATTTTTTTTTTCTAAGCAAACGTTTTAAAAAAAATTAAATATTTTTAAAAAAAAATATTGTCTTAATTAGTATAAATAAACAATTTTGTAATAAAATTAAATGAGCATAACACGCATTCACACGCACAGCACCGTATAAAATTCGTTTTTTTTAATCAAACTCTTTGACGCTTCGTAACTTTCATTGAATATAAATAGAAACTGTTAAAAAAAAATTAAAAATTATTCATAAACTTTTATGAGTTCCTCTTTGGGGCCCATGTGGATAAACGATATGAATTTTGATACTCATTGCTCACTAATTTCGAAGATTCCCGAAAGGAGCACATTATTCTATCCCTTGATGATTGTGTGTGTTATGTTAATGTTATCGGCACCTACTACACAAGTCATCTATTAGTGTAGGGCTGTGAGTGTGAAAGCGTTTATGTTTAAAAAAATTAAAAGAATGAAATGCTAACTTAGTTAACTCATGTAGAATCTGTGGCAATAATCACTAACAAATGATGTTCCTGCTGTTATCCTTGAGAGTCATACATGTTTACTACTCTCGGTCGCATCGTCACTTACCGTCAACTGAGATAGCGGAATTACATGTGTGAGATTGAATGGGCAAGCGTGGCGCTTACCATCAGGCGAAGTACACCAAATTTGAGTCCAATCGGACATCGGGAAGTGGGTCTAATTTAGCTTGCATGATTTTATATATTAGAAATGTATTTATATTAAAAAATTATTACAATTAACAACAATGCATTATAACTGTAGACACAATGGCCTCGATTCTGATGTACACTCACTAAATTAAATTTAAACTATCCCTGTCTCTTACAAAATAAAACACAAGACAGAGATAGCATGCATTTTAGTGCTGTCACGCTAGTTTATCAATTAAAATATGAACAGCAGAAGCAGAAAGGCGCTTCTTTTTAGTCAACACCAATACAACACATACTCGACTAAGCTTGCATAGACATCTAAGTTCTGACTAACTTGACAGCACAGCAGTATGCTATCTCTGTCTTGTGTTCCTATTTTGTAAAAGACAGGAATAGTTTAAATTTAATTTAGTGTGTGACATCAGAATCGAGGCCAATATCTATCTTAAGTAAAAACAAGAAAAATAACGGTTATGAAACCGCAGTCATACGGCGTCATGCCCTACTGTACCGCTGAGCTGTCCAAGCCACGCGTCAAGCGTTGAATTTGACCTTTCCCATTAAAACGATATTTTTACCGTCTTTATACTTGTAACTGATATTTTTCCTGTTTTAATACTTCAGTTTTGGCTCATGTCTATAACTAAAATGCTATATCTATCTCGCTCTAATGCATGTCTAACGGCTATAGCTGTCTTTTTCTGGTGTTTGTAGGGACAGGCGCTCCGCCTCCACCCCCGATGCCCGGTCAAGGTCTGTATAGTATAGTGTATATATATGTTGAGGGGAATTTGATGTAATATATTAAGAATATGTTTTATTTTAGTTTTATAGCAATAGAATTACACATATAACATTATTTTTTTATTAAAAAAAGAAAGACGTGTGGCCCTTGGGGACTGCCGCGGTAAAGCTATTGCATAGCATTTTATTATCAACTTATGCAATTATAATTAGTTATGTATTTTTTTTTCTGCCACCTAGAGGCGAGTTGCTGAACTAAAGAGACAAGCGTGATATTTCAAAAAAGTCATTAAAAGTTCTGCTATTCATCGATAGATGGCAAAACTTAAAAGTATCACCGCTGTGCTGGTCGGAGTGGGGGGTGTTAGGTGAAAAAATGAAAAAAAATGAAAAAATCGTTTATTTTAGGATAAAAACAAGGTTGTACAGACAAAAATTTTGGTAAAACGATGACACCTGCAGTAGTTTAAAACTGTGTCGCAGCTGCCAACGCCCTCCTCCGAAAATATTATTATTTTCGTTACGGAATTTCTGGATTCGGTCTCCACGCTCAAGGCCCGCGAGAGAAGAGCTTCTCTCTTTATTCATAAATTTTTAAGCTATTGCATAGCTCTATGCAATAGCTTAAAAATTTATGAATAAAATGTGATAAAAATGCAACGGAAATTCAAAATAGCAAAACCCACGCTATTGGCTAGATTTGTGACGTCAGTGTCCGCATTTTTGGTTGAATGACCTGTCAAGTTTCCTTCACTACAGCCATTGGATCCTAGACATTGACGTCACAAAAAAACGTCAAATTAAATAAGCCACATTTAAAGTTTCCCTAACCCGATTGCATTTACTAATATTTATTTGATATGAAATGCAATGAATTGATGAATAAAAAAATATTTCTTTTTCAAGAAAATACTGTTATTTACTAGTTTACTACCACTAGTTTGACGACCCAGTTGGCGCAGTGGACAGGCCGCCCTCTGCGCCGTGGGTCCTGGGTTCGATTCCCGGCAGGAGTACAAATTCCTTCCCAAGGGATATTTGTGTTTCTGGTTCTGGGTGTAATGTGTGTGATGTGAATGTTTCCGGCACCCACGATACAAGTCTTTGAACTTAGTGTGGGGCTGTGAGTGTGAATGCGTTTGTTTGTTTGTTTGTTTTGTTTACTAGTTTAGAAGAAGGCTAACACGCCTTCTTCTAAATAACAGCATTTTCTTGACACCCTTGTGTTACACACAAGACAAACTGCTGTTAAGATTGTCTGTTAATTAACACCCTTGTGTTATATACAAGACAAAATTGTTACACTGTTGTGTATACAATGTGTAACAGAAAGGTGTAGTAATACTCAAGTCATACATCTAGCTACATGTATGGAGTCTAACAGGAACTTTTGCATTCGCGGCAGCACCATGAATATTGAGTTATGATGAATTAAAGTTTCTAAAAAATTATGTCATATGCAACCCTATTTCATCAGTTACCGTTCCACACCACATAGTCTTTGAACCTAGACGTCTGACAGTGGTGGCCATAACAAAGGTCAAGGTTACGCGCCACAGATGTAATCGTAGGGTTGTCAAAAGTATTTTAAAAATAAATAATTATGTCCGATTTCGACTTTCGTTCTCTGGCAGACGATTCCTGGCACGATACACATACACACTACCAAGTATTACTACATCTTTTTGTTACACGTTGTATACAAAAGAAAAATGCTATTTAGACAAAGATTTGTTAATTAACCCTTTAGTTGTTAATAAGGCAAAACTGTTTTTAAACGAAGGCTTGTTAATTAACACCCTTGTAATTTGTGTTGTTAATGAATAGTTTATATTCCTTATAATTATAATGATAGTACAGTATGTTTTGAATCGCATGATGATACTTGTTTGCTCACTCGCACGCATGCTCTAGCACTGTTTCTATCTCTCTCTATGCTTTTAGGTGGCCCGCCTCCCCCACCACCTATGCCAGGTGCAGGTTTGTATATTTTATAAATATTTATTTGTATATACATGGAACGTTATAAACATCATCGGCCGCATATTTACTTTCCATCAGGTGTGATAGTGGTCATAAGATTGCCTATCAAAAAAAAAAAAAACTTGTTTTATATTAAACTAGCTGCGTCCCGCGGCTTTGCCCGCGTAAGTCCCGGACCAGCCAGAATTCGGGTTAAAAAGTAGCCTATGTCCTTTCTCAGGCTCTAGACTATCTGTGTACCAAATTTCGTTTAAATCTGTTCAGTAGTTTAAGCGTGAAAGCGTAACAGACAGACAGACAGAGTTACTTTTGCATTTTATAATATTAGTAAGGATTAGTAAGGATGTCCCTCAATTTTGTCTTACTCTATCTTGTTTTTTACAAGCTTTTATTTAGCTTGCACTGTATGTATGTTTGTTTGTCCGGGTGGAATCTTGCAACTCAATTTTGAAGCAGATATCTTCAACCGATTGAACTGAAATTTTGTATTCACGTTTAGTTTGGATGACAATGCATGGTTAGCTGTGTGACGTCATTCTAAATCCAACATGGCGGAACACACAAAATGACGGATAAGTAATTTTTGATGCACTCCTACAATATGGGTATCAAATGAAAGGGCTTGCTGAGAATAACTCGAAAAATAAAGTGACGTCACTTTAGATCCAATATGGCGCACTTCTAAACGCTTGTCTTTAAAAAAGTTTTTAACAAGTAACTTATTTTATATATTCTTTTGTAACTACAATAAAAGTATAACAAAAAATTATCTTACTCATTTAAAGAGTAAACTATTAACTAATTGACCCTATATTAAGCAGATAAATGTGTGACGACCCAGTTGGCGCAGTGGACAGGTGTACGCCCTCTGCGCCGTGGGTCCTGGGTTCGATTCCCGGCAGGAGCACGAATTCCTTCCCAAGGGATATTTGTGCTTCTGGTTCTGGGTGTAATGTGTGTGTGATATGCATGTTTCGTGCGCATTTGTGGAATGTCCACCATATAGCGGTGTCGCTTAGCAGTTTGTCTGCTTGTCCGATGATAGAACGGGGATGGGGGAACTAGATCGTGCAGTTCCTTAGCACTTAGAAGTGTATTTCCAATATAGCTAATTAGAAGACGTAATTAATTCAATTTGAACTTCCCCTTGGCTAGGTTCGTGCGTGTTTACCTTCTAAGCATGGAAGGAATCGAACTCGATACCCACGGTCTGAATTCCTGGCGGGAATACAAGGTTACTCCCCAAGGAACATTTGTGTTTCTGGTTCTGGTTGTGATAATGTGTTAAAAACATGCGTTTGTTTGTATCAGGTGGAGGCCCCCCGCCGCCGCCGATGCCGGGTGGGATGGGGGGCCCCCCTCCGCCGCCGATGCCTGGCATGGGGGGCCCCCCGCCGCCCCCCATGCCCGGAATGGGGGGGCCGCGACCGCCACCGCCGCCTGGAGGGTTCATGGCGCCTAGAATGGTAAGAATATTCGAACACTAGACGAACGAAACAATAGCCTAGCGGTCGGTGATCTGACATCTCACCAAATCAAAATCGTTTATTCACATGGGCCCCAAAGAGGCACTCATGAAAGTTAATGAATCTATTGCCAGATTCGCAAAATTACAGCCATCTCGAGAAGAACCTGGCAAGAAACTCGGCGGCGCATTTTTTTTTTCATTCATTTTTTTTTAAAACATTCTTAATTTCTAATACATAATTTTCTTAACCTAGGTGTTATTATGGTAGTCGCTAGAAAGAGCCTGTGCAGTTTTCCTCCATGCATCCTTGTCATTAATATAGTCTGTGGTCTTATAGTAGGCTTTCTTAATTGATGCCCGTTTTATTTCAGATTTGAACTTTCCCAGTGGTAATTCAGTTACGATTTTAGGAATTCTATTGTAAAATCTAACCACATTTGCCATAAAAGATGTATTCGTTTTGCTTAATCTAAATGCGCGCACTGTAATTTTATGCTTATATCTAGTATTAAGATTGTGTGCACCATAATTTATATTATATTCTCTTTTGACATGATATTCTGATTTATATACTAATTTTCATCCATTAGTCCAAAATTAATACTATTATTTGTAATGTTACTTATTTGATATCTACGTTTAAATATTTGTACACCGGAAACGGTAGAGTATTTTTTTTATTTTTTTATTTGTGACAGGCTAGTTTTTGACCACTATCTCACCTGATGGTAAGTGACGATGTGATCGAAGCTGGTAAACACACTAGACCTGGAATACGCAGGCTTTCTCGAGTATGTGAAACTACTATGTCCTACTATTAATTATTTACAATACTCTGACAAATAAATACATTTTGATTTGATTTTGATTTCGGTGATTGGTCGAAATACATTGTGCCGGATATCCGGAGTTATTCCATACATGATGATGAACGTGAAAGTGTTTATTTATTCAAGCGTTCAAGAAATTGCCAAAAATATATCTTCTCTTTTTTTTTATTTTTATTTTTTTATGTACGATAGGCAAGCGTTTGACCACAATCTCACCTGATGGAAAGTAACGATGCGGCCGAAGATGTAGCATGTTTGCCTAGAAGGTACCTATTCACTCTTGACTTGAAGACTCCCAGATTATACTGTTCGGGGAACAAAGACGAGGGCAATGAGTTCCACTCCTTCGCTGCACGGATGATAAACGTAGAAGCGAAACGCTTCGAGCGAACTGGAGGTATGTCAATATGTTTGTGACAGGCTAGTGTTTGACCACTATCTCACCTGATGGTAAGTGACGATGTGATCGGAGCTGGTAAACACACTAGACCTGGAATACGCAGGCTCTCAAGGATAACTGCCGGAACACCGTATCTTCTTCTTCTAATGTATAAAAATCTCAGCTCGATCTATTGTAAAGTTTTTTTTTATATTTGGTAGGTATGAGAATAGGTCGTTAAGTATTTTTCACCATTTTTTTTTATACTCGATAGGCAAGCATTTGACCACTATCTCACCTGATGGTAAGCGACGATGTGGTCGACGATGGAGCAAGCTTGCCTAGAGGATACCCATTCACTCGCGAATTAAAGACTCTTATATTGTACTCATCAGTAAACTCCGACTCAAGCAAAGAATTCCATTCCTATGCGGGGTCAAATGTTAGCCTCTAGAATAAAAAAAATCCCATTATTGACCGAGCGAAACGTTTCCGTTCGAGCTTGGGCAAAAATGCTTTCGTAGGTCCAAATGTCATGTTCTCCTCTACAACTTGCATTTCTTAACCATAATTTAATCAAAATTAAATTATGTTAATTAAAATTTAATTAGTGACGTTTTGTGAGCAAGTTCGATAATTGTAAGGATTTTTTACCGACTTCACAAAAAAAGGAGGAGGTACTCAAGTCGACTGTTTTTTTTTTCATGTGTTACCTCATAACTTCTTTCCACTGGAAACGATTTCGATTTTTTTTTTTTAGTTTGATAGATGTTCCTTTCCAATTGGACCCGTTTAAATTTGATCAAGATCTGAACAGTTTTTCTTGAAATATCGTCAATAATGCGTGTTTAGTACATCTAATCTGATCAAAGTTCCGAAGATGAAGCGATGAAGTCGGTTTTCTTAAACCTTTCTTATTTTTATCCATTAAGTTTTTGGAATATTTCAAGATTGCATAAATATGGGGGGTAATTATGCAAAGACAGATTCGCGAGGTCTTCAGTTCACATAGTGTATCATTGGCCTCGATTCTGATGTCACACACTAAATTAAATTTAAACTATTCCTGTCTTTTACAAAATGGGAACACAAGACAGAGATAGCATACTGCTGTGCTGTCAAGTTAGTCAGAACTTAGATGTCTATGCAAGCTTAGTCGAGTATGTGTTGTATTGGTGTTGACTAAAAACAAGCGCCTTTCTGCTTCTGCTGTTCATATTTTAATTGATAAACTAGCGTGACAGCACTAAAATGCATGCTATCTCTGTCTTGTGTTTTATTTTGTAAGAGACAGGGATGGTTTAAATTTAATTTAGTGGGTGTACATCAGAATCGAGGCCATTGTTTCTCTGTACAGCCTCAACCGGACATCCTTCCCCACGGGCTGAAGCCGAAGAAGAAGTACGAGGTGGAAGGTCCCCTCAAGCGAGCCAACTGGAAGACCATCGTGCCGCAGAAGATGTCAGAAAAAGCATTTTGGGTTAACGTAAGTATGAGTTGCTTGACCGACTTAGAATAGAATAGAATAGAAAATTATTTATTGTACACCAAATACAGTTAGTTACAGGGGTTATCTTAAAAAACTAAAGTACAATGGGCGGACTTATCGCTAAAAGCGATCTCTTCCAGTGAACCTTTGGATGGAGAAAGGGATAAAACTTCACTTCTTCGACTTCAAAAAAAGGAGGAGGTTCTCAATTAGACTGTACTTGTTTTTATGTGTGTTACCTCATATTTTTTTCTAGGTGAGCCGATTTTGATTATTGTTTTTTTATTTGGAAGGTGGTGCTTCCCATGTGGTCCCATTTAAATTTGATCAAGAAACTTGACCAGTACTTTTTGAGTTATTCTCATTAATGCGTATTTCATTGATTTTATCTGATCATGGGTTCCGAAGATAAACATAACATAAACGCTTACACACTCGCATCCTCACACTAAGTTCGATGACTTGTATCGTGGGTGCCGGGAACATTCACATCACACACACTATCACAACCGTAACCAGAAACACAAATTTTCCTTGTGGAACAACCTTGTGTTCCCGGCGGAAATCGAACCCGATACCCCTGCTTAGGAAGCAATCGCTCACCCAACTTAACCAACAGGCAGTTCAAGAAGATAAAGCTGTGAAGTCGGTTTTGTCACTCTCGATTTTTATTTATTTTACATACGATAGGCAAGCATTTGAACACTATCTCACCTGATGTTAAATGACGATGCGGTCGACTGTAGAGCACGCTTGCTTAGCAAACATCTTTTCACCCTCGACTTGAAAACTATACAGAAATACAGTTTTTATTTGTTTGAAAGATAACTTCATCGATAATAGAATAGAATAATAGATAGAATCCCAGCTATGTTTGAACTCATTTCAGTTTTTTAAGAGTTTATTTTTTTAATTTGGATTTTGACATTTGCAATTTGACAGGTGCACGAAGACAAGCTCGCGTCCCCGGATATTCTTAGCGGGCTCGCTTTGAAGTTCTCAAGCAAACCCGTCGCTAAGAAAAACGAAGACAACGTCGATAAGTGAGTGTTATCACGCTAATATTATAAATGCGAAAGTGTGTAAATGTGTAATGCTAAGTTTGTTTTCTCTTGACGCTAAACAGATTTAGATGAAATTTGGAATGTGCATAGCTTCAATAATAGAATGTACATAGCATGAACTGCCCATTGGCTTAGATGAGCGTTCGCCTTCTAAGCAGGGGTATCGGGTTCGATTCCCGGCGGGAACACAAGTTTTCTCCCCAAGGAAGATTTGTGTTTCTGGTTCTGGTTGTGATTGTGTGTGTGATGTGAATGTTTCCGGCACCCAAAGTCTTCAAACTTATTGCGGAGATGTGAGTGTGAAAGCGTGTTTTGTTTTATGTTAGAAAGTCCATGCTAACCCCCCAACTGAAATTCCAGAGCTCACACGATGAAGAAGGTCAAAGACCTCAAGGTCCTGGACAGCAAAGCTGCGCAGAACTTGAGCATTTTGCTCGGCGGATCTCTCAAACACATGCCTTATACGCAGATCAGAATGTGCATCCTCAAGTGTGACACCACTGTGCTCACTGGAAACGTGTTGGATTTACTTATACAGGTGAGTGGACAACTTATACAGGTCAGTGGGCAACTTATACAGGTCGGTAAACATCTTATATATGTTACTGAACATCTTGCAGGTAATCCTACTAATATAGCGTGTGTCTACGGGCCAATTGCCTTTATTTCCTAAAACGAAACTAAAACTATGTACCTATGTATGTTACCTACAAGACATAGCTTATAGGTAACTTAAGGTTAGTAGACATCTTATACAGGGCAGTATACAACTTATATAGAACGTAGACAGGTCGTAGACAACTTATACAAGTCGTAGACATCTTATACAGGGCAGTGAACGTTTTACAGATTCGTAGACATAGTTTACAGGTTATTAGATATCCTATAAAAGTCTGTGGACGTATTATAGACGGCAGTAGACATCTGATACGAGTCTGTAGACACCTGTATATGTAGTGCTTGAATGAGGTAGTAGTTTGGACAGGTCTATGTTCCAAGCATTAGGAAAGCTCCTGAAAATAGATGCATACTCAAGTGTGATACCATTGTGCAGACTGGAAACTAGCTAGATTTACTGGATTTACCTGGATCACCGATCAGTTTATTTATGGTAAATGTTATTTTCTAAAAGTGAAACCTAGCTAGATCGATTTACATAAAAAAAATCCAGGGTATACTTAATACTTTGCATAACTGAAACTGGCCATCTTGTAGAATTCAAAGCGTTTTTTTTCGTTCCGCCTTTTGTTTTCCTCCAACGCGAGTTGGAGACCTTTTTAAAGCGGGTTTTGATCTGATATTAAGATGCAATGAGCCTCACTCATCGACATGCATTTCTAGTAAATTGGAATGTTAATGTTTTTTATTGTATTGTGTGATTATGTTTATTTGTTTTTTGTTATGTCAAAAACTTATTTTTTTTTTCCTCTTTTTGTATACTCTTTTATTCTTTTTTATTTATTTTTGATAACATTATGCTTCTGAAATAGAAATTAACATTTGTTATCGAGCTTATAACTACAAAATTAAATAGAATTCAATGGTTACAACCAAAAATTCTTGTATTTGTCCTCTTCTAAAGCCTCTGCAATCGCTATTACTGTAAAATGATCCATTGTTTAGACAACACGACACGACACCACGACTGCTCTCGGGACACTGAATTCACACAACGGTGCGCAACCGAATTACAGTAGCGTAATTTCCGCACTTATGGTCTGACATATAAGCTGAATACGTTGGAACGTAAAATCGGCCGCGGAAATTCGGTCGCGTTTCTTCCAAACATATTGTCTGTCATATCAGCCGAATACGTCGGAACGTAAAATCAGCCGCGGAACTTTGGTCGCGTTTCTTCCAAACATATTGTCTGTCATATCAGCCGAATACGTTGGAATGTAAAATCAGCCGCGGAACTTCGGTCGCGTTTCTTCCAAACATATTGTCGGTCGCGTTTCTTCTACACATATTGTATGTCATATCAGCCGAATACGTCGGAACGTAAAATCAGCCGCGGAACTTCGGTCGCGTTTCTTCCAAACATATTGTCTGTCATATCAGCCGAATACGTCGGAACGTAAAATCAGCCGCGAAACATCGGTCGCGTTTCTTCCACACATATTGTCTGTCATATCAGCCGAATACGTACGTCGGAACGTAAAATCAGCCGCAAAACTTCGGTCGCGTTTCTTCCACACATATTGTCTGTCATATCAGCCGAATACGTCAGAACGTAAAATCAGCCGCGAAACATCGGTCGCGTTTCTTCCACACATATTGTCTGTCATATCAGCCGAATACGTGCGTCGGAACGTAAAATCAGCCGCGGAACTTCGGTCGCGTTTCTTCCACACATATTGTCTGTCATATCAGCCGAATACGTCAGAACGTAAAATCACCGCGGAACTTCGGTCCCGTTTCTTCGGCATAGTCTGTAGTGTAAGATCTTATTTACATGTGTGGTAGATAAAGGATTTAATGTGACTTATTTCATTTCCAGTATCTCCCACCAGCGGATCAGCTGAAGAAATTAGCGGAACTTAACTGTAACTCCGAGGAGTTGACGGAGGCGGAGCAGTTCGCGGTGTGCGTCGCCGACATAAAGCGACTCGTGCCGCGACTGAGGAGCCTAGCGTTCAAAGAACATTATAACGAAATTATATCAGAGGTCAAACCGGTAAGTAACAAAATGTTTGTATCAATAACGGGATATTTACCATGTATTTCGTTTGTTTTGAGTTTCCGATATTTCGGCACTGTTGCAAGCGCCATGATCACGGAGTAACTGGAGTAGTGCGGGTGGATGAAGATTTAGATTTACGAGCATACGAAACGGTCTACCCGCGCCCGTACTCGTTTACTGCGTTGAACACCACTACTATTGTTATCACTTTGAGCTTGAACTCGATCGCGACACACAACACTCACAGTATCCTTACGCGAATTAACTGAGACACGTTTATTGTTGTTTCCACACATGAAAGTGAAAGTGACCATGGTAGCTTGAAAACTTACAACAAAATGTTTAACACGTGTTTAAACGCACCCTAATTTTCGAATGTTCTACTCGCGTGGGGTGAATATTAAGACCATTTAAATTTTATCTTTTTAGGTTTCAAATGTAATATATAAAATAAAATGCATTTAAATACTGTTATATATTTATAAGTCACTATAAATATTGAGAAACTTTTATATTATAACTAGCCGTGCCCCGCGGCTTCGCCCGCTATTATCAAGTTAAAAAGTAGCCTATGTGTTAATCCTAGGTATAATCTATGTACATTCCAAATTTCATCCAAATCCGTTCAGCCGTTAAAGCGTGAAGAGGGAACAAACATACTTACACACTTACACACAAACTTTCGGATTTATAATATTATAGTAGGATTGAAAGAACACCAAAAACTATTTCTTTTTAAATAAGAATAAATCCACTAATTTTACTGTGTGTGGATATTTTCGCTTTTTTTTTATTATAATTTTCAACAGAATTTACTTATTTTGATAACAGTACGAACAGACTAAGACTTGATGGTCCGGACAAATCCATTTATTGCACGTTTTGCAAAATTTTGAAGCAGAACGATCTCGCGATCTTGGATAATAAGCATCTATAACTCTTAAAAGATTAAATAAAAAAGTAATTAATACCTTTTTTTTGTTTTTGTATAATAACTTTGTTTTTGTCTATTTCAGGACATAGTTTCGGGGACGGCGGCTTGTGAAGAAGTCAAATCGAGTGGGAAATTCGCCAAAATATTGGAACTTCTCTTACTGTTAGGGAATTATATGAACACGGGGTCCAATAACGCCGGCGCGTATGGATTTGAGATCAGCTTTCTTACCAAAGTAAGTATAGTTTTTATTAAGGAAAAATATCACTTGAGGCGGGGTTTGAACCCGCTGGTATCAAGCTGTATTGCTCTTACCGTTGAGCTACTTAAGCCCTGTCTCTAGCGACGAAATTATTCTGTATTTTTATGCTTAGATAGGCAAGGATTTGGCCGCTATCTCAACTGCTGGAAAGCGATGACGCGGCCGAATATGGCTCGCGTCTTTGTTCCCGAACGGTACAATCTGGCATTCTTCAAGTCTAGAGTGAATAGTAGCTTATATGCAAGCATGCTACATCTTTTGCCGCATCATCGCTCCATCACGCGAGTTAGTCGTCTAATGCTTTCCTATCGAGGATAAAAAAAGGTTAACTACATTATTATTATTATTAAAAAATTAATGTTTTATTTCAGTTAACATCAACAAAGGATTTAGAAAACAAGCAAACCCTGCTACACTACCTAGTCGAGACCATAGAAAGCAAGTTCCCGGAGGCGCTCAACTTCGCCGAGGAAATGCCGCACGTTGACAGGTCAGTGAAACATATACCTGTCTCGCTCACACCGTGGAAATGTTTATGCAGAGGTCAGTGAAACATATTCCTGTCTCGCTCACACCGCGGAAATGTTTATGCAGAGGTCAGTGAAACATATGCCTGTCTCGCTCACACCGTGGAAATGTTTATGCAGAGGTCAGTGAAACATATACCTGTCTCGCTCACATCGCGGAAATGTTTATGCAGAGGTCAGTGAAACATATACCTGTCTCGCTCATACCGTGGAAATGTTTATGCAGAGGTCAGTGAAACATATGCCTGTCTCGCTCACACCGCGGAAATGTTTATGCAGAGGTCAGTGAAACATATACCTGTCTCGCTCATACCGTGGAAATGTTTATGCAGAGGTCAGTGAAACATTGGGGATATGCAGACGCAAAAGCGACTCAATGTGAGTGTGGCGCCCTTGTACAAACTATGGAGCACCTTCTTTCTTGACCTCAATGCCCTAACATCTGTACGACAACAAACTTGATCGAAGCTTCCCCTTTGGGAGTCGCAGTTGCAGAGTTCTGGGCTCAAAATATTTAGAGTTAAACAGTTTTTCGGATGTCCTTAATATCTGAAAAACTATAAGAAATATACTTTGGACCATCGACACGACGAAGAAGAAGAAGTGAAACATATACCTGTGTCGCTCAAACCGTGGATACGTTTGTGCACAGGTCTGTGAGACATATACCTGTCTCACTCAAACCGTGGAGACGTTTGTGTACTGATCAGTGAAACATATACCTCTCTCGCTCAAAGCGGTAGAAACGTTTGTGTACAGGTCAGTGAAACATATATCTGTCTCACTCAAACCGTGGAGACGTTTGTGTACTGATCAGTGAAACATATACCTCTCTCGCTCAAAGCGGTAGAAACGTTTGTGCACAGGTCAGTGAAACATATATCTGTCTCGCTCTAAAGTACACGCTGCCTGTCTCACTCTGCGCTGTGAACTGTATATGTATAACTTTTATTTTTGCCTATAATTTTTGCCTGACTGTGCGATGTTTATCAACAAATGTATGTTGGTTTGTTTGTGGCTTTGTAGAGACCAAACGCATGTGCTAAACATTTCGATGATTCTTACGTTAATCGATTTGTCTTGATCGCGCGAGAGTCAAAAGACATGACAGTATGCAATATGGCGAAAGCAGACGCCATATTGAAAAAAAACTTAAGTCGACGACTTTAGTGGGGATTAATGATATATCATTGAAGGTTGTATTACTTTTATAACACGGCTAGTGATTTGCCCCGGCTTCGCCCGTGTGCAATCGTGCGCCATCTGCCGGGCTGATTTGTGCCAACCATCCAGGGCGCCACCCAAACGCATACAAAAAAATTCATTCACATCGGTCCAGTCGTTTAGGAGGAGTTCAGTGACATACACACATACAGTAGAATTATATATATAAAGATTGTTGTGCTTGACATGTATCCTGTGACAAACCCATTAAGGCATGATAATTAGATTAGAGTTTCAATATTATTATTATGTTATGTTTTCACTAAGTATCGAAATAAATTATTTTCCTTTCTTTCTTTTATTTCAAAGTTTTTTTTTAATTCAAAATAGGCAAACGTTTGTCCGCCATCTCAACTGATGGTAAGTGACGATGCGGTCGACGATGGAGCACGTTTGCCTAGAAGATGCCTATTCACTCGCGCCTTAAAGACTCCCATATTGTATTTATCAGGGAACACAGACTCAGGTAAGGAATTCCATTCTTTTGCAGTTCGCATAATGAATGTGGAGGCAAAACGCTTCGTCTACAAGTTTTCTCCCCATGGGGAATTTGTGTTTCTGGTTCTAGGTATGATTGTGTGTGCGATATCATAAAAATCTATTATTTACGATGGTGCTAAAATATATAATAAATTGCCAAAAGATATAAAACAAACTAAAACCATGACTTCCTTTAAAAAACATTTGAAATATCACATCATGAAACTATAATAAAGTCCATTACTGCTATTAACAATTAATGCCACATCCATGTGCGCTTACTCCGTGTAATCGTGCGAATGAGTTCAAAGTCCGAATGCTCGGTAGGCACACGCACACATAGTTGTAATGTTTACCTGCCGAACGGGCGATCGTACTGGCTAGCATTGTTATTGTTAAACTACCCTCTTTTCTCTCATATAATAATAGCTAAAGAAACACAATTTATATTTATTTTATATTAAGTTTCTAAATGTAACTTTAAGCCTAGTATTATTGTTTATTTAAGTTATTTGTTTTCTCGTGTAAGTGAAATTTATTCTTTATGAGAAATAAACTATCTTTAACCTAATATGAATGTTTCCGGCTCCCACGGTACAATTCATCGAACTATGCGTGGGGCTGTGAAAGTGTTTATTATATGTTATTCCGTGTTGTTACAGAGCCGCAAGAGTATCGATGGAGAATTTACAAAAGTCGTTGAAGAAAATGGACAACGACATTAGATCTCTGGAGACCGATCTTAACAACTCGCGAGTGCCGCAATCCACGGAGGATATGTTCTACGAGTCCATGAGTGTATCCTTTATAATATATCTAGCCGTGCCCCGTGGCTTCGCTCGCGTTTACCAAGTTAAAAATAGCCTATGTGTTAATCCTGGGTATAAATAATTAAACGCAAGCAAAGCTTAAAAAACCGACTCCACCGCTTTATCTTCGGAACCTTGATCAGATTTAATGTATTATTGAGTATAACTCAAAAACTAGCGATCAGATCTTGATAAAATTTCAATGGGACCACATGAAAAGCACCAGCTTTCAAATAAAAATAATCATCAGAATCGACTTACAACGAAAGAAGTTATGAGGTAACTTTGAAGTCGGTTAAACGAGAACATCGTCAATGTTACACAAAATAGGCATTATTGACGATATTTCAAGAAGTGCTGATCAGATCTTGATCAAATTTAAATGGGACTAATCAGAAAGCAACATCTTTCAAACTCAAAAAAAAATTTCGAAATCGTCTCACGTGGAGAGAAGTAATGAGGTAAAAAACTTACAAAAAAAAACAGTCGACTTGAGTACCTTCTCCTTTTTTGGGAAGTCGGTAAAAAAACAAATTTCATCTAAATCCGATTAGTCGTTACAGCGGGAACATACTTACACACAGACTTAATAAAATATATAACATAAATGTTTCTAGTACCCACGACGCAAAATCATAAATCAAAATCGTTTATTCACATGGGCCCAAAAGAGGCACTCATGAATGTTAATTATTATACTGCCGGATTCGCAAAATTACAGCCATCTCGAGAAGAACCTGGCGAGAAACTCGGCGGCGCATATTTTTTATATATATTTTTTTTTTTAATCTTTACTTAACACTAATACATAATTATATTAACCTAGGTATATCTATATTATGTAGTTGTTAGAAAGCTTTTATTTTTTACCGACTACAAAAAATGAGGAGGTACACAAGTCGACTGTATTGGTTTTTTTTATGTGTGTTACCTTCTAACTTCTTTCCACGTGAACTGATTTTGAATGTTTTCTTGTTTGATAGATGTTGCTTTCCAATTGGTCCCATTTAAATTTGATCAAGATCTGATCAGTAGTTTTTGAAATATCGTCAATAATGCGTATTCTGTGTACTACGTTGACGATGTTCTCGTTTACCCGACTTCAAAAGTTACCTCATAACTTCTTTCATTGTGCGCCGATTCTGATGATTATTTTTTTATTTGTATGCTGGTGCTTTTCATGTGGTCCCATTTAAATTTGATCATGGTCTGATCTCTAGTTTTTGAGTTATCGTCAACAATACGTGTTTAATACGTTATGATCAAGGTTCCGAAGGTAAAAAGATTATGTCGGTTTTTACCGACTTCCCAAAAAAAGGAAAAGGTACTCAAGTCGTCTATTCAAGTCGTGTATTTTTTTTTTCTATTTTTTATAAGCTTTGCTTGCATTTTATTATTATTTCTATTTTTTTCTATATATTCTCAATACATTATTCCCTAACTCTATAACAGTCGTTTGCGTTAGAAGCCCGTTCACAGTGCGACCTCCTCCATTCGATGTACAAGAAAATGGAGGCTCTGTACTCGGAACTAGCGGAGTACTTCGTATTCGACACCAGGAAGTATACATTGGACGAGTTCTTCAACGATATCAAGACATTCAAGGACTCCTTTATGGTAAGTCAAATCGAAATCGTTTATTCACATGGGCCCCAAAGAGGTACTCATAAAAGTTAATGACTCTACTGGCAGATTCGCAAAATTATAGCCTTATTAAGATAATAATATAGTTGGGTTGTCTGGAAGAGAATGCTCTGAGCGATAAGACCGCCCTTCGTACACATAGTTAAGTTCTCTTTGGCCTTTGTGTTAAATAAAGTATTATCTATAGATCTATATTACCAACCGACTTCAAAAAATTATGTTATCAATTCGACTGTTTTTTTTTTAGTATGCATGTTACCTAATAACTTCTTTTTCGCCGATGAATGAAACGATTTTGACGATTTGTTTTTAGTTTGAAAGCTATTGCTTTCCCATGTGGTCCTATTTAAGTTTGATCAAGATCTGACCAGTAGTTTTTGAGTTATCCTCAATAATGCGTATTTATTTGATTTAATCTGATCAAGGGTTCCAAAAATAAAGTGGTAAAGTCGATTTTTTTAAGCTTTGCTTGCGTTTAATTATCTGTATGTATGTTACGCGATATCTCCGCCAATTATTAATCGATTTTGATGAATATTTTTATTTGGTAGATTATACTTCGGAGGTCCCATATAAATTTTATCGAAATCGATCCAGACAAATCCAAAACGAGACGACCAGTTGGCGCAGTGGACAGGTGCCCGCCCTCTGCGCCGTGGCTCCTGGGTTCGATTCCCGGCAGGAGCACAAATTCCTTTCCAAGGGATATTTGTACTTCTGGTTCTGGGTATAATGTGTGTGTGAGATGTGAATGTTTCCGGCACGATACAAGTCTTTGAACTTAGTGTGGGGCTGTGAGTGTGAATACGTTACCTTAACAAAAGAGCGGTGAAGTTGGTTGTTTTTAAGCTTGGCTTGTGTTTAAATATGTATTGTTTTCGTTGAATACTTAAGTAAAGATCGATCTTAATTAATGTGCACTCCCCTCCACAAAAAGTTTCATACATTTGTTAAATTCGGTGGAGGGGCGTGCACATTCAGAACGGAAGTTGTCAACATGTTCGAATACCTAACTACTCCTTTTGATGCAGGCGGCGCATCAAGAGAACGTGGTCGCTCGCGAGACGGAGCTGCGAGCGCAACGAGCCAAGGCGGCGCGGGCGGCCGCCGACCAGGAGAGGCGCGACCGCCAGCACCGGTACAAACAGTTCGTCGACATGGAGACCGCGCAGGAAGGCGTCATGGACAGGTCATACAACATACTAAATACATATACTCATTGCTAAATACAAATACAAATTGCAAAATACAAAATGCAAAATACAAATACAATATACAAATAAAAATACAAAATGCAAAATACAAATATATATATATATATATATATCTATGTATGTGTATTTATATTTTATATTATTTAGACTTATTTTATTTATTATATATTTATTTTATTTTTATATATTTATAATAATGTAATATGATATTATACATATATATTTATATTTTTACTGTTTTAGATCCGCCACCTCTGGGTTGTGACTGAAAATCAGCGCCTAGTGTTACACTTGGCAATAATGCTGAGTCACGACCGTTTTGGCACTTTTTTAATTATGCCTAATTACCTTTAAAAGCTGATTTTTATTGTCTAGTTCATGTTTTTGTTGTTTGTTTATCTTATCCTTAGTGCCAATTGTATTTAATTTCATTTCAAATACAAGTACAAATTGCAAAAACAAAATACAAATACAAAATACAAATACTAAATAAAATACAAAATACAATAATTAACTTTTTAATCAAACCTAGTCACAATATGTTGTCTTATGACGTTATCACTTAAAATTATCGTCCGTAAACCGACTTTACAGACAACCATTTTTTAACCGACTTCAAAAAAGGAGTAGGTTCTATGTTCGACTGTTTTTTTTTTAAGTATGTTCACTGATGTCTTCCTCATTGGTGGACCAATTCTCAAAGTTCTATTTTTGTTTGGTTGATTATACTTCAGAGATGATCCCATATAAATGTTATCGAAATCGATCAAGGCAAAACGAAATGTAAGCGGTGAAGTCGGTTTTTTAAGCTTTGGTTACGTTTAAATTATGTCATCAGATGTTTTATTGTAATTAAACTCGCACAAGTCTTTATCCATTTTCAACCGACTTTAAAAACTGAGGTTCTCAATTCGACTAAGTTTTTTTTTTTGTTTTGTTTTGTATGTATGTAACGCGATATCTCCGCCAATTTTGAATACATTTTATGATTTTTTTTGTTTGGTAGAGTATACTTTAGAAGTGGTCCCATTTAAATTTTAACGATAATTTTTGCGTTTCAATTATTAAGGAATTATCTACACATGACTTTGGCGCAGTGGGCAGATATTCGCCGTCTGCGCAGTGGGTTCTAGGTTCGATTCCCGGCAGGAGCACGATTTTCTTTCCCAAAATTTGTGCTTCTGGTTCTGGACGTAACTGTGATGTAACTTATGTCGTGGGTGCGGGTTCACAAAACGTTTCTGGCACCCACGATACAAGTCATCGAGCTCATTGTGGGGCTGTGAGTGTTATGTTTACTAAACCATATTCTTGTCCACAGTTTGATGGCGGCGTTACAAAGCGGTTCCGCGTTCAGCAGAGAAAGGCCGAGGAAAAAGGCCAACCCGAGGGTAGCTGGAGGTAAAGATTACATAAACTATATTATTTGATAGGGGTAACTATCTAACCGCCCAAAGCGACCTGCACGTGGTACCCCAGCCGATCAACGAGCGAAACTCCTGAGACTCCATCGAAATTTATGCATAAAATTTACGTCAAAGATGGGTCATTTCTCTATGAATGGTGACCATGGGCCTGCGGAGGTTGATTTGCCCATACATCGTAATACCGAAATTATTTATAATTCAAGCTTATTACCACCATACTGTGCTGTTATTCAGATTAAAAACATATTAATCTAGGTTCCTGGTTAGTTTTTATTACAAAATAATTACCTAAAACGAAATATAAACCAATTGATTTTCACACATTATTACGACGTAAATGTCGCATCTTTAACTTATTCGTTTTGTATTAAAAACTTACACATTTCTTTTGTCATTACAACAGGAACATAGATTATCATTTCAAGGTACTATTAATGCAAAAAACAATGGCTAAACATAACATTTTCATTCATAATTTTTGGTATTACGGCACCTATCATAATTTGTTCGGTCGGTAGTGCTATCGCAAAATGCATGGGCACAGTTTGCCAGTTAAACAGAGACAGCTTATGTAGCGACGGAGTTTTGCAATCGACCCGGCCTCTTAAGGGGCAGATATACGTCAATGCGAGCACCTTTTTTAACCACAGACAATTTTCCACATTACTATCCTACTAATATTATAAATCCTAAAGTTTGTGTGTAAGTATGTTTGTTCCCTCTTCACGCTTCAACGGCTGAACGGATTTGGACGAAATTTGGAATGTACATAAATTATACACAGGATTAACACATAGGCTACATTTAAACTTGATAATAGCGGGCGAAGCCGCGGGTATGTGCGATATGTAAATGTTTCCGGCGCCCACAATAAAAGTCTCTGAACTTGTGTGGGGCTGTAAGTGTAAATGCGTTTGTTCGTTTGTTTGTTTCTGGTATTTTACAAATCCTGTATATATAGCCACTGAGCCATGCAAGCCTAGCTACAATCGTCGAATTTACATATAGACACTTATGATATCAACACAATCATTTTCACGCACCCATTCTGCAAAAGTAGAGGATTTGACTGACGAGGAGGGGATAGTAAATGCCATACTGCACCGTATAGAAGGTATGTGTCATACAAAATGCACCATTCATGTTTTAGATAGATAGATAGATAGATAACGCTTTATTGTCACACCTTACATACCACTTAAAATAATTTTTAAAAAATCTTAAAGTGTACAATCATCGGTCTTATCGCTAAAAGCGATCTCTTCCAGTCAAACTTTAGATACAAAAGATTTTTAATAATTCGGTGTAACGGGGGTGTTGATACGAGTTTTGAGAAAAATATATAGTAAGATATGTATATATACTTAAACTAAATAAATTCTATAAGGCTACTAAATAAATATGTGTTTTGAATGAGTTTAAAAAATGTATTTGAGGTTTTTTTTATACTTTTTGAGGTTGTTTTGAAAATCAACTTGTTTTCTTATTTGTTGTTGCAATATATATATATATATATATATATATATACCGTTATTGGTCAGTAGTATACAATCGTGCTGGGGTTGGTTTAGAAACGATACCTAGGTTAATAAAATTATGTATTAGAGATTAAGAATGTTAAAAAAAAATTAATGAAAAATGAAAGTCCTTCTCGAGATGACTGTAATTTTTCGAATCTGGCAATAGAATCATTAACTTTCATGAGTGCCTCTTTGGGGCCCATGTGAATAAACGATTTTGATTTTGATAACTGAACAAAAAAAATATTGATTTTTTATTAATTAAAGTTTCTAAAACATTGTGTCATTTGCAACCCTATTTCATCAGCTACCGTTCTACACCACATAGTCTTTGGAGCTAGACGTCTGACAGTGGAGGCCATAGCAAAGGTCACGCGCCACAGATGTAACCGTAGGGTTGTCAAACATATTTGAAAAATTTTATTTTTTGTATGGAAAAAAATTATCTCCGATTTGGACTTTCGTTCTCTGGCAGACGATTCCTGTTGCGACACACATGCACACCACCAAGTATTTCTTCATTTTTTTGCTACAGATTATATAGGGTGTATTAATGTATTATACTAATTTATTAACCATATTCGCAGCTGAGAGGAGGGCGCAGTTGAGTCGGTCTCGATCAAGATCGGGCCTCACGGGACCTATCACGACGCGGGAACTAGCCAAGTGAGTCGACGCCCTTACACACAAACGCTTTCACACTCACAGCTCCACGCTAAGTCCGATGACTTGTGCCGTGGGTGCCGGAAACATTCACATCGCACACACAATCACAAATTTTCCTTGGGGAGGAAACTTGTGTTCCCGTCGGGAATCGAAAATGGCGTTGTGCATTTGTGCATTCTTCGAGTGTTAATGTGTAATAATGGTGGATTTATTAACCGTTAATACTTAGTGAACGTGCATAAGTGTAGGCAAATCTTACAAAGTTGAAAAACTAGAATTTCGCCTTCGCTCCGAACTCCAATGGAAGTTCAAGTAAAGTTTCTACAACTTTACTAGGGCGTGACTTGACTATGACTGGACCTTGACTCTTTTATTTGACTGTGACTTGTGACTAGGACTTTTATGAAATACACTCGATATATTATTACTTGATATCTGGCAATAGAATCATTAACTTTCATGAGTGCCTCTTTGGGGCCCATGTATAAAATTTGAATAAATTTGATTTTTATTTTGGCTTAATGCACAAGATTGCGAAGCCAAAATTCGAAGATAAAAATACCCCTGTAGTAAATGTTGTTTTTTTTTTCAGTGAGCTGCTGGCGGCGTGATTGGGGGATATATCAAGTGATACTAGCACTACAACATAGATAATACAATAATTATTATTATTTAGTTAAAATATATATTATAATTATTTCTTCTTATTATACATTTCTTCTATAATCTGTGACGAAAAATAACAAAAATATTTTTATCCCTTTCATTTCTCTTATTTTTTTAATTATAGGGAAGCGATTGCCCACTATCTCACCTGATGAAAAGTGATGATGCGGCCGATGATATATTCACCAACTGACTCTAAATTTAAAAGACTTCCAGAATGTACCGTTCGTTGAACTACGGGCTATGAGACCACTCCTTCGCTGTACGTATAGTGCACGTAGAAGCGAAACGCTCTGAGCGAAATGTAGGTATGATTTCGTCGCCCGATTGTGTGACATGTTTGCTATTTTCGTGGATTCGCTCTCTCGGTCGCTCATTAGAACATTTTAATATGCAATTAAATGTATAAAATAATTAATAATTTAAATGTAATTATACATAGTGACCATGAGTCTTTAATACCATCGACACTATCACGTATTAACACATATTTACAAAGTAAAAAAAATTTAAATTAAATATTTAAAAAAAAAAATTTTTTTTTCATAATCAAAATTTTTTTTTTCATAAATTTTTGGATAATTATTTGTGTGTTAACTCACAAATAATATCTACGCATTGGAAACATAATAATTATTTTATATAATTTTCATTAAAAAAGCCGAAGCGTCTACTTATTTTGTAGATAGAATATTTTAAAATTGTTATATAATTTTGCACAGATTATAGATACATTTTGTTAATTGTTTTTATGGAGATCATTTTGCTCTAAATGTTTGAAACAAAAAAAAATTAGGAAGTTTTAAAAAAATAATATCTTATTATTTTAAAATAAAATATATACTGCTTTAAATTGATAGACATAATAATTATAATTATTAATTACTTGTTAGACTAAGAACCTTAACTCACCTTGTGGTTATAGTACTCAAGTCTTAGGGGGAGGAGTGCATAGTGCAGTGTCACGCAGGACTAATTTTTTTTTTTGTATAAATGCAGATGCATTGTGTAGAATAAACGCTTACCATCACAAAGACAGCAAGCTTGTCTCAGTTTTTATAAGAAAAAAAAAACATTTTGAGCAAAATATTTTCACGTATTATTTTAGCGTGATCTAAAATACTGTAAAACATTAATTAAATGTGTTAAAATGAAAAATGTACTAATGTAAGAACATTTTTGTCGTATGCATAAATTATGTTCTCGTACAAGAACATTTTTGTCAATAATAAATTGTGTTCTCGTATAAGATCATTTTTGTCAATAATAAATTATGTTCTCGTACAAGAACATTTTTGTCAATAATAAATTATGTTCTCGTACGGGAATTTTTTTTTTTAATAATAAATTATGTTCTCGTATAAGAACATTTTGTCAATAATAAATTATATTCTCGTACAAGAACATTTTTGTCAATAATAAATTATGTTCTCGTACGAGAACATTTTTAAATTGTTTTTTACGTTCTAAGATCGCCTTATGTTTCTTAGTTTTAGGCATAGTATATAATATGTATAGGCCTAACAGACTTGTATAGACGAAACTACGTTAATTTTTAAGTATTTTTTAATGAAATTATTAAATAATAGAAACACGTAATTCTTTTTATAGTTAACAATGGCAAATATGGCAGGTACAATAAAAAAAAAATATGAAAAAAATAATGAGATTACATACAAAATTACTATATAAATACATTTTTCTTGTATATTAGACGCTATTTGAAAAATTTTAACTATTTTAAAATGAATAAAAAATCCTGCCATATTTGACTGTTTTTATTTTTAAAATGTTTGATTTAACAATCTTCCATTATTAATAAAATGTTTGTATATAACGCGTAAAATAAATAATTAAAAATAAAGCTTCAAAACATTCTTAAAATACGCTGTGATGTTAATAATAACATTAATTTCTTAAGCTACGGACTGAGATTGAGAGAGAGAGAGAAAATACATTAAAAAAAATACACTGAATTTGCGGCCTATTTAAATTTTTTATTACCCCAAAAAAAAAAAAACACTTATCACTAATATTATGATGATATAATATTTCACTTTACACTAACATTATAAATGCGAAAGTTTGTGAGTATGTTTGTTACTTCTTCACGCTCAAACAGCGGGACCAATTTTGATGAAATTTGGTATTGAGGTAGCTGACACCCCGGGATAACACTTAGGCTTACTTTTTATCCCGGGATTCCCGCGGGATCGGTCTTTACGCGGGTAAAGCCTCGGTGCACAGCTAGTATATTATAAATGCGAAAGATTCTATGTGTTAGTATTATGTTGGAAACGAGGTATCTCTGAAACAGCTGGATGGATTTAGATGAAATTTGGTTTGTTGATAAACCTGGAATATGACGTAACTATTAACGCATAGTGGGCGAAGCCGTAGGGCACAGTTTTTAATGTAAATTTAATTAATATGTTTTTTTGTTATATATTATTATAAATTTTTAGGCAATATATTCAGGCGTCCGTCTTTATTTTAAAAATGAAAAAAATGTCAATTGAAGTTTATTTTTAAAGCATTTTATTTTTAAAAAATCTCATTACATACCTGTCACATTAAAACTTGTAAATGTAATTATAATTTCCATTAATCTTAAATATTTAATGTTTATTGTTGTACAGTCAGCGTCATAAATATGTAAATAGGTACTTTTATGGTACGTTTTACGAAAAAAAAAATGTACGCGTGTGTGCGACATGTCATATATTTTATCTGTTATTTCACGGAATTAAAAAAGCAGCCCCATATAAATAAAAAAATATTTGATAATAAATTGATTATACTTGACTGTGTCAAGTAAATAATCTAAAATATATTGATAAATGTAGAAAGGAAAAATTATCGCTTGAGAAGGGGTTTGAACCCGCGGCCATAGGGTGTCATGCCCTATTCCTCTAACCGCTGTGAACTACTCAAGCCCAGCATGAAGCGACGAAATTATCCTTTTTAAATTTATCAATATAGTTCTGCCTAGCATGGCTTATGCTATATAAACAAAATAAAACAAAAATATGTAACATAATTTATTTTAAAACACACATATACCAAACAGAATATGTAAGTGAAGTCGAAAAAGCGGATACTACTTATATACACATGTACACATATACACCATTGGTTGTATTGGTCTAGTTCGGATCAGGATCAGGATCAGTGGACTGTATCAATTAAATTCTTCTTCGAGTGTCAAAAGTAGAGTGCATGTTTATTCATAAAAAATACAAATATATATACAATTTTACTGTCTCGCAACTCGCGACGATCATACGCCGCGACGTATTTCTACACTCTTTACGATAAGTGTTACTCCGGGCTCGGCGTCCTCAACAGGTAGACATTCAATCGCCAGCAGAAAAAAAATACTGTATGTAGGATTGTACTTTCAGGTTTCCACTCACATTAAAGGACGTACACAGTTACATCTAATAGACTCTAATATCTTAGAATGACGTGCATTGTAATACGCATATTTTTTAGTGGCTCTGCAATGGAACAACTTAATACTTACCATCAGATGAACAATATTCTCGTATCGCCTCTCAGCTGAATAAAAAAAACTGCTATCTCTTATATCTCATTATGTAATCCACCAATATATCTGTCAGCCCACCAGCTTCACAGCGCCAAATATTAAAAATCGTTTAACCATATGGGCCCCAAAGAGGCGCTCATGTAAGTTAATGACTACTGCCAGATTCGCAATATTACAGCCAATTAATATTTGTTTTGTACTTTACCCACGTTCCGGAATTCGTCCGCAACGCTCATGAAGTCGTTCCACTATTAGCCGTAATCGTTGTCGGTTCCAGATGTCGTCATAAATGACCGCGGGGTGGGTCCACGCTATCATTCAGTTGTCAAAATTTTAAATTCGAATATTTCTCTATAGGAAAGTCCACGTCCTCATCGTTCCGCTTAAATCGTTTGAACATGTATTCTGGCAAAAAAACGTTTGTTTGAATTTGATCCGCGATCAATGCTCACGCTTTGTGGAACGGCAAAACGAACGAACGTGTTGTGAGCGTGAACGCCGTGGTTGTTCACGAACTAGTTTTGGAACGTTGGGTTGATCTGTCCATAGGTATCCAGTAGAGTGCTTGAATATAACCGTATTTATGTAGCTGAGTGTACTTTTGGATTATACATAATATTACATTTATACATGTAAATATATTTTTGTAAAATGTTACATTTTTGATTAATTACAATGTTTTTAAAACATTCCACTTGTTTTATTGGAGTCACAGAATTCTTGATATTATTTTTGGTTTCTTACTCGTAGGTTCCTACCATCGATCTACCTTATTTTTGCCTGTGATAGGCAATTGTTTGACCACTATCTCACCTGATGTTACGTGACGAGGTCGACTATGGAGCACGCTTGCCAAATATCTATTCTCTCGACTTGAAGACTCCAAGATTGCATTTATCTGGGAACACAGGCTCTGTCTCTCCTTTGCAGTTTGCATAATGAACGTGGAAGCAAAGCGCTTCGCGCGCATTTAACAATACTTGTGTCGTGGGTGCTGGAAACATTCAGATCACACACAATCACAACCAGAACCAGTAGGTCTATTCTGGTCGTCAAAATACGATTGTTCAAATTGATGCGACGTCGATACGACAGTCGATTGGTTAAATTTCAGTTGATTCGATGTTCATAACAAAAGAAAATCGTTCGATTTCGACGTCGATGACGCCCGGAATAGACCCCCTGAATCTTACGAATTTTTGATCAGGTCACGTGTCCTGACGCGAGTTTAACATATTTTACCCATCCCAAAAAAGTGCACAACGCCGCTAAAGAAGTTTTCACTAGGTACATAAATTACAATGTAAGAACGTAATTGTCCCATAGTAAGCGTGATTCCTGATCAGGAGGTCACGGTTTCGAATCACACGACGAACTTTAGTTTTGAGTGATGAAATCCATGATGGTGGTTTATCGTGCTTGCCTGGCTAGCTATACGGTACAGAAATAACCTAGTTCTCCACACTCAGGTAAAAAAATCTGTAGCTATTAAAAAGTAAATTCGCCATTGCCGGATATTTAGCCACAAAGCAGTGCGCAAAACATTACTTTGTTTCGGAATATTGAAGGACAATATTTCATAGAAATACAGGACTTAAAGACATTTAACATCTCAAATCTCAGGGTGGCGCAGGATTTTGACCTATATAAAATCAAAAATCTCAGGGTGACACTGAACTGCAAAGTAAAGTCTCATTATTGTCAAGTTACGAAGTATTTACAGAGGCGGGATTGTCGCTTATATATAGTTTTGTCGTCTATGTTCCGTGGACACTTTGTTGTACCCGAAATTCCTAGGACATTGTCGCAGGATAGCGAGTCTCTTTTCGTCTCTCAACCATATAAAAAAGAATACGTTCCGGGAACTTGAAAACCAGTCATTCTAGGCCTAGCGTATTAACCTTCCTCTATCACGTCATCACTTACTATTAAGTGCAATAGTGATCAGACAATAGTCTTCTAGAAATAATGGTCAGACAATAGTCTAGAAATAGTGGTCAGACAATAGAAATAGTGGTCAGACAATAGTCTTCTAGAAATAGTGGTCAGACAATAGAAATAGTGGTCAGACAATAGTCTTCTAGAAATAGTGGTCAGACAATAGAAATAGTGGTCAGACAATAGAAATAGTGGTCAGACAATAGAAATAGTGGTCTGACAATAGTCTAGAAATAGTGGTCAGACAATAGTCTAGAAATAGCGGTCAGACAATAGTCTAGAAATAGTGGTCAGACAATAGTCTAGAAATAGTGGTCAGACAATAGTCTAGAAATAGTGGTCAGACAATAGTCTAGAAATAGCGGTCAGACAATAGTCTAGAAATAGTGGTCTGACAATAGTCTAGAAATAGTGGTCAGACAATAGTCTAGAAATAGTGGTCAGACAATAGTCTAGAAATAGTGGTCAGACAATAGTCTAGAAATAGCGGTCAGACAATAGTCTAGAAATAGTGGTCAGACAATAGTCTAGAAATAGTGGTCAGACAATAGTCTAGAAACAGCTGTCAGACAATAGTCTAGAAATAGCGGTCAGACAATAGTCTAGAAATAGTGGTCTGACAATAGTCTAGAAATAGTGGTCAGACAATAGTCTAGAAATAGTGGTCAGACAATAGTCTAGAAATAGTGGTCAGACAATAGTCTAGAAATAGCGGTCAGACAATAGTCTAGAAATAGTGGTCAGACAATAGTCTAGAAATAGTGGTCAGACAATAGTCTAGAAACAGCGGTCAGACAATAGTCTAGAAATAGCGGTCAGACAATAGTCTAGAAATAGTGGTCTGACAATAGTCTAGAAATAGTGGTCAGACAATAGTCTAGAAATAGTGGTCAGACAATAGTCTAGAAATAGTGGTCAGACAATAGTCTAGAAATAGTGGTCAGACAATAGTCTAGAAATAGTGGTCAGACAATAGTCTAGAAATAGCGGTCAGACAATAGTCTAGAAATAGTGGTCAGACAATAGTCTAGAAATAGTGGTCAGACAATAGTCTAGAAACAGCGGTCAGACAATAGTCTAGAAATAGCGGTCAGACAATAGTCTAGAAATAGTGGTCTGACAATAGTCTAGAAATAGTGGTCAGACAATAGTCTAGAAATAGTGGTCAGACAATAGTCTAGAAATAGTGGTCAGACAATAGTCTAGAAATAGTGGTCAGACAATAGTCTAGAAATAGTGGTCAGACAATAGTCTAGAAATAGCGGTCAGACAATAGTCTAGAAATAGTGGTCAGACAATAGTCTAGAAATAGCGGTCAGACAATAGTCTAGAAATAGTGGTCAGACAATAGTCTAGAAATAGTGGTCAGACAATAGTCTAGAAATAGTGGTCAGACAATAGTCTAGAAATAGCGGTCAGACAATAGTCTAGAAATAGTGGTCAGACAATAGTCTAGAAATAGTGGTCAGACAATAGTCTAGAAATAGTGGTCAGACAATAGTCTAGAAATAGTGGTCAGACAATAGTCTAGAAATAGTGGTCAGACAATAGTCTAGAAATAGTGGTGAGTCAATTGAAATAGTGGTCAGACAATAGATATAGTGGTCAGACAATATTCTTCTAGAAATAAGTACTTTATTATCTCTGATAGGCTATTTTGTAGTACCCCTGAAATAAAATGTAAGTAACCATAATTATATTTAATTTCAGTTATATTTTGAACCGCCCGCCGGCACCCACAACACAAGTTATCGTACTTAGTGTGGGGCTGTGAGTGTGAAAGCGTTTATGTTTATGTTATTAAATAAACAGCATCTTTTGCTAATATTTTTTTATGCTCGATAGGCAAGCATTTGACCACAATCTGACCTGATGGAAAGCGATGATATGGCCGAAGATACCTATTCACTCGTGTCGCGAAACGCGAATTTAATCGGTGAGCGATTTTATTGAAAGATATTTTATCTGTGCTGGCAAAATAAGTAAAAAGGAATTAATGAGGGTAGTGGTTGAAACAAGATGGTTGGTGGTACGATAAAAGGCTAGACAGTGGATGGTAGAAAGACTGGAAGGCGAAATATAAGTAAAAGTTTTCCTGGCGATCAGTGGCGGATTTACCAGCAGGCTGAGTAGGCTGGAGCCTAGAGCGGCAGATTTTAAGGGCGGCAATTCATACTAATTACGGGCAAAAGGGGGTGTAATATAGTGCCCACACTATCGTCCTAGTTGCACCAACTTTTTTAATGAAATTGTAACTTTATGATATAGGAGTCATAATATTTCATTGACAATTTTTTTTAAATTAATGTGATTTTGCACCAAAGATTCGAATTGTAGAGGTCGATAAGGGCGGCAAAACTTGAATAGCCTACTGGCGGCAAATGTGTAAATCCGCCACTGCTGGCGATGCTAGGTGAGTAAAATTTAATACATTTTTGTTGTCATTAGTGTTATTGGAAGGAAAAGAGCTTTGCAAGGAGGAAAGGGCGGGTCATATGGGGAAGGCAGGTGGACCCACCATGGACCTTCGGGTCCTATTCTAGTAGTGAGAGGCATAAAATATACATCTGATAATGGCTTCACCCGTTGTGGGAGGGACCAACCACTTAACTGTGGCTCCCGGGTGATTTCATGGTGTCGGAGGTGACTCTCACTAATAGATAAATAAAGATAAGATTATTAAAGTCCTCTATTCCTACCAATGACTCTCAGTTAATATTTGTGGCACACTTATATTATTATGTTATTTGAACTTGGGCATATTTATAGTAACGTCGCCACAACTCTTGACGACTCCCAGATTATACCGTTCAGGGAACAAAGACGGCATTGAGTTCCTCTCCTTCGCTGTACGGGTGATAAACTTGCTCGTACGTCTCAGCAGCATAACACAGCTGTCACAGCTACAAAGTTAGAATCAGTGACGTCACGTTATGGGAGTGACCATCACAAGGCGTGTCGGACTGTATGCCAAACCACGCCCCGGATGCTATTTTTGATCTGCTAATGATGTATACTTGTAGGTATTTATAATGCAGATAGGTATCGAATTTGAGTATCTATCAGGGTAATTTAGATGTCAAATTTGACAGTAAAACAATCCGTGCCTCGGGTTCTTTTCTATGCAAGGATTTTGTAGATAAATTAATCAATCATATATTTGCTTCCTATCTCGATGTTTCTATGATCCGTGCTTTCAGGCCACAGAAGAGGGAAGCATATATTTCTTTATCTTTCTTCTGTGTACCAGACAGCTGAGTGCTTTTGCCTGACTGCGCAACGCAAAGGAGCTATGTATGTTTATTGATAAATGTAGAAAGGGAAAATTATCGCTTGAGATGGGTGTTTGAACCCGCGGCCCGATGTCATGATATAAAGGGCTTGAGTAACTCAGCGGTTAGAGCAATAGGGCATGTCAACCTCGCGGGTTCGATCCCCGCCTCAAGCGATAATTTTTCCTTGACCTTAAAGATGATGGTGATATTGAAAGGGAGCGTGGGGCTTTGGCCGTTCGCGGGAATGTGCTGGGTCGTAGATTTGCTCGGTGTTCAGACCAGGTCAAAACAACGCTCTTCAAGGCGTATTGTCAAGGCCTGTACACCGGCAGTCTGTGGATCCACTATTTACAAAGATCGCTTAATGCCCTACGTATACAATACAATCATGTATTCAGGATGATGTTGGGACTTCCCCGTTTCTGCAGTGCCTCCGGAATGTTTGTATTAGCTCATACAGACGGATTTCAAGCAGTCATTCGTAAAAAGTTAGCATCGGTAACAAGGAGGCTCAGGGACAGTAACAATAGCATCCTGAAAGTAGTGGCAGACGATCCAAATGCGCCTATTTTGAGACATTTCATGCGGTCCATGTACCCGCATGAAATGCCTCGAAAATACATGACGCATTGAATTTATACTTTTAATTTTAAGTTACTTTATTTTAAGTTTTAGTTATTTTAATTTAGTTTGTAGTTTTACTTGTCCTGTGGACCTTAGCTGTCTCTAATAAATACATTTTGAATTTTGAATATAGTTCTGCCTAGCATGGCTAATCAAGTTATGTATGTTTTTTCTTTTGTGGCGTTCTAGAGACCAAACGCATGAACCGACTTTGATGATTCTTACGTCAATCAATTTGACTTAATTAAGCGAGGGTCACGAAATACACGACAATAATCGAAATTCACTATGGCAATAAAACTATATAAAAAATAAAAATGAAAGTTGACTCTATTAACCTCTGGAACTGTTTGCCTATTTTTTATTTGTTTTTTTTTTGGCGGTACAGTACCGATTTATCGGTTCTCGAATTCATATTGCAGCCTTTCGCTTTAATTTTTTTGTTTCTGGTTCTGGTTGTGATTGTGTGTGTGATGTGAATGTTTTCGGCACCCACGACACAAATCATCGAACTTAGTGAGGGGCTGTGAGTGTGAAAGCTTTGAAAAAAAAATAGATGTATGCGAGAGTTACATATAGATAGGGTAGATACATACATACACATTAAGGTGGGTATCTAATTAAAACGAAGCGATTAAATCTAAAAAAATACATCTATTTCATTAATTATTCATAATTTATATAACAATCGACATCTTAAAGCTACTCTTTGTCACCTAACGCAGGATTATTATTTTCTTTCTTTCTTTCAGGAACATAACCGATATAGACCCGCGCGCGATGAGAATGGGATGGAACCATGTCAAAAACGAAAATGACAGTTCCAAAGTAGCGTTAGCAAAAAAAAGTTCTGAATATAAATTATACATACATATATACCGCCATGGGTAAGTAGTGCACAATACTGCAGGGGGTGGTTTGGAATCGACAACTGAGCAATTTAAAAAAAAAAAAAAAATTTTTTGTGAATGTGACCTCTCGTCACATTTTAGTTCAATGAACCCCGTAGCACTCGTAGCACTCACCTACTCTGGAAGCTATTGTTGTAGCGGCTGTCTACGGAGGGCCATACTTTACTTGACAATTACTACTGAACTGCCTGCAGGTAAGTCGATAAAAAATTGAAAAAAAAAAAATTTTTCTTTTATTTGCTCAGTTGTCGATTCCAAACCACCCCCTGCAGTAGTGTGCACTACTTACCCATGGCGGTATATACATATATATAGTCACGCCTCTTTCCCATTAGGGTAGGCAGAGACCACATCTCCACCTGCTACGATCCTGACACTTCTTTCGCTTCTCCTACATTCATGAGTCTTTTTATACATGCTCGTGGTTGCGGGTACTTTTGACCTGACCTCTTTTTAAAAAGTTTTCGACCAGGTCGTGATACGTTCGCCTAGATCCACCCTTACCAACTTGCTCTTTCACAGTCGCCTTATAAATCTGCTTCGTCAATCTAATTTCGTCCATCCTCTCTACATGTACAAACCATCTCAGCATCCCTTCCTCAATCTTTGTCACTACATCTATCACACTGCAATCTTCTCTTTAACCATTTTTAAACTTCCTACTAATATTATAAATCCCAAAGTTTGTGTGTAAGTGTGTAAGTATGTTTGTTCCCTCTTCACGCTTTAACGGCTGAACGGATTTGGATGAAATTTGGAATGTACATAGCTTATACCTAGGATTAACACATAGGCTACTTTTTAACTTGATAATAGTGGGCGAAGCCGCGGGGCACGGCTAGTTAATTATAAATAAGTTATTTCTACATAAGTTCGTCAAAAAGATCTGTCAATATAATTCCTGAATCATTTCACGTTACACGCCAACTGTGTCATCATTTTCAACGCGTTAGAACACAGAAAACACAACTAGCATCTGCGAGCGAGTTTGCCGACGCTACGGCTGGCCGGCGGACCGCGAGCTTCTCAGTTCCAAAAGGTCCCATTCTCATCGCGCGCGGAAATATTTGATTATATAGTATTCTTAAATAATTTTAAACATCGAAATAATATACAATTCTAAAGGATAATAATTTAATAATTATCGAAATAATATACATTTCTAAAGGATAATTCTCCAATCCTTAGATAAATAATTAAACAAATAATTATATCTGTCCATTTTAGTACCGAATAAACTTTTTACCTGACGGCGTGACACAAAGGATGACAATATATCAGTATTAATTATTTTGATGATTTACTATTAGTGGAATACATTTTGTCTGTCTGTCTTATCTAAGGATTGGATGTATATGTAATTATGTATATGTAAAATGATACCTACCTACACATAACAATAGTTATAATAATTTAAACGCAAGCAAAGCTTAAAAAGACCGACTTCAACTCGATATCGATTTCGATAAAATGTATATGGGACCTCTGAAGTATAATCTACTAATCTACCAAAAAAAAAAAAAACAAAATCGATTCATTTTTGGCGGAATTATCGCGTAACATACAGTCGAATTGAAAACCTCCTTTTTTGAAGTCGGTTGAAAATATACGCATGCGTACTTTTCTACTAATAAGACAATCAGCAAAATAAACTATATACATCTTTTACATAATAATATGCAAAATAGTCGCTTACCATCCAATTCGCTCGAAGCGTTACGCTTCTACGTTCATCAGTATGTTGCGTCTTTATTCCCTGTCCATTTGAGAGTTTTCAAGTCTAAAGCGAAAAAGGTATCTTCGAGCATGCTACATATTTAGCCGCATCGTCGCTTTCTAAAAGTTGAGATCAGATATTTGCCTATCTAGAATAACGCATTAAACAAAAGAATCTTGCATATCTCTTCATGGTTGCAAGTGATCAGTGGACAGATGAAATATTCAATTGCCGCGTACACCGCATTCACAAGCTGTCAGTGAAGCAAGCACGCGCACTTAAATGAGTATATACGTGCGTATTCGCTTGTGTGATGTTGATTTGCAAGGGTGCCTATTGACTCGCATAATTCTCCAGTTCCTAGTTTAATTTGGCCGAAAATGTTTCGCATAACAGGTCTTGGCATATTCATGATTAAATAATAATAAATAAACAATAAACGCATTCACACTCACAGCCCCACACTAAGTTCAAAGACTTGTATCGTGGGTGCCGGAAACATTCACATCACACACACATTACACCCAGAACCAGAAGCACAAATATCCTTTGGGAAGGAATTTGTGCTCCTGCCGGGAATCGAACCCAGGACTCACGGCGCAGAGGGCATGATTTGGCATAATAATTCATGGTTGACATACCTCCAGCTCGCTCGAAGCGTTTCGCTTCTACGTTTAACAAACAAACAAACGCTTTCACATTCACAGCCCCACACTAAGTTCAAACACTTCTATCGTGGGTGCCGGAAACATTCACATCACACACACATTACACCCAGAACCAGAAGCACAAATATCCCTTGGGAAGGAATTTGTGCTCCTGCCGGGAATCAAACGCAGGACCCACGACTCAGAGGGCAGACACCTTTCCACTGCGCCAACTGGGTCGTCAATTATCATCCATACTGCGAGGGAGTGGAACTCATTGCCCGCGTCTTTGTTTCCTGAGCGGTATAATCTGGCAGTTTTCAAGAGTGAATAGGTATCTTCTAGGCAGACATGCTACATCTTCGGCCGCATCGTCGCTTTCCATCAGGTGAGATAGTGGTAAAATGCTAGCCTATTAACATTTTAAAAAAATGTTAGGTAATTTTTTATGCCTAAAACGTTATGCTTATCATCATGTGGCGTATTGATGCGTGGGCCAGAAGTTATGCCACTTTAAATTATGACTTCAGATTTTATGCGAGCCAATAGGGACCGATGTTCGAGTGAGTTTCGATATTCGAGGCCGACTATAACTCAAGATTCAATCCGAAGACGAGATACAGTCACAAATGCCTATAGTAGTTTTGTTTATCTAGATGTCGCGGCAATGCCGCTCGTCTTGGCACTGCCGTCCCAGATCTGCAGATCAGGGTGTGATCTCCTTGGCAGATAGCGCCTGCACTATGCACCGGAGTCGAGCCAAACTGTTTACTCCACAAGACGTCGTGTCATCTGCAATACATTTTATAATTAATACTACTAATATGATTAATTCGAAAGTGTGTGTATGTAAGTGTGTAAGTATGTTTGTTCCCTCTTCACGCTTTAACGGCTGAACGGATTTGGATGAAATTTGGAATATAAATAGCTTATACATTCTTACAAATATTATAAATCCGAAAGTTTGTGTGTAAGTGTGTAAGTATGTTTGTTCCCTCTTCACGCTTTAACGGCTGAACGGATTTGGATGAAATTTGGAGTGTACATAGCTTATACCTATTCTTTTACATAGGCTACTGTTTAACGTGATCATAGCGGTCAAAGCCGCGGGGCATAGCTACTAATGTTATAAATAGTACCTAATAAAAATTTAAAAACCCGACTGCGACAAATTTGAACCGATTTTTTATGAAATTTTATGTAATCCCCTTTTAATTTACTTTTTTAATGCGAAATAGGCAAGCGTTTGACCACTATCTCACCTGATGGAAAGTGACGATGCGGCCGAAGATGTGACATGCATGCCTAAAAGATATAAGGCGATTCCTTCATTTTGATACACTTTTTTTTTTTTTTGTGGGGGGAAAATGCCTGCCATTTCCTTTATGAAGGAAAGGGGTATGTGGGGCTCGAACCCACTAAAAACCCCCCCCCGTGAGCAGTCCCTCGCCGAGGTGGGGCAAGATAGGGTCGCGCTAGCAGTCACTATCTTGCCCCGGCGGTAGGCCCGGATGCAAACTCCTCCGGGCCACTGCGCCCATGGAGGTGTGACCTTGCTCACCAAGGCCACCCCACAGACGTGTGGGGCCGTGCAAGTCAGTGAAGAGGTGCCCTGACTCTCCACCAGTGACCCCACTACAGAGGAGGAGAGAGGAGGCGGCCGAACTGCCTCCTCCTCCCCCCCGGCCGTCTGCGCCGGAGCGGGTCAGATCGGGGATCGACCTCTCTGGCCCGCTCCGCGGCCTTCTTCTGCTTCATCACCGCTTCGCAGAAGGAGACCACCGACTGCCACGATCTCTCGCTGCCGAATCATTATTATTATATTTTTTGTATTTTTGTAATAAGTATTTTAACCTGACTGCCGAGGAAGGGTTATGTTTTTCGCGCGTATCTTGTATGTATGTAATTGGTAAATTTAATACCTCGTATCTTCCAAACGGCTGGATGGATATCGACAGTTGAGGTACGATACCTACATCTTAAAAAATCAAGTGTATTTAGATAGGTGTTTGATAACAACTTAATGGCGTATTTTTCTTTCAAACGCTGGATGTAATTCGACTGTTAAAGTAACCTCATATTCTTTTATTGTTTTAGCACGCAGTCTTGTGCTTAGCCAGTGTCAAGTAATAATATATTTCAAGTGTATTTTACATTAAAAGTACTAGTCATAGTCACAGTCAAGTAAAAGAGTCAAGGTCCAGTCGTAGTCAAGTCATGCCCTAGTAAAGTGGTAGAAACTTTACTAGAACTTCTGTTGGAGTTTTGGAGCGAAGGCGAAAATCACGTTTATTTAACTTTTTATGACTTGCCTACGCTTATGCACGTTTACTTACTATTAACGGTTAAAAATCCGCCATTATTACACATTAACACTCGAAGAATTACAGGTTTTAGATCATTGTACAAAATCAACAACGCCATTTTTTTCACTTTCGCGCCGAAACTTCTAAAGTATCTATTAATTTGTCTACAAACCAAATAATAATTAGTTTGAAAAAAAAAACAGAAACGGCGCGAAATATTAAAAACGTTGATAAAAAAATACCTAACCTATCCAGTGGGGTATCAAAATCAAGGAAATTAATAGGGCATTAAGTAAACAAGTAGGTTCACATTATTTGCAGTCTGGTTTTTTTAAATATTAGTACATTAATTTGTTTATAGATGAATCTGTCCGAAAAAAGAAGGTAGCCAGCCTATCGGTATTCTATCGCTTACATTTTGGAGAGTGTGCACAGAATTACATGATATAATTCCTCCTTGCCCTTTTTACCATCTAACAACAAGACAAATTGTCAAACGTCATCCATTTATGGTTGACATACCTCCAGTTCGCTCGATGCGTTTTGCTTCTACGTTCATCATCCGTACAGCGAAGGAGTGGAACTCATTGCCTGCGTCTTTGTTTCCTGAACGGTATAATCTGGGTGTCTTCAAGTCTAGAGTGAATAGGTACCTTCTAGGCAAGCATGTTCTATCTTTGGCCGCATCGTCACTTTCCATCAGGTGAGATAGCGGACAAATGCTTGCCTATCCTGTATTAAAAAAAAAAAGAAGTTCTTTTAATTGTATTCCACTCACTGTTTAAGAAAGGTTTCTCCTTCTCAGCCTTGGGTTCCTTGACGTCCTGACTCCGCGCAGGTTCCATGTAGCTTTTGCAGCTCTCTGTTTCGAGCTGCAACAACATTATAAAAGCTTATTAATCAATAGCCGTGCCCCGCGGCTTCGCCCGCTATTATCAAGTTAAAAAGTAGCCTATGTGTTAATCCTAGGTATAATCTATGTACATTCCAAATTTCATCCAAATCCGTTCAGCCGTTAAAGCGTGAAGAGGGAATAAAACATACTTACACACAAACTTTCGGATTTATAATATTAGTACGATTAGTAATTAGTTTTAAGAAATAAAAAATATTGTTATTCTTAAATTATTCTTATCCTAATAATATTATAAATCCGAAGGTTTGTGTGTAAGTGTGTAAGTATGTTTGTTCCCTCTTCACGCTTTAACGGCTGAACGGATTTAGATGAAATTTGGAATGTATATAAATTATACCTAGGATTAACACACAGGCTACTTTTTAACTTGATAATAGCGGGCGAAACCGCGGGGCACGGCTAGTTCTTATTATATTTATCCAGTAAATGCATAATATCATAATAATGTTGTTATTTTGTCAGCAAAACACAGGAATACGACTATGTTCGTAGAGATCTATTCGCGGCGCGCACGTGTAGCAATTTATAACGCGCCGACGGGGACTGATCGCGAATTAACGTACAGACAAGCGCAGAAGTGTTACTAGCACGTACAGTCGTACAGAGAAGTGTTACGAAATAAAAAACGAGGAGTTTTGCCGCGAAAGTGAAAAAATGGCGTTGTTGATTTTGTATAATTTTCCAAAACCTGTGATTTTTCGAGTGTTAATGTGTTATAATGGTGGAATATTAACCGTTAATAATCCGTTGTGAACGTGCATGAGTGTAGGCAAATGATACAAAGTAGAAAAATGTGATTTTCGCCTTCGCTCCAAAATTCCAATACTAGTTCTATTAAAGATTCTACCACTTTACTAGGGCATGACTTGACTATGACTGGACCTTGAATTTGACTAGTGACTAGGACTTTTTATATGAAATACACTTGAAATATATTATTATTTCACACTGGCTTGATGCACAAAATTGCGAAGCCAAAAAAAAAGATTTTTTTAAATGAAACTTGTTTTTTTTATACCAGATAGGTAAGCATTTGATCACTATATCCGGATGGAGAGTGACGATGATGAAGATGAAGATGAAATATACTTGCCTAGAAGGTTCCTTTTCACTCTAGACTAGTCTAGACTTGAAGACACCCAGAATGTACCGTTTAGGGAACAAAGACGCAGGGTTTCAAGAGTTCCACTCCTTCGCTGTACGGATGATAAACGTAGAAGCGAAACATTTGAGCGAACTGGAGGTATGTCAACCAATACAGATTTAACTTACCTAATACAAAAATTCATTAGTCGGCAGTGTGCCCAAAATGCTGGCTGCGTTACCTCGTTGCATAGTGAGAATTAATTGCTGTGCAAAATACAAACCGGCATTTTGGTCACGTGTCGACTCTTTCAGTCTCCCAGCCAAATCTTCATAAATTTCAAGTGCGCCTTGTCCTAATGGACCCAGGGTTTCTACTCCAAATGGCACAAATATGTAGCCTCTGTCGAGGTTTGAATATTTTCGCCTTTTCGAAGATTCAGCTGCGGTAGCAGCGCCACTGGCCTGCTGCGATGTTGTTGGAAGATGAGACGGCGCCAAAGTGTCGACACAAGTAGCGTCCCACACTAAGGGTCGACCCATCTTCCAAGGAATGAGTGTCATTCCATCGGGTCGTTTACCGTCGTTGCGCATAAGGCCACTAGGCTAAATTGCTGCGATATTTGCACTCCCGTATGTACATTCAATCTTAAGCTATGCTATTACTACTTGGGGTAATGGAGCTGACATAATAAGAGTATTAAGGTGTCAAAAGAGATCATTAAGAATAATATACGGGGTACATAAAAGAACGAGTGTTAAAAAATATTTTTCTCAAGCCAAAATTATGACAGTTATATCTTTATACATATACAAATGCCTTTTAGAAATTTATTATAACTTGGACAATTTGCCGAAAAAAATGGACACACATAATTTGAATCTTCGCAATAATAAAAAGCTCTACGTACCTAAAGTAAGATTAGCCAAAGTACAGAAGCAGGGTATCTTCATCAAGATAAAAATGTTTAATAAATTGCCTCCTGACATTTCAAACTTACCACTGCTACAATTTAAAAGAAAAATTAAATTATTTTTTGAGAACAATTCTTTCTACAGCCTTAATGAATTTATGGACATGCACTTAAGCAATAATTCTTTTGATATTGACTAAATTACCTCAAATATATTTTGACTGTTAATCATATTACTATTTTATTTTATTAATCATTTTATTCTTGACATACCTAATGCTTATAATTATATATTTTTATTTTATTACCGGATGTCTGACACATTCTTTATCATAGTATCAATTGTTATTAACGAATTATTAAATTGTAATGTGACATGCCTAGAATAACGATCACTGTTATTATTAAGGTGAATAAAGAATCTGAATCTGAAAAACCATAAATGGATGACGTTTGACAGTTTTTCTTGTTGTTAGATGGTCAAAGGAAAAGCGTTAATTATACCATTAACTTAAACTGTCCGTTGGCTAAGTTGAGTGGGCGTCCGCTTTCTAAAGCAGGGGTATCGGGTTCGATTATCGGCGAAAACACAAGTTTTCTCCCCGAGGATTACTTGTGTTTCTGGTTCTGATTGGGATTGTGTGTGATGTGAATGTTTCCGGCACCCACGACACAAGTCATCGAACTTAGTGTGGGGCTGCGAGTGTGAAAGCGTTTATGTTTATATGTTTACCATTTATGGGAAAACTTCACACTGGTCCAACGCCTATTTTAACTATTCACTGACACATTCAAGTATCTTGTATTAAAATAAGCCTCAGTTAATATCTAAAATTATCCGCACATGAAATATGTTTCGAATTAACCGTGTGGTACAATATTCGCGCGTATTTCTGCATCGGTTGATTTGTTGAGATATATCGGCCGACATGTTGGTATTATAAGCCCACTCAAGATGTTGTTTATTTTAGACGAGCAACACCAGAGTGGAGTGGACATCACTAGAGTTTTGCCGCGAAAGTGAAAAAATGGCGTTGAGTTTTGCCGCGAAAGTGGAAAAATGAGATTGAGATTTGTCGCGACTGTGGAAAAATTAGGTTGAGATTGGCCGCGAAAGTGGAAAAATGGCATTGTGTAATATAGCGAAAGAGGAAAAATGAGGTTGACATATGTCGCGAAAGTTAAAAAAGGTGCTGAGTTTTATGGCGAAAGTGAAAAAATAGCGTTGAGTTTTCTCGCGAAAGTGAAAAAATGACGTTGAGTTTTGTCGCGAAATGTATACCTACATGGTTTTGAGTTTTATAGCGATAGTGAAAAAATAGCATTGAGTTTTGTCGCGAAAGTGGAAAAATGACGGAATGGGACAGTTAATGCTCTGTGGAAACAAATGGTGCTGTCAAATTTGTATTATTTTTACCCGACTGCACGACGCAGAGGATGGTTATGTGTTTTTGAGCCTATCTATGAATGTTTATTCCTAAGTTGTGCTCTAGTGACAAAACGTGGGCCGACATTGATGATTCTTACGTCGATCGTCTAGTCTTAAACTGGTGAGAGAGAGTCTTAAATATACAACCTGTAACAAAAAGGTGTAGTAATACTTGGTGGTGTGTATATTTATCGTGCCAGGAATCGTCTGCCAGAGAACGAAACTCGAAATCGGACATAATTTTTTCCGTACAAAAATTAAAAATTATATTTTTCAAAAATTAAAACGCCGCCGTTTAGCGGTAAATAGACACGCCTGAGTTTTGGACGCATTGAACTTGACCAAATTGGCGTAAATTATTTTATTATCTTTGTTTACGACTTAAAAGAATACTCTGTGGCCTACGTTCGTTACTCACCACTTGTGCAGCCCGTAAGGCCGCCTGCAGCCTCTCTATGTGCTGTATCGCTGCTCTCAGTATTTCTAACTTCGGCAGCCTCCCGCTGCCGGCGCGGGCTCGTATTCGAAGTTCTTCAAATGCCGCGTTTACCTGGAATAGAGACAAACTGTCAAGAACTTTTTGACTCGTGGCAACACAGTCCGGTGAAACAGCTTTGGGAGAGTTTTGCCGCGAAAGTGAAAAAATGGCGATGTTGATTTTGTATTATTTTCTAAAACCTGTGATTCTTCGAGTGTTAAAGTGTAATAATGGTGGATTATTAACCGTTAATACTAAGTAAACGTGCGATAAGTGTAGGTAAATCATACAATGTTGTAAAACGTAATTTTCGCCTTCGCTCCAAAACTCCAATAGAAGTTCTAGTAAAGTTTCTACCAGCTTTACTAGGGCATGACTTGACTATGACTGACTACTTGACTTTGACTGTGACTTGTGGCTAGGACTTCTATTATGAAATATAGAATTTGTATTTTTTTTTAATGTAAAAAAAACAGCTATGGCTACTCTTCTATACTACTTTACTACGCTTTCTAGCGACTACTTAATATAGATATACCTAGGTTAATATAATTCATGTATTAGTCATTTAAGAGTGTTTAAAAAAAATGGAAAAATGCGCCGCCGTGTTTCTTGTAGGTTCTCAAGGTGTTTGTAATTTTGCGGATCTGGCGGTAGAGTCATTAACTTTCATGAGTGCTCTTTGGGGCCCGTGTCAATAAATAATTTTGAAATTGAATACTATTGACAAATTACAACACACATACAATGATTATAACTTGTATTAAATAATATTAATATTTTCGCCGTATGCGCTGCTCTGCCGAAGTTGCCGCGGCGCCAACCCCATTCTGTGTTTCAGGAACATGTGGCGGAGCTAAAGTGTCGACACAAGTTTCAACCCAAACTTAGGCCGTCCCATCTTCCATAGAATTAGGGTATGTCATCAGGTCTTCTACAATCGTCAGGCATCAGACCATTCGGCTCGAGAATGGCTGAAACATTGGCGCTGGATAAAGCCCGGCGGATTATATCGTTGATGCTGGCGTGGTAGGAAATATGGCCAGCACTTTTTCTGGCACGAATAACAGCAGTACCACTGAGAGCTACGAGCAATATACCTTTTAGATAATTAATTTTATTAAATTTCCAGGGCACACAAAATTAATACAAAAATGGAAAGTGATTTCTAGAAAAGAATGAAAGTGTCATTCTTTTCTAGAAATCACTTTAAATTTTTTTACAAGCTTTTATTTAGCTTGCACTGTTATGTTTGTTCGGGTTGAATCTTGCAACTAAATTTTGAAGCAGATATCTTCAACCGATTGATCTGACATTTTGTATTCACGTTTAGTTTGTATGACAATGCATGGTTAGCTATGTGACGTCATTCTAAGCCCAACATGGCGGAACACACAAAATGGCGGACAAGAAATTTTGAATGCACTCCTACAATATGGGTATCACATGAAAGGGCTTGCAGAGAATAACTCGAAAAATAAAGTGACGTCACTTTAAATCCAATTTTCATCCAAGTAATTAAATCCAAGTACTTTTTATTCATTTTCCAGGGCACTCAATTTCATTGTTTTCTAGAAATTTCCACCCTCAATTTACCAAAAGTCTTTTCAAGAGTTTGGGTTCAAAGCAGCTATTAAGGCCAGTTTGCTTACTTTAAATTTCAGCATTCTTTCTACAAATATAATAATTAAACGCAAGCAAAGCTTAAAAAAACCGACTTCACCGCTTTATCTTCGGAATCTTGATCAGATGTATTAAACACGCATTATTGACGATAACTCAAAAACGACTGATTAGATCTTGACAAAATTTAAATTTACCAATGGGAAAGCACCATCTTTGAAACAAAAAAAACAACGGGTTGCACTCCGGGAGTGCCAAAGCCGGCAGAAGTGAAAACTTGAACATTAACGTTATAAACAGCAGGAGCAGGCATACATTTTCGCCGCGCGGTAGAAAGAGAGGGGGATATTACCTCCTCTCCTACGCCGCGCCGGCGGTCTACTCTCCCTCCGTCTTACGAATTTTCTATCAGGTCACGTGTCCTGACGCGAGTTTAACATTTTTTACCCATCCCAAAAAGTGCATAACGCCGCTAAAGAAGTTTTCACTTCAAAAAAACTTTAAAATCGGATCACGTGATATGACATTTAAAAAAATGCAGTCGAATTGAGTACCTCCTCCTTTTTTATGAAGTCGTTAGAAAAGAGAAAGCTAATGGGTCGCGACGGCTTACCTGTCAAGCTCATATTCATCAAATGTCCAGATTATATAGAACTTCGTTCCGAAAATGCAAGTTTCTATATCTCCTTCTTCTTAGTTATGGCTTCGCAATCTTGTGCATTTAGCCAGTGTCAAGTGATAATATAATATTTCAAGTGTTTTTCATATTATAAGTCCTAGTCACAAGTCACAGTCAAAGTCAAGTAAAAGAGTCAAGGTCCAATCATAGTAAACTCATGCCCTAGTAACGTGGTAGAAACTTTACTAGAACTTCCATTGGAGTTTTGGAGCGAAGGTGAAAATCACGTTTTTCAACTTTATATGTTTTTCCTACACTTATGCACGTTTACTAAGTATTAACGGTTAATAATCCACCATTATTACACATTAACACTCGAAGACTCACAGGTTTTGGAAAATTTTACAAAATCAACAACGCCATTTTTCCACTTTCAATCAAAAAGTCCAAGTTCCTATATCGGTATCCACAAGTGTCCCGCCTAGACGTGACATGTCAAAACAAATGACAGCTCTAAACGACACGCCACGTGACTAAGTAAAGAGCCGTGTTAAGTGTTGGGAGCAGTCTATTTTAACGTGACAAATGACTATTAAAAAACAGACCCGTTTCTATATATCTAGATATTTTAATTTTTTTTTTATACTAGATAGGCAAGCATTTGACCGCTATCTCACTCACCTGATGGAAAGTGACGATGCGGCCAAAGATGGAACATGCTTGCCTAGAAGATACCTATTCACTCTAGACTTGAAGACACCCAGATTATACCGTTCAGGGAACAAAGACGCAGGCAATGAGTTCCACTCCTTCGCTGTACGGATGATGAACGTTGAAGCAAAACGCTTCGAGCGAACTGGAGGTATGTCAACCATAAATGGATGACGTTTGACAGTTTGTCTTGTTGTTAGATGGTAAAAAGGGCATGGAGGAATTATATCATGTAATTCCTGAGCACACTCCAAAATGTAAGCGATAGAATACCGATAGGCTTGCTACCTTACGTCGGTGAAATATAACTGGGATTTAATTAAAGGGAGGATTGTGAAGAAGATTGCGGCTTGGTAGAAGATGTAGTTGCTGACAAGGGGGATGAGGGGGTAAATAAATGTAATAAATCTGCTTACGTAATATTTGAACGGCCCCAAAGCTTCACCGCTTCATCGATTTCGATAAAATTTATATTACTACCTTTAAAGTATAATCTACCAAACATAAAATAAACATCAAAATCGATTCATAAATGGCGAAATTATCGCGTAACATACATACAAAAAATAACATACAGTCGAATTGAGAACCTCCTTTTTAAAGTCGGTTAAAAAGTACCAGCAACGACCATGTATTTGACGACCCAGCTGGCGCAGTGGACAGGTGTCCGCCCTGTGCGCCGTGGGTCCTGGGTTCGATTCCCGGCAGGAGCACAAATTCCTTCCCAAGGGATATTTGTGCTTCTGGTTCTGGGTGTAATGTTTGTGTGATGTGAATGTTTCCGGCACCCGCGATACAAGTCTTTGAACTTAGTGTGGGGCTGTGAGTGTGAATGCGTTTGTTTGTTTGTTGTTTGTTTGTATGTATGAAAGACTCATAAATGTAGGAGAAGCGGTAAAATGCGTGTCAGAATTGTAGCAGGTGGAGAGACGTGGTCTCTGCCTACCCCGATGGGAAAGAGTGACTGTATGTACCTATGTATGTAATGATTATAATTAAAGGCAAGCAAAACTAAAAAAAAACCTGACTTCACCGCCTATATTTTGATTTTGGCTTGATCGATTTCAATACAATTTATATCGGACCACCTCTGAAGTAAAATCTACCAAACAAAAACAAATCATCAAAATCGATTCATTATACACTATTATCAATATAATAGATATATATTGATTGTAGACAAATCATAATAATTTAAACGTAAGCCAAGCTTAAAAAAACCGACTTCACCGCTTATATTTTGGTTTTGGCTAGATCGATTCCGATAAAATGTATATGGGACCACAACTGAAGTATAATATATAAAAAGGATTTTGAGTATCGGTCCACAAATGAAAGAGAAATCGGTGAACATACATAAAAAAAAATACATAGGTACAGTCTAACATATACCTATATACCTCCTCCATTTTTGAAGTCGGTAAAAACAAACCATTGTTCCTAAACGTAAAAAGAACACTTCCAAACTTTACCAGTGCTCAAGATCTACAGACAGACAGAAATAAAACCAACAATATTATTACCGGCATCACCATTACGCACAAAATATCAGCGCGACAAGCAAAACGAGAAAATAGCGGGCGTACTCGGGTTATATATTAGTATGTTTATTGCGCACTTTGGGTTAAGTGTTTGTTTGTTTGCGACAGTCTTTGTGAATATCGTTGGGGATAGTATTATCTGGTGTTGGTTATATCGCATTGCCACGTAGCGGGTACTGGGTTCGATACCCGGCGGGACTTACGAGCAAACAACGATCACAATAATATCTCAGGGTAACCCTCGGGTTTTATAAAAAAAAAACAACCAAGACGAACACACAATTTATTTGTTTAGCAAAGTTTGATTTTACAACTTTTTTGAGTAGTTTCCACACCTGACTAATATAATAATTAAACGCAAGCAAAGCTTAAAAAAAACCGACTTCACCGCTTTATCTTTGGAACCTTGATCAGATTTAATGTATTAAACGCGCATTATTGACTAAAACTCAAAAACTAGAGATCAGATCTTGATCAAATTCCAATGGGACCACATGAAAAGCACCAGCTTTCCAGTAAAAAAATAATCATCAAAATCGGTTTACAACGAAAAAAGTTATAAGGTAACTTTTGAAGTCGGTCAAAAACGAGAACATCGTCAAAGTAGTCCACAAAATAGGCATTATTGACGATATTTCAAGAACTACTGATCCGATCTTGATCAAATTAAAATGGGACCAATTAGAAAGCAACATCTTTCAAACAAAAAAAAATTTCGAAATCGGCTCACGTGGAGAGGAGATAATAATAATAATAATAATAATAATAATAAATCTTTATTCACAAAAATAAAATAGCAATTTACATAGTACATAAAGAAAAACTTAAAATTAAGTAAAATTATAAATTATCGCATAGTTTGAGGGCAGTGGTTAAGTCTTTAATTATGCACTACTGGGGATTTCTAGTTCCCACACTAGGATATCCTGTGTTGTGAGTAACTAGTCTCTTCCTGGTTGTGTACATTTCCAACGTCAATATTGGTCTTAAAATATGAATCTACATATAAACATAAGAAAGAAGGTAATTGAATGGATAGATACTATAGAGAAAAAAATTAAAAATTAAGGTAAATTTGACATATATTAGTTTACAATATTATTGTTAATTGAAGGTATGCTAATATTCATTTGATTTACACCTGTGTGAAAGTTTTCTGTGTGAGTGCGTCGCATATGCGTGTTTGAGTGCGTTATCGTATACAGAATACTAGTTGAATGCGCGAGATAGTGTGCGTGAGGACAGGTTTTAGTTAGGCAGGCGGTACACTGTTACCTTTTTAGCGCTCAATTGTAAACATTAAGGTTAAATAAATTATTTTTATATTGTTAGTGTTAATCTAATATAAATAAGTAAATATTACTAAACTATTTGAGATTATTACATGTTCATTATGAGAAAAAGGTATATTTTAGTGGATAAATTTAAGTTAGGGATCGGTAAGCAAGTATTAATGAGCAACATAAAATGTGCTGAAATTATTATTGTGGATAAGTGAAAGCATCTGGTACTATTAAACTAATTAAATTATATAAAGTATATATAACGATTCGTTGTTATTTGAAGGATGTAATCTTAGTAGTATAGGATAATTTAGTCCATTTTTTTTAATTGTGGTACTGCGTTATGTTATTTATTTAAATAACTACATATATAAGTGTTCTGTATTCATACCAAGGTCTAATCTAGAGGGGACTATATGTGAGTATATATTTTTGTTATTAAGTAAGACGTGTTGATAATCCTACTAATACTGTAAATCCGAAAGTTTGTATGTAAGTGTGTAAATATGTTTGTTCCCTCTTCACGCCCCAACGGCTGAACGAATTTGGATGAAATTCGCAATGTACACAGTTTACACCTAGGATTAAGAAGGCGTGGAGCATGGCTTGTATATAATATTTTATTGATATTGATATTATATTAGCAGCATTAGTATTTTTTCAGTTGTAAAATAGTCAAGTCCAACAAACCACATCTTTAGTGTTTTTTTACATGATGCGTGTAAAAGGCTGTCTATGTCCAGCATTTTGTTAATTTTTGTATATAAATAAGGGCCCATATAAGCTGGGGATCTTTGTGCAAATCCAGTTTTAAGTTTAGGGGTATTCCAGATCGGTACACGACGAGGTCTCGATTTAGCTTTCTGAAGTGGAAGTGAAAATTTGCGAAACCGCATCAGCATTGCTGTGATATAGATTTGTCGTACTCTTAGGATAAATAAGTCTTTGTATAACAAGTCCGTGGGATAGCGGTAGGGTTTTTTAAAGGCTATCTTTAGTATTGCTCGCTGGGCTCGCTCAAGTTTGAGTAGGTATGATGCAAAAGTTGCGCCCCAGGTTATGATACAGTAGGACAGTATCGAGTGACATAGAGATGAGTAGATCAGGTGGATAAGCTTACTGTCTGCTACTCTGCTCAAACGTTTAAAGATATACTTAAGCTTCCTAACACGTGTGTTTAAAACGTCTATTTGTTTCCCCCATGTTAGACGGTCATCTATGACTACCCCCAAATATTTTACTGAAGGCACTTGTTCTAGGGCTTTACAGTTACAGTTTTGGCTTATAGTATTGTGACAGGTGTGTATTTTTAATTCTAATGGAAGCTTTGGTGCATTCCGTTCAGTAATACTAAATGTTAGGTATTTTGTTTTTGCGGTATTGAGTGTGAGTAAGTTGTTCTGGAGCCACTCAAATACTCTGCGTAAGCCTGTTTGAGCAATAGTACTGACAGAGGACCAAGAGTCTGAGTAAAAGATTATAGCTGTATCATCTGCAAAGGCAAGCGTTTTAGCATGATTAAGGTTAAGTAGACACAGGTCATTAATGTAGACTAAAAATAAGGTTGGCCCGAGCACGCTTCCTTGCGGAACCCCGAAGGAGACTTCCGCGTATTCGCTGTGTCTATTCTCTATACAGATTCTCTGTTTGCGGTTCGTAAGGTATGAGGAGAACCAGTCATATGCGACTCCTCGTACACCAAGAAGGTTTAATTTTTTGAGTAAGATAGGCCGAGAAACAGTATCGAACGCTTTTGCTAGGTCTAAGAAAACCCCTATGCACTTATGGCTTGTATCAATAATAAATGATATGAGGTAACACACATAAAAAAAAAAGATTACTGTCGACTTGAGTACGTCCTTCTTTTTTGGGAAGTCGTTTAACTTAGAAATTACTGTTCTTTCCAAGCTGACTGGTAGGCCGAAACCGGGTCCGTAGTCAGGTGGCACAAAGAGAGATTAAGGAGAAGGAACCGAATTAATATAATTAAACGCAAGCAAAGCTTAACCCTTTAAATTCGAAGCGAAAAACAACGTACAGTCATAGTAGAAATATATAAGTAAGTTGTCTTCATAGAGTGGTACCAAACGCGGCTTGTATGTGTGCACGGCCGTACGCACGTGCCTCAGCACGCACACTATGATAACAAACAGGCCGGCGAAGCCAACACGAGCCGGGGCCGCCCCCGCGCTTGTCGTTGACGTTTGGCCGTGTTCGCGGCACGAGCTTTCCGGTGCACGGGCCTTTCCGCGCAGACAGACATCGCGTGCCGCGCAAAGCGTTTCCCTCGAATTATGTCTATATCAAACAATCGGACCTATTTTTGTGTTACTCTACGTGTTTATTCAATTTAATAGCTATGTAGGTTTTTGAAGTGAAAACTTCTTTAGGCGCGTTGAGCACTTTTTAGGTGAACAAAAATCATGGGACTCGCGTCAACGTCACCGACGGCCAATATTTGTTGAGCTCTACGCGCGATACATATTGCTCATGATCGGGGTTCAACTTATAAGGTTTATTTATGTATTATGTGTATATATACATTATATATAGTTTTAACTTCTATCGGCAGTACCCAAAGACTGCCCCGCATATTTTTGTGTAATTTAAGTAGAAGATTGATCTTTTACCGGGTCGTAGACAAGTACATGCTGCGAACATTGATTTATTGAAGCCTACTTAGCTATGATAGTTTTCCTTTTAACTTCATTATGTATACTACTACCGTTTCTTTCTTTTTACATATGCAAAAAAAAATGTTTTTCAAGGTTTTGATTTGACTCTGACGGCGTGGCTAATAAGTATATTCATGCCAAATTACAGCTTTCATGCAAATGAAATCGTATCTATTTTACCACCACATTTTATACTATTTTATTGTACCTACTTGTTGGTTTGTTATAATATACATTTTACACATAAAAAAAGTCGGAGATAGTGACAACCCTGCGTATTCGGCTAGAGTAGGCATTGGAATCTCCTACGGGCCTCGAGTTATCTTACTGATATATTTCTACTATGGTACAGTCGAATTGAGAACCTCCTTTTTTGAAATCCTCTGAAGTATAATCTACCGAACAAAAAAAATCATCAAAATCGATTCATAAATGGCGGAATTGTAGCCAAGAGATAAATAAGATATATACCCAAGGATTGTCGCGTAACATAGGTACAAACAAAAAAATAAAACAACGTACAGTCGAATTAAGAACCTTCTTTATTGAAGTTGGTTGAAAAGTAAAGTAAAAAAAAGAACTCAAATGAAAGAACTCCAATATACAATTTCAAAACTATAAACACTTGTAGTAATCCTACTTAATATTATAAATCCGAAAGTTTGTGTGTTGTGCAAGTATGTTTGTACCCTCTTCACGATTTAACGGCTGAACGGATTTGGATGAAATTTGGAATGCACATAAATTATACCTAGGATTAACACATAGGATACTTTTTAACTTGATAATAGCGGGCGAAGCTGCGGGGCACGGCTAGTGAAGTATATAAGGAAGAACATATTTTTTTGATTTAATATAAGAAACCAATTTGTAGTAATGACTACGTGACGGAAAGGAGTGATAATTTGTTTTTCAGCCTATGTATTTATATGTTTGTTCCTTTGTGGCTCTCTTGAGATCAAACGCGTGAGCAGATTTTTTTTAAGATAGGGAAACTTTTGACCACAATCTCACCTGATGGTAAGCGACGATGTGGTTGACGATGGAGCAAGCTTGCCTAGAAGATACCTATTTACTCGCGACTTGAAGACTTCTATTTTGATGAATCCAAGGATTTTGTAGTTAATTTACAAATCGTAGGTTTGATTCCTATCTCGATGGATGAATCTTATCGATTTGTCTTCATCGCGCGAATGTCACTACAGACATGACAGCTTTTCTTCTTTTAATTTTGGCTTCGCAATCTAATGCATTTAGCCAGTGTCGAGTAATAATATAAGTCAAAAGTCAAGTAAAAGAGTCAAGGTCCAGTCATAGCCAAGTCATGCCCTAGTAAAGTGGTAGAAACTTTACTAGAACTTCTATTGGAGTTTTGGAGCGAAGGCGGAATTCACGTTTTTCAACTTGGTATCATTTGCCATCCTGGGCACAAAATAAATTATACAAAATCAACAAAGCCGTGTTTTTCACATCCGCTGCAAAACTCGACATGACAGTTATCAAAATTAAAAATGTCTGCCGTCAGACTCTATGTAGATACATAGATAAACACTTTATTGAACACCTTAACAAATACATGACAAGGAATAATAATCTAGAAAAAAAATAGTAACAACAGGCGGTCTTATCGCTAAGAGCGATCTCTTCCAGACAACCTTTGGATGGAGAGGAGTAAGCAATGAAATTGGACGTCGGTGTTTTGTATAAATATAATAATATAGAAAATACAATAAACATACATAAACAATAATATAGCTAAATTAAACTATGATATGGAATACATAAACCTAATACATAACTATTATACATATTTGCGTGACGAATAAAATGTTCACCTTCAAATCATGACAACAAAGTAAATTTGTATTATTTTTGACCTGCAAGGTAAGGTATACTCCCAACGGCCACCACTAAAACAGGCACCAGTGGTGGCCGTTAGATCAGTGCATTATTTTTTGTCCCAACGGCCATCAGTGGCGGACGTTGGAACATTCCAAATAATATTTGTCTCAACGGCCACCACTAAACTGCCACCACTGGGGGTCATTAGGACTAAGGTAATGTATTTTGACGGAGTCTTTAAATATTGCCAATGATTGAGCTCATTTATGTAGGTAGGTATTATTATGTAGGTATTATCGTCAAAAATAAAAATTCGACGAACTGTGTCAAGTGGGGTATCATTGACTGATCTCAGTTCGGGGGCGAACGACTATTAATTTCAACGATGACAAAACTCTCCTGAACATCAAACTGGGCACTAAAACCGCCGATCGAAAATAGAACCCGTCCGACCAATAAAAACTCTAAAATATGGCGGACATCTTAATTCTACATAAAAACAAATTTATAGCGTCCTCAAACGAATATATTTTTATTTTATTAGGTTGTATCGTTTTGTTTCAACCGTTAAATTATGATTGCCATGTTGTAAATCTGTCAAATGATACGTCAGTTTGTGTCATGTAGTTTTTGGGAAAAGGTTTTGGGAGAATACCGGGGAGGTTTTATGTGCTGGTAACACTTTTATTGGGTTCTCTATTGGGTGATATTTATTGCGTGTGTAATAAAGTATGTTTTTTAATATTTTATTTCGTGTGATGTAGGTATGTTGTAAATATATTTAGTGCTCCACTGTGCAAGAGGAAAGAAATATAGAAAATTAGTTATTCCATTTACAAAAATAAATAAGTATTTACTTTTTGAACTATATTATTTATTATTTATCACACATTTAGGTATCACATATCTATAGCTAAAATCTGACTTATTTTCAAACGACTTCAAAAAGGAGGTTCTCAATTCGACTGTATGTATGTTAGCGATATCACCGCCAATTACGAATCGATTTCGATGTTTTTTTTTTGTTTGGTAGAGTATACTTCAGAGGTGGTTCTATATAAATGTTATCGAAATCGGTCAAGCCAAAACCGAAATATAAGCGATAAAGTCGGTTTTTTAAAGCATTGCTTGCGTTTTAATTTTACATACATGATTTTTTTTAAGAGCTGTAGTCCACAGTCCCAAATTATTTTGCTATGTCTTCTCCATCAAACGTTGCCTGGAAGAGATCGCTTTAAGCGATAAGACGACATTGTACTATTGTAAATTATGTTTAATTGTTATTATTTTCTTTCTGTATTGGTGTACAATATTCTCTATAAATAATTACATAACGTATTATTGCTCGATCAAAAATACTATCGAATATTATTGCTCGATCAAAAATTGTACTGAACATTTTGTAATATTAATATTATTTATCCCACAGTAACGAACGTCACAAACTAAAAATAGTCACCGTCCTCGGATAGCTTTGCTTATTAGCCACGCCCCATTTGAAACCAGCGACCCATTTTGTAACTCGAAAATACTAAAATACGTCGACATTTGGGGTACTGCGTTGTTTTGATTTTTACACGGTTTATATTAGCTTCACTTGTATGTTTGTATGTTTGTAACTGACTCCTTTGGGCGCGATTTTGATCCACTTTAAACGGTCAGATTTCATTCAAACTTTGTAGATTTATCGAGGACCGATGACAATACACTAATTTGATAAGATTATTCCATTATTCAATTTGCAAAAAAAGTAGAAAATAAATAATAGTTTAAAAAAATTAAAAAACACGCTTTATATAGAAAACCAAACTAAAAAAATATATAATACATTTTAATAAATTTGAATTAAGAATAGTGTAATTTTTTTTTAATAAAAAACTTAAGAATAGTGTAAATAAGAAAAAATATTTTATTTAAAAAAAGGCTTGGGGTGCTTTTTAGGATATTATCGAAATGATAATCCTTCTTCTCATGTCTGTCAATGAAATATTTATAACTATTGACAACATGCACCACACACTTTTTTTTAAATAAATTTTTTTTTTTTTTTTACACAATTATTCATTTATATTTATTTAAAAAATTACACTATTCTTAATTCAAATTTATTAAAAAAAAAACTATTTTTTCTTTTTGATTTTCTACATAAAGCGTGTTTTTATTTTTTTGAAACTATTATTTATTTATATGGACTAGTGGGCAACATACACACAAACACATTCTCACTCTGTGAGTGTGAATGTTTGTAATTGTTAAAATTCGTAATGAGCATTTCCTCGAACGGTATAATCTGGGATTCTTCAAGTCAAGAGTGAATATTGAATATAATGTCTTCTAGGCAAGCATGCTACTTCTTCGGCCGCATCTTCACTTTCCATCAGGTGAGGTAGAGGTCAAGTGCTCGCCTATCAAGCGTAAAAAATTATATAGCAGTAGTTGAACTGCCCTTTGGCTTAGTTTAGGCAGCGGGTATTGGTTTCTCCCCAAGGGAAATTTGTGTTTCTAGTTCTGGGTGAGGTCGTGCGTGATACCGGAAACATTTAAATTACACACCCAGACCCAGAAGCAAAAATGTCTTTTGGGAAGGAAAGTTGTGCTCCTACCGGGTATCGAACCCAGAACCCACGGAGGAAAGGAAACTACTTATGCCTTCTACGCAAGCATGTCCGATCTTCGGCCGCATCGTCACTTTCCATCAGGTGGGATAGTGGTCAAAGGCTTGCCAATTCAGCATAAAAACAAAAATAAAAAAAAATCAACCTCGAGTACATCTTCACTTATGGCCTACCATCATATTCATACAGAAAATATTTTCAACCGACTTCAAAAAAGGAGGTTCTCAATTCGACTGTATGTCATTTTGGCATGTAGGTTACGCGTAATTCATTAGAGTACATCACCGACCGTAAAATATTCCATTATATAATTATTATTATCCTATCCATCCAAAGGTTGCCTTACTATATTATTGGTGTTCAATAAAGAAATATTGAACTGTATTGTATTACGCGATAATTCCGCCAATTATGAATTGATCGATGTTTTTTACCGACTTCCCAAAAAAGGAGGAGGTACTCAAGTCGACTGTATTTTTTTTTATAACTTCTCTTCTCGTGAGCCGATTTCGAAATTTTTTTTAGTTGGAAAGGTGATGCTTTCTAATTGGTCTCATTTTAAATTTGATCGAGATAGTCTTGAAATATCGTCAATAATGCCTATTTTGTGGACTACTTTGACGATGTTCTCGTTTAACCGACTTCAAAAGTTACCTCATAACTTTTTTCGTTGTGAGCCGATTTTGATGATTATTTGAAAGCTGGTGCTTTCCATGTAGTCCCATTGAAATTTGATCAAGATCTGATCTCTAGTTTTTGAGTTATCGTCAATAATGCGTGTTTAATACATTAAATCTGATCAAGGTTCCGAAGATAAAGCGCTGAAGTCGGTTTTTTAAGCTTTGCTTGCGTTTAATTATTTTTTGTTTAGTAAGCAGAGTTTAGGTTACATTACATTGGGTCCATATACGTTTTATCGAAATTGATTAAGCGCTTTTTGAGGAAATCAACAAAAACCAAAATATAAGCCTTGAAGTCGGTTTTTAAGCTTTGCTTGCGTTTAATGTATAAGCCTACAAGCGAATGACTTACTGAAATAATAATAACGTTAAGCTAATAGTGAAAAAATGGCTACTTACTCTATCGTATAGCGAAACGGAAACTAAAATATACCATTAAACATACCACACTTGTACACAAACATGAACACAATTAACATCGCACACTCAAACAAACACACTCCCTTACACACTCTTACATATTCCTTTAAATTATTATTAGATTTGTATACTTCAGGATTATATTTCAGGTATCCAAATATTAAAATAAAAAAATGTAAAAATTAAAAAAAAAAAATTTGGTAGGACATCAAAGTCACTGTTTTTAACCAATTTAAAAAAGGAGGAGGTTCTATGTTCGACTGTACGTATTTTTTTTATACCGTGTTCACCGTTTTCTCCCCCAATTTTGGACCGATTCTCAAAATTCTTTTTTTATTTGGTAGATTATGGTATAAATCGATCAAGCCAAAACCAAAATGTAAGCGGTGAAGTAGTTTTTTTTTAAGCTATGCTTACGTTTAGATTATTAGACCTATTTTGTCCCGGGGTCTAACACCAAAACGGAAACACATTTAAAGCTAAAACTTACGTACCTATAATATCCGGCATATCCCGTCAAGTACAAAACAACGAATGCAGTAATCAAACATTCATTACAAATATAAAAAAATCTAAGAAATTAAAATATTTTTTGTGCTAGACAAAATGAAAGCGCGAGATCTCAGTTCGGCGCGAACGACTAGTTATGAATGTTTTTATGCGTTGATCTCTATGTTTTGTCGTTAATAAATACGCCTACATAGTTTCTATCAGATCTAAAATTAATTTTTCATTGAAAAAACAAACAATAATTTTAATATCATACGGAACCCGACACGGCCATCCCGTTTGACACGCGTCCACTTATAATTTATTCTCTTTCAAAACATGAAAGAGGCGCTCTGATATATTATCACTAATTGGTGTATTATTCTGGGAAAAATAGATTTTATTGTGCCAGAATTTATAAATCATTGTTTAGCACTCGCAACCAACTGTTTGCGTGGAAAAACTTATTGAAGTATATAGTCACGAGGACGTCGCATTTTTAACCGATTTCTAAAAGCATAAAAAAACCCGATACCCGCATTAGAAACAGGCGCGCTACAAACAAACAAACGCATTCACATTCATAGCCCCACACTAAGTTCAAATACTTGTATCGTGGGTGCCGAAAACATTTACATATAACACACAAATACACCCAGAACCACAAATATCACTTGGGAAGGAATTTGTGTTCCTGCCGGGAATTGAACCCAGCACCCACGGCGCAAGCGGGCAGTTCAAAAGGTTAAAACAGTTGAAAAGGTTGCTGAAATGAGAACCATATTCTTTTATAAGTCAGTTCATTTAATTTAGAGAGATCTCAAAGAGTATTTCGAAATGGATAAATTCGAGACCTTATAAATATAAATATCTTGTGTCACACACGCTGGCCGTCTCACTTTACCACGTGACGGGCAGGGGTGGCACGCACGAGAAAATAATAATTTTTATTTAATAGTATTACATTTATATAAGATATTTTGAACTGCCCATTGGCTGCGCCTTCTAGAATCAATATATTTATTGTTTAAAACTGTGTACATAGATCTTAAAAAGTTTCAACAGTCTGCCCGTTTCGGACGTACAATAGTTAAAATCTATATATATAAAAATCAGTGCCACTTTTCGTTGTAATTTTATAACTCAAGAACGGGCTCACCTATCCAAACCAAATGTTTAGGCTTTGTTCGGACTATTTAGTAGATGGTTTATGTGAAGTTTGCAAAAAATCGGTCGAGCGGGTCTTCATTTATCACACCCGGGCGAAGCCGGGGCGGATCGCTAGTATACTATATAATCTATGCAATCAGGTTCGATTACTGGCTGTAACACAAGATTTCTCCCCAAGGGAAATGCGTGTTTCTGGTTCTGGTTGTGCTTGTGTGTGTATTGTGAATGTTTCCGGCACCCATGACACAGTCATCGAACTTTGTGTGAGGCTGTGAGTGTGAAAGCGTTTAAAATCACGTCTCAGCAATAATTAACTATACTTATTCCATATATTTAATTGCCAACAGGCAATGTTTTTTTAATTAATATTATTTGAGTCGGTTCTTATTTGATTAGTTTCCTAAATCAGAAAAAATAATATAATATTGAACATATCCAAAGATAATGCTTTTTAGTCTTTGAACATATCCTTTACGTATGGTTACAGAGTCAGGATATTTGATGACTGAGCCAATTCTATTGTCGTAAATATGTAATATTAAACATATAATTAATTTTAAACACAAATTTTAAAAAAAGCTTGTTGCACAATAGGCATGCATTTGACCACTATCTCACCTGATAGAAAATGATGATGCAGCCGAAGATGTGACATGCTTGCCTAGAAGATATATACCGTTCGGGGAACAAAGACGCATGCAATGAGTTCGACTCCCTTGCGTTACGGATGATGAACGTAGAAGCGAAACGCTACGAGCGAACTGGAGTTTGTCTTGTTGCTAGATGGTAAAAAGGCATGGAGGAATTAATTAATGTAATTCCTGTGCATATACGAGTAACATTTTTTTAGGAACATTCTCGTTAAGATGTACCTCATTGTGTATTGTTCGGGCGTATCAATGCTTCCCGTATTGATACGCCATATTACAGTTTATCAATGTATCAATGTTAAACATGCCTAGATTTAAGAAACGGTTGTATATACGTATTTTTAAAATGTTTTATGATAAATAATGTTTGTTTACTCAAAATAAATAAATCACTAATTCATACAAATCATTTATTCATTTAGATATTCCGACAGAAAAAACGATTAATTTTTTTTACATCGTTGCGGCAACCCTAGACCTATCGATAATTTGTTGTGACGGCGCATCCCTCGGGTGCCATAGAAAAAAAAACACTTTAAGGGTAATTACGCACGCGCCCCGGGGAATTTTACGCTTAGTGGTTTTGCTAATAGGTGAATATATGTAGATATACACGCTTTCACACTCACAGCCATGCACTAAGTTAGAAGAGTTGTCGCACCCAGAAGAACAAACAAACAAACGAACGCATTCACTCTCACAGACCACTAAGTTCATAGACTTGTATCGTGGGTGCCGGAAACATTCACATCGCACACATTACACCCAGAACTAGAAGCACAAATATCCCTGGGGAAGGAATTTTTCCTGTCGGGAATCGAACCCAGGACCCACGGCACAGAGGGCGTAGACCTGTCCACTGAACCAACTGGGTCGTCAAGAAGAAGAAGTTAGTATACTAAAAATAGGACTTCTTAAAAAGTTAATTTTTTAGTACCCGACTGCCAAAAAAGCGTTATAATTTACCTATGTTTATTTGTAAATTTCTCTATTACCTCGTATTTTCCAAACGGTTGGATGGATTTCGACAGTATTGTTATAATTTGTCTTAAAAACCCAAGTGTTTTTTTCTTTTAGTTTTGGCTTCGGAATCTTGTGCATTTAGCCAAGTCAAGTTACAATATATTTCAAGTGTATTTTCTATTAAGAGTACTCGTACTGTTATAGTCACAAGTCACAGTCAAAGTCAAGTAAAAGATTCAACGTCCAGTCATAGTCAAGTCACGCCCTAGTGAAGTGGTAGAAACTTTACTAGAACTTCTATTGGAGTTTGGAGCGAAGGCGAAAATCACGTTTTTCAAATTTGTATGATTTGCCCTACACGCACGTTTACTACTAAGTATTAACAATTAATATTCCACCATTATTACACATTAGCACTCGAAGAATCACAGGTTTTGGAAAATTATACGAAATCAACAACGCTATTTTTTCACTTTAGCTGCAAAACTGTCCCAAGTGTCTTTAGATAGGTGTTTGAAAACAAAATGGCGGAAATAGTTTTATACCTATTTTGCGCGAAATAATATTATTCCTATATTTCAGTTAGAAAAAAGGCCAAAAGTATCGAGTAGGATATCAAAATGAAGGAAATTAAAAAGGGTTTACATAAAACTACATAAAAGTAGGTAATCTTTCACAGTCGAGTTTTTTTTTAGTACATTGTCTTGTTTAGATCTAAGTTCTATTAAAGAAGGCCTAGGAAGGGTTTTGGCGCGAAAGTGAAAAAATGGCGATGCTGATTTTGTATTATTTTCAAAACTTGTGATTCTCCGAGTGTAGACATTAACAATAATGGTGGATTATTTACCGTTAATACTTAGTAAACGTATAACAGTTTTTACTTTAGCTCCAGAACTCTAATAGAAGTTCTATCACTTCACTGGAGCATGACTTTTCTATGACTGTTTTGTGTGACAGTGTCTAGATAATGCGTTTTTTTTTTAATTCACAAATATTTACATAATGATTAACAATTTATAGAATTTACATACCTACATATAAGATGCGAACATATAAGATACTACATATGCGCGAAAAACTTAACCGAGATAGAGATCCAGAGTTGCCAGTTTCAATAAATGTTTTGACTTAAACAGTCGGCTATATTTAGAAGGTCCTAATTCTCCTAATCCAATACAAGCCAAGGAACTTCTGAAGCTCCGTAATACCTTAAGCCTTGGTACGTGACGATGGTGACACTTTATTTATGTTCTAAGTAGCTTAAAGAGTTATTTTGTACAAATTTAGTTCGAAAGTGCAAGTTTTGGAGAATTGCCCGCCTACGTGCGTTTTCCACTGTTCAGTATTTATCATTGTTATTGAACTACCTTGGCTAAGTTGGGATCTGCTTAGCTGCGGGTTTCTGATTCGATTTCCGGTGAAAATACAAGTTTACTCCTCAAGGGAAATTTGTGATTCTGGTTTTGGTTGTGATTGTTTGTGTGATGTGAATGTTTCCGGTATCAACGATACAAGTTTTCGATCTTAGTGAAGGGCTGTGATTTTGAAAATGATTATGTTTTTTAAATTTTTGGTCACGGCGAAGAGTGGCGTTAGACCACTATCAGTAATTAAAAGTTTTATTAGCCCTAAAAAGATGAGAGAAACTTACACTTATTCTATTGATAACCTGCTCTATCAATGTAAATACTACACATAAGTAAGGGATCATTTTCTGAAATGGTATCATTTAGAGTTCTATACTTACAGATTTGCAGTTTGCAAAGTTGAACTACTTAAGTTTCTAAACTACATACTTAATACAAAGATAAAAAAACAGTGTGTCGTGAAGACACGCGATAGAAGTCAAACTTTTGCAATAGGAAACTTTTTAATTATTCATCACAGTGATACCCCCACCACTTTTCGCCACCAAAAAGGTTGCGGATCAGAATTTCAAAGTCTTCTGAAGCTCAATTTTTGAAGCGAAACTTTTTATTTCACTTCAAAAATTGAGCTTTTTTCATTGAAAACGTAAAAGAATCAAACCTCCTTACTTTCCTCAACCGCCGTCGCTCGCGAAGTGTTGCCGCTTTTCTTCTGTCTACCGCCGCAGTTTTCCTTTTACAAGCCTTACAGGCCCACGCCAAACACCTCCGGCTAGGCCCTAAAACATGCTGAACATGCTCATCCTCCTTCTCCATTTCGTTTAAAACCTCCACACTTTTAACCTCATTTTTCACTTGGCAGCACTTTTCATCGTTACTTTTTTTGAAATTGTTATTGAACTCAAATACACTATAACTCATTTCCGGTTAAAAAAATACCGCGTGGTTTGACAGGTCGCGTTCCCGCTCAATTTTGACAGGTCACTTTTTTTCTTACTTTTTTCGGGCGCCGCGCGCCGTCTCATCGGAGACACTGAATTCAGCCAGAGGGGTTGATCACAGTCGAGATTTACAAAATATGTATTCTATTAATAAACTGTCTAGCTGTGTGTCGCCTAACGTCGTTGAGAGATGCCAATTTATTACTGTTTGTATTGAAATTGATGCCGACGATATTTTTCCTGTAAATTTGTAGCGACGAAAGCTTTCGACGTTTATTCGAGGCCTCGTTTTAGAGTTGTGAATCGATTTTTAATGCGCTCATTTTCGTTGTCATAAATCGGAGTGTATGTCTCAGAGTTTTATCTAATATTTTTAGGGTTCTGTTAATTTGTTTATATATATTCATTAGTATCGGAAGACCAGCGCTGGGGTTTAGAACCAACAATATGCCGAGTTGGGACCAGAATGTAGCGAAAATTAAAAAAAAAACCTAAATTATTTGTACTATTTCTTATTTTAAATGTTTTCGATATATAAGTAATTTTCTTTGCCACAAATATAAAAAATGATAAAAATGATATCTATTTTTTTTCATAATTTTATTTTATCAGTTATTATGTATTAAACTAACTACAAGGCATCGAGCTTAAAGGTAACTTAAGAGTAACACAAATTAATTTCAACCGACTTCAAAAAATTTTAACGCAAGCAAAGCTTAAAAAAAACGTGCTTCACCTCTTTATCTTCGGAACCCTTGATCAGACTAAATTAATTAAATACGCTTAATTGAGGATAACTCAAAAAGTACTGGTCAGATCTTGATCAAATTTTAATGGGACCACATGGAAAAAAACGAGTACCTCCTCATTTTTTAAGCATACTTAACATGCTTATACTTACACATTTACACAGAAACTTTCGCAATTACAATATTAATGCAATAGTTTGATATTTGTGATTATAATATCTGTGTGATTCATTTAAGAAGCAAAAATGTCCCTTGTAAAGAAAAATTGTTCTCCAGCCGGAAAACGAACCCAGGACTCGCGGCGTTGAGGTAAATAATGTACGGAACCAACTGAGAACTGAATGTACTCGCTCATGCATCACGTGGGCATTGTTTCCCCGATCCAAGATTCTCTTCAGCTTTGATATATCTCAGGCTTAATTCATCGTCTTCGCCTACGCTTCTTGTATAATTATCACTAGTTGTTCGCCCCGAACTGAGATCTCGCGCCTACATATTGCCTAATAGAGAAAATCTTATGAGGCTAATTGCTTGTTACTTTTTCTCTTATTAATAACTAGCCTTGCCCCGCGGCTTCGCCCGCTATTATCAAGTTAAAAAGTAGCCTATGTGTTAATCTAGGTATAAGCTATGTATATTCCAAATTTCATCCAAATCCGTTCAGCCGTTAAAGCGCTAAGAGGGAATAAACATACTTACACACTTACACACAAACTTTCGCAGTTATCATATTAGTAGGATTGTTTGAATTCTGTGTGTTGTTCAAGTACAGGATATAACGGATATTATATGTTGTAGCCGTTTTTTCAATCCGGATCAAAAAAGGTCTAAAACAGTTACTTTGGTGACCTACCAAATATTTGTTTTCCAACATAGTTTTTCTTAAAACAGTTTTGTTATCTAGTTATACGTCTCGAAAAGCGTCTTTGTTTCTCACTGTGTAGAGAAAGATATCTAGAAACCTTCAGTGAAAAATTATCTAACTGATAGTGAAACCCGTATCAAAATCTGTTGCGTGGTTAAATAGGAGTAATCGGATAAATAGATAGACGCAAAGAGCAATTTTGTTCTATACTATGTAGAGATATATACAAACCTTCAGTGAAAAATTATCTAACTGATAGTGAAACCCGCATCGAAATCTGTTGCGTGGATAAATAGGAGTTATCGGATAAACAGACAGACGCGAAGAGCGACTTTGTTTTATACTATGTAGAGATATATACAAAACTTCAGTGAAAATTTATCTAACTGATAGTGAAACCCGCATCAAAATCTGTCGCGTGGTTAAATAGGAGTTATCGGATAAATAAATAGACGCAAATAGCAATTTTGTTTTATACTATGTAGAGATATATACAAACCTTCAGTGAAAAATTATGTAACCGATAGTGAAACCTGCATCAAAATCTGTTGCGTGGATAAATAGGAGTTATCTGAAAACAGACAGACGCGGAGAGCGACTTTGTTTAGTACTATGTAGAGATATATACAAACCTTCAGTGAAAAATTAACTAACTGATAGTGAAACCCGCATCAAAATCTATCGCGTGGTTAAATAGGAGTTATCGGATAAACAGACCGACGCGGAGAGCGACTTTGTTTTATATTATGTAGAGATATAAACAAACCTTCAGTGAAAAAATATCTAACTGATAGTGAAAGCCGCATCAAAATCTGTTGCGTGGTTAAAAAGGAGTTTTAATGTTAAAGTAGTATAGTTGACTACAAAGTAAGTCAAAATTTTCGTGTTTTAAGCCGAATATAACATAACATAAAAAGGAGTTATCGGATAAATAGATAGACGCAAAGAGCGACTTTGTTTTATACTATGTAGAGATATATACAAACCTTCAGTGAAAAATTATGTACCCGATAGTGAAACCTCCATCAAAATCTGTCGCGTGGTTAAATAGGAGTTATCGGATAAACAGACAGACGGAGAGCGACTTTGTTTTATAATGTGTAGTGATTTTATAGAGGGCTTTATTTCAATCATCTATTGTATTAAGGCCACCACAAAATACAATAATAGAAGTTCGTAGTCATTGTGTTCGCCCACACTTAGCTGATTTATAAGAAAGATTTCTGAAATACCTATTTATTTTTAATCTCCGCGTGAATACAGATAAATAACATTATATCAAAGAGGTTCCTTTGAATAATTATTTAGCTATTTAGCTTGTCTTTTTTTAAATTCCCGGTAGGCAAGTATTTGACCAGAATCTTACCTGATGGAAAGTGATGATGCGGCCGAAGATGTAGCATGCCTAGAAGGTACCAATTCACTTGAAGACTTCCAGATTATACCGTTCGGGGAATAAAGACGAGGGCAATGAGTTCCACTCCTTCGCAGTACGGATGTTAAACGTAGAAGTGAAACGTTTCGAGCGAACTAGAGTTATGTCAAGCATATATGGATGACGTTTGACAGTTATCTTTGAATGTATTTACCCTACTGCGGGTTGCAAAGGCGGATAATGTGTTTATCAGCCAATGTATGTTCGTTTCTCTGTGGCGTTCTGGAGACCAAACGCGTGAGATGATTTCGAAGTGTTGCTAAATACATGACAGTAATTTTATATGGCGATCATCATCTGCTTCTTAAGTAGAAATGTTTGGTTAATTCCATTTTTATCCAACTTCACAAAAAAGGAGGTTCTCAATTCGACTGAATTTTTTTTTTAAATTTATTTCATGACCATGAAATTTATTTCATACGTAGTCCTTCAGTCGAAATATTAAAATTTTACAAGTTCTTAAGGATTACAGTGAGAAAATTTTACATGTAACATGAATCTTTTTAAAATAACAATTTAGCTATCATTGAGATCGAAGTACATATACATCGATGATTACTACATATTTTTTCTACACTATCTAAGATGAACTTTTTTTTTTGTTTTTTGTGTTACCTCATTATTTTTAGGTGAACCGATTTTGATGTTTTTTTATTTGATAGCTGGTGCTTTCTCATTGGTCCCATTTAAATTTATCAGGATCTCATCAATATAGTTTTTGAGTTATCCTCAATAATGCGTATTTAATTCATTAATCTGATCAAGAGTTTCGAGGATAAAGCGGTAATGTCGGTGATTTTTATGCTTTTTTTTTAATTATCACTTATTTGATTTTCGATACTAGCAACACCAAAACAAACACAGTGTCGCGACACAGATTACCGAGTCGGCGCAGACAGAGGCGGGCGCATGCGTGGTGGAGACGGAGATGCTGGATTTGAACAGCAATGGGCTTGGAGAGGTATTGTGATGAGAAATTTTGGTTTTTTTAACTGCCTGGCTTAGTTGGGTGAGCGTTTGCTTTTTAAGCAGAACCTCGAGTTCGAATCCTCGCGGAAACACAAGATTTCATTTCAGTTTTGTGTTTCTGGTTATGATTGTGTGTGTGTGATGTGAATGTTTCCGGGAACCACTACACAAGTCATCGTGTGGGGCAACTTAGTGACCGATTGACCGTAAAATTTGTGAGCAGGTACGCTAATAACATAGATTTTTTTATTCAGGTTTTGGATTGTTTTCAAAATGGCGGTGATATAGGAGTTGCAAACTTAAAAAGAAACATGCCGAAAAATACGCGAGGTCTTCAACTCACAGAGTCACTAGTTTATCTATAAATTACACACTTAACATATTTATAAACCATTAAATCTATATATATAAAAATTTCGTGTCACAGTGTTTGTCTAATATATAAAATTCTCGAGACGCAGTGTTTGTTACCAAAAATATCATGAGTGCCTCTTTGGGGCCCATGTGAATAAACGATTTTGATTAGATTTGAAACTCCTCCGTAACGGCTCGACCGATTTTCATGAAATTTTGTGTACATATTGGGTAAGTCTGAGAAACAGTCAACATCTATTTTTCATATCCCTAAATGTTAAGGGTAGTCTAAAACATTTTTTTTATTTTGTTGACAAAATTATATGTTTTTATTTTTTTATGATTCAGCATGAAATAATGTAAATGGCAAAACAAAGTTTGCCGGGTCAGCTAGTATTAATATATATATCTCATATCATAAATGTTATATGCAGCATAATACTTGTGACTAAAACTTTTAGCTCCAATATTAACTCAACAGTTTTCTTTAGTCGCAGCACCCCGATCACTGGGGTGTGATCTTCACAAGAACCTAGCCCATTAAAATACCTTTAAATAGTTATTTTTCTAAACAAAATCATTTATTTATATACTAAAATCATTATAAAAGACTGTTATTGAAGTGTTGTGCTAAAAACATAAGAGCATCGAGTGTGGAAATTGACTGAAAATCGGAAAGACTGTATGTAATGATTTTCTCATATTTTTTATCTACATTTAACTTACATGTATTAAAAACTTTTTTTTCCGACTATATTTACAATAATTTCAAAACGGATACTTCATTTGTTTCGAATTTTCACATTCATTTTGAAATTTAATGTGAAAGCTATGTTGACAAAAATAGAACGGACTTATGAGATATCATCATGATGTGAATCTTTGGATAGGTAAACCTATAATAATCTAAGATATACGTACTTGCATCTATGTACTTAATAATAATTTAAAAAAATAACTAGAAGGTCATCTAAATATCAATCTGCGAGACCTAAATATACCTTATTTATTTGACATAAATATTATTTTGACTCTATAAATTGGCTGAATGTACAAATTGTCACAAGCCATAAAATGCATTGCCGCCATGTTGGAGTGGAAATTGCATAAATGCACATGATGCGGTTATACCAATGACCTATATCCAAGATGGCATGCCTAGAATGCCCTAGATCGACCTGGGTCAGACAGACAACGACCTAAGTAGGTCGTAAAAGGACAGATACATGTTTGTGTGAAACGTTTTAGTTTGACCTTATAAAGTTGAATGTAGGTGAAATTTAGAGTACGTAGTGTCTGTTTTGGCCGAATGCCGGATGATGACGTACTTAAAATGCCTACTGAAATTTTGACGGATTTATGAAGTGTTTTTCAAGTTACGTGTTTATGGAGTAAGATCCCTGGGCCACCAGACGTCACGTATTTTCTGACGAAGGAAATGTGTACGATTGAGTAGTGTTAGTTTGTACTAAGAACGCATGCCTACCTGCTAGCTTGCTTAGACGGCCAATTTTCAGGTATCAGGTAATCAAACACATGACTTACCTCACGTAAATTCTCCAAGCTGATTTTTACGTATATTTTAGGCAATATCCTTAAAAATAAGTCGCCAATACTCCCAGACACTTTCCGTCGACCGTATTGCTTTGCAGACGCTTTAAAGCTCCCAAAATAATTTGGTACTTAACTTCACGTAAATTATGATGCTCCATTTTTATATATGTCCACCAGACAACTATTTTAGAACCTTTTACAAGAAGACAGACCAATCCAAGGTGCCAATCATTTCTTAATAATCTTTGGTTTTATATATATTTACTTATGTTATATTATTATGTTAGTTGATTTTTTTTATTTACTATTTATATATGGTATATATGTATAAAGTGTTTTTTTTTTAAAGTTTTGTGTCTATAGCTGTCCTGATGCGCGTGATGTCATGCATGGTTTCCGCCTAAAAACCAGTTACTGGGTAGGTAAGAAGGTCCTGCCCACCTACTTACCTAGTTATATGCTGAGTCGGAGCCTCATTCGTAACATCACGCGGCGTTATATTGTTTATTTTTTATATTTTGTTATGTGCTCTGTGTTGTTGTTTTAAGTAAATAATGTAACGTCGCGTGTTGTCTCGAATAATTGTATTTTTTTTTTGTTTTAAAACTATATTTTTTAAAGCAGCATGGGCCATCCTAGCTAACATAAACGCTTGACACTCGTAACTCTACACTAATAGCGATTATAGACCTTCGAATCAACATAAAATTCAAAACAAATACAAAAAGACATAATTCTCGACGAAAAATGTATCGAGCGAAACTAGCAAACTGACCGATAGAAAAAGGTATATTTTTTATTTTTGTTAGTCGTAAGAAAACAGTTACATAGGCACTTCAGATGCTACGAGTCAAATAAAACGGCAATGTTTCCAGTGACATTATAGAGCATAAAGAGATTTAATACCTATATTAGAAGGCGTACGGCCTTCTAATCAGGGGTACCGGGTTCGATTCCCGGCGGGAACACAAGTTTTCTCCCCATGGAAAATTTGTGTTTCTGGTTCTGGTTGTGATTGTGTGCGCGATGTGAATGTTTCCGGCAGCCACGACACAAGTGATCGAACTTAGTGTGGGGCTGTGAGTGTGAAAGCGTTTATGTTTATGATATCTCAGGGTGACGAGCGCAGTGCCTTGCTGCGCAGGGTATTGGTCTATATGGGCACAAGACTGGGTGACACTGAACTGTAATAATGGGCAAGCGTGACGCTTACCATCAGGCAAGGGACTTGATCGTATCGTCTCTCAATTACATAAATAATTAAACGCAAGCAAAGCTTAAAAAACCGACTTCACCGCTTTATCATCGGAACCTTGATCAGATTTAATGTATAAATACGCATTATTGAATATAACTCAAAAACTGGAAATCAGACCTTGATCAAATTTCAATGGTACTACATAAAAAGCACCAGCTTTCAAAGAATCATCAAAATCGGTTTACAACGAAAGAAGTTATGAGGTAACTTTTGAAGTCGGGTAAACGAGAACATCGTCAAAGTACGCATTATTCGTCACAAAATAGCCATTATTGACGATATTTCAGGAACTACTGACCAGATCTTGATCAAATTTAAATGGGACCAATTAGAAAGCAACATCTATCTAACTAAAAAAAAATTTCGAAATCGGCTCACGTGGAGAGAAGTTATGAGGTAACAAACATTAAAAAAAAAAAATACAGTCGACTTGAGTACCTCCTCCTTTTTTGGGAAGTCGGTAAATATAATAAGTAAGCATGCTATAACTCGAGTAAGTGTCATTTCTAGTGTAGTTAGGTTTATGTTTCTAGCTCGTATATTTACTACAACTCAGCTATAGATTCTGATTCCCTTTATCATATGCTATCTACGTCTATCTATATATATATATATATATATATATATATATATATATATATATATATATTAGTACTAGTAATATATATATAATTCGCGCCGATCTGAGATCTCGCGGCTACATTTTGCCTCATAGAGAAAACCTTATTAGGTTACTTGCTTTTAACTTTTTTTCTATATAGTAATTGTTTGTTATCGGTATGTTTTGTTCAAGTACAGGATATATTTATTTATTTATTTATTCTTTTGCACAATACATATGTACTCGGAGGACTTAATGCTAATACAGCATTTTCTGCCAGTCAACCGAAAAGGTGCAGAAAAATTCGTGGTAGTGCAGTATAAGGGGTTAATAAATCTATTATTTATGATTTAAAATATACCAACATATATACACATAACATACAACAAATATACCAAAATATAAATATATAATATTATCGTACAAAAATAAAATATAAGATAAAAAGTACAATACACATACATAAATATAAAATTGTATATACTTAGTAAGTATCTTATGACGACAACATAGTAAACGAACTAAACATAAAACATTATGTTATTATAGTGATGATGATACCATTAAGAGTGGAGCGTTTTAAAGAAATGGGCTTGAGTTTGCCGCTTAAAGGTAACTTTGGTGGTAACCTTTTTTATGTCAGCTGGCAATTCATTCCAGAGTCTGACAGCAACAACAGAAAAAGAATTGTCAAGAAAAGAACTGGAATGTTGGGGAACAGCAAGAAGTAAGTTAGAGGCAGACCGAAGGTCACGCTCATGAGTATCGCTCAGAAATTGGCAGGCATCTTTAAGGTAGATGGGGGTGTTTGGGTCGTTTAGGACCGAGTATAGCATGCAGAGGATCCTTACGTTCCTTCGCTCACGCGCTCATATAGCGGATATTATACGTAAGTTTCAGCGTACAGTGTGAAGCCGTTTTTGAGATATACCCTGGGACAAAATAGGTCTAAAAACAGTGACTTTGGTAGCCTACCAAATCGTTATTTTCCAACATAGATTTTTTTTTACCGGTTTCGTACTCTACTTGTCAAGTCCTTTTCAACAATACCCCACAAGAGTAGATAAAAAAATAAAAAAATATTTTGCTCCCACTTACATGTATGGGAGCCCCCTTAATATTTTCAATTACATAATTTTAAATGTCATTTCTGGCTTGGGGCCGTAGTTTTACATATTCTATGAGAATTTAAAGTCATTCGCTTATATGGTTTAGACGCTAGATGCCTCTGACAGACTGACGGACGGACAAAGTGCTTAAAGACTCAAGTCAACTTAGAGAAAAATTAATCTTTATTTTCCTTGGTCATCGCATCACGCGTAAACGGATGGAACAATTTCGCTAATTCTTTTTTTGTTGTGTTAATTATTGTCAGGAGGTTCATAAGAAAGAAAATTTTATCCCGGAATTCCCGCGTGTCCGGGACTAAGGCGGGTAAAACCGCGGGGCTCAGCTTGTAATGTATGAAAATCAATACTTTTAGGGTTCCGTACCCATAGAGTAAAAGCAGGACCCTATTACTGAGAATTCGCTGTCCGTCCGTCCGTCTGTCACCAGGCTGTATCTCAAGAACGGTGATAGCTAGACAGTTGAAATTTTTACACATGATGTATTTCTATTGCCGCTATAACAACAAATACTAAAAATAAAATAAAATAAATATTTAAGCGGGGCTCCCATACAACAAACTTGATTTTTTATAGATAATGGTACGGAACCCTTCGTGCGCGAGTCCGACTCGCACTTGGCCGGTTTTATTTCTATATTATGGATTGTATGGAATACATCAACTTAATTTATCTACCAACGAACTGTATATATTTCCTAAACTTAACTAAAACTAGACAAATCTAATTGATGTTATGTACGGCTTGAAACACGTCGAAAATTTCGACTTACTTTGTAGTCGACTAGTTTCGGACAACATAGACACATCTACACAGCAAACATCTAACCCTCTTTTAGAAACGCCTAAAAGAAGCGAACGTAATAACCACATACATTTAAATATTTTTTGAGCTTTACTTGCTGTCTGTACTTAATAATTTTCTCGTGGAGCGCAGTGGAATAAATGTACAGTCAGTCAAGTCAAAAAGTCAGAAAAAGTGCTCGTGGAGCGATGTTCACTATTTTGTGGAGCGCAGTGGCATAACCCCCAGTAAGTATTGTCCCATCATGCTGGCGGCATTGCCTCTCTGAATTGCAATGCTAATAAAAAATGGTTGTCTGTAAAGTCAGTTTACGGACGATAATTTTACGTGATAACGTCATAAGACGATCGTTTGGCCGATCGTGCTCTCTATCACTTGTTCCGCGCTCTCGCTTGCACGCTCAGCTCGGGCGGAACGTGACACTTTTTCGTGCGTGCAACCGGTGTTTATCGATTCATATAATTAAACGCAAGCAAAGCTTAAAAAAACCGACTTCACCGCTTTATCTTCAGAACCTTGATCAGATTTAATGTATTAAACACGCTTTATTGACTATAACTCAAAAACTAGAGATCAGATCTTGATCAAATTTCAATGGGACCACACGAAAAGTACCAGCTTTCAAATAAAAAAAAAACATCAAAATCAGCTCATAACGGAAGGAGTTATGAGGTAACTTTTGAGTCGGGTAAACGAGAACATCGTCAAAGTAGTCCACAAAATAGGCATTATTGACGATATTTCAAGAACTACTGATCAGATCTTGATCAATTTTAAACGGGACCATTTAGAAAGCAACGTTTTTCAAAGTAAAAGAAATTTTTCAAAATCGGGTCACGTGGAGAGAAGATATGAGGTAACACACATAAAAAAAAATACAGTCGACTTGAGTACCTCCTACTTTTTTGGGAAGTCGGTAAAAAGAAAAAAAATACAGTCGACTTGAGCACCTCCTCCTTTTTTGGGAAGTCGGTGAAAATTCAAAATCTACAACGCCATTGTTTCACTTTCGCGCCAAAATTTAAAAAAAAATTCTCTTTTCAACAGATAATAGAAATGTATGTTAATACGAGCTACGAAGATGGCCGCCAGCTATGAAATGGATGCGGTATCTAAGCACGGCTGAGAGGGGTGAGTACCTACCATAAACATAAAATAAAACACTTTCACACTTATAGCCCCACACTAAGTTCAATGACTTGTGCCGTGGGTCCTGAAAACATTCACACACACACACAACCAGAACCAGAAACACACAATTTTCCTTGTTGAGAAAAGTTGTGTTCCCACCGGGTTCTTGCCAGTTTAATAAACCGATGCCGTTATATACCTGTCCCTTTCTTCCCCAGGCATTTTCCAAGCTGGGGGAGCGAGAGATGACGATGCAGCCGTCGGTGAGGTGACCCTGCCGCTTGCACCCGCAGACCATGTCATGGGACTCCATAGACTCGCGGGACTTTCTTGGGTAAGTTATTTAGCTGCGCCCTGCGGTTTTAGCCGCGTTAGTCCCTACCCGCGGGAATTCCGACATAAAAAGTAGCCTATGTAATAATCCAGGGTTTCAGCTACCTCCATACCAAATTTCATCAAAATTGGTCCAGCCGTTTGAGCGTGAAGTAACAAACAAACACACGCACAAAATTACGCCAAATATTAGTGTGATATAGACTAGGATTTTGACCACCATCTCGTTTATGGTATTGTTACAAGGGTGGGTTCTATTTGCACCCTGACCCCCTATTACGTATCTTTGTTGCACGCGGTTTCTATTTGAATTAAGCAAAAATGAACCTTATTTCTTAGGAGTTTTGTCAATTTAGTATTGAAACCGTTTGCAACAAAGATAGGTAATCGGGGGGCTGGTGTGAATCCCGTTTCGAATAATTTTAAAGGTGCATAAATCTCTACCTATTTACTTCTTTCTTTTAATTTTGGCTTCGCAATCTTATGCATTTGGCCAGTGTCAAGTAATAATATATTTCATGTGTATTTCATATTAAAAGTACTAGTCACAAGTCAAAGTCAAGTAAAAGAGCCAAGGTCCGTCATAGTCAAGTCATGCCGTAGTAAAGTGGTAGAGACTTTACTAGAACGTCTATTGGAGTTTTGAAGCGAAGGCAAAAATAGCGATTTTAAACTTTGTATGATTTACCTACACTTATGCACGTTAACTAAGTATTAATGGTTAATAACCTACCATTATTATACATTACCACTCGAAGAATCACTGGTTTTGGAAAATTATACAAAATCAACAACGCCATTTTTTTACTTTCGCGGCAAAATTCCCATCCCTATCTCTCCGTAGAAAGCTCAATTTTTTTTTTTTTCATTTTGGCTTTGCAATCTTTGTGCATTTAGCCAGTGTCTAGTAATAAAAAGTTTCAAGTGTAGGTATTACATCTCGTAAAAGAAGTCCTAGTCACAGTCAAAATCAAGTAAAAAAGTCAAGGGCCAGTCATAGTTAAGTCATGCCCTAAGTGGTAGAAACTTTACTAGACCTTATATTGTAGTTTTGGACTGACTCAAGAAACACTCATAGATTTTTGTAGTGAAAACTTCTTTAGTGGCGTTGTGCACATTTTGGGATGGGTCAAAAATGTTGATCTCGCGTCAGGACACGTAACCTGATCGAAAATTCGTAAGACGGACAATTCGAAAGACGAAGGGAGAGTAGACCGCCGGCGCGGCGTAGGAGAGGAAGTGATATCCCCCTCTCTTTCTACCGCGTTTATACGGTGACGATGGTATTGCTATTTCAAAAATGTACAACGTTAATGTTCAAGTTATCACTTCTGCCGGCACTCCCGGAGTGCAACCCGTTGTTGTTTTTTGGAAAAAACAAATCAACAACGCCATTTTTTTTAACTTTCGCGACAAAACTCCTAATTGGATCTTTTTCTAAGAGGTATATTAAAACATAAAGATAAACGCTTTCACTCTCACAGCCCCACACTAAGTCCGAGTTATATTAAAAGTCTTATCGTATTTACTCTGTGGTTCCAGCGGGGTGCCAGCCCACCAGCTGTCTGCCACGCGCTTGCTCAGCTCACCTGACCCGTCGCGACACCATGTCGACGACACTACGCAAGGTAAGGACAATATTGGAGCTATCCCGATCTTTGATAGGCATTAGCGGGACCGTAGTCAACGCTAAAAAGGTATTTGGTATATACGGTGCTATCTACGGGCCAAAAAAAAGATCAGGATGATCACTAATCACACCAGCATCAGACTTTAATCAAATATTCAGTAATGCAATAAGATTTACAAACAATTGTAATTTTTAAACTTTCGCGATTCGAACACATAGTTTAGGTAATATCTCGGGACTTAATCGCGCTAAAAAACTATTTTTATTTACCTCGACGTTTCGGCCAAGTTGCATTGGCCATGGTCTCGAGAAGACTCTATATAAAAATAGTTTTTTAGCGCGATTAAGTCCCGAGATATTACCTAAACTATGATTTACAAACAGCTCGTCATCTTTTGCTTAAATCGAACGGATTCCCAAAAACAATAATACCCACACTATATCGAGCCTTTTTTCAACATAAAAAATATATCTACCCCTCCAAAAACATGATATAATGTTGCCATCATTTAAACAATCTTAATATACAAACTGTAGAAATATACTGCCACAGATAACTTTATAATTTTTTTTTATAAAATTCCCTAAATCTATACAGTAACGACATGTTTCCTAAAAGGCATCGTTTAAATGCTTAAGCCCACTAGCGTACCATTCCCATCATCTCTGAATTGCAATGCAACGCTGAGCCAAATAAGTAACAGCATTTTGCTATTTTCATTTTGGATACAATGGTGCCGATTCTGTTGTCCAGAATTAGACTAAACTAGCCTAAAATTAGTTTTAGTCCTGCTTTAGTCCAAAACCTATTCAGAAAATGCAAGATTAGACTAAAATTAAGTTTGACAGGACTAAGTTAGTTTAGTTACTCTATTTAGTGAAAATGACCAAATTCTTATTCTGATGTACATGTTTTACGTCAAATTAAGACTAAAAATAAAATTTTTTAACTCAAATTAGTCTGCATGAAAAGAATCTGGATTATTTTTAATGTGATCTTATACTTGAAAGAATAGCGTTTAGGTATTCTTTGACTAAAATTAGTTCATTTTTAGTTTAGTTTAGGTTAGTTCGGTGCTTAAAATTAGTTTATTTTTAGTTTAGTTTAGGTTAGTTCGGTTTATTTTTAGTTTAGTTTAGGTTAGTTCGGTGCTCAACAGAATTAGCACCAATATCGGTTAGACTACGCAAGATAAGAATGGTACTGGGTCTGCGCCCGGATCTTTGTTAGGCTTTAGCTGGGCCGTAGCCAACGCTAATAGGGTCTTTGGTATATTTGTCGTGATCAAATATAATATACTTAGTGTATCTAAGACCTTAATTATATGCAATAATTGAAAAAAAACAACGGGTTGCACTCCGGGACTGCCGGCAGAAGTGAAAACTTGAACGACAAGGCTAGTTGGTAAATAAATAGATCTGTCATATATGTCCACAGAGGTATACCCCTTCTCGGAGGAGTACAATGCAGGGGAGCCCCGTAACGGCACTCTGCGTTGGGGCTCCCGGTTCGGGCCGGCGCACCGTCCGCCCGCCGCCGGCCTGCTGGACTGCTTCAGTGGGTGCCGCTCCAGGATCGACCAGTACCTCGCCAAGAGGAAGGTAAACATTATTGACGTGACAACGTCTTATAAATCGATGAACACCGGCTGCATGCACGAAAGTGTCACGTTCCGCCTGAGCCGAGCGTGCAAGCGAGAGCGCGGAACAAGCGATAGAGAGGCACGATCGGCCAAGCGTTCGTCTTATGACGTTATCGCGTAAAATTATCGTCCGCAAACCGACTTTACAGACAAACATTTTTCTTTCTTCAAAATAAAGGAGGAGGTTCTCAATTCGAATTTATTTTTACCGACTTCCCAAAAAGGGAGGAGGTACTCAAGTCGACTGTTTCTGTTTTTTTACACGCTTTTATTTAACTTGCAATGTAAGTATGTTTGTTCGGGTGGAAGCTTGCAACTCAATTTTGAAGCAGATATCTTCAACCGATTGAGCTGAAATTTTGTATTCGCGTTTAGTTTGGATGACAATGCATGGTTAGCTGTGTGACGTCATTCTAAATTCAACACGGTGGAACACCAAAGATACCCAAAATGGCGGAAAAAATATTTTTAATGCACTCCTACGATATAGGTATCAAATGAAAGGGCTTGCTGAGAATAACTCGAAAAATACAGTAACGTCACTCTAAATCCAATATGGTGGACTTCAAAAAGCCTGTTTTTTAAAAAGTTTTAAACAAGTAGGTTGTAAGTCCTATTACACTAGCGATTTGTTCTTTTGTCGGATCCAGTCATGCTATTCAACTGCTTCTACTTGTGAACGAAAAATCTTTGTTTTCTCAGATCGAGCGCGGAGTCCGTCTGTACAGCCAAAACGAGCAGAAGCAAGCTGTCAAGGTGTGGCTGTCAGCTCTACGTGGCGTCAGACAACGCAGCGACAAGTTTGCGCTGCTCGGACACTTGTACCAGGCGCACATAGACTTTGGGAAGTATCGGTGAGTTCTTAGTTGTGGTTGCAGTTTTATTGTGCTGACGCAATTGTACCAGGCGCACATAGACTTTGGGAAGTATTGGTGAGTTCCATAGACTTACTACCCAAATGAGTTCTTAGTAGTGATTGCAGTTTTGTTGTGTTCACACAATTGTACCAGGCGCACATAGACTTTGGGAAGTATTGGTGAGTTCTTAGTAGTGATTGCAGCATTGATATGAGCCACACAATTGTACCAGACCCCCCTATTACCTATCTTTGTTGCAAACGGTTTCAATACTAAATTGACAAAACTCCTAAGAAATAAGGTTCTTTTTTGCTTAATTCAAATAGAAACCGCGTCGAACAAAGATACGTAATGGGAGGGGGGGTCAGGGCGGCCTTCGGGAAGTACCGGAGAGTTCTTAGTAGTGATTGCAGTTTTGTGCTCACACAATTGTACCAGGCGCACATATACTTTGGGAAGTATTCCAAAACTGACGTTAACGGTGAAATAGATTTAAATTTTAAACAGTTTGCTCTGATTGGATACACGTGCCAGGCGTACACTATGGGAAGTTTATTTTGTCTCTGGCTGGCATTTGCCTATTTCACCCGATTATAAGTGATGATGAGGTCGAGAATGGTGAACAGCTATAGAGTTAAAGTAGGTCGTATTGGCTCGATTAGAAGGCACAGAACGGCACTATCACAGCTTTGAAAAACTATCTCGTTGAGTACTGGGTAAGCAGGGGCTATACAATGATCGCTCCGATCCAAGCATATAAGTTTACGCTAATTGGACAGTAGTACCAGGCGCACATAGCATTTAGGTAGTATCGATTAGACGAATGCCTACATTGATGACAAGGATGCATGGAGGCCAACTATACACAAGCGCTTTCTGACGACTACAATTTATAGACTAGGTTGAGATAATTCTTGTAAGTATTAGTAATTTAAAAAAATTACCGCCGAGTTTCTTGCCAGATTATTGTCGAGATGGCTGTAATTTTGCGATTCTGGCAGTAGAGTCATTAACTTTTATGAGTGCCTCTTTGGGGCCCATGAATAAACGAAAATAAAATTACTGCTGAGTTTCTTGCCACATTCATTGCGAGATGGCTGTAATTTTGCGATTCTGGCAGTAGAGTCATTAACTTTTATGAATGCCTCTTTGGGGCCAATGAATAAACGATAATAAAATTACTGCTGAGTTTCTTGCCAGATTCATTGTGAGATGGCTGCAATTTTGCGATTCTGGCAGTAGAATCATTAATTTTTATGAGTGCCTCTTTGGGGCCCATGAATAAACGAAAATTAAATTACTGCTGAGTTTCTTGCCAGATTAATTGCGAGATGGCTGTAATTTTGCGATTCTGGCAGTAGAGTCATTAACTTTTATGAGTGCCTCGTTGGGGCCCATGAATAAACGAAAAAAATATTACTGTTGAGTTTCTTGCCAGATTCATTGCGAGATGGCTGTAATTTTGCGATTCTGGCTGTAGAGTCATTAACTTCTATGAGTGCCTCTTTGGGGCCCATGTATAAACGACTTTGATTTAATACTGAGTAATTATTTGTACGAGCATATATACTCGTACATACATATTTGTCCGAACAAAAGAATTCGTTGTATATTTACAGGGAGTCCCTGGAGTTCGCGACTCGTCAGCTGGCAATTTCAGAAGAGCTGGACTCAGCGCCGATGAGAGCTGAAGCATACCTCAACCTGGCGAGAGCTCATCATACCCTGGGAGGCTTGGACAGGTGGGGCTTTATACTCAATATCATTCTTAACTAACTAATAATCTATAATTTTTCTGCCAAAATCGAGCACGCCAGTCACGAAAGAGCACACCGTCGACGGGCTGAACAACCAAGCTCCGGAATATAATAATTGTTAAAAAAAAAAGCCACAAAACAGTCGCTGAGGCCGAAATCGGCCAGGAAGCATCAATAACTAGTAATGTTAGTTGAAATGAAAAAAATAACCATGCTACATCTTCGGCCGCATCATCGCTTTCCATCAGGTGAGATTGTAGTCAAATGCTTGCCAATCAGGCATAAAAAAAATATATCACGGAAATATATAGTGAGAGTGCTGCAAAAGAACACAAATAAAGTGTCACAAAGTGTCTTACCCTTAAATAGAGACAATAAGAAAAGTGTTAATGGACACATTTTTAGTAATAGCAATGTAGCAGTTTAAGTTAAAGTTAAATTACTGAATAGCCATAGTTTGGTTTGATTGTAATTAAAATAGGGTAATTTGTAGGAGGTACTATAGAAGTGCAAAAAATTAACCGGTCAAGTGCGAGTAGAATTTGCGCACGAAGGGTTCCGTACCATTATCAATAAAAATCACGTTTGTAGTATGGAAGCCCCCTTAAATATTTATTTTATTCTGTTTTTTTAGTATTTGTTACTATAGCGGTAACCGAAATACATCATCCTTACATCCAGAAGGATGACGTCACACGAAACGTTTCGCATCTTCGTTCATTTATAGAACAGCAAAAAAATGGAACGCTTTGCTGTCATCTGTGTTTCCCGAAAGGTACAAATTGGATGTGCTCAAAGGTAAAGTGAATAGGTATTTACTGAGCAAGCGTGCTCCACCTTAGACTACATCGTCACTTTCCATCAGATGTGATTGTATTCAAACGTTTGCTTAGTCTGTAAAAAAAATCTGTGAAAATTTTAACTGTCCAACTATCACGATTCATGAGATACAGCCTGGTAACAGACGGACAGACAGATGGAGGGACAACGGAGTCTTAGTTATATGGTCCCGTTTTACCCTTTGCCTAAAAGTATCAAACTTCACACTAATATTCACTCTCAGACTTCACTCTGACGCTCAGTCTCGCTCAGATACTTGACTCTGATATTCACTGTAGGACCTAAGTCTGACAAGCACTATCAGACTTCTCTCTGGAACTCACTTGCAGACTTCACTCTGGTGCTCACACAGATACTAGACTTTGATATTCACTGTAGGACCTAAATCTGACAAGCACTATCAGACTTCTCTCTGGAACTCACTTGCAGACTTCACTCTGAACTCGTGTCTGAAACTCCAGTCTACTCTTAGGGCCCTTTCATACGCCCGTCACGCCCTCTACAACGACTGCGGCGGGGGCTCCACAGCCGGCTGCGTGCACCTCACAGTGGCTGGAGTTAGCTTGGAGCTGGGCGCCTTCTCTAAAGCCATGGACGGGTTCCAGAAGGCAGCAGCTGTGGCTCAAGCGCAGCCGGATAATACGCTGCTGCTGCAAGTAAGTTTTTTTTTCCTTTTCTAGGAGAAAGATCATACGCCTGTTTCCTATTTTTATTACACTATAGCCTGTAGTTTTATGGCTAGTAATTTAATTGCGGCTGCAAGTAAGTAGTTGTAGTTTTACACGATGCGGCTGCAAGTAAGTAGTTGTAGTTTTACATGACGCGGCTGCAAGTACCTGTAAGTACAAGTAAACGGTCGTAGTTTTACACGATGCGGCTACAAGTATGAAGTTGTAGTTTTACACGATGTGGCTGTAAGTAAGAAGTCGTAGTTTTACACGATGCGGCTGTAAGAAAGAAGTTGTATGAATGTGTACGTAGGTGTGTACTAAGAATGGATTTTAGTACTAAGTTAGTAATATTGTTAAAGTTGAGTGACGTCGGCAGGTGTACGTGGGCTTGTCGGAGCTGTGGCGGCGGCTGCGCGACGCGGAGCGCGCGGTGGCGTGCGCAGCGCGCGCGTGCGACCTCGGGCGCGGGCCGCGCGCGCTCGACCTCAACACGCGCCACCACCGCCTCGCGCTGCTGCAGATGGCGGCCGCGCTGCGCGCCCGCGGGGAGCTGGGGGACGCACACGACTATTGCAACGTGAGTACACTGGCTCGGGGAGGAAACGTGACTACACTACTGGCTCTGGGAGGTAACGTGAGTACACTACTGGCTCTGGGAGGAAACGTGAGTACACTACTGGCTCTGGGAGGAAACGTGAGTACACTACTGGCTCTGGGAGGAAACGTGAGTACGCTACTGGCTCTGGGAGGAAACGTGACTACACTACTGGCTCTGGGAGGAAACTTGAGTACACTACTGGCTCTGGGAGGAAACGTGACTACACTACTGGCTCTGGGAGGAAACGCTGCGGGTACTTTGAAATAAGTAGGTTTTTGTAATATGTTTTTTTTGCGGTTTGCACGTTCTGCGTGTTGTACGTTTTGAAGGGCGTGTTCTTTTTGGGTATTTAACATTATTTATTTATTTATATATTCAAACTTTCAGGGTGAGCATTACAGACATACCCAATTCACTAACCCCAGTCCTTAACTAAACAAAGTTTATGAATTAAAATATACCTAATTAAATCAAACAATCACATAATTACATTTTAGATAAGTTGGGCAAACACCTCTCCAAAAACACTTTTGTCGTTCTGTGAAACTCTAGGTTTGTGCAATGAAACAAATCGAGCTGGTGTTGTTGTTATTATGCTCCGAAGCGTGTTTTTTAGGTTTTCAACTCCCACGTATCCGCCGTTTAGAAAGTTTGAAATTCTATTTATGTCGAATGTATTATTAATATATAATAATGATAATGATTTTATGTATAACATAAATGTTAAATGAAACTTTTCTAGCGATTTATGAAAATCATTAGATTGTTGCTTTTAGGCATACACGGTTAAGGAATATAATTTAGATCAACCCAATATTTCTATAATTTGTTCCTATTATGTTGTATTCTGTTATGTTTCCTAATAAATAAATAAATAGATTATTGTAACATGACTTTATGGAGCCGTTCAATTTGCGTTCAATGCATTCAAGACACAGGCGTGCGTCTCTTCTCCGCCAAACGGAGACCTTTTCATTTGTCTCCTACCTTCCAAGATGTGTCAATACCATTAGTGGACAAGCTAGAGCTACTTGGCGTCACCTTATCGTCAAATCTCAGCTTTGGCACTTATATCGAAGCCAGAGCTCAACCGGCTGCTAAGAAGCTGGGTATCCTTGCTAAGGTTAGGAAGTACTTCACACCGGGGCAGCTTATCAATTTATAGCAAGCTCTCAAATGCTGATGGTACAAAAAAATGTGATTCAGTAAACACAATAGTCCTAAAATCGTATCGTTATTTCAAGGTTATGGTAGGCCTCCAGACTGTCCCATGAATGGACAGGTAAAACTAAATAGAAAACTGACCCTGTTTTTGAATCAAATACTGAGTACAATTCTGAAGCACGGTCTTACCAGCATGTCGTTTGACAGGAGGCGTTGAGGTTGTCTTCAGTGGCTGGAGACCAGGGCTGCTACGCGCGCGCTGTCAGGATAGCTGGGGACGTGTACAGGAGGAAATGTGATATCGGCAAAGCTATCAGGTATTTTTAACCAACTTCACAAAAAGGAGGTTCTCAATTCGACTATATTTTTTTGTGAGTTACCTCATAACTTCTTTCTTGTTAAATAGATTTTGATGGTTAGCTATGTGACGTCATTCTTAATCCAACATGGCGGAACACCTGAAATGGTGGACAACTTATGTTTAATGCACTTATACAACAGGGGAAAAATGAAAGGGCTTGCTGAGAATAACTCGAAAAATATAGTGACCTCACTCTAAATCCAATATGGCGGCTTATAAAAGCTCGACAAGTCGGTAGCTCATTTTGACATGGAATGATGGAAAGGCATGCCGCCCCCTTCCAGACATTACGAGATAGCCATGGGCGCGGGGCAGGCGCTGGGCGACCGGCTGGCGCAGATGGAGGCCATGGACGGCGCCGCCAGGTGCCTGGAGGCGCTGCGGCTGCAGGGCAGGATCTGCAACTGTCGCCCGCTGGAGTTCAACACTAGGTTGTTGGAGGTCGCTACGTCTGTCGGCGCTAAGGTTTGTATTTATATATACATGTTTTGGAGCTATTGTTATCAATATCTAGCAGTACATAAATCTATAAATACATCTAATCTAGAAATACATGACTTACTAAGTTACTGTCTTCCTTATAAGTATAAGTACTAACCTTATTGTATTTTATTGTAAGTTTTTATTATATTGTATTGTATTGTAAGTTTTCATAGTTAAGTAAGTATAGTATAGTTTTTATTGTATTGTATTATATTGTAAGTTTTTATAGTTAAGTAACTAACAAATATGGATCTTGTATTGTTGTCCGTAAATAAAAACATATTATTATTATTATGTAAAGCTTTTATAAAATAAAAGCGCATCCTTTGACCGGTACCGTGAAAGGCACCTAAAATTGGTAGTCTGTGGTCGGTCATTCGTTTCACACGTGAATTGTATACTCTTTGGTAAATGTAATTCTCTATGATTTTGGCGGGAAAAGAAATGAGAGGAAGTTGAGAAAATATAAAAATATAATTGTTGTAATATTGTAATTTATTTTATTCGAAGTTTTATCCAAAGAGAGGCACCTAACGACGGATTCAGCGTTCAATTATCAGCACACTGCTCCTAGTTGTTGTTGGAAGGAAGACGACTATAATACTATTAAATATATTACCGTTCTATTTTATTTTAATAAATCAAATTATTTCAAAACAAACAATACTTAAAAAAAAAGATTTTTTAAATCATGATTTTGGCAGTAGTAAATAAAAAAAGGACTAAAAAGTTATATAACCAGAGAACTTGTCAAGACGAATCAATCGAGTGCAAGCTCGATGGGTTTATCTTGTTTTGTTCGGAAGTTCCAATGACTATCTTCTGTCTCCATCAGACCAGCTCCATGGTACCATATTTTTTTATTTATTTTTTTATTTGCATTCACACTCACAGCTCCTCACTAAGTTCGATGACTTGTGTCGTGGGTGCCAAAAACAGTCACATCACACACACAATCGCAACCAGAAACAGAAACACAAATGTTCCTTGGGGAATCGAGAATCGAACCCGATACCCCTGCTTAGAAGCCGTACGTCCACCCAACTAAGCCAACGGGCAGTTCAATATCATTGTATTGTCTCCAAAATACTTAAGTACCCTAAATTTTTGTCTAATCGGACATCGGGAAGTGGGTCTAAATTAGCTTGCAAGATTTGATTACAGACCGACAGACAACGTGACCGGTGAAAATAATAGAATGTAATAATTATAGGAAAATTATAACCTATATGTATAAAGTTATAGAAAAAAAAACTCGTGATAAATCGAGTCCAAATTGCAGAGTCCAGGTCACCTGCGTAAGTTAGCAAGCCTATCGATATTCTATCTATACTAATATTATAAAGAGGTAAAGTTTGTTTGTTTGCAAAAGGTAATGTCTGAAACTACTGATCCGATTCTGAAAATTCTTTCACTAATAGATATTTACACCATCGTTGTCATAGGCTAGGTTTTATTGGGATAAAAGGGAATTTTAAGTTCAAAATAATAATATTCGTAAGACAAGTCGGAGAAAAATTGAAAACTGGCCGCTTTAACGGCATAAGCTGACTAAACAGTTAGACATAGGTGAATACAATGTATAGCAAAAATTTTAGCCTTTGTGAGTTTTACAAAAAAGCTCGGAAAAAATACTTTACTCTGTTAAAAAACTAAAAAAATAGCGGCTTCTGTTTTGTTGGCTTTTTGAGGCATTCAATATTAATTATCAAAACAAACTATTTCATCGACTACTTAATTTATGTTGATACAATTTGCCCTTTACTGCATATAATTTGTACAAATAGTCTAGGAGAAATCGTTAAATTTATTTGAGGATAAAGCGATGGAAAGGATAAAAGGATCACAGAATGACTAACAGTTACTGCGTAATCCGGCATACTTCTACGTTTTGTACGCTTGTCGCTCTATCGAATTCAAATATCAAGTTTCTTCTTGTTTGATATAGCATTATTATTTTATATGCAATGAATATTTTTCTAGATGCTAGTTCGCCGCGTGCGCCTCCGCCTGGCCGAGATCTACACAGCACTGGGCGACAACAACGCCGCGGCGCGACAAAAACGCGCCGCCGCCGCGTGGGTCGCGCCGCAGTGTGCGCGGTGCCGCGACCCGCTCGCCTCGCAGCCCGAGCCGCTCGCCTCGCTGCCGTGCGCACATATAGTGCATCTCGCGTCAGTACACATACATATACAATGTGTAACAAAAAGGTGTAGTAATACTCAAGCCACACATCTAGCTAAATGTATGGAGTCTAACAGGAACTTCTGCATTCGCGGCAGCACCATTAATATTGAGTAATGACGAATTAAAGTGTCTAAAAAATTTTGTCATTTATAACCCTATTTCATCAGCTACCGTTCTACACCACATAGTCTTTGGAGCTAGACATCTGACAGTGGAGGCCATAACAAAGGTCAAGGTCACGTGCCACAGATGTAATCGTAGGGTCGGCAAAAAAATATTTTTTAATTTTTGTTCGGAACAAATATTTTCGATTGCCGCACATGTAACTGTTGTAACTGTTGTCAAATGTATTTGAAAAATATAATTTAAAATTTTTGTACGGAAAAAATTATATCCGATTTCGAGTTTCGTTCTCTGGCAGACGATTCCTGGCACGATACACATACACACCACCAAGTATTACTACACCTTTTTGTTACGGGCTGTATACAAGTAGAGAGAATAACGGCTACTATTGCCCTTTATTTATTGCACTTCGATAGACGAACGTTTCCGACGACCGTCAACTAATTTTACATTATATCCTCAAGTACAACATTTTTCAAGCGTGAATAATCGTTTCGTCGTTATCGATGCGAACAATCTTTAGGGCCCCATGATGTGTACAGCACGTGACGGTGCGTTGTTACAGCTGCATGCCGGAGTCGTGGTCGCGGCGCGGCGGGCGCGGCGCGGCGGTGGAGTGCGCGGAGTGCGCGTCCCCGCGCGCCGCGCCGCCCGCCCCGCCCGCGCCGCCCGCGCCGCCCGCGCCGCGCCTGCTGCTCAACCAGGTAACGTAGTTTGTTATCATCAAAAAAAATTACCAGCATCATCTACTGCCGTTACTGACACACATCCACAAAAAACTTACAAAATAAATTTTGTCGAAAAAATATCCCAAAAAATAGGTAATTATTGGTCAAAAATCTGGCCGTACTCATAAAACGTTTATTTCCGCACTTTCATTCATTATTCCCACTGAGCTCGGGTTAGCTCGGCAAAACTCGATCGCTATATCGACGTTCGAGTGTCGCCGCCTAGCTAGAAGGAAAGAAACAAAAGTCGCATTTTCATTCATTATTCCCGGAAGCTCGGCTAATCATCGAAAGTGATCAGGACGGCCTTCCGAGGTTGGGGGATGCCGGAAAGAAACAAAAACAATAAATTCCTTCATCCTTAGTCGCAAACGCAGCGCCTCGCGATGTGGTCATCCGTGCATTTGAATTTCGCGCGCGCCGCCCCATTTTGTCGCGATCGCGATGGCGTATCCGTTTACGTCCGCGAATACACTTTAATGCTTCGTGTGTACTTCATGGCTGGAGAAAACGTCTCACGGGAAAAAGTTATTTAGTTGCTGCTCTAAACGATGGTGTCGTCTATGTTAGATGACGTTCCATTACCATACCTATCTGGCTTGTGGTTCCAGCAAGATGGAGCGCCACGCCACCGCATTATTCCTAAATTCTTAAATCCTAAATTCACACTTCGGAGATCACTGGATAGGCAGTGGTGGGCCAGTAGCTTGGCCGGCACGCTCTCCTGATCTCACTTCTGTGATTTGTTTTTGTGGAGTGAGATAAAACGGCGTGTTTATTTTAGTGAACCGGACACAGTAGAAATGTTAAAACAGCGCATAATAGACGCTTTTGGTGAAATGATTAGATTATACCGTTCGTAACTACTTAATCTCAAAAGTTCAAGAAACTCGAAACATTCTCAGCTGATTGCGGGCGGTAAGTTTGAAATCTTAAATGCATGTCTGTGCGAAAGAGATAACACTAACGCACTTTCATTGATGACTGGTATGTTACGTTTCAATAGTATTTTTGTTCACAGTGTCCATAATTTTAGGCAGGATTTCTGAAAAATAATAAATTTAATAGATTTGGCATAATGGCGTAAAAATAAAAATTTACTGTACCTTTACGTTGTCTTACGTATTCTACATAGCCCATTTTATTTTTTTCGGTAATTACAAACTATTATTGTATATTACATACGTGTACGTGTTTTATCTCGGAGAGTGCTACAGAACTGCATGTTTAATTCCTTCCATCATCGGACAACGAGGCGTACTAACACAAGATTATTTTTTTGTATTTATTAATTTTAAATTGCTGAAAATTTTAAATTATTCTTTAGGATTATTTAATTTTTGGAATTTAAGTTATAATATATGATATGAGTAATATAATAACGACCCTTTAATTATTGTAATGGAGTATGCCGTTTTAATTAAAGTAAACAAATAAATACATCTTTTCATGGTGGACATTTCTCCGATTTGAACGTCAAACTCAAAGTCATCCATTTATGGTTGATATACCTCCAGTTCACTCGAAGCGTTTCGCTTCTACATTTATCGTCCGTACTTCGAAGGAGTGGAACTCATTGCCCTCGTCTTTGTTCCCCGAATGGCATAATCTGGGAGTCTTGACCGATAGAGAGCGAAAAACAAGCAAAGCGTTCGTTTCAGCTTGGGCTTTTCGCTACAGGACGAATTCAACCGATTCTTCTGAAATGTTGTAAGCAGGTTTTTTGTCTATTCAATTTTGAAATACAGTGTAACAAGGGTGTGGCCAAAAATAATGTAATCACTCCGTTTAGGTGTAGCATTGACTGACATTTGCAGGGGTGCGTTGTTTTGCCTCAGACAAAGAGGTTGTTGCCTCCCACACAAACCGTAGGTTTGTTTCCTATCTCGATGCCTCCCACAAAGAGAATTTTACGTTAGGGTCGCCAGCTAAAAAAACCTCCCATTATGGTAATACAAGAAGCTTATAATATTGCAATCAAGTAATTTTTGTCTAATTTTGACGGAATGGAAAGTTAGGAATGGCATCCAACATCCAAACATTCACACAAAGAGATAAACTACAACGCATCCTTTGCCAGTGAGGACACTAGTAATTTCAATTAATCTTTTACAATACAATACAAATACTCTTTATTGCACACCAAGAAAAATAATAATTAACAATAGAAAAAATAACAGTATAGCAGTGCATAAAAGTGATCGATGGTGCAGCAATGTTTATTATACATGCAATATTTTATTTGTTTACTTTAATTTATTGTTAAATTATGAACTTTTAAATAATTTGGCAACATTCAATGAGGAATCGTTGAGTATGGGCGCTGTCTAGAGGACACAAAATTATAAACTAAAATGAAAATGGATAAAGGAAAATGGCGTAGAGTATGATCTACTATCTTTTATTACAGGATTTCCCGTTCGGCACGCCGCCGACACTTCGAGAGTCGGACCTCAACTCTATTCTGTCAGACCACAGCAGCCAGCAAGCGACATCCAGTGTCTAAACGTCAAAACTGCTTAGCAACTATTTTAATATTATCAGTTCTATGTATTTTGTACTATTCTGTGGCGACATATTTCTTTGACAACATTGACATCCGCCTTCTTTGAATTAACATTGGTCCTGTCAAGAAAGTATAGAAACGTATGGTTCGTATTTGTATAGAGTACTGTCCATTGGCCAGGTGTGTTCGCTTTCTAAGCAGGAGTATCGGGTTCGATTCCCGGTGGAAACACAGGTTTTCCTCACCAAGAAAAAAATATATTTCTGGTTCTGGTTGTGATTATGATGTGAATGAACGCACCAACGATACAAGTCATCGAACTTATTAAGGAGCTGTGAGTGTGAAAGCGTTTGTGTATGAGATATCGCTTCTAAACTTTCCTCACAGTCTATAAAGATACTGGTGGATAGCAATATTGTCATATTTTAAACGTATCATTGAGAAAAATGTTAAATAAAAAAAAAATGTTTTAAAAGAGAAGAATACCGAAATTGAGTAAATATTCGACGACTGAGTCAAACGATGTAAAAGCAGACTATAGACCTATCTCTGTTGCAATCGGTTTCTATCAAAATCGACAAAACCCTAACAAATAAGGTTCATATTTGCCTAATAAAAACCGAAACAGAGATAGATAATAGGGGGTCATGCGTAATTAACAAGCAATAATAATTATTATAATGTTGTGACAAAGAAAGTACTAAAACTAGAATGTTTTATGACAGAAATTTGATTTTAGGGGACTTTTTACTAAATAAATGTTTTTCATCAAAATCAAATCGTATTTTCACATGGGCGCCAAAGAGGTACTCGTAAAAATTTACGAGTCTACTACCAGAACTTTTATATATAGATTTTCTATTTATTATCATATATTTATATCTCTGTTCAGTATTGATCATAGAACTGACTGATCAAATGAAAATAATTTTGATTATTTTGTAATTAAACTCCTTAATAGTTGATTAAATTAGTAAAAACATCCCAACAAATCAAATTTCTGTATTTTATAAATCATGGAATTGTCAAAAATGGAATGTCCATATCTCTAAAATATAATTATGTATGTTTACATAAAACATATTATAGGATAAATTATTCCTTTGAAAAACATACGCTTTATATAATAATTTGTTTTTGTACGAACTAAAATTAATATAATTATGGATATTGATATATTATGTAATAAAAAATATTAAGTATATTATATTACAAGAAAATATTATTATTATATAGTATTCAAAGCTTTTATCTACATGTTTTGCTGTAAGATTTTACATATTTGTTGTTGTAGTTAAGTAATTATTTATTGACGCATATTTATTATTACGAAAAAAAAATTTAATACTAAATATGCTCAATAAAGTGCTAATATTAGGAATAATATTCAAAATAAAATCATCTTTAACTAATACTCGTAAGTCCAATATAAATATCTCAAACTGCCAAAAAAAACATTTTAAATAGTCAATTAAAATTAAAAATACAAGTAAATTACTTCAATATGATAAATTAATAACAGAATTATTGTATAACTATGCACTAGTTTGAAATGGCACAAATTATAGAGGGAGTTAGTTTTATTTTATTAATATTAAGAAAAAACTTTATATTTGTTTTGTATCATTTTTTTTTTAATTTTTACGTTTTTTTTTTCATTTGTATTCAAATTAGTATATCCTTTTTTAGATTTAAGTGATATTTTATTTCCCACAACAGTCACTTTATTTAGTTATTAATTGAGTTAAAACACTACCATTTCATTTTAGTAGTAAAAACAAATATATTAAACCATATTACTTAGTCAAAAGTCTATCGCTGTTGTCATTTCAAAGAATCTATCCACTCATATTACTATTTTTCCATGATCAAAATAAATAATTAGTAAATACCTTTAATTACAATTATACTCTTTACAAAGCATTTTTATTTTGGTAGTGCGGCCTATAGTCAAATGATGAATGTTTGTTACCGTAGTTGAAATCATAAAAAAAGTATATTAAAATAAATTAAAAAAAAACTGTGTGAAATGTAATCACATTTTTATTTCATCAATTAGACAAATAGTAAGAAATCCTAGGTTAAATAATGTATGTTTGAACGGACAGCTTTGAAAATATTTTTATGTATAGTGAAACCTACATTACAGAACCCAGTGTGGCAGCGTCCAACTAAAACAAAAAAAAATCCAAAGTATTCTTTTAAATATCTTTCTATGTACAAAAATGTTTATCATTTCACAATAGGCCAATCTCGATGAGCCATTTTTTAAACAAAAAAATGCAATGTCGATTCTGTTGTATTATAATTTGGCAAGCTAAATGCACTAAGATTGCGAAGCCAAAACAAAGAAAAAATAATATACAATAGGATTTCACTGCACCTCGGATGAATAAATGACCAAGTATTTTTTTTTTTATCTAGACTTGATTTACTACACCGAGCTCTGCAAATGTCAAATCTTACCAATTCTTACCATCAGCAAATACGTTTTTATTGGTTGTTTTTGTTTTGAAATTCAAGGTTTTTTATTACTGCATATACCTGGTGTTACTTATCAAAATTTTAAATTTATTTAGACATCTAAATTTACAAAAAAAAACTGATATTTATTAGTAAATTTATAATTTTAAGGCACAAATAGATAGAGAACAATTTTAGTTAGGTACGCGTGAATAAAAAATGTATCTGTAAATTTTGTAACAGTCATTTAAAATTAACTGTTTATATAAAAATATATGATAATTAAATAATATTATTATGAATGTTGCTGTTACAAGAATTACGTATTTTATGTATATTAATGTCCTTCTCGAGTCTCTAAGTACCTGCACTTGGGTACTAAGTACCTTCTAACCCCTTATTTCTTGTGAGAATTTTTAGATATCACATCTCGTATTTAAATATTTATTTTAAGACGTTAAAAATACTGGGTGCACTTTTGTGTTATTAAAAATGTCAGTTCACAGGAAATGTAATGAATTACATTATAGATAACTAGCCGTGCCCCGCGGCTTCGCCCGCTATTATCAAGTTAAAAATAGCCTATGTGTTAATCCTAGGTATAATCTATATACACACCAAATTTCATTCGAATCCGTTTAGCCGTTAAAGCGTGAAGAGGGAACAAACATACTTACACACTTACACACAAACTTTCGGATTTATAATATTAGTAGGATTTAGTTATTATATTGTTCAGGTAAGCGGAGGAAATTAAACATTTGTATTTTATTCCGTTTATTATATGTTGTTTTTTTATAATAATTTTAATTACCTATATGTAAAAATAACTTATTGTATATTTTAGTTGTTTATATTTCTTGGTATTTTTTAAAAATGGAATTTCGTCTTATTGTCTATTCAAAATAATTGAATTTAATCAAAATCTGCTCACTGTACGCAGTATGTAAATCACTACGTGCGTGCTCAAAGATATGCTTAATTAAAGATCATCTCCACCTCGATATAAATAATGTCGAAGGAATTAAAATAAGTTTTTGAGAACCAATCATCACTCTCGATAACTTAATTACGTTGATTCTAAATAATACTTAATACCTACTATGAGAACACAAAAGTGCAATCCGGTCGATTTAGTTTTTATTTACATTAATAAAAAAGGCGCGATTCTACTCTCCAACCTAAAACTTTCTAAATGAAATTCAAATGTGTCAAACTCATGTCAAACTTCATTTTAGAGAATGCATGGAACTAATGTTGTTACACGGTAGTTCCATAAGCGAATGATGATGCTTGTACAATATCAATGAGTATTTTGAAGATAAAGCGCTGCAATCTACAATTATGTTTAAGTTAAATAATAATTAATCTAATAGATAAATAAAACCTAAAAGAAATAACTTGGATATACTATGTGGAATTAGGAAGCAGCAAAACTCTAAAAAATCTCACCTCCTTTTTATAATTAGGTATTACAGGTATAACCTACATCACACATACATCACATTTAGTTTTATGTAGTGTATATGTAATGCATATAAATAAAAAAAAACAAATTATAATTCAACTTGAGTTATTAGGTACCTACACACTAAGCGGAGATTCAAACGTTTTGCTGCAAAAGACTCTAAATAAACGCAATGGGGCTGGCAAAGAAATAATTATAAACATAAAAAACATTAACGCTTTCGCACTCACAGTCCCACACTAAGTTCGATAACTTGGGTCGTGGTTGCCGGAAACATTCACATCACACACACAATGACAACCAGAACCAGAAAGACACATTTTCATGGGGAGAAAACTTAAGTGTTTCAGTCGGGAATCGAACCCGATACCCTGCCCATGCTTGGAAGGTATATTTGATACCCCTTGATACCCCTGCTTGGAAGTCGACCGACACGCAACTAAGCCAACGAGCAGTTCGATACTTAAAGTGAAGTGTTGCTAAACGATATTTAAATTTAGGAAATATCAAATACCAAATTCTCTAAAATATATTTATTTAGAGATGGAAAGTGAATGAATCGCGCCCAATACGTAATGTTTCACAAGATGTGATATGTAAAACAGCTCAAAAGTTTAATAAATTATAATATGACACTCAATTATTTGGCTGTAAATATATTTATTATATGAATTATTACAAAAATATATAACTTATAGATTAGTAATATTATTCTAACTAGCCAAATAAATGCGTGTCATTAAAAGTTTTAATATTTACATGTAACCTACACATATATTTTTAAATTTTAGACATATATTTTGTTGGTTTTTCTTCAATTTTGTGTTTGAATACCGTTTTAGATGTATATCTGTCGTCTTCTAACGTCCCAAAATTGACATCTTCTATCTCTTTCACACAAAGAACTAGCTATCGTAGTTAGATTGCACAAGGTCTTATAGGATACTATATTCTAATTATATTTATTATTTATTGTATTTAATTATTCATCTACACATATATAATTCTGTGGATATATGATTTTAATTAATGAAGAAGGTTGTATTAAAATTAGATTAAAAAGAAAACTATCTTTGGGGGCGTTATTTCATTACTATTCAAAAAATGTTTTTGTTCCCTCTGGCATATGCTTTCTAAGCAGCGGGTATTGGGTTCGATGCCCCTTGGAAACGCATGTTTTCTCCCCAAGGTAAATGTGTCTTTCAGGTTCTGCATTGTTTGTGTGATTACTACTAACCTCAAAGCTCAATTTTTAAACTTTCATCGAGTCGAAATCACAACAATGTAAAAAAGCTGGGAATCCTTACAAAGGTGAGACGGTACTTCACTCACACCGGGACGGTTGCTCAATTTATATCAAGCATTAGTCCGTTCACGTATGGAGCACTGTTCTCATCTTTGGGACGGTTCAGCAGTACCAGCTTGAGGCTCTTGACACCATTGAGCGTAGAGCCAAGAGACTCATTGGTAGCGAGCAGTTGACTAATACAAAGCTTCACTGCTTGGGTAATCGCCGCATGGTAGCTAGCCTCTCGGTTTTTTATCTTATACATTTCGGAGAGTGCCAAGGAACTGCACGATCTAGCCGGCACAACACAAGTCTTCGAACTTACTATGGAGCTGTGAGCGCGCTTTTATAATATTTTTTGTGTAGGGTATCTTTGTAGAATGAAATAACGCACTTAAGTACATTAGCTATACTGTTTATGGACCGACTTCAATGAGAACAAAATCTTGCAAAGCAACCATCGACCTACAAACAAATGGACCTCGGGTCGAACACAAACTTCACGATCTAAGTGTGTACCATACAAACTCGGATGTATATAATTATAAACAAACTTAAACAATTTAATTTATGTCTTATCCCTATAACTACACGGCTTACTTTTGATAATGTATCAGCGTACTTCGATTGCCAACGGTCGCACAATTGTCACGTTACGTGTGTACCGAGGCGGGATTGTCGCTTATATACAATATGTAACAAAAAGTTGTAGTAATATTCAAGCTACGCATCTAGCTACATGTATGGAGTCTAACAGGAACTTATGAATTCGCGGCAGCACCATGAATATTGAGCTATGATGAATTAAAGTTTCTAAAAAATTATGTCATTTGCAACCCTATTTCATCAGCTACCCTTCTACGCCATCTTCTCAGGTCTTCAGGTCTTTGACCTAGATGTCTGACAGTGGTGGCCATAACAAAAGTCAAGGTCACGGGCCCCAGATGTAACCGTAGGGTTGTCAAACCTATTTGAAAAATGTAATTATTAATATCTGTATGGAAAAAAGTATGTCCAATTTCGATTTTCGTTCTCTGGCAGACGATTCCTGGAACGATACACATACACACCGCCAAGTACTACTACACCTTTTTGTTACAGATTGTATAGTTTGTCGCCTATGTTCCGTGGACAGTTATGAGCTTGGACCCGAAGTCCATGTATTAGTAGATCGATGTATGCAACAAACACCCACGTTAAACGTATTATGTGTGCGTTGGAATTAAAAAGAGAATGACCTTATACAGGCTAATTTGCAAAATACCAGAAAGCTGTCAGACCCTCATTCTTATTATAACCCTTAGCTTATTTTGTTCTACAATTTTATTCTAAATTATTTAGGAGATTAATTATTATAGAGTACCTCTTACAAAGTGTCCTATTATAATTAACTATGGCTAATCAGTAATGTAACTTTAACTTAAACTGCTACATTGCTGTTACTAACAATGTGTCCATTAACAGTCTTCTTTTTGTCAATATTCATGGGTAAGACACTTTGTTCATTTGTTCTTTTGCAGCACTCTCTCTATATATGACACTGATATATACTAACATTACACAAGTTCAAATGGTTTAGTTCTTTTAAGTATTCTCACTTCTAAATCCTGTATTTTCCGTTATAATTACGATAATATATTCCATACAATCTATAATTAACATTTGTTTAAACTACACCATCACGGGATGGCATTTCCGCGCCGCGTCTCATAATATGCACGCAAACGCCTGCTGACACTTGACGACTAGACTTCACGTTTAGCCGTGCTTTCAGGGTTAGATTCTCGACAGGAGCACGATTAATCCATCCCATGGAGCATTTGTGTTTCTGGTTCTGGGTGTGATATGTAAACGTTTTCGGCACCCACGATACAAGTCTTAGAACTTAGTGTGGGATTGAGAGTGTGAATACTTTAAAAAAAACGGAGAAGATAAATAATATAGTTTAAAATGTATACAAAAATCATAAAACATAGTTTGCAATGGCCGTACCACGAACGACGTTGGTCTCAACGGTAGGAATGATGTCCCTGAAAGTTTCTGGTGTTTTACAAATCACCCTGTATATACATATACCGTCATTGGTAAGTATTGCAAATTCCTTTAAGGGGTGATTTAGAATCAATAACTGAGCAAATAAAAAAAATAAAAAAAAATTTTACTCAAAAAAATTTTTCTTCCTTACTGGTAAGTAAATTGTGGCGCAGACTGCTCTCGTAATTCATGAACAGCTGTGACCTCTCGTGACCTCTTGTCACATCTTAGTTCAATGATTCCGTAGCACTTAGCACTCGTAGCAGTCATAAGCTATTATTTTAGCAGCTGTCTAAGAGTTAGCATAGTTTACTTGACAGTTACTACTATACTGTCTGCGCCACAATTTACTTACTAGTAAGGTAAATACTTTTTTTTAGTTATATTTTTTTATTCTGCTAAGTTGTCGATTTCTTAGCACCCCTTGCAGGATTGTGCACTACTTACCAATGACAGTAATATATTTACATTTAATATTTTTAATTATTTAGTGCCAAATCATTCCCATTGTGATGACACCCTTCTAGTTGTTAAAAGATATATAAAATAAATATTGTAGTTGTGAATTTGAGCGTTGTGTTTATGTCATTTTAGAATTTAATGATGATTGTTCGTTATATTTTGAAATTTTAATTGAAATAAAATATTAATTTGTGACATGTTTGTTTTATTGAACATATTTTTTTAAGTGAAAACTCTTTATGGGAGGGCTATGAAATTCAGATCCGCAACCTTTTTGTGTGACGAAAAGTGGTGGGGTAAACACTGTGATAAATAATTAAAATATTTCCCTGTAAACAACAGTTTCACTTCTATAGTGCGTTTTTTACAAGCTTTTATTCAGTATTTGCATTGTATGTATGTATGTTTGTTAGGGTGGAATCTTGCAACTCAATCTTGAAGCAGATATCTTCAACCGATTGAGCTGAAATTTTGTATTCACGTTTAGTTTATATGACAATGCATGGTTAGCTGGGTTAGCCGTGTGACATTATTCTAAGTCTAACATGGCGGAACACACAAAATAGCGGACAAGTAAGTTTTAATGCACTCCTACAATATGGGTATCAAATGAAAGGGCTTACTGAGAATAACTAAAGTGACGTCACTTTAAATCCAATATGGCGGACATCTAAAAGCATGTCTTTAAGAAAGTTTTTGACAAGTAACTAATTCAAGCATAAGCCACAGTGGAAACAACATAATGCGAACTGCAAAGAAATAGAACACCCTTCCTTCGTTCTTGCTTCCTGGTAAGTATAATTTAGCCTCTTCAAGTCAAGAATGAACAGGCATTACAGATAGCGGTCAAGTACCTATTGTTAAACAAAAAAATGATGTAGTAAATGTAGAAAAGAAAAACATATATAAACTATTTTGGTAGATGGCGTCACCATCCACATAAGACGTTAATATTAAGGAAATAATAATTACATCGCTTCAGGCAAGGGCACCTGATACACTATGGCAGCGGGTTCAATCCCCACCTTAAGCGATAATTTTTCCGTTCGTAATTTAAACATAAACACTTTCACACGCACAACCCCACACTTAGTTCGATGACTTATGTCGTGGGTGCCGGAAACATTCACATCACACACACAATCACAAACAGAACCAGAAACACCAATTTCCCTTGGGGAGAAAACTTGTGTACCGGCCGGGAATCGAACCCGATGCTTATATTATAAGGCTACTCCTATCAAATTTTGATTTTACTGCAGTCTGCGCCACAGTGTTCTTACCAGTTAGTATGAAAACAAATCAGGCAAGAACAAAAAAATGACAGTTGTCTTGTTTTATTCCGCCCATTTTGTCGTTTCTTGATCACCCTCTGCACTACTTACCAATGACGGTATATATTTTAACCCCTTTTAATTTCCTTAATTTTGATATCCTACTTCATTAATTACGATAGGTTTTGGTTATTATTTATTAATAACTATTTCAAGCCAAAAATCCGCCTTTATTTTTTTTCTACCACCTTTCTAATAAACACTTAGGTTTTGAAGACGAATGTAGCAATACCTTAAATGACGAAATCCGTTTGGAAAATACGAGGTTATAAAGAAATTTACAAATATACATACATAATCGTGTATACATTCATACAGTTACAAGATACGCGCGAAAAACATAACCCTTCCTTAGCAGTCAGGTAATAAAGTCGAGGGTAGAAGAGGCCAGTAATGGTGAAAATAAATAAGTAGCGGGACATTTTTCTTTGCTTGGACATCAAAGGGCTTTCATAAATATTAAAGCTCTTGCAACCATGCAAGTCTAGGTCACCTAGATCAATAGTTCTGCATCTGCGCAGTAAATTACTTACAGCCAATATAACCAAGTTCACTGACATTGTCCTCTCCATATAAAATGTGCGCGAGTTTGGCCAATGTGTGTGGCCAACTATGACAAACTTGTTGGTACTTGGTTGAAATGTTTGGTTTTCACGCGCTTAGGTTACCCTACGAGTAGGTTGGTAATATAGAGTGATCTAATAAAATAATGAAAAATAAAAATATATAAATATATACTTTATTAAATATACCGGTTCCCTATCTACGGGCCAATTCTACTAATATTATAAATCCGAAAGTTTGTGTATAAGTGTGTATGTATGTTTGTTCCCTCTTCACGCTTTAACGGCTGATCGGTTTTGGATGAAATTTGGAACGTACATAAATTATACCTAGGATTAACACATATGCTACTTTTAAACTTGATAATAGCGGGCGAAGCCGCGGGGCACGGCTAGTTGCCTATATATCCTTAAAATAAACTAAAGCTCTATATACGTACATCTATACAGCAAAGATCAAAGCTACTTATAAGGCATCGAGGTTATAGGTTACTCAAGTGTTCAAGCCCACTACCAGTGGGTAGAGTTCCCATCCTGCTGACGGCATTGCCTCTCTAAATTGCAATGCTAATATGTTGAGCCAAATTAATACTAGTATTTCAAAGACGCGTCGCCTCAACCAGGCGCTCTGATAGTTTTTGGAAAATAGAATGAGGTCTCGATCATCACGGGTTTCTCAACATCAAATACAAACAAACAAACTTTACCTCATTATAATATTAGTATAGAAAGGTCTTAAATAAAAAATGTTGAGAAATATAGGGTGTGTCGTAAAGATATACGATAGAATTGAAACTTTTGTATTACAGGGAAACATTTTAGTTATTCATCCTAGTGTTTACCCCTATCACGTTCGTCACACAAAAAGGTTGCGGGATCAAAATTTCAAAGCATATAAGAAGTTTCACTTGAAACAAGTAATATTTTATACAGTTTTTTTTAAATCAAGCTTTTATCAGTTGTAAATAAAAAAGGACTAAAAAGTTATATAACCAGAGAACTTGTCAAGACGAATCAAACGAGCCCAAACTCGATGGGTTTATCTTGCTTAGTTCAGAAGTTCCTATGGCTATGTTCAGTTTCCATCATCAGACCAGCTCCAGTGGTACAATCATTGTATTGTCACCGAAGATACCAAATTTGAGTCCAATTTGGATATAGGGAATTTAATTTGGCTTGCAAGATTTGATTACAGACCGACAGATAACGGGACAGTTGGAACTAAATTTTAGTAAAAGTATGTAAAAAGGCTACTTAGGTTTCTTTTTTTGTGCGTCCATTCCCAGCCCTAGCAATAAGTGCGCGGGTTTGCCAAACACGTTGGCCAAGTTGGCTTTATTGGTCCAGGTGCATCTTAGGCTCCAACCGTCCCAATTGAATTTCGAAGGAGGCTAACTGGATTTCTAGAATCTAATTTTCTATTGAGGGAAACTGGAAAATAGCTTTTATGTTACTAAGTATTTAAAATAAAATTCATAAAAATATTTGTATTTATTTACTAAATAATAAAAGTAAATAATATGTCTCTGCTCTCTACGCAGTGGGTCCTGAGTTCAGTTCCCGGAAGGAGTTTAAATAAAGTTTTAAAATTTAAATTGGGGGCTCTCCCAGCGCCCAGTTCCGGCAGAAATTTAAATTATTAACCCACCACGCCACTGAAGTCAAGTGGATGAATCCCAAACGAAAACGACGGGCTTGAGATTCCTGTGCAGGTGACCGTGATGACATCAATAGTAGAGCATTTTCTCTTGCTGGCTAGGCTAGCTACCCTGTACCGTAAAAAATACAGTCATATAGAAATTTTACGAGAATCGGTTGAGAAATGGGACCTTAATTATATAGATTTTATGTAGATTCGGAAGGAAATTTTTAATTTTGGGGGGTTTTTATAAGGGGGTTTAAAACGTAAAAAACAATATATTTCAGCCATTTCGCAAAATACGCGAGGCCAGCACAAAGCTATTAGTTTAATTGTTTAAGGCAGGGGTCGGCAACCTTTTGAGTCGGAAGAGTCAAAAATTACAATTTACAAAATTTCAAAGTTTTATAGAGCCATTTTGAAGGGTTGTTAATGGCTCGATAGAAATAGTGTCTAATCCTCGTTAATCGATTCAGAACGTTTTTTTAAATGTTTTTTTTTAATAGATGATATTTGCATATAGAACTAAAGAGCCACTGCTTCACATCCAAAGAGCCGCATGTGGCTCGCGAGCCGCAAGTTTCCGACCCCTGGTTTAAGGCATTCTTTTTAGTTCCTTCCCTGGTAATCAAACTAGATGAGGTGAGAAATAAAAACTAATATAATTGAATGTATCGTAAATTAACTTTTGACGTGGGGCATAAACATTGACATCACACACTCAACATTCACATCACACCCAGAACCAGAAACACTGATTTCACATGGGGAGGAAACTTGTGTTTTCACCCGCCCGCACCCAACAACGCAAGCGGGCAGTTCAAAGTTGATCCGCCCGGCGTCGTCGCCCAGTTAAAAAACATATAATGAAACGCTTTCACATTCACAGCCCACACTAATTGTAATAGCTTGTGTCGTCCCTAAACATTAACATCACACACACAACATTCACATCAAACCCAGAACCAGAAATAAAAAAATCATAACTTGTGTTCCCACTGGAAATAGAGCCCGCTGCTTTGAAGGCCAACACAAGTACGCCAGCGGGCAGTTCAAGGATAAGTTATAACAGGCCAAACAACAAAAACAGTCAACTTAAGATCTTCCTTCTTATGTAAGTCGGTTCATAACATAGACGATCTTAAACGCATAATGTGCCGGATCACGTAGTAACTCTTACTCAATCTGTGACCCGTCGCGAACGTACAAAGATAAACAAACAACAAACGCAAACGCATTCACACTCACAGCCCCACACCAAGTTCAAAGACTTGTATCGTGGGTGCCAGAAACATTCACAGTACACACACATTACACCCAGAACCAGAAGCACAAAATCCCTTGGGAAGGAATTTGTGCTCCTGCCGGGAATCGAACCCAGGACCCACGGTGTAGAGGGCGCAGACCTGTCCACTGCGCCAGATGGGTCGTCAAATATAATCAATAAATTTAACGATATCGCCTAAACAATTTTAAGTTTATTTTTATTAGGACTCATATTGAATGCCACAAAAAGCCAACAAAACCGAGGCCGTTTTAATCAGATTTTTGACAAAGTAATTTTTCTGGACTAAATATAAAATTATTTATATTCTGCTGTCGCGGACTTTGACATAAAATGATAACCAACATATTTGCGATACATTGTATTTACTTATGTCAAACTGTTTATTCAGCGTTCTCTAACAAAGCGACCAATTACTTAATTTTCCCCTGACTTTGTCTTACGAATATTATTATTTCTAACTAATTCTGTGAGTGACAGATGGACAGATAAACGCGCGATGAACTGCAGAACTGCCCCAGTCAATTAAATCAGACCACAATAAACCTTAAACGTCATCCTTTTATGGTTGACATACCTCCAGTTCGCTCGAAGCGTTGCGCTTCTACGTTCATCATCCGTACAGCGAAGGAGTGGAACTCATTGCATGCGTCTTTGTTCCCCAAACGGTATAATCTGGGAGTCTTCAAGTCTCGAGTGAATAGGTATTTTCTCGGCAAGCATGTCCCATCTTTGGCCGCATCATCACTTTCCATCAGGTGAGATAGTGGTCAAATGCTTGAATATAATTTATGCATAACATAAAAAAAAAACTCATAGGAGTATTGACGGTTTCGAATTAAAACTTATCGTAACAGAGATAGTTTACATATATTAAAGAATATACTCTCCCCGAGGTTAATAGGTAGTCAGCTCATGTTATTCTCAATCAAAATTGCAATACGCGTGCGTGCCTTCAGATAAAATCGATATTGGGCGTGGACATGCAAGGTCAACGACTGTATGCAGTCTCTGTTATCTATAACTTGCATTTAGGTCGTAAATCACAGGAACATTAAGATATGACCTGGCTCTGCCCGGGAAAGTTAATAGCACGCAGGCGCAAACAATTTTTTTGAACTGTTTTTAATTCAACTGCTAAATATTCAGTATACTATTTTTCGAATGTTATTTATTTAATTATTTAACTCTTAATAACGAACCATAAAATATAACGATATACATACATAAAAATATAGCTAAATTAAGTGAAGTAAGATACAAATTATAAAAAGAAATGTTAAAGATGGTTTAGACGATCTTTAATGTTCGGCAAAGTTCCCAAAATGCTTGCTGCATTACCACGCTGTATAGCAAGGCTTATCCTCTGCCCCAAATACAAACCAGCATTTTGGTCATGTGCCGAATCAATCAGTCTCTTAGACAAATCTTTGAAAATTTCTAAAGCACCCGGTCCCCATGGGCCTAGCGTTTCAACCCCAAACGGCACAAATATAAAACCTTTGTCAAGTTTGGAATACTTGCGCCGTTTGAGAGATTCAGCTGCCATAGCTGCGCCACTAGCTTGTAGCGTGGTTTCAGGAAGATGGGATGGCGCCAAAGTGTCAACACACGTGGCATCCCACACTAAAGGCCGACCCATCTTCCAAGGAATGAGTGTCATACCATCGGGTCTTTTGCCGTCGTCACGCATCAAGCCAGTTGGCTCTAAAACAGCCGCAACGTTTGCACTTCCAAAGGCAAAATTATTTCTTTTTGCTAAACAAATTCAGTTCCATGTAAACTTGAAATTATCGTAATAGATAATAAGACAAAGAAAACACCTTCAAAACAAATAATTTAATTATTTCATAAGTTTGAAACTTTCCCGCCTCATTTAGTTTCGTTTGGAAATTTACAGATTTATTGCATGGATTGTCAGGTTCATTATGACGTTAGAAACGTCATCGATGGAATTGTCAAAACACTGAATTATTTGCTTTTATATAAAAAAACAATTCATAATCATATATATATATATATATGGTTTATTGCCACAGGATTTTTTTAATTTAAGCTCAAGATTTAATTTAATTTATTGGATTTGAAGATTCCAAACAATTTCGAATAGGTAGTAAGAAGTTTCGTTCAAAAACATATAAAGAAGAATAACGTTAACTATCAAAGCCTGGCACAGAGCACAACAGAAAAAAAAGATTTGTCTAGAAAAAAACTGCATCTGATCTGCCGTGTATTGATTTTCTTCGCTATCCCAGTTTCCCCCGTGAAATTACCTATTTACCTCGCTGAAATTCAATTTCTCGAAGCAGGTATCAAAGGGCTTCGAACTGTGATTGAAGCGACTGCGTCCGCAGTTATAAATCATCCTCCGAGGCGGAACGACCACTGTATGCGAGCGTCGACTTACAGTAACTCAAGAAATTGTTCCAAAATGCATACACAAGGGGTGTCTGATGATAAATGCAACATGGTGAAGGAAAGTCTTCTTGACTTTCTTACTTCTCAAGTCCCAAATGCTGATTTATCAGCTCTAGACGACGTGATCATATCCTACGTCTACGCCGCTATCGATGCAGTGGACAGCACTCCAGACGAATTTTTCGTTCATGTAAACGGTGAGTAATTAGTTTATAATTTATTCTAGCCATTGCACTCATAAAATATAGTGTTTACTGTTATTATTAGTCTTATTGGCGTCGTTGATTTGTGGCCTAATTGTTTTCATTGTTTCTTCAAAAGTATCGTATGTCGGTGTAGATAATATAGGCAGCGGGAGCGGAACAAGCTCTCCTTGAAAAATACTCTTTTGTTTCACACCTCTTTTCATAGAAAACCAGTCTTCTACACTATACTCTCATACAAGTCTACAATAGGTGTTGATGACCTAAATATATAACTTGAGTTTGGTCACAGATTTAGAATTGAATGAAAAATGCAGTTAAAGAGGATGTCAATTATTATCTTAGATAAATAGAGGTTGACTAATCTCTTTACCAAAATTAAATAATTAATTGTCAGATTGGGAGATACATCCAGATTTTCTTTTATATTTTTTTTTATGCTAGATATACATACATTTGACCACCTGATGAAAAGTAAAAATGCAGCTGAAGATGTATATTTAATATTCAGATATACACACTACTTTAGAAGTTTCTTTAGAAGCTTTTTATTCTAGAAAAAATGATATTATATATTAGATCGCATGATGATGAGGATCATAGGTTCATGAGGCATCCTTGAAACCCAGATTGTATACTTTGACTAATAAGATTAGTGTCTCTATGAGCTAAAGACCTCACAAGATTGTCTTTGCTTAGGTAACCCCAAATCTTCACAGTACTCTAGCGTTCACCACTTTAAAATTAGCTAACAATGAATCAACAAAAAATTCCATAAAATTATCGAAACTGCTCAGAAAATTTTATGAGAATCTGTTGTGAACCTGTAGAGGAGAACACATGAACTGCCGTACATACAAAAGCATTTTTGCTCAAGCTGGAACGGAGATGCTTCGTGGTCGCGGTAGTTTCAACGAATATATTATTTATTTTTTTTTGTATTTTTATCTGCGATCAGCCATCGAGCTATAAGCAAATGTGGTGTATCAACTATTGGCGTGTTGAGTGCCAGGCTCCAGTAAGCAAGGCACTTATAGTGATTCATTATTGCTTAAGTTCGAGAATGGGGTGCCTTTTGAGGCGCCTGCTTGTGCTCGGTTTCAGCAGATCTGACACCAGCTGATTTGGATGATATGCCAGCCTTTTTTTGTAGGCATTTTCTGTCATTGCTATTTCCTCTTTTATTGTGTTTACTTTTAACTGCTCATGAAGTTCAGCATTTGTGATAAACCATGGGGCATTAGAGATTGTTTTCAATATAGTGTTCTGCAACCATTGTACTATGATCTTGTTTGAATTTGAAGCACTGCCCCATAGTTGTATCCCATATGTCCAAATAGGCTTTATCACAGCTTTGTATACAAGGAGTTTGTTTTCAAGTGATTACTTTGACTTTCTTCCAAGCAACCATTGTAGGTTTCTGTATGTGCAGCCAGCCTGGTCTCGTTTGGCTTTAATGTGTGTCTTCCACATTTCAATGAATATAATTCGATGTAAATAAGACTCGGTAAGTTAATGGTGGATACCACAGTTAAAGAGCTTGGATGAGTACTCAGATTACTTTTACTTGTTATACTGTGCTGGTCTATCTCTGCTTTAACGAAGAACATAAAGGAAAATATTGGTGGAAATCTTTTAGTTTATTGAAGATTTTTTTATAATATAACATTATTCTTAACTCGTTTTAGTGTCTGTGCTACCATTACAAATTCTAGATTAAAAACAACTGCTGTTAAACAACAACTGATTCTAACCAATACAATTGAGTAATAATGATAAATTTAGAAAGAAAAAATGATCGGTTGAGGCGGGGTTTGAACCCACGGCCTTAGGGGTTCCCCCGCATCAAGCGATATTTTTTTCTTTCTTAATTTATCAATACAGTTCTGCCTAGCATGGCTAATGCTATATAAACAATATTAATTGTATGATAAATTTTGAAAGAAAAAAATAATTGCTTGAGGCAGCAATTGAACCCTCGGCCATAGGGTGTCATGCCCTAGAGCTCTAACTGCTAAACTACCTTAGTTCTGCCTAGCATGGCTAATGCTATAAAACATAATCAATTGATTTGTGTGGACTTTATCAATACAATATGTAGCTGCAATGTTAGACTCGTTGGTAGTTATAGTTTTAAAAACTATTTTGGTAGATGACGTCACATGTCCCTAGAAGAAGCTAACAATATGGAAAGGATAATTTCGTTGCCTTAGGCAAGGCTTAACAATTTTATTTTATTTTTCACTATATGGCTCCTGGTTGTTACCATATTAAATATCATTACTGTCATATCTTTAGTGGCACTCAAAATTAAGACTTAGGAGATTGACGCAAGAATCATCAAAATTGGTCCATGCGTCTCTAGACCGCCACAAAGGAACTATCCTACATACATAGGCTGTAAACACATTACCCTCCTTTGAGTTGAGCAGTCAGGTAAAAATCACAGAAACCATGATTTTATTTAAAAAAACCACTGGGTTTTTAAATCAGTTCAAATCTTAGAAGTAAGTGATGATATTCTTATTTTCTTCTAGTCTGCTTTACACAATAACCAACATTAATTATGTAAAATTATTAAATCGTAACTATTAAAAAAACCTTTATTTTTTTATAGCCGGTAATATTCACACACGCAATCAGACCCAGAAACAAACCCTTGGGAGAAAACTTGTAATTCCACCGGGAATCGAATCCTATACCTGCTGCTTGAAAAGCAAATTAAACTTAGCCGGTAGGCAGTTCATTGAGTGTATATATAGAACCAGTATAATATAGAAATCAAACGTCTATGATGCAGAATTCATAGGTGTAAAATATTCCAAGATTCTAGATAAACAAATGACATAATATGCAACTATCTTGTACTCCTGATAGTGAATGCCCTAGATTTAGGCAATCAACTCTGTTATTAAAACGTGACGAAAAAGAGGGGCATTATAAATTTGTAGAATCTGTGTGTCTGAAATTTTGATGAAATGGATATGGGACCAATCAGATACATCCTTTCAAATATTAATTTGAATGCAAGCCAAGCTTCAAAAAACCACCTTCACCGTATTATCTCCGGAACCCTTGATCAAATCTTGCAGGGTACGATTCCTGGCACGAGCAAAATTTTCCTTCACAAGGGACATTTGTATTTCTGATGCTGGGTGTCATCGTGTGTGTGGTGTAGATGTTTCTAGCACTCACGATACAAGTCTTTAAATTTAGTGTGGGGCTGCGAGAGTGATTACTAGAAAAAAATACATTGTTACAGTCATTAACTTTCATGAGTACCTCTTTGGGCCCACGTGAAAAAACGATTTTGATTTTGAGTGCTGTAACAGATTGTAGTAAGGCCTTAGAGGTAACACATATTAAATATCTCCATCCTTTTTGAAGTCGGTTATAAATACTGCCTTTTATTTGGTAAAAAATTGCCAATATTGACAATTGAAAATACATCAACACCTACAACTTCCTCTTGAATAAGAATCATGGAATTTGGTAAAGACAAGGCCTCACAGTTTAAGTAACGGGACTGAATTTCGGAATATCAAAAATGTTAAATTATAGGAATTAAATAATTTAAACTTAAAAGGAAAAATAATTAAACGCAAGCAAAGCTTAAAAAAAACCGACTTCACCGCTTTATCTTTGGAACATTGATCAGATTTAAAATCAAAAACTAGAGATCAGATCTTGATCAAATTTCAATGGGACCAATTGGAAAGCAACATCTTTCAAGCTAAAAAAAAAATTGAAATCGGTTCACGTGGAAAGAAGTTATGAGGTAACACACATAAAAATAAAAAAACAGTCGACTTGAGTACCCCCTCCTTTTTTGCGAAGTCGATAAAAAAAAGTATAAAAAGTGATATAAATGCATGGGTAATTCAGACAGTGACGTCAGTTGATAGTTTACACATTTTTGATGTCGATTTGAATTTCCCGAACGTGATTCTGATTTAAATATATATTTTTATATGAAAAGTTAAGTATTTGTAAGTAAACAATATAATATAATATATAATGAATAAAACATTATAAAAATGTATGCTTACGCATCCATTACTTGAGACGATTTTGGCGATTCTTCAACCCTCCCTCCCCTTAGTGAGATATCGTGAGATTTTGATCGAACCCCTCCCCCATGGTACCGAGATTATTTCAAAATGCGTATATTTAATGTAAATAAGTGAATATGTGCTTGAATACGTTTCATATATTTAAAAATCATTTTTCTTAATTCTTTTTATTTTAGACTAAAACCCTATATATAATTATTATATGATTTAGCTATATTTTATTAAATTATTTTTTTATACGTAATTTTAACCTGTTTTTTTTTGCAAATTGTTTCTTGCAGATAAAAACCTTAATATTTTCCGAGACCCCTCTCTCCCCCACGTGAGATTGGGTCCTCTTCCTTTTTCCGCATCCTCTTTCCCCCCAAAAGCCTCACGTAAATATTTTTTAATTATTTTGCCTAATTATTATACAAATAATAAATAATTTAATGAGTTATTTGCAGTGTTTTTTTGATTTACACTTTATTTTACTTTTGACCGTAAACACAGAAAACAACTTCCTATTACGAAAATCATTTATTTACATTTATTCAATTTTATAAGAACCTCGAATCAACAGTCTAAAAAATAAGTTTCAAACTTCTAGCTCTAAAAATGACGATACTTCCATACAACTTTTCATCCCCCTCTTTCAATCCTTACAACCCCTTTTTCGCATTAAAAAGTAGCCTATGTGCTTTCTCAGGCTCTAGACTATCTGTGTACCAAATTTTATTTAAAACGGTTCAGTAGTTTTGGCGTGAAAGCACGACAGACAGACAGACAGAGAGAGTTGCTTTCGCATTTATAATATTAGTAAGGATTATAATATATCGAATCAACAGCCTAAAAAATAAGTTTCAAGCTCTAAAATTTTTTTTTTTTTTTAATTTGTGACAGGCTAGTGTTTGACCACTATCTCACCTGATGGTAAGTGACGATGTGATCGAAGCTGGTAAACACACTAGACCTGGAATACGCAGGCTCTCAAGGATAACTGCCGGAAAATTGACGATGCTTCCATAGAACTTTTCATCCCCCCCTTTCAGCCCCTTTTTTCGCATTAAAAAGTAGCCTATCTCCTTTCTTAGGCTCTAGACTATCTGTGTACCAAATAAGTAAGGATTATATATTATTAGAATAAGGCTGTGCGAATACAAGAGTATAATTAAATTTGCTGGGCTTTAGGACTCTTAACTTGGCGAAAATACTATTTTTTTTTAACTCCCGACGCATGTATATAGGTTACTATATCTACGGACCTCTTGATTCTTGACCAATTGCCTATATTTCCTAAAACTAAACATCTATACGACAAACACCTAAGTTACCTACAAACTCAAGTGCTCAAGCCCACTACCAGTGGGTAGCGATCCCATCATGCTGGCGGCATTGACTCTGCATTGCAATGCACGTTTATCGAAATCAGTACCAGCATTTTGATCAGGCGCTTTGATAATTATTTGAAAATAGAATGCCCCCACGGGCCAAGTGTCTCACTCAACATCAAACGGCTCAAATATGTAACCACCAAAAAGTATAAAAGCCGGGTTCTTTTATTTTTTAACCTAATTTAAAAAATAAGGAGGTTCTCAATTGGACTGTATTATTTAGTGTTCTATCTCAGACACGTTTTTTCTAGGAGAACCGATTTTGATTACTCTTTTTATGTTTTCAAAATCAAAATCGTTTATTCACATGGGCCCTAAAGAGGCACTCATGAAAGTTAATGAATCTATTGCCAGATTCGCAAAATTACAGCCATCTCGAGAAGAACCTGGCAAGAAACTCGGCGGCGCATTTTTTTTCATTCATTTTTTTTAAACATTCTTAATTTCTAATACATAATTTTCTTAACCTAGGTGTTATTATGGTAGTCGCTAGAAAGAGCCTGTGCAGTTTGCCTCCATGCATCCTTGATTTGTTTGAAAGCTGGTGCTTCTCATGTAGTCCCATTTAAATTTGATCAAGATGTGTCCAGTAGTTTTTGAGTTATACTCAATAATGCGTATTTAACCTCGGAGGATGAATTATAACTGCGGACGCAGTCGCTTCCATTACAGTTCGAAGCCCTTTGATACCTGCTTCGAGAAATTGAATTTCAGCGAGGTAAATAGGTAATTTCACGGGGGAAACTGGGATAGCAAAGAAAATCAATACACGGCAGATCAGATGCAGTTTATTTTCTAGACAAATATTTTTTTTCTGTTGTGTTCTGTGCCAGGCTTTGATAGTTAACGTTATTCTTCTTTATATGTTTTTGAACGAAACTTCATACTACCTATTCGAAATTGTTTGGAATCTTCAAATCCAATAATTTAAATTAAATTCTGAGCTTAAATAAATAAAATCCTGTGGAAATAAACAATATATTATTGTATGTATGATGATGAATAGGTTTTTCATATAGAAGTGGTTCAGAGGTGGTAGAGCATTTTGTGAGTTGCTCGCCTGGCTTGCTACCAAAGTAGCTTACCACCATCAAGTTGAAAGTCTGCCGCCAAGCCAAATTCGGTGTTCCGGCAGTCATCCTTGAGAGCCTGCGTATTCCAGGTCTAGTGTGTTTACCAGCTTCGATCACATCGTCACTTACCATCAGGTGAGATAGTGGTCAAACACTAGCCTGTCACAAATAAAAAAATAAACATATATATATATCTATACTAATATTATAAAGAGGTAAAGTTTGTTTGTTTGTTTGTTTGTTTGTTTGTTTGTTTGTTTGTATGTAAAAGGTAAACTCTGAAACTACTGATCCGATTCCAAAAATTCTTTCGCTAATAGATAGCTACACTATCAGGGAGTGTCATAGGCTATGTTTTGTTGGGATAGAAGTTAGTTATCAGTTCGAAATAATAATATTCGTATGACGAGTCGGAGAAAAATTTGCTAACTTTCCGCTTTATCGGCGTACGCTGACTAAACAGTTAGACATAGGTGAATACAATGTATAGCAAAAATGTTGGCCTTTATGAGTTTTACAAAAAAGTCCGCGACAGCATATATCTAACATGTATGTATAGCTCAGAAAAAATACTTTTCTTTGATAAAAATCTGAAAAAAAAGCGGCCTATGTTTAGTTGGCTTTTTGAGACATTCAGTATTAATCCTTATCAAAATAAACTATTTCATCGTCTTACGTAGTTCATGTAGATACAATTTGCTTTTTACTGCATGTCATTTGGATAAATAGTCTATGAGAAATCGTGAAATTAGTTTCACGGGAGCCGTCACGTGAACGGGACGGGTGAGAAATTTATCGACACGTACTACGTATTCCTGCACATAAAAATTGCGGCTTCTATTTCGTTGCCTTTTTTTAAGTATTCAATATTAATCCTTATCAAAAAAACCTATTTCATCGGCTTACGTAGTTCACGTAGATGCAATTTGCTCTTTACTGCATATAATTTGGACCTATAGTCTAGGAGAAATCGTTAAGTTTATTTGAGGGTGAAAACGGTGGATCACAGAATGTAAAAGTTACTGCGTAATCCGGCATACCTCTATGTTTTGAACCGACTTACATAAGAAGGAGGATATAAATTCGACTGTTTTTTTTTGTTTAGTCGGTTATATCTTATCATTGAACTTTGAACTGCCCGCTGGAGTAGTTAGGTGGGCGTTTGCCTTTAAAGCACCGGGTTTGATTCCCGGTGGGAACACAGGTGTTTTTCCACGGGAATTTGTGTTTCTGGTTTTGATTATGTTGTAAATGTTGTGTGAATCTTGGATGTTTACAGCCCCACGATACAAGTCATTGAACTTAGTGTGGGGTTGTGAATGTGAAAGCGTTTATGGGTATGTTTTTTAATATTAACTACCCGGCCGACGCCGGGCGGGTCGTTCCTGAACTTTGAAATGCTCGCTGGCGTATGTTGTGAATGCTTTGTGAATCTTGGATGTTTACGGCCCCCCGATACAAGTCATTGAACTTAGTGTGGGGCTGTGAATGTGGAAGTGTTTATGTGTAGATTTTTTAACCGGGCGACGCCGGACATCTTTTGAACTTTGAACTATCTACTCGCGTAAATGGGTGCGCGTTTGCCTTCAAAGCAGCGGGATCGATTCGCGATGGTAACAGAAGTTTTCTCCCTACAGGAAATTTGTGTTCCTGGTTTTTAATATGTTGTGAATCTTGGATGTTTACGGCCCCACGCTACAAGTCACTGAACTTAGTGTGGGGCTGTGAATATGGAAGTGTTTGTGTAGATTTTTTAACCGGGCGACGCAGGGTGGGGGGAATCTTTGAACTTTGAACTACCCACTGGCGTAGATGAGTGCGCGTTCGTCTTCAAAGCAGCGGGTTCGAATCTCGGTGGGAACACAATAACAAAAGTTTTTTCTCCACGGGCAGTTTATGTTTCTGGTTCTGGGTATGACGTGAGTGTTGTGTGTGTGGTGTTAATTGTTTACGGCCCCACGACACAACTTATAGTACTTTTAGAGTGGGGCTGTAAGTGTGAAAGCGTTTATGTGTAAGCTTTTGTTTACCCGGGCAACGCCGGGCGGGTCAGCTAGTATTATTGTATGTATGATGATGAATAGGTTTTTTATATTGAAGTAAAAGTTTGTGTTGTTGTAAGTAGTCCGTGTCGTCGCAACAAATCCGGTCCCAACGGAAGACCAGCGCTGATCTCTTGATCAACATTTATGCTGAGTTGGAACCGATTTGTGGCAATGGCAGCAATTATTTATTTATGTATAACCATTTATTTTATTTCCGACTAGTTGACCCGGCGAACTTCATACCGCCAATTGTCTGTGGTCAAATATTCAGAAACATCTCCTGTTTGACAGGTACGAACAGTTTGTATGGGAAAATAAAATACTACTTTTTACTAATTTTATTGCAATTTCTTTATATTTTCTCACCTTTTAAACCTTCCCTGAACTTCCACAAATATTTCAAGATCAAAATTAGCCAAATCGGTCCAGCCATTCTCGAGTTTTAGCGAGACTAACGAACAGCAATTCATTTTTATATATAAGAAAGATTTTATTGTTGTTAGGTGTTTATTGTCACAAATAAATATATTTTGTTTCTAACGTCATAATGAACCTGACAATCTGTGTAATAAATCTATAAATTTCCAAATGAAACTAAAAGAAGCGGAAAAGTTTCAAAGTTAAGAAATAATTCAATTATTTGTATTAATTATTTGGTATTTTCTTTTTCTTATTATCTATTAGGATAATTTCAAGTTTACATGGAACTAAATTAGTTTAGCAATAGTGAAATAATTTAGCAGTTTTGTTACATGTTTTAGCCATAATCTGATCAAGGGTTCCGATGATAAAGGAGATGTTTCAAAATTGAAGGAGCCTGGGCCAGCACCATGTACCATATACATACATATAGCTATACAATATAGTAACCGTTTTTGAATGTTTGTTTTCTTTACTTTTATTTCGTTTTAATGTACATTTGAAATATCTTAGTACATTGATAGCAACACAACAGAGTTACAAATGGCGGATTGCGACAATATTGAACTGTCATTTTGACGTGTCATTGATCATTTATTGTAAACAACATATCAATTCCAAAATATTTGGGTTTTGTTATAATAATAGGACTCTAGAATATGTTACTCGATTGAAACTCAGAACAGAGTGACATTCAATATCTTCTTGGCATGACTGCCCCAAAAATAGGGTTACATATTTAAAAATAATAATTTGAGGGTACAGCTGTAATCCTCTGCAGATTAATTTATTTGTATTTTTAAGAAAATGCAATATTTTTTCCCTATTTTTCTATGTATGGTACATAGTGCTGGCCCAAAATGAAACATCTCCTTTAAGTTAGTTTTTTAAGCTTTGTTTGCGTTTAATTTATTGAGTTTATAATGTTAGTGATTTTCGCGTCCCATATCACCAACAAAGTCACAAATAACGCTCGATCTTTGTAACATACTGGCCTATACTTACATTTATTTATATCTAGATGTCCTAGGCATTGTACATATGTATTGATGACACACCTAGGTCACCGGGACATGCGCAGTTGCATTAGCAGCGGGGGGCGGGGGTTGCATACCTATTTATAAGACCTCTGAATGCTGATCGATAGCTCGGGGTTTGGACTGAGCTGAGATATCGGTGTAGCTATGTATCTATCTATTGCCTATTTTCCTAAAACTAAACTATCATTGGTGCTAATTCTGTTGAGCACCGAACTAACCTAAACTAAACTAAAAATAAACCGAACTAACCTAAACTAAACTAAAAATAAACTAATTTTAAGCACCGAACTAACCTAAACTAAACCAAAAATGAACTAATTTTAGTCAAAGAATACCTAAACGCTATTCTTTCAAGTATAAGATCACATTAAAAATAATCCAGATCCTTTTCATGCAGACTAATTTGAGTTAAAAAATTTTATTTTTAGTCTTAATTTGACGTAAAACATGTACATCAGAATAAGAATTTGGTGATTTTCACTAAATAGAGTAACTAAACTAACTTAGTCCTGTCAAACTTAATTTTAGTCTAATCTTGCATTTTCTGAACAGGTTTTGGACTAAAGCAGGACTAAAACTAATTTTAGGCTAGTTTAGTCTAATTCTGGACAACAGAATCGGCACCATTATATACATTTATACAGCTAAGACCCGAATTATCGAGCTTATAGGTAACTCAAGTTCTCAAGTCCACTACCAGTGGGTAGCGTTGCCATCATGCTGGCGGCGTTGCCACTCTGAATTGCAATGCTAATACGTTGAGTCATATACCCAGCATTTTGATCACGCGTCGCCTAACCAGGCGCTCTGATATTTTTTTGTAAATAGCTCTCGGTGCCCACGGGTCCAGGGTCTCAACACCAAACGGCTCAAATATGTAACCACTGCGGAAGTTTCCATATATTTTATTAGTTATGTGCGCCAGGTATAAAGTGACGATGTATGAAAATGTGCGAACATATGGTACGCTCTAAAATCATCAATACGGCGAAGCGAGATACCTAAGCTGACTTGGGTGGTTCAGCACTTTGTCCGTCCGTCCGTCTGTCAGAGGCATTTACCGTCTAAATCACACAAACGAATAACTTAAAATTCTCAGAGTATGTAAAGCTATGCCCGAAGCCAAAAAAAACGACCTAGTTGGCGCAGTGGACAGGTGCCCTCTGCGCCGTGGGTCCTGGGCTCGATTCCCGGCAGGAGCACAAATTCCTTCCCAAGGGATATTTGTGCTTCTGGTTCTGGGTGTAATTGCGCCAGGTATAAAGTGACGATGTATGAAAATGTGCGAACATATGGTACGCTCTAAAATCATCAATACGGCGAAGCGAGATACCTAAGTTGACTTGGGTGGTTCAGCACTTTGTCCGTCCGTCCGTCTGTCAGAGGCATTTTCTGTCTAAATCATACAAACGAATAACTTAAAATTCTCAGAGTATGTAAATCTATGCCCGAAGCCAAAAAAAACGACCTAGTTGGCGCAGTGGACAGGTGCCCTCTGCGCCGTGGGTCCTGGGCTCGATTCCCGGCAGGAGCACAAATTCCTTCCCAAGGGATATTTGTGCTTCTGGTTCTGGGTGTAATGTGTGTGTGATGTGAATGTTTCCGGCACCCACGATACAAGTCTGAGAGGTGGTAGAGCATTTTGTGAGTTGCTCGCCTGGCTTGCTACCAAAGTAGCTTACCACCATCAAGTTGAAAGTCTGCCGCCAAGCCAAATACGGTGTTCCGGCAGTTATCCTTGAGAGCCTGCGTATTCCAGGTCTAGTGTGTTTACCAGCTTCGATCGCATCGTCACTTACCATCAGGTGAGATAGTGGTCAATCACTAGACTGTCACAAATAAAAAAAAATAAAAAAAGTCTTTGAACTTAGTGTGGGGCTGTGAGTGTGAATGCGTTTGCGTTTGTTTGTTTACTCACAGAACTTTTGAACTGTATAAAATGTGAAAAAGTAAAGAGTAAGTAAGTAAAAGGGGAAGTGTGAATCGAGTGATTGAACTGATTGACAAGGATAAGCAATTTTTTTTTAATATTGGCTTTCAAATCTTGTTCATTTAGCCAGTGTCATGTAATAATAATATATTTCAAGTTTATTTCATTTTAAAACTCCTAGTCACAGTCAAAGTCAAGTAAAACAGTAAAGGTCCAGTCATAGCCAAGCAATGCCCTAATAAAGTGGTAGAAACTTTACTAGAACTTCTAATGAAGTTTTGGAGCAAAGCCGAAAACACGTTTTTCATCTTTGTATGATTTGCCTACACTCATGCACGTTTACTAAGTATTAACGGTTAATAATCCACCATTATTACACCCTAGCTGCGCCCCGCGGTTTTACCCGCGTAAGTTCCGGACCCGCGGGAATTCTGGGATAAAAAGAAGCCTATGTTATTTCCCATGCTCTAGAATATCAGTGTATCAAATTTCATTTAAATCGGTTCAGTAGTTTTGGCGTGAAAGCGCGACATACAGACAGACAGAGTTACTTTCGCATTTATAATATTAGTAAGGATTAACACTAAGATTCACAGGGTTGGTAAAATCATACAAAATCAACAACGCCATTTTTTCACTTTCGCGGCAAAAAACTCCTTGAGCAATGTTCAGTCACTGTTGGACCTCTCCCAAAGAGCGCCACTGAGCCCGACCTTCAGATCTTCTTTTCCAGTCGTTACCAGCAGCCCTACATATATCGTCGCTCCACCTACTCACAAGGCGTCATATATGTTAGAAAGAAAGAAAAATAGAAAGAAAATTAATTTATTTCGGCACTTGGCAAAAAAAATAATATTACAAATAACAATAACAGTGAAACACTTATGAACTAATAATTAATGATATAATATTTATTTATTATACATATATTATGCATGCCGAAATGGGTTTGCCTCAGCACAAAAGTCAAGCACAAAACTCGACGCTGATTTTCAGGCAAACCTGCGGGTGATATGTAAATGTGAGTAAACTTATTAAACAAATATTTATCCAATAATAAATCTAAATAAATAAAACAAAAACGATAATTCCTATAACAAATAATATACTTACATAAGAAATAACTATAATACATACAGGAATACTTGTTATATACACATATAACAAACAAAAAAACTAAAATAAAAACAATTAACCAAAATAATATATAATTATATAATGCAGATAGAAGTAAAAATGTTACTACTTAGATGGGTGACCTTCAATGCGACTTTCAATTGAGTGTTGCCGTGCGTCGTTAAGTCGTCGGTCCCGGTTGTTAGTCATAAGACGACAGCCGTTTAACCTTGTCGGCTATCTTCAGGCGGCCTGAAAACTCTTGACAACGCTAGTCCATACGTCGAGCGGGCGATAGCAAAAAGTTACGTGGAGCTATTGTTAGGCCTCCGCCCCAAGCGGTCATGCGTCAAAGTCATCCACGCGTAAGCACAGATCCCTCGTACCTGTCATCCTTTTTAGCTCAAGGACATGCCATAACATTCTGGTTATGGAATTATTTTGGGTAACCTGTCATTTCACCGTTTACAAATTTTCGCTTCACAAACTTCATTTACCAAAAATATGAATTTGATCTGATCTCTGATTACGACAAATTTACATTTTACAACGTGACATAAGCTAGCGTTGGACCACAATCTCACCAGATGGAAAGCGACGATGCGGTCGAAGATGGAGCACGCTTGCTCAGTAAATACCTATTCACTCTCTGATTGTGTGCGATTTGAATGTTTCCGGTACCCACGACATAAGTCATCGAACCTGTGTAGGGCAGTGAGTGTGAAAGCGTTTATAAAAACAAACTCATTTACACTCACAGCCCAACTAAGCTCAAAGACTTGTATCGTGGGTGCCCAAAAACATTCACACCACACCCAGAACGGATTTTTTTGATGACTCAGTTGGCGCAGTAGACAAGTGTCCGCCCTCTGCCGTGGGTCCTGGGTTTGATTCCCGGCAGGAGTACAATTTCCATCCCAAGGGATATTTGTGCTTCTTGTTCTGGATGTAATGTGTATGTGATGTGTACGTTTCCGGCACCCAGGATACAAGTCTTTGAACTTAGTGTGGGGATGTGAGTGTGAATGCGTTTGTTGGTTTGTTTTTCTTGACAAAACTTGTGTTCCTTGTGGGAATCAAACCCGATATGCCTGCAAAAAAGGCGAACGCGCCCTACTTTATTATTTAATTATTTGTCAATTATCATTACTTATTATTAAGTATATTATAATTTATTATTCTTAGATTCATGCACTATTTAAAATGTTGTTTTATAAAACACCGACGTCCAACTCTGTTGCGTAATTCCGCTCCATACAAAGGTGGTCTGGAAGAGATCGCTTTTAGCGATAAGACCGCCTATCGTTACACTTTTTTGTAAATTATTTTGTGTTGTTTCTTGTCTTAATTAAGGTGTACAATAAAGAGTTTATCTATCTATCTACTTCGCCGACGGGCAGTTCAAAAACCTCTACGTATATAGTGAAGTATATTGTAATAGCTCATACGATTGCGTAATATTGTACTAGTGTATGACCTAGGACAATCTAGATGTAAACATGTTTATCTAGGACTCAGCCGATTGCATCATCACAATACGCGTGCTCGCTAGTCGGGGTCGATACACTTTTTCTAGGTCTGATTTGTATTTTAAATGCGTGTGCGCATGTTTATAAATCGCTTACAGTAAGAATATCTTAGACGTTGGGACAGATTGTTTCAGGTTTCAGATTATCTCCTGTTTTATGTGAAAATATTGAATGTATTACAGTGGACAAATGCTTGATTATCACTCGTAAAAAATACTGTATGTTATCTCTTTTTTAGGGTTCCGTACCCAAAGGGTAAAAACCTGACCCTATTACTGAGACTCCGCTGTCCGTCCGTCTGTCACCAGGCTGTATCTTTCACAGATTATGCATTTCTATTGCCGCTATAACAACAAATACTAAAAATAAAATAAAATAAATATTGAAATATTTCCCATACAACTTGATTTTTTATAGATAATGGTACAGTTCGTGCGCGAGTCAGACTCGCACTTGGCCGGTTTTATTCTACTGAAATGTTCAATGATGGTAACGCTTTTTTATGGCCAATAGGCTAGCATTTGACAGCCATCTCATCTGATGGAAAGCGACGATGCGGTCGACGACGGTTGTACATGCTTGCCTAGAAAGTACCTGTTCAGTCTTGAATTGAAGAGGCCTAAGTTATAATTATCGGGAAACAAGAACGAAGGCAGAGTATTTCAGTCCTTTGCGGTTCGCGTTATAAAAGTTGTGGCAAAACGCTTGGTTCTAATCTGAGCTAGGTCAAAAATGATTGGCTCTCAAAGATACCGGAACACTAGTACTAAATAAAACCGGCTAAGTGCGAGTCGGACTCGCGCTCGAAGAATTCCGTACCATTATCTATAAAAAATCAAGTTTGTTGTAAGAGGGGCTCCTTCAATATTTATTTTATTTTTAGTATTTGTTGTTATAGCGGCAATAGAAATACATCATCTGTGAAAATTTCAACTGTCTAGCTATCACCGTTCTTGAGATAAAGCCTGGTGACAGACGGACGGACGGACAGCGAAGTCTCGGTAATAGGGTCCCGTTTTCACCCTTTGGGTACGGAACCCTAAAAACGTGATTGTATATCATAATGGACGTTCCCAATTTCATCCAAATCCGTTCAGCCGTTCAGCGTGAAAATAAAATAAACGTACTTACACACAATTTCGCATTTATAATTCTTATTGTTATTGTGACTCTTTGAAAAACGAAGAAAATCTGAAGTAAGTCACGTGTGACCTTGCCTAATTACATTTTTTTATTCTAAATAGGCAATAATTTGACCATCTCACCTGATGGAAAGTGACGATGCGGCCGAAGATGTGACTTGCTTGCCTAGAAGATACCTATTCATATATTTATACTCCACCCTATGGTACTACTATGCTCCCTATATGCTATTGCATACGTTAAAAAACAAACGTTCTCGCATCGAAGCGCAGCTCGTTTGTGAAAACGCGTCCATGACGACCCAGTTGGCGCAGTGGACAGGTCTCCGCCCTCTGCGCCGTGGGTCCTGGGTTCGATTCCCGGCAGGAGCAAAAATTCCTACCCTAGGGATATTTGTGCTTCTGGTTTTGGGTGTAATGTGTGTTTGATCTGAATGTTTCCGGCACCCACGATACAATTCTTTGAACTTAGTGTGAGGCTGTGAGTGCGAATGCGTTTGTTTTTTGTTTTGTTGTTTTTTTTTTATCCCTATGCAAAAACTACTTTTTTTTAAATTCAATGTAAACGAGCGTTTGACCACTATATCACCTGATGGTATGATGATGTGGTCGACGATGGAGCACGCTTGCCTAGAAGATTTCATTCACTCGCGACTTGAAGACTCCCATATTGTACCTACCAGGCACGGACTCGGGCAAGGTGTACCATTGTCTCTTATAGTTGTCACTCTTAGGCATAGGTGACGTAACGCTGAGTCCCAAGGAGAGGAGCGTATTGAAGTCCAACGCGGAGTTCTGTTATTCAAAGACTTGAATAACAGAAAACACGGACTCGGGCAAGGTGTACCATTGTCTCTTATAGTTGTCACTCTTAGGCATAGGTGACGTAACGCTGAGTCCCAAGGAGAGGAGCGCATTGAAGTCCAACGCGGAGTTCTGTTATTCAAAGACTTGAATAACAGAGATCATCTTTCCATCAGGTGAAATTGTAGTTTATCGGCAATTTTTTTGTTTGATAGATGTTGCTTTCCAGTTGGTCCCATATTTTCCGTAATAATTAAAATGATGTACTTTATTCAATCAATAGTTAATTGATCAATCTCTATGTTGACTTGGGTCGTTCAGCTTTGTCCGTCCGTCCGTCTGTCGAGAGGCATCTAGCGTCTAAACCATATAAGCGAATGACTTCAAATTCTCATAGAATATGTAAAACTACGGCCCAAAGCTAGAAATGATATTTAAAATGATATAAATTAAAATATTAAGGGGGCTCCCATAGATGTAAGGTGGGAAGCAAAATACTTTTATTTTTTATCTATTCTTGTGCGTATTGTTGAAAGGGTAGAGTAAGGTAACCGGTTTGAAAAAAATCTATGTTGGAAAATAACAATTTGGTAGGCCACCAAAGTAACTGCTTTAAGACCTATTTTGTCCCGGAGTCTATCTCAAAAACGGCTTCACACTGAACACTGAAACTTACGATATAATACTCTTCTCAACTGACAAGGATGCATGAAGGCAAACTGCACAAGCGCTTTCTAGCGACTACCATAATATAGTTATACCTAGATTAATATAATTCAAGTATTAATGTTTAAGAACGTTTTAAAAACAAAAAAAAAAATTCGCCGCTAAGTCTCTTGCCAGGTTCTGTAATTTTGCGAATCTAGCAGTAGAGTAAATAACTTTCATGAGTGCCTCTTTGGGGCCCATGTGAATAAACTATTTTGAATTGAATTTAGTGTGAGGCTGTGAGTTTTAAAGCGTTTCTGCGCCAACAGGGTAATTCAAGTGTTCCATTGTTTCAGATTTCGTTGAGATCATGTCAGCCTACGTGAAGGACTTCTACAAGATCGACCGCGACGCGGTTTACGTTTGGCTTATGGATGTCGTGACCCGCTTGTCTGAAGAGAAGCAGAAGCCTTTTATGGATGGTAAGAGTCCAAATCTGGGTCAACGACGTAAGGTCGCAGGCCTATCGGTATTCTACTGCATTTTGGAGCGTGTGCGCAGGAATTACACGAGTTAATTCCACCATACCTGTTCTACCATCTAACAACAACACAAACTGTCAAACGTCGTCCATATATAGTTGACATACCTCCAGTTCGCTCGAAGCGATTGGCTCCTACGTTTATCATCTGTACTGTAAATAAGTGGAACTCATTGCCCTCGTCTTTGTTCCCCGAACGGTATAATCTGGGAGTCTTCAAGTCAAGAGTGATAGGTATCTTCTAGGCAAGCATGTTACACATTCTGCTGCATCATCGCATTGTGAGATTGTGGTCAAATGCTTGCCTATCGAGAACTAAAGTGGCCTTTTGGACACGAAGTTTAGCTCGATGAGCAAGCAAGACTGGGGGTTCTATCTCATCGAAATAAATAATACAATACCGGACTGCCCGTTGCCTTAGATGGGTGTGTCCGCCTTCTAAGCAACGGGTATTGGGTTCGATTCGCGGGAACACAAGTTTTTACCAAGGGAAGACTGTGTTTTGGGTTTGACTGTGTTTGTAATGTGAATGTTTCCGGCACCCGACACAAGTCATTGAATTTTGTATCGGGCTGTGAGTGTAAATATTAACATAACAAACTGTTTTGTTAATATTTTTAAAAGAATTTATTACAAGACACTGACTATTTGAAGAAACGAGTATAAGGTACTTTAAAAGATTTTTTTTAATTAAGCTTTTACCAGAGACCTTTTACCTTTTATATAACCAGAGAACTTGTCAAGACAAATCAAACGAGCCCAAACTCGATGGGTTTATCATGTTTAGTTCAGAAGTTCCTATGGCCATCTTCCGTCTCCATTATCAGACCTCTATGGTACCATATCATTGTATTGTCACCGAAGATAGAAGTACACCAAATTTGAGTCCAATCGGACATCGGGAAGTGGGTCTAATTTATCTTGCAAGATTTGATTACAGACCGACAGACAACGGGAAAGGTGAAACTAAATTAAAGTTTGTTCCAACTATATTTTTCACACAGAAGCGGCCAAGCCCTATGACAACCCTTTCAAGATGGAGATCCTCAGCTTCCTCCCGAAGGAATCCCAGACTGTTCCTAGCAAGTCATCCAGCGGTGCCAGCAGCCGGTGAGTAAAACAAATGGGAATGGAACTCCTTGCCTGAGGCAGTGTTTCCTGATGAGTTGGCGACCTCCACCACATGTACAGCGCCATCTGCCTCACAGTGGCAGAACTACGTGGACAGACCACCGACTATTCTTATTCTTATTCAATATGGGGGCGTTAAGGCCTACACTGACGTCCCGCTTGGGGTGTATTGTGCATTTTCCCCTGCCAGGAACTACCCCATCCACCCCAGCTCCTTAAAATAGCGGAGTGTGGTTTTGGGGTGCTGGCATAACTGTTCCAGTGGTGAAGTTGTAGAAAGAAGACCACCGACCAGCTTGGCCAATCACATCCTGAGGCCTGCATCACGCAAGCAATGTATACTCGGAGTTAATGCAACTATGCAACTTCCAAGTTGGGAACCACTGGACCACTTGAACCAGCTGACCCGAGCAAAGATCACTCAACTCGGTCGGAAGTACTTCCCGGATTGATGGAGGCGCTTCCGCAGTGGAACACCAACCTTATCCACTCCTTACCCTCGCCTCCTCTCCGACGTATGGACGTCATTGTGAGCACACCATCTGGTTACGATGCGACACTTCCACAAGTACAATGTAGGAACCGTACTGCGAAGGAGTGGAACTCATTGCCCTCGTCTTTGTTCCCTCGGGTATAAGCTGGGAGTCTTCAAGTCAAGCGTTAATAGTTACCTTCTAAGCAAGCATGCTACATCTACGGCCGCAAAGTCAAATGCTTGCCTATCGGGCATAGGCATAAGTCTTCAAGTCGCGAGTGAATAGGTATATTTTAGGCAGGATTGCTCCGTCCGTATAGCAATAGTATATGTTTATAAGTTGTTTTTTTAAGCTTAGACAGTTAAACTAAGTGCGTTTAAGACAAGCATTGATTTGCGTTTAAGTTATTTTGAAGTCGGTTGATAATGGTGTAATACCCTATTGTTTCCCAGCTCCAATTCGACATCTGAAGATGACTTCAAGTTCCCAAGTGGTCTGGAAAGGACTCCATCACGAGAGTCTTCGGGCTACTTCGAATCTGCTGTTGAGGTACATATGTTTTTGTTGTTACTGTGTGCAAGAACCAAACTATTTGAAGTTAGTGGATGTTTAAATTATTGTTATTTGGTTACTATAAATCAGTTTTAAGTAAAAGTATGATTACTAAAATCAGTTTGCAGTAAAAGTTTGTTTAAAGTATGACTTCTGACAATCAGTTTGAAGTAAAATTATGTTTATAGTATGATTACTTAAATCTTCAAACCGATTACCGTAAAAATATGTTCAAAGTATTAGTAAAAAATCTGTTTGAAGTAAAAGTATGTTTAAAGTATAATAATAACTAATTTAATATTATTTGTTTGAAGTAAAAGTATGATTGCTAAAAATTATGTTAAAAGTATGATAACTAAATATCAGTTTGGAGTAAAAGTATGTTTGTAGTATGATTACTACAAATCGTTAGAATACTTTGTATACAATATGTTTTTAATATTAACATCCTATGTTTGAATTGGATAAGTTAGAAGTATTTTCTGATGCCATGATGATGCCGTCGTAGTAGAGGCCAAAAAGTGGCCTTCCATTCGAGGGTCCCTGTTTCAAATCCTGCAACGAGCTTGAGTTTCAGCTGGTGGTAACATCATGGTAACAATATCTCGTGCTCGTATGGCTAGCTACCCTGTACCGAAATACAATCGTATTTCAACCGTCGTAAAGACTGTCGCTTATGTGTCTAAAAAATATATTCCGGTAGCTATCCTCGAGAGCCAGTCATTCTAGGCTAAGCGTGATTACCACCTTTGGCTACATCATCAATTACCATGAGGTGAAATTGTGAATAAACTTTTTTTAAACATGAGTTTATCCATAACGTTTTCTCTGAATTGGATGGAAGTATGATCACTGTAAAGTATGTTTAAATAAATGTTTGTATGTATATATTGAGTTATGATATGTGAAAAGTATTATTTGACTGATTAATTATTTTTAACGATCTTTCTTGTTAGAGCCGTAGGCAATAAGTATTTACTTTCTACGCCCCAAGGTTCGATTCCCGACAGAAGCACAATTTCCTTCTCTAGAGATATTTTATGTGGTTCTGGTTCTGGATGGCAATTGTGTGTGTGATGTAAATTTATATATGTTTTAGGTATAGCTGCTTCGAAATGTCAATATATATATATCTCTATCCTATCCTCTATATTTTGTCTTCAAGGAGTATTACTTAAAATTTGAATTATGTCCACTGTGGAAGTATGTCCACTTTTAAAGTATGCCCGCTTTTCAAGTATGTTCATTTAAAAGTATGCTGACTTTGTAAGTATGTCCTCTTTAAAGTATATCTACTTTGTAAGTTTGCCCTCTTTGAAAGCATACTTTAATATATGATATCTTTTTTTGGCAGGCCTCTAAGCAGTCATACCTGGGGAACGAGCAATTCTCGGAGAATGTTCAACATTTCAATGAAGTTTACCCGGAGACAGCGCCTCTTGATGTAAGTACCACCATCTTAAAACATGACCACCATTGAGCGTAGAGCCAAGAGACTTATTGGTTGCGAGCAGCTGACTAATTCAAAGCTTCAGAGCTTGGGTCATCGCCGCATGGTAGCCAGTCTCTCGGTTTTTTATCGGATACATTTCGGAGAGTGTGCTAAGGAACTGCACGATCTAGTTCCCCCATCCCCGTTCTATCACCAGACAAGCAGACAAACTGCTAAGCGACACCGCTATATGGTGGGCATTCCACAAATGCGCACTAAGCGTTTTGCCTCCACATTCATTGTGCGAACCGCAAAGGAATGGAACTCCTTACCCGAATCGGTGTTTCCTGATGAGTACTATTTGGGAGTCTTCAATTCACGAGTGAATAGGTATCTTCTAGGCAAGCTTGCTCCATCGTCGACCACATCGTCGCTTACCATCAGGTGTGATAGTGGTCAAAAGTTTGCCTTTCTTGAATAAAAAAAAAAAATGGAAATTGATTGCAAAGTCTTGAACATCGGCGTAAATTTGCTTCTATAAAATACATTACGGTGAATGTGCTCAGGAACTACACAACCTTGTTCCCGCTTCACCTTTTTTCCACCTTACATCTAGAAGAACGGCGTCGCGTCACCCATTTATGGTTGAGATACCGTTCATTCACACGAAACGTTTCGCGTCTTCGTTCATTTATAGAACAGCAAAAGAATGGAACGCTTTGCCGTCGTCTGTTTCCCGAAAGGTACAATTTGGGTGTGTTCAAAAGTAAAGTTAATTGGTGTTTACTGAGCAAGCGTGCTCCACCTTAGACTACATCGTCACTTTCCATCAGGTGTGATTGTGGTCAAACGTTTGCTTAGTCTGTAATAAAAAAAATGGATGTCTACTCACTTTTAATTTATTTAAATCAATTAATACGGCAAACACCAATTTATTGCATTATCGAAATCAAGTTACAATCAAATAAAAATAGTAACTAACAATAATAACAAAATTATAAAGCCAATATTAATAATAATAAATAATAATTAAACGCAAGCAAAGCTTAAAAAAACCGACTTCACCGCTTTATCTTTGGAACCTTGATCAGATTTAATGTATTAAACACGCATTATTGACTATAACTCAAAAACAAGAAATCAGATCTTGATCAAATTTCAATGGGACCACAAGAAAAGCACCAGCTTTCAAATAAAAAAAGAATCATCAAAATCGGCTCACAACGAAAGAAGTTATGAGGTAACTTTTGAAGTCGGGTAAACGAGAACATCGTCAAAGTACGCATTATTCGTCACAAAATAGACATTATTGACGATATTTCAAAAACTACTGATCAGATCTTGATCAAATTTAAATGGAACCAATTAGAAAGCAACATCTTTCGAAATAAAAAAAAAAATTTCGAAATCGGCTCGCGTGGAGAGAAGTTATGAGGTAACACACATAAAAAAAAACAGTCGACTTGAGTACCTCCTCCTTTTTTGGGAAGTCGGTAAAAAATAATACAATGTCAGATTCATATACAGGACGAAATGATCAGTATATAATAAATATGTCACCTGAGAAATAAGAAATTAATTAAAATGCTCAATAGAAAATGACATAATTATGTTCATAAAATACATGTAAACTTACACACACTTTCGCATTTATAATATGATCATGTTAATCCCGCAGATGGAAATGGCCCCAAAAGCCGTGGAGCCGTCAGGCGAGTCCAAAACTTTGAAAATGATGTCCGAAGTATTCCCGGAGTCGTCCAAGAAGGAGGTACGTAACCACATAACATTTTTTTTTTTTTATTTGTGACAGGCTAGTGTTTGACCACTATCTCACCTGATGGTAAGTGACGATGTGATCGAAGCTGGTAAACACACTATACCTGGAATACGCAGGCTCTCAAGGATAACTGCCGGAACACCGTATTTGGCTTGGCGGCAGACTTTCAACTTGATGGTGGTAAGCTACTTTGTTAGCAAGCCAGGCGAGGAACTCACAAAATACTCTACCACCTCTGGAAAATAATAATAACGCTAAACGCTTTCACACTCACAGCCCCGCAATAATTTCGATGACTTGTGTCGTGGGTGCCGTAAACATTCACATCACACACAATCACAACCAGAACCAGAAACATACATTTTAATATATGTGTTAAGTATATAGAAACATGGGCGTTTATCATTTATTATGCGCACTGCAAAGGAGTGGAACTCCATGCATGTATGTGTTCCCAGATAAATACAATCTAGGAGTCTTCAAGTCGAGAATTATTAGTTATCTTCTAGGCAAGCTTGCTCCATCGTCGACCAGATCATCACTTAACATCAACATGCAACAAAAAAGCATTTAAATAAGAAAAAAATGTTATAGTAGTTCTATATTAATACTAGCTTCACCCGCATGGTGATGGAAAATTTTGATAATGATGATGGAAAGTGTTTTATTTTTTCGTAAATATTTCAATGTTTTTATATTATTCTGCTATTCGGGACGGAGACAAATCGAACAAATTAAAAATCATGAAATTATTGTATTTATGGTTCACTATTTTGGCGATAACGGCTTACACATAAAAGATAGATATATGCTGTCGCGGGCTTTTTTGTAGGACTATTTAAGATAAACATTTCAATTATACATTATATACGTGTAACTCCAACGGTTTTTGCAGCGCACGCCAGAATAGCTCGCAGATGGCAGATTTTTTCCTTCTTACTTGACACTTATCGTTATATTTTGAATAATTCACACAATATCTTTATAAATTATAGCATATGTGTTATTCTTATGTGTAACCTATGTTATTGTAAAGTTTCATCAAAATCCATTCAGTAGTTTTTGCGTGAAAGAGTAACAAACATACATCCATACATTCTTACAAACCGCGTTTATAATATTAGTAGGATAGGATTAAAAATTGTGCAAATGGGCCCCAAAGAGGCACTCATTTATTTAATTATTGATTGCATAAAGCATATTTGAGTATATCAGATACGTCACTGCGTCCGCATTGCAATGGGCGACCTGGACTGCGCCATCGCAACACTAATCTACCGCCGCGAGCACGGCCAGGCGCTCACGGCGGGCGCGCTGCCCGGCAAGACGCAGAAGACCGTCTCCTGCGACCCCAATGAGATCAAGAGCCGCATCATTGAGCGGTGAGTGTTTTTTGATGAAATTTGATGGCTTTTGATGACATTGTTTATGACTTTGATGGAAGTGTTAATGACTTTTGATGTGATTGTTGGTGACTTTTGATGTGATTGTTGATGACTTTTGATGAGACTATTGATGACTTTGATGCTGTCGTTGATAACTTTGATGAGTTTGGTGTGTTAGTTGAAGACTTTTGATATTTTTGTTGATGACTTAAATGCGTTTTTATTGATGATTAATATACCTCAACCGTACGTCTCAACTGTTATAAAGTTATTGGTAAATAGCGTGCGATGAGAATGGGATGGAATCTTGTCATAGTAAATCGAAAATGATAGTTCTCTAGTAGCATTGGCAAAAAAAAGTTTTGAATATTAATTGTAAATAAGTTATTTCTACGATCTATCATAGGGTTATTAAAATACGCAAAACGCTTCATGGTTGTAATCCTTTAATTAATAATGTTTAGGTATATTATTTTATTTTTTTAATTTTTGAGCATAGCCATAACGTCGTCAACAAGATCTCTTGACAATATAGTTCCTGAATCACTACGTCCGTTATCCATAGCCAACTGTGTCATCATTTTCAATGCGTTAGAACACCGAAAACTCAACTAGCATATGCAAGCTTCCACGCGAGTTTGCCGACGCTACGGCTGGCCGGCAGACCACACCCGTCTCATTCCCAAAAAGTCGCATCCCATTCTCATCGCACGCTAATTATATAGACGAGGCAGGGGCTGGTAAGGTAATTTAAACACATTTTTCGTATAACCAGGTACTCGTACGTGGACCGCGAGTCTGAAAGCAAGGAGCACAAGCCGCTGGCGCCCAAACAGGCAGCCAAGAAGATGGTGCGCTACCGCGACAATAAGATCGTCTCGCTCAAGGGCGAACGCTTCACTGAGGTACATACACACACACACATACCGTCTCACACATATACATCCTGTCACGCACCACGCGCTATCTATACAAATGAATGACTGAATGAATTATTTATTTTAACAAACATTACTTATCATAAAACGTTACAAACGATCTAGATATGTACCCATATTCGACATTGATACCCAAACGGGATAACCTGTAATATGGCGTATAAATAAAAATTGTCTGTTTGAAAACAAAATAAAGGCTTTTTACTAAATGCATATGAGTATACGCTATGTTGTCTGTTTGTTCCGACTAGTCAGCGAAATTGCTGGATTGATTATGACAGGACTTTAACTACACAAAATCTATACAATACATAGAACTGCCCGCTGGGTTATTTGAGTGCGCGTTCGCCTTTTAAGCAGTGGGTATTGGGTTCGATTCCCGCTGGATACACAAGTGAAATTTATGTTTTGGTTCTGGGTGTGATTGTGTGTATGGTGTGTATGTTTCCGGTACCCACGACTCTAGTGGTCAAACTTGAGGATGTAGGTGAGGAACTGTTTATGTTTTTATACATTCACAAGTACTATACATTCTCATTTGACAGCAAATATTTCAAAAACTAAAATACAATGTTATAATTTCAATCGAATTCTCTCAGGTTTCCAAGGGCGAGGAGGAGGGTGTCAAGAAACCCAACAAGAAACACAATCCTTAACCATCACAGTCATATCAGTACGGTGGGAAGGCGGTGGTTTCGACCACTCTATTAATCTCTCCTCTATATGTATACCCCGCGCGCCCGTACTACCCTATCTCTTATCTCTGTCTAGTAGCGAGTAGGTACATGTTACATTTTAGGATTGCGATCGTAGACGTAGGATTTAACGATTCAAATTTGGAATTTGCGAATTTGAACAAGGAGTTGATGTCTGGTGAACAGTTGATGCAATTATTGGAAAATTGCTCGATGAAGTTGGTCTGTAGCAAACTGTTGATGGAATTGTTTAACAATCTCGAGATCAATAACGTGTTGTTTGAAATTCACTTGAACCAATTGAAGTTGACAAACTTTGAAAACAAGCAGTTGAAGCAATTGTTTGAAAATAACATGTACGCAGTGAAGTTAATAAACATGAGAAACAGGCAGTTGAAGCTATTGTTTGAAAATGTAAACGCAGTGAAGTTGACAAACTGCAATAACAAACAGTTGTTGCACTTGTTTGTAAAGTTGATGTTGATGTTGAAGTGTGTCGTATCGATTTTGAATACAAAGCTTCACTTGGCGAAATCCAGTAAAGTGAATAATTCGAAATTAGCATGGTTGTTTACCATTTTGAAGCTTACAGGCTTGTATAATTTATTAAAGCTTAAGAAATTGTTATGTTTGATTAGAGTGATTGTGTATCAAAGGCTTTCGAAAAATCCTTGCCTCTTTTGGAATGGTGTGAGAGACATGATTGAAAAATCAACTAGTGTGTTAGACTTCGATAATAAAAACTCAAAATGTGTAAATAAGCTTACTAATTCGGAAAATATAAATAAAATCAAAATTAATAACAAAGCAGAAATGTCTGATACAAAGTATAACGGTGTAACAGTTGATGACAGCTCGAACAAATTAAATAGTAAATACAAAAACGAACAAAGTAATATAAAAAATAACTTGATCAATAAAGAATTTAAAGAAACAACTATAATTAACAGCACAAATTCTAGTAAAAGACATTTCGATGCAACTATAAAACATGCAGGCGAAATATTGATGGCTAAAACTTTGAGTAGTGCTAAAAAATCTTTGGCCATTACTAAAGGACATTTGAAGACAGCTAAAATAATCGATATTTATCTTAAATCTTTACCTACACTTGGATCTCAAAAATATAATAAATATATTAAAAAATATTCTACTAAAAATGATATGACTATACGTAAAGGGATGCTAAGAAAATTATCCAAAAACATGGTTAATATCTATACTAAAATTAAAAACAGTAAAATGAAAATTACGTGTTCTAAAATCAATCTAGTCAGGACTGAAAAGTCTCGTAAAGCTTTGTACTTTAAAATGTTTAGCACTAAATTATCTTTGCTAATTATAAAAGAACTTCTCAAAGTAAGAAAAAATAATATAAAATCATTTACTTTCACCGACCGTATAAAAACATCTTTAAAAAACAATAAAAAACAGATTATGTATGACGTGGTGACAGCAACCAACAGTAATATAAAAATAAAAACATACTTAAATCTTTTATCACGGTCAAAACCACTTTTAAAATTGGCACAAAAGAAAACAACTTTGGAAAAGAATACTATTTTACCAATAAGTAAAAAGTCATCACAATATATAAAGAAAAATATGAACGACCTATCATCGTTGTCTAAAACTTCTTTGCCAAACATTAAGAAAAGGAATAATTTGACATATGTACTCATTACAATTTCTTTGCTAATTAAGAGAGAAGATTTAGTACCATCAATTTTTGCCAAAGATATGCTAAACATAAGAATACAGACTGAAACTTCTTTTCGCAATACTAAGAAGAGGATTTACAAAAAATACATACCGTTACAAATTATAAAAATAACAGTATTGAGAACTGCTGCTTTGCAACAAATCTATGACTCACGAACTAAAACTCCTTTACAAGAGATAAATGTGCAGACTAAAACTCCTTTACAAAAGATAAATATACGGATTGAAACTCCTTTACAAAAGATAAACATACGGACTAAAACTCCTTTACAAAAGATAAACGTACAGACTAAAACTCCTTTACAAAAGATAAACATACGGACTAAAACTCCTTTACAAAAGATAAACGTACGGACTAAAACCTCTTCGCAAGTCGTGCAAAAATCGCAAACAATAAAGATCTCGAAATTCCGCCAAATTTCAAATTTGAAGACCCCCGCTGATGGTATTTTACTAACCAAACGCGGGTTTTTCTCTAGTAATGTAAGTGTTGATATAAACGGGCGCGCGATTCCCGTACGTAGATATAGTATAGTTCGTTGTTCGTGTAGTGTGATTGCACCTTTATTCCCGCTGATTTCCAGTACTGATTTTTTTCTGTCACAATATAATTTTAGGTATCATTTTAAGCAGCTGATTTTCAGTATTATTTTTAATATTTTTAATTACTATTTAGTAATATATTCGCTCTTGGCAGCTCAAAGTTTTGTCAAGTGTTATATAGATTTAGTTTTAAGTGAAATGATCTGTTCATCACCTGTGATTTATTTAATAATTGATAAGTTTAATTTGAACACGCCTGTGATGATGATGCCATATATGCCGGAATGGTCGAATATTAATTTAACGTTGTTTTTGTTGAGTAACGACTCAGTTGTTCGTTTGTTTTTGTTGTATGTTTTAGTTTTTTGATTTTTGTTTTGTTTACTTTTGGTTGGTGGTCCGGTCTTCTGTGACGTATGTAGAAAGCCTGGGTCGTTTACGATGCGATTTTCTTCGAATGGTGTTACAGAAAAATCAACATTATACATTCTAGTCGACGAAATTATAATGACTTATGATGTTTTCTAATCTGATATATTCATTTTTTTTATTTACGTTTTTTTTTTGTTATAACAAAATACTACATATCTTTGATATTGAAATAAATATAAATTATTTAATGTAAAAAAGTTTTAGTAAAATATTTTTTTACACATAATTGTTTAAATATGTTTTACCCAGAGCTTGATAAATATACACTCTTTATATAGAGAAAAAATGTATATTATTAGCATAAAAATCGGACCACCACTAAAATATTTTTTTAATTATATTTCTTAAATAGACTGATTTTGACATATCTCATACAATGAGAATAATTATTTATTTATGTTCATTTAAATATAGCAGAGCTGTATATTTCTTTCACTACTGTCTATTTATAATTATTAAATGGCACGCCTGGATAATTTACTTAAATACTATTTAAGAAATAAAATGGCTTGGAATACAAAACTTAATTTTTTGTGAACTAAACACGTTAACACCCGCTTATGGGTCACAGTCGAACGTGTATCACATCGGGGACACGCGAGAGACACTTTTCTAACTTTTTTCTTTATATATGTTGATTTGATTGCAGCTGATTTAAAAAATGTAGAATAAAAAGAGCTATTCATAAAAAAAATACCACGCTAATAAAAACAACATTTTTGAACAAAAAAAAACTTAAAAGTTTTACGAGACATAATTATTTGTGCCCCAACTTCAGGCAAATAGATTGGTAACGGTTGAAAGGTTTTATTAGCTGTTTAATTTAAATAAATTTAAAAAAAACTTTAATTTCATCTCAAGTATTCCACTATAATTCGGACTATACCACCTGCTTTAAACAGGGGTGCCTTTTTATTCTTTATGTTACAAAGATGCGTCACCATTGCATTGTTATTTAGAAAAGGCCAAAATTGGTGCTGTTAAAAATTTAAAAATAAATATTGCCAAATATTAGGAAGCAAAATTTGTTGATCTGACGAAATTATTTTTTCTTTTTCTCTTCTGCTATTTTCTTGCCTCTAACAAATTGTGTGTAAGTGATTTAAATGACTTTTTTGTATATAACAATTTCGTGTTTATAGTGTTTATTTACTGAACATTTCGCCAAATTTAGAAAGAATGTTAATCTTTTCCCTGGAGGTAGTGTTCAAATTCGAGACTAGTTGATTGCCATTCGCTAATTGACCTGCATTTCGAGACTATCAATAGTTTCTCATTGTACAATTGATAAAGCTATCTACGGGCCAATTGCCTATATTTCCTAAAACTAAACTAAAACTATATACGGCAAAGAACCAAGTTACCTACAAGACATCGAGCTTATAGGTAACTCAAGTGCTCAAGCCCTTTACCAGTGGGCAGCGTTCCCATCATGCTGGCTGCATTGCCTCTCCGAATTGCAATGCTAATACGTTGAGCCAAATAAGTGCCAGCATTTTGATCACGCGTCGCCTCAACCAGGCGCTCTGATAGAATTTTGAAAATGGAATGAGCTCCCGGTCCCCACGGACCCAGTGTCTCAACACCAAACGGCTCAAATATGTAACCACTGCCGAGGTTTCCATATTTTTCGCCGTTTGCGCTGCTCTTTAAATGATAAAGTAAACTTTACTTTAATCAAAGCAACAGAAAAGCTTCTCAATATGTTTATAATATAATTATGGACAATCAATTCTCTGTGGCTACATTATAACCTTTTTTAATGTGCAAGCATTTTTGTTTAGAAGATAAAAAAGCAATTGATTGTGTTTTGGGGAGCGCGCTAATATCTATTGTTGATAGTACCGACTGTATAGGCAATCAATACAAATTTAATTACTTAATTTCATATAAATTAAAAAATATATATACTTAAAAGTCATTATAAATTCGCTTATACACTAAAGAACTGACGAAAAATGTTTACAAATTATATGCATTTGATTTGTACTTATTATTAAATTATTATAATAATTTATTTGATTTTTACGTAAATTGACGATTGGTTATGAAATAATTCACAATAAAATATCATTCATAATAATTCTAAAAAGAAAATCAATTATCCTAAGCGATATCTCACAACTGATCAGTATATGATAATCAATTGCAAAACAAAATCTGTAAAGGAAAAAAAAATATTTTGAAATATTATGAATGATGTTTGATAATTAAACCACCGATATTGTTACAAACCAATAAGTTAAATAAGACATAATGGGGAACATGCAATAAAAAAAGCCGAGTCAAATGTTTTTTTAATACCATAAATATATGTAATAACTCACATTTTCAACCACGAAGAACATTCAAACAGTCATCACAAATTAAAAAAACGAATTACTCATAATAATTGGGATGCTATTAATGAAACGTCTTGCTCGCTTTACCACGAAGATATTTGAAAATATGTCACCTATATGTTTTATTTAATTTATAGGTTTAAACGTTAACTACAGAAATCTGTGAATTTATTTGTTTTATGTCATTAGTTATGGAATATAAATTAGTGCAAATAACACTTGTGTATTGGATACTTAATATTAAAAAAGGTATAAAAACAAAAAAAATGTTTTAGCGTTACATTGTTTTCTTCCTTTTTTATAGCAAAAAAAAAATATCTTAACAAAATTAAATGTGAGTTTTTCTAGTCTCCAATAACTAATGCAGAAAACAAATAAATGTTATAAAAATAAATTGATAATTTGGCATCATCATCACGGATGCGCTAAAACGTAAGACATTCGCAAATTCCCTACTTTACCGCATTTATTTTGTAACCTTTTTCATTATTTATAAATTATTATATTACTTAAGCATCAATGTAACTTAATGTTGTTAAGAGCCTGTTTCACTGAGATCTGATAAGTTTTATCTGAATAAGTACAGACATCTGAAATAAGTGTAGTGGCGCAGAAACAATGTTGTACTGGTGACGTACACAATACACCTCCCCCGATCAAGGGTAAAGTTTGAAACAGCGCCGGGTGTCTCGTACACCACGTACACAAGCTGTCAGTAACACAAGATAACACAGATGAGACCTAAGCACAAACACATTTTGAAAAAGCGTCACATGTGCGACCTCTGTTCATGTGTGAATTCGATTTGCAACATTTGTGTAGTGTCCGGTGGAATGGTTGTTATGATGATGAGAATAATATAGAATATATATATTCGATAGATTTTTCAATCTTACAGCTCAATTAAGTGTTAATAGGAAATCACGTTAAGACTTCGGATTGTTAGTCGTAAGACAGCGGTCGATGACTACCCTAAGGCTGCTCACTTGTCTTTTACAGTCTAGTCTGAAACTAGATTAAAAACATAGTCGTACTTATCCAACAGATAGAAGTTATCAGAGCTGATATAAACAGGTGGTAGGTGTTAGTTAGGACGATCTTGTGTCGTGTTTATTCGACTTTATCTGAATATATTTAATCTACCCCAAACTGTGTTTTTTATTTTAAATCCCTTAGTTTAAGAAGACCAGACCAGCACGATTCAGAAAATCCTACTAATATTATAAATCCGAAAGTTTGTGTGTAAGTACGCTTATTCCCTATTCACGCTTTAACGGCTGAACGGATTTGGATGAAATTTGGAATGTAGATACATTATACCTAGGATTAACACATAGGCTACTTTTTAACTTGATAAACGCGAGCGAAGCCGCTGGTCACGTCTAGTAAATGATAATATCAATTGAAATAAGTCAAATTGTATAATTGTGACCCCCAAAATAAATGTTCCGTAGTGTTACCATAAGTGATGTCCGCAATCGGGGTCACGTAGGCTGTCAACGTGTTAAAATTGACGTAAAAATCGGATTGAGGGTCAATTTTAGAGAAATCTTAGCTCAGTACACGAGAAATCTTACTAGCACATAATATTTCGATTAGGAACTTAGTTCCCCGCTTGAGCTTATCCTATTTTGGCTACAGCATACGTAGACGCATTATTTGCAAGCGTGGCGTTCTAAGATAATTTCACTTAAATAGCCACAGTCGACACGAGGCTGTGACTGATGGGTGTTGACGTAACGCAACCGATTGAACCCCATTCAGTAATTGGCTGACTAGATATAGATCTAGCCATCTGGGCTGGGTTAGCCCAGAATTTGGGGTTTGTACCCAGTTCGAAATAGACCAGAAGAAGCTCAGAAAGAATAAACATACCTCAGCTTTATCAGGACTCAACAAGCTCGATTTTTCTCTCGAGAACTGATCTTAGTTGGGTGCGCGATCGCCTTCTAAGCAGCAGGTATCGGGTTCGATTCCCGGCGGGAACACAAAACTCCCCCAAGGATGTGTTCCTGGTTCTGATTGTGTGTGATGTGAATGTTTCCAGCACCCACAACTTACAGCGCCACTTACAGGCAAGAAAGAAGGCTTTGAGGCATTCGTTTGATAAAGATCTACACAATAAAACAACTTTTACAATTTTATTCGTTTATTATCAACATTTTTACACTAAAATAAATAATACCTAAGGCATGCTGATTACCACTATTTATAACAAATTCAAGGTAACTATTATTTGAATTTTTTTCACAAATACTGTAAACAAATAGATTTAGTACATTTTAATTGAACACTATATTATTTTGAAGTTGTTAAGACGGCTTTGGTTCTGTTTTACACAACTAATAATTCCTCCTGATGTAGATGCAGTAAATTAGTTTTACGAGGGAAACTTTGATTTACCAATGGCAAAATGGCGTATTTTTGGCGCGAAAATGAAAATCAGTCATTGTCGACTATGTATTATTTTCCATAACTTGTGATCGTCGAGTGTTAATGTGTAATGGTGGATATGAATCGTAAATAGTTCGAGAACGTGCTTTAGTGTAGGCAAATCATACAAAGTTGAAAAAAACGTGATTTTGTTTTCGCTCCAAACTCCACTAGGGCTTGACTGTGACGGAACCGTGTATTCTTGGATAACTGGTGACTAGGACTGGTTTTATGCTTTTTTTTAACTTGAAAACTTATTACTTGACCCTAAATACAGTAGCGCAGGCACAACTGAAAAAAAAAGTACCTGTTAAAACCTTGCGCTATCATTGGTCGATCGATTTCGCGGCAAAATCGCGCCTACCTGGGCGCCATCTTGTTCATCAGATTATTTACACGTTCGGTAATCGTATTGATATTTATTGCGCCGAATATTGGCGTAATTATTAGTTATGTAAAGCTGTAAATACATAATTGTTATCGCCGTATATAAACAGGATCTTGAAATAAATAGGTGCGGACGAAATATCGTTCAAACATGGGTGAAGCATGCGAATGTCCGTGTGTGCGTGCATCTCGCGGCAATCTATCACAGACGACTAAATGGTTACTTTGGTGTATTTGTGTGAGTATAGCTCGCGTTACGATACGTGAAATTTGTAGGACCTAGGGTGCTTCACCAGTTTTGTATGCGGCATTAGTCCGCATTTTTTTCTAGTCCGTGCGTAAGACGTAACAGAAAATAAAATAATAATAACATAATTATTATTGACAACATGATTAAAGTAATTTAATTACTTTCATTAATAAATACGAAATAAATAGGTATCTTACGCCAATTGACTCGATGTTTTATTTTAATAATCAATACTGAAAATAAATTAGTTTTGATTAAGGTGATTGATTGTCTTTGGCGGGATTTTTTTTTTTTTTTATAACTAGGCTGGGTAACTACTGTACTCGATTATGTTATTCGCGTCATCCGTACAACATTCTACTATACATCTAGTGAAGGTTTTCAACATCAGTACACCTGATTACATCACGTATAGGTAAAAGACTTTTAAGAGATTTAAAATCTAATTTCTTAGGGCGACGAAGGCAGTGCTTTTCCGACCAGGATTTTGACCAAGTTCCACCACCAAATGGGCAATCGTGACGTACCATCAGGCGAGCGACTTGCACGTCTCGTAATACACATTAAAAAAATAGCTGTCATATTTTTTTATGCTGGATAGGAAAGCATTTCACAACTATCTGGATAATGGATGTGAACATGCTTGCTCGAAGGTACCTATTCACTCTAGACTTGTAGACACCCAGATTGTACCGTTCAGGGAACAATACAATTTTAGATGTTATAGTCTTAATATACGCATTAATGAAACATATTTTTGCTAAATGTCGTAGCAAATAATATTTAAATTCGTAGTTGTTATGATTGGGTACAATAATTATCAAACCTAACAAAAAGAAAATAGTGGTATTTTTTTTTATCTCCCGAATCGACATTAAGTTTTAAATGAGTTAATATTTTAATATATATATACAATTATAAATAACATATAAACGCAATATTTTGATTACTTGCAATTTTTAAATATTTTATTAAATAATTTAGATTCTTTTTTATGCTAGATGGGCAAGCATTTGACCACTATCTCACCTGATAGAAAGATTTCAAAAAAAACAAATTTTGGCTGATTTACAAATGGCTAAGTATATCTAAAAATACTCAATCACAATAGTTGACAGAGTATTATGATCTATGTTATAGTCAAAGTCAATGAACACTTTATGGTCCAAAATTTTAGGAAAAATTTATTAATACCGTGATATAAACATATTGGTGAGGGTCATTCAATTTAGTTACGGTGAAATGATGGAAAAAATACCATCTCTTGTCATAATTTCATCTTGTGTGTCAATTTCTTGGTCATAATTTCACTTTCCTGTTTCCATACAAAAGACAGTGAAATTGTGACCAAGAAATTTGCCCCCCAAGATGTAATGAAAAGAAATGGTTCTTTTCCATCATCGTGTCCATACACAAGATATATGTGCTATAGTGTCCAAATAAAAATATAACAATGTTAAATGATGACCAAGCGGCCACAAGAAGGTGAAATTATGACCAAGAAATTGACACAAGACGGTGAGATTATGACCAAGAAATTAACACAAGATGTGATTCTGTCCTAAAAAATAAGTGCAATTCTGTCCAAGAAAAATAACACAAGAAGGTGAAATGGTGACCAAGAAAATGATCGACGAAGTAATTATGACCATAAATGATGACCGAAATATTGTCAAGGCGTGAATAATCAAGGGGGTCAACAAAACTGTTAAAAACATATATGTTACGTCAATTATTTATGAACTTAAAGAAAATGGAGGGAGTAGATTTACTATCAAGATGGTGAAAATACTATAGAAGGGGATCGACATACAATCGAGAGGGACAAAAACCATTTTTTTTAATGATTTAGGATCGGCCAACATTATTAATAATGGTGTCAACGACTTCGGTCGACGATGCGCTGCCTCCAACGTCCGGGGTCACCACTTTGTCAACGTTGATAGTTTTGTTGACGGCGCGCCGGATGAGGTCCGCGTGGAAGTGGTGGCCTAAGTGCTCAAGCATATCCACTGACGCGTTGATCATTGCTATCGGGTTGGCGATGTTTTTGCCGGCGATTGCGGTACCTGGAAAACGAGGGATTCAGTTATTATTATTATTAGTAGTTGGATGAACGTTCGCCTTCTAAGCAGGGGTATCGGGTTCGATTCCCGGTGGAAACACAAGTTCAAGGAAATGTGTTTCTGTCGATGGACTCAAGAGCTTGAATCTGTTACTTAGCGGATCCATCCCACAGGTGGCCGCAGTTCTAACGTCAACAACCAGATTTACTATCAAAACACCCAACCAGGTCAACAACATATTACCAATATGAACCCGGTCCGTCATCAAAAATCGGGTCCATCATTATAAACCCGGTCTTTCATCAAAAACCCAGTCCGTCATCAAAAATCACGGCCCATATCATACTGACCGGTGTTCCTGGTGCCGGGTTCGAACACTGCGTAGTGGTCGCCGTAGTTTCTCCCAGACAACAGTCCTGCGCCGCCGAGAAGGCCGCATACAACGTTAGACACGATAGATCCGTACAAGTTCGTCATCAACATAACGTCGAATTGGTGCGGTCTGCGGAAGAAAAGAATATTTTACTTCGAATTTAAAATCGTTTATTCACATGGGCCCCATGGAGGCACTCATGAAAGTTAATGACTCTACTGCCAGATTCGCAAAAATCCAGCTATCTCGATAAGAACCTGGCAAGAAACTCGGAGGCGCATTCTTTATATTTTTTTTTAAACACTTCAAACACTAATACATAAGGATATTTGTGCTTCTGGTTCTGGGTGTAATGTGTGTGTGTGTGATGTGATGTTTGCGGCACCTACGACACAAGTCTTTGAACTTAGTGTGGGGCTGTGAGTGTGAATGCGTTTGTTTGTTCCCTGTGCGCGCTGTAACGGCTGAACGGATTTGGATGAAATTTGGAATATACATAGCTTATACTTAGGCTAATTTTGAACTTGATATTATGCATTATGTTCTAGATATTGAATATGTTTGTTATAATTTTAATATTGTTGTTTTTTAGCGACTTTCCAAAAAAGGAGGAGGTACTCAAGTCGACTGTTTTTTTTTATGTGTGTTACCTCGTAACTTCTCTCCACGTGAGCCGATTTCGAAATTTTGTTTGAAAGATGTTGCTTTCTGATTGGTCCCATTTAAATTTGATCAAGATCTGATCAGTAGTTCTTGAAATATCGTCAATAATGTCTATATTGTGACGAATAATGCGTACTTTGACGATGTTCTGGTTTACCCGACTTCAAAAGTCACCTCACAACTTCTTTCGTTGTGAGCCGATTTTGATGATTCTTTTTTTATTTGAAAGCTGGTGGATCAAGGTTCCGATGATAAAGCGGTGAAGTCGGTTTTTTTAAGCTTTGCTTGCGTTTCATTATTAGTCTATATATATTTGGTATTGTTTTGTCCTAAAGTTCGTAAAGTCATGACTATGGGTTGCGACTGAAAATCAGTAACTAAGATCTAACCTTAGTCGTATGCTGAGTCGTAACACATATTCATGACTCTCACAACATTTCACACTTCTTATCCTTTTATTCATTTTATTTTTGATTATTTTGTATGTATATGTCTAGAAAGAAAGTAAGAAAGAAAATATATTTATTTATGACACACACAACATTACACTAAAAAACAAACGGCAAAATAAATAAAATACCCTACCAAACAACATTAAAATTTTATGTTGATGTGAATGTTAAATATTCTACTTCATAAAATTAGCTATTAAATACCCCCAAAAATTAGATGTTACTAAATTAAAATAATTTCTCATGTAAGTGAATAATGTATTCTTATGAGAAATAAAGAATCTCAAACCACAAATATCAGTGTATTTTATTTATTTCGCTGTTTGTTTGTAGTGTAAATGTTGTGTGTGTCATTAGATATTTCTTTAGATACACGTGGGCGAAGTCGCGGGGCACGGCTAGTGTACAACAAAATTACTTGGCAACAAGCTGCATGCAACAGTTGTCGATGATCATGTCGTTGTGTTCTATCTCAGGATATTCGGCCGCCATCCGACGGGAGGTTTCAAGGAAAAGCCCGTCGGATATCTTCATAATGTTTGCCTTGTGGACCGTCGTCACCTGAAACAAGAATATAAATAAATATACAACCAAAAAAACCTATAAACCTCGGCAGTGGTTACATATTTGAGCCGTTTGCGATGATGTATAGTCAATTTAGTCTTTGGTGACGATGGTAAAAGACCCGACGGCATGACTTTAATTCCATGGCAGATGGGACGGCCTTTAGTGTGGGATGCAACTTGTGTCGATACTTTAGCTCCGTCACATCTTCCTGAAACACAGAATGGGGTTGGCGTCGCGGCAACTTCGGCAGAGCAGCGTAAACGGCGCAAATATGGAAACCTCGGCAGTGGTTATATATTTGAGCCGTTTGGTGTTGAGACACTGGGTCCGTGGGGACCGGGAGCTCATTCTATTTACAACAACCTATCAGAGCGCCTGGTTTAAGCGACGCGTGATTAAAATGCTGGCACATATTTGGCTCAACGTATGAGCATTGCAATTCAGAGAGGCAATGCCGCCAGCATGATGGGAACGCTACCCACTGATAGTGAGCATGAGCACTTGAGTTATCTATAAGCTCGATGTCTTGTAGGTTACTTAGTTCTTTGCTGTATATAGTTTTAGGAAATATAGGAAATTATATATCAGAGCATATCAGAAAAAAAAAACTATACAGCCTGCAACAGAAAGGTGTAGTAATTGGTGTGTATGTGTGTCGTGCCAGGAATCGTCTGCCAGAGAACGAAAATCGTAATTGGAGACAATTTTTTCCATACAATATGTTTGACAACCCTACGGTTACGTCTGTGGCGCGTGACCTTTGCTATGGCCTCCACTTTTTTTTTTTTTGTGACAGGCTTGTGTTTGACCACTATCTCACCTGATGGTAAGTAAATGACGATGTGATCGAAGCTGGTAAACACAATAGACCTGGAATACGTCTAGCTCGAAAGTTTTTTTTTTTTTTTATGCCTGATAGGCAAGCATTTGACCACAATCTCACCTGATGGAAAGTGATGATGCGGCCGAAGATGTAGCATGCTTGCCTAGAAGGTACCTATTCACTCTTGACTTGAAGACTCCCAGATTGTACCGTTCGGGGAACAAAGACGATGGCAAAGTGACGAATTATAACCAGGGGCGTTACAATTCGTCACCTGCCACTGACCAAAGATAATTATCAGTCCCCTGGTTACAATTTTCGTCACCGGCTTGAAATTTTCGTCACCTGTCACTAACTAAAGAGTTATTAGTCCCCTGGTTACAATTTCCGTCCCCTGTCACTATCACGTACCTTCTTCCTGCCGTTCCTCCTCGCGAACTCGAAGGCGAACCTCGCCACCCTGTCCGAGTTGCTGGCGGTCACCACCTTCATGGACTCGACGACGCCGTGAACGGATTCGTGTTCCAACATGGCGTATTCGCCTTCTGTGTTTTGTCTGGAAATATATCATAAAATCAAAATCGTTTATTCACATGGGACCCAAAGAGGCACTCTTGAAAGTAAATGATTCTACAGCCAACTTCATTTAGTTAGGCGTTCAAAATCAAAATCGTTTATTCACATGGGCTCCAAGAGGCACTCATGAAAGTTAAGGATTCTACAGCCTACTTAATTTAATAAGGTGTTCAAAATCAAAATCGTTTATTCACATGGGCCCCAAAGAGGCACTCATGAAAGGAATGACTACTGCCAGATTCGCAAAATTACAGCCATCTCGAGAAGAACCTGGTGCCTACGTAACTTTTTTTTGCGTTGCTTTTCGAAAATCAATTTGTCACCCTTTTTGTCAGTGTCATTTTGTTCTTCTTTTTGCCACAAATAAATATATGTCTTTATGTCTATGCTAGCCGTGCCCCACGACTTCGAAAAAAGTAGCCTATGTTTTATTCCTAGGTATAAGCTATACGCATTGCGAATTTCATCCAAATCCGTTCAGTCGTTAAAGCGTGAAGAGAGAACAATCATACTTACACAAAAACTTTCGAATTTATAATATAAGTAGGATGTCTAAATCTATTATCACAACAAACTTAAGTCAAAAACATTACTATATTGTTTTTTCGTGAATTACATATAAACGCAAACAAACAAACGCATTCACACACACAGCCCCACACTAAGTTCAAAGACTTGTATCGTGGGTGCCGGAAACATTCACATCACACACACATTACACCCAGAACCAGGAGCACAAATATTGCTTGGGAAGGAATTTGTGCTCCTGCCGGGAATCGAACCCAGGAGAGAACGCAGAGGGCAGACACCTGTCCACTGCGCCAACTGAGTCGTCAAATAACATATGTTAAATAACATGTATTATATGTTATTATTATTTATTTTAAGTAAATTTATTTGGTTACATAATCTGCAATTATTATTGCATTGTTTATGTAGTTTAAACAATTTTAGTATTTCTTTTTTTTTTATTTATGTCATTAATTTCATCGCACTACCATCCCTAATTTTTTTTTCTATAAACATAATCGCACTCACAGCCCCACACAAATTGATGATTGTGTCGTGGTTCCCGGGTACATCCTACATCCACATCGTACCCAGAACCAGAAACACAAAATTTCCTATGGGGAGAGAATTTGTGTTTCCGCCGGGAATCGAACCCGATACCTACCCCTTAAAAGGCGGACGCGAACTAAACCAACGGGCAGTTCATAACATAATAACCACAAAGTTGATTTATTGAGGTGAAGCTTGCTATGAAATTCTGATCCGCAACCTTTTTTGTGTGACGAAAGTGATGTGGGTAAACACTTTGATAAATAATTACAATATTTCCCTGTAATTTTTTACCGACTTCCCAAAAAAGGAGGAGGTACTCAAGTCGACTGCATTTTTTTAAGCTATTGCATAGCTTCTATCGCGGGCCTTGAGCGTGGAGACCGAATCCAGAAATTCCGTAACGAAAATAACCTAACACCCCCCACTCCGACCGGCACAGCGGTGATACTTTTTAGTTTTGCCATCTATCGATGAATAGCAGAACTTTTAATGACTTTTTTTGAAATATCACGCTTGTCTCTTTAGTTCAGCAACTCGCCTCTAGGTGGCAGGAAAAAAATACTGCATAAATAAAATAAATAAATAATTATAATTGCATAATTTGATAAAAATGCAATAGCTTTACCGCGGCAGTCCCCGAGTGCCACACGTCTTTTTTTATGTGTGTTACTTCATAACTTCTCTCCACGTGAGCCGATTTGGATTTTTTTTCGAAAAAAAGCACAAATTCCTTTCCAAGGGATATTGGTGCTACTGGTTCTGGGTGTAATGTGTGTGATGTGAATGTTTCCGGCACCCACGATACAAGTCTTTGAACTTAGGGGCTGCGAGTGTGAATGCATTTGTTTGTTTTATACTATAACTAGCTGCACCCCGCGGTTTTATCCATAAGTCCCGGTTAAATTTCATCGAAATTTGTCCAGTCGTTTGAGCGTGAAGAAGTAACATACATACAAACACTCACAAACTTTCCTTTATAAAAGTTTAGGCTTCAGTAGATCCTCACCTGATGATGCAGACATCGATGTCCTTATGCCGGGTGACGATCCCCGGGTAGGACTTGCAGTTCATGACGTACGCGTACATGTCGAGCTCGTTCCGGAGAGCCACGTTGCGAGACGTGACATACGACGCTTCCGATTTAGTTTCGATGTTACCCTGCCGGATATTAATTAAACTATTTCTTTTTAATGCTAAACTAGCAATTCGCCCTGGCTTCGCCCGTGTACAATTTCCGCTAGGACCCTTGCAGCGCCACCTGCCGGGCTGATTTGTGAATCTAAACCATCTAAAGGTCGCCACCCAAACACATACAAAACAAACATTCAAATCGGTCCATCCGTTTAGGAGTTCAGTGACATGCACACAGTACAGTAGAATTATATATATATATAGATAGGCAAGCATTTGACCACTATCTCACTCGATGGAAAGTTACGATGCTGCCGTAGATGAGATATGCTTGCCTAGATGATGCCTATTTACTCTTGACTTGAAGACTCCAAAATTATACCCCTCAGGGAACAATGATGGAGGCAATGAATTCCACTCCTTCGCTGGACGGATGATGAACGTAGAAGCAAAACGCTTCGAGCTAACTGGAGATATGTCAATCATAAATTGATGACGTTTGAAAGTTTGTTTTAGCTACATAAGCTTAAAAAAAACGATTTCACCGCTTTAGGGTGGCTCCGCTCTTGCCGAACCCTGTGTCGCCTCTGTGTAGAGGCGACACAGGGTTCGGCAAGAGCGGAGGCTTCGGCAGAGTTCCCACGATACTAATACTAACGTTCATACCCCAATAACACCAACTTGCGCGGCTTTCGCCTGCTTGAAGCCTAGCAACCTTATCAGGATTTACACTAAATATAATGAATTAACGTTGTTTGTTGTCAGTTTATAACGTCGAATATTCCTACTAAGTCGATAGTCAGCTTTTCAAGTCGTCAAGCCTTTATGAAAGTCGATAGTCACCTTGAGTCCAACACCGTTCCTCTTGATAGTGGTGATGGCATACTGGACATCTTCATCGTTGTCTACGTTGGGGTCGATGTCTACTACCTCGAAGTCAACTGGGGCACCTACATATCTGAAATCGACAATTCATTTATTAATAACATATGTAATTTTAACCAATTTAAAAAAAAGAGGAGCACCTGGCTGAATTCCATTGGTTTTTTTTACTTTATTTGTAGATGAACTGATTTTGATGATTATATTTTTGTTCACAGGCTAGTGCTTCTCTGTGGTCCCATTTAAATTTGATTAAAATCTGACCAACACAGTAAAAGAGAAAATAGCAATGACAGAAAATGCCTACAAAAAAAGGCTGGCATATCATACATTTTGTAAATAAATAAAAAAAACAAAACCAAATCGGCTGTCAGATCTGCTGAAACCAAGCACAAGCAGGCACCTCAAAAGGCACCACATTCTCGAACTTAAACAATAATTAATCACTATTACACGCCAATAATTAATACACCACATTTGCTTATAGCTTGATAGATGATCACAGATAATATTATAAAAAAAAAAACTGACCAGTAGTTTGTGAGTTATCCTCAATAATGCATATTTAATTAATTAAATCTGATCAAGGGTACCGAAGATAAAGAAAAGTCAGTTTTTTTAAGCTTTGCTTGCATTTAAATAACTTTTTTATTCGTCTGGTTGACTAGTTTTGTCTATTCCCAGTTGCCATCTACCTCTGCGCCATCACTAGTGGTAATATATGACCACTGATGTTAATTGATGATGTTGAGGATGGAAAACATGCAAGGCCTATAAAGACTGGCTATAAAGAACAACAACGGGAACTTGGTGATTTTTAATTTAATTAAATTTTTTAATCTGTGGCTTTCTGTGGTAATGCCACCACAACTTCGCCGATGTCAGACCGTCGGACAATCAAGTTAAAATGTAGTCTATGTGTTAATCCTGGGTAAAAGCTATGTACATTCAAAATTTCATCCAAATCCATTTAGCCTTTACAGTGTGTAGAAAAAACAAACAGATAGATAGATAATGCTTTAATGTCACACATTACATAAATCATTAACAATATAATTTTAAATCTTTAATTAAAGTACTACATAACATACTTACACACATACTTTCAGATTTATAATAAAAAAACATAAAAGCTTTCACACTCACAGCCCCACACTAAGTTTGATGACTTGTGATGAAAAGTGATGATGCGGCCGAAGGTGTGACATGCTAGCCTAGAAGGTTATTCTCTTTATTATAATTTTTTTTTTTATTATTTTCCGATCCATAATCTCACCTATTAATTATCAATGAAAGGCCTGGAAAAGGATAGGAATAGAAAAGGAATTTGCCTAGAAGATGCATATTCGCAGGTGACTTAAGGATTCCTTACTGTACTAATCACAAAATGCAGAACCAGCCATTCAATTTCTTTACTAAATGTGGAGCAAAATGCTTCGCTTCACTAATAAATGTGGAGCAAAATGCTTCGCTTCACTAATAAATCTGGAGCAAAATGCTTCACTTCACTAATAAATCTGGAGCAAAATGCTTCACTTCACTAATAAATGTGGTACAAAATGCTTCTCTTCACTAATAAATGTGGAGCAAAATGCTTCGCTGCACTAATAAATGTGGAGCAAAATGCTTCACTTCACTAATAAATCTGGAGCGAAATGCTTCACTTCACTAATAAATGTGGTACAAAATGCTTCTCTTCACTAATAAATGTGGAGCAAAATGCTTCACTGCACTAATAAATGTGGAGCAAAATGCTTCACTTCACTAATAAATGTGGTACAAAATGCTTCTCTTCACTAATAAATGTGGAGCAAAATGCTTCGCTTCACTAATAAATGTGGAGCAAAATGCTTCGCTTCATTCTGGCATCTCGAATACTGTTAACACTATTTGTTCTTTTATCAGATTAAACAATAAACACATACATAACAAACTTCACAGCCCCACACTAAATTCAAACTCTTATATCGTAGGTGCTGGAAACATTTACATTACACACACATCCCAGAACCAGAAACACAAATGTCCCTTGGGGAGAGAACTCGATATTCGCTGCTTTATAAGGCACACCCAACAAAGCCAATGGGCAGTAGAAAGAATACTTCCAGATTATAAGTTGGATGAGCGTTCGCCTTCTAAGCAGGGGTATCGGGTTCGATTCCCAGCGGGAACACAAGTTTTACTCCCCATGGATAATTTGTGTTTCTTGTTCTGGTTGTGATTATGTGTGATGTGAATGTTTCCGGCACCCACGACACAAGTCATCGAACTTAGTGTGGGGCTGTGACTGTGAAAGCGTTTATGTTTATGTTTATACCATATGGAAAACAAATATGTGGGCAATTGAATCACTAGATGTGTAATAAAATTAAGGGTTAAATTGTATTCTCCTCAAACACTATTTTGAGAGGGGAAAAGGTAGGGTTAGGTATAGATCTCCTCTTAGAGCTGGATTCACTTCACCCTGAAATTCTGCAAAATTTACGAAATTTTATTTGTATGCTATAAGCAAGGCACGAAAACTGATTACATTCTGATATTAACAAGTCTTGATATACAACACCAGAACAAATAATGACGCAGTCAGGGTCAAAATCATTGGGAATCGTCAGTTTATCATGGTTTAATTGACCATGAAATTCAATATGCTAAGATTGGCTGATCAGGCTAGTCGTCATTTTATCATGGTTTAATTGACCATGAAATTCAATATGCTAAGATTGGCTGATCAGGCTAGAACTTACTTGAAGATATCCTTGACGTATCCCATAACTTCCGGGCCGATTCCACCACCAGGGAGCATGGTAACTGCGTGCCTTCCACCATAATGGGCAACGGGGATCAACTTCTGCTTCCTGATCACGGGAGTCTTGTGTTGCTGATCAAAATCGGATAGCGTAGCAGGCGCCGCCGCGGAACTGGCATTTGCCACACCGCGTATCTCAGGCAACACCTTCAATTTCGACAGTAACCTCACAGCCATTATGAATTTTGCGCAAAAATCAGCTGTAGATGGTTGAATAATCACAGGAAAAGGAAGATGGGAAAATCAGCAAACTTTCAGTGGAATTTCCGCCGATAGAGAGCGCTTATACGTCAAAGTTGAGGAACAGAGGGCGCTGGTGTCGCGGATTTTGACAGCTACATGACGTTTGCACATTGGTGTTGTCATAGATAGATAGTGGATTTTTATCTATTCTGTAAATTTTAGACAATCTATGCAGATAAAATGTAACCAATGTAATAAATAATTGTTTTCGTTGCGTCATTTATAAATTACAGTAAAATTTAGCATTGTTTGTGAAAGTTATAATAGTTTTAGTTTTTGCAATGGCAATGTTTTCAAAGGATGTTTTTTTTTCAATGTGACATTTCCCGACCTCTTTTCCTTCACTGCGGAGTTCTCTTGCACAAGTGGTCGAGGAACGGGCGTCCATTTTGAATCGCCATATTGAATTTGGTCGGACATCTTTGGACGCCATGTTTAGTCGGACATATTTTCTAAACATTTTCGCGTAAATTTCAAATATTTTTGGGCCTAAATATCAAACTTTTTTTCACTGGAGTCCGTTGCATGGATCGCCGTGAAAATTGCGTCGAAAAACCGTGTGCCAACATCGTTGTCCATATTTGTCTCCTGGGGGCCGTCGGTGCTTTGTTACAAGATAAATAGAGGTAAATTATTTCCATCGAAAACATCGTACTTTTTGACGTGCAGTAACAAGTGTTTAGTGTTTTCTGTGAATTTACGAGGCTGGAAGTGTATCAGAGGGCGAGAGGATGAAGGTCAATCAAGGAGGAGTCGTAGCGAGCAGCGGTTAGCGTGGCCGTTTTATAATTATCTAAAAAATCGGTACGGAACGTCGACCGGGCCGGTTGTCAGCGGCCGCAGTGCCGCACCTGTCTACAAACAGAGTTGTTTTTATCGAGTATAGCGCTCCCTACGCTGTATATAATCCCCTACATGGCTCCGCCTATATATAATCACTGCGGGAGGTCCTAGTATTATCCTACATTTCATTAAAAGGTCTGTCGTTAATGCATCCTGCTTCCTCTCGTGTTCGTGTGATAACAATGTCAACCAGTTACAGTATTAGCTATTGAAATCACATTTTACTTTTAAAACTTACAACAAAACACCAATAAAGTGATAGTAATGTAACAATTGATGACTTTCGTCGCGGTTCTTGTTGCTATCGTAAAGTAAACAAGTTTTTTTCGTCATCGATTCTTGTGACGTTTTGGTTACAATAGTAACTGCATTCAGCCAATACAAAAAATAAAGGCTATAAAAATAATTTCTGGATATTTAATTAAGTTGTATCAAGCAGGATCTCATTAACAGTTAGTCTGTTCAGTCACACATATAAAAAATCATGAAAGCAACTATATTGTGTAATGTATGGAAATTGGAACTAAGTATTTTTTATGATAATCTCACTAATAGGTATTATAAATTAGCTATAGTTTGTAAGGATAGATAGGTAAGATCTTTAATTCTAAATATGCACACCCCTCCATAAACGTTTTTATACATTTGACACTCATTTTTTTTTCTGGATATTTAATTAATTGCTTCCAGCAGGATCTCATTAACAGTGCAAAGTCTGGTCAGTCACCTTGATTGTCCCTGGACTTAGTAAATTATGTACATATATCTTCAAAAAGTTTTTTATATTTGCATTTGTAACCTAAACCATTCCCAAGTTTATTTCAGTCTTATATATTATGAGCAACTTATGTATCATTGAGTAAGGTCTATAGGTTATTCAATTAATAATTTTTTTATGTCAGTATATGGTACACATGAGCGTCAAAAATTATTACATCAACCAATTAAAAAGTTTAAAAAAAAATATTTTTAACACAAAATATTAAATATTGCAATAGAACATGAAATTATACAAATAAATGTCATATAAAGAGTACAATAATTAACAATATTGCTATTACTAATGTAATATAAAATGACTAGCTGTGTACTGCGGCTTCACCCGCTATTATCAAGTTAAAAAGTAACCTATGTGTTTATCCTAGGTATAATCTATGTATATTCCAAATTTCATCTGAATCCCTTCAGCCGTTAAAGCGTGAAGAGGGAAATAACTTACTTACACACAAACTTTCAGATTTATAATATTAGTAGGATTTATGAATGTCAAATACAGAATAAATATTCAAAATGTTTCTGGTGTGATGTGAATCTTTCCTGCACCCACGACACAAAATCACAATTAAATCTAATGATTTGATATGCATAAACATGCACATGGGCACCAAAGAGGCACTCATGAAAGTTAATCTCTGACGGTGGCACATTTTTTCATTCATTTTTTTAAATCATTCTTATACATGGATTATATTAATTAAGGTTATATCTATATTATGTAGTCGCTAGAAAGCGCTTGTGCGTAGTATACAGTATAGGGGTGTGATTGTGAAAACACTTATATTTGTTTTTGATATATTTTATAAATATAAACTCTTTCATGCTCATAGCCCCACACTAAGTGGAAATATTCACCTCACACACAATCAGAACCAGAAACATAAATTTATCTTCAGGGAAAACTTGTGTTCCCGCTGGGAATCAAACTCCTGCTAAGAAGGCGAATACCCACAAAACTTTGTATATTTTGTCAACAATGTTAAAAGAAAGGAATGTTTAAAATTCATTGTTTTTATCAGGACAATGATCTCGTCTCATAACATTACTTCATTTTAATCAAGGCTGCCAACTGGCTTAACTAAAAACAATAAGTTTATCATCTATTTGTCAAAGGTGATGACTACTAGCTGTATCTGAATATTCTGATGCACAAGCTCTTTCTGGCGACTACATAATATAGATACACCTAGGTTAATATAATTCCTGTATTAGTCATTGGAGAATTTTTTTTGATTATGAAAACTATCGCGATTTCTACCGACTTTTTACCGACACTGCTGTACTACAAGACTGCGAAACGGACACTTTAAGCACTATGCCTACTCCAACGGTACTCCAAACCAACTATGACTTATCGCACGTAAAACGGACCACTTCGCCCGTCCGACCCACCACACTTGTCCAGCCCCGAACGCCGTCGCCCGCGATAGCAGCGCCGCTACCGGCGAGTGCGCGTGAGTTGCGTGACTCCCAGATGAAGAGCGTCATATAAGCTCGAAACTGGTCGGAGTATTTCGACACACACATTTAAGAATGTTTAAAAACAATTATGAATAAATGCACCACTTAGTTTCTTGCCAGGTTCGTCTGGAGATGGCTGTTTTGCAAATGTGGCAGTACAGTTATAAACTTTTATGAGTGCCTCTTTGGGCCCATGTAAATAAACGATTTTGATATATAACTATAACTAGCTGTCCCGGCGACCTTCGTTCCGCCTAACAGTCAATGAATGTGCATATTTAGGAATCCATACCCGGCATGCGTTACAATGTCACGTGACTATATTATTACAACCTTCATGTTTATGTTTGCCTAGTACTTTACCAAATCCGAGTGACGTATGAGAAAATGGAAAGCATGTCGAAATGTAAAAAAAAAATTTAAAGAAATTTACGTTCTTAAAAAGCATCCTATGTCCTTCTCCTGGCTCTAAACTACCTCCCTGCCAATTTTCAGCTAAATCGGTTCAGCCGTTCTTGAGTTATAAGTGGAGTAACTAACACGACTTTCTTTTATATATATAGATAACAGTAGAATGGGAAATTGGGCATGGGAAATGAGCATCTGATGACGAGCCAGTTGGTGCAGTGGGCAAGTGTCTGCATCCTGGGTTCGATACCCGGCAGAAGCATACTTCTTTTCCAAGGGAAGGGATATTTATGCTTCTGGTTCTGGGTCAAAGTTGATCCTCTGTCCCAGGTAGTAGCGGAATGTCACAAGACATTGCAAACACTTTCAGATAAGGTTGATTCTGTGGTAAAATCATAAAGCCATAATCCAGGAAATACTGCTGATAAACTAGCTAAAGAAGGAGCAAGGAAGCCGGTAATTGACGACGTGGTGGGCCTCTGCCAACCAACCAGCTCATGATCCTAAAAGAGAACACCAAAAAAACAACTGAAGTACTCACAGCAATTAAATGCAACAGCGTCACTAATGAATCACTTATGCCAGCACCTCAAAACTACACTTCCTTACTTTAAGGAGCTGAGGTGAATAGGGAATTGGGGAATTCCTGGCAGGGGGAAATGCACATTACTCCCCAAGCGGAACATCATTGCAGGCCTTACCCCCACATTGAACAAGAATAAGTTGTCAAGAGTTAATTTGACAATGCACTTTATAATCTATGAGCCTAATTTACATTAAATTGTTCTGCAGGTACATGCACCGAGGATGATGAATCAAGAGATAATGTGCGAGGTGGAGGTGGGCACCCACGGGATGGTGGAGATCGACGATGGAGACCAGGTCGGAGTCAAGGTATACCTTATGCAGCCAACAAACTATATAGCCAATCAAAGTTTATACAGCTTTATCTTCGGAACCCTTGATCAGATTAAATGAATTAAATATGCATTATTGAGGATAACTCAAAAACTACTGGTCAGATCTTGATCAAATTTAAATGGGACCACATGGGATGCACTAGCTTTTAAATAAAATAATTATCAAGATCGGTTCATCTAGAAAAAAGTGCTGAGGTAACAAACATAAAAAATATTTAAAACTAGCTGCGCCCCGCGGCTGTGCCCGCGTAAGTCCCGGACCAGCCAGAATTCGAGGTTAAAAAGTAGCCTATGTCCTTTCTCAGGCTCTAGACTATCTGTGTACCAAATTTCGTTTAAATCGGTTCAGTAGTTTTAGCGTGAAAGCGTAACAGACAGACAGACGGAGTTACTTTCGCATTTATAATATTAGTAATGATACAGTCAAGTTAAGAACCTCCTCCATTTTTTTTTAGTGGATAATAATAAGGATGTAATGAGATCGAGAAGTGGGTTTATTATATGTTGCAAGATTTGATTATAGACCGACAGATAACGGAACAGGTGAACCTAAATAAAAGCTTGTAATAAAAAAAACTTTTAATTCAGCCTGGCAGAACCACAAATTATTATACACACAAAAATATATGATGTATCTCTTTTCAGTATGAAGAAATAGAGGCAGGTCAGTACGAAGAATATATCACCGATGATCAATATGAAGAGGTGGAGGAACAGGTCATCGGGATGCAGCATTTGGAGGAAGGTGAGCATCATCATCACATCACACGCATTCATTAACCAAAATGAAATCAATAAAGACCACATAAACCTTGTATGTACATTGAGGACATTTGTTTTTTATAAACAATACCCTGAATTTTTTTAATCATTGTTATGTTATTACTTGTCAAAAAAGAGAAAAAAAAAACACGAATCTTCTATATCAACTGACTGCCCAAAAGGACTTTTAAAAAATAAATGTTTATAATAACATATGTGCAGATGCCACTACTTAAGAAGCTGGGGTGGATGGGGTAGTTCCTGGCCGGGGGAAATGCACAATACACCCCAAGCGGGACGTCAGTGCAGGCCTTAACGCCCCCATATTGAATAAAAATAACATATGTATCAATTTTTAACAGTGTATCTAATTAAATCAAAATAATTGGAAACAAATTTAAAGATCTTTCACTAACCGGCATCTTAGCCATTGTTTCTATAGTGTTAACGAATTTAGAATTTTATGTAAATCTATAGTCAAGATAATATAGTGGACATAGAAATCATCATTAGCATGTTCGCTTGCAGCCTGATCACATTGTTTCACTACTTACATCAAGATCTTATGAACGTGACATATTGTAGCAAATAAAAGATTACATGATTCAGAACCATCAGATAGACTGTATTGAGACACTGTTATATGGTGGATATTCATCAAATATCCACAAAGCAAGCTTCCACATTCATTATACACACCATTCATTTTTCATTTACTTTTTTAAAAGCTTTTTAATTACGAAAAGTAATGAATGAAAAGTCATAGCTTTACTACAAGTTACTTTACTCCGAATCGCTTGAAGGGTTTCGCTTCTACGTTTATCATCTGTACTACAAAAGGAGTGGAACTCATTGCCCTCGTCTTTGTTCCCTGAACGGTATAATCTGGGAGCCTTCAATTCAAGAGTGAATAGGTATCTTCTAGGCAAGCATGCTACATCTTCGGCTGCATCTTCACTTCCCATCAGGGGAGATATTGGTCAAATGCTTGCGTATATTGCATAAAAAACTCAAGTTGACGAGCGCAGAGCATCAGCGTGCACGATTTTTGTCAATTTCAGTACCAAACTTTGGGTGGCACTGAATTACAATGGGCATGATGATGAAGAGTGGCACGCATGCTACATCTTCGGCCGCATCATCACTTTCCATTAGCTGAGATTGTGGTTAAATGCTATAGATATTATACAACCTTTAACAGAAAGGTGATAGATACTTGGTGGTGTGTATGTGTATCGTGCCAGGAATCGTCTGCCAGAGAACGAAAGTCGAAAGTACGAAATTTTAAAATAATATTTTTCAAATATTTTTGACAACCCTACAGTTACAACTGCGGCGCGTGACCTTTGTTATGGCCTCCACTGTCAGACGTCTAGGTCCAAAGGCTATGTGGTGTAGAACGGTAGCTGATGAAATAGGGTTGCAAATGACATAGTTTTTAGAAACTTTAATTCATCATAACTCAATATTAATGGTGCTGCTGCGAATTCAGAAGTTCCTGTTAGACTCCATACATGTAGCTAGAGGCGTGACTTGAGTATTACTTCACCTTTCTGTTACGCATTGTCTACTAATAATTCCATCACCATACATCATCATCACCATCATCTCACATCATGTACCGTCAGCCTCGCTGACAGATTGCCACTTTTCAGTGGGGTCCGAGGAGGTGATACTGCCGGGGATGTCGGGGGAGGATGTCATCCCCAACTCAGACAGCCCGTACGACCCGGTCTACCCCACTCCACCCTCCACTAGCAGGTGAGATTAATATGTTGTATACTAGCCGTGCCGCGCGGTTTCGCCCGCGTTTATCAAGATGAATGGATGAAATTTAGAAAGTACAGCTTATACCTAGGTAAAAGCTATGTAAATTCTAAATTTCATCCAAATCCGTTCAGCCGTTAAAGCGTGAAGAGGGAACAAACATACTTACACACACACTTTCGGATGTATAATATTAGTAGGAGTAGGATAATACTTTATGGTTTACGGCCTCGAAAGTAAAGTGTACAATTTTTTTGTCTGTAAATTTAAATAGTATGGTATGTAGATATACTTCATCATCATCATCTCAGCAGTAAGAAGTCCACTGCTAGATATAGGCCTCCCCCAAAGACCTCCAAAAAGAACGGTTGTAAGCGGCCTGCATCCAGCGTCTTCCTGCGACCTTCACTATGTCATCCGTCTTTGTCTTCCGACACTGCGCATTCCAGTCCGTAGATAGACTTAGTTGAGTTTTAAAATTGTTTATATCTATGAATGAATTATCTTATCTTATCTACCCACGATACAAGTCATTGAACTTAGTGCGTCAGTACTGTCAGTGTGAAAGAGTTTGTTTGTATGTATAACTAGCCGTGCCCCGCGGCTTTGCCCGCTATTATCAAGTTAAAAAGTAGCCTATGTGTTAATCCTAGGTATTATCTATGTACATTCCAAATTTCATCCAAATCCGTTCAGCCGTTAAAGCGTGAAGAGGGAACAAACATACTTACACACTTACACACAAACTTTTGGATTTATAATATTAGTAGGATAGTAATATAACATCTTTAATGTTTTCAGAGGTCGCGGAAAAAACCGGAATAACGCTAATAACTCCGCTAACAGCATTCACCATTTAATGCCTATTGGTAAGTAGCACTCGCAGTGCGATCTGCCCAGTCCAGGGGTCGGCAACCTTTTGAGTCAAAAGAGCAAAATATTACAATTTACAAAATTTCAAGGTATTAAAGAGCCACATATTTTATTTCTTGCCAAAAATAATCTTTAGTCAACAATAATACCTACTGTACTATGAGTATCGTATAGAAAACGCTATGCACGCGTTATACCTACCTAATCATCCCATAATTTACTTGTTTCTACTGTATAAATGTACTTTTTTGCTACCTTTGGAGGCTTGTTAATGGATCGATAGAAATGGTGCCTAATCCTCGTTAATTGATTCACAACGTTTTTTAAATGATTTTTTTTAAAATAAATAATATTTGCCTATGGAACTAAAGAGCCGCAGCTTCACATCCAAAAAGCCGCAGGTTGCCGACTCCTGACCCAGTCTATATCAACAGATTGACGAGCCTTAGTTATCTACGTAAGGTAGCTAGCCTATCGGTGTTCTTTCGCTTACATTTCGGAGAGTGTGCACTCGAATCACATCAGTTGAGTCCCCCATGCCCTTTCTATAATCGGACTACAAGACAAACTGCCAAGCGTCATCCATTTATGGTTGACATACCTCATGTCCGCTCGAAGCGTTTTGCTTCTACGTTTATCATCCGTACAGCTAAGGAGTGGAACTCGCTGCCCGCGTTTTTGTTCCCTGAACAGTATAATCTGGGAGTCTTCAAGTTTAGAGTGAAAAGGTATCTTCTAGGTAAGCAGGCTTCATCACTTTCCATCCGCATCATCACTTTCCATCAGGTGAGATAGCGGCCAGATGCTTACCTATCTAGCATTAAAAAAAGGTTAATCAACGTTCTATCCGGTCATTATTAACCGTAAATAGTTAATGAATGTGAGTGTAAATCAAATAGTTAAACGCAAGCAAAGCTTAAAAAACACCGACTTCACCGCCTTGTCTTCGGGAACTTGATCAGATTAAATATATTAAACACGGACTATTGATGATAACTCAAAAACTACTGATCAGATCTTGATTAAATTTTAATGGGACCAATGGTAAAGAAACCTCCTTCAAACAAACATTTTCAAAATCGGTTCACGTGTAAAGAAGTTATGAGGTTACATACATAAAAAACCGTTGACTTGAGTACCTCCTCCTTTTTTGTAAAGTCGGTAGAAAATATTATTCATGTTCAAAAATATTGATAAATATAAATTAAGAAGCGACGCACACTATCTTAATACTAGATATAAGTATAAAATTACAGTGCGCGCATTTAGATTAAGCAAAGCGAATAAATCTTTTATGGCAAATGGGGTTAGATTTTACAATAGAATTCCTAAAATTGTAACTGAATTACCACTGGGAAAGTTGAAATCAGTACTGAAATGTGGCTCTATAAAAATTTCAAATTTTTTAAATTGTAATTTTTTACTCTTTCGACTCAAAAGGTTGCTGACCCCTGACCTAGGTTATTGTATTAGTTAAGTGTTTATAAAAAATATTGAAAAATGCGCCGCCGAGTTTCATGCCAGGTAATTCTTAAGATGGCTGTAATTTTGCGAATCTGGCGGTAGAGTCATTAACTTGCGCGAGTGCCTCTTTGGGGCCCGTGTGAAGATTAAACACTTTAATTAAAATCGGTTGTAAGTAAAGGAGAGTAAGGACTAGGAAGGAGCTTATCTGCACTTTGACTAAAATGTTATACACGACATGTTCCAGGGGAAGTCCCGATGGGTCTAATGGAGGGGGTCGGTGCCTCCCGGGGCACGGCTCGGCGCTGGGAACAGAAGCAAGTGCAAATCAAAACTATGGAGGGGGAGTTCTCCGTCACCATGTGGGCCACGGGGGAGGATGACGGTAAGCATTGCTCCACCTTACACTACATCGTCACTTTCCATCAGGTGTGATTGTGGACAAACGTTTGCTTAGTCTGTAAAATAATGTTAATGAATTTAAGGACATGCACTTAAGTAATAATTCTTTTGATAATGACTAAATTACCTCAAATATATTTTGACTGTTAATCATATTACTATTGTATTTTATTAATCATTTTATTCTTGACATACCTAATGCTTATAATTATATATTTTTATTTTATTACCGGATGTCTGACACATTCTTTATCATAGTATCAATTGTTCTTCTTCTTCTTCCTCAGCCTTTAAGGGTCCATTTTTGGACATAGGCCTCTCCCAATTTCTTCCATGATTCACGATCTCGTGCCTTGGTCATCCAGTCATGTCCCACGTGTCCTCGAATATCATCTTTCCAACGTTTCGGTGGGCGGCCTCGTGGTCTGGTGTTCGCCCACGGTCTCCATTCGAGGACCCTTCTTGTCCAACGGTCCTTGTCCATGCGAGCAACATGTCCGGCCCAACGCCACTTTCGCTCCGCGATTACTTGCACCACGTCTCTCACTTTCGTTTTTCGCCTTATCCACTCATTTTTCTTACGATCACGCAAGGTTATCCCGAGCATAGCTCTTTCCATCGCCCTTTGCGCGACTCTGAATTTTTCGGCTGACCGTTCAGTGAGTGACATGGTTTCAGAGCCATAAGTGAACACTGGCATTATGCATTCCTCGTAAACTTTCGCCTTTAGTTTCAAAGGCAGTTTAGCTCGCAGTAATTTCTTATTTGCTCCAAATGCTGCCCAGGCTTGGGATACCCGTCTTTCCACTTCTGCTGTCTGATTGGCTAGTCCCAGAGTTATTTTGTGGCCGAGGTAAATATATTCTGTGACAAGCTCAACTGGTAATTGGTAGTTGTTTACTTCTGATATGTTGGTCATTATCTTTGTCTTGGAGAGGTTGATCTTTAAGCCTACTTTTTCTGATTCCACCTTCAAGTCATTAATCATGGACAACATATCAGGAACATTCTCTGAGAACAGTGCCAAATCATCTGCGAACCTCAAGTTTGTAAGATGTTCTCCTTCAATGTTGATGCCTTTTTCGTCCCAATTCAATTTCTTGAATATGTTTTCCAAGGTCATGGTGAAAAGTTTGGGAGAGATTGTGTCTCCTTGTCTTACTCCACGAGCTAAGTGAAACTGTGATGTTTATTCATGAAGATTGACGCAGGCAGTGGCATGCTTTTGGAGATGATTAATAATTTGTATGTACCTTTCGTCCACTCGACAATCCACCAATGCTTGTTATTAAAGAATTATTAAATTGTAATGTGACATGCCTAGAATAACGATCACTGTTATTATTAAGGTGAATAAAGAATCTGAATCAGAAAAAAAATAAAAAAAATTGATATATAATCCGCGCGCGATGAGAACGGGGCAAATTGTAATCTCCTACCTATACGTGATATTCGCAAAATTTTGGTGCGACAGCTCTGTAGTCGCCATTCAGAGAAGAAGTAGAAGTGATGCGTTATTTCCCATCCAGTGATTTCGAACCCGATACCCCTGCTTAGAAGGCGAACGCTCACCCTCTGGCCATGGGTTTCGCTTCTATATTCATCTACTGTACAGCGGAGTGGAACTCATTACCTGCGTCTTTGTTCCCCGAGGGGTATAATTTGGGAGTCTTCAAATCGATAGTGAATAGGTCTTCTAGACAATCATGTCACATCTGTGGCCGCATCAACATTTTCCATCAGGTGAGATGGTGGTCAAATGGTATGACGACCCAGTTGGCGCAGTGGACAGGCCTCCGCCCTCTGCGCCGTGGATCCTGAGTTCGATTCCCGGTAGGAGCACAAATTCCTTCCCAAGAGATATCTGTGCTTCTGGTTCTAGGTGTAATGTGTGGTGTGTATGTTTCCGGCACCCATGATACAAGGCTATGAGTGTGAATGCGTGCGTGTGTGTGTGTATATACAGAATAAAATATAATAAACTGTTACCTTTATAAAACAATGTATCTGTTGACAGATGATGGATCGAATCCAGAACCTGACCCCGACTACACAGAGTACATGACGGGCAAAAAGAATATCATTGGAAACGACCCCATGCCAGGTAATCCTGCTAATGTTATAAATACGAAAGTTTGGAGGTGTTTAAATATGTTTGTGCCCGCTTCAAGCTGTAACAGCTGAACGGATTTGGTGGATTTTTATTAGTTTTACTTGTATGTTTGTAACCGACTCCTTTGAACTTGATTTTGACCCACTTCAAACCGTCAGATTTAATTTAAACTTCATAGACTTGTTGAGGACCGATGACAATACAATGATATGTGTTTTATTTTATTTATAAAGCGTGTTTTTTAGTTTATTTTAACTATTTTTATTTTAGTGTATATAGCTTATACCTAGAATTAACACATAGGGTACTTCTAATAACTCGATAATAGCAGGCGAAGCCGCGGGGCACATTTAAACTAAATATACATATATTTTCTCTTATATAATCAATGAAATTTTGCAAAAACAACTGTTTTTAACGAAGGTAAATTGTCGACAATTTTTTTACCGACTTAATAAAAAGAAGGAGGTACTCAATTCGACTGTATTTCTTTAATGTGTGTTACCTCATAACTTCATGCTAGGTGAAGTATTGATTTTTTTTTATTTAAATTTGTTTGCTTCCCATGTGGATCCATTTAAATTTGTTTAAGATCTGAGTAGTTTATCGAGTCATCCTCAATAATGCGTATTTAATCTGATCAAAGGTTCCGAAGATAAAACTGTGAAGTCGGTCTTTTAAGCTTTATATCTTTCGTTCGCACCGAACTGAGATCTCGCGCCTACATTTTGCTTCATAGAAAAAAAACTTTTGAGGTTACTTGCTTATATCTTTTTTATATATAATAATTGTTTGATTTCTGTATTTGTTGTTCAAGTACAGGATATAACGGACATTATACGTAAGTTTCAGCGTCCAGTGTGAAGTCGTTTTTGAGATAGACTCCGGGACAAAACAGGTCTAAAAACGGTAACTTTGGTGGCCTACCAAATCTTTATTTTCCAATATATTTTCTTTTAACTGGTTTCTTACTTTATTGACAAGCCCTCAACGCAGGAGCAAAATATTTTTTTTTATCTACCCTTGTGGGGCATACAAGGGTAGATAAAAAAAATATTTTGCTCCCCACTTACATGTATCTCCCATACATGTAAGTGAGGAGCAAAATATTTTTTTTCTCCTTAATATTTTCATTTATATAATTTTAAATGTCATTTCCAACTTTGGGCCGTAGTTTTACATATTCTATGTGAATTTGAAGTAATTCGCTTATATGGTTTAGACGCTAGATACCTCTGACAGACGAACGGACAAAGTGCTGAACTACCCTAGTCAACCTAGAGATCTACGCTCGATCAATCGTCTTTGTTCCCTGAACGGTACAATGACCTATTCATTCTAGTCTTGTTCCATCTTCAGCCGCATCGTCACTTTCCATCAGGTGAGATAGTGTGAAATGGCTGGCATTATCCAGCATATCTTTTATTTTATAATCTATCTGGCGGATTAAATCAAATCAAAATCGTTTATTCACATGGGCCCCAAACAGGCATTCATGAAAGTTAAAGACTCGTACCAGATATTTTTATCCGAGCATGATTCCTACTATCCGAGTCCCTGTATCCGAGGTATGTGTTTCCAGGATTGGATTTATCAGATCCGAAGCAGCTGGCGGAGTTTGCCCGTCCCGGACACAAGATAAGGTTAAAGAAAGCGGTGCCCGAGTCGTCCGACAGAACTATAGGTATGTACAGTACGTATTGATACACTCACTATTGTATTCTTAACTTTCAACCGACTTCATAAAGGGAGGTTCTCAATTTTTTGTATGTATGCTACGCGATATCTCCGCCAATTATGAATACCCACCTACCCACTGGTAGTGGGCTTGAGCACTTGAGTTACCTATAAGCTCGATGTCTTGTAGGTAACTTAGTTTTGATGATATTTTTTGTTTGGCAGATTATACTTCAGAGTTGGTCCCATGTATATTTTATCGAAATTGATCCAGCCTAAACCAAAATATAAGCGTTGAAATGGTTTTTTAAGCTTCGCTTGCGTTTAATTATTGTATAAATGAATGAAAAATTTATTTCTATTGGTGTTGCAGCGTGTCCCCACAAAGGCTGTACCAAAATGTTCCGCGACAACTCTGCGATGAGGAAGCACCTTCACACCCACGGGCCCCGGGTTCACGTCTGCGCTGAGTGTGGTGAGATATCTATATACTTATATATATATATATATATATATATGCAATAATAAGAAATATGTTATTATTGATCGAGCAAAGCATTCTAAGTTTACTTGGATGGTTCAGTACTTCCGTCAGTCTGTCTGTCAGATGCATCTAGCGTCTAAAGTCTAAACCATACAAGCAAATAACTTAAATTTTTCAGAGAATATGTTGAGCTTTGGTCTTAAGCCAGAAATGGCAATTGAAATTATTTAAATGTGAAATAACAAAATATTTTAATATTTGTTATCTACCCTTGTTGGATATCTTTGAAAAGAGCTTTGAAAGTAGACTACGAAACCGATTAAAATAAAAATTGGAAATTAACTACTTGGTAGTCACTGTTTTGGACCTATTTTGTCCCGGGGTCTATCTCAAAAACAGTTTCACACTGAATGCTGAAACTTACGTCTTATATCCGTTATATCCAGTACTTGAACAACAAATACAGAAATCAAACAATTGTTACAAAGAAAAAGTTGTAGTTTTTTGGGGTTCCGTACCCAAAGGGTAAAGCGGAATCTTAGTAATAGGGTCCCCCTATTACTAAGATTCCGCTGTCCGTCCGTCTGTCTGTTTTTATGGTTAATAGTACGGAACCTTTCGTACGCTAGTCCGACCCGCACTTGGCCGGTTTTTTCTTTATTATGCCTTATAGACGCGAGATTATAGTTCTGCGCGAAAGTCAATAATTATATTTCTTTCTTTATTTCAAAACAAAATTGTTCGTTTGCAGGTAAAGCGTTTGTAGAGAGCTCCAAGTTAAAACGGCATCAGCTCGTTCACACTGGCGAGAAGCCTTTTCAATGCACCTTCGAGGGATGCGGGAAGAGATTCTCACTGGACTTCAACCTTAGGTATGTCACTAGTAAAATTTTGATGTAAATGTGTTTTTTTTTTATTTGTTTCTATGTTAATGTGATCTGATTTTGGCAATAAATAGTTGTTTTTAAACAAAATTAAAACATGGTCGCCATATTGAATTTTTAACCGACTTCAAAAAAGAAGGAGGTTCTTTATTCGACTGCGTGTATTTTTTTTATGTATGTTCACCGATTTCTCACCCAATTGTGGACTCAAAATTATTTTTTTGTTGGGTTAGATTATAAATAGTTTGGTAGATGATACTTCAGAGGTCCCATATAAATTTTATCAAAATAGATCAAGCCAAAACCAAAATATAAGCGGTGAAGACGCTTTTTTACCGACTTCCCAAAAAAGGAGGACGTACTCAAGTTGACCGTATTTTTTATTTTTTTATTTATGTGTGTTACCTCATAACTTCTCGTGAGCCGATATCGAAAATTTTTTTTTTAGTTTGAAAGATGTTGCTTTCTAATTGGTCCCATTTAAATTTGATCAAAATCTGATCAGTAGTTCTTGAAATATCGTCAATAATGTCAATTTTGTGACGAATAATGCGTACTTTGACGATGTTCTCGTTTACCCGACTTCAAAAGTTACCTCATAATTTCTTTCGTTGTGAGCCGATTTTGATGATTCTTTTTTTATTTGAAAGCTGGTGGATCAAGTTTCAGATGATAAAGCGGTGAAGTCGGTTTTTTTAAGCTTTGCTTGCGTTTAATTATTGTAAGCTTTGCTTAGTTTTAAATTATAGTTACTGTCATGGCTTTACTGACACTCATAATTAGGACAAATCGAGTTACGTTTCCGGCACCCACGATACAAGACATCGAACTTAGTGTGGGGCTGTGAGTGTGAAAGCGTTTATGAAAACATCATCATTTAATTGTTGAAGTACCTCCAGTTCGCTCGAAGCGTTTCGCTTCTACGTTTATCATCCATACTGCGAAGGAGTGGAACTCATTGCCTTCGTGTTTGTTCCCCGAACGGTACAATCTGGGAGTCTTCAAGTCAAGAGTGAATAGGTACCTTCTAGGCAAGCATGCTACATCTTCGGCCGCATCATCACTTTCCATCAGGTGAGATTGTGGTCAAATGCTTGCCTATCAGGAATAAAAAAATTAAAAAAAAGTAGTATCGTAAACTTTCATGAGTGCCTCTTTGGGGCCCATGTGAGTAAACAATTGTTTTTTTGTTTGTTATTATACGAATGTTTATTTGTTGCAGAACCCACGTCCGCATCCACACGGGCGATCGTCCGTACGTGTGTCCGTTCGACGGCTGTAACAAGAAGTTTGCGCAGAGTACCAACCTTAAATCACACATACTAACACACGCTAAAGCCAAGTAAGTTACATACACACATAACTTAAATTTTTATGCTTAGGCAAGCATTAGACCTATCTGACGGAGCGTACGTCACTGCCAATAATAATGTTAACAATTTTAATCAAAATTGCTCCACCCGTTTAAGAAGGATGAAGTAAAAAATATACAAACGCACACACAAACATAACTAGAGTGTGGAATACGCTACCAGAGACAGTGATAAGTGCTCCCTCAATAAACTCTTTTAAAATAGATTGGACAAAAAAAAAGTGCACAAAAGTGATATATACACATATCAGCTTAAATAAGCTGCTCAGTGTATCAACAACAAACTTTCGCCTTTATAACATTAGTGTGATAATAAGTGAATATACAAAGGTAAATGTAATTATAATTCTCATCATGTTTCAGATCGAGAAACTCCGTATCGAGAAGCGGCAACAATACCTACGAGTCAGCCAGAACGACTCCACAGTATGTCCAGCTAGAAATGTCTCCAGACGACTCAAACCCGCAACTTATTTTCTACACTCACGAATGAAGGACGCTAAGTTCGAGCGGAGAAAGTGATGTTCGAGTGGAAAAAGTGACATTTGAGTGGACAACGTGGCGTTCGAGTGGAAAAGTGACGCTTGAGTGGAGGAAGTGACATTCGAGTGGTTAAAGTGACACTTGTGGGGAAAGTGTCTCCTCAGCGGAGAAAAAGACTTTGAGTGAAAACTGATATTGAAGTGAAAATGTTAAGTGATGTTACAATTAACAAGTAAATGAAGATAAAACTGTACAGGAGCGATCAATGATAAGTCATTATGGATCATAATGCATTGAAATAATGTACTTTATGTACAAAGAAAAAGTGTACAATGTGATATAGGAGAAAACATGGTAAAATGATCCTAAAGTGACACGTTTCATATAAATTTTAGTGAATATATAATTCAGTTGTTTTGGACCATATCGGAATAAAGCAATACAATGGGCCTTAAGCTTAAATTCCCCAGAATAGAGCAAGCATAATTACTGGTCATAGAGCCAACAACGTAAGTCTAAGGGAGAGGAGTGAATGGAAGTGCCATGCAGTATGTTCTGGGTGGCACAGCAGATGTTACTAACTTGCAAGCTTTTATTTAGTTTCACCTGCCCGTTTGTCTATCTGTCGGTCTGTAATCAAATCTATATGAGATGCAAACTAAATAAGACCCACTTCTCGATGTCCGATTGAAATCGAATTTGGTTAACTTATGTATCTTGGGTGACAATATAATGATATGGTATGATGGAGCCGATCTGATGATGGAGACGGAAGATGGCCATAGGATCTCTGAAACTAAACAAGATAAACACATCGAGTTTGAGCTTGTTAATCTATGGACTATGAACTGACTTACCTCTTAGAATAATCTCTTCCACAATTATGTTATGTTATATTCGGCTTAAAACACGAAAATTTTGACTTACTTTGTAGTCAACTAGTTTCGGACAAATTAGTTGTCCTTCATCATCCCGAGCCCCCGCCTCTGCGTATCGCGCGTCTGACTCATCCTGATGAAGGACAACTAATTTGTCCGAAACTAGTTGACTACAAAGTAAGTCAAAATTTTCGTGTTTTAAGCCGAATATAACATAACATAATCTCTTCCACAATCTTTAATACATTTTTTTTATGATTAATAGCATCCATTTGATCACTATCTCACCTGATGGAAACTGACGATGTATTTTCTAGGCATGCATGTTCCATCTTCGCCCTCGTCAAAGTAGTAAGAAAGAAAAGATGCTTGCCTAGAAGGTGCATTGTCACTTTCCATCAGGTGCGATAGTGGTCAAATGGTTGCCTATCATCATACATCATAAAAAATAAAAGTCTCTTCAGACTTGAAGACGCCTAGATTGTAGTATTCAGGGAACAAAGGTGCAGGCAACAAGTTCCACTCCTTCGCTGTACGGATGATAAACGTAGAAGCAAAATACTTGTGCGATCTAGAGGTATCATAATATGGACCATAAATAGATGATGTTTGACAGTTTGTCTTGTTGGTAAAAATGGACGAATTATATCATGTAATACTTGAATAATTAATCTTTACTGAATCATTATTTTTCCTACAAAATGTTCTTTAGTTGGGTTCGATTAATTATGCTTCAATTATCAAATTAATCAATTAACATTATAATATATTTTCTACGACTCGACGGTGATTGTTAACTTCTAACTAGAAGTATGGGAAAGGCTAATCAATAACAGCCCTAAAAATTACGCTTGTTAACATATGTACTGTAAATATGCCAAAAATTGTTATTTTTAAGAAGAAAAGGATGTAATGATTTATGTTGTCTATAACTGATTGAAACGATTTTCTAAAAGGGATGAGCGCATTGCATTGCCACTTGGAAGTTTAACTAGGTGGCATTACAGCGCTGCGTTCAGTGCCTACGCTCTGTTTGCAACGTTATACTCTAACCCGTTCGGAGGCTTGGTTAGAGCGTTTGGTTAGTGCTAGTTGAAACACTAGCACGTTCAGTGCCTCGGTTAATCACAACCGAACCGTCTTGAGAGATGGTTGTAAAACACTCTGACGCCTGTCAATGTCAAGCTTCTATGAGAATTCCCGCGAAAAGCTGTGCGTGTAGTCAAACTGAAGTTGAAGGTGAAAATTGTTCGATGAAATTGACTGTCATACGTAGATAACTATACTATTAATTATTCCATGTTTTCATGTCATTTGGAGAATTCGAGAGTGAATAAAAAACAACCATTCAACTCGCTTCAACCGAAGTTGTAAGCACTGAACGCAGTCCAGATGTCTTAAGCAAGCGTACTTACCATCAGCCGATTGACTTGCTTGTTTCCTCAATGTTACAATTTTGCGAATCTGGCAGTAGTAATTAACTTTCATGAGTGCCTCTTTGGGGCCCATGTGAAAACGATTTTGAATTTGGTTACGTTACAAGTTAAAAGCGATGAAACAAAAAAAAATTAATGGTGCAGACAGCTTTAAATATCCAGTGTGCTAGTTAGGCTAGGGCTAGATGCTCTTACCATTCTCCACCTCATCAAGTCTAGCATATCAATGAATTGTAACTACTGTCATAATGTCCTGTCACTGTCCATACAACTCGTGTTGTTAAATCTTACATTTGTTTCTTTGACCGGCCGCCTGATTGGGTATACTTTTGTGATTCCACGCAGACTTTATCGTTGATCTTGCAGGGGCACCACGTGCTGCTAGATGTGTCATTTGCCACTGTATCAACTGTCGTTCAAGAATATCCTGAATAAGCTTGCAGACCATTGCTCTTAGGAAAGCTGTTCAGTTTTACTGCGGACATAGTAATATTATAAATTCGAATAACTATTACCTTTATTATGGATTTTAATTTAATTTGTGCATAGATTGTTTAGATATAGACCCTAATATCCATCTGAAAGTCTTATTTTTATACCAGATAGGCAAGCGTTTGGCTGCTGTCTCATCTGATGGAAAGTGTTGATGCTGCTGAAGATGTAGTATGCTTATCCAGAAGATACCTATTCACTCTAGACTTGAAGACTCCCAGATTACAGACTGTGGAACAAAGACACGGCTAGTAAGTTCCACTCCTTCGCTGTACGGATGATAAATGTAGAAGCAAAACGATGAGAGGATATGAGGTATGTCAACCATGAGTTTGATGACGTTGGTCACATTTTTTCATTTGACCACTACCTCAGTCGTTAGTAATCGGTGATGTGGACGAGGGTAGAGAAAAAAAAATGCGGACGAAGCGTTTTGCCTCCACATTCATTATGCGAACTGCAAAAGAATGGAACTCCTTACCTGAGTCTGTGTTCCCTGATAAATACAATATGGGAGTCTTTAAGTCAAGAATGAATAGGCATCTTCTAGGCAAACGCGCTCCGTCGTCGACCGCATCGTCACTTACCATTAGGTGAGATGGCGGTCAAAGGTTTGCCTATCTTGAATAAAAAAATAAAAAAAAACAATGAGGATGTGAAAACTCTCTGGACTAGAGCGACTGGCTCTCAAAGGTTGAAAGATATTTACATACAACTGTATTTCGGTACCCAGGCGAGCATGAGATAACGCCACCTGGTGTCTGGCAGCTACCCTTGAGAATCAGTTACCATAATCACTAACGTGTGAAATAGAATGCTATTGTATTAAGGTATAACAATTTGAAATTACCGCCGATGCTCCATCCGGAAAATTGCACCAATTTTCATCAAACATAGATAAGAACTCGATTAAGTAAAAAAAAAAAACTTACTAACTTTCAAATAAATAATAATTAATCAATCGGTCCAGCCGTTTGGGAGCCATTGCCACTGACAAACACATACACTTAACACTCTTTTTTCGTTAGGGGTTAAAAATTTGTGTATGTCGTGGATGTGAACAATTTCTTTGCCAATACAACAGTTTAACTAACACCCGAGGTAATGATCAAATGAAAAAATGTGACCGACGCGACGTCATCAATTTATTCGTCCGCATCGTCACTTAACATCGGGTGAGATATTGGTCAAACGTTAGCCTATCACAGATAAAAAAAAACTGAGTGCCTCTTTGGGGCCCGTGTGAATAAACTTTGATTTGATAAAGATAACTTACAGAAATGTTTTTTCTTCATTCGGATTTATAATATTAGTATGATTAAGCATATTATTATGCTGATTACACTTTCGCCGCATTCCTATACAAAATGGCTACATAATAGGTAATTATTTTAAAATAAAATAACTATTGTATAAAAGGCAGAGCATATTATGTGAAAAAATTAAGGTTTTTATGACTGAATTTGTAAATATATTTTCATGAAATCTCAACTATATTACTGTATTTGATCGATTATTATTTTGTATCATACATAGATGTAGGTTAAAATGTGACGGAAAAGGGGGCATATTTACTAAAACTTTCGAATAGGGTTAGCATTTTTTTTATTGTTTGGTTAAGTTAATAGCATTACACGCATATCTGGCCAGGGCTTTATTAAAGGCGAGACGATGATCAGCTCTTAATTAGCCCTGTTAATTGATCGAGTGAGCAGCGAGTCTGTTTCAGATTGGTCGAAAATGCTTTGATTATTGGTCGCATTATTTAACCGATTCTCTGTGAGCGAGTTCGATAATTAAGAACCCGTATACATTTTTATGTCTGTCTCGCTCGCACAATTAATACATTTTGAGAAATAAAAATTGTGGAGCGAGTTATGGAAAATGTTGTCAATAACTTTACTAAATAATTATGTAACGGATACTTAAAATTAATTTTCGTTTAAATACCTATTAATTAGACGAAAAAAGAGTGAAAAAAATATAAAATCAATTTGACATCGATTTTCTCCGCCAATCCAAAAGCTAAGAAAACGAATATCAGTTTATAAGATCCGTGATATTATTATTTAGGGATTATATTGACAACATTTACAATAACTCACACCGTCAGTTTTATATCTCAAAATCAGTGAATCGTGCGAGCGAGAAAGACATAAAAATGTATACGGGTTCGGATATTTTTATCGATTCGGTTTTTGAATATATTTTTGTTTAAATAGCTGAGATGTTGGGATAAAAATCAAATTTAAAATATTCATTCTGACCATTGATCACGTAAACTAAAATAACAGTTATTACTGAGGCACAAGTCGTACATGCGGCCGTAGCCTGCACAACCAGTGTCTGATAATGTTGGAGCTCAATATCACCATTCACAATGGCCAGAAGTGGTGTCCCCACGTATGCAGCTCAACAGAGATGCTGTTCTTTTTCGCATATTGACAAAGAAGTCGGTCGAGTGCGTCTGCATACATCCCTGATGCACTACTAAAACATGAAATCCCCAACATCATCCTGAAACCATTTTTATATTGGACTCGTAGAGAGTTGCAGGATTTCTGTGTATTTGGTCCACAGACTGTAAACACAATCATATAAAAAAACACATAACAGTCAATTTACTGATATAGCACAATGTCAATTTACTGGGATAGCATAACGTGAACATCTACTTATGAATGTTTGAATTTGTAATATGTATTGATTCAATCAGCAAAAATAATTGTAATAAATGTACATGTCTGGCCGGTGGCGGAGCCAAAACGAAAGACCAAAGAGTAACAAATAATTAAAACTTAAGCAAAGCTTAAATAAAACCGACTTCACCGCTTATATTTTGGTTTTGGCTTGATCTCGATAAAATTCATATGGGACCACCTCTGAAGTATAATCTACCAAACAAAATGAGAATTTTGAGAATCGGTCCACAAATGGGGGAGAAATCGGTGAACATTCATAAAAAATAAAATAAAAATACATTCAGTCTAACATAGTACCTCCTCACTTTTTGAAGTCGGTTAAAAACTAGGATGAAACGGGATTGAAATGACATGTATATACAGATAAATAACTGGTATTTGTTTCCCCAACGGGGTTTGCAAGCGTTAAAAATACATATTTCAGCCATTTTGAAAAATAAGCGAGGCCTTCAGCTCACAGCCACTAGTATCATTAAAATTAAAATGCAGTGCTACTCAGAATTTAGCTTTATTATTTAGCACTTCTCCCCCTGGAGTTAGATATGACTAGCCCAGTTGGTATTTTTGCTGTCAACATTTTTCCGTCACATTTTATTTATTATAAAAATAGTTTTGTTTGTTTGTAATTCAGATGCAGCAATATAGTTGTGTGTATCTTGCAATCAAAGCAATGAGATATTTAAATAAATTGTAAATATTTATATAGAATTGTGTTTTAATTTATTATCATGCTCCTTTAGTACTGGGGGTCTAGTACGAATTTTAATCATCATCTTCTCGGCAGCAAGAAGTCCACTGCTGAATATAGGCCTCCACCAAAGATCTCAAGATCTCAAAAAGAACGGTTGTAAGCGGCCTGCATCCAGCGTTTTCCTGCGACCTTCATTATGTCGTCCGTCCAACATGTGGGGGGTCTTCCGACAACGCGCTTGCCAGTCCGTGGCCTCTATTCGAGGACCTTTGGTGTAGAAAAACTTGATCTTTCGCGTCGTTGGTTCCCTTTGTTTCATACATTTAACACAAATGTATGGAAGAAACCGAAACAAGTTATGTATTTTCAAACGAGACCTCTTTCAGAGCGTCGCTCTGAGACTACTCATGGTTAAAATTTCCTAAAACAATTGATATATACGTTTCGAGTAAGAGCCGTTTAGTTTGTAGGTAGTTACATAATATTTAACATAATTGCGTGCGCGCTAGGAACGGTGCGAACCGGGGTGAGACTACTAGTCATGTTATCTAAGAATTTTACAAGAATTTAACAATTTCACAAGAATTTAAAACTTCCATAATTATTTCAGGCTAGCCCTAGTGCGAGGACCAATAGAAACTAAGGAGCCATTGTAACATGTTTCATTGCAAATATACAATTTTTGTAATTTTTGTATTTTTGTTTTGTATTCTACGTTATTGAGAAATATCGCTTAATTTGACTGGACTACAAGGAGTTTCTCTCCTTTGCAGTGCGCATTATGAACGTGGAATCAAACGCTTCCCTGCTCGTTTGAGGAATATCTACCATATATCGGTGTCGTTATGCATTCTGTCTGGTGGTTCTATGATAATCTCACTTTCATATTAATTATTTATTAGTGGAACTAACTTATAACGTGGACGAAGCTTCTCCCACGTTTTTGCTACGGATAAAGCTCCATTCCTTTAGAGTGGTAGGTTAATGCATAAATTGAGCGAAGCCAAATTAAACAGTGACACTAGCTGACAGATGAGCGTATGACATTTGTTTGACAACACAACATATGTGACGTGTAAAATCTTGTAATTCTCGTAAACTGTATTCGTCGGCACCCCATAATTTCTTAATAAAATCAAAGAAAAAGCTCAAAATGAGCTCTTTCAAGCGCGACAAGAAGGAAGAGGAAGATTCCAGCGGAAACCCTTACCAGAACTTGGACAAAACCATCGTACTACAAGAGGCACGGTACTTTAATCAAACTCCAGTGAACCCTCGAAAATGCTGCCTTATTTTGACGAAGATCCTTTACATGCTCAATCAAGGCGAGAAGCTGACTACGCAGGAAGCTACGGAAGCTTTTTTCGCGACTACAAAGCTGTTCCAATCGAAAGATGTGATGTTACGTAGGATGGTGTATCTATGTATCAAAGACCTGTCGACTTTGGCCCAGGATGTCATTATCGTGACTTCTTCGCTAACTAAAGACATGACTGGAAAGGAGGACCTATACCGGGCTGCTGCTATACGAGCCCTGTGTAGTATTACCGACAGTACCATGCTGCAGGCTATAGAGAGGTAGGTGAAATGGGCTTACAATATGTTGCAAGTGTGTCTTGATCTCTTTTTCGCCGTTTATTTTGTTTAGTCTGAGTTTTCAAGTACCGCCGGCTACTGGGGTGTGTTGGTGCCTACAACTTCAATTGTTTTTTATCCATGCTCGAAGGGTCTGAACTAGTGATGAGCGATTATTATTTAATTATAGATGAGCAGCAGAATTCTGATATGTCTATATCACACAGTGTTGAAAGTCATAACAGTTTACTTTTCTAACAAAGTTTGTTTATTAAATCGCAACCAATCGTCAAGCTTGTTTTTAAATATATTTATTGTGGTAACAGAAACAACATCTTCCGGTATTACTATAACTTATTGAATTAGTTGATTGTTCAGTTTAGTAGATAACAATAGATGGTAGTCGAATGTTATCGAATAACAGAGTGCAGCAGGGGACAATGTTATGATTGACACGGTTACCGTCATCAGTAGTTATAAGTCCATGCTCCACTGCTTATGCTACAACTGCAGTTATTGAACGATTAACGCTCACTAGTGGATTATTCAATTGTCATACCATCAATTGATGGAACATCAATTAGTTCATCGTCGAGTTGATACTTACCTTCACTATAAAGTATATAGTATGAAATAAACAGATGGGTAAGTAAGGAGTTTTTAACTAAGTAACACTAAGTGTGCGTACAGTTAGTAGTTAGTTGATTTTTTATCAAATAATCATGGTGAGGAACTAAATCGACAATCAAATGCACAACAGAACAATTTTCGATTTATTAGATTATGTTTTTTTGCAACAACCACCCATCGCTAGTCTGTATAATATACCAACAACAAACAAACAGACACATTCCCACTCACAGCCCACACTAAGTTCAAAGACTTGTATAGAGGGTGCCGGAAACATTTACATATCTCACACATAAATACACCCAGTACCAGAAGCACAAATATCCCTTGGGAAGGAATTGGTGCTCTATCCCTTGGGAAGGAGGGAGGGAAGGCGCAGAGGGCCGAGACCTGTCCACTGCGCCAACTGGGTCATCATATAGCAATACTAACTGCGTCCCATGGTTTCATCTGCATAAGTCCCGAACCTGCAGAAATTCCAAGATAAAACGTAGTCTATGTGTTAATTAGGGCTACCGCTATACCAGATTTAATCAAAATTGGTTCAGCCATTTGAGCGTGAAGTAACAAACATACAAACACTCACAAACTTTCACCTTATAATATAAGAGTGATGTGTTTGAATAGTACAGTAATCTATGAACGCAGTTTCACTTCACATGTATTTTGTTTTTTGTTTAGGCTCCTCAAGCCAATATTAAATATTTCAAGTGATTAAAGAATTTACTTACGCTAAAAAATACTAGTTCCTTTTACTAGCTCTTCATCCTTCGGACCATGAATGTAGAAGCAAAATACTTACTTTCCATATGTAGAATGATGTCGAGGTGCAAGCGGTGGGCACTCGTTGCGTGATTCAAAAGAGCCCGCACCTCTCACGGTCCCCATTCTCACACATTTAACCAATCCACCTATAGTGGTGTCAGAATCTTACAACCTGCTTGAAGACATGGCCTAATGACGGTTGTCTTACAAACGACTTAGTTTCTTAAAAACTGTTAAACCTTATTTATATTTATAGGTATATGAAACAGGCGATCGTAGACAAGAACCCAGCAGTCAGCTCCGCTGCCTTGGTCTCTGCACTGCACCTCTCTGCATCCTCGCCGGATCTCGTGAGGAGATGGGCGAATGAAGCTCAGGTAAAGCAATTTCCATGTTCACATAATTTTTATAATCTGTCTCAGGATATTAATTCCATCGTCGACCGCATCGTCACTTAAAATCAGATGAAATAGTGGTGAAATGATTGCCAGAAAAAAAACATGTTTGGCTGTCTTTGGGGACTGCCGATAGAAGTGAAAACTATGTATGTACTGTGGAAAAAAGTACATACATACATAGAGTATAGAATTAGAAAGAGACAGATCCTAGTAGTCAGTATAATACGCGTTCGGTGACGATGCCGCGAGTTCCATGATTTTTGTTCACCCAAAAAGTGCTCAACGCACCTAAAGAAGTTTTCAATTTAAAAATTATTATATTATTTCCATAGTTCCCGTAGTATTTGTAGTTTTATGCCAGTGTTACTACAAGTAGTCTCTGCACTAATATGTGTGTATCTCGCTTTTATTGTGAGAGATAAAAAAAGTATATTTGAAATTAGTTTTAGGTCTTTGAAGTCAAAGTAAACCCAACCCAATTACTTTAGTTTCTGGAGCCTCGTTCATTAGAATGAGCGCAAGTAGCATGGGCAGGTGTGATGAAGCAATCAAAATTGTTTTTTTTATAATGCTTGTTATAGTACCACTTTTATACCTTCATCACCGTCATTTTGTTCCCAGAGCGCTGGGCTTAGGCCTCTATCATATTTTTCAATCGCCAACCCATCCTGCTTACCATTGCCATACTATCCAAATATTTAAATAACCCATAAAACTCTTTGCAGGAGGCAATCAGCTCAGACAATGCGATGGTCTCCTACCACGCATTAGGTGTAGTCGCAGGTGCCAGAAAAAATGACAAACTGTCCACCATGAAACTAGTGATGAGGCTCACCAGGTCCCCCCTAAAATCTCCCTACGCCATCTGCTACCTCATCAGACTCGCGGCTCAGCTAGTCGAAGATGACGACTCGGAAGCGTCACAGCCATACATAGACTTTATCGACAGCTGTCTCCGACACAAGTCCGAAATGGTGATATATGAGGCGGCACACGCTCTGGTTAACTTGAAGAAGACTGCTAGGGACTTGGCTCCAGCGGTTTCTGTGCTTCAGTTGTTCTGCGGATCTTCGAACGCTGCTAGGAGATTAGCCGGAGCCAGGACGCTAGCCAGACTGACAGCGAAGCACCCGACCGCTGTAGCCGCTTGCGCGGTCGATTTGGAGAATCTAATATCAGATCCTAATCGATCAGTCGCCACTTTAGCTGTCACTACTCTTCTAGCAACTGGAGCAGAGAGCTCAATCGATAGACTCATGAAGCAAATCTCGAGTTTCGTCTCTGAAATCTCAGACGAATTCAAAATCATAGTGGTTAAAGCTATTAGAAAGTTATGCACGAAGTTCCCAAGGAAACACCAGGCTTTGGCCCTTTTCCTCGCTGGCATGTTGCGGGACGAAGGCGGTTTGGAATACAAAGCCGCTATAGCCGATGCTATCATCGCTTTGGTGGAAGAAAACCCTGATGCTAAGGAGACGGGACTGGCCCATCTCTGCGAGTTCATAGAGGACTGCGAGCATACGGCTTTAGCCGTTCGCATCTTACATTTGCTAGGACGTGAAGGACCAAAATCGCGCCAACCGTCTCGTTACATCAGATTCATCTACAATAGAGTTATTTTGGAATCGGGGCCGGTCCGCGCGGCGGCAGTTTCCGCGGTGGCTCAATTCGGAGCGCAAATACCGGAGCTGCTTCCAAACATACGAGTCCTTCTCCAACGTTGTCAGTTGGACGAGGAAGACGAAGTTAGGGACCGAGCGGTCTTCTACAGCGAAATATTGGATACCGAAGACCAGCAGCTGATCAACGACTACATCGTCAACGTGCCCAAACCCAATCCTGTTCTACTCGAGCGAGCTTTGAAGGACCACCTTGCGAATACTCCAGATGAGACCTTCAATATTGCGACGGTTCCTGCTGAGGAAGAAAAGAAGGAGGAGAAGGAAGCAGTTATCGAAATGGCGGTTAAGAAACCCATTCAGATGTCTTTAGAGGAGATATATTCGGAGCAATTGGCTAAGCTCCCGGGCATCGAGCGTCTAAGGCAACTGTTCAAAACGAACTTACCGGAGGAATTGACGGAACCTGAAACTGAATACCGCGTCAGGTTGATCAAACATATGTACGGGCGTCACGTGGTTCTCCAATTCGAGTGTCTGAACACACTCAGCGACCAAATCCTGGAGAACGTCCAAGTGAGCATAGAACCTCCAGTGGACTATGAAATAAAATCCGTCGTTTCTATAACGACATTGGAGTACAACAAGCCTGGAAATGTGTTCATCATCGTGGAACTGCCCAGCGCCATCATAGACAGTGTTGGACGCTTCGGCGCGAGTTTAGAATTTGACGTGAAGGATTGCGATCCGACTACGGGAGTTCCCGACCCCGGGGACGGATACTCCGACACATATCCGTTAGAAGAGTTCGATATAGACGTTTCCGATCAGATTAGAGCAAGAAGCGGTGGCGACGACTTCGAACAAAACTGGGAACGAGCTTCCAACGTACCGGAAGCGCAGGATACTTTCGTTCTACCCCAAAAAGACGTGAACGAAGCCGCCAACGCCTTCTGCGAGCATCTCGGTCTGCCTAAACAAGCCGTAGTAGGCGATGCTGTTAAAGAAATTCGCGCTTGCGGTGTGTTCAGAGATGGTGGGGCGCCATTTATTCTTTTGGCTAAATTGGCGACCACTGCTTCGGGAGTAACCATGAAACTAGCCGCTAGATCACCCAGGGAAGACGTGGCTAAACTGATTTTGGCAGCCGTTGGATAGTTACAGTTAAGATTAGGATATAATGCAATGATGTGTAGTGTATCCTAATTTACTTTTGTAATTTGATGAGTTTTTGGCGAAGTGTATCCTACAATACTACAGACACCATGGACAGTTCAATATTTCGTGAAGTTATAGTGAAAGGAATATTTATCTAACGGACTATAATATTATTCTGCATTTATAGAATTTCCGGAACGGTTGAGTACCTAACAATAGCACTTCTATTGTATATCAGTAATTCTATACAAGATATTCAACATGTTCCGTAACTTGTAGCTAGTCTCATTTCTGGAACCACTTGACATAAAATAATATTCTTGTATCTGTGTAGTATGTAGACTAAAACATGTTTCGACTTGTAGAATTGTGTAAACAAGATGTAAAACATGTTTGTAGCATGTTTTCCGGAGCTAAATTTACAAGTAATCGAGTATAGGATTCTTCATTGTCACTTGACATTATATCGTATCTATAATAAGAATTTTGTTTATTGAATAACTGTATGTAATCAAGATTAAAACATGTTTCGGAATGTGTAGCTAGCTGCTCATTTCTTTAGCGAAATGTATACACTTTGGGATTTCACTGTTTATAAACATGTTGTGAAATATGTTATATTAAATTCTAATTGTAACCTCGGACTGTCCGTTCTTGGAGCCAAATGTATGAGAAGTTTTAAAGATGATCACTCTTATTAAATCGCGTGCACTGTAAACGCCTAGCCTGCTTACGATACAACTATATAGGGTTAGCAGTTAGTAGTGTAAGGGATGGGATAGGGGATAATCCTGCGGGGGATGATTTGGAATCGGAAACTGGTCTCAGTTTATTTAATATTTTTTCACAAAACAGTACAAGGAGGACATACACACTAATATGTATATTATATGTGACTATGTTATGTACATGTTACTATTGCAAGTTCAACTGAGACAACTGAACTCTAAAACTTTATAGAAGTTAAAAGAAAAAAATAAATTTTAAAATAACGCTGTAACACTCACAGCCCTACACTAATTCAATGACTCGTATCTTGGTTGCCGGAAACATTCACTTTACACAATCACACACAGTAACAAAAATTTCCTTAATCATTTTTGTGATTGATTTTTTGTACATTTTTGAAAAACTATAGCCGCTCCCCCCACCGATGAAATTGTATACATTATAAAACATTTTTTTCTTTTTATCATCTAAGCTTTGCAACCATATACATCTCTATGACGCTCGAGTAAATCCCCATTTAGCATCGTGGGCTACTACCCTACTATAAGTGAGAAAACTTGTGTTCCCACTGGGAATCGAGGCCGATAAGCGCCCCTGCTTGGAAGGCGGACATTACTAAGCCAGCGAGCCAGTAGACAGTTTGCAGGAGGAAAAAATGATTTCTTATTCCGTAACCTATGTAATAGAGCACAGAATGAGGCGAATATGCGCGCAGGCGAGGCGATAAGATTGCTTCGATCTTTATCAAGTTCTTTAATTTACAATTATTGTATCAATTAGTATTGTAGTACTAATTAAATATTATGCTTATAAATTATGTTAGGAATCAGAAATTATGCAAATAAAACACACAATACAATAAAGTAATTTTATTTTTTGTACCTATAATTATATAAACAAAATAACTGAATAGTCTTCTTATAGTTATTTCTAATCAAAATGATAACAAAAACTAAATTTAGACTTATTTAGGTATAATGGTATGGATGTCAAAGAACGCGTTATCACTTTAAAACTAGTCTTTACTGGATACCTTTGCTTGTTAATTATAATATTAGAATTTCTAACCACAACGTAGTTTATATTTTTTATTTTGGCTCCACAATCTTTGTGCATTTAGCCAGTGTCAAGATAAGTGATGATTTGTGATGATTGAAGTTTCCAATTAGCGGAATCAAGGGGAAGGGGGAGCTAAGGAGATCAAGCCCCCCTTATCTATTTGAGTTATTCCGTGACAAATCTAGTCTCTTTATAATTATTCACGAAATCTACCCTCAGCTGGGTTAAGTCCCTACTAAACGACAATTCTGAATTCACTATTTAAGTATTTCATATACATATAATCCTAGTCACAGCCAAAGTCAAGCAAAACGGTCATGGTCCAGGCACAGTCAAGCAGGGAATGTGGTTGAAACTTTACTAGCACTTCTATTGGAGTTTTGGAGCGAAAGCGAAAATCATATTTCCATCTTTGTATGAGTTGTCTACACTCATGCACGTTAAAGAACGAATAATCGACTAATTTCACTTTCGCGCCAAAACTATCTAAGCTCTAGTTAGAAAGCGTTTTCAGTAGTTAGTAACACTAGTATTTAGGTAAAGGACTTACTGTGACAGAACCGAGTCGGATGACAGCAAGTAATTTTTTTTAGTTATATTTTTTATGTTGTCAATCATTACATTGTTGTGTTGATAGTTTAAAAGCTAGCAAAGTTTTAAAAACTGACGTCGCTTATATTTTGGTTTTGGCTTGATAGATTTCGATAAAATTTATATGGGACCTCAGAAGTTTAAAAAAAAACAAAATCGATTCGTAATTGGCGGAATTAACGCGTAACATACATGCAAAAAAAATATACAGTCGAATAGACAACCTCCTATTTTGAAGTCGGTTGAAAAAGTAGTTTTACCAGTGTAAACGCGTTTCAACTGTAATATAATCCCATATGTCTTATAATTTTCAATCAATAATCAACATAAAAATAATAATTCTTACAACTAGGATATGGTACTAAGTTTAACAAAAAAACATACAAAAAAATTTGGTGGATTTATCAAAATGTCGATAATGTCAATTCTTACAACTATCATAATTACACAAAAATATAAGAAAAATAGAATGTCTGGGTAAAAAAAAAAAAACGAAGTAGTCCGTCAGTTAGATAATCAAAAAATATTGGACATGCATTTTTTTATTTAACGAATCAATATAAATTGACAAAGATATGGAGTGGGGGCTCGTGACGTCACGCTCAGTTTAACGCGTACTGAGGCGTGACGTCACGCAGAATTTCGACGCACTGTATCTTCGTATTTATTTGTATTTTAGACAAAAGGAAAATACGTGTCCGATCCTTTTAGATACAGTAACTGACTGACTAGTTGTAAAACTATATTATAGATTGAACAAAAATACTAACAATTTCAAGTAATTAACAGTATTAATAAACAAATATATATGTGCATTTACCAACATGTTGAAAACAGCTACCATAATTTAAACAAAAGAAAATTCGAAGCGTTTCGCTTTTGTTTTTCTTTTTTTTATGCTTGCTAGGCAAGCATTTAACCACAACCTCACCTGATGGAAAGTGATGATGCGGCTGAAGATGTAGCATGCTTGCCTAGAAGGTACCTATTCACTTTAGACTTTAAGACTCCCAGATTATACCGTTCGGGGAATAAAGACGAGGGCAATGAGTTCCACTCCATTTTCACTTCCACTCGCTTCTACGTTCATCATCCGCACAGCAAAGGAGTGGAACTCATTGCCTGCGTCTTTGTTCCCTGAACGGTACAATCTGGGTGTCTTCAAGTCTAGAGTGAATAGGTACCTTCTAGGCAAGCATGTCCCATCTTCGGCCGCACCGTCACTTTCCATCAGTATAAAAAAAAATCATAACAAAAATGTCTTGCAACTACTGTTGGTGCACACGGTACTAAACACTTAATTAAAATTAATTAACTAAATATAGTATATAGTTAGACAAGTCATGGGTGTACCTAGCTTTTCTTATTGTAGCTACCCCTCCCCCCCTGTCCTCCTCCTTGTTACGCCCATGCACATAGTAAACATGCACGTCGACATCACTAATTTATATATGTTAATAATAGGAACTTATCTTTGGTAAAAATTGTAACCAAAGGTATCAAAACTTAGTAGAAAAAGCATATAAAACTAGCTCTTATTTAAAGGCGGTAGAGATTCAAAATCACATTGTATTATCTTATAAATTAATTGAATGTGGGTAGTTTAGTCAAAGCTCACCTGCCAGAGATCTGCGTGTTTTGGGAAGTTTAGTCAAATCTCACCTGCAAGGGCTCAGGTCGTTTTGTTAAGTCAAAGCTCTTCTGGCATAGGGCGCTGCGTGTTTTGTGAAGTTTAGTCAAAGCTCTTCTGCCAGAAGATATGTGGGTGTTTTGGGAAGTTCAGTCAAAGCTCATCTGCCACAGGGCTCTGAGTGTTATGGGAAGTTTAGTCAAAGCTCACCTGCCAGAAGATATGTAGGTGTTTTGGGAAGTTCAGTCAAAGCTCACCTGCCAGAAGGCTCTGGGTGTTTTGGGAAGATAAGTCAGAGCGCTTTTAACAGAAGATCGCGGTGTTTTAGGAAAATCAGTCAAAGCTCATGTGCCAGAGGGCTCTGGGTGTTTTGGGAAGATAAGTCGAAGCGCTTTTGCCAGAACATCTCTGGGTGTTTTGGGAAAATCAGTCAAAGCTCATCTGCCAAAAGGCTCTGGGTGCAGTAACTTGTCAGTAATAGACAGTTGTCTTACAATACCATGGTCAAAAGAAAATCTTAATTTCCAAGTTATTTACCATATCGCAGGTATCTGTCAAAGTAGTAATTATAATTTTTCTAGGAATATTATAAATTTACGGTTAATTGTCTATTCCTACAACATCACGAGCAAAATGGAATGCACTTGATTTTACTGTAAATAATTTCATTTAGTAAATGTTAATCTCAGTTAGGTTTTATTATATTCAAGATAGGAGGACCCATTGTAAACGTCTGCCATTGTTGTCATTTTAGCTAGACAAAGTCAAAGTCCGTACAAAAGTATTACATACGCGAAATTTGATGTCTCAGTTAACGGCACGGATTTCGATGAAATTTGGGACGAGTCATATATAGCGTAATGCTGAAGTTAAGAAACAGACTCCGCGCCACGCACGCCTCATCCTGATGGAGGACAACTAATTTGTCCGAAACTAGTCGAAATTGTACGTGCTTTAAAGCCGTATAACATTGCAACATTATTAAGTAATAAAAGTTGCGATCATTAACATTTTACTCTACTATATAAATAATAATATAACCATTTTGATAATTATCGCATGTTAATAATTCGACTTAGTACCTATAATTACATTAACATCACATTTTGCTTAAATATACCGTCATTGGTAAGAAGTGCAAAATCCTGCAGGGTGGCTTAGAATCGACAACTGAGTAGAATAAAAACAAAAATTTTTTTTTTTTCAGTAAAATCCCCTTACTGGTAAGTAAATTGTGGCGCAGACAGTTTAGTAGTAACTGTTAAGTAAACTATGACAAATCTTAGACAGCTGCTAAAATAATAGCTTATGACTGCTACGAGTGCTAAGTGCTACGGTATCTTTGAACTAACATGTGATGAGAGGTCACGAGAGGTCACAGCTGTTCATGAATTACGAGAATGTTAGATACTTACCTACTCCCAATAAATGTTGATTTTACTGCTAAACACTACTTACCAATCACGGTATGTAATAACTATGACTTTACTCTAAAATTTTTATTTAGTCACAATAGGTAAACATTAAAAAATACAACGTCGTAGCAAATAAATCGTTCGATAAACCATCTACAGTCAAAATATGTCTTATTTGACACGTGACATTTCACATAAGTCAATACAAAACATGATTTAAATATAGAAGGTTAATCAAGTTGCATTTCTTTATGAAATAGATAAGCACCACAAGTCTTAAGGCATTTGAATAAATTCGTTATATGTTCCTTCAGTCGTTTAATAATATTTATATAAATATGTAACGTTACATATATAATGTGTAACAAAATGGTGTAGTAATACTCAATCCACGCATCTAGCTACATGTATGGAGTCTAACAGGAACTTCTGAATTCGCGGCAGCACCATTAATATTGAGTTATGATGAATTAAAGTTTCTAGAAAATTATGTCATTTGCAACCCTATTTCATCAGCTACCGTTCTACACCACATAGTCTTTGGACCTAGACGTCTGATAGTGGAGGCCATAGCAAAGGTCACGCGCCACAGATGTAACTGTAGGGTTGTCAAACATAAATGAAAAAATATAATTGTACATATTTGTATGGAAAAAATATCTCCGACTTTCGTTCTCTGGCAGACGATTCCTGGCACGATACACATACACAACACCAAGTATTACTACACCTTTTTGTTAAAGATTGTACATATACGAACTCTTCAACGTATTTCAAGTACATCATTTATTCATATTTAGTCACAAATAAGTGACTTTATTCAATTAACATTATTTATTCATGTTTAGTCAGAAATATGTGTATTTATTCAACGAATAATGTTGATGCGTAGTGTATTAATAGGAATAATTATAACTCCAGTTTCACAAATAAGCAGTTTTCCTACGGATACTATTAAAACTTATTCTTGGAGTACTATTTATTCGTATCTAGCGGATAATTACGACAACAAATATCATTTATTCAATATAAATATCATTCGACGAATGTTATTTATTCAATTTGTATCATTCGACGAACATTACTTATTCTATAGATATTATTCGTCAAATAATATTTATTCGATGAATATTATTAATTCAATTTATATCATTCGACAAACATTATTTATTCAATAAATATCATCCAACGAATTTTATTTATTCAATAAATATCATTCAACGAATTTTATTTATTCAATAAATATCATTCAACGAATATTATTTATACAATGGATATCATTCGACCAACATTATTTATTTAATAAATATCATTCGACGAACATTATTTATTCAATGGATATAAATGAACGATTTTTTTTCAATTATTATCATTCGAGGTATGTTATTTATTTGTTCAATGGATAACATTCGATGAACATTATTTATTCAATGGATATCATTGAACTAATATTATTTATTCAATTATTCACTTGAGGAATATTATTTATTCAATAAATATCATTCGACGAATATTATTTATTCGTATAGAAATATATCACACCTGTTTATTTTTGATAAAAGAACACGCATTCAACAAATCAAAGCAATCGTTCACTGATAACAACATAGAATATATTAATACTTTTTTTTTCACAAATTATTCGTTAAATTCTATTCAAAGACACTAAAATGCCTAGAACTAGTTAAAAATGAGTCGGTATTGTCTATGTTCGATTCACACTGAGATAGTAGAACTTTTAAATTGCTCATCAGAAGTTGTGCTCGAACTAGAAAGTTTGAAACAACAAGCCTGAAAGCAAGACAAAACATTTTACAATTCAGTCCTAAGAGTGTTATCACCTTAGACCACATATATAAGCGAAACGCTTCGAGCGAACTGGAGGTTTAATATAGATTAAACCTCCAGTTCGCTCAAAGCGTTTCGCTTCTACGTTTATCATCCGTACTTCGAAGGAGTGGAACTCATTGCCCTCGTCTTTGTTTCACGAACGTTATCTGGGAGTCTTCAAGTCAAGAGTGAATAGGTTCTAGGGAATCATACTTCTATTTTCGGCTGCATCATCACTTTTCATCAGGTGAGATTGTGGTCAAATGCTTGGCTATCGAGCATAAAATAAATAAACGCGACTGAAAAAAAAACGAATGGTAACCTACTTTTTACGCAATCCCCTTCATTTAGATACTCTACAAAGTAGGTTTGGGTTTTTTTTTTCTATTTAGAATACTATTCACGCCAAAAAACCGCCATTTTGGTTTTTTTCATACACCTATCTTAGGACACTTTGGTTTTTAAGACGACAAACCCTTCCTTGGTAGTCGTACCCGACCGAAAAAGCAGGAAATTATGTCTCACCTATAGTCCCGCATCCTCTCGTCGCCCGTTGCTAATGCTAGAGCCAAACTCAGCGACGTCGCCTTACAACACTCACGGAGAATTATACTGAAACATTCAATCATTTTAGATAGTAGGTCATTCAAATTCAAAATCGTTTATTCACATGGGCCCCAAAGAGGTACTCATGGAAGTTAACTCTACTGCCAGATTCGCAAAATTACAGCCATCTCGAGAAGAACCTGGCAAGAATTTTTATATAATTTTTTTTAAACACTAATACATGAATTACATTAACCTAAGTATATCTATACTATGTAGTCGTTAGAAAGCGCTTGTGCAGTTTGCCTCCATGCATCCTTGTCATTAATATAGTCTGTAGTCTTATAATAAGCTTTCTTAATTAATGCCCGTTTTATTACAGATTTGAACTTTCCCAGTGGTAATTCAGTTACGATTTTAGGAATTCTATTGTAAAATCTAACACCATTTGCCATAAAAGATTTATTCGTTTTGCTTAATCTAAATGCGCGCACTGTAATTTTATGCTTATATGTAGTATTAAGATTGTGTGCGTCGCTTCTTAATTTATATTTACCAATATTTTTGCGTACATGCATAATATTTTCAAAGATGTAAAGCGAAGGCATGGTAAGTATGCCTGTTTCTTTAAAGAATTCCCTGAGAGATTCGCGTGGACCCATATCATATATTGCACGAACCGCTCTCTTTTGTAGAATAAAAATAGTTTCAACATCGGCAGCAGATCCCCATAGCAAGATTCCGTAACTCATCAAACTATGAAAATATGCAAAGTAAACCAGCCTTGCCGTCGCTACATCAGTCAGAGTCGGGAAACGAATGCGATACCCATGCTTAGAAGGCGACCTCTTACCCAACTAAGCCAACGGGCAGTTCAAAAATATGTAGATTTTTATTTTAAATCTAAGTATAAGTAAATTTATAATTTATGTATCTTCTGTTTATAATCACTATTCTGAACATTTATAAGCGTTATTTCTCTCCATCCAAAAGTTGTCTGGAATAAATCGCTCTCAGCGATAAGACCGCCGATTGTTACACTTATGTAATTATTTACTGTTATTCCTATGTGTTCTTTGTTATTTTTAGGTGTTTAATAAAAAGTTTATCTATTTTTATCTAATATCTATCTCATAAGGATTTTTTTTAAAGAAACAAGCATACCTACCATGCCTTCGCTTTACATCTTTGAAAATATTATGCATGTTCGCAAAAATATTAGTAAATATAAATTAAGAAGCGACGCACACAATCTTAATACTAGATATAAGCATAAAATTACAGTGCGCGCATTTAGATTAAGCAAAACGAATAAATCTTTTATGGCAAATGGGGTTAGATTTTACAATAGAATTCCTAAAATCGTAGATGAATTACCACTGGGAAAGTTCAAATCTGTAATAAAACGGGCATTAATTAAGAAAGCTTACTATAAAACCACAGACTATATTAATGACAAGGATGCATGGAGGCAAACTGCACAAGCTCTTTCTAGCGACTACATAATAACACCTAGGTTAAGAAACTTATGTATTAGAGATTAAGAATGTTTAAAAAAAAAATGATTGAAAAAAATATGCGCCGCCGAGTTTCTTGCCAGGTTCTTCTCGAGATGGCTGTAATTTTGCGAATCTGGAAATATATTAATTAACTTTCATGAGTGCCTCTTTGGGGCCCATGTGAATAAACGATTTTGATTCAAACACAAGTTTTCTAATCAAGGAAATTATGTGTTTCTGGTTATGATTGTATGTGATGTGAATGTTTCCGGCACCCACGACACAAGTCATCGAACTTAGTGTGGGGCTGAGAGTGTGAAAGCGTATATTATTTATTTATTTATACCCAAGATTAACACATATATACTACTTTTAACTTCATTAACGAAGCCGGTAGACGTACCTTGTTTGTAACACACACATACACACAAACTAATTGGGTTCGATTCCCAGCGGGAACACAAGTTTCCCCAAGGGAAATTTGTGTTTCTGGTTCTAATTGCTTTCCATCAGGTGAGATAGCGGTCAAATGCTTGCCTATCCAGCATAAAAAAAGATGTGATTATGTGATGTAAATGTTTTCGGCATCTACGATACAAGTCTTCGAACTCGCGGGGCTGTGAGTGTCATTACCTTTTTAAGCTGTCGATAATCTTCGTCACGCTTTTGTACACAATGGACGCCTTCTCGTATATTCTATTTGACTGGTTGTCTGGAAGATGTTTATCTCTAACTTCGTTGGTACATGATTGTCTGCAATTAAATATATTACATATATTACAATATGTGTAATATATTTATATATTTATATTTATATATATATATTTATATTTAAATTTATATATATGTTACAATTAAATATATTACATATATTTATATACAGTGTCATTGATAACAATTGATTTTGTTTATACAACCTGTAACAAAAAGGTGTAGTAATACTTGGTGGTGTGTATGTGTATCGTGCCAGGAATCGTCTGCTAGAGAACGAAAGTCGAAATCGGACATAATTCTTTCCGTACAAAAATTAAAAATTATATTTTTTAAATACTTTTAACAACCCTACAGTTACATGTGCGGCAATCGGAGATATTTGTTCCGTACAAAAATTAAAAAAAAAATTGTCCACCCTACGATTACACCTGTGGCGCGTGACCTTGACCTTTGTTATGGCCTCCACTGTCAGACGTCTAGCTCCAACATAGTTGGTGTAGAACGGTAGCTGATGAAATAGGGTTGCAAATGACATAATTTTTTAGAAACTTTAATTCATCATACCTCAATATTAATGGTGCTGCCGCGAATGCAGAAGTTCCTGTTAGACTCCGTACATGTAGCTAGATGTGTGACTTGAGTATTACTACACCTTTCTGTTACACATTGTATAGCAATAGCCATGCTAGGGAGAACTGTATCGATAAATTTAAAAAGAAAAAATTATCGCTTGAGGCGGGGATTGAACCCGCGGCCATAGTGTGTCATGCTCTAACCGCTGAGCTACTCAAGCCCCGCCTGAAGCGAAGAAATTAACCTTTCCTTATTATTAACGTCTTACGGGGACGTGTGACGTCATCTACCGAAACAGTTTTTAGAACCTACTAAAACAACGAGTCTAACATTGCAGTTAGCTCCACGTTGTGTACCCAAATCAATTGATTTTGTTTATATAGCATTAGCCATGCTAGGCAGAACTATATTGTGTGTGATGTGAATGTTTCCGGCACCCACGACACAAGTCTTTGAATTTAGTGTGGGGCTGTGAGTGTGAAAGCATTTATGTTTATATTGATAATTTTAGAAAGGAAAAATTATCGCTTGAGGCGGGGCTTGAACCTGCGGCCATAGGCAGGGCTTGAGTAGCTCAGCGGTTAGAGCAATAGGGCATGACACCCTATGGCCACGGGTTCAAACCCCGCCTCAAGCGATAATTTTTCCTTTCTACATTTATTATTGATAACAAGTAAACATTTTGAAAATATTATTATAATCAATCTTTTACCAAGTAAATTAAATAATTAGCGGAGCTTAAATAAACCGACTTCACAGCTTATATTTTGGTTTTGGCTTGATCGATTTCGATAAAATGTATATGGGACCACTTCTGAAGCATACTTTACCAAACAACAAAAAATCAAAATCGATTCATAATTGGCGGAGATATCGAGTAACATATATTAAAAAAAAACAGTCGAATTGAGAACCTCCTTTTTTGAAGTCGATTGAAAATTGGAAAAATAAACCTGAAGATTTTAAAATACCTATTCAACGATACCCCACTTGACACAGTATGTCGAGTTCCATATTTTAACTTTTCACAAAATACAATATGGCGTCAGACGCCATATTGTATCTTGATTACTGTCATTTCTTTAGTGACACTCGCGTGAATAAGACAAATCGATTAAAGCCGTATGAATCATCAAAATCAGCCAAGGCATTTGGTCTCTAGAACGCCACAAAGGAACAAATCTATACAATACGATATTTTTTTATTGCACATAAAATAAAATTTAAATTGAAAAACTTTAAATAATACAGTGAGTCATATGAAGTAGTACAATGGGCGGTCTTATCGCTTTAAGCGATTTCTGCCAGACATTTGGATGGACGGAAAATGAGCAGGATGATTTGGGTTGGTGTGGCGTTCTACGCTTAAATAAATAAAAAATACATAATATACGTAGGCTGATAAACATATTACACTTTACGTCGCGCAGTCGGTTAAAACAAGAATACTTACACAAAGCTTTCCGCCAACATCAAAACATTACTTAGTTTTGTCAAAAATGTCAAACATATTTTTCGACTGTCATCCCCGTAGCTGTCAAGCGTCGTGTCATATTTCTGTTCCGATTCATCATTTATTGAGTCGGAATCATTTTCATTCGTTTTTTGGCGAGTATAACTAGCACTCGAGACATTTGTTAGACAACTTTCGAAATCATTTATCGATGTATCATTTGTAGCTTGGCATGTCGCGAATGACTCGAAATCATTTATCGCGTCATTTTTATTTTCTTTGCATTTCAAATTATAGATATCATTTTTTCTGTTATGTTTGTCATTTCTAGTCTTGTCTCGTTGAATTGTATCATTGTATTTATAATACTTGAAATCATCTGTTGCGTCGATTTTACCAATTTTACTCTCTACCTCTTGAGAATAATTTCTTTCTTTAATAGATTCATTTAATTTTTTTTGATGCTCTCGAATTTGTATATTATCATTTGTTGCGTCAATTTTACCAATATTACTACTACCTTTTAATAAATTTCTTTCACCCGCTGCGTCATTTAAACCTTTTTGATTTTGCATATTACAATTATTGAAATCATTTGTTGCGTCAATTTTATTCACACTCTGTTGAGAATAATTTCTTCCAAAAGCGGCTTCATTTAAACCTTTTTGACGCTCTCGATTTTGTGTATAATTATTTAAATCATTTGTTGCGTCATTTTTACCTATTTTACCCTCTCCTTGGGAGTTTCTGTCATGCGCTGCTTCAATTAGACCTTTTTGTAGGTTTTGGATACAAATATTCATATCATTTGTTGCTGAAGCCGATGTAACATGATTACCTAACATAGTGGAAGAACTGAAGTTATTTGCGATGCCAATATTTCTATTAACTTCAACCGGCTCAGTTTTTATAGTAGTATCATTTGTCGCGTCTAAATTATTATTTGATGCGTAGGAATCATCTACGTCTTCAGAGTAATCATAGTCTAACGCATCTAAATCTGTGCTTAGACGTCTATCTTTAATTTTGTCTTCGTATTCTTTTATAAATTGTAAATTTCTTATCACTTTCGGTCCAGCATTATCGTTTACGCCGAAAGTGTGACCTTTAGAAGGGAAATCTATATCTAAATCAGTATTGTTTTCACGTTCTCTTACATTATTGTCATTTATCACATTTTGTTCTTTATTGCCTATAAGTCTTACGATTTTAGGTACAGTCTTTTGAATATCTCTTTCCTTTGTTTCTTCTACATTTTGAACGTCATTTTGTTTCTGTGGTGTAGTCTTTTGTACATTATCGACAGTTTTATTACACTTCTCTTTGTTTAATTCGGAATTGTTAAAAGATTTTACTATTATTGGAATGTTTTTCTGTAACGCCATAAATTTATTATTGTCAAGTCGTTTTTCTTTAGGATTTTCAAAGTTTTCGTCGAATTTACTAGATCCTTGATTAGTTAAAGGTTTACTGATTTTAGGACCAGGGTTTTTGAAATCAATTTGGGCTTTATCAGCTAAAATATGGGTGTTATAGGCGTCAGCTTTACCCAAACTCTGTACATTTTCGAATATTTTGCGTACACTGTCTTTAACTTCTTTGGGAGGGTTGATGTTATCGATTTGTCTAATGATTTTTACATCAGTCTTCTTCAAACTACTTCGAGTATCTTTAATAGTACTCTGCGGAACGAATTCTTGTTGATTTTCATCATTTTTCTGTATGTTTTGGTCCATATTAGTTATGTTAAAGTTTTTAATCTTGGTCATCTTGAAATTAAGTTGTGATTCCGTTTTTGGATCATTTTTCATTATAGCATTTGAGTAGTTGATTTCATTCATAATTAAATCATTACTACTCTTGGATCCTTCAATATTTTGCATATTTACGTTTTTAATGCCTCGATTTAGTTTGAGTTTTTCGAAAGGTCTTATAATTTTAGGTCCAGTCTTGTTAGAATTAGTTTCCTCTTTGTTTGAATGGTCTTTGATGTTTATACTTTCAGTATCTTTAGTAAGTTTAAGCTGCGCTAGCTTTTCATTCATGTTCTTACATATAACGTTATCAGCAGTTTTAGATTTATCTGTAGCGTTAGTCGATTCTTTTTGTTCTGGAACCTTATTAGACATCAAATGTTTAGTTATTTCTTCAATGGTTTTGACAATTGGTCCAGTCATGTCATTATTGTTGCCAATTGCAGATGATTGCATATTATTAGGTGCTATTTTCGGTTCTTCTGTATAGTTATTGATTTTAGAGTTATCAGATGTTATAGTCATACGTTTGGACTTATTTATGTTTAGTAAATTTAGGTTTTTGCCGAAAGTACGCACTATTGTGACGTCTTTGTTGGTCTGAAAATTCACATTAGTAAATAAATAAAACCAGACAACGCCCGCTGGCGTAGATGGGTGCACGTTTGTCTTGTATTCAGCGGGTATGGGGTTCGAATCAAATAAAATCAAAATTGTTTATGGGCTCCATAGAGGCGCTCATGAAAGTTAATGATTCTACTGCCAGATTCGTAAAATTACAGCCATATTTCTTTCTCTTATTTCTTTCTTTTCATTCTTCTTTCGCCAAGATTCTCGGGGAACACAAGTTTTCTCCTCAATGGAAATTTGTGTTTCTGGTTCTGGGTGTGTGTGTGCGATGTGAATGTTTCGGGCACCCAAGACACAAGTAATGGAAAGTAGTGTGAGTGTGAAAGCTTTTATTGTGTTTGAGTGAATAGGTATTTCCTATACAAGCATGCGACATTTTTGGTCGCATCATCACTCCACCATGTGATATAGTGGTCAGACGTTTGCATTTGCAAAAAATGTGCCAAATGGAATTGGGATTAGGATTCATTAGGATCCCATATTGTATACTTTAAATTTTTTTATTTACTGGGATTTTTAAACTTACTTGACCCCAAGATGGCATATTTCCAGTATTTAAAGTCTCATCAAAACCGGCCCAGGCGGGATAATGTTTCGTCAAATAGTTTATCACTTCCGAGCGCTTTTTCACAACTGAAAACAAAATTTTCGTTTATTTTTCCATTTGGTACTCTCCTGGCTAATTACTCTGTACCGAAATACAATCAAAATCGTTTATTCACATGGGCCCCAAAGAGGCACTCATGAAAGTTAATGATTTTACTGCCAGATTCGCAAAATTACATCATCAATACAGTAGTTCACCACCCTTAACTAGTAAAATCTATCCCTACGGTTACATGTGTGGCACGTAACCTTGACCTTTACCTCCACTGTCAGACGTCTAGGTCCAAAGACAATGTGGTGTAGAACGGTAGCTGATGAAATAGGGTTGCAAATGACATAATTCTTGAGAAACTTTGGTAGATGCGTGGCTTGAGTATTATATAAACTACACCTTTCTGTTACACATTATATATAAATCTCGCATTGAAAATAAAACACGAGGAGAAATCCGCGTGCACAAAATTAAAATCAAAATCGTTTATTCACATGGGCCCCAAAGAGGCACTCATAAAAGTTAATGACTCTACTGCCAGATTCGCAAAATTACAGCCATCTCGAGAACCTGGCAAGAAAATCGGCGGCGCATTTTTTGTCATTTATTTTTTAAAATCATTCCTTAATACTAATACATAAGTATATTAACCTAGGTATATCTAAATTATGTAGTCGCTAGAAAGCGTTTGTGCAGTTTGCCTCCATGCATCCTTGTCATTAATGTTGTCAATCTAATTATGTTATAATTTTGCGAATCTGGAGTAGTCATTAACTTTCACGAGTGCCTCTTTGGGGCCCATGTGAATAAACGATTTTGATTTTGAATCGTTTTATAATAAGCTTTCTTAATTAATGCCCGTTTTATTACTGATTTGAACTTTCCCAGTGGTAATCCCTTTCTCAGCGCGGATTATTGGGTGTGTATGTGTGAGTTTATGTTTACAAGTGTGTGTGTGTGTGTGTTACTCACAATTCCGCCTGAGGCACTTATCCTCGTAAGAGACCACGTTTCGAGACAGCACGGGTGTCTTCACAACTTGCTCCACGATACTGTTGGGGTCGTTCTGTAGAATTTTGTTCAGAGAATCCTCCGCCTCGATCAGTGTTTCGGAATTTGGATGGATTTTCTGCGAGAACGTATTGACACATTAAGGATTTATAATATTTAATTTACGGTTGTTTTCACGCATTACGAGACTAGTTTCGGAACAATCGGTGCTTCGGAACTTCGGTCTGTGAGCGTACTCGACTGATGAAGGAGCACCGACTGCTCCGAAACTAGTCCTGTAACAATACTAGAAAACAACTGTTTAAATCGCACCAGCCTTCAATAATTTTTTTTTTTAACCAATATCATAAGGTTCTAATAATAATTAATTTAAACGTAAGCAAAGCTTAAAAAAACCGACTACACCGCTTATTTGGCTTGATCGATTTCGATAAAATATAAATGGGACCACCTCTGAAGTATAATCTACTAAACAAAAAATCATTTTGAGAATCGGTCCACAAATGGGGGAGAAACCGGTGAACATACATAAAAAACGCATCGTCACTTTCTATCAGGTGAGATAGCGGCCAAATGCTTTTGCCTATATGTCATAGAAAAAAACAGTCAAATTAAGAACCTCCTCCTTTTTTTGAAGTCGGTTAAAAATGTACAATACATCATACCTTCAAACAATCCAACAGCAGATATCCAGAACCAATGAAGTTGACAACATCGCGCGCGTTTATTCCACCGCTAGCGTCCAAAACGCTACGTTTAACTTTCCCCTTATCGTTAAAAACGCTGCCCATAAAGTCCAGGGCCGACTTTATTGTTGTATGACTCCCATACACTTTGTCTGCGTATTGCAAAGCTTCGGGTAGAGACCACGGCAGTGGAGATTTGTGTATGGATGAATTCTGTAATACAATTGTCATACAACTTCATTGACATATATATTTTTAACTAGTTGACCCGGCGAACTTCATACCGCCAATTGTCTGTGGTCAAATATTCAGAAACATCTCCTGTTTGACAGGTACGAACAGTTTGTATGGGAAAATAAAATACTACTTTTTACTAATTTTATTGCAATTTCTTTATATTTTCTCCTTTTAAACCTTCCCTGAACTTCCACAAATATTTCAAGATCAAAATTAGCCAAATCGGTCCAGCCATTCTCGAGTTTTAGCGAGACTAACGAACAGCAATTCATTTTTATATATAAGATTAAATATATGACGAGACGAGCAAGTCGCTTGCCCGATGGTAAGCTTATCACACTAATATTATAAAGGCGAAAGATTGCGAGTGTGATTGTATGTTTGTTACTTCTTCACATTCAAATGGCTGGACTAATTTTGATGAAAGTCGGCATGGAGGTAGCATCCTGGAGTAACACATAGGCAAAATTTTATCCCGGAATCCACGCGGGTCCGGGACTTACGCGGGTAAATCCGCGGGCTCTAGTTAACTAATAAACATAAACGCTTTCACACTCACAGCCCCACACTAAGTTCAATGACTTGTGTCGTGGGTGCCGGAAACATTCACATCACACACGCATCACAACCAGAACCAGGAACACAAATTTTCCTTGGGGAGAAAACTTGTGTTCCCGCCGGGAATCGAACCCGATACTCCTGCTAAAAAGGCGAACGCTCACCCAACTTAGCCAACAGGCAGTTCAATAAGCTTTATTGATAAATTTAGAAAGGAAAAATTATCGCTTGAGGCGGGGTTTGAACCCGCGGCCATAGGGTATCATGCCCTATTGCTCCAACCGCTGAGCTATTTAAGCCCTGCCTAAGGCCGCAGGTTCCAACCCCGCCTCAAGCGATAATTTTTCTTTCTAAATTTATCAATATAAACATAAATCAAATGCTTTCACACTCACAGCCCCACACTAACTTCGAAAGGACAATTTCGTATTTTTTCGCTTCTAAATTTATCAATATAGTTCTGCCTAGCATGGCTAATGCTATATAAACAAAATCAATTTTTGTTCTCAATCTCACTTTGGAGTGTGCGCAGGAATTACACTTGCTAATTCCCCCATGCCCGTTTTACCATCTAACAACAGGACAAACTGTCAAACGTCATCCATATATGGTTGGCATACCTCCAGTTCACTCGAAGCGTTTTGCTTTTACGTTTATCATCCGTACAGCGAAGGAGTGGAACTCATTGCCCTCGTCTTTGTTCCCCGAATAGTACAATTTGGGAGTCTTCAAATCAAGAGTGAATAGGTACCTTCTAGGCAAGCGTGCTACATCTTCGGCCGCATCATCGCTTTGCATCAGGTGAGATGGTGGTTAAACGCCTGCCTATCGTACATAAAAATAATAATAATAATAAATGTAAACATTTATTATAATTTTTCTCTTTATTTATTATTTTTTCTTAAGCTAAGGTTTTTTTTTACAATATTTTTATAAAAGTAATAAAAAAATCACTATTACAAAATAAAGAAAACTGTAAAAAAAAAACCTAAACCTAGTAAATAATAATAATATTATCAGCACTGACCTACCGGTAGCTTGGGCCCTGCCCCGTGGCTGGTGGCATTTGGGTTTAGGTTTTTTTATTACAGTTTTCTTTATTTTGTAATATTGTATTGTTTATTACTTTTATAAAAATATTGTAAAAAAAAACCTTAGCTTAAGAAAAATAATAAATAAAGAGAATAATAATTATAAACAATTTATAAGAGACTTAACATCTAATATCTCGAGCAGGATTTTGACCTATATAAGATCAAAGCTCTGGGCAGCACTGACCTGTGATGAGCAAGCGTGACGCTTACCATCAGGCAAGCAACTTACTCGTTTCGTCACTCAATCTAATATCTTTAAACGAGCAATTCTTGTACATATATGTATAATGTGTAATCTGGATCTCGGAAACGGCTCCAACGATTTTCATGAAAGTTACAGATTAGGGGTTTTTCGGCCCAAGGAATCGATTTATCAACGTTCCAGGTCCGAGAAATGCTCGGTCCCCAAACTGCATTTGAAAAACCGGCCTTAAGAAACTATCAGCGCCATCTATTACGCCATGACCGATGTAAAAAACTGTTTCTACTCGACACTAGATGGAGCTTTCTGAGGCTACAAATTCAAACACATTCTACCAAAAACAAATCCGGATATTAACTATTAAAAAAGCATACCTTTAAAATATCAGTCAAGCATTCTTCCAATATTTGCATCAGACTGCACATTACTTCTTCTTTTCTATCTTCTATCCTTTTCTCCGTGACGTTATTCTTCTCTAGGATTTCATTCAAAAATCCAGTGCATCTGTCGTTTTCGTTTGTAGATTTCGTTATATGTTTGTATTTATCGGGTGTCATCGGTGTATCTTTAGTGGGTAGGTCTTCGAAAATGGAATCGAATGCAGTTTTTGTATCTTCGATTTTTCTGTTTTCTTCGTCGTCGTCTATATTGGTGACCCCGAAAAAGTCTGACGTCATCGCGAGAACTTTCGTCGATTCGTCCTTTTTTGCCAGAGAATTGTTGAATCGAACCTCGATGTTTTTATAATTTTCAAATTCGGAACGCGACGCGTTCGCATTTTCAAAAATTGAAGGTTTCTTTTGTTTTGTATCGATTTCGATCCTCTCTATTCCGTCGATTTCAATCGATTTTTTTGTCACATTTAAGTCAGTTGCTGAAGATAGCTTCTCTCTTTTCTTTTTTAGCGCGTTCTCTTTCGCACGTTTGAATAAAGAAGCTAGCGACTGGTTCGCGTTTTTGTCTTCAGTTTGAAAATAAGTCGACACTATATCCTTTTCAGGATTATTTTCTTCTAATTTTTGTTGATTTTCGTCATTTCGGAAACAATGCGACTCTATGTCATTAGAAGCAATGGTGTTTCGATTCTCAATTTGGTAGGTAGCGGGTATTTTCATAGGATTTTTTTGAATTTCGAACGATTCTTTTTGAATTTCAAACGGATTTTGATTTTGACAGTTATTGTACTCTACTTTGTCTATGTACGGACTTGATTGACAACAGTTTTGATTTATCGCCAAATTGTTATTGATTTCTTTGTTATTCTCAAACAGTTTCTTTTTGTATGTATGTGCGGGTATTTCGCAATTGGACAGATCGTGTACATTCGGAACGGAAATCATTATCTTTTTAATGTCAAAAGACACTTCCGGGTGCCCGAAGCCGCCATCTTTGATTTGTTGTATGTTGAAGCTGTGGATTTTTAAGTGTCTGGCTCTCGCTAGCAAATTTTCGTCGTTGGTTATTAAGATCTAAAAATCAGTAAATGAGAATATAAATTTTGTCTAAAAATATTAAAATTTAGAGATTTTTTGCAGGAACTGCCCGTTGGTTTAGTTAGGTCCGCTTTCTAAGCAGAGGTATCGGGTTCAATTCCCGGCGGAAACACAAGTTTTCTTCTCCCTCAAGGAACATTTGTGTTTCTGGTTCTGGTTGTGATTGTGTGTCACCTTACAACGAAGACGTGAGTAGAGAACAATGAACGATATCACATTTGTAGCTCTGCACTAAGTTTCAATACTTGTACCCTGGTGCCGGACATTTTAACTTCTCATACAATCCAAAAACAGAAGTACAAACGTCCCTAATAAAGAAACATTTTTCCACTGTCGGAAATCGAACCTAAACACACACAATTTGAACTAACAACACTCCAACGGGAGTACGCGTTCGCTTTCTAAGCAGTGAGTATCGGGTTCAATTCTCGGCTGAAACACTAAATTTCTCCCCAAGAAAAATGTATTCTATTTGTGATTCAATCAAAACTTAAACCAAAATCGTTTATTCACATGGGCCCCAAAGAGGCACTCATGAAAGTTAATGACTCTACTGCCAGATTCGCAAAATTACAGCCATCTCGAGAAGCACCTGGCAAGAAACTCGGCGGCGCATTTTTACATTATTTTTTTTAGATACAAGAATTATAATAAACTAGGTCAGGGGTCGGCAACCTTTTAAGTCGGAAGAGTCTAAATTACAATTTACAAAATGTTATAGAGCCACAAAATTTTGTTCTGTAGTCGCTAGAAAGCGCTTAAGTGCAGTTTGCCTCCATGCAAACGCAAAATAAACAAACGCATTCACACTCACAGCCCCACACTAAGTTCAAAGACTTGTATCGTGGGTGCCGGAAACATTCAGATCACACACACATTACACCCAAAACCAGAAGCACAAATATCCCTTGGGAAGGAATTTGTGCTTCTGCCGGGAATCGAACCCAGGACCCACGGCGTAGAGGGCGGACACCTGTCTATTGCGCCAACTGGGTCGTCATGCATCCTTGCCATGAATATAGTCGATGGTTTTATAATAAGCTTTCATAATTAATGCCCGTTTTATTACAGATTTGAACTTTCCTAGTGGTATTCGTGTAGTTACTTACCACAAGAGAATGTTCCTTCATCGCCAATGTGCAGGTTTTCAATATAGCTTCTTCTGTTGTCATATCATCATTATCATCAGTAGATATTGGCGCTGGAAGAAAGAATCGCACTGATTGGAAGCTGGAAGAAAGAAGCGTTTCGCTTCCACATTCATTGTGCGAACCGCGATGGTATGGAACTCCTTGCCTGAGTCGGTGTTTCTTGATGAGTACAATATGGGAGTCTTCAAGTCACGAGTAAATAGGTATCTTCTAGGCAAGCTTGCTCCATCGTCGACCACATCGTCGCTTACCATCAGGTGAGATTGTGGTCAAAAGCTTACTAATCTTTAATAAAAAAAAATTGGTCGATCGAAGCGAGATCTCTAAAGTTTGACTTGGGCGATTCATCACTTTGTCCGTCCGTCCGTCTGTCAGAGGCACATAGCGTCTAAACCGTACAAGCGAATGACTTCAAATTATCATAGAATGTGTAATGAAGAAATCAAACAATTATTTCATATGACGACCCAGTCGGCGCAGTGGATAGGTGTCCGCCCTCTGCGCCGTGGGTCCTGGGTTCGATTCCCGGCAGGACCACAAATTCCTTCCCAATGGATATTTGAGTTTCTGGTTCTGGGTGTAATGTGTGTGTGATGTGAATGTTTCCGGCACCCACGATACAAGTCTTTAAACTTAGTGCGGGGCTGTGAGTGTGAATGCGTTTGTTTGTTTTGTTGTTTGTATTTCAAAGAAAACAGTTATAAGTAATTAACCTCAAAAGTTTTTCTCTATTAGGCAAAATGTAACCACCCAAGACACAAGTCTTTGAACTTAGTGTGGGGCTGTGAGTGTGAAAGCGTTTGTTTTGTTTGTTTTTGTATCACAGTTAGACGCGAACGACTAGTATCATAAAGGCGAAAGCTTGTGAGTGTGTTTGTATGTTTGTTACTTCTTCACGCTCTAACGACTGGACCAATTTTGATGAAATTTGGTATGGAGGTAGCTGACGCCCTAGATTAAAACATAGGCTACCTTATATCCCGAATTTCTCGGGGGTCCGGGATTTACGCTGGTAAAACCGCGGGGCACAGCTATAGTAACATATTATAGGCGTTTTTTAAAAACAATAATTTAACGCAAGCAAAGCTTAAAAAACCGACTTCACCGCTTATATTTTGGTTTTGGCTTGATCGATTTCGATAAAATTTATATGGGACCTCTGAAGTATAATCTACCAAACAAAAAAATAATTTTGAGAATCGGTCCACAAATGGGGGAGGAATTGGTGATCAAACATTAAAAAAAAATACATACAGTCGAAAACAGTACCTCCTCCTTTTTTGAAGTCAAACCATTTCACATCCCCACGCTAACACAAACATAAACACTTTCACACTCACAGCCCCTCACTAAGTTCGATGATTTGTATCGTAGGTGCCGGAAACATTCACATCACACACACAATCACAATCAGAAACAGAAACAAAAATTTTCATTGGGTAGAAAACTTCTGCACCCGCCGGGAATCGAACCCGATACCCCTGCTTTGAAGGCGAACGCTCACCCAACTAAGCCAACGGGCAGTTCTCCTAAGTTCGAAGACTTGCGTCGCGGGAAACATTCACATCACACACAGAGAAAACTTGTGTTTCTTCCGGGAATCGAACCCGATACCCCTTAGAAGGCAAACGCGCAACGATATTTTTTTTAAGTTAGGCAAAATTTTACCCGCCATCTCACCTGATGGTAAGCGACGATGCGGTCGACGATGGAGCACGTTTGCCTAGAAGATGCCTATTCACTCGCGACTCGACTCCCATATTGTATTTATCAGGGAACACAGACTCAGGTAAGGAGTTCCATGCCAAAAGTTACTGTTGCAACTAGGTAAGAATTAGAATTAGAATTGTTTATTAGCCTTATAACATAGTTGTTATACGTCATGTTACATTATATTCCAAATAAAACTGTATACAATTCAAGAAAACATAATAAACTCATAGATTAAATCTTAAAATATCAAAATATATAGATACAATAATATATGTCATGTAGAATACAAGATTTCAAAAATAATTGAATGTCATAATAGATTACAAATAGAATGTCAATTATAAAACTGTATACAATCCATTAAAACATAATAAACTTAATATATCAAAATATGTAGATACAATAATATTATTAATGTCATGTAGAATACAAGATATCAAAAATAATTGAATGTCATAATAAATTAAAAATAGAATGTCAATTATAAAACTGTATACAATCCATTAAAACATAATAAACTCATATATAATTTTAAAATATCAAAATATGAAGATACAATAATATTAATAATGTCATGTAGAATACAAGATTTCAAAAATAATTGAATGTCATAATAAATTAAAAATAGAATGTCAATTATAATCATAGCAACAAAATCCAAAATGTCAATTTCAAATATACTGTAATGTCGTCTTAAACACAAGTTTCAGATAGATACGTGTCCATAAATTCATTTAACGAGTTAAATGAGTTATTTTCAAAGAATACCTTCAATTTGCGTTTGAAATCTTTAAGATACGATAAGGCAGTTGTCTTACCGATAATCTGCGGGTGCGGCTTCCAAAGGCGTCTCATCAAGTGACGTGCCAGCGTCACGTGGTGCCGCCCGGCGCTGTTACTCCTGGTCAGACGGATGATGTCGGACATCACGTTACTTGCTATAAATATGTGACATTTAGGATCTGAAAGGAATAAGTGTCAGATCATCAAGCAGTCACATTTATTACCATTACTTCGCATTACAAAATAATCTTCCAAATTGGGCAACAGAATCCAATATTTAGTTATATTCAATTAAAATTAAAATCCTACTAATATTATAAATCCGAAAAATTGTGTGTAAGTATGTTTGTTCCCTCTTCACGCTTTAACGGCTGAACGGATTTGGATGAAATTTGGAATGTACATAGATTATACATAGGATTAACACATAGGCTACTTTTTAACTTGATATTAGCGAGCGAAGCCGCAGGGCACGGCTAGTATTTAATAAATATGTTTATGTATATATGTCTATAATATAGAAAATATATGTATGTATATATGAGTACTATAAGTAGTTAAATGTATGTATAAATATATTATATATATTTTTGTTTTTTTTGGTATCTTAAGTTAGACTATTTTTTATATAATACTAGGTATATACAAATTAAAGTTTTAATTGTAAAATAAAAACAACTTTTTACCGAAGATGTGCACTACCATATCAAAATATCCTCGATACACGCAGGTTAACTGGAAGAAAATGCTTTGTAGCATTAAGTTCGCCTATGTACCTACAATACTGTTCGTGCAATAAAGAATGTTCTATCTATCTATCTATCTATTACCGACTTGAATATATTTTTAATTGAATATATTTAAAAAAAAAACAAATCTAAATGTGAAACGTGGTCTCCTACGAGGATAAGTGCCTCAGGCGGAATTGTGAGTAACACACACACACTTGTAAACATAAACTGACACATACACACACAATAATCCGCGTGCGCTGAGATAGGGATTACCACTGGGAAAGTTCAAATCAGTAATAAAACGGGCATTAATTAAGAAAGCTTACTATAAAACGATGCAAAATCAAAATCGTTTATTCACATGGGCCCCAAAGAGGCACTCATGAAAGTTAATGCTTCTACTGCCAGATTCGCAAAATTACAGCCATCTCGAGAAGAACCTGGCGAGAAACTCGGCGACGCATTTTCTGTTCATAATTTTTTTTTTAAACATTCTTAATCTCTAAGCCCGCTATTAAAAAGTAGCCTATGTGTTAATCCTAGGTATAATCTATGTACATTCCAAATTTCATCCAAATCCGTTCAGCCGTTAAAGCGTGAAGAGGGAACAAACATACTTACACACAAACTTTCGGATTTATAATATTAGTAGGATGTTTCAGATATACTCCAAATGCGCGAAGCGTTTCGCTTCCACATTAATTTATTATTATTTTTTTATTATCGGGTTTTTATATCGGGTTCGATTCCTGGCGGGAACACAAGTTTTCTCCCCAAGGGAAATTTGTGTTACTGGTTGTGATTGTGTGTGTTTTGTGAATGTTGATGTTGAGTCATCGAACGGACAAGTGAAACTATATAAAACCTTGTAAAAAATCTTACCATGTTTGGTGAAACTTTCCAAAAACTCCAATTCTTCGAGCAACACCTGGGTATCTACTACTATATACCACGGGTTGGCTCGCTTCGAGGGAGACGCGAGCAATTTCAATTCTTGTACTACATCTTCGTTGAAAGTGTACTGAAATAAAGAAATCAATTGATTAAGAGGCCGGGGAGTCTGTGAAACGGTCTATAGGCTGTCTCTGTTTAACTGGTAAACTGTGCCCATGCTTGATGCGATAGCACTACCGACCGAACAAATTATGATAGGTGCCGTAATACCAAAAATTATGAATGAAAATGTAATGTTTAGCCATTGTTTTTTGCATTAATAGTACCTTGAAATGATAATCTATGTTCCTGTTGTAATGACAAAAGAAATGTGTAAAAAACAAACAAACGCATTCACACTCACAGCCCCACACTAAGTTCAAAGACTTGTATCGTGGGTGCCGGAAACATTCACATCACACACACATTACACCCAGAACCAGAAGCACAAATATCCCTTGGTAAGGAATTTGTGCTCCTGCCGGGAATCGAACCCAGGACCCACGGCGCAGAGGGCGGACTCCTGTCCACTGCGCCAACTGGGTCGTCATAAATTTTTGATGATTAATTTTTTGTCCTTATTTGATTTTTTAATTGACTTTGGCAATGTGACATTTATAATAATTATTTACTTAGACTTAAAATATATGGTTTTTTGACGTGAGTGAAAAAATGGCGTTGTTGATTTTGAAATTTTTCCAAAAACTGTGATTCTTCGAGTTTTAATGTGTAATAATGGTGGATTATTAACCGTTGATACTAAGTGAACGTGCATAAGTGTAGGCAAATCATACAAAGTTGAAAAACGTGATTTTCGCCTTCGCTCCAAAACTCCAATAGAAGTTCTAGTAAAGTTTCCACCACTTTACTAGGGCATGACTTAACTATGACTGGACCTTGACTCTTTTACTTGACTTTGACTGTGACTTGTGACTAGGACTTTTAATATGAAATACACTTGAAATATTATATTATCACTTGACACTGGCTAAATGCACAAGATTGCGAAGCCATAACTAAGAAGAAGAAGAAGACTTAAATATTTAATTGTGTGTATAAATTGTATTATGGATTTAATCTGAAATAAATGAATTGAATGAATAACTCCTTTCCACGTGAGCCGATTTCGAATTTTTTTTTGTTTGAAAGATGTTGCTTTCTAATTGGTCTCATTTAAATTTGATTAAGATCGGATCAGTAGTTCTTGAAATATCGTCAATAATGCCTATTTTTTGGACTACTTTGACGATGTTCTCGTTTAACCGACTTCAAAAGTTACCTCATAACTTCTTTCGTTGTGAGCCGATTTTGATGATTATTTTTTTATTTGAAAGCTGGTGTTTTTCATGTGGTCCCAGTGAAATTTGATCAAGATCGGATTTCTAGTTTTTGAGTTTAAATAGTCAATAATGCGTGTTTAATACACACAAGCGTTAAAAATAAATCAATTTTTCTTTTCTTTTTTTTTATCAATTTTTTTTTTATCTCATTTTTTTTCTCCTACTTGTTTTTTAACTATGTGAGAAGTGAAAATCTCCGTCAGTAGCAGTATAAGTCTTTAACTTTATTGTAGGGCTATAAGTATGATATTATACATAGCTGTTATTTTGCGAATCTGGCAGTAGTAATTAACTTTGATGAGTGCCTCTGTGGGGCCCATGTGAATTGAACTGTTGGCTTAGTTCACCTTCTAAGTAAGGGTATCGGGTTCGATTCCCGGTGGGAACACAAGTATTGAGTTTCCGGCACCCACGACACAAATCATCGAACTTAATGTGAAAGCATTTATATTTTACTAGCTACTGCTCGCGGATTTACCCGCGGGAATTCTGGAATATAAAGTATGTGTTAATCCAGTGTATCAGCTATCTCCATACCGAATTTCACCAAAATTGGTCCACCCGTTTGAACGTGAAGAAGTGACAAACATGAAACACACTCACAAACTTTCACTATTATAATATAAGTGTGATTTTAGATATTCTATTTATCTACTAACGTCTTCGTTGTAAGGTGTAGAATCTACAGTGCTTGATACGTCAGACAGCTGCTCTGGCACAAGGTTAAATGTCACTTTTTTCTTCGGAGCGGTAGATGTTTGATTCCCTTCTTTGGTGATTCGTATCTTTTTTTCTGAAATGACAAGTAAAATTTAATATCTGAACTTCCTTAGGCTTAGTTGTTCATCATGTTCATCTTTTATATTAGGGGTATCGGGTTCGATTCCTGTCGGGAACACAAGTTTTCTCCCCAAGGAAAATTTGTGTCTCTGGTTCTGGGTGTGATTGTGTGTGTGATGTGAATGTTTCCACCACCTACGACACAAGTCATCGAACTTAGTGTGGAGCTGTGAGTGTGTAAGCGTTTATTAGTATGATCAATTAATATTGGGTAAAGAAGGAGCGTGCGGCTTTCTAAGCAGAGGATATTGGGTTCGATTCCCGACGGAAACAAGTTACCTCCACAAGGGAAATTTTTGTTTCTAGTTCTGGATGTGAATGTTTTTCAACACCCATGACACAAGTCGTCGAACTTATTAAGGGGCTTTAAGTGTACAAGCGTTAAAAATAAATCTTCTTACCTTCTACTGTCTTTGGTTTATCCATATCAACCATCTTTCTCTTTCTATTGGCCATCAAGATCCTTCGAAGATCATTTGCACTGAGATCTTTTAAAAGTTCTGATTCTTCATTTGTTGGATACTCAATCAGTTTGCGTTGAGTTAGAGTTGATTTTTGCTTGTGCGTTTGAGTGTGACATATGTAATTTCTATCACTTGTTGCATTTCCCAGGCTGGTTTGGTCTTTATCTTTTGGTAACAGAGTTGGTTTTTCTATATCAGGAACGGTACCTGCATTTTCAATGTCATTTTGAGTATTTCTCTTATTAGAAAACATATCCCTGGATTGAAAAACAGTGTTTTCCTTCGCTGGAGCTTTCACATTCGAATTTTTACCAAATACAGTTCGGGTATAAACCTTAGAATTTTCTGGAATATTTGATAGTTCCAATTTCGATACATTAGAATCTCCGACATTTTGATTATTGTCAGATTTCGGCACCAAATTCAAAACTGGTTCCCGTATGACTAATTTTGTTTGAAGCCCCATATTTTTATCCATTTGTCTGATATTTTCTATACTGGACTGGTCATGTGGGAATAGAGGTGTAGAATTTTTGATTGGTGTCGACGACTCTAGTTTTGGTGATTTTTCATATATATACAATGATTTCACTGCTTTAGAAGGTGTCAAAGTGTTAAACTTAACATCTTTGGGTGATTGTTCTGTGTTAACAAATCTTGATGTTAGCCGCTCAACTCTGTTAAGTGGCTGTTTGTTAACATATGTTGATGTTAATTGCTCAACATTAAGAGGCTCTTTAATAACATGTCTTATTTGTTGCTCAACTTTGTCATGAGGTTCTTCACTAACAAATCTTCTTGTTATGTACTGCTGATGATCTTTGAATGCAGATGATTTGTTACCAAACTGTTCCTGATTAGCATATTGTGATGTTAACTGCTCAACTTTATTTAGAGGCGCTTCAACAATGAACCTTGATGTTGATTGCTCATCATGAAGTGGCTCTTTGTTAAAAAATCTTGATGTTAATTGCTCAACTTTGTTTACAGGCTCTTCATTATCAAACCTTAGTGTTGATTGCTCAACTTTGTTAAGAGGCTCTTTGATCATGTTTCTTGGTGTTTGCTGCTCAAATTTGTTAACAAACTTTCGTGTTATGTACTGCTGATGATCTTTAAGTGCAGATGATTTGTTAACAAGCTCCTGATTAACATATCTTGATGTTAACTGCTCAACTTCGTTAACAGACTCTTCAATAACATACCTTGGTGTTGATTCCTCAACTTCACAAAGTGGGTCTTTGTTAACAAATCTTTGTTTTAATTGCTCAGCTTTGTTAAGAGGCTCTTCATTATCAAACCTTAGTGTCGATTGCTCAACTTCATCAAGAGGCTGTTCATTAACAAACCTTCGTGCTAAGTACGGCTGATGCTCTTTGTCCAGAGGCTGTTCAGTAACAAATCTCAATGTTAATTGCTCAGCTTTGTTAACAAATCCTGTTAATTGCTCAATTTTGTTATCAGATTCCTGGTATGTAACATATCTTCGAGCATTAGGTTGCTCAGCTTTGTTAACAAATCCTGTTAATTGCTCAATTTTGTTATCAGATTCCTGGTATGAAACATACCTTCGTGCATTAGGCTCTTCGTAGTTGACAAATCTTTGTCCAAGTGGTGTATAAGTTGTCGGGATAAATAAATCCCTATCCACCTCTGACAAATTGTTTCGTAAGGTCATTTTCCCCTCTTCAATTGGAAGACACGACTGATTTATAGATGCGAAAGTGGGAGCGCAGTTTCGAAACTCCGATCCAATGATCATGGGGACTTTTATTTGTATATCCGGTATCATGAATGCTGGTTGTCCGAACACAGGTTGTTGGTAAGTGCGGACGTCAACGCATATATTTCTGTTAGTGCTGTTAACAGTTCTGTATGAGTGTTGTGTGAAGATGGATGGGGTGTCATCCAATGGAGGGCCACTTGGTTCTGGGTAGGAGTGTTTATCTTTATGTAAGACAGGTGATTTTAGTAATTTTCTCTGAAAATTAAGAAGGAATTTATGGTAGTGTTAGATATTATTATGTTTTAATCATTAGACTTCAAGCCCTTTGTGAATGAAATGTCACACGATACAGTCACAACGTGACAAACATCTGTCTGCAGCAATTTTCTTTTATTCTATGTTGATATGTGTTGCAGTATACTAAGGTTTTTAGGTGTCACAACTTATGTACTTACATGATATACTTTTTATGAAATAAAAAAAAAACTAATCTCAACGTAACTGATCCACCTAAATGTTACTGTTAAGGCAACCGCTCAGTATGTTGCTGCGGTCAATATGTCTTTTATAGGTGGATCTACCAATGGCCTAGATGCCTTAACACCTCAAATTCTAAAAGATCTTTTATGTGCTATTTCTGTAGAGATTGGTGAGGCACTTTTGAAATATCTAACAGCTTTGGTTAACCAGGTTGAATGATTTAAAAAAAAGACATAAGCACACAAAGCAATTGCATTTGCAAAGAATGTATTGCTAACAAGCGTCAAAATTAAAATGTTGTAAATACCCCCGACCCTCTAACAGGAATACTGCTTCACCGATTTTCATCAAACATAGCTAAAAAAACTCCCGACTAATTTGCTTTTTAAACAAACAACAACCCTTAAATCGAACGAGCAGAACATGTGCATGTAATGTTAATGTTTCCAGCACCCACGTCACAAGTCATTGAACTGTGTGTGTAAAAGCATTAAAGTTTTTTAAGTTTCAATTATAGGTAAGCATGACACGTCATGGGGGCTGAGTCACCCACGTCTGTAGGAGGATACCCCTTAAGTCTGACTCCCTACATGTGGTCCCCAGGTGGTGCTAATCAGGTGACATTTGAGAGGTGGTAGAGCATTTTGTGAGTTGCTCGCCTGGCTTGCTACCAAAGTAGCTTACCACCATCAGGTTGAAAGTCTGCCGCCAAGCCAAATACGGTGTTCCAGCAGTTATCCTTGAGAGCCTGCGTATTCCAGGTCTAGTGTGTTTACCAGCTTCGATCACATCGTCACTTACCATCAGGTGAGATAGTGGTCAAACACTAGCCTGTCACAAATAAAAAAAAAAGGTCTTCGGATGTACCATCACTTAACCTCTAGGAGATTGTTGTCATACACTTGAATAAGTATAAAAATGTTCTGGTATATGGGTCAAAATCACCAAGGTGGAGAATTAGCTTTGCCAGCAAATAAATGTCTAAATTTAGTTTATTTAAGCAAATCGTTATTGTAAATATTACTAAACTCTGTTCATATTAACTGTACGTAATATTTTATATTGAAAAAGTAAAGCACGTTCATAATTATTTGAAGATATAACTACAAAAAATCATTTCGAGAACGCGTCCTATGTAGCAATCTTCAGAAATTAACTTTAGAAACATGCATAAAATAAAATATAGTGAAAAGATTTTCTAACTTAATGGCCTACAATTTTATCTAATATCAATTAATTATTGTTATTATTAAAGAAAGAAAAGAAATAAAAGAAAAACAAGTCAAAATATTGTGTCCGGCAATGTAAGCGTCATTTTAGTGAACGCAATTTTGAATCTCAGTAAAAAATCAGTTTTTGAACGCAACCTTTACTTGTCTACGGTTCAGTGATGTAAATAATGTAAACAAACGGTTGTCGAGAGAGTTTTCACCAAAAACAATTGAAAATAAGTGGTAAGTGTCTTTCAATTCATTATTTATAGAGCGTACATCAATACGTCATCATACCGGGAATGCGTTTTTCAACTTGGAATATTGAAAAATAAGTATTTTAGTGTTTTATAGCAAATTCTAACACCAAATATTTTACAATAACAAAGCCGAACATAATGTCGAAGATGGCTGCCGTCTAAAAAGGGCGCAATAATTTAAAAAAGTCATTTCGGGATCGGTCATTACGGGACCGTTCCCGGACTTTACGGAGCGTTCCTGAAATGACTTTCACAAATAAACGCACCTTATTATTATAACTATTGGTTAATTCATTTAGTGTATGTTGTGCTAACATATTTTTTTAATATATGTTTAATATTTTTTAGCAATATGGAGTCTCATGTGGCTGAACAAAATAAAAAACGTCCGAAAAAGCAAGTTTAAAAAAATAGTTCGGCTTACTTGCGACAATGAGCAAATAATAAGTATTTTTCCAACGCCATTGCTCAAAAAGAAAATAATAGAGAGTATTATTACTTTGAGACTCATATTGATGTTTATGAAAAAATCAAAAGTTTGTTTCTTTTTATATAATATTACATTCCTGTGTTCAATTAATATGATAAGGAGTTCTTGTTTTTGAAATAAAGTTTATTATATATTAACTACAAAACAATAAGTATAATGTTTAGATGATTTGATTATTACCATCATAATAAAAGTTTAATATGATTATTAAGAATTTCTAATCGGCTGTGTACAGCAATTAAAAGACTGTAAAGTGATTTAAGTTACGTTTTTGTTAATTACGAACCTTATGCCAAAATGAATAAATAAGTACGACATACAAAAACATTGCTTATGATTTTATAAACCTCAATTGTATCTATATCGTGATTTAAGGAACACACGTATCATTCCACGAACAACTTATCATTTCCGGGATCGTCACTAAAATCACAGATAATACATTATTATTTTAGATATTTAAAAAAAAGCCCTGATAATATTAATATAAGGCGAACTTCTCACACCTATAGCATGTTAATTTATATATAAGACAGCGATATTTCTCATATTATGATAATTTAGACAAAGAAATAGTCATAATAGCTCCATTTGCACTATATTTTGCTTGTTAACGTATTTATTGGCAATTTCATTACATTTTTAAAATTTTTATTTGAAAATAACATATATCCGCTATTGAAGAAGGTAAAAAATAAATACTTATGTTATATTATAATGTTATTATAAGCCTCACAAAAACGTTCCCGGAATGATTATTTTCAACGATAGCTATCTTTAAAAATAAAATTACAAGAGTAGTAATCAATTCTGTGCTCTGCCAACGTAAATATTATTAAAACATAAGTTTAGTGATCATTTAGGCTGATCATCAAAATAATAGCTGCTAGGTAAATTCATCGTAAAACAGAATTTGGAATTTGCCACCTTGGTGATTTTGACCCATATGTAATCAACTCACCTTGAAGTGATTATTCCTTACAAAGATGTTCTATTTTTGTCATGACTAGGTTCAGAATCTCATCTCTATTTTGTAAGATAGGTATTCTATTTTTAACAACATCTCATTACTACTTGAAATATCAAATAGTTTTAGATCGTATATAGTACAATAAAACTAAGTCTTTAGATCTTCAATGAAACTAATCAAAGTATTCTTTATGACTGTCAAAGGACATAGGTGCTACAAAAATGTAGGTAGGTACTACATTTCTACCCTCACTCTCAGTCACTTAAAAGATCGAGATTTCTAATCATGATATGACTTAGAGAGCACAAGTTAGATGAAAAAACTGAAACTTACCTCATCCTCGTTTAAACTCCATGCGGTCTCACCAGTAGTTACATTGAAATAATAATATTTACCAGCGAAACTTTTGGATGGGCACAGCACCCATCCCTCGGTTTTCCTAGCAGAGTTCATAATTCAAAAGTTTACAGTTCAGCTGCATATTTGACAAGATATTTATTTACTGAAAGCGCGTTTTTAAAACACTTTAGAATTATTATCGTTGGAAAATTTTTGCTTACCCGGCGCGAAATACAAGTCAATAAAAAGTTAGAAACAATCAGAAACTTTGTTTTGAAAGGGCTACATTCCGCTAAAACAGTTGAATGACTGCTGAGGGGTCGCAGCTTTCACGCCCACACCTGCGGTTCACGCGGGCGCGGCGGTATCAAGCGTTTACCTGTAATTTTCGCGTGTGACAGACAAAATCAAAATCGAAAATATTTTATTGTGCAGTTGGTTTAATAACAACGTGGTCATTTAAACTTACTACGTCTGTTTAAAAATTATCATTTATTGTCTATTTCATGTTGACAAATAATATTCTGTAATTAAACTGAGTATTCAATCTAATATATAAAATTCTCGTGTCACAGTTTTCGTTGCCATACTGCTCCGAAACGGCTTGACCGATTTTGATGAATTTTTTTGTGCTTATCCGGTATCTATGAGAATCGGCCAACATCTATTTTTCATCATCATCATCACTTTTCATCATTATCAACGCGGGTGAAACCGCGGGGCGCAGCTAGTAATATTCTATAAAATATTTCTCTGTTGTTGTGGCACTACTCTCACACATTGTCCCTATTGAGTTAGCACTATCAAGTCATATTTTAAAATCTAAAATATAATGATCGATAAACGTTTTCTTTAGCCTTTCTATACTTTTATTCATCCACATTCACACATGAGTCTAGCTCATTATTCTGGTTACGTTCCATTTTTTTAAATTTCTTTATATTATCATGCTCTTACTACCTCGCTAATCTATTAACTCCCATCTTAGTAAAATGAAAATAAAGTTAGAAAATGTTACGCCGATATTCTACATGTAGTCTTCTTTTAATTTTTTATCGAATGTATACTGATTCAATCACATTATTTTTGAAGATACTTGGAAGCTTTGAAGAGCAGAATAGCAGGACTGCTAAAGGAGGACTCTTTTTGCTAAAAGAGCAAGTTGGTTGAGTAATGTTGGTGTAATATCAGATAACACCATAAAAGATTCCACCACTCAGAGCGAGGAGAGCTATGCAAAAATAGTTATTCAAAGTTACAGGTAAATTGCAGATATCTAAGCTGTGTCGCGAACTATCAGAAAATCATTTGGCTATCTCAGCAATTATAAATATTTAACATTTTGACAAACTATAACAGCAATTCACCCAGTGCCCAAAGTACAACTTCTCGGTAAGCGTTACGATCGTCAAAGATGCTATTCGGAATTTAGCTATCAGTGTCAATATCATACTGACAACTAGTGATAATGAAAACGTGAGTCCTTCGCTCCAAAACTCCAATAGAAGTTCTAGTAAAGTTTCTACCACTTTACTAGGGCATGACTTGACTACGACTAGACCTTGACTCTTTTACTTGACTTTGACTGTGACTTGTGACTAGGACCTATAATATGAAATACACTTGAAATATATTATCACTTGACACTGGCTAAATGCATAAGATTGCGAAGCCAAAACTAAGGAAAAAGAAAACGTGAGTACATGACAGCTGTCATTTGAAAAATAATGCCGCGAATTTTCATTGGATTTGGCGCGAAAGTGAAAAAATGCCGTTGTTGATTTTGTATAATTTTCCAAAACCTGTGATTCTTCGAGTGTTAATGTGTGATAATCGTGGACATATTAACCGTTAATACTTAGTAAATGTGCATAAGTGTAGGCAAGTCATACAAAGTTGAAATACGTGATTTTCGCCTTCGCTCCAAAACTCCAATAGAAGTTCTAGTAAAGTTTTTACTACTTCACTAGGGTATGACTTGACTATGACTGGTCCTTGACTCTTGTACTTGACACAGCGGGTAGCACCGAGAAGCGCAGCTAGTATTGTTTAATACAGTAAAGAACATATTAAGTTTTGTACATACTTATTTATTCTAGTTAAAATTAATTTTGCATAGATTTAATTTACTTCGTTTTTAGTTTAATTTTGTGTGATTTGTATAGATCAACTCTAAGTACATAATAATATCAACACTCTAAGCAAATTAAGAAAAAAATTCTTTAAGTTCTTACCTATACCTACGATTTGCTTTCATATTTATTATGTGCACATGTGTTTTTTTTTTCTTTTTCTATTAATTTTGGTTACGCAGTCTTGTACATTTAGCCAGTGTCAAGTAATAATTTATAATATTTCAAGTGTATTTCATATTAAAAGTCCTTGTCACAAATCACAGCCAAAGTCAAGTACAAGAGTCAAGGTCCAGTCATAGTCAAGTCATACCCTAGTGAAGTAGTAAAAACTTTACTAGAACTTCTATTGGAGTTTTGGAGCGAAGGCGAAAATCACGTTTTCAACTTTGTATGATTTGCCTACACTTATGCGCGTTTACTAAGTATTAACGTTTAATAATCCATTATTATTACAAATTAACACTCGAAGAATCACAGGTTTTGGAAAAATAAAAACGCCATTTTTTCACTTTCGCGGCAATAAAACTTCGGTAGCCAATTAAAATTAGGGATACCAGGTTTTAAAAACTCCCCGGTAAATGAGGTAAATAAAACACTGAAAATGGCATATTACATTTTATTGTATTTCATATTTTCGAGAGTTGCTATGTATTTAAAGCTATAAAATGAGCAAAACACAACCACTAACTTAGGTTAGGAACGAAATTTATTTAAAACTAAAGCCCAGTGACGTAATTAATGAGCTAACACCGATGTCATTATAAATAAAACTTTCATAACGAACTTAAACAATAAAGCCCTGGGCCTATGGTAAAAAAGATACCATTAACATATTTATATTAATTTAATAAGAACAGGAAAAAATCGGGCGCACTGTAACATGAAGTACAATTAAAAAAAAAATAACATCTGTAGAACCTTTACCTGAACTTTATTTTCTTGTGACTAAGTAGACACCTATATCCTTTAAAACAAAAATATTTATCCAATAAAAAAAATATCACATTGGATATTTAAACGAAAAAAAATAATTTTGCGAATCAAGTCATTAAAGCCCTCAGTTGTTTTTGTTTTTATTTAGCATTTGACCGCAATCCCACCTGTGAAAGATGATGCGGCCGAAGATGTAGCATGCTTACCTAGAAGGAACCTATTCAATCTTGACTTGAAGACTCCCAGATTATACCGTTCAGGGAACAAAGACGAGGGCAATGAGTTCTACTCCTTCACAACGCTTCGAGCGAACTGGAGGTATGTCAACCATATATGGATGAACTTTGACAGTTTGTCTTCTTGTTAGATGGTAAAACGAACAACGTTTGCTGCGTTTTTAATGTTTAAAAGGCATTGTTTGACCATTATCTCACCCAATGGAAGGTGCTGATGTCTATACAATCAATCTAGACTTTAATACTCCTAGTTTATACCGGTAAACAAAGATGTTCCGGTTCAGTAAGTTCCACAGTTCGCTGCGTGTAAAATCTGTAAGTTTAGAGTGCGCCCAGGATTCACCCAAACCTCTTTTCAGCAAATAAACTAATAAATAAGAGATAATTTCCATATAATCTGATACAAATTGTACTTAATTAATTATTTTACCGCAAGCTATTACAAACTTATACTACAAATAAAAAATTAAACTACAAAAACATAACATAATAATATGTGCTTTTGCTCGATGTTCAATCCAAGGTCTTTTACAAAATAAATAAATGTTCATTATATTATAATACCAACAAATAACCACAATATTTATTATTAAGCGACCTGTAAAGAAACTAAACACTATATCGTTTTTAACCGTCTTCAAAAAAAGAAGGAGATTTTTAATTGGACTGTTTTTTTATGTGTTCTAGGTGAACCGTTTTTATGATTCTTTGAAAGCATGTGGTCCCATTTAAATTTGATCAAGATCTGACCTGTAGTTTTTGAGTTATCCTCTATAATGCGTAATTAATTCATTTAATCTGATTAATAGTTCCGAAGATGAAGCGGTGAAGTCGGTTTTTTTTAGTTTTTCATTTTTTTCCGATGTTGTAATCACTCATTCTGCTATTCGAGGCGGAGCCAAATCCAAAAAATCAAAGATAAAAATCAATCCAGACGTTCTTAATTTATGAATGGTGTAACTAACCTGACTTAGTTTTCTATAAATGATGATGACATATATGTCTTCAAGGTAAGCATGATACACCGTCGAACGCATCGTAGCCAATCAACATACAAAATTTGGACTTGACCAATAGCTTCATGATTCATGTCAGTGTTGCATGTATCAAGAAGAATTAACATATTTTCAGCTGTTTTGGGTATTTCTGTATTTTTATTATTTAACTGTATTGAAGCAAACAAACAAAACATATATTCAAATTTGTCATTTTGGAGTTTTTACGAGACTAAAGCATGCCAACTTTTTTTTTATATACAGGGTATTTTTTTATATACCAGAAACATCTCAGATCCTCATACCTGCTCTAACCCTTAACTTATTTCGCTGTACGACTTTCTTCTAAATTCTATATTTTCCGTAATAATTGAGATGATGTATTTTAAACAACTTATAATTCTTCTTAAAGTTGTTTAAACTTCACTACCCCGCAAAGAACGGCATCGCAGCACCGCGCCTCATAATATGCACGCCAATGCTATTTGACACTTGAGACCTTAGACTTAACAGAGAAGACAATTAATATATTTTAAAATTTATTTGAAAATTTGAGAATTTGGCGACGAAAGACGTTGGTCTCTATGGTTGAAATGATATCCCATCAGTTTCTGGTAGTTTTCAAATTACCCGGTATATGTGAAAGTGAACGTATACAATAGTAGTCAATGTTTTGTATTAAATCCACATAAGATAACAATTTGTAACATAAATATGTACGTGCATAGAAATAATTTCATTTGACTGTGTAGAAACATTTCATAAATATAAAACTGTTCATATATAAGAACCTAAATTCTACAAAAACAAAATGTACAAAACTTAGGTAGAGATCGGCACTAAATATGGACGCCATTCACCTTTGTCAAAATTGAATTAATTGAGTGTAAATTAATATGTCAATGCGAGCACCTGTTTTAACCACAGCCGATTATCACCCTTACATTTTTGCACATAAAGGTGTATATTGCATAACTTATATTATGGCGGTTAAGCAAAGTCACGCGTGGCAATCTTTGATTGTCTATGGTTTTATTCAATTTTCGTGAAAATTTGCCTTAAAAAAACAAGCTGCATAAATCATTCGTCAAGTCAATATATATGAAACTTTCACAGTATTCTGATTTGAAAATGACTGAACAAAATGGTTTCAAATAGAAAAAAAATGATTTGCGTATGAATTAATCTGTACTTATTCTGAGAAGAAGGAGTTATTTATCATAATATAGAGATAGGTACAGATACCGACGAATATTTTTATTTATCAGAATTTATTATGATTGCCGAGTAAAACGATGACAAATTCACTTGTTTTAGGTGAATTACTGGTGTCCACCCCCCTTTGCGCCGCTGAGTTTCTTGCCAGGCTCTCGAGATGGCTGTAATTTTGCGAACCTGGCAATTACTTTCATGAGTGCCTCTTTGGGGCCCAAGTTAATGAAGAGACGACCTCTACACGTATATACATTATTCAGTCTTAGTTTCCAAAAAACACTAATTACCTTATAAGTTAGCTTGGCCGTTTCAAAAACGATTCCTTTTCATAAGAGAATATTTTATTTTTCGCTAGAGTATTTACATTTTTACTTTTTATAAGTAAAATCGATTTGAGGGAGTCGTTTCGTATATTCGTATGGTGGACTATAAATTTCGTAGCTAAATAGAAACCAAGGAGCAACATAGATGCGGTAATTAATTTCGTTAGAGGTGGTAACACCACCACCATGAAGTATATCATCCATGTTATTCGAGGTGGCAGGCTTTCTTGATTCTGTAACAAAAAAAAATTAAATATAGATTAAGTTTTTTTTTTATCTTTATAGCTAGCCATAAAATTACACTTATAATATTATTTTCTTATTCGACTAAATACTTATTAATTAGGAAGTTTAATTAATAAAAAGTGATAAAAATGCATAGGTAATTCAAAAGTAAAACAGAAACTGTTGCGTTAAAAATTGATCGAACTGAGGAGGTTCGTGGAAAATTGTTGAAAACATTAATAGAACTTCTATTGGAGTTTAAGAGCTATAATGAAAATCACATATTACAATGATGTATAATTTGTCTACACGTTCAGGAACTATTAACGGTTTATAATACGTCATTATTACACATAAACACTCGAAGAATTACTAGTGTTAAAAAATATCATATAAAATCGCCAACGCCATTTTTTTACTTTCGCGCTAAAACTCACAACCTCAAATTTTTGATAATTATTATTTTATGACCATGGATGCATAGTCTTTGAGTAGAAATATTAAACTAAAAATAACATTCTGTATTTCATAATAGAAGTCAAAGTCAAGTAAAAGAGTCAAGGTCCAGTCATTGTCAAGTCATGCCCTAGTAAAGTGATAGAGACTTTACTAGAACTTGTATTGGAGTTTTAGAGCGAAAGCAAAAATCACGTTGTTTAACTTTGTATGATTTATTTTTCACTTTGGCGGCATAATTCTAAAGGCAGCAAACCTCAAAAAAAATTTTTTTTAATTATTTCATGACCATGGATGCATAGTCCTTCAGTTGAAATATTAAACAAATATTAACAATTTCTATTCTTCATAATAAAAGTCTTAGTCACAGTCACAGTCAAAGTCAAGTAGTCAGTCATAGTCAAGTCATGCCCTATTAAAGTGGTAGAAACTTTACTAGAACTTCTATTTGAGTTTTGGAGCGAAGGCGAAAATCACATTTTTCAACTTTGTATGACTTGGCTACATTTATGAACATTTACTAAGTATTAACGGTTAATAATCAACCATTATTACACATTAACACTCGAATAATCACAGGTTTTGGAAAATTCTACAAAATCAACAACGCCATTTTTTCACGTTCGCGGCAAAACTCCAGCAAACCTCTAAATAAATAATCAGTATTGCCATACTCACATATTCTGCCCAAAACAGTGGGAGTATTAGGTTGGAGAACTTATTGTAGGCGCCGCCGAAACCAGACATTTCGTACATGTGTAAGTTGCTCTGCATACGCGCTACGGAGTGGAACGGGATCCCAGATAGCTAAAACAAAAAAAAAAATTAACAAGGCATACTAAAACGAGACATCCTTTCATGGTGGATATTCCTCCGATTCGAACCAAGCGATTCGCCACAACTTGTATAATGTGAACTGCAAAGGTTCCACCCTGCCTTCGTTCTTGTTTCCCGATAAGCATGATTTAGGCCTTTGTTAATATTTTTACTTTGTGTTTTTTTTACCGAAAATTTATTAACATAATCAATCGAACAAAACTTAACAAAAAATGCTTATTCCACATACTATTTCTTAGCTTCTTATTTTTTTAAAACTTACCGGTTCTACAACAACATATGAGTTGTGTTTCGACCGGTCCGGCTTGAGTCCCGTCACGAACTGATCCTTCGCCACGCCACCCGTGTAGAAATGCGGGTAGGAAACCACCATGGGGTAATCTGGCAACACCATAGCACCATTAAATTCAGCTGATTGTAATCGTATTTAAGCTAAAACTCTTTCAGACAAGACAAAAATATTAGTTAATCGATCAAAGCTGGATCTCTAAGTTGACTTGGGTGGATCAGCACTTCCGTCCGTCCGTCCGTTTGTCAGAAGCATCTAGCGTCTAACTAAACCATACAAACAAATAACTTCAAATTCCCAGAGAATATGTAAAGCCTATGGCCTAATGTCAGAAATGGCTCGTACACGTAAGTAGCGAGCAAAATATTTTTTTTTCTGCTGTGCGGACTATGTTATCGTAAAAAGAGCTTGACAAGTAAAGTACGAAACCGTTTTTTCAGCTTTAAATGTGTAGCCGTTTTTTAAGATAGACCCCGGAACAAAATAGGACTAAATACAGTGACCTAACAAATTGTTATTTTCCAACATAGATTTTTTACACCCGGTTTTGTACTCAACTTTTTTTTTAATACAAACGCATTCACACTCACAGCCCCACACTAAGTTCAAAGACTTGTATCGTGGGTGCCGGAAACATTCACATCACACACACATTAGACCCAGAACCAGAAGCACAAATATCCCTTTTGTGGTCCTGCCGGGCATCGAACCCAGGACCCATGGAGCAGACGGCAGGCACCTGTCCACTGTGCCAACTGGGTCGTCTACTGGACTTTTTAACTATATCCCAGTTACTACAAGGGTAGATAAAAAATACTCTCTCGCTTTGTTCAATCAATAATTTTCAACAAAAAATAATGGACTTCCATAATAATATAGGGTAATTACATTTTTTGAGTGGCAACTCACCAAAGTAGCACTTGCTGGCATCACTGATGCCCGCGGGCAGACTCGGCACAGTATCGTAGCAGTCAGTACCGTTGGTCACGCGCTCGAACACGCTCTCAGATAGGTTGTATCGATATACTGGGACGTGACTTACTTTCAGCTCACCTAAAAAAATTAAACATAATAACTAATTATATAAATTCGCTCTTACTATAAATGTTTGTGTCATTAACGCAATATTGAGCCCGTTGGCTTAGATAGGTGGGCGTTCGCCTTCTAAGCAGGGATATCGGGTTCGATTCCCTTCACGAATATAAGTTTTCTTCCCAAGGAAAGTTTGTGTTTCTGGTTCTGATTAAGAGTGTGATGTGAATGTTTCCGGCACCTACGACACAAGTCATCGGACTTAGTGAAGGAGTGTGAAATCGTTTACTTTTTAGTTTTATGTCGTTTTTTTTAACTATCTTTCCTTTGGCGCGTTTAGGAAAAATTGTGAGACTGAATTTTTTAGAGGCATTCGCATACCGACACTTTAAAGCGACACCTTGACCTTTGTTGGTAATTGTCTCTCAAGTTTTCGTGAGAACTGATAACGACATTCAAGGTATTCAATGTCTGTTTTTCACAAAGAATTAGTACTGACACACAGATAACATTTTTTTATTCTTGTTTTGTTACGTTAAAGAAGTATAACTTCTTACGTGCGTACAAAGCCACACACACGTTTTCTTTATTTAAAATAGGTCACCACATTATATAAGGTATAAACCATGAGAATGGGACAAAGTAAATTGAAAATGACATAATTATCCAAGTACCGTTAGCAAAAGAGTTCTGAATATTAATTATAAATAAGTTATTTCTACGATCTATCATAGAGTTATGAAAATACCCAAAAATGTTTCTTGGTTGTAATCCTTTTAATAATAATTTTAGGTACATATATTATTTTATTTTTTGTATTTAAAACAAACCAAAAAAAAAAAATCTTTTGACTATAATTCTTGAATAACTTCAACCAGCTGTGACATCATTTTCAATTTGTTAGAACACAGAAACACAACTAGCATATGCGATGCGAGCTTCGACGCGAGTTTGCCGACGCTACGGCTGGCCGGCGGACAGCGCGTGTCTCAGTTCCTAAAGCGCGTGTCTCATCCCATTCTCATCGCGCGCAGATTATAAAGGCAGGGGAAATTAAACTGTCACTCACTGTCAAAATATAGCGGCATAAGTTTGCATACTGTCTTCCTCCAGTACTGCAGCACGTCTTGTTTGGTGAGACGCTGTCGGTACATGACGCCTTCAGTGGAGCCGATGATGCGGTCTGGGCAAGTCTACAATCAATCAACAGGATTACAAAAGTGGAAATAACATGGAATAATTACTATAAAGACGACCCAGTTGGCGCAGTGGACAGGTCTCCGCCCTCTGCGCCGTGGGTCTTGGGTTCGATTCCCGGCAGACTCCCTACTTGTGGTCCCCGGGTGGTGCTAATCAGGTGACATTTGAGAGGCGGTAGAGCATTTTGTGAGTTGCTCGCCTGGCTTGCTACCAAAGTAGCTTACCACCATCAAGTTGAAAGTCTGCCGCCAAGCCAAATACGGTGTTCCGGCAGTTATCCTTGAGAGCCTGCGTATTTCAGGTCTAGTGTGTTTACCAGCTTCGATCACATCGTCACTTACCATCAGATGAGATAGTGGTCAAACACTAGCCTGTCAAAAAAAAAAAAAAAAGAAGAAAAAATTTCCTTCACTAGGGACATTAGTGCTTTAGGTTCTGTGTGTAATGTGTGTGTAATGTGAATGTTTTTGACACCCACGATACAAGTCTTTGAACTTAGTGTGGGGCTGCGAGTGTGAATGCGTTTGTTTATAAGGATTATATAGTGATTAACATCTAATGTCTCAGGGTGACGAACCCAGTGCTTTGCCGAGCAGAAGTTCGGACTATTTTAGGTGATTTGAAAAATAAAAGAAAGCTATCAGATTCTTAATCTCAATTTAATTCTACGACTTTCTTTTGAATGTTTTTTTTTTGTAATAATAAAGATACGTTGGCTTAGTTGGATGCGATTAATTGCAGGGTTATCGGGTTCGATTCCCGGCGGGAACACAAGTTTTCTCCCCAAGGAAATTTCGTGTTCCTAGTTCTGGTTTTGATATAGTATGTCTTGTGAATGTTTCAGGCACCCACGACACAATTCATCAAACTTAGTGTGGGGATGTGAGTGTGAAAGTTGAATTAGTTAACCAAATTAGGTAAATGTAAAAAAAAATATGATGCTAAGTCACTACAGAGCATTTGCGTTTATTTATATTTGTACGCCTACTCTTGGGCAAAACGTGTATCGACACCAACAAAATTTTACTACAACCTGCATGTAAACATTCCACTTACATGCAAACGCATGTTTTACAAATAAAAGCGTTTTGCTTCTACGTTCATCATCCGTACAGCGAAGGAGTGGAACTCATTGCCTGCGTCTTTGTTCCATGAACAGTATAATCTGGGTGTCTTCAAGTCTAGAGTGAATAGGTACCTTCTAGGCAAGCATGTTCCATCCTTGGCCGCATCATCACTTTCCATCAGGTAAGATAGCGGTTAAATGCTTGCCTATCTAGTATAAATATATATATATCTTTATCTTTAGTTGCCTTGCTGACGGTACTTTGTGCTGACATCTTGCGCGGGCACAACACTAGTGACTCGGGCCGCGTCGCGATGGTGACTGAGCGTCTCGAGGCTACGCATACCAAGATCAACGGGTCCATATTGGCTCGCATAAAAGCTGAAGTCATAATTTAAAGTGGCATAACAACTTCTGGCCCACGCATCAATACGCCACATGATGATAAGCATAACGTTTTAGGCATAAAATAATTCCGCATAACAATATTGAGCATAATGATAAAGTGACCTAAAACGAATGTGCATAACTATATCCTGGCGCTCCAACAATTCAATTATTATGCCTAAAACATTAGGCCAACAAATAGTTATGCAAAAATAACGGTATGCCCTAACATTATTATGCCAAATCATGAATATGCCAAAACTAGTTATGTGAAACATTTTCGGACAAATTAAACTAGGAACTGGAAAATTATGCGAGTCAATAGGCTTATCAAACCTTCATCGTGGAACATAATATCTGTACCTAAGCTATACTATAAATAAAACTCACAACAGGGTTGTATCCAGGCAGCTGGGGGTTCCCCCTGAATCTGTTTATTTGGAAGAACTCCTCGTGCCCCCACTGAGGACCGATCTTCACTGTCATCTCGTCGGTGAAGTCGCCGTATATCTGAAAATAAGATCTACAGTAAAAAACTTGATAGTGGTAGAGCATTTCTTGAGCTGCCGAGCTTGTTATGAAGGAATGAATCTCTCAGGGCGTCGGATTCAGGCGACGCGTGATCAAAATGCTGGTACTTATTTCGCTCAACGAATACAATTTTTTTTTTTTTTTTATTCTCGATAGGCAAGCTTTAATAAATATTTAATTAGCATTAATTCAGATAAGTATGGCCGCCAGCCAGTGAATCTACCCACTGGTAGTGGGCTTAAGCACTTGAGTTACCTATAAGCTCGATGCCTTGTAAGTAACTTAGTAACACTTAGTGAGCTAACTGCAATGTTAGACTCGTTGGCCGCAGTAGTTTCTATGAACTGTTTCGGTAGATGACGTCACACGTCCCCGTAAGACCTTAATAATAAGGAAAGGTTAATTTCGTCGCTTCAGGCGGGGCTTGAGAAGCTCAGCGGTTAGAGCAATAGGGCATGAGATTTTCCTTTCTAAATTCATCACTATATCTATGACTGGTTGATTATATTTGACTTTATGACGCCATTCATGAACGAGCAAAAAGGCTCATTGGTTGTTTTTTATTTCAAACCGCCAGTACGATGATTAAATAATCACTTATAAATACTTAAAATCACATTTTACATTGAATGAATGATGGTTGACAAATTTTGACAATCATCACAGCAAATTACCGGTTAATATTGGCGTTTAATTAAGGATTAAATGGATAACCTCCACAGTTTTTGTTTATTTACTGGGTGTCAAGCAAAGTCATTGAGAGCTTCGATGCGAGCGCGTTTTTTTTTTTTTTCTCTCTAAGCAAACATTTGAACACAATCACACCTGATGGAAAGTGCCGATGTAGTCTAAGGTGGAGCACGCTTGCTTAGTAAATACCTATTCACTTTACTTTTGAACACACCCAAATTGTACCTTTCGGGATACACAGACGACGGCAAAGCGTTCCATTCTTTTGCTGTTCTATAAATGAACGAAGACGCGAAACGTTTCGTGCGAAAGTACGGTATCTCAACCATAAATGGGTGACGCGACGCCGTTCTTCTAGATGTAAGGTGCAAAATAAAATCGGCCAAGTGCGAGTCGGACTCGCGCACGAAGGGTTCCGTACCATTATCTATAAAAAATCATGTTTGTTGTATGGGAGCCCCCCTTAAATATTTATTTTATTTAATTTTTAGTATTTGTTGTCATAGCGGCAATATAAATACATCATCTGTGAACATTTCAACTGTCTAGCTATCACCGTTCTTGAGATACAGCCTTATGACAGACGGACGGACGGACAGCGAAGTCTCAGTAATAGGGTCCAGTTTTTACCCTTTGGTTACGGAACCCTAAAAAGTGAAGCGGGAACAAGGTTGTGTAGTTCCTTTTTATCGTAGGCGATTTTAGAGTGTATGCTGTAGCACATAGTACACTTTTTTTTTTTTTGAACGGACTACTTGCTGCTTGCTGTGTGTAGCCTCTGCAGCGTCACCGGGCGGGAGGGCGAGCGCGAAAGGGGCTACGCCGTAAAAGAGAGGGTGTAGGCAACTAGCACAAGGGCCACCTAGGAGGTGCGAGCCTCAGCTTGGACCGTTGTCAGGACAGGGGGAACGGGAGATAAACGCCCCGGGCCCATAATGGGCCCTATGAATGCGAAAAGTTCGATTAAATCGATTTTGACTAGAATTTGGAGAGACATGACGATAGAATCTACGTCCTCGCCGGCGAGGACTGTTAGTCTGATTGTGGTCTGTGTACCGGACGAACATAGGGGCACGTGTAGCGGAGTAATAACTGAGGCACGTGCGTACGGCCGTGTACACATACAAGCCGCGTTTGGTACCACTCTTTAAAGATAACATACTTCTCTGTTTCTACTATAGTAATTATAATTGGTTACTCAAGGTTGCGCGTGCCGTACTTAGATTTGTAAGGTAATTAGTAAAATTCTTGATTAGTAAGAAATACAAGTCGTTCGCGCCGAACTGAGATCTCACGCCTACATTTTGCCTCATAGAGAAAAACTTTTGAGGTTACATGCTTATAACTTTTTTTCTATATAAGAAATGTTTGATTTCTGTATTTTTTGTTTAAGTACAGGATATAACGGATATTATACGAAAGTTTCAGCCCTAAATATGTAGCCGTTTTGAAGATAGACCCCGGTACAAAATTGGTCTCAAAACAGTGACTTTGATGGCCTACCAAATTTTTATTTTTAAACATAGATTTTTTATAAAACCGGTTTCGTACTCCACTTGCTAAGCTCTTTTCAACGATATCCCACAAGAGTAGATTTAAAAATAAAAAATATTTTGCTCCCCACTTACATGTATAGGTGCCTCCATATTTTCATTTATATATTTTTTATTGCCATTTCTGGCTTTGGGTTATAGTTTTACATATTCTATGAGAATTTGAAGTCGCTCGCTTATATGGTTTAGACGCTAGATGCCTCTGACAGACGGACGCAGAGATCTTCGGCGCTTCGTTTGATCAATCATTTAAAAATGTTAGCTAAGTAACAGGTAATAAACATTGTTTTCTAGCTGTTAATATTAATTTAAATCATAAGACTAGCGCCAATTTAAAGTAAACTCTAAACTAAACCCACAAAGGCATAATTTTCGACAAAAATTCTCACGCTTGCTCAGTAAATACTTATTCACTCTCTTCTTGAACAACCCCATATTATAATTTTCGGGAAACTGAGACGGCAAGGCGCACCATTCCCTGGCAGTTCTCATAATGAAAGCGGAAGCGAAACGCTTCGTGCGAATGGTCAGTATTTTTACCATTAGAGGATGCCGCATTGCCGTCTGTCTAGATGTTCGGTAGTAGAACGGTGATGCGGGAATAAGATCATGCAATTCCTTTGAACGCTCCCAAGCCTCGAAAATATGACACTAACTTAGCACCGGCATCTATTGTTAATTGACATTTAGTGAATCCAAACTGGTGATCATGTAATATTTTATGTTCATTAAAGTTAAAATCAAAATCGTTTATTCACATGGGCCCAAAGAGGCACTCATGAAAGTTAATGATTCTATTGCCAGATTCGCAAAATTACAGCCATCTCGAGAAGAACCAGGCAAGAAACGGATTATTTTCATATTTTTTTTTTTTAAACATTCTTAATCTCTATTACATAATTTTATTATAGGTGTTATTATGGTAGTCGCTAGAAAAAGCTTGTGCAGTTTGCCTCCATGCATCCTTATCATTAATATAGTCGATCGATTTATTAAGCTTTCTTAATTTGTAAAGGAAAATTTGTGTTTCTGGTTCTGGTTGTGATTGTGTGTGTGATGTGAATGTTTCCAGCACCCACGACACAAGTCATTGAACTTAGTGTGGGGCTGTGAGTGTGAAAGCGTTTATGTTTTATGTTAATTAAGGATGTTTTATGTTTTAGGAATTCAATTGTATAATCTAACCCCATTTCCCATAAAAGATGTATTCGTTTTGCTTAATCTAAATGCGCGCACTGTAATTGTATGCTTATATCTAGTATTAAGATTGTGTGCGTCGCTTCTTAATTTATATTTACCAATATTTTTGCGAACATGCATAATATTTTCAAAGATGTAAAGCGAAGGCATGGTAAATATGCCTGTTTCTGTACAAAAAATAAAGATTGTATAACCGATTTTATAACTAGTATGTCATTTTGTACGCCTCTCCCCTATGTTTACAACCTGATGTGAAAATTGGAGTTATTTTGTGCTCCATGAGATCAGGAAATGCATCTTGATCGGTCGAGAGATTAAATAAAATGACAAGGTAAGGCGTAATTGTATCTAGTAAGGTAACTGAAACACTCCATAAATCTTTGATGTTTTTGATAGTTATCGTTTTAAATGTCTTTTTATGGTAGCCGTTATGTGATGGAAACGAAAATTCTGAATTACTTGTGTGAAGCTTTGTTGCAAGTTTGTTGCAACAAAGCAACTAATTCTGGTGATGAGGATATTATTGCTTCAGGAGCATTTGTGAAAAAAGTATTAAATTCATTGACTACGTCAGTTTTGTTGAAAATTACTCTTTTTTATGCCTGATAGGCAAGCATTTGACCACAATCTCACCTGATGGAAAGTGATGATGCGGCCGAAGATGTAGCATGCTTGCCTGGAAGATACTTATTCACTCTATTATCAATTTTTTACCGTAATCACATATATTTTTAACAGTTTCTGTGTTAATAATGTTCCAGACAGTTCTTATTACCCGACTTCAAAAAAGGAGGAGGTTCTATGTTCGACTGTATGTATTTTTTTAAATGTATGTTCAACGATTCTACCCCATTTGTGGACCTATTCTCAAAACTCTTTTTTAGTTTGGTAGATTATACTTCAGAGGTATTCACATACAAATTTTATCAAAATCGATCAAGCGAAAACCAAAATATAAGCGGTGAAGTCGATTATTTAGGCTTTGCTTACGTTTAAATTATTTTATTACTAACCGTGCCCCGCGGCTTCGCCCGCTATTATAAAGTCAAAAAGTAGCCTATGTGTTAATCCTAGGTATAATCTATGTACATTCCAAATTTCATCCAAATCCGTTCAGCCGTTAAAGCGTGAATACAAAAACAAACATACTAACACACTTACACACTAGCACACTTACACGCAAACTTTCGGATTTATAATATTAGTGTGATTAATTTCGGAAAATTTATCACTTATGAACTTTGCCTGGATGCAAATGCGTTTAAAAATGTATGACTTATAAACTTTGCCTGGATGCAAATGCGTTTAAAAATGTCTGACTTATGAACTTTGCCTGGATGCAAATGCGTTGAAAAATGTATGACTTATGAACTTTGCCTGGATGCAAATGCGTTGAAAAATTTATGACTTATGAACTTTGCCTAGATGCAAATGCGTTTAAAAATTTATGACTTATGAACTTTTCTGGATGCAAATGCGTTTAAAAATTTATCACTTATGAACTTTGCCTGGATGCAAATGCGTTTAAAAATTTATGACTTATGAACTTTGCCTAGATGCAAATGCGTTTAAAAATTTATGACTTATGAACTTTGCCTGGATGCAAATGCGTTTAAAAATTTATCACTTATGAACTTTGCCTGGATGCAAATGCGTTTAAAAATTTATCACTTGTGAACTTTGCCTGGATGCAAATGCGTTTAAAAATTTATCACTTATGAACTTTGCCTGGATACAAATGCGTTTAAAAATTTATCACTTGTGAACTTTGCCTGGATGCAAATGCGTTTAAAAATTTATCACTTGTGAACTTTGCCTGGATGCAAATGCGTTTAAAAATTTATCACTTATGAACTTTGCCTGGATGCAAATGCGTTTAAAAATTTATCACTTATGAACTTTGCCTGGATACAAATGCGTTTAAAAATTTATCACTTGTGAACTTTGCCTGGATGCAAATGCGTTTAAAAATTTATCACTTGTGAACTTTGCCTGGATGCAAATGCGTTTAAAAATTTATCACTTATGAACTTTGCCTGGATGCAAATGCGTTTAAAAATTTATCACTTTGAACTTTGCCTGGATGCAAATGCGTTTAAAAATTTATCACTTTGAACTTTGCCTGGATGCAAATGCGTTTAAAAATTTTCCAATAATTAATAACGTATTTGAAAATTTTCATTAGACGTGACAGATTTTTTATAAAACAGTTCATACATGAAATCTTATTTTATGCTCGATAGTCAAGCATTTGACCACCATCTCACATGATCTGAATCTCTACTTTTCCGTGAAGTCAATTATTGACGCTTTGCTTACGTTTAAATAATTTTATTACTAACCGTGCCCCGCGGCTTCGCCCGCTATTATAAATTCAAAAAGTAGCCTATGTGTTAATCCTAGGTATAATCTATGTACATTCCAAATTTCATCAAAATCCGTTCAGCCGTTAAAGCGTGAAGAGGGAACAAACATACTTACACACTTACAATTTAATTTTAATTTTAATTTTACTTTTAATTTTCGAGATGGCTGTAATATTGCGAATCTGGCAGTAGAATCATTAATATTCATGACTTAAATAAATAAATTAAGACATTAAAATAAATTATTAATATTTAAATTATTAATTAAGACAATAAATAAATTGTAAACATATATGTTATTTTCAAGATGGCTGTTTTTTTGCGAATCTGGCAGTAGAATCATTAATTTTCATGACTGCCTCTATTCGTTTCTATAGTTATATGGAATTTATCGTCAATTTTTGGAATTTTCAAAATGGCGGAGATACGGGGATTGTATTATATAGATTACCCACGATACTAGCTTGCTAACGATACTACACCGGAAGAAAAAAAAATGTTTTGTTTAAGTTATGTTTATCTTGTATGGATAGCTGTAAGCCAAATACAATAATTTATAAATAAAATATTTTGCTCCCCGCTTACGTGTACAGCCCCCTTAACATTTACATTAATATCATTTTAATTGCTATTTATGACATAGCTTTACATATTCTCTGAGATTTTGAGTTATTCGCTTGTCTAGACGCTAGATGCCTCTGACTGACGGACGGACGGACAAAGTGCTCGCGTTGTTCATGTTAAAAAGTAGCCTATGTGTTAATCCTAGGTATAAGCGTACATAGCTAAATTCTATCCAAATCCGTTCAGCCCTGAAGCGACAAACATACATACACACACACACACAAGTTTTCGCATTTATAATATTAGTATGATAACTCACTCTAGCCAGCATCCCCATATTGTTGACTGGTACGAGTCCTGGAGCAAGTCGTTTGGATAAATCCAGTACTGGATCCTTGAAGTCCCACAAGTACTCGTAGATAGTCTTCTTCACGAACATGGGGGAGTTCTGCGCTCGCACCAGCAGGTTGAAAGCTGTCTTGACGAAAAATGGGGAGTTGTGTAAGTAGGAGGACATGCCCTGGAAAATATAACGCAAAAGTTAGTATAGAATAGAATAAAATGAATAAACTAATCTATTTAAATATATATAACTCAAAGGTGACTGACTGACTGACATAGTGATCTATCAACGCACAGCCCAAACCACTGGACGGATCGGGCTGAAATTTGGCATACAGGTAGATGTTATGACGTAGGCATCCGCTAAGAAAGGATTTTGATTAATTCTACCCCCAAGATGATAAAATAGGGGATGAAAGTTTGTATGAAACTTTGTCAATTTTAAAATAATACTTCTTAACGCGAGCGAAGCCGCGAGCAAAAGCTAGTCAATATATATTAAAATCAATGCCACTTTTCGTTGTTATTTTATAACTCAAGAACGGGCTCCCCTATCCAAACCAAATGTTTAGGCTTTGTTCGGACTATTTAGTAGATGGTTTATGTGAAGTTTGCACAAAATCGGTCGAGCGGTTCTTCATTTATCACACACGGGCGAAGCCGGGGCGGATCGCTAGTAGAATATAATTTTTCCGTGTCCTTTTTACCATCAAACAGCAAGAAAAACTGTCACACGTTGTACATTTGTGGTTAACATACCTCCAGTTCGCTCGAAGCGTTTCGCTTCTACGTTTATCATCCGTACAGCGGAGGAGTGGAACTCATTGCCTGCGTCTTTGTTCCTTGAACGGTACAATCCGGGTGATTTCAAGTTAAGAGTGAATAGGTATATTCTTGGCAAACATGTCCCATCTTCGGCAGCATCGTCACTTTCCATCAGGTGAGATAGTGGTTAAATGTTTGCTTATCCAGCATAAAATAATAGAATGCAATGGGGTGGAGCGGTATGGAGTGGAATGGCGCAGAATGGAGAGTAATGTAATGGATTGGAGTGGAATGGAGTGAAACGGAATAAATGAAGTGGAATGGAATATAATATATTTTATTTAAACCTTTTAGGAGGACTCTTTTGCAGATCGCCTGGAGCCACTACACCAGACACTTAACCGCCACCGGTACCAAACATTACATTGAGTGAATAGGTATCTTCTTGGTAGGCATGCTACATCTTCGGCCGCATCATCACTATATAATATATATAAATGCTTACATATCTAGCCTAAAAAAAATTGTGTGTGTTGTGAATGTTTCCGGCACCTGCGACATAAGTCATTGAACTTAGTGTGGGGCTGTGAGTGTGAAAGCTTTTATTATTATTATGGGCGCTAGCTATCAGGCAAGTCTCTCATTAAAAAACGTACCTAGAACTACAAATGCCCCTTACGAAGACAAATTACGTTCGTGTCGGGAATCAAACCCTGATTTTCAGCTTGAAAACGGCAAATGAATCTCTGCGCCAACGTAGTCGATAATAACGCACACAATTAAAAAATACTCACACCATCACAATGACCTGAGAACGTAAACTGTTGCGTTTTAAAATCCTGTTATTATAATGCATCGTCTCGGAAACCCTTGACATGGTTGACGGCAATGATATAATAAAAGAGGTAGATACGTTATGCATACGCTTCGCAACACTTTAAAACTAAGCTAAATGGCAAACTTAGTCTTGCGTGGCATGCAACACGATTTTTTTTAAATTCAAGATAGGCAAACTTTTGACCACTATCACTAAGCGACGATGTGTTCGACGATGGAGTAAGCTTGCCTAGAAGATACCTATTCACTCGCGACTTGAAGACTCCCATATTGTACTCATCAGGACTTGTACATATGGTACTCATTTAGGCCTAGCATGCTTAAACATAAAACATAAAAGCTTTCACACTCACAGCCCCACACTAAGTTCGATGACTTGTGTCGTGGGTGCTGGAAACATTCACGTCACACACATAATCACAACCATAACCAGAAACACAAATTTTCCTTGATGACATTAGAACTTTTTTTTAGGGAACCGATTTCGATGATACTTTTTTTATTTTAAACTTGTGCTTCCTAAGACAAGAAGTTTTTGAGTTATCCTCAATAATGCGTATTTATTTCATGTAATCATATCAAGGGTTCCGAAGATAAAGCAGCGAAGTAGGATTATTTAGCTTTGCTTGCGTTTAAATTATTTAAAATCGGTTAAAAGTGTGAATTATGATAAGTAGATCGTTAGGTCCATATCAGCCATCATGTATATTTTTAATATCAATAAAGAAATGAAATGAAGAATTGTTTATTGCATTGAAGTACATTATTTTTAGTTCCGTCCCAGGCCATGAAAGTGAGTCATGGTAAATTTACATCCTATCCTACTAATATTATAAATCCGAAAGTTTGTGTGTAAGTGTGTAAGTATGTTTGTTCCCTCTTCACGCTTCAACGGCTGAACGGATTTGGATGAAATTTGAAATGTACATAGCTTATACCTAGGATTAACACATAGGCTACTTTTTAACATGATAATAGCGGGCGAAGCCGCGCGGCACGGCTAGTTATTACATAGTTCGATTTCGGAAAAAATATAATCTAGATAGATATATTCTTTATGTATATTTAATTCCTTAAAATAACAAAGAACACAATGACAGTAAATAATTATATAAGTGTAACAATAGGCGGTCTTATCGCTGAGAGCGGTCTCTTTCAGAATACCTTTGGATGGAGAGAAATAACGCAATGTAATACGACGTCATTCTACGTTCATAAAAGATCAGAACAGTGATTTAAAATAGAAGATATATAAGTAATAAATTTACATACACGTAAACAGATACTATATTATTATAAAATACTATTTTAAATATACAATACATACATATACATATAATAAAATTATGTCTATTTAATATGGAAAAAAAGCGAAAAAGTGAGAAAGCAAAATAAAAACGAATGAGCTTGGAGCTAGGTAATTAATAAAAAGAATTAAATTCAATTAATTAATTGTATCCTAAATTTATTGATAACATCGCCGTGCCAATTTTTATTTTTTTTTTTGTGACAGGCTAGTGTTTGACCACTATCTCACCTGATGGTAAGTGACGATGTGATCGAAGCTGGTAAACACACTAGACCTGGAATAAGCAGGCTCTCAAGGATAACTGCCGGAACACCGTATTTGGCTTAGCGGCAGACTTTCAACTTGATGGTGGTAAGCTACTTTGGTAGCAAGCCAGGCGAGCAGCTCACAAAATGCTCTACCACCTCGCCAATTGTTGAATCGAAGCGTCTAAGCGCCTATCAAAGTGCACCTATATAACTTATCTACCTCTTTACTACATCATTGGTTGATGATCAATTTACATAATACTTATCGCTTGGCTGTGAGATAATACTGATTACAGTGATTTATTTTTAAATAACACCTTTATTTTCTAATAGATGGCGTTACTGCTCTTAGATGATTTTGTAAACTTTAATTATTCAAGGATTAATATTGATTTATTAAGGATTGATACGACTTTACCCACGGTTGTTTGCTCGCATTGTTACGAGACTAGTTTCGGAACATTCGGTGCTCCTTCATCAGTCGAGTACGCGCGTAGACCGTCCAGCGTCTCGGCGTGTACTGCGTTATGAGTTGGATACACGCCGAGACGCCGGACGGTCTACGCGCTTAATACTTACGGATCTTTCAATCAAATATTATTAATTTATTCAAAGGCAAGGTCAAATAAAGAAAAAAACCGACACAAAATCAATATTTTACAAGTAAATCAAAACCTTGAAAATACCCACGACAGTCTATCTAAAAACGGCTGCACCGATTTTCACCAAATATAGATTAAAACACTCTCGATCAAGGCGAACTTAAAACATCGCTCTTTTTGCGTCGGGAGTTGAAAAATACTCTCTACACAAATACGGAAAACAGCACCAAACATAGTTAATAAATAACATTCTCGATCAAGTCACCTTTCAAACAAATAAACGAAATCAAAATTGGTGCATCCGATTGGGAGATACGATGTGGCTACAGACAGATGCACATTCGTCGGAGTCTTAACACCCAAGTGGTATGCGACAGGGATTGGTAAATAGTTAAACGCAAGGAAAGCTTAACATAATTGAAACGCTAGCAAAGCTTAAAAAACCGACTCCATCGTTTATATTTCGGTTTTAGCTCGGCCGATTTCGATAAAATTTATATGGGACTACCTCTGAAGTATACAAATAAGATGGTAGTCTGTAAAGTCGGTTTACGGACGATAATTTTACGTGATAACGTCATAAGAAAACATCGAAGTTTAGGCCGATCGTGCCTCTCTATCGCTCGTTCCGCGCTCTCGCTTGCACGCTCGGCTCAGGCGGAACGTGACACTTTTTCTTGCGTGCTTCCGGTGTTCATCGGTGTATAAGACGTTATCACGTCAACATACAGTCGAATTGAGACACTCCTTTTTTGAAGTCGGTTGAAAAACTTCACCGCTTTATCAACGGAACCTTGATCAAATTAAATGTATTAAACACGCATTATTGACGATGACTCAAACACTAATGATCAGATGACTGATAGAAGGACGGACGGATGGACGGAAAGTGCCGAATCACCCATGTGAACTTAGAGATCACGCTTCACTCGATCAATTTGGACCGGAACAGTTGCTGAACTTGTACCAAGCACAGGTCCGATCCTGTATGGAGTACTGCTCTCATCTTTGGGATGGCTCTGCGAAGTACCAGCTTGAGACACTTGAGACTATTGAACGCTGAGCTAAGAGACTAATAAACTGCAAAGAACTGACGGATGCGAAGCTTCAAAGCCTAGAACATCGTCGTAGGGTCGCAAGTCTATCCACGGAATTGCATGATTTGATTCTCCCATCCCCCTTTTACCATCGGACAACCAGGCAATCAGCCACGCGACATCGGTTTATGGTCGATATTCCAAGGGTGCGTACGAAGCGTTTTGCTTCCACATTTATTATACGTACTGCTAAGGAATGGAATTCTTTGTCCGAGTCTGTGTTTCCCGAGTACAATCTGGGAGTCTTTAAATCTCGAGTGAACAGTTCTAGGCAAGCATGCTCCATCTGCGACCACATCGTCACTATCCATCAGGTGAGATAGTGGTCAAATGCTTGTCTATCTAGAAAAACTTCTTCTTTCTTTTCTTTCTTTCTTTCTTACCAGCACCGCCATGTTGGGCACGTAGATAGTGGCGTTGAGATTGACATGATTCTGTTCTGGTAGATAGATTGGGAACCGCTTAGCCGTGTAGGTCATTGTGCTGTTCTCGTTGAACTGGATATTCGAATGCAGGAGCTTTTCTCTGTAAGTATAATATATACAAATTAAAACAAGCTAAACGCAAGCATAGCTTATAAAGCCGACTTCAGCGCTTTATCTTCGGAACCCTTGATCAGATTAAATTGAGGATAACTCAAAAACTACTGGTCAGATCTTGATCAAATTTGAATGGGACCACATGGGAAGCACTAGCTTTCAAATAAGCAAACAAGGGTCGAAATCGGTTCACCTAGGACATCGCCGCATGGTAGCTAGTCTCTCGGTTTTTTATCGGATACATTTCGGAGAGTGTGCCAAGGAACTAGAGTATCTAGTTCCTCCATCCACGTTCTGTAATCGGACAAGCAGAAAAAATGCTAAGCGACTACGCTATATGGCAGACATTCCACAAATGCGGATGAAGCGTTTTGCTTCCACATTCATTGTGCGAACCGCAAAGGTATGGAACTTTTAGCTTGAGTCGGTATTTCATGATAAGAACAATAGGTATGGGATTCTTCAAGTCGCGTGTAGTGTAAATAAGTATCTTCTAGGCAATCTTGCTCCATCGTCGACCAAATCGTCGCTTACCATCAGGTGAGATAGTGGTCAAAAGCTAGCCTATCTTGAATAAAAAACCCTAGATAAAAATTCTGAGGTAAAACACATAAAAAAATACAGTCGAATAGAGAACCTCCTCCTTTATTTGAAGCCTGTTAAAAACGACTGTTGTCACTATGAAGTGGATGAGCGATGGATAGATCGTCTTGTGTGAGAGTGAAAGAGATCGCAGCGTAATGTATATAGAAACGTACCATCTCTGTTGTACTTACATACACACATACACTCACACATACGAAGATACATAACACTTTTTTTTCACTTATTATAGAATAGTTTAGGTAATATCTCGGGACTTAATCGGCTAAAAAAAAGTCAGTCTTCTCGAGACCATGGCCAATGCAACTTGGCCGAAACGTCGAGGTAAATAAAAATAGTTTTTTTTTAGCGCGATTAAGTCCCGAGATATTATCTAAACTATGTGTTCGAATCGCGAAAGTTTAAAAATTACAATTATTATACATATAATAATATGTTACCTTTTTTATACAAACTAAAATAAAACTATAAATTCTATTTTTGTAGGTAAAGTTAATATATGCAAATAACAACGATATTGTTAAAGGACTACCATGACATTATTTTCGAGTAACGCCTGAGTTCGATGAATGCTGAAAACCAGCCCTGCACAAACCCTTAGTTTGTGCAGTCTCAGCGCTGAACATATTCCAATTGCCAAATATTTCTTGCATGTATTTTGTGTACCATATTGTGATTGTTTTAAATGTTTAGCAATAAATGATTTCTATTCTATTATATTTATAAAAACGTGCTAAGGTATGTATGTAGATAGACGGCTTATAGTTAAAAATTTATGGGAAACAAAAAAAAACAAATCGTACGCTATTGGCTATATTGATTCGTGGCGTCAGTTTCCATATTTCCAGATGTTAATGTTTCGTAAATTTTTTTCATCTTTTAAAAAAAAAAACTTTACGGCAACCATGATTGGATCATGGTCACTGAAAAACGTCAAAAAGCCGCGTTTAAAACCGCTCGAACCTTAATAATTTATTTATTTCTTGAAACTTATTGGTATTAACACTTTCAATAACAATAATGTTATTTTTGTGTAGGGGAGCCCAGGATCCCACACTAGGAAAAGTCCTGTGTCGTGGGATACAGTCTCTTCCGTCCACTGTTAAATATAAAAAATAAAAATAATAGTAATACAATAAAAAGTTACATAATTAGGATAAGATACATTGGATTCACTTATTAATTACAACAACCTGTTAGCATATTCACATTTATTTTATTATAATAAAATATAATGTTTTTATTTATGTAATTTTATTTTTGCCAATGTTTTTACGTCAACCATAGATTAAAGCATAAATTTGATCTGCCCATTGGCTTACCTAGGTTCACGTCTGCCTTCTAAGCAAGGGTATCGGGTTCGATTCCCGGTGGGAACACAAGGTTTCTCTCCATTAAAAATATGTGTCTCTAGTTCTGGTTGTAATTGTGTGTGTCATTTGAATGTTTCCGCCACCCACAAGTCATCGAACTTAGAGTGGGGCTGTGAGTGTGAAAGCGATTATATCTTTAAAATATACAATCCCTATTGGCAATAAGACAATGACGTAACAACTTGTTGTTCCTATAAAAATACCAATAAAAAAAAAACCAAAGATATCAAAACCTTTTTTTTACCTGAAACTTGTTTAAAAAGTGAATGCTGTCAAGAATGTTTAAATTTTTTTTTTCATTAACGTGTTTTTTAATGGGAAAGAACCGTTGTCTTCGAGTAAATAACTTTTTATATTCACAGATGTTGGTAAAAAAGACATACCTAAAGCAATTACACGCCTAAGAAATAATTAAACGCAAGCAAAGCTTAAAAAAACCGACTTCACCGCTTTATCTTCGGAACTTTGATCAGATTATATGTACTAAACACGCATTATTGACGATATTTCAAGAACTACTGATCAGATCTTGATCAAATTTAAATGGGAATAATTTAAATCGGTAAAAACCGACTTCACCGCTTTATCTTCGAAATTTAGATCAGATTAGATGTACAGCGATGTACTATACACACATTATAGACGATATTTCAAGAACTACTGATCTTGATCAAATTTAAATGGGACCAAATAGAAAGCAACATCTTTCAAACATAAAAAAAAATAAAATCGTTTCACGTACCGTGGAACGATGTTATGAGGTAACACACATAAAAAAATAAAAAATACAGCCGACTTGAGTACCTCCTTCTTTTTTGTGAAGTCGGTAGAAAATAGAAGTAATACAATAATAACTATGCAAAGTTACTTAGAGTCAGTATTTTGTGATTGCAACATATATCTAAAAATTTTGAACTTAAACACTGCAACAGAATTGATGAAGACATCAATGTCACTGATTTGATTGTTGAAACCATTATATTCATTTGCGATACGTGAAGTGGGATTTTGTAAACCCATATTAGTATTATTAGTACGGTAAGCTGGGGTAAGGACAACATAGTTTATCGTTTGTCGGGGACTTAATTATAATAAAGGCGTACGTATACGTTTACTTGGTCACCGACGTAAGGTAGCAAGCCTATCGGTATTCTATCGCTTACATTTTGGAGAGTGTGCTCAGGAATTACATAATATAATTCCTCCATGCCCTTTTTACCATAACAAAACAAACTGTCAAACGTCATCCATTTATCATACCTCCAGTTCGCTCGAAGCGTTTTGCTTCTACGTTCATCATCCGTACAGCAAAGGAGTGGAACTCATTGCCTGCGTCCCCGAACGGTATAATCTGGGAGTCTTCAAGTCCCGAGTGAATAGGTATCTTCTAGGCAAGCATGTCACACTTCGGCCGCATCATCACTTTCCACCAGGTGAGTTAGTGGTCAAATGCTTGCCAATATAATCAAAATAAAAAAAATTCAAAAAGTGCGCTGTATGTGACGCAGCCATAACCAGTTACAAAGATACTTGGTTCGCGCGTAAGTTACCCATTTGATATGGGAGGCGACTGTGCCTGCGTCCTCGCCATCCGCGCGTATCAAATGCGTATCGTGAATGGCAGCTATGGCACACTGGCATAGCAGTAAGCAGCATAGGTAACATAATACGGAACAAAAAGATGCTACTTTAGATTCTGTAGATGCGCTTCCAGGTTGAATTAATTCTAAATCACAAAGAAATATAATTATTTCAATTATCCAACGGCAGTTGTCCAGTGTGAGCTAAAGATTTCAATGCTACGCTATCCTTTCGTGGTAGAGAGGCGTTCGATCTCAGCTTATTATTTTTACAAGCATTTATTTAGCTTGCACTGTATGTATGTATGTTTGTCGGGAATCTTGCAACTCAATTTTAAAGAAAAAATATCCCTTGGAAAGGAATTTGTGCTCCTGCCGGGAATCGAACCCAGGACCCACGGCACAGAGGGCGGACACCTGTCCACTGCGCTAACTGGGTCGATTTCAATATGGCGGACTTCTAAAAGCTTGTTCTTAAAAGGGGTTTTAACAAGTAACTTATTTATTGAGATCATGTTAAAAGTAAACTGTTTCATGTTCACAGATCCAGTTGTGTCGTGTAACATTCAAATCACACACACAACGACATTTTTATTTATATATGTTTGTTTTTATTTTAATATTTTAATAAGTGTTAAAAATAAGTTTATTGTAACTGTTGTTAATACATTTTTTATTTTATATATTTGGCATTGATTTGTCCTGAGGTTCGTGAAGTCATGACTATGGGTTTTTTTTTTATTCATGATAGGCAAACATTTGACCGCCATCTCACCTGATGGTAAGTGACGATGCGGTCGACGATGGAGCACGTTTGCCTAGAAGATGCCTATTCACTCGCGACTTGAAGACTCCCATATTGTATTTAACAGGGAACACAGACTCAGGTAAGGAATTCCATTCTTTTGCAGTTTGCATAATGAATGTGGAGGCAAAATTCGGCCTCATTTGTGGAATATCAACTGAAAATACTGAAAATCAGTGACCATGGTTAGACCTTTCTAACCATAGTCGTATGCTGAGTTGTCATCCATATTCATGACACTCACAACATCACACTTCTTTTTCTTGTTTTATATTCCTTTATTTATATATACATACTTATATTTTTGTGTTTTGACGTGATAAAGTCTTATAAATCGATGAACACCGGCTGCACGCACGAAAAAGTGTCACGTTCCGTCTGAGCCTGAGCGTGCAAGCAAAAGCGCGGAACAAGCGATAGAGAGGCACGATTGTACTAAGCGTTCGTCTTATGACGTTATCACGCAAAATTATCGTTCGTAAAACGACTCCACAGACAATCAATTTTTTATTTTATTTCGCTGTTTGTTTTTTAGTGCAATGTTGTGTGTGTCATGTTTCTTTATTTCTTTCTAATCACACATAGAAAAAGAAACACAATTTTTCCTTGGGGAGAAATCTAGAGTTCCCGCCGGGAATTGAACCTGATACTCCTGCTTAAAAGGCGAACGCATCATATAAGCCAACGGGTATTTCAGCATTTATATTTATGACATTATTTTATCACTTTTTTATATTTTATTTCACTAGTTGTTCGCCCCGAACTAAGATCTCGCCTACATTTTGTCTAAAAGAGGTTAATTTTTGCGGTTAATTACTTATAGCCTTTTTCTTAATAATAATTCTTAGCTTTCTGTATTTGTTGTTCAAGCACAAGATATTATACGTAAGTTTTAGCTTTAAAGGTGTATACATTTTTAAGATAGACCCCGAGACAAAATAGGTCTAAAAATAGAATTTGGTGGCCTACCAAATTGTTATTTTCCAACATAGATTTTTTTAAACCGGTTTCGTACTCTACTTGCGTTCTTTTCGATGAAACCCCACAAGGATAGAAAAAAAAAATAAATGTTATTTTCCTACATAGATTTTATAAAGCCCCACAAGGGTACATAAAAAAAATTATTAACTATTTTGATTCCAACTTACCACGTATATGCCTCCTAAAAATGTTCATCCTTCCTTACTTCCTTACTAATATTATAAATGCGAAAGTAACTCTGTCTGTCTGTCTGTTACGCTTTCACGCTAAAACTACTGAACCGATTTAAACGAAATTTGGTACACAGATAGTCTAGAGCATGAGAAAGGACATAGGCTACTTTTTAACCCCGAATTCTGGCTGGTTCGGGACTTACGCGGGCAAAGCCACGGGGCGCAGCTAGTTTACCTATATAATTTTAATCACCATTACTGACTTTGGGCCATAGCTTTAGATATTCTCTGAGTATTTGAAGTCATTCGCTTGTATGGTTTAGACGATAGAAGCCTCTAACAGACTGACGGACAGCTAAACCATTCAATTCAACTTAGTGAACTCGCTTCACTCGATAAATTATAGCGTGTCTTAGAGTACATCGCCGACCTAACCATCATTCTATTGTAAGTATCATTGACCTCGTACAGATTAAATAACAGTTTCACGTCACTAACAATGACTCATGTCGATAATTTACTATTTGTTTATGTTTTTTATGCAACTACACAAGTACCTATGTGAAGTTGTCTTCAATATGTACTCGTTTTGTGTGTTTTTATGTGGATATTTAAAGTTTTTTGTATGTTTTTTTTTATTGACAGTGCGCGCGAGTTGTTTGAATAACCTTGATGAGTACTACCTAGGTACTCTGTGTATGTTTTTTAACCGACTTCTAAATAATTGAAGAGCTAGCAAAGCTTAAAAAACCGACTTCACTGCTTTATCTTCGGAACCCTTAATCAGATTAAATGCGCATAGAAAAAATTCTGAGGTAACCTACAGTTCAATTGAGATCCTCATCTGTGAATTCGGTCAAAAAGGATTAGACTGTAATTTTTTTATTTGTGTCACATAAGAACTTTTTTCTAGGTGAACCGATTTTGATGATTCTTTTTTCATTTGCAAGCTGGTGCTTCTCATTCGGTCCAAACATTACATAAAAACATAAACATAAACGCTTTCACACTCACAGCCCAACACTAAGTTCAATGACTTGTGTCGTGGGTGCCGGAAGCATTCACATCACAGACACAATCACAACCAGAACCAGAAACACAAATTTTCCTTGGGGAGAAAACTTGTGTTCCCGCCGGGAATCGAACCCGATACCCCTGCTTAGAAGGCAAGATTACTGTGTTTTAGATTTGAAACTTACAGTAAAATTACAGGTCTTAAAGAAATTTAACATCTAATATCTCAGGGTTATGAGCGCAGTGCTTTGCCGAGCAGGATTTCGAACTATAAATCTCTAGATGGTACTAAACTGTAATAGGCAAACGTAACGCTTTTTTTTGGTGACGTGGTTATCTTTTAAAAATACCCGACTACTTTGGGGAGCAACCGGGTTATGTGAGATTTTCACTCACTAAAACCCCTCGGTGGCCAGCCTCAGTGGATATTAAAGTATCCAGGATCTCGCTGAACGCCACTGGAACCCTTCTATCCTTGCTTTTAAGCTCTTCCCGGAGACTGACATTCGTGCCTCCGTTTCGACACAACCGCGGGAATGCTGTTGAAGGCTTGGGCCTTCTTCAACAACTCCGCGGCGCCACAACAGTAGGGACCATACCCTACTGCTGTCCGACGCTTACCATCAGGTGAGCGACTTGCTCATTTCGTCACTCAATTATTGGCCTCGATTCTGATATCACACACTAAATTAAATTGAAACTATTCCTGTCTTTTACAAAATAGGAACACAAGACAGAGATAGCATACTGCTGTGCTGTCAAGTTATTCAGAACTTAGATGTCTATGCAAGCTTAGTCGAGTATGTTATTGGTGTTGACTAAAAACACGCGCCTTTCTGCTGTTCATATTTTAAATGATAAACTAGCTTGACAGCTCTAAAATGTATGCTATCTCTGTCTTGTGTTTCTATTTTGTAAGAGACAGGGATAGTTTAAATTTAATTTAGTAAGTGTACATCAGAATCGAGGCCATTATTATACTAGACGTTAGCGCACGGACTGAGATCTCGCGCCCACATTTTGCCCAATAGAGATAAACTTTTGAAGTTAACTGCTCATAACTTTTTTTCTATATAATAATTGTTTGATTTCTGTATTTGTTGTTCAAGTACAGGATATAACGGATATTATACGTAAGTTTCAGCTTTAAATGTGAAGCCGTTTTTGAGATAGACCCTGAGACAAAATAGGTCTAAAAACAGTGACTTTGGTGACCTACCAAATTGTTATTTTCCAACATAGATTTTTTTAAACCGGTTTCGTATTCTACTTGCTGAGTTCTTTTCAACGAAAGCCCACAAGGACAGAAAAAAAAAATTAAAAATTTTGCTCCTCGCAAATTAATTAAAGTAATAAGCTATACACGTAATGTATAGCTTATTACTTTAATTTATTTGATTTTAATTGCCATTTCTAACTTTAGGCCAAAGCTTTACATATTCTCTAAGAATTTAAAGTTTATCGCATCTATGGCTTAGACGCTAGATGCCTCTGACAGAAGGACTGACGGACTGAACCACCCAATTCCACTTAGAGATCTCACTTCGCTTGATCGATAAAGTAAAAAAAAAACAACTGGTTTCCGGTCCGGGAGTGCCGGTAGAAGTGGAAACTTGAACATTAACGTTGTGCATTCTTGAAATAACAATACCATCGTCACCATAGAAACGCGGTAGAAAGAGAGGGGGATATTACTTCCTCTCCTACGCCGCGCAGGCGGCCTACTCTCCCTTCGTCTTACGTATTTACGATCAGGTCACGTGTCCTGATGCGAGTTTAACATTTTTTACCCATCCCAAAAAAGTGCACAACGCCGCTAAAGAAGTTTTCTCTTCAAAAAGTGTCAGATTGTTATTATTATGCATTTATCTTCATAGCAATACATTACAGCTGTAAATGTTTTTTATCTTGAGGTAGATCAAGGTAAAATACTAGTTTTCTAGTTTATACGTGGCCTCGGATTATTTTGGTTGTGTGTGTAAAATGCATTGTATTTGAACTGCACGTTGGCTTAGTTGGGTCTGCGTTCGCCTTCTAAGCAGGGATATCAGGTTCGATTCCTGGCGGAAACACAAGTTTTTTCCCTAAGGAAAATTTGTTTCTGGTTCTGGTTGTGATTGTGTGTGTGATCTGAATGTTTCCGCCACTAAATACAAGTCTTTGTACTTAGGGCTGTGATTGACTTTGATTTGATGATGTCCGTCCGTGTGTCAGATTTACAAATAACCAACACAAACAAATAACTCTGTATGTCACCGAAAGTTCAAGTCGTAGGAAATACAATTCAAAAACACGAATGTCGGAATTAGCGCCTCCTGAGCGCTAACTGGGACTAACAATTTTTTTTTTTTAACTATTATTTGGCGCTAACTCCGACGCAGCTATCACCGTTTCGCAAGTATCGTTGTAAAGTAGGTACAAATCACAAAATTCACAAATCACAAAATGTTTATTGCCAAAAACTGTGTATAGATCTTACAAAAATATTGTTAGGTTTCAACAGTTGCCCTTTTCGGACGTGCAATTTAAAATTAAAGGTACATAATATAATAATATTACAACATTGGCTAGTCTTTATATCTTGACAGCATTTTATTAAACTTAACCTAACTTATCCTACTAATATTATAAATCCGAAAGTTTGTGTGTAAGTGTGTAAGTATGTTTGTTCCCTCTTCACGCTGTAACGGCTGAACGGATTGGGATGAAATTTGGAATGTACATAGATTATACGTAGGATTAACACATAGGCTACTTTTTAACTTGATAATAGCGGGCGAAGCCGCGGGGCACGGCTAGTATACAATATTACTAGAACTTATTATTTATCAAAGCATTCTTTAATATTATAAAACGCTTTAGAAATTAGCCAGGTTCTTAAGTTGTTTTTAAAATGGTACTTATTTAATATTTTAAGCTCTATAGGTAAGATTTTTTTTTTTTTTTTTTTCGTTTTATTGTTAAATTTTTATAGGTAAGTTATTATAAATTCTGATCGCTGAGTAAAATCAACTTTTATAAAACATGGTATTGTTCACTTGGGGTATGCAGATATTGTGCTTTGGAGCGTAGTACATGTTTGTATATTACACTAACTGCGCCCCGCGGTGTTACGCACGTCGGGGTAATAAGTAGCCCTGGGTGTCAGCTACCTCCTTACCAAATTTCATCAAAATTGGTCCAAGTGTGAAGTGTGTTGTAACGTGATTAGTATATAAATAACTAGCCGTTCCCCGCGGCTTCGCCCGCTAATATCAAGTTAAAAAGTAGCCTATGTGTTAATCCTAGGTATAATCTATGTACATTCCAAATTTCATCCAAATCCGTTCAGCCGTTAAAGCATGAAGAGGGAACAAACATACTTACACACTTACAAACAAACTTTCGGATTTATAATATTAGTAGGATAATATAAAAAAAATATAGATTAGTATAGTGTTAGTAGGTATATAAGTACTTTATATAGTATATAGGCCTCGATTCTGATGTTGCACACTAAATTAAATTTAAACTATTCCTGTCTTTTACAAAATAGGAACGCAAGACAGAGATAGCATACATTTTAGTGCTGTCAAGTTAGTCAGAACTTAGATGTCTATGCAAGCTTAGTCGAGTATGTTATTGGTGTTGACTAAAAACACGCGCCTTTCTGCTTCTGCTGTTCATATTTTAATTGATAAACTAGCTTGACAGCTTTAAAATTTATGCTATCTCTGTCTTGTGCTTCTATTTTGTGAGAGACAGGGATAGTTTAAATTAAATTTAGTGAGTGTACATCAGAATCGAGGCCAATTGCCTGTTTTTCCTAAAACTAAACTAAAATTATATACATCAAAGACCTAAGGTACCATCATTTAGCTTATAGGTTACTCAAATGCTTAAGTTAGTATATTAGTATAGTATTCAAAATCAAAATCGTTTATTCACATGGGCCCCAAAGAGGCACTCGTGAAAGTAAATGACTACTGCCAGATTCGCAAAATTACAGCCATCTCGAGAAGAACCTGGCAAGAAACTGGGGGCTGAGTCACCCACGTCCGTAGGAGGATACCCCTTAAGTCTGACTCCCAACACGTGGTCCCCGGGTGGTGCTAATCAGGTGACATTTGAGAGGTGGTAGAGCATTTTGCGAGTTGCTCGCCTGGCTTGCTACCAAAGTAGCTTACCACCATCAAGTTGAAAGTCTGCCGCCAAATACGGTGTTCCGGCAGTTATCCTTGAGAGCCTACGTATTCCAGGTCTAGTGTGTTTACCAGCTTCGATCATATCGTCACTTACCATCAGGTGAGATAGTGGTCAAACACAAGACAGTCACAAATAAAAAAAAAAAAAAAAAAAAAAAAAAAAAACAACTCGGCGGCGCATTTTTTTTCATTCATTTCTTTTTTATATCATTTCTTATCACTATTAATATATTAGTATTGATATGATTACTTACAGGTATACTACAGGTCCTATCTCATCCATGTCCAGTTTCTGGTCTTCTCCAGCCAGGAACCGCTCGTGGTTGGTGATGTTGAAGACGTAAGCTCGGAGCTTGACCTCATCCGGGGGGTCCGCCCACCACTCGTAGGGGGGAAGCCCTGGAATGTCAAGATAGTCAGAGTTAAACATGAACAAGTCGATAAACGCTAAACGCTTTCACACTCACAACCCCACACAATTCGATGACTTGTGTCGTGGGTGCCGGAAACATTCACATCACACACACAATCACAACCAGAACCAGATACACAAACTTTCGTTGGGGAGAAAAGTTGTGTTCCGGCCGGGAATCGAACCCTCTTAGAATACCTCTGCTTAGAAGGCGAATGCTCACCTAACTATGTCAACGGGCAGTTCCTAAAATGCCATTTGTTTGAACTATAATTACAATGTACCTACTAAACTTTAATGAAATTAGCATATTTGTCAAAATTGTTCTTATGTTATTAATTGTGATGAATAAATCATCTTTAACCTTTAACCTAACCTTTAAAAAATCCCAAAAAAAAAAAACTGTGATCCTACTTTTTATGTAATTTAATCCACTTTTATTTTCCTTCATTTTGATATCATACTCGTTTTTTTTTGTATCCAGTTGGTTTTTCTTTTTTCAAGCTCGATGTCTTGAAAGTAACTTAGTTCTTTGCTGTACATAGTTTTAGTTAAGTTTTAGGAAATATAGGCAATTGGCCCATAGTTAGATATAGACAATATTCAGAATATTGTAAATTATTTCAACAATTTTTTCTTTATCCATTGATACTAATATCATAGTAGAAATATATAAGTAAGATAACTCGAGGCCCGTCACTATCTCCGACTTTTAAAGGTACCTATCTATATTATTATGTAAAATGTATACAAACCAACAAGTAGGTACAATAAAATAGTATATAATGTGGTGGTAAGATAGATACGATTTCATTTGCATGAAAGCTGTAATTTGGCAAAAATATACATATTAGCCACCGACAGAGTCAAAACAAAATCTTGAAAAAAATATTTTTTGCATATGTGAAAAAAAATCACGGTAGTACATATTATAACAAAATTAAAAGGAAAACTTTCATAGCTAAGTAGGCTTCAATAAATCAACAGTAGCATGTACTTGTCTACGACCCGGTAAGAGATCTATATTTGATGACGATGACACGAGTTCCATGATATTTGTTCACCCAAAAAGTGCTCAACGCGCCCAAAGAAGTTTTCACTTCAAAAACCTACATAGCTATTAAATTGAATAAACACGTAGAGTAACACAACAATAGGTCCGATTGTTTGATGTAGACATAATTCGAGGGAGTGTTGGCTTCGCCGGTCTGTACGTTATCATAGTGTGCGTGCTGAGGCACGTGCGTACGGCCGTGCACACATACAAGCCGCGTTTGGTACCACTCTATGAAGACAACTTACTTATATATTTCTACTATGCCAATATCTACGGGCCAATTGCCTATATTTCCTAAAACTAAATTAAAACTATATACAGCAAAGACCTAAGTTACCTACAAGACATCGAGCTTAAAGGTAACTCAAGTGCCCAAGCCCACTACCAGTGGGTAGCGTTCCCATCGTGTTGGCGTCATTACCCTACTCCATCATCGGTTTGGTTATTATTTTTATCTATTTCGCGCCAAAAATTCGCCATTTTGTTTTTTGTTCTAAACACCTATCTAATTGACACTTGGGTTTTGAAGACGTATCTATATATATATACTAGGTGTCCCGGCGACCTTCGTTCCGCCTAACAGTCAATGAATGTGCATGTTTAGGAAGCCATACCCGGCATGCGTTACAATGTCACGTGACTATATTATTACAACCTAAATGTTTATGTTTGCCTAGTACTTTACCAAATCCGAGTGACGTATGAGAAAATGGAAAGAATGTCGAAATGTAAAAAAAAAATTTAAAGAAATGTACGTTCTTAAAAAGTATCCTATGCCCTTCTCCTGGCTCTAAACTACCTCCCTGCCAATTTTCAGCTAAATCGGTTCAGCCGTTCTTGAGTAATAAGTGGAGTAACTAACACGACTTTCTTTTAGATATATAAGAGTTCTGGAGTGGAGACCACGAATCGGTAAGCGTAGCAGAGGACGTCCTGTGACTAGGTGGAGCGACGATATACGTAGGGCTGCTGGTAACGACTGGAGAAGAAGAGCTGAAGATCGGGCTCAGTGGCGCACCTTGGGAGAGGCCTATGTCCAACAGTGGACTGAGATAGGCTGAGTATGATGATGATGATGATATAAGATATATATCGAATACCTTTAAACGAGCAATTCTTGTATATATATATGTGATCAGGATCTCGGTAACGGCTCCAGCGATTTTCATGAAATTTTGTCTGCAGGAGGTTTCGGGGGCGATAAATCGATGTAGCCAGGTTGAAATTTTAGAAAACGTTGTTTTATCCGTGTTTTCGGCCAAGCAAAGCTCAGTCAACCGGGTACTATATCTTAACTGTCGAAAACCATCCAACCGTTTGGAAGATACGAGGTTTGTGACGAGACGAGCAAGAAGCTCGCCTGATGGCAAGCGTGTGAGCAAGCGAAGCCGGGGCGGATCGCTAGTAGTTTTATAACTCTTTATAAAACTACTAGCGATCCGCCCCGGCTTCGCCCGCGTGTGATAAATGAAGAACCGCTCGACCGATTTTGTGCAAACTTCACATAAACCATCTACTAAATAGTCCGAACAAAGCCTAAACATTTGTTTTGGATAGGTGAGCCCGTTCTTGAGTTATATAATTACAACGGAAAGTAGCATTGATTTTTATATATATGATGATAGATAGATAGATAGATATAGGTCAAAATCCTGCGCGGCAAAGCACTACGATCGTCATCCTTTTTTTGGGAGAATGCCTTCCACATTCCTTCCTTCACAGGGCTGAAGGAAGGGGGTGTGTGGGGCTGGAACCCACTAAAACACTCCCGTGAGCAGTCCCTCGCCGAGGGGCAAGATATGGCCTCGCTAGCAGTCACTATCTTGCCGGCGGTATGCCCGGGAGCAAACCGGGCCACTGCGCCCATGGAGGGGTGACCTTGCTTACCAAGGCCACCCCCCAGACGTGTGAAGCCGTGCAAGCCGTCAGCTGATATACTAGATGTTAAATCTCTTTCAGCCCTGTTATTTCACTAGATATATATGTAACTAGCCGTGCCCCCCGGCTTCGCCCGCTATTATCAAGTTAAAAAGTAGCCTATGTGCTAATCCTAGGTATAAGCTATGTACATTCCAAATTTCATCCAAATCCGTTCAGCAGTTAAAGCGTGAAGAGGGAACAAACATACTTACACACTTACATATTTGTGAGATGGCGAGAGAGCTCTGATATCCTACACACAGGGCAACCTAGTTAGGAGTTAGGGTTTATTCATGTACACAACAAATATCTGATCAGCATAGTTTATTTATGAACCACCTGTATGAGCCAAGTTATAATATAAGATGCTGTGATGACACACAATAGTGTTCCTACTATTACTATAGCTATTATAAGTACATGGAGTGTTACAAATTAGTTCAGTTTTTGTCCAAATAAAAAGATTTTTCATTTCATTTTCACTTACACACAAACTTACTATATATTAGTAGGATAAAGAATTTCACAAATATGTATACATACATGCGTAAATGCGAAAAAAATAACTTTCCTGCGTACTGCCCGTTAGGTATGTGTTCGCCTTCAAACCAGGGGTATCGGGTTCGATTCCCGGCGGGAACACAAAATTACTCCCCAAAGAAGATTTGTGTTTTTGGTTCTGAATGTGTATGTGTGTATGATGTGAATATTTCTGGCACCCACGACACAAGTCATCGAACTTACTGTGAGTGTGAAAGCATTTATGTTCCTTGGCAGACGGGTAAAACCTTCATCAACAAAAACTTTTTTGTAAGTTTTTCGTCACACATTGTTAAGACTACAAATAACAAAGCACCTGGTCCAATGCCAACGTGACCGTCATTTCACTAATGATGATGTTTCAAGTTCAAGGCGTGACTATGTCAAGGTCGGAGCATCATCCGAAACAGTTTAGTAATAGATTTACTAGGACGGTCTGTTTCAAACAAACAAACGCATTCACACTCACAGCCCCACACTAAGTTCAAACACTTGTACCGTGGGTGCCGGAAACATTCACATCACACACACAAATACACCCAGAACCAGAAGCACAAATATCCCTTGGGAAGGAATTTGTGCTGTTGCCGAGAATCGAACCCAGGACACATGGCGCAGAGGGCGGACACCTGTCCACTGCGCACACACGCATACAATGTGGAAATTTTTAAGTCGCGAGTGAATATACTGGCATCTTTTTAGTCAAACGTGCTCCATCGTCGACCGCATCGTCGCTTACCATCGGTGAGATAGTGGCTAAACGTTTGCCTGTCTTAAATAAAAATAAAAGAATAGGTTTTTTTTTACTCAAATCAAATCAAAATCGTTTATTCTCATGGGCCCCAAAGAGGCACTCTTGTCTATTCTGAAGATTCGCGTAATTAGAGCCATCTTGAGAAGAACCTGGTAAGAAAATCGGCGGGTCGAGTGGAACTATCTATTTCTTTGCGAGTGGATGCGAGACCTTAATTGAAGACTGCATCGTCACTATATCAAGATAATCCTCAAAAGTAAGCCAAAATAAAAACCGACTTCGCCGCTTTATCTTCGGAACCCTTGATCAGTTTAATTGAAGAAAATAAGCATTTTTGAGTATAACGCAAAATCTACTGATCAGATATTGATCAAATTTAAATGGGACCACAAAGGAAGTACCCGCTTTCAAATAAAAAAAGAATCATCAAAATCAGTTCACCTAGATAAAAGTTCTACCTTTTTTTTAAACAAATTAAAAAAAACACAAACAAAATACAGTCGAATTGAGAACCTTCTCCTTTTTTTGAGGTCAATCAAAAACGAACACAGACTGACAAAAACTAACAAAAATCTATCAACATTTTCGAACTTCATCAATGTCAAATCCAGCACAAGGCTGAACAAATTATGATGACGTAGATTGTAAAGAACAGCTCAAAATTGTTTCCTTTAATTCTATTCTTCGGACACGGACACGGATGCTTATTTACTTGTAATTACTGTTAAGAGGATATACACATTTATTTTAGCGTGTGTTAAAAATTTGATGAGCTATTTATAACTTTTTTTAATTCTCGATAGACAAGCATTTGTCCACTATCTCACCTGATGGAAAGTGACGATGTGGTCTCATTATCTCGGAAAGCGATCCGAAAAAACTCAAAAAGGGTATCGACAATGCAACACAAAAAAAATATAAAAAAAACTTTTTGTTTTATTTATTTTTTTGATAAATTTGTAAAGTGCCGAGCTACGATTACAACCAATTATCCAACATTTAAACTCAAAAATAAAAAAAAATACAACTAAAACAGCTGTGAAGTATGGAGCGCTTATTCAAAGTAACCTTGTATATTATTGGGCGAAGCCGCGTGGCACGGATAGTTTAAATAAACATGGATTCCAATGATATAGGTGTTTAATAATCTCAAGAATGTAGTAAAAAATAAATGACCATCTTTTTTACAGCCGGTGTGAAGCGCTATGTAATTTTTTTATGGTATGGTACTCACACACAACGCGTTTCTATGATTTATCACTTAACCGAGATAATGAGACGTGGCTCAGATCTATCAGTCTTACTTATAAAAATGTCGCTAAGCAATGCTTAGCCACTACTTAGTTAAGCAGCTCTTAAGCCCATAATCAACGATTAACTTATTTTCTCTCATAAACATTCGTTAGGCGCTGCTTAGCTGAGAAACGCACAGAGAATAGAAAATAATCGACATTTATACGATCGCTACAGATTATAACCAAACTTCGACTTAAAGTGAAATAGAGCTGTCAAAAATTTGTTTTTATTAATCTGTTGAAATGAAAAAGAAAGACGGGTGACATTCAACGATTGTCGAAGTAAACAATTTTGCGCCTTTTTAAAATTTTGTTTTGACAAATTTATTATCTATACTAATATTATAAAGCTGAAGAGTTTGTTTGTTTGTTTGAACGCGCTAATCTCAGGAACCGCTGGTCCGATTTGAAAAATTCTTTCAGTGTTGGATAGTGCATTTATCGAGGAAGGCTATATTATATTTTCAAAAACAATTAGGGCTCCTTACTAAAAGTCCAATAATCACGCGGACGAAGCCGCTGGCACTGCTAGTTGATACATAAAAGCCCGCCATCTTTCCTCTTAGCAAGTTTTAAACTAGGCAACTGCGGTATTTCATTTTTACAACTATTTAAGCATTACATCACCGTTCTTGAGATACAGCCTGGTGACAGACGGACGAACGGACAGCGAAGTCTCAGTAATAGGGTCCCGTTTTACCCTTTGGGTACGGAACCCTTAAAAATTAAGAGGAGTTTATAAGTAAGACTGTAAATGTTATCTCTTTTTAATGTAAGACGAGTGAATAGCTTGTCCAATTTTTTACACCCACAAAATTTGTATATCGTCTTAAACTGCATGTTTTTGAAGACATTGAGGAAACTACTTACATCCGCTGTGTAGTATTACAATAAACATAAACGCTTTCACACTCACATCCCCACACTACGTTCGATGTCTTGTATCATGGGTGCCGGAAACATTCACATCACACACACAAATACAACCAGAACTACAAACTTAAATTTTCCTTGGGGAGCTAAATTGTGCGCCCGCCGGGAATCGAACCCAATACCCCCGCTTAGAAGGCGAACGACCACCTAACTAAGCTAACAGGCAGTTCGGTGACTTATGTCGTGGATGCGGGCAACATTCACATCACACACACAATCACAACCAGAACCAGAAACACAAATTTTCCTTGAAGAGAAAACTTGTGTTCTAGTAGGGAATCAAGCCCGATCTGCTTAAAAGGCGAACGCGAAACTCAGCTATCAGGCAGTTCAAATATCATAAATGCGAAAGCTTGTGAGTATGTTTCCTTTATCGGTACCATAAGGCTATGATAGGATTTGACCCGCTCCGGCGTAGACGTACGGGGGGGAGATGTAGGCAGTTCGCCCGCCTCCTCTCTCCTCCTCTGTAATGGGGTCACTGGTAGAGAGTCAGTGGCTCTCCACCGGCTTGCACGGCCCCACACGTCAGGGAGTGGACGGGGGTGGCCTCGGTGAGCAAGGTCACCCTCCCACTCATGCGCTGAGGTGACCGAGAGAGTGACCGCTATACGACCCCATCTTGCCCCACTGAGACTGCTCACGGGGGGTTTTTAGTGGGTTCAAGCCTCACACACCCTTTTCCTTCACTTTTAGGAAGAAAATGAAGTTCTAGGCCTTTTCCTCCTACAAAAAAAAGGATACAAAACCGCAAGCACCAGATCCGGAGCCTCCTCCACGTCCACTCATAGCTTCATAGCTTATTACTAGTCGTGATTTTTTTTAAACAACAAACACATTCACACTCTCAGTCCCACACAAAGTTCAAAGACTTGTATCGTGGGTGGTAATCATTTACATATCACAACACAGTCACAGCCAGAACCAGAAGCACAAATCTCCCTTGGGATGGTAAATTGTGCTTCTGCCGGGAATCGAACCCACAAGGATATTGTGACGATTGTTTCCGGAACACACGGAGCTGTGAGAAGACACCTTATTAAAGCCCCAAATCATAAGTGAAGAGTTCCTGACCCTGAAAGTGAAGGTCAAAGCAGTTATTTAGATATTTGATGCTATCAATGACTACTCGCAGAAAACATCCATCTAGTAAAAAAAACAATTATGAACAATTAAAAAAAAGACTGCGTACAAAATACAGAATTACGCATTTTAGGAGACATTACACTAATATTATGAATCCGAAAGTGTGTGTTAGCGTGTGTAAGTATATTTGATTTTTCTTCACGCTTTAACGGCTGAACGGATTTGAATGACATTTGAAATTTACATAGCTAATACCTAGGTTTAACACATAGGCTACTTATTAACCGACTTAAAAAAAAGGAGGAGGTTCTAAATTCGACTATTTATTTAATGTTTGTTTCCTTAGATTTTTTTCTAGGTGAACCGATTTCGATGATAATTTTTTTATTTGAAAGCTTGTGCTTTATATATGGTCTACATTTAAATTTGAACAATATCTGAGTTTTTGAGTTATACTCAATAATGCGTATTTAAATCATTTAATCTAATCAAGGGTTCCAAAGATAAAGCGGTGAAGTCGGTTTTTTAAGCTTTATAAATCCGAAAGTGTATGTTAGTGTGTGTGATAACTCAAAAACTAGGTACTAGTCAGATCTTGATCAAATTTAAATGGGACGACATGGGAAGCATCAGCTTTCAAATAAAAAAGTCATCAAAATCGGTTCCGAAAAAAATTTCCGCATAACATAAATTATTGACCCCCGATGCAAACATTTTCTGTTTAAGGGGGTGATATCAGAATTATTTCCTTTTTATAGCATTAGCTATTTTTTATTATACAAGGCAGAACTAAAGTATTAAATGTAGAAAGAATAATATATATACGAGTTCAAAAAAACAATAACCGACTTCAATCACAAATATCTGCGAAACTAAAAAAAAATACAGACGAATTGAGAATCTTCTCCTTTTTTAAAATCGGTTAAAAAGTTTTTTTTTGCTTGGTATCTAGACAAACATTTGACCACCAGCTTACCTAATGGAAAGTGATGATGCTGCCGAAGATGTGACATGTTAAGAGGCTTTTGAAACGAGTCGATTGCAAAACTCCGTCGCTATTATAGGCTGTCTCTGTTTAACTGGCAAACTGTGCCCATGCTTGATGCGATAGCACTACCGACAGAACAAAATTTGTTAGAAATTATGATAGGTGCCGTATGAATGAAAAAAATCAAAATCAATCAAAATCAAAATCGTTTATTCACATGGGCCCCAAAGAGGCACTCATGAAAGTTAATGAATCTATTGCCAGATTCGCAAAATTACAGCCATCTCGAGAAGAACTAAAAAAAAAATGTAATGTTTAGCCATTGTTTTCTTTATTAATAGTACCTTGAAATGATAATCTATGTTCCTGTTGTAATGCCAAAAGAAATGTGTTAGTTTTTAATACAAAACGAATAAGTTAAACATGCGACATTTACGTCGTAATAATGTGTGAAAATCAATTGGTTTATATTTCGTTTTAGGTAATTATTTTGTAATAAAAACTATCCAGAGACCTAGATTAATACGTTTTTCCGACTTCCCAAAAAAGGAGGAGGTACTCAAGTCGACTGTATTTTTTTTAATGTGTGTTGTTACCTCATAACTTCTCATATTTTTTTTTTAGTTTGAAAGATGTTGCCTTCTTATTGGTCACATTTAAATTTGACAAAGATCTGATCAGTAGTTCTTGAAATATCGTCAATAATGCCTATTTTGTGGACTATTTTGACGATGTTCTCGTTTAACCAACTTCAAAATTTACCTCATAACTTCTTTCGTTGTGAAACGATTTTGATAATTGTTTTTTTTATTTGATAATTGCTTTCCATGTGGTCCTATTGAAATTTGATCAAGATTTGATGTCTAGTTTTTGAGTTATAGTCAATAATGCGTGTTTAATACTATCGTGTCCCTACACATGTACGTTGGAGGAGCTATTCCAATGCTCCGAAAATGCAGTGAAAGTAGCCACCTTCTGGACAAAACAAAAAATCTAAGCTACTTGTACTTACTACCTGTACCTGTCATCGACACGAAGAAGAAGAAGAATACTATGACTAAAATTTCGTGGGTAGGCATCATACTGTGCATACATAAAGTTTTTACTTTATGTAACTTATGTAGTTTAAAAATATTTATAATCTATTTATCTAAGTGAAAGTGGCAAATAAGTGGAGTAATAACTAATCTTTATGCAATAAATAAAAAATAAGCCCCTACCTGCTGGCTCTACCAATTTCGGGCTACAAATACATCTGTATCTTAGTACATAACCTCAACATTTAGGAAAATGTCAAACCTTCAGGAAGTTTTGGACAACCAGAAGAGGATTGAGGGAAATTTACTGTCTAAGTTAGCTGTACTTGAGGGACAGCTGAAGTCTACATCAGATAAAAGTAAGCCTGACCTAGACAAACTTACCACTGAATTCTACGAGTTCAAGGATCTTGTCTATTCAATGTTCAGCCTGATGAACTCCCAGATACATGATCTCTCTTATCAAGTTGATGCTTTGGACAATGAGCAGCGTCGGAATGCATTGTTATTTAATGGTATCCAAGAGTTAGACAATGAAGACTGCAAGGTGACTATTCTTGACATCATAAAGACCAAGCTCAAGCTAAGTGACTTTCAGACAACTTCATTATATGTGTGTCACCGCTTGGGTGGTAAAGTAGAGAACAGAAACCGCCCCATTATAGTGCGTTTCTCTAATATCCACATGCGTGATACAGTCTGGATGGAGAAGAAGTTGCTTAAATCAACTTCGATAGTGATACGTGAGTTCCTTACTAAAACGAGACAGGCTATTTTCACAAGTGCCCGCAAACACTTTGGCATATCTCACTCTTGGTCCCACCACGGTACTATATATGTTAAACTGCCAAACAATGACCGCGTGCGGGTTACGTGTGCGCAAGAGCTTGATCGTCTAATCAGTAAACACCCATTGACAAGCAGCAACCGCAGCGCCCGTATCGAGACTTCAGCGTCAGCTTCGTCGACGACGGCACAGTTGAGAAGTGAACAAGGTGCTTCGGCAGCTATTCTCGACCCCCCAAAAACACGAAGAGCCGTTGCGCATAAATTCAGGACCGGAAAACAGCCGTAGCTTTTTGAGTGCTACTCAAGCTGCTGCTGAGTGCTGTTTGGAAGTAGGAAGACATTTGTGGTGGCAGTATCTTCACTCACTGTGAGAACACTCGACATTTTTCGCACGAACTATTACGAACCCTCTTTTTTCTAGTTTTGTAGCTTTCTTTCTATATGTATTAAAAAACAAACCCTCATTTTTGACAAATTGGCTCTGATGTATCTCTGACATCTAACTTCTTTTCTGTCACTGTCAAGTGTCATTTAAAATGTTTTACGTCAATCTCAATTATTGCGTTCCTTGGAGCTAAAAGTTTAAGTTCACAGATTGTATATGTAATCACAAACCATTCTTTTTTTATATTTTTTTTATAATGTTTTATTTTTATTGTTGTGTGATGTGTAAAAATGTTTGAGTTATAGAAGTACTTGTTGATACTTGTATACACAATACATTTAAAAAGTTTTCATATCTTACGTTTCATTTTTGATTTTTGTGTTTCTTATGTTTTATGTTTTATTTCCATTGATCTCAGATTTTTGGCATTGTGCGTTTACACTAATTTTTAAGTGTAGTATAATTGCTTTTCAACCAGACACCCAGCCAGTGGGAAGGGCAAACATAAATATTTGCTGTTTGTGCTTTTAGAGTATTTTTATATAACTTTATAATTATTATATTTTTATTTTTTTATATTTATTTTATTTTATTGTATATTTTATGTGCTCAAGTGATGAATCTTTTGTTACTGCTTCTTCTGATGTCTCTTTTACAAGTGCTGATGATGGCATTTTGTCACTGGGAGACACTTTGAGTAATATATTTACCCCGTTCCATAAACATTTCAATGTATGTCATATTAATGCTCAAAGTGTACCCGCTCACTATACCGATATCGTTGATGCCTTCAGTTGTGACACAATTGATGCGATTTGTATTTGTGAGAGTTGGCTAAAACCCTCTCTCCCCTCTGCTGCCTACTCATTACCTAATTTTGTTTTGATCAGAAATGATCGTGTCGGTAAAAGGGGTGGTGGGGTTGCCATCTACTTGCGATGCAATATACCGTATAAAATTATCCTTCAGTCTCCATCTCTTTATTCTGCATCTCCAGAATGCCTATTTATCGAAGTCGACATTGGCGTCAAACTCCTCGTAGGAGTTGTCTACTGCCCTCCAGCCATAGACTACTTCTCAAAGCTGGAAAAGGAAATAGAAAATCTACTTTCTGAGTACAGTCGCTTTTTCGTTTTTGGAGATTTAAACACTTGCTTGATTAGTAATGATATTAGATCTAAAAAGTTGAGGGCCTTACTTGATTCTACAAATTTGAATATCTTAGATTTATCACCAACTCACCACACTCACACAAACGACACTTTATTGGACCTTATCATTACTTGTAATTCTAATCTGGTAGCTGCCCATGGTCAGTTGTTAGCACCAGCATTCTCCCATCACGATTTAATTTATTGTTCTATTAAAATCAAAGTTCCAAAGCCTAAACCAATCATCATGCATCAGCGTAGTTTCTCTAAAATTAACCAAAACAAGCTTGAAGCGGATGCGTCAGCAATCAACTGGATGGAAATGGAACAGTTAGTAACTTCCGATGACAAAGTTAAATTTTTGAATGATCACATTTTAACGTTATTTGATCGTCATGCTCCTGTACATCCAGTTAGAGTAAAACATCGACCCACACCATGGTTCAATGACAGCACCCGCAGGGCAAGGGCTATGAGGGACAGAGCCTTTCGGAAGTACAAGCGTGATAGAAATGAAGAGAACTGGATTCTATATAAAAAATTAAGGAACAGGTGCAACCTTATTTGTCGGAGTGCAAAACGTCGTTACATCAAGGAACAAATTGAGCTTTCATCTGCTGCAGGCATTTGGAAATTTCTAAGATCACTTGGGATAGGTAAATCTAAAGCTCAAGAACCTATAATACCCCTCAATGTAAACGACCTAAATAGGCATTTTACTTCCAGTGTATTGATTGACCATGCTACTAAAGTTGCTACACTGTCAGAAATTGACAAGCTACCTCGCCTTGACATCTCTCCTTTTGAATTTTCTCCTGTTAGCAAGGAAGTAATTCATAAATCCGTTATGGCACTGAAATCTAAGGCTATTGGTTGTGATGATATTGGCCGCATCATGGTTACGCATATTCTCGACCATGTTCTACCTGCTATAGCACATATTGTCAACTGGTCACTAGACTCAGGACAGTTCCCCGATCAATGGCGCATGGCTCATGTCCTCCCGTTACCTAAAGTACCAAATCCACAGCTCCCTAATCAGTTTCGACCAATATCAATTTTACCTTATCTCTCAAAAATTATTGAGCATGTTGCACACAAACAAGTATCTGAATTTCTCTCAAAATCGGTTCTTCTCAACCCATACCAGTCTGGCTTCAGACCAGGGCACAGTACCACTACTGCATTACTCAAAGTCACCGAAGATATCCGGAAAAGTATGGAAAAAGCTCAGGTTACTATTCTTGTACTAATCGATTTTAGCAATGCTTTTAATGCCGTAAATCATGATCTATTATTGGCTATTCTCTCCCACCTTAAATTTTCACCTTTTTCTCTCGACTGGTTTGCTTCTTACCTGAAGGGCCGTCGGCAGGCAATTCGCACGGGTCAGAGTATATCCGACTGGTGCGATTTGAATGCCGGTGTACCCCAGGGTGGTATATTATCTCCTTTATTATTTTCGATCTTCATCAATGTCCTTGCTAGATATCTTCGGTGTCATTACCATTTTTATGCAGACGACTTGCAGCTTTATTATCACGATAATGTTGAAAATACAAACTCGGCCATCCATGATCTTAACGAGGATCTTAATCAACTTCTGTCCTGGTCTAAGAGATACGGCATTTCAGTTAACCCTAATAAATGCCAAGCGATCATAATTAGAAGCAGTCGACAACTAGCGAAGATACAAATGTCAAATCTGACGCCTTTACGTTACGACAACTGCATCATCCCTTTCACTCAGACTGTGAAAAATCTCGGCATCATAATTGACTCTAATCTCAAATGGACCGCTCAAGTTAATGAGGTGTCGAGAAAGTTTTTTGCGTCTCTACATGCCATCTTGCGATTTAAACATTTTCTTCCCATCAACACTAAAATCACTCTTGTAAATTCTCTTTTATTACCCATACTTGACTACGCAGACATTTGTTACTTGGATGCTACTGAAGAGTTACTCAACAAGCTTGACCGGCTGCTCAATGCGGGCATTCGATTCATTTATGGGCTTCGTAAATATGACCACATATCGGAATATAGAACTAAACTGAAATGGCTGCCTATACGTGAAAGGCGAAATTGCAGAATTTTAGGTCTACTATTTTCAATCTTAGGGGACCGCTGTACTCCTAGATATTTGAAGGACGATTTTAGCTTTTTAGCAGATGCCCATATCCTTAATCTGCGGTCTACAGACACGTTACTTCTGTCCATGCCTGCTCATAGTACAGGGATTCTAGATGAATCATTTAGAGTAGTTGCAGTGCGTCTATGGAACCAACTTCCGATAAATATTAAAAAATCACCATCAAAAGAAGTATTTAAACGACAGGTGCGAGAGTACTACCTAAAACAGATAAGCACTGATGTTACATCTTAACTACCATACGTTCTTTTTAAGCACATATTATATTTATTTATGTATTGTATATATATCAATATATTATTGAATATTTTTATATGTATATATATTATATATATAAGCCATATAATATTATATGTAATAAATAATATATTATATATTATAATTATAGTTTAAATTATTGTCAATACACTGTTCTGATGCACGCTTTTACTTTTGTTCCTACCATTGCTGGATGACTGGTAGAAAATGCTCTTAGCATTAAGTCCTCCAATTGTACATTGTTTTTGTTGTGCAATAAAGTATAAATAAATAAAAATAAATAAATAAAATTATAAGACCCTTTTGTTAACACAGTTATATGCAATAAAATTGTTTCTGATTCTGATTCTGAATACATTAAATCTGACCAAGGTTCCAAAGATAAAGCGGCGAAGTCGGGTTTTTTAAGCTTTGCTTGTGTTTAATTATTAATCTGAATAACAGTATGGTGGTGCTTGAATTATAAATAATTCCGGTAAATCAACCTCTGGCCCTTAAGATACCTATTCACTCTCGAAGATCTCGCCTATTACAGCTCGACGTACCTTATTAAATTTGAATATTTTTAACATTTACTGTTTTAACTTTTACAACGTGCGCGTGAGTTGGGCAACACTGCAAGGTTAGGAACCAGTTAGATTGGCAACATGTTTTTGACTTAGAATATAATTAATTTACTAGTAACTATCCGTGGCCCGCTGCTTCGCTCGCGTAGGTCAAAATTAAAAAAGCATGTGTTAATCCTATAGGTATAAGATATGCACATTCCAAATGCTTGTGTTTAAACACCGCCCAAAAAAGTACCTATTTCACTACCAAAAAAATTCTAAACGGTTACCAAAATGGATAAATGGTCACCAAATTACGTTGGATAAATGGTCACCAAATAATTTCCTAAAATTTTATGAATAAATCAATTTTTTCGTATTATAAATATTATGTATTAATTATTTAAAAAAAACCTTAACCTACTGTTATCCGATTTGGTTCTTTCACAGGAAATTTTATTTTAAGAAACGTAATTTGGTGACCATTTATCCATTTTGGTAACCGTTTAGAATTTTTGGTGGCCGTCTAAATTATACCCATTCCAAAGGCGTTCAGCCGTTGCATCCTACTATCCTATTATTAAAACGTAAAAAAATAACGTAAAAAAATAATCAAAAAAACACTAAACATACACGTGTAGTATGTAAGTAGATTAGTTATGTTATTAATTATGTAGAAAAGATAACAGAAATAAATTTGTTAAATTGTAAAAAAAAAAAACCATCCTACTTAATATTATAAATCCGAAAGTTTGTGTGTAAGTGTGTAAGTATGTTTATTTCTTCTTCACGCTTTAACGGCTGAACGGATTTGGATGAAATTTTGAATTTACAAAGTGTTAACACATCTGTGACAGAATATTTGACACCTGTCAAATTAGTGCATACTCTGTGAGTCAGGTGGGGGCACACGCCTCATCCCGCTTCTTTCCCCCTTCCGGCCATATATAAAAGGCTGCCGCGCCCGGGATCGGGCCTCTTCTTCATACAACGCAAACACAGAACCTGTACGCATCTCCCGAGAATAAATCGAATCGAATAAATCTTCAACGCCTGTTATTTCAACACCCCGGCTAGAAGAAAATACACATAGCTTATACCAAGGATTGACTAGGTCTCGGACCCGCGGGAATTTCGGGATAAAAAGTAGCCTTTGTATCCAGGGTATCAGCTACCTCTGTACCAAATTTTACAAATTCGTCCAACCCAACTCTAACCATTTGAGCGTGAAGAAGTAACAAACATACAAACACACTCACAAACATACCTGGTAGACATACCTCCGGTTCGCTCAAAGCGTTTTGCTTCTACATTTGTCATCCGTACAGCGAAGGAGTGGAATTCATTGCCCGCGTCTTTGTTCCCTGAACGGTATAATCTGGGAGTCGTCAAGTCAAGAGTGAATAGATATCTTCTAGGCAAGTATGCTACATCTTCGGCCGCATCATCTCTTTCCATCAGGTGAGATAATGGTCAAATGCTTGTAATAGAGTATAAAAAAAAACTTTCGCCTTTATAATGTTAATGTGATGTGATATAAACATTCCGTAAAAAAATATCTAACTGATGGTGAAAATCGTATCAAAATCCGATGCTTGGTTTAGGAGTTAACGGATAGACATCTGATCTTGAATAAATTGATTAATTAATAAATTAATTGCTTGCTCCATCGTCGACCACATCGTCGCTTACCATCAGGTGAGATGGTGGTCAAAAGTTTGCCTATCTTGAATAAAAAAAGTTGGTTGTCTGTAAAGTCGGTTTACGGACGATAATTTTACGTGATAACGTCATAAGACGAACGCTTGGCCGATCGTGCCTCTCTATCGCTTGTTCTGCGCTCTCGTTCGCACGCTCAGACTCTGGCGGAACGTGACACTTTCGCGCGTGCAGCCGGTGTTCATCGATTTATAAGACGTTATCACGTCAAAAAAAATAGACAGACAGACGCGGAAAGCGACTTTGTTTTATACTATGTAGAGATTTTAACAAGCAAAGCTATTATTTCTCTATTCTAGGATGAATTGATAATACTTGAACTGCCCGTTAGTGTAGTTCCGCGTCCGCCTTCTAAGCAGCGGGTATCGGGTTCGATTCCCGGTGGCAACACACATATTCTCCTCAAGGGAAAGTGTTTCTGGTTCTTGATGTGATTTGAATATTTTAATAATTCAAAGGCCTCCCATAAAAAGCTTCCCTTCAAAAACTTGAAATATTAATAGGTTTACTCGCAGAACGTCCCAGTGGCGGATTTACACATTTGCCGCAAGTAGGCTACTCAAATTTTACCGCCCTTTCCGACCTGTACAATCCTATTACAATATTTTTGTCAATGAAATATTACGATTCCCAAGTCATAAAGTTACAATTTCATTAAGAAAGTTGGTGTAATTAGGACGATAGTGTGGGCTCTATATTACACCACCTTTGCCCCAATTAGCATGAATGTGTACTAGGTAAAAAAAAGATGGTCCCAAATTTGCCGCCCTTAAAATCTGCCGCTCTAGGCTCCAGCCTACTCAGCCTGCTGATAAATCCGCCACTGGAACGTCCCATTCGCATTCAGTCACGCAGTCGCAAAACATCCCATGCAGAATGTCCCATTCTCAAATCGTCCCATTCGCAGAGCGTCCCATTATCAAAAGGTCCCATTCACAGTACGTCCCATTCTCAAACCGTCCCATTCGTAAAATGTCCCACGCTTACATCAAATTAATAACAATTATAAAAAATACTTTTTTTATGGAATGGTACAATATGATAATATAAAAATATTGACATACATGTCACAGGCTGAATACGCATAGAATGCGAAGCTAAATATAAAAGAAAGAAAAAGAAACTCACCAGGTCTCATATTGAGCTTCTCCCAAAGCATGAAGTCGAGTGGAGTGAACACAAAGCCCGTGACAGAGAGAATTATGAGTAGAACACCCCACACACATTGGCTTATGTGACCTGAAACAAAACACATATTTGTCTCTCTCTCTCGTGGTACCTGATTCCATAGATGCAATGTGCTTGTTAGCAGATAGGGGAAAGAAAGAGAAAAAAGAATAGATTTTACTGACACTGACTTATTTTAATACCATCGAGCGAAGAGCCAAGAGGCTTCTTGACAGCGAGCAGTTGATCAAATGAATTAAATACGCATTATTGAGGATAATTCAAAAACTACTGATTAGATCTTGATCAAATTTAAATGGGACCACATGGGAAGCACCTACATTCAAATAAAAAGGATCATCAAAACCAGTGCATCTAGAAAAAAGTTCTGACGTAATACACAAAAAAAAACAGTCGAATTGAGATCCTCCTCCTTTTTTGAATTCGGATATGATAGAATGCTGCCGGTCCCCACGGGCCCTCATCGGTGTCTCATCACCGAACTGCTCAAATAATTGTTATATATTGAGAATCCTACTAAAAATAAAAAGTAAAAGAAAAAAAACCGAAAGTTTGTATGTTTGTTCCCTCTTCACGCTTTAACGGCTGAACGGATTTGGATAAAATTTGGAATGTACATAGATTATACCTAGGATTAACACATAGGCTGCTTTTTAACTATAATAGCGGGCGAAGCCGCGGGGCACGGCTAGTATGTAATATATTGAGAAACCTACTAAAATTAAAAAGTAAAAGAAAAAAAAAAAATAATAATATTAATCCGAAAGTTTGTGTGTAAGTACGAGTATGTTTGTTCCCTCTTCACGCTTTAATGACTCAACGGATTTGGATGAAATTTGGAATGTGCATAGATTATACCTAGGATTAACACATAGGCTACTTTTTAAACTGATAGTAGCGGGCGAAGCCACGGGGCACGGCTAGTATCCTATCCTACTAATATTATAAATCCGAAAGTTTGTGCTGTGTAAGTAGGTATGTTTGTTCCCTCTTCACGCTTTAACGGCTGAACGGATTTGGATGAAATTTGGAATGTACATAGCTTATACCTAGGATTAACACACAAGCTACTTTTTAACTTGATAATAGCGGGCGTAGCCGCGGGGTCCGGTTAGTATTATAATATACTAGCCGTGCCCCGCGGCTTCGCCCGCTATTATCAAGCTAAAAAGTAGCCTACGTGTTAATCCTAGGTATAATCTATATACATTCCAAATTTCATCTAAATCCGTTCAGCCGTTAAAGCGTGAAGAGGGAACAAACATACTTACACACTTACATACAAACTTTCGGATTTATAATATTAGTAGGATTGAACTGCTCGTTGGCTTATTTGGGGTGCGTTAACCTCCTTAGCGTGTCGGGTTCGATTCCCGGCTGAAACACAAGTTTTCTCCACAACGAAAATTTGTGTTTTAGATTCTCGTTGTGATTGTGTGTATGATATGAATGTTTCCGGCACCCACGACACAAGTCATCGTACTTAGTGTGGGGCTGTGAGTGTGAGTGTTTGTTATATGTAAGTAATCACTGCCGAGGTTTCCATATTTACGCCGTTTGCGTTATTGTTTCGCAATATTATCTCATCTCTGAGACTTCCGTATTCATAAACATTTATTCAATTTTGGTTTTATGTTTATTATAAAAAAAAACAAGTTACCGAAACTAGTCGTAGGTACTAGTGAACCTAAAATGACTAATTTTAGAGATCCGTGGGTTTGTTTGATTTTTAAATTTAGAATATGCTACTAATATTATAAATCCGAAAGTTTGTGTGTAAGTAAGTATGTGAGTAAATGCGAAAGTATGTTAATTCCCTCTTCACGCTTTAACGGCTGAACGGATTTGGATTAAAATTTTGAATATACAAATAGTATACCTAGGATTAACACATAGGCTACTTTTTAACTTGATAATAGCGGATGCAGCCGCGGGGCACAGCTAGTATATAGTAGATCGTACATACATAAAGTTACTCATTTTTCCCGTTGGGGTAGGCCGGGAAACCGAAACCCAAAAAAAAACCAGAAAAAAAATTTGCTCACGACTTACCAAATATAAACGGATGGTACTACAAGAAGTAAAAATAAAAACAGGCATTTAGACCTACATAGACTTTTTTCACACTCACAGCCTTACACTAAGTTCGACGACTTGTGGCGTGATTGCCGGAAACAAACACTTAGAACCAGAAACACTAATTTTCTTGGGATAAAACTTGTGGTTTCACCGGAAATCGAACCTGATACCTGTGTTTAAAAAGTTGTCGCTCAACCAACTCCGCCAAAAAGTACTTTAGTGCCTAGCATGACTAATGCTATAAAATTGGGAAATCGAGTACTGTTCTCATCTTTGGGACAGCTAAGTACCAGCTTGAGGCTCTCGACACCATTGTGATGATACGCTAATATTAAGGCGCAAGTGTGCATTGTTAATGCACTTTTATCAACTTCTTAACGGGCGTATCGATAATTCCAGCGCGCTTTCTCGGTGGTCGCTGATGGTGCCTGACTGCGCTCGGGGTTCGCGCACGTGCTGTGTGCGCCGTCTGTTTGCGCGTCCGAACGTCCGCACGCTTACCTCGAAGTTCGCTCCGAACGTCCCAAGCTATTTCTTTGCTCAACGCCCTGCTTGCCCAAGAATCTGAGTTAGACGTGTTTTCTTGTAAGCCTAAAGTATTTTATAATGAATGTGTAACATTTTTTAGTAAGTTAATAGTTACTATTTTGTATTCGAGCTCCAATTGTTGCTGGCTTGCTGCACGCTTTGGTCACGACTGTAAGTGCAGTAGGCAATTTTTGTTATAAATAAATAAATTGAACGATGAGCCAAGAGACTCATTGGCAGCGAGCATCTGACTAATCAAAGCTTCAGAGCTTAGGACATCGCCGCATGGTAGCTGGTCTCTCGGTTTTTTATCGGATACATTTCGGAGAGTGTGCCAAAAAACTGCACACCCCCACCCCCGTTCTATCATCGGACAAGCAGACAAACTGCTAAGCGACACCGCTATATGGTAGACATTGTACAAATGCGGACGTAGCGTTTTGCTTCCACATTCATTGTGCGAACCTCAAGGAATGGAACTCCTTGCCTGAGTCTGTGTTTCCTGATGATGATGATGATGTCGTCCGCGTCGTATCCGACGATGGCGACCCTGGCTATTTCTTGGCGTGTGCTCGTATGTGGCTGGCAAATCCAAACTTCGTCTTGAACACCCGGTCACAAGTGGCGCAGTAGAGCTGGCCCGTGCATGTGTAGTTGTAAGCGGGCTTGGGTCGATTCTTGCGAGTTTGGCGCTTCAAGTCTAATTCTGGATCTAGGACTCATTAAATCTTGTTGAACGGGTATCTTCTAGGCCAGCGTGCTCCATCTTCGTCACTTTCCATCAGGTGAGATAGTGGTTAAATGCTATCAGATTGAGATAAAAAAAAACTTGTGAGGTGTCAAGGACACCCGGATGGAACGAAGTTCAATTTCCGTATAGACCCTTTTCGCAACGCGCGATAAGGAACTTTCGTTCCAAAATTAAAAGAAACATGCAAAAACCAACATCACGCGGTGTTCCCAGGCGGTCACCCATCCAAGTACTGACCGCGCCCAACGTTGCTTAACTTCGGTGATCGGACGAGAACGTGGCATGGCTTACAACTATAGCAAAAAGTGTCGTTACAACTTTTGGTCTTAATTCTTTCCGTCTAGCCCCCTTTCGCAACGCGCGATAAGGAACTTTCGTTCCAAAAAACAACGGGTTGCCGGGAGTGCCGGCAGAAGGGGAAACTTGAACATTTTTCACCGCGCGGTAGAAAGAGGGATATTACTTCCTCTCCTTCGTCTTACGAGTTTTCCGTCTTACGAATTTTCGATCCGGTCACGTGTCCTGACGCGAAATTTTTTTACCCATTCCAAAAAAGTGCACAACGCCGCTAAAGAAGTTTTCACTTAAAAAATATAATATGTACGGAACACCTTTTTGATCTCTGCACTCTGACATTTTGCTGTCTACAGGTCATCAACACATTTGATGGCACGTGGGTTGAATCAGCACACGTCGCGTCACGTGCTTGTGCATATTTTTGATGTTTACACGTTTTTAGGAATAGGTCATATCCTTAACCTATGTACAATATTAAATCTAATATATAAAATTCTCGTGTCACAGTTTTCGTTGCTATACTCCTCCGAAACGGCTTGACCGATTTTGATGAAATTTTTTGTGCTTATCCGGTATCTATGAGAATCGGCCAACATCTATTTTTCATCATCATCACTTTTCATCATTATCAACGCGGGTGAAACCGCGGGGCGCAGCTAGTTTATTATATTTTTTGCGAGTTTTTATAATTTGAATGATAATCCATCCAAACTTAAAATGTTAAGGAATATGCATAAATTATTGATCGAGTGAAGCGAGATCTCTTAGTTGCCTTAGGTGGTTCAGCACTTTGTCCGTCTGTCCGTCTGTCAGAGGCATATAGCGTCTAAACCATACAAGAAAATAACTTCAAACTCTCAGAGAATAATGAAGGCCAAAGCCAAAAATTGCAATTAAAATAATATAAATTAATATATAAAGGTAAGTGGGGTCATGATGACACATACATATTAATATCAATATTATACTATATATAACTATATGTTACTTACATAGCAATAGTATATGTATATATAAATATAAAATCTATATATATATATAAACATCGTGACACAGTGTTTGTTACCATACTCGTCCGAAACGGCTGAACTGATATTGATGAAATTTTATATTCACACTTGGTAGGTCTGAGTCTATTTTCTGGTTGTTATCTATTTTCATCAAAATCGGCGCGATTTTAATGATTATTTTTTTATTTGAAAGCTAGTGCTTTCCACGTGGTTCTATTTAAGTTTGGTCAAGATCTTCACAAGTTTTTGAGTTACTGCCAATAATGCGTGTTTAGTGCATCTAATCTGATCAAAGTTCCGAAGATAAAGCGAAGAAGTTGGTTTTTTAAGCTTTGCTTGCGTTTAATTATTTAACGGGTTTTTTTGTAAACGATTTTCCTGTCACATGACGTCATGTTCTAGAGACTTCTTCTTAGAGTGTTGATGGCAACACTTCCACCTTTTTTGTCCAATAATCGACGACGAAAACAGCATTCGGCCTAGCTTCGTACAGGTTTTCTAGATCTAGTGTACAAGAGCTTGCTGAGCATAATAATTGAACCATAGTTTGCAGTGACGCTCCACATTTGAATTGCTCTAGAGCAGGGATCGGCAACCTTTTGAGTCGGAAGAGTCAAAAATTGCAATTTACAAAATTTCAAAGTTTTTAAAGAGCCAATAAAAATTTTGTGAAACAAGTGGCTGAGAGATATAAATGGTGCCTAATCGTTGTTTATCGATTCGGAACGATTTTTAAATGTTTTATATTTTTTAATTAAATGAATAATATTTGCGTATGGAACTAAAGGGCTGCAGCTTCACATCCAAAGAGCCACATATGGCTCGCGAGCCGCAGGTTGCCGACCCCTGCTTTAGAGCCATAGACCAAAGATCTTTCCTCACCGATATGGGGGGTGACGGTCACTGACGTCACAGTGGAGTCTATTTATAATTCATTGGCAAAAGGAGCAACGTTAGGGCTGTCACAATCAATAGTCACACTAACTGCCCCAACTTAGTTGGGCTTAGTCGCCTTTTAAGCACCCTTAGCAGCGGGTTCCCGGCCATGCTACATCTTCGGCTGCATTTCCACTTTCCATCAGGTGAGATAGTGGTTGAATGCTTGCCAATCGAGCATAGAAAAATGAATGATACATTCACAACACATAAACTTTCAGATTTATATTATTACTAATAACTAAGCTTTCACACTCACAGCCCCGCAGTTATTATTATTTTTTTTTTTTTTTATGTTTGATAGGTTAGCATTTGACCACTATCTCACCTGATGGAAAGCGATGATGTGGCCGAAGATGTAGCATGTCTGCCTAGAAGATACCTATTCACTCTTGACTTGAAGACTCGACTATTTCGATGTCTTGTGTCGTGGGTGCCGTAAATATTCACATCACACACACAATCACACCCAGAACTAGAAACACAAATTTTTCTTAGGGAGAAAACTTGTGTTGCCGCCGAGAGTCGAACCTATAGAGTCTGCTTAGAAGGCGAAAGCTCTACAAGTGGGCTTAATTAAAAAAAAAAGCAATTGTTATTAAATACTTATAATAGTGTTCAAATGTTTTAAGTAACGAGTGAGATAGTGGTTTGAAGCTAATTTATTAGATACTAGCCGTGCGCGGCTTCGCCCGCTATTATCAAGTCAAAAAGTAGCCCATATGTTAATCCTAGGTATAAGCTATGTATATTCCAAATTTCAACCAAATCCGTTCAGCCGTTAAAGCGTATAGAGGGAACAAACATACTTACACACACACTTACACACAAACTTTCAGATTTATAACATTGGTAGGATAATACTTACCTATTAATTAAAAGCAAGCAACGCTTAAAAAACCGACTTCACCGCTTTATCTTCGGAACCCTTGATCAGATTAAATGAATTAAATATGCATTATTGATAACTCAAAAACTACTGGTCAGATCTTGATCAAATTTATATGGGAACAATGGGAAAGAATCAGCTATCAAATAAAAAAAAACTTCAAAATTGGTTCGCCCAGACTGAAGTTATGAGGTTACACACATAAAAAAATACATCCTAATTAAGAACCTCCTCCTTTTTTGTGAATGTTAAAAACTACATACGTTCAACCCTATAGATAGACCATACAGCGCTATGGGTGACCTAGAAACTATTACGTAGATTGTTCGCAGCGAGGAATATCAATATAACGCCTAGGTTATAGTGGAGAAGTGAGCGGGAGCGGAAGCGGGAGCGGGATTCGTAAATCATTCATGGTTTCTCATTTTAAACCGACTTCAAAAAAAGGAGGAGGTTCTCAATTCAACGGTATTTTTTTTATGTTACCTCAGAACTTCTGTCTGTGTGAACCGATTTTGATTCAACTGTATTTTTTGTGTTATATTATAAATAAATGATATAAATGAAACATTAGGTATGTTTCATTTATATCATTTATTTTTTGAATATAAAGTATTGTAAAGAACTATAAAGAACGCTGATGACGCCGGAGACAAAAGCTATTTTTCAACTGACTTTAAAAAAAAAGGAAGAGGTTCTGAATTCAACTGTATATTTTTTATGTATACCTCATAACTTCTTTCGATGTGAACCGATTAATTGATGATTATTTTTTTATATGAAAGCTGGTGCTTCCCATGAGGCCTCATTTAAATTTGATTAAGATCTCACCAGTAATTTTTGAGTAATTCTCAATAGTGCGTATTTAATTCATTTAATCTGATCAAGGATATCGAAGATAAAGCGGTCAAGTCCGTTTGTTTAAGATTTGTTTGCGTTTAAATTATTATCGCTATCGCTTATGACATGTAGTCAGGGTCTGAGAATCTAGTTTCGTGAATATACATTCAAACAAGGAGGATGCAAACTAGAAAAATTAGTTTCATCTGCGAATTTTAATTTTAAATCAATTCCTTATTGCATATTCTAATATTAGGGTTTCGAAGTTTGGCTCATCAAATTTATGTTTTACGAAACGCAATATATACATAAATTTATAGTAATTTTAATTTTATTTTGTCATCAATAACATTCAGCAAGAAGTTTATAAATTGACTAGCTTTTGCCCGCGGCTTCGCTCGCGTTAAGAAGTATTATTTTAAAATTGACAAAGTTTCATCCCCTATTTTATTCCCTTGGTGGTAGAATTAATCAATATCCTTTCTTAGCGGATGCCTCCGTCATAACATCTACCTGCATGCCAAATTTCAGCCCGATCCGTCCAGTGGTTTGGGCTGTGCGTTGATAGATCACTATGTCAGTCAGTCAGTCAGTCACCTTTGAGTTATATATATTTAGATATCTGACTAATCTAATTGATCGAGCGAAGCGAGATCTCTAAGTTGACTTGGATCGTTCAGCACTTTGTCCGTCCGTCTGTCTGTCAGAGGCATCTAGCGTCTAACAAAACCATATAAGTGAATGACTTCAAATTCTCATAAAATATGTAAAACTACGGCCCAAAGCCAGAAATGACATTTAAAATGATGTAAATGAAAATATTAAGGGGTCTCCCATACATGTGATTGGCGTGCAAATTTTTTTATTATATCTACCCTTGTTGGAAAGGGCTTGACAAGTAAAGTACGAAACCGGTTAAAAAAAAAACTAACTTGGAAAATAACGATTTTGTAGGTCACTATAGTCACTGTTTTTAGACCTATTTTGTCCCGGGGTCTATCTCAAAAACGGCTTCACACTGAACGCTGAAACTTACGTATAATATCCGTTATATACAGTACTTGAACAACAAATACAGAAATCAAACAATTATAGTATAAAAAAAAACTTATAAGCAAGTAACCTCCAATTTATTTCTCTATGCGGCAAAATGTAGGCGCGAGATCTCAGTTCAAACAACCAGTTATAGTGGGTTATGCCACTGCGCTCCACGGCTCATGTTCTCAAACTATTAATATAAAATTAAAAAAAAATACAAACACAAAAAAAAAAACCTGTTGGTTTTTTATTTATCTCGGTTATGTGGTTATATATATATTTTTTTTGCTTTCACACTCACAGCCCCACACTAAGTTCGATGACTTGTGTCGTGGGTGCAGGAAACATTCACATCACAAACACAATCACACCAGAACCAGAAACACAAATTTTCCTTGGGGAGAAAACTTGTGTTCCTGCTGGGAATCGAACCCGATACCCCTGCTTAGAAGGCGAACGCTCACCCAACTGACCCAACGGGCAGTTCAATTATAATGATGTTAATACGTCCTAACCTAATTATCTAAAATAGTAAAGCATTTTTATTTATTTTAATTTTGCCTCCGCAATCTTGTGCATTTATCGAGTAAAGAAATATTACAAGTAAATTTCATCATGCTTTTATGTTGCTCGCCTGGCTTGCTACCAAAGTAGCTTACCACCATCAAGTTGAAAGTCTGCCGCCAAGCCAAATACGGTGTTCCGGCAGTTATCCTTGAGAGCCTCCGTATTCCAGGTCTAATGTGTTTACCAGCTTCGATCACATCGTCACTTACCATCAGGTGAGATAGTGGTCAAACACTAGCTTGTCACAAATAAATAAAAAAAAAAAAAAAAAAATAATATAAGTCCTCGTCATAAGTCACAGTCAAAGTCAAGTAAAAGAGTCAAGTTCCAGTCATAGCTAAGTCATGACCTAATAAAGTGGCAGAAACTTACTAGAACTCCTTTTGGAGTTTTGGAGCGAAAGCGAAAATGGCGTTTTACAACTTGTGTAATTTGTCTACACTTATCTACATTTACTAAGTATGAACGGTTAATAATCCATTATTAAAATTATCACTCGAAGTATCACTAGTTTTGAAAAAAAAAGACAACATCAACAACGCCATTTACTTTCTAATTGATCCTATTTAAATTTGATCAAGATCTGATCAGTAGTTCTTGAAATATCGTCAATAATGTCTATTATTTTTTGGGGGCTGAGTCACCCACGTCCGTAGGAGGATACCCCTTAAGTCTGACTCCCTACACGTGGTCCCCGGGTGGTGCTAATCAGGTGACATTTGAGAGGTGGTAGAGCATTCTGTGAGTTGCTCGCCTGGCTTGCTACCAAAGTAGCTTACCACCATCAAGTTGAAAGTCTGCCGCCAAGCCAAATACGGTGTTCCGGCAGTTATCCTTGAGAGCCTGCGTATTCCAGGTCTAGTGTGTTTACCAGCTTCGATCACATCGTCACTTACCATCAGGTGAGATAGTGGACAAACACTAGCCTGTCACAAATAATAAAAAAAAAAAAAAATTATGTGACGATTAATGCGTACTTTGACGATGTTCGTTCTCGTTTACCCGACATCTTAAGTTACCTCATAACGTCTTTCGTTGTAAGCCGATTTTGATGATTCTTTTTTTATTTGAAAGCTGGTGCTTTTCATGTGGTCCCATTAAAATTTGATCAAGGTCTAATCCCTAGTTCTTAGTTAAAGTCAATAATGCGTGTTTATACATTAAATCTGATCAAGGTTCCGATGATAAAGCGGTGAAGTCGGTATTTTTAATTATTTCACTTTCGCGGCAAAACTCTAAAGTTCAAGTTCGATAACAGGCTGATCTATGACGTCACATCTACATGACGTCATTGATTCTTTAGACCTGTTTTAAGATGCAGATGTACGTCAAAGCACCTTTATAAACCACAACTAGTTATCCCCCTAAGAGGGCATCCATTAATTACGTCTATGTAATTTTTAACTGTCCAATACCTAAACATTATATGTAATTTTTATATGTAATTTTATTTTATTTTTATTATATGTAATTTTTATCTGTCCATTATCTAAACATTACTGTATGTGGATTGTGTAGGTTAAATGATATGTATTATAGGTACTTATATGTAATTATTTATTTATTTTATGTAAGTTTATTTAATTAGATATTCTGTTATTTTTAATGGTATGTTTTGTTTATGTAGTTTAAAATGTTAGGATTATTATTATTATTTTTATAATCTTTTTTTTTATCGTGTTTAAATGTGCGTTAAATTTCATTTATTTTATCGTGCCACCATCCCTACCTTCACTTTTCGTTTATATTTCCACATATGACCACCCATTGTACCAATCCTACTAATATTATAAATCTGAAAGTTTGTGTGTAAGTGTGTAAGTATGTTTGTTCCCTCTTCACGCTTTAACGGCTGAACGGATTTAGATGAAATTTGGAATGTATATAGATTATACCTAGGATTGACACATAGGCTACTTTTTAGCTTGATAATAGCGGGCGAAGCCGCGGGGCACGGCTAGTATTTTATAAGTTTCTCTGTAAGTTGTATTTATCTTTTGGTGTCAATAAAGAGTTATTGTATTGTATTGTACGATTTTGACAAATTTTCGAGCCACTTCCCCTTGGTGAGATGTCGTGAGATTTTGCTCGCACCCTCCTCCCACATTCTCGCGGATATTTTTCAAATAGTGTAAGTAACAGATTGCGATGGCTGTAATTTTCCGAATCTGGCAATAGATTCATTAACTTTCATGAGTGCCTCTTTGGGGCCCATGTGAATAAACGATTTTGATTTGATTGGATTTGATTTGCGTTGCATTTATTTAAATAATATTTTTATTTAAGGGATAACCCCGATAAATATTGTATTATTGTAGAAGCAGGGGTATCGGGTTCGATTCCCGGCGGGAACACAAGTTTTCTCCTCAAGGAAAACTTGTGTTTCTGGTTCTGATTGTGTGTGATGTGAATGTTTCCGGCACCCACGACACAAGTCATCGAACTTAGTATGGGGCTGTGAGTGTGAAAGCGTTTATGTTTATGTTATGATTTAGCTATATTTTAATTGCAATTTTACTTGCAGAAAAAAATACGTGATATTTGCCGAGACCCCTTTCTCCCCCGCGTGAGATTGGGTGAGATTCAGGTCAACACCCTCCCTCCTAAACACCTGGACGCCCTTAAACTTTTGCACATAAAGGTGCATATTGCTTAAATTACATTAAGGCAGTTACGCAGGGGGGGGGGGGGAGGAGGAGGCAGTTCGCCCGCCTCCTCTCTCCTCCTCTGTAGTGGGGTCACTGGTGGAGAGTCAGGGAGCTCTCCACTGGTTTGCACGGCCACAAGTCTGAGGGGTGGCCTTGGTGAGCAAGGTCACCCCTACATGGGCGCAGTGGCCCGGTTGTACTCGGGCCTACCGCCGGGGCAAGATAGTGACTGCTTGCGCGACCCTATCTTGCCCCACCTCGGCGAGGGACTGCTCACGGGGGGGTTTTTAGTGGGTTCGAGCCCCAAATACCCCCTTCTTTCACCCCTGGGAAGGAAGGGAAGTGCAAGGCATTTTCCCCCCGAAAAAATAAATAAAAAAGTTACGCAAGGTCACGCGTGCAATCTTTAATTTTTTATGGTTTTATTCAAATTTCATTAAAATATGCCTTAAAAAAAATTAGCTGAAGATATCATTCGTCTACGAAATATACGTATATGATATAACTTTCACAGGGTTTCGATATAAAATGACGTAACGAAATGGTTTCAAAAAGAAAAAAAAAATGTGATTTGATATTTTAATGCATTACCTTGCAGGTCAAAAACAATACAAATTTACTTTGTTCTCATAATTTGAAGGTGAACATTCTATTCGTCACGCAAATATGTATTATGTTTATGTATTCTGTACCATTATTTAGGTACATTATTGGTTATGTATGTTTATTGTATTATCTAAGTATTTATTTAATCTCACGGGTCTGTGCCTGGACCTTTGTAAGGCATTAGCGGAGCCGTAGCCCTTTGGTATAATTACATTTTAATAATAACATATCAGGCGTGTCCAAACATACGACGGACATCTCTTACGTTAGAAGTTGATGCCGTTTTATGCTTGCACACGCCTTTACAATAATTATATATTGGCCTCGATTCTGATGTACACTTACTAAATTAAATTTAAACTGTCCCTGTCTCTTACAAAATAAAACACAAGACAGAGATAGCATACATTTTAGAGCTGTCAAGCTAGTTTATCATTTAAAATATTAACAGCAGAAAGGCGCGTGTTTTTAGTCAACACCAATAACATACTCGACTAAGCTTGCATAGACATCTAAGTTCTAACTAACTTGACAGCACAGCAGTATGCTATCTCTGTCTTGTGTTCCTATTTTGTAAAAGACAGGAATAGTTTAAATTTAGTTAAGTGTGTGACATCAGAATCGAGGCCATTATTAACTATGGACTGGGGGATGGATGATATTGGGTTGACAATAGCTGTGACTAATGCGAGTAAAAATTTAGAGTATTGATTGTATATTTGATAGTTTATAAAATATCTGGATTATGGCATGAGACTACTATTTTTAATGTATTATCTATATTATTATACTAGCTGTACCTGGCATGTACATTGCCACGTTTAGAAAGTGTTTTACCTCTTTCACGTTTATGGTCGCCTGGTACTTTAATACCATTTACCACCACAAAACTTTTTGAAGATTATTTATACAAAAATTGCGATCAAAAAATGGGGGGTGGAGGGTGAAAAATACTTATGTAAAAAGTTTGCAATATTTTTTTCTTTTTATACTCGATAGGCAAGCATTTGGACATATGGTCTCGCGAAGTTTTTTGTAGATATTGATATTTCTAGTCTAACATAATATTGTAGAACATTTTTTTGTAGTGTTGTAGAATATTTTCCGCAGCGCATGCGATGAAAGACATTTTATATTTTTTTTACACCTTGGGTTGGTTTTAGTAGTGATTTCTAAGGATCTCTAATTTTTTAGTAGTAAAAAATAATGTTACTTTCTAACGGCAAAAGAATTTTTTAATCGGTCCAGTAGTTTTTAAGTTTATTCGTTACATACAAAAATACGAATCTTTCTTCTTTATAATATTAGTGTAGATGTAGATTTATACAAAACACCGTCGTCCAATTTCATTGCTTTACTCCTGTCCATCCAAAGGTTGTCTAGTAGAGGTCACTCTTAGCGATAAGACCACCAGTTGTTACACTTATTTTATAGATTATATTGTCATGTATTTGTTAAGGTGTTCAAAAAAGAGTTTACCTATCTATCAAAGTCATAGTCAAAGTCAAGTAAAGAAATCAAAGTCCATTCATAGTCAAGTCATGCCATAGTAAAGTGGTAGAGACTTTACTAGAACTTCTATTGGAGTTTTGGGACGAAGGCGAAAATCTCGTTTTTCAAGTTTGAATGATTTGACTACACACTTATGCATATTTACTAAGTATTAACGGTTAATAATTCACCATTATTACACATTAACACTGAAAGAATGGTTTTGGAAAAATATACAAAATTAACAACGCCATTTTTTCACTTTCGCGGCAAAACTATTACTAACACAGACCACATAGAGTATGTAACCTAACTTACCACAACATTTCTTCTTTCTTCCTTCTTCCTTCTCATCACAACACTTCACATCACAGTTGGCACTGTCACATTCGACGCTATTACTGTCACTGCTGTCACTGTCACAGCGGGTAGAGCCCGTTTGAGAGGAGTTCTCACTGTCGGTTGGTGGTAGGATCACTTCGGAAGACATTTCGTTATCTGTGGATAAAAAGTACATTCATTATTTTGCTATCTTAGATAGGTTATAACTTTTGTCCCTGGTTTTTGCCGCGTAAGTGAAAAAATGGCGTTAATGATTTTGTATAATTTTCCAAACTTATGATTCTTTGAGTGTTAATGTGTAATAATGATGGATTATTAACAGTTAATGCTTAGTAAACGTGCATAAGTGTAGGCAAATGATAGGTACTAAGTTGAAAAACGTGATTTTCGCTTTCGCTCCAAAACTCCAACAGAAGTTCTAGTAAAATTTCTACCACTTTTTTAGAGCATGACTTGAATATGACTGAACCTAGACTGTTTAACTTGACTTTGACTGTGACTAGGACTTTTAATATGAAATACACTTGAAGTATATTATCACTTGACAGTGGCTAAATGCACAAAATTGCGAAGCCAAAATAAAAAGAGAAAAAAAATAGATAAGAAAACCCTTTTTGTTCAAATTAAAACGCATTAAAACTGTAGCACAATGACAAATCGTACCAATACCATAAAATTTGATATAACACAATATGTTCTACGGAGTATCGTCTATTACATAAAATTGACTCAATTCTCATGCCGAGTAACGGCACAGTAGGAGAACTCAACATATAAAACTAAGATCAGTGTAGATAGATAAATAATTTTTGGACACCTTTATTAAGACAAAAAACAAAACAAAATAATTGTTTAAAACAGTGTAACAATAGGCCTTCTCATCGCTGAAAGCGATCTCTTCCAGACCACCTTCGGATAGAGAGGAATTACGCAATAGATTTGGACGTCGGTGTTTAAGAAAACAACACTTAAAAGAGTGCATGAATCTAAGAATAATAAATTATAATATACTTAATAATAAGTAATGATAATTGACAAATAATAAAATAATATATACCTCAATAATGATGTTATATAAATACATATTAATATGATTGTAACACATATAATACATACATATACACATTCTAAATAATATAAGTACATAAATATTAATAAATCGTTTATTCACATGGGCCCCAAAGAGGCACTCATGAAAGTTAATGAATCTATTGCCAGTTTCGCAAAATTACAGCCATCTCGAGAAGAACCTGGCAAGAAACTCGGCGGCGCATATTTTTTTTAATCATTTTTTTTTTAAACATTCTTAATCTCTAATACATAAGTTTCTTAACCTAGGTGTTATTATGGTAGTCGCTAGAAAGAGCCTGTGCAGTTTGCCTCCATGCATCCTTGTCATTAATATAGTCTGTGGTTTTATAGTAGGATTTCTTAATTAATGCCCGTTTTATTACAGATTTGAACTTTCCCAGTGGTAATTCAGTTACGATTTTAGGAATTCTATTGTAAAATCTAACACCATTTGCCAATAAAAAAATACCAATGATATGAATAAAGAATGGATTTTAAACATATGTATATACAAATTATAACATGATTAAATTATTTATCTGCGAGAAAGGGTAGCTTTGACGCGTTCTTTAAAATGTAATACAGTGTAATACATAATTTTGGAGAACAAATTTCACCTTTTTTACCGACTTTCCAAAAAAGGAGGAGGTACTCAAGTCGACTGTATTTTTTTCTTGTTTGTTACCTCATAACTTCTCTACACGTGAGCCGATTTCGTTTTTTTTTGTTTCAAAGATGTTGCATTCTAATTGGTTCCATTTAAATTTGATCAAGATCTGATCAGTAGTTCTTGAAATATCGCCAATAATGCCTATATTGTGGACTTCTTTGTCGATGTTCTCGTTTAACCGACTTCAAAGGTTACCTCGTAAATTCTTTCGTTGTGAGCCAATTTTGATACTTATTATTTTATTTGAAAGCTGGTGCTTTTCATGAGGTCCCATTGAAATTTGATCAAGATCTGATTTCTAGTTTTTGAGTTATAGTCAATAATGCGTGTTTAATACATTAAATCTGATCAAGGTTCTAAAGATAAAGCGGTGGAGTCGGCTTTTAAGCTTTGCTTGCGTTTAATTATTACGAAATAAGCTAGTTGTTACCAAATAATTTTGTGATTGTTACTAAATAATTATACTGTCACATAGCACTATAATGTCAGTGACAGCAACGGGACATTTTTCTCAGTTTTATACTTAGTAACAAATTTGCGCGGGAAACCACTGCACTCCTCACCCTGAGATATTAGATATCAAATCTCTTTAAGCCCTGCAATTTCACTGGAAACATCGCCCTTCAATCCAAAATACAGGTATTTTTGGCACATTTTCGCCTTGGCCGCGAATATGAACCTGTTTTAACCAAATTGACCAAGTCGTCGAGGTCAAAATGCAACTTTCAATATATGGTCCAATTTCAGGGTCTTCCTGTATTCTCTGTACCGGATGATCGGATATAAAAAACCTACTTCTGTCAATAGGAAGTGTTCATGAAACAGTGCGTAAATAAATCGATAAGTGCGTGTCGAACTCGCACACCTAGGGTTCCGTATCTCCATGCACGAATCTGACAAATTGGCGCTCTAGGATGCCGGAAAATAATTTTTAGAGAGAAAGAAATAATTTTGCTAAAATACGGAGATACTGGGGTTAATTATGCAAAAACAGACTTACGATGTCTTCAGCACACAAAACTACTAATATAGATTTGTCCAAGAGAGACTGACTGAGTCGGCAGGCGCCCTAAATGCACGGTTGTGTTGAGGGCAGAGAACATACATTTTGGGCTCTGAGCCGGTTTTTTTTATGATAGACAGGCAAGTATTTGGCCGCAATCTCACCTGATGGGCGATGCGGCCGAAGATGGAATATGCTCGTCTAGAAGGTACCTATTCACTCTAGACTTGAAGACACCCAGATTGTACCGTTCAGGGAACAAAGACGCAAACAATGCGCCCCACTCCTCCACTGTACGGATGATAAACGTAAAATTAAAACGCTTCGAGCGACCAGGAGGTATCTCAACTATAAAAAGTTGTATGGCAGTTTTTTTTTCAGATATTTTAGTTTTTGCCTTTTATAACTTAAATGTTAATATCGTATCTAGTAAATTTTTTTTTTAATAAGTAATATGAAATAGACATTACATCTCTTGTAATGATTGTTGTATCCTACAGGGTCTATAAATGTATATGTAAATGTATATAATATATCCTAAACTGCTCGTTAGCTTGGTGCGTGTTCGCCTTCTAAGTAGGCGTCTCTCTCTGTATCGGTTTCGATTCCCGGCGGAAACATAAGTATTTTCCCCAAGGAAAATTTGTGTTTCTGGTTCTAGTTGTGATTGTGTGTGAAGTGGAAGTTTCCGGCACCCACAACAGAGTTTATGTTATATCCTACTATTTTTTTTATATATATATTATTTTTTTATTGATCCCGCTGTCTTACATATTCAGTGAAAATTCTTGCTACATATTACGTTTCGTGAGACAGTAGAGTCTTTCAAAGGTTAATTAAGACGGACGGTGATGTCGGTTTAGTAATTGAAACTCGTTTGTACCATTGTTAAGGGAACCCTGAAATTAAACTCAGTCAAAGTAAAAAATAATTTGAAGGATAATGTGTGTACTTAAAATAGGTACTTAATTTTATGGTGCGAAAAATTTCTTGTGTATAGGTACTATATATTATTCTGTGGCCCTTCTGCGTCGGGGTTTTTTTTTCAGACAGGTTTTTTTTAATTGATATGCGGATATGATTTTAAACCAGAATCTTGAAGTTTTTGAAAATTTTGACCTTGCGCCTATATTTTGTATAATATATAAAAAAATGGATCAATTGCTTATAACTTTTTTACATATCAGAACTGCTCATTTGCTTCGTTGTGTTGTTTTCTCTCCAAGGAAAATTTGTGTTTCTGGTTCTGGTTGTGATTGTGTGATGTGAATGTTTCCGGCACAAGTCAACTTAGTGGAGCTGTGAGTGTGAAAGCGTTAATGTTGTTATTTTCATAATAATGATAGGATTGTTTGAATTTTGAATTGTTGTTCAAGTATAGGAAGCGACGCGTGATCAAAATGCTGACGCTTATTTGGCTCAACGTATTAGCATTGCAATTCAGAGAGGCAATGCCACCAGCATGATGGGAACGCTGGTAGTGGGCTTGAGCACTTGAGTTACCTATAAGCTCGATGTCTTGTAGGTAACTTAGTTCTTTGCTGTATATAGTTTTAGTTTAGTTTTAGGAAATATAGGCAATTGGCCCGTAGATAGATAAAATAATGGAAAAAGTATAGGATTTAACGGATATTATACGTAAGTTTCAGCTTTGAATCTGAAGTTATTTTAGAGATAGACCCCGGGTTAAAATTGGTATACAAACGGTGTCCTACCATTAAAAGGTACCTACTCAATTCCACTGTATTTTTTGTGTGTTACCTGATATCTTCTTTCCACGTGAACCGATTTTAAAGATTTTTTTGTTTCAAAGCTGGTGCTTCCCCATTGATCCCATTTAAATTTGATCAAGATCTGATCAGTTTTGCCTCCTCATTCATTGTGCGAACCGCAAAGGAATGGAACTCCTTACCTCAGTCGGTGTTTCCTGATGAGTACAATTTTTTTTTTTATTTTTTTTTTTTATATGTGACAGGCTTGTGTTTGACCACTATCTCACCTGATGGTAAGTGACGATGTGATCGAAGCTGGTAAACACACTAGACCTGGAATACGCAGGCTCTCAAGGATAACTGCCGGAACACCGTATGTACGTACAATATGGGAGTCTTCAAGTCGCCATCATGCATCGTCGACTACATCGTCGCTTACCATCAAGTGAGATAGCGGTCAAAAGTTTCCCTATCTTGAATAAAAAAAAAAACGGCTAGATCAATTCTGATGACATTTGGTATGGAGGTAGCTGAAACCTTGAATTAAAACATATGCTTTTTTTTATTCCGGAATTCCTGTGGGTCTGCCGTAACTTACGCGGGTACTGCAGGCGGAATAAGTTAACAACTTACTCAAATATACAATGTTTTTCACACTTAAGTGCTAACTAAGTTCACTTGGCACCAACTTGGGTCAGGTCGCGAACTAACATAACCACTTAAGTAAGTTATGTAATGCATTATTTTTGTAGGTCAATGCTTCGTGCCAAAAACTGCCTTGGTTCTTGACCCCTGGCAAATAAAGGGGTTCAAGTAATGCTCATAAAAGTTTGGTAAAATTAAAAAAAATAGGTTTTTACCAGTTGTTGATAAATAACAAGTAATACATTTATAATTAAACACAAGCAAAGCTTAAAAAAACCAACTTCACCGCTTTATCTTCGGAACCTTAATCAGATTTAATATATTGCACACGCATTATATGATGATAACTCAAAAACTAGAGATCAGGTCTTGATCAAATTTCAATGGGACCACATGAAAAGCACCAGCTTTCAAATAAAAAAATAATCATCAAAATCGGTTCTCAACGAAAGAAGTTATGAGGTAACTTTTGAAGTCGGTCAAAAACGAGAACATCGACAATGTAGTCCACAGAATACGCATTATTGACGATATTTCAAGAACTACTGATCATATCTTGATCAAATTTAAATGGGACCAATTGGAAAACAAAATATTTCAAACTAAAAAAATATTTTCGAAATCGGCTCACGTGGAAAAAAATTATATGATAACACACATAAAAAAAACAAAAATAAATACAGTCGATTTGAGTACCTCCTCCTTTTTGGGAAGTCAGAAAAGATCTTTAAAATCAATCTTTTACCAATTGTTAATAAATAAAGTACTCGCCAAGACGAATCAAACGAGCCGAAACTCGATGGGGTTGCGTCGTTTCATTACAGAGTTCCTATGACCACCTTCCAGCTTCATCATCAGACCCTGGTTACCATTGAAAGTCAAACTACTCGTCAAGACGATTCAAATGAGCCCAAACTCGATGAGGTTGTGTCGTTTCATTGCGAAGTTCCTTTGGCCACCTTCCAGCTCCATTATCAGATCAGCACCATGTCATCATAATATTGCATTGTCACGCGATTTACATATGTATGCAAAATTTCAGCTCAATCGGTAACCGGGAAGTGGATCAAATTTAATTTGCAAGATTTGATGACAGACATCGGGACATCTTGTAAAAAAGGCAAAAAAGTTATATAACCAGAGAACTTGTCAAGACGAATCAAACGAGCCCAAACTCGATGGGTTTATCTTGTTTAGTTCAGAAGTTCCTATGGCCATCTTCCGTCTCCATCATTAGACCAGCTCCTTGGTACCATATCATTGGTATTGTCACCGATCACACATAAGTACTTACAACAAATTTCTGACTTTGGGCCACAGCTTTACATATTCGCTTGTTTAGTTTAGACGCTAAATGCCTGTGACAGACGGACGGACAAAGTGCTGAACCACCCAAATTAACTTAGAGATCTGGCTTCGTTTGATCAATTAGCTAGTATCCTACTAATATTAAAAATCCGAAAGTTTGTGTGTAGGTATGTTTGTTCCCTCTTCACGCTTTAACGGCTGAAAGGATTTGGATTAAATTTGTAAGGTACCTGCATAGCTTATTATTATTATTAGCCTTCAGTGTCCCACTGCAGGGCAAAGGCCTCCCTACCTCCCTACTTATCGCGATCTTGTGATAAGGATGACCAATCTTCAAGGTCAATGTCATCCCGCCATCTCTTCCTTGGTCTGCCGTGACGCCGTATAACTAGGATTAACGCTACTTTTTTACCGACTTCCCAAAAAAGGAGGAGGTACTCAAGTCGACTATATTCTTTTTTTTAATGTTTGTTACCTCATAACTTCTCTCCACGTGAGCCGATTTCGAAAAGTTATTTTTTAGTTTGAAAGATGCTGCTTTCTAATTGGTCCCATTTAAATTTGATCAAGATCTGATCAGTAGTTCTTGAAATATCGTCAATAATGCCTATTTTGTGGACTACTTTGACGATGTTCTCGTTTAACCGACTCCAAAAGTTACCTCATAACTTATTTCGTTGTGCGCCGATTTTGATGATTCTTTTTTTATTTGAAAGCTGGTGCTTTTCACGTGGTCCCATTTGAATTTGATCAAGATCTATCCCTAGTTTTTGGGTTATCGTCAATAATGTGTATTTAATACATTAAATCTGATCAAGGTTCCGAAGATAAAGCGGTGAAGTCGGTTTTTTTAAGCTTTGCTTGCGTTTGATTATTATTTTGATAATAGCGGGTAAAGCCGGGGGGCGTGGCTAGGATTTCATAAAAGCTTTATATACGTCCACATAAAACAAAGAAACAATTTGCAATAAATATTTGTTCATTAAAACTCGTGAACATCAAAGTGTATTAGATTGCTTGTAATGATACACTATCGTCAGGTAGAGATGGGCACAACACAAAACACACATATCGATGTATCGATGTATATATATAAGTTAAAAAAAATATCGACAACCACCTAACAACAAGACAAACTGTCAAACGTCATCCTTTTATGGTTGACATGCCTCCGGTTCGCTCGAAGCGTTTTATTTCTACGTTTATCATCCGTACAGCGAGGGAGTGGAACTCATTGCCTGCGTCTTTGTTTTTCGAACGGTACAATCTGGGTGTCTTCAAGTCTAGAGTGAATAGGTATCTTATAGGCATGCATGTTACAGCTTCACTTTCCATCAGGTGAGATAGTGGTCAAATTCTTGCCTATCTAGCATAGAAAAATCGACAAAACCGAATAATGAACATAATTTCCTTAAAGTTAACTATTTTAAGTTCATCAAAGTAATTCGATTAAATGTACTATTAAGTTATTAACATACTACTCCTACATATCATGAACACAATTAACATTGCATACTTAAACAAACACACTCCCTTACACTAACATACTCCTTTAAATAATTATTAGATTTTTATACTTCAGAATAAAGAATATTTGGATACAAAATAAATAAAGCAAGGTTAGGTTTGTTACACCATTTATAACTCAACGGCTGAACCGATTTTTATGATCTTTGATTTTCTGTTTTATTCTCCGCCCCGAATAGCAGAGTAACTATTAAGCATCGGAAAAATTAACGAATTTGAACGATTAACGAATGAAAAAATAAATTGTTTTCTTAACTTTTTTTTATTTTTATGCAGAATAGGCAAGCATTTGACCACTATCTCACCTGATGGAAAGTGATGATGCGGTCGAAGATGCGACATGCTTGCCTAGACGATACCTATTCACTCTTGATCTTTTACCTAGCGGGTTTTTGTAAACATTTCTAGAACGGATTGATCTCTATTTTTTAAATTGTCAAATTTCCTTTTTCCTATAAATATTTTAAGCGATAAGAAAATATCGATAAAACAGAAAACATCGATAATCATAAAATATCGATAGAATCTAAACAATCCCTAATGTATAACTGAAGATAATGTAAAACTGACAGTATTTTGCGGATTCCTTTCCAAATCATCCTTGAGAGTTAGATGTATTATATTGAGTCACTATGTAATGAGTCATTTTGATTCAAAACCAGACCCCCTATTACGTATCTTTGTTGCACGCGGTTTCAATTAAAATTAAGCAAAAATGAACCTAATTTCTTAGGAGTTTTGTCAATTTAGTATTGAAACCGTTTGCAACAAAGATAGGTTATCGGGGGGCAGGGCCCCAAGTCTCTTAGATATTCCACCACAACTTCGCCAATGTCAACGTTGACATTACGTTTTATTTTTACAAAAGTGCTAAAATCTCAAATTTTGTTTATCAATATGTTTGGAAGGTTAACCTCACAAATATAATTTCAATTATGTTTGAAAGGTTTTATAAGCAAAATTATTAAATGGCACCCTAATGTAGTCAATAAATGTGTTTTTTTTCGTAGTTTATTTTTATTTTTAACATAAAAGAATAAAATAAATACCGTAAAATAATTTATCCGATTATAAAAACCTGCATTTATGAAAGAAATAATTGTTTATTTTCCTTTGGTTGTCTGGAAGAAATCGCTTTGAGCGATAAGACCGCCCTTTGTGCTCCTATGTTATATTTAAGATTTCTTTGTGTTCTTTTTTTGGTGTGCAAATAAAGAATTTATCTATGGGTGTGATGTGAATTTTTCCGGCACCCACGCTTCAAGTCGAGAGTATTATGAATATAATGAATGTGAATATTATGAATATGAAAAACTACTAGGATTTAGTTTTAATAACAACATCCTTAACAACGTTTAATTTTAATTCTCACTCATAAAATAATATTTTAGAGATCTATTGATTACTACTTACTATCTAGCACTGCACAGAATATATTATTTTTTTAGTTTTTTACTTAATCCACGGCTCTTAATTAACATAGTTTATAATTTACGATATCTTCTACAGCCAAAAACGGATTTACATGATATATTTAAAATATTATAGATACAGTCATCGCTTCTTAAAGTATCTGAGGGTGTGTATATCTGTGTATGTTTTGTGTGTGGGTGTGTGTATGTGTTTGATTGTGTTTGTACAGGTATGAATGGTGTAATCTGGTGCGGCTATCGGGTCATCACAACAAACAACAACTATTCTCGTGCCCCAGTGCCGCACTGTGGCGCCACTCTCAACGCTCTCGTGGCCTCCAATCCTGAATGCGATCTGTTTGTGGATAGATGGATGGAAGATGATTTTGTCCGGGTGTTTGGAAAGATATAGATATATATAATATTTTTTATTTTGATTATTTAAAATCTTCGTTTATTTAACTGTGTGTACTTGACATTATATTTTATTATTATTGACATTCTAAGCTGGCATTTATTAATTCCATTATAATTTGTTTTTTTAATAACTGTTTTGTTACCTGTCTGTGCAATAAATTATTAATTGTGATTTATTTTTTTTGGCTTCTCTATCTTGTGCATTTAGCCAATGTCAAGTAATAATATATTTCAACTCAAGTGTATTTTAAATTAAAAGTCCTAATCACAAGTCACAGTTAAAGTCAAGTAAAAGAGTCAAGTCATACTCTAGTAAAGTGGTAGAACCTTTACTAGAACTTCTAAGTATTGGAGTTTTGAAGCGAAGGCGAAAATCACGTTTTTCAACTTTGTATAATTTCCCTGCACATATGCACGTTTACTAAGTATTAACGGTAAATCCACCATTATTACACATGAACACTCGAAGAATCACAGGTTTTGGAAAATTATACAAAATCAACAACGCCATTTTCACTTTCGCGCCAAAAACAGTTAGATCATTTCTGGGTAGTACACATATTCGCCTTGAACTTGATATCAGCTTTAGGGATAGGAAATATATAATGCAAATAGAGATAACTCAATTAACATATCGATACATGCACATGTACATCGGAACTAATAATTGCTTTTATTATCATGTTTATGGGTCCAAAGTGCTTTTATAGATAAATTTCTATTTTATCATGTCACCCAGCGTGATATATTACGTTATATCATTACATTTTAAGGCAATGCTCTCATTTATTGTTTGACTAGCCGTGCCCCGCAGCTTCGCAGTTCTCTCCATCCGAAGGTTGCCTGGTAGAGATCGCTATTAGTGATAAGGCCACGTATTGTGATACTTTAGATATAAGCTTGTTTGTTACCTTTGTTTTATCTCATCTTATAAAGTGGATCAATAAAGTATTATCTATCTATCTATCAAGTTAGAAAGTATTCTATGTGTTAATCCTAGATATAATCTATGTACATTCTAAATTTCATCCAAATCCATTCAGCCGTTAAAGCGTGAAGAGGGAACAAACGTACTTACTTACACACAAACTTTCGGATTTATAATATTAGAACTTGTTTTCTATGATTTACGTTTATACATTGACGGTAAAAAAAATATAAAACATCACATTTTATATCAAAATATATATTTAAGTATGCAATCAAGGGGATTTCAAACGCGCCCAGTTTGACGTTAATTCTGTGACGTCAGTGTCCACGACCCAAAGGCTGTCAAGGAATGTTGACAGATGTGCCGAGAAGCAATTTTGAATGGGTAGCCAACTCTAAACCGTTATAAATTCTAAACGATTATTGGAAATGAAATGAAAAACTTACTATCTTGTACTACTTTTTATCTTGATACTAGCGGGCGAAGACGCGGGGCACGGCTAGTGTTATATAACCAGAGAACTTGTCAAGACGAATCAAATGACCCCAAACTAGATGGGTTTATCTTGTTTAGTTCAAAAGTTCCTATGGCCATCTTCGATCTCCATCATCAGACAGATGGTACCATATCTATTGTCACCGAAGATACATAAGTACACCAAATTTAAGTCCAATCGGACATCGGGAAGTGGTTCTAATTTAGCTTGCAAGATTTGATTACCCGACAGTCAACGGGATAGGCGTAACTAAATAAATGCTAATAAAAATATGCATGTTCCAATTGGCCTGTAAAACTTGAATATAAATAGTTATTTAGTTGATAACTTAGTAGTAACTTAAAGCATAAGTCAAGTAACTTAGTTTTAGTGAAGGCGGCCTTCAACTGTGGTAAATACTAGGTTCCATATTAAGACTAAAATACTAGATTGTGAGCAAACTAGCACATAGTACCTATTTTATGTTAGTTAAGTAAAATAAGTGTTAAAATGTAAAACGATTTTATCACTTACTAGCCTTGCCCCGCGGCACCGCCCGCTATTAGCAAGTTAAGAAGTAGCCTATGTGTTAATCCTAGGTATAAGCTATGTACACTCAAAATTTCATCCAAATCCGTACAGCCGTTAAAGCGTGAAGAGGGAACAAACATACTTACACACTTGCACACACAAACTTTCGGATTTATAATATAAGTAGGATTAAAATTGTAAGAATCATAGGTTTTGAAAAATTATACAAAATCAACAACGCCATTTTTTCACTTTCGCGACAAAACTATTTATTTTTTACTAGTGTAAATGTATGATCTGTGCCATGGTATAAAAAAATACTTGACATATTTTAAACTTCATGTATGGATGAAGATTTCAAAAGAGTTTTGCCGCGAAAGTGAAAAAATGGCGTTGTTGATTTTGTAAAATTTTCCAAAACCTGTGATTCTTCAAGTGTTAATGTATAATAATGGTGGATTATTAACCGTTAATAATTAGTGAACGTGCATAAGTGTAGGCAAGTCATACAAAGTTGAAAAACGTGATTTTCACCTTCGCTCCAAAACTCCAATAGAAGTTCTAGTAAAGTTTCTACCACTTTACTAGGGCATGACTTGACTACGACTGGACCTTGACTCTTTTACTTGACTTTGACTGTGACTTGTGACTGGGACCTGTAGTATGAAATACACTTGAAATATATTATCACTTGACACTGGCTAAATGCATAAGATTGCGAAGCCAAAACTAAGGGAAAAAAAAAGATTTCAAAAAAATATAATAAATGAATAAACAAAAAGGTTCAGATTGCAAGATATCGGTCGGTGTTGTATATTTTTGCATAATTTTGTATAAAATTACTTTTTATTCATAATTTCATGTCCGAAGTGGGTCAAGTTCATGTAGGTTGTTAATGAGAGTTCCCAAATAATTTAAACGCAAGATTAAATAAACCGACTTTACGGTCTAACCTTCGGAACCCTTGATGAGAGTGAATGAATTAAATACGCATTATTGAGGATCTCTAAACTACTGGTCAGATCTTGATCAAATTTAAATGGGACCACATGGGAAGCACCAGCTTTCAAATAAAAATAATCATAAAAATCGGTTTACATAGAAAAAAATCTGAGGTAACACACAAGAAAAAAATGGTAGCGGTCTATTATATTAAGTTTTGTACATATTTATATCTAATTATAGTTTTTTTGTTTAATTTTAATTTAGTTTTTAGTTTAATGTAAATACATAATTATCAATATGTCATTTAGATAAGTAATATTTTTACACTATGTTTTTAAGTAACAACAATAAATGCAAAATTAGAAAAAAACGCTTACAAACATAATAACCTACTCCTTTTTGAAGTCGGTTAAAAGGTTCAATATCGAGTATATATTACGTTTTGATTTAGTTTATAAATAATTAAAATGTTTCCCTGTAATACAAAAGTTTCACTTCTATCGTTATCTATTTATATTGACTCTGGTTTTTGTTAATAGACTTATATGTTTTGCTTAATCTAAACGTGCGTACAGCTATAATATTATGCTTATGTGTAGTATTAAAACTATGTACTAAAAGAAACAATAAAACAGAAAAAAAAACTATCAGAGGCCTGGTTTAAGCGACGCGTGACCAAATGCTGGTACTTATTTGGCTCAACGTAGAAATATATATTTCTACAATGGTATTAGCATCAATTCAGAGAGGCAATGCCGCCAGCATGTTGGGAACGCTACCCACTGGTAGTGGGCTAGAGCACTTGAGCTACCTATACGCTCGATGTCCTTAGGTATTTGCTGAAATAAAACTCTTAGTTCATATGTATTGATAAATTTCCGAACATGCATCATATTTTCTTAAAAATATAGCGATGGCATGGTAAGATATTTATTTAAAGAATTCTCAGACGCATTTTCGCTGTACAAATCAAATCAAAATCGTTTATCCACATGGGCCCCAAAGAGGCACTCATGGACTCCACATGTACTAAGATTCACTTCAACTCAATCCACTTTAACTACTACAATCCTAGCATGGGAAAGGCCTAGATCCTTGGACATGTTTTGACTCCTAAATTGCGAATGATCAATAGATATTGATTGAAGCCAATAATGCATCTAATATTTGGGCCAATAGGCCATTAGGGAAGCAGTCTGTTTTCAATATAGTCACTTGATGCATTTGACGAAGTAGGTTACTCTGACACCCATTTAAGTTTTAACTAGGTATTTTTTGGTTTTTGGTATTTTTTGGTATCTTAAGATTATTCTTTATACAAATTAAAGTTTTAATTGTAAAATAAAAACAACTTTTTACCGAAGATTTGCACTACCATATCAAAATATCCTCGATACACCCAGGTTAACTGGAAGAAAATGCTTTGTAGCATTAAGTTCGCCTATGTACCTACAATACTGTTTGTGCAATAATTTTTTTTCTATCTATCTATCTAACTAGCTGCCGGCATGCGTTGCAATGCCACGTAAACAAAATAAGCGATTTACCTCTTTCACGTTTATGGTTGCCTAGTACTTTAATATCATACTAAAAACTTATTAACTAAATGATTACCTCTTTCATGTTTATGGTTGCCTAGTACTTATTTATTATTACCTCCTTCAGGTTTATGGTTGCCTAGTACTTATTTATTATTACCTCCTTCATGTTTATGGTTGCCTAGTACTTATTTATTATTACCTCCTTCATGTTTGTTTATACCATACTAAAAACTTATTGACTAAATTATTACCTCCTTCAGGTTTATGGTTGCCTAGTGCTTATTTATTATTACGTCCTTCATGTTTGTTTATAACATACTAAAAACTTATTGACTAAATTATTACCTCCTTCATGTTTATGGTTGCCTAGTACTTATTTATTATTACCTCCTTCATGTTTGTTTATACCATACTAAAAACTTATTGACTAAATTATTAATGTAACCAGGAGAGACATTATATACATTTTAATGAAATGAAATTAAATGGAATGGAATGGAATGAAATGAAATGGAATGAGAATATAGAAAATAAATAAAATAGAGTATTTATATTGGTCTTCATGGTTGAATGAATCGTCCTTCTATTATCTATTTATTCACTTAAAATACCGAAATGTACACAAGTTTTTCAATAAAGTTTATTCTATTCTATTACCTCTTTCACGTTTATGATTGCCTTGTTCATTAATACCATACTAAAACATGACCGCCTTCATGTTTATGGTTGCCTAGTACCTACACCTAATACCTAGTAACTCCAATTATCCGAATTAATGGGGACCGGGACCCATTCGGATAATCAAATATTCGGATAATCGGATTTTTTAAAAAAAAATTGCCATTGGAGAGAATAGAAGCTACGTTTTGATATTGCACTATTTTTTTATTGACTTAAATGAAAGAAACATGAAATTTTCACATGTTTTAAATATAAATAAAATGTACTTATGTACAAGTTTAGAAATAAAAATCATTGTTTTTTAAACATGTCCGTCAATGTAAGCTGTTTAGCGGACTTCAACCGTTTTCGGGCAGCCAGGTCACGCATTTTGTGATTCGGATAATCGGCGATTCGGATAGTCGGAGTTCGGATAATTGGAGTTCTACTGTACTTACAACGACCGATTTAATTTATGGGTATCGAAATATCCTTTCAAACAAAAGGAAAGTCGCTTCGGCAGGGCTTGAGTAGCTCAGCGGTAAGAGCAATAGGGAGTGACACATCATGCGATAATTTTTCCTTTCTAAATTTTACTAGTAGTGTTTGTTGCTCAATCACGCCCAAACTACTGAAAGGATTTGGATGAAATCTTACACTGGGATAGTTGTTGGGACCCGGAATAAAAAAAATGTTTTTTTTTCGTACTACGCGGACGAAGTTGCAGATAGAATAGAATAGAAAATTCTTTATTTTACACCAAATACAGTTAGTTACAGGGGTACTCTTAAAAAACTGAAGTATAATGGGCGGACTTATCGCTAAAAGCGATTTATTCCATTCAACCTTTGGATGGAGAGGGATAATTTTATATAATGAGGTTGGTAGTGTAAAAACATAATAATAGTCATAATACAACTTACTGATACCTAAAACTTACTTAAAAAAAAAACTTTGATACCTATCTATATACATTAATACATACAGAATAATAACATAACAAAACAAACAAACGCATTCACACTCACAGCCCACACTAAGTTCAAAGACTTGTATCGCGGGTGCCGGAAACATTCACATCACACACACATTACACCCAGAACCAGAAGCACAAATATCCCTTGGGAAGGAATTTGTGCTCCTGCCGGGAATCAAACCCAGGACCCACGGCGCAGAGGGCGGACACCTGTCCACTGCGCCAACTGTGTCGTCAACAAAGTTTACAAATCCAATTGAGTAAAAAGATTATTGTGTCAATTCAATTATTATAAATCATTAATTAAAATAAAAAAGTATCAATTTTATCCAGTTATTATAATACATATTTAAGTTATCTTTCACTTTAGGTCAAGTATCATATATTCAGGATTAATAAAAAAAAAAAAATTCAAAAAAAATATTTTTTTCTTGTCTTTTCTGACATTGTTATTATAATAAATAAATAAATTTTATGATATTAAAAAAAAAACATACATACAGACATATAAACTTCCAATATGTAGAAACAAGTAGAAGCAAGCAGGTAATAACTTGTTAAAGATAATTAACAATGCAAAATTTTAATGATAATTGGTTTAATTAATGGAATCGATAAAATACGAGAATTTAATAAACAAGTTTTTTAATACACATCAAACACGTTGACACTGACAGCCCCGCACTAATCTCGAAGAATTGAATAGCGGGTGATATTCGCATCACGCATACAAATACAACTAGTTTTTTTTTATGATTGATATGCAAACATTGTACACCATCTCACCTGATGGAAAACGATGATGCGGCCGAAGATTTAGTATGCCTGCCTAGAAGAGACCTATTCACTCTTAATTTAAAGACTCCCAGATAAACCGCTCAGGACTGTAACTATATAACCTCCATTAAAACAATAAACGCTTTCACACTCACAGCCCCACACTAAGATCGATGCAAGAAGAATGCATGGAGGCAAACTGCACAAGCGCTTTCTAGCGACTACATAATATAGATACACCTAGGTTAATGTAATTACGTAAAGAGATGATTAAAAAAAATTATGAAAAAAATGCGCCGCCGAGTTTCTTGCCAGGTTCTTCTCGAGATGGCTGTAATTTTGCGAATCTGGCAGTAGAGTATGTAGAGTCATTGACTTTCATGAGTGCCTCTTTGGGGCCCGTGTGAATAAGCGATTTTGATTTGATTTGATGACTTGTGTCGTAGATGCCTGAAACATTCAAATCACACACACAATCACAACCAGAACCAGAAACACACATTTTCCTTGAGGAGAAAACTTGTGTTTCAGTCGGGAATCCCCCTGCTTAGAAGGCGGACATTGACCCAACTTAGTCAACGAATATTTCAGACTTCCCTTTGCATCGCGTTAGTCGGTTAAAAAGGTACAAAAGGGACTTAACGTGGTCACGGTGGTGCTGTATCTGAGTATGTTTGTGACTGTGGCATCATACTTAGCTCCCAAACGGTTGGACTAATTATTTTTTTAATTCCTGATACGCAATCATTTGACCACAATCTCACTTGATGGAAAGTGATGATGCGGCTGAAGATGTAGCATGCTTGTCTAGAAAGTACCTGTTCACTCTTGCCTTGAAGACTCCCAGATTATACCGTTCGGGGAACAAAGACGAGGGCAATGAGTTCCACTCCTTCGCAGTACGGATGATAAAGGTAGAAGTGAAACGCTTCGGGCGAGGAGGTATGTCAACTATATATGGATGACGTTTGATAGTTTGTCTTGTTGTTAGATGGTGCAATGGGCAAGGGGAATTAGCTCATGTAATTCCTATGCACACTCTCCAAAATGTATACGATAGAATAGCGATAAGCTTGCCTTACGTCGGTGACCGAGACTTTGCAACCTGGACTTGAGTTACTGTCGCGAATGACTCTATTGGCTAAGGTGGAATTAACTCGGGTATTTTTATTTGAAAGCTTAATTAATTGAGCGTTCCATGTTTAGTCAAAATCGGTGCAGCCGTTCCCAGATAGAGCTAGAGGGGTTTCAACCGACACCAAAAATGTATCTTCTCAATTCGACTGTATGTTATATTCTGTAAGTATGTTACGCGATAACTCCGCCAATTCTGAATCGATTTTGATGATTTTTTAAATTGGTAGATTAAACTTCAAAGATCTCATATAAATTTTATTGAAATAGATAAAACCAAAATAAAAGCTATGAAGCTTTTTTAAGCTTTGCTTGTGTTTAATTATTTAAATTTTGATGTTGCCACTTATTGTTTAAAATTAATCTCATTCATACTTCCTGTTTACTATAAGGTAAAATACCTTCAGAAAGTGACAATAAAACCTGTTTTTATTTTATTATTCCATTTAATTTTGTGCATTCTGTAACAGTAATTTTATAATAAAATGTTAACTAGTTTATTATTTCAACTGTTTTTACCGACAACAAAAAACGAGGTACTCAAATCTACGAAACAAAAAAAAGAAAAGAAAAAATTCAAAACAAGTACGCTTTTTTTTTAATTCATCCTACTAATATTATAAATCCGAAAGTTTGTGTGTATGTGTGCAAGTGTGTAAGTATGTTTGTTCCCTTCGCGCTTTAACGGCAGAACGGAATAGGATGAAATTTGAAAAGTACATAGATTATACCTAGGATTAACACATAGGCTACTTTTTTAACTCGATAATAGCGGGCGAAGCCGCGGGGCACGGCTAGTAATGAAAGTAATATTAGTAGCTAACCGTAGATAGCAGAGCGTTTAAAAACAATGAGATACATTATATACCTCGTCGTAAAAATGGTGAAAGACAAAACAATAAACAAAATAATCAATTTTGATAAATTAAGGACAGCAATTAGTTTTACAATTAAATTAATCTTGTAACTATACAACTATAAAAATAATTATATAAACAAAAAAAAGTAAAAGTCAAAAAAATGTTGATGAATTGTGATAAGAGTTAAAAAACAATTGCTTAATTACTCTATTTAACTTACAATAATCACAATGTTTAAAGTTATGTCTAGCTTGTAATTTTTTGTTTACAATTAATTATTTTATCGGTTTTTTTTTTTTATGTGCTTGCCTAGAAAGTACCTGTTCACTCTTGACTTGAAGACTCCCACATTATACCGTTCGGGGAACAAAGACGAGGGCAATGAGTTCCACTCCTTCGCTGTACGGATGATGAACGTAGAAGTGAAACGCTTCGGGCGAACTGGAAGTATGTCAACCATATATGGATGACGTTTGACAGTTTGTCTTGTTGTTAGGTGTTGAAATGGACAAGGTGGAATTAACTCGTGGATTTTTATTTGAAAGGTAAATTGATCGAGAGCGTTCTATGTTTAGTGAAAATTAAAATTAATTATTTTGTCGGTTTTTTTTATGTTGAATAGGCAAGCATTTGACCACTATCTCACCTGATGGAAAGTGATGATGCGGCCGAAGGTGTGACATGCTCGCCTAGAAGATACCTATTCACTCTTGACTTGAAGACTCCCAGATTGTACCGTTCGGGGAACAAAGACGCAGGCAATGAGTTCCACTCCTTCGCTGTACAGAAGATGAATGTATAAGCAAAACGCTTTGTCGACCATAAATGGATGACGTTTAATAGTTTGTCTTGTTGTTAGATGGTAAAAAGGGCATGGGGGAATTAAGTCATGTAATTCCTGTGCGGTTTTTTTTTAATTCATGAAAGGCGAACTTACGATCACCATCTCACCTGATGATAAGCCTACATTTTTAGATTGCCTAAAACCTATTCACTCGCGACTTGAAGACTTCTACATTGTACTCATCAGGAAACACCGACTCAGGTAAGGAGTTCCATACCTTCAAATTCAAATTCATTTATTGATTGCGAATACAGGTGTAAACAGGTGATGACAAAAGTGAAAAAAACGATGGGTCGCCGTATCCGGCCTTTCGGCATGCAATACAATTTAAAACTTATCTAATTAGGATACATATTATGTAAGTAATTAGGATTATAGTGATAAATTTAGAAAGGAAAAATTATCGCTTGAGGCGGGATTTGAACCCGCGGCCATAGTGTCTCATGCCCTATTGCTCTAACCGCTGAGCTACTCAAGCCCTGCCTGAAGCGACGAAATTAACCTTTCCTTATTATTAACGTCTTACGGGGACGTGTGACGTCATCTACCGAAAGTTTATAGAAACTACTACGGCCAACGAGTCTAACATTGCAGTTAGCTACACGTTGTGTTGATAACGTCCACCCAAATCAATTGACTTTATTTATATAGCATTAGCCATGCTAGGCAGAACTATATATATAGTTCTGCCTAGCATGGCTAATGCTATATAAATAAAATCAAGTAATTAGGATGTTTATTTAATTACAGTTTATCTTTTAAATATTCTTCTATACTTTAATAAGCCTTATCAAGTAAAAGGCATTTTACTTTAGACTTAAATATATTAAAAGATTTTGAAATAAGTATTTCATTAGGTAAGTGGTTATAGATTTTAGGGGCCATGCATAGTATGCTTTTATTCAGTAACGCTGTTCTGTTAACAGGACATCTAGGTTTTAAATTATGTCGTTTGCTATTAAAATTAACAAATAATGCGATGTTATTGCGTACAAAATTGCGGTTCGAACAATGAATGAGAAGGCGAAACGCTTCGTGCGCATTTGTGGAATGTCCACCACATAGCGGTGTCGCTTAGCAGATTGTCTGCTTGTCCGATGATAGAACGGGGATGGGGGAACTAGATCGTACAGTTCTTTGGCACGCTCTGGTGTTATTTTAACTTGAGAATGAGAGGGTTAAGAAGTAGGTATAGCTGATACTGATATGTTCTAGTTTCATATATTTTTATCAAATTATTGTTAAGCTATTGCATAGCTTCTATCGCGGGCCTTGAGCGTGGAGACCGAATCCAGAAATTCCGTAACGAAAATAACCTAACACCCCCCACTCCGACCGGCACAGCGGTGATACTTTTAAGTTTTGCCATCTATCGATGAATAGCAGAACTTTTAATGACTTTTTGAAATATCACGCTTTTTTTTTTTTTTTTTTTATTTGTGACAGGCTAGTGTTTGACCACTATCTCACCTGATGGTAAGTGACGATGTGATCGAAGCTGGTAAACACACTAGACCTGGAATACGCAGGCTCTCAAGGATAACTAAAGAGGTTTCACAATAGGCGGTCTTATCGCATAAAGCAATCTCTTCCAGACAACCTTAGCATGGATGTATATATTTTTTTTTATAAAGAACAGCATCTGGCGGAGGTGTACACTAAGAAGTAAATAATAAATAACAAAAACTTTCGGATTTATAATATTAGTAGGATTACTAGAAAAATTAACAAAGTTTGCAAAGCTTAACGCAAACAAACAACGCAAACAAACGCAAACGCATTCACACTCACAGCCCCACACTAAGTTCAAAGACTTGTATCGTGGGTGCCGGAAACATTCACATCACACACACATTACACCCAGAACCAGAAGCACAAATATCCCTTGGGAAGGAATTAGTGCTCCTGCCGGGAATCGAACCCGGGACCCACGGCGCAGAGGGCGGACCTTACTGTACTTCGGATTGAAGGGCAAAGTTTCCAGTGAAATTAGAAGGCTTACAGAGATTTACCATTTATTATCTCATATATATATCATAACTAGCTGCGCCCCGCGGTTTCACCCGCGTTGATAATGATGAAAAGTGATGATGATGATGATGATGAAAAATAGATGTTGGCCGATTCTCATAGATACCGGATAAGCACAAAAAATTTCATCAAAATCGGTCAAGCCGTTTCGGAGGAGTATGGCAACGAAAACTGTGACACGAGAATTTTATATATTAGACTAGCTGCGCCCCGCGGTTTCACCCGCGTTGATAATGATGAAAAGTGATGATGATGATGATGAAAAATAGATGTTGGCCGATTCTCATAGATACCGGATAAGCACAAAAAATTTCATCAAAATCGGTCAAGCCGTTTCGGAGGAGTATGGCAACGAAAACTGTGACACGAGAATTTTATATATTAGATATTATATGTATGTTTAAAATATTGTATGTATTTATAATGATCATTGCCGCTCCACCGATCACTTTCTGTTAAACTTTTTTATCCTCTCCATCCTAAGGTTGCCTGGAAGAGATCGCTGCTTAGCGATAAGGCCATCGATTGTACTGCTACATTGTTATTTTTTCTATTGTTAATTAATATTTTTCTTGGTGTGCAATAAAGAGTATTTGTATTGTATTTGTGTTGTATGCTGCTCAGGAGTTTTTCTTTTTTTTTTACATTTGATAGGCTAGCATTTGACCACTATCTCACCTGATGGAAACCGATGATGTGGCCGAAGATGTAGCATGCTTGCCTAGAAGATACCTATTCACTCTTGACTTGAAGACTGCCAGATTATACCGCTCAGGAAACAAAGACGCGGGCAATGAGTTCCACTCCCTCGCAGTACGGATGATAAACGTAGAAGCGTAACGCTTCGAGCGAGCTGGAGGTATGTCAACCTTGAATGGATGACGTTTGACTGTTTGTCTTGTTGTTAGATGGTAAAATGGGCTTGGGGGAATTAACTCGTATAATTCCTGCGCACACTTCGAAATGCAAACGATAGAAAACCGATAGGCTCGCTACCTTACGTCGATGACTGAGACTCAACAGTTTAGTCTCAACCAGCTTATCATCACCAATAAGTCTTTTGGCTCGGCGGTCAATGGATTCCAGAGCTTCAAGCTGGTACTTGGCAGAGCCATCCCAAAAGTGGCCACAATACTCCATACATGATCTTGAATGGATGACGTTTGACTGTTTGTCTTGTTGTTAGATGGTAAAATGGGCATGGGGGAATTAACTCGTATAATTCCCAACTATAGTTATGGAGTTCGAACAATATAAATTTTAAAAAACTCTAGATAGCACTGAACTGTAATCAATGGGCAGGCGTGACGCTTACCACCAAGCGAGCTACTTGCTCATCTAGTCCCTCAATGACATCATAAAAGCTTAAATAAAATGAATCTGTGAGCTGAAGAGTTCTAGAATGGAGGCCGAAAAGTTCTAGAATGGAGGTCACGGACTGGCAAGCGCAGTGTCGGAAGACCGTCCACCTTGTGGGCGGTCTTACAAGGTCCCACAAGGTGGACGGTCTTCCGACACTGCGCTTGCCAGTCCGTGGCCTCCATTCTAGAACTTTTCGGCCTCCATTCTAGAACTCTTCAGCCAGGACGACATAGAGAAGGTCGCAGGAAGACGCTGGATGCAGGCCGCTAACAACCGTTCATTTTGGAGATCTTTGGGGGAGGCCTATATCCAGCAGTGGACTTCTTGCAGCTGAGATGATGATGATGATGATGAGCTGAAGAGTTCGCCTATTCTTTTCGAAATATGTTTGTAATTCCCCATATTTCCGCCATTTTGTAAATTTTCCAAAAACTGCATAGACAAATAATTAAACGCAAGCAAAGCTTAAAAAACCGACTTCACCGCTTTATCGTCGGAACCTTGATCCACCAGCGTTCAAATAAAAAAGAATCATCAAAATCGGCTCGCAACGAAAGCAGTTGTGAGGTAACTTTTGAAGTCGGGTAAACGAGAATATCGTCAAAGTACGCATTATTCGTTACAAAATTGGCAGGCATTATTGACGATATTTCAAGAACTACTGATCAGATCTTGATCAAATTTAAATGGAGCCAATTAGAAAGCAACATCTTTGAAACTAAAAAAAATTTTTGAAATCGGCTCACGTGGAGAGAAGTTATGAGGTAACACAAAAAAAAATATAGTCGACTTGAGTACCTCCTCCTTTTTTGGGAAGTCGGTAAATAATTAAAACGCAAGCAAAGATTATAAAAACCGACTTCACCGCTTATATTTTGGTTTTGGCTAGATCGATGTCTATAAAATTTAAAAGGGTCCACTTCTGAGGTATAATCTACCAAACAAAAAAAGAATTTTGAGAATCGGTCCACAAATGAGGGAGAAATCGGTGAACATACGTAAAAAAATATATACAGTCGAAAAATATATACTCCTTTATTGAAGTCGGTAAAAAAGTCAATATTTCACGAGAATCGGCTGAGAAATGCGACCCCTACTTAGAGGAGAACAACGTATTCTTATCTTTGAGTATTTTTCGAAATATGTTTTTAATTACGTTTTCAACCCTAATTACTCCCATATATCTGCTATTTTCAAAATCAAAATCAAAATCGTTTATTCACATGGGCCCCAAAGAGGCACTCATGAAAGTTAATGAATCTATTGCCAGATTCGCAAAATTACAGCCATCTCGAGAAGAACCTGGCAAGAAACTCGGCGGCGCATTTTTTTTTTCATTCATTTTTTTAAAAAACATTCTTAATTTCTAATACATAATTTTCTTAACCTAGGTGTTATTATGGTAGTCGCTAGAAAGAGCCTGTGCAGTTTGCCTCCATGCATCTTTGTCATTAATATAGTCTGTGGTCTTATAGTAAGCTTTCTTAATTAATGCCCGTTTTATTACAGATTTGAACTTTTTGTTATATTTCCAAAAACTGGATAGACAAAAACACTACATAGTTATCCAACCTATTTACAAAATTTCACGATAATTGGTTGAGTAATGCGACGAAACTGTTTTAGTAGATATCAAAAAAAGCTATTTTTATGTTTATAATAAATCTTCATTTTTGTTGTAATTTTGCGAATCTGGCAGTAGAATCGTTAACTTTCATGAGTGCCTCTTTGGGGCCCATGTGAATAAACGATTTTGATTTTGTTGATAGATTCAGTAGCGCGACACATTGGGATAGGTTTTGACATATAATTTTTAATTTGTGTTTTTAATATTTTACTTTTGTGACATTCTATTTGATTTAAATGTTCTCTTATTATTATTATTTTATTGCAATGAACATTTATAAACACATGACATACATACTGTTTTTTTTTTATTAAATTTTTTTCGCTTATTTTAAATGCATTTGTTTTTATAATTTTGGTAATTTATGTTTGAATAATAAAATATTAATTGTAATTGACATACCTGTCATAACGTACTTTGTTATAAGATGAATAAATGATGATTATGATTAATTATTGAGTTGCTCAGAACATCATAAATTTTAATTTCAAATTTATAATATTCACGTATTTGAATAAAGTTACATATTCAAACCTTAAAATAATCGTAGATTGCACAAAATGTTATTGACAATATTTAAATTGTACTCAATGACCTTACAACTAAGATGTTAGAAATAAAATGTATAGGAAGTTATATTTTCAACCGACTTCAAAAAAAGTTCTCAATTTGACTGTATGTTTTATTTTGTATGTTTGTTACGGGATAATTCCGCCAATTATGAATCGATTTTGATGATTTTTTGTTCGGTAGATTATACTTCAAAGGTAATCCATATAAATATAGAAATCGATCAAGCCAAAACCAAAATATAAGCGGTCGAGTCGGTTTTTTTAAGCTTTGCTTGCATTTAAATTATAGTAGTTAATATTTTTTAAATAAACGCTTTTCAAATCTCGTTATAAATGAGAACACTACAAAGAGAACAGAAACAGAGTTTTTTTTTTTTTTTTATTCGTGATAGGCAAACTTTTGACCACTATCTCACCTGATGGTAAGCGACGATGTGGTCGACGATGGAGCAAGTTTGCCTAGAAGATACCTATTCACTCATGACTTGAAGACTTCCATATTGTACATATTATATTAGTTCTGAGATAACAAACATAAAGAACCCTTAAATCTAGAGCCCTTTTTTTGAAGTTGGTTATAAAAGCAGTAATTAGTGATACCTACATAAAAAAAACAGAACAAAGCATACAAATCAGTGACAAAAATTCACTTAAAACAAAGCTAGCTATAGTTTATTAAAAATTATAAAAAAATCTTTAAATAATTCTAAAAAAATTTTTTTAAAAAACTAAAAAACATAAAAAAGGCTAAATTAAAAAAAACACGTACCTAGGGGTACGTGGTACGTGTTTTTTTTTTTTTAGCCTTTTTTTATGTTTTTTTAGTTTTTTTCCCGAAAGAATAAACTAAATTAGTAATCTAATATATAAAAATTAGTTACGTAGATTTTTTTATAGTTTTTAATAAACTATATAATTATATATCTTATACATGCAACTTATATTTAACATACAAAAAAACTTTTAAACTAACCTTTCCAAAAACTAAAACCTCACCACTCAATAAAAACTTTTTTAAACGATCACTGGCCGAAACACCGCAGATTATAAAAAAGTATTCAATTACTTTACGCGCGGTCGATTCGTTCGAAAACTCGCGCCGGACGAAGCGCGCTTCGTGGCGTCTTGCGTAACACTGAATGTTTAACCTTAGTTGTACCATTCATCTGGTATCCATGGCCTTTATGACTATAGTAATCCATAAAACGTTTTAAGCTAGATGTGGCGGGCTTACATTTATGTACAATGTACTATTTTACTGTAATTTGTTATCCTAATCCTACTAATATTATAATTCCGAAAGTTTGTGTGCAAGTATGTTTGTTCCCTCTTCAACGGATGAACGGATTTGGATGAAATTTGGTATGTACATGGATTATACCTAGGATTAACACATAGGCTACTTTTTAGCTTGATAATAGCGGGCGAAACCGCGGGGCACGGCTAGTCCTACAAATATTATAAATCCGAAAGTTTGTGAGTAAGTGTGTGAGTATGTTTGTTCCCTCTTCACGCTTTACCGGATGAACGGATTTGGATGAAACTTAGAATGTACATAGCTTATACTTAGGATTAACACATAGGCTACTTTTTAGCTTGATAATAGCGGGCGAAGCCGCGGGGCACGGCTAGTCCTACTAATATTATAAATCCGAAAGTTTGTGTGTAAGTGTGTGAGTATGTTTGTTCCCTCTTCACGCTTTAACGGCTGAACGGATTTGGATGAAATTTGGAATGTACATAACTTATACCTAGGATTAACACATAGGCTACTTTTTAGCTTGTTAATAGCGGGCGAAGCCGCGGGCCACGGCTAGTCCTATTAATATTAGAAATCGGGAAGTTTGTGTGTTAGTGTGTAAGTATGTTTGTTCCCTCTTCACGCATTAACGGCTGAACGGATTTGGATGAAATTTGGAATGTACATTGCTTATACCTAGATTAAAATATAGGCTACTTTTTGACTTGATAATAGCGGGTGGAGCCGCGGGGCACAACTTGTTGTATATAGTCCTGTAAAAATAAATCTGTTCGGTGGAGAGGGTTGCAATTACTGTACTTATTTTTAATGCTGGATTTGACTACAATGTCACCTGATGGAAAGTGACTTCAGGGGATTATGTGTAATTATGACAGATAGATCTATATAAACAAGAAACATATATTCATAATAATCACCGATATTGATTTCATATTTTTTAGTAATTTGCCGAGGAAACTAAATAATTGAAACGCAAGCAAAGCTTCACGACTTCACCGCTTATATTTTGGTTTTGCCTTGATTGATTTCGATAACATTTATATGGGACAACATCTGAAGTATAATCTACCAAACAAAGACGAATTATCAAAATTGGACTACTCTGTAAAAAGTTATGCGTGGTCATACATAAAAAAAAGTATACGCTTCCACTTGAGAACGTCCTTTTTTTCGTCGGTTAATAATTAAAGGCAAGCAAAGCTTAAAAAAACCGACTTCACCGCTTTATCTTCGGAACTTCGATCAAATTAAATGTTTAATACATTTAATTTGATCGAATACGCATTATTGAAGATATTTCAAGAACTACTGATCAGATCTTGATCAAATTTAAATGGGACCAATTGGAAAGTAACATCATTAAAAAATAATAATTCAAAATCGGTTCACGTGGAACGAAGTTATGAGGTAAAACAAAAAAAAATACAGTCGACTTGAGTACCTCCTCCTTTTTTGTGAAGTCTTCTTCTTCTTAGTTATGGCTTCGCAATCTTGTGCATTTAGCCAGTGTCAAGTGATAATATAATATTTCAAGTGTATTTCATATTATAAGTCCTAGTCACAAGTCACAGTCAAAGTCAAGTATAAGAGTCAAGGTCCAGTCATAGTAAAGTCATGCCCTAGTAAAGTGGTGGAAACTTTACTAGAACTTCTATTGGAGTTTTGGAGCGAAGGCGAAAATCACGTTTTTCAACTTTGTATGATTTGCCTACACTTATGGACGTTCACTTAGTATCAACGGTTAATAATCCACCATTATTACACATTACACTCGAAGAATCACAGGTTTTGGAAAAATTTACAAAATCAACAACGCCATTTTTTCACTCACGTCAAAAAGATTTTTTTTTTTTTTTGTGAACTAAGTAGAAAATGAAAATAAAAGTGACAACGCTCATCGGAAGACTAGAGATTTTTTATACCAAGGTTTTTTCTGAACCCTAGGTATTATTGTATAGATATAGAAATAGAAATAGAAAACTTTATTGTGTATAACTCTGTTTAACAAGATTATATTTTTTTTACATAGGTATCAACAGTTTGTCCTTTTCGGACATACAATATTATATCTTAATAACTAAATTAATATAATTTGATATAATTCCTCCATGCCCCTTTTACCATCAAACAACAAGACAAACTGTCAAACGTCATCCGTTTATGGTTGACATACCTCTAGTTCGCTCGAAACATTTTGCTTCTACGTTCATCATCCGTACAGCGAAGGAGTGGAACTCATTGCCTGTGTCTTTGTTCCCTGAACGGTATAATCTGGGTGTCTTCAAGTCTAGAGTGAATAGGTACCTTCTAGGCAAGCATGTTCCATCTTTGGCCGCATCGTCACTTTCCATCAGGTAAAAAAAATAAAATAAAATGTACAATTTAAATTAATTAGTAAATTTATAGGAGCTATTATCTTCGATCTAAGAGTTTTGTATTTTGTTTAAATTGACTAATAGTACTTTGTTACCGTACACGCCTTATTGTGTATGATTTGCCTACACTCATGCACGTTCAATAATAATTATTAACGATTAATAATACACCATTATTACACACTAGCCGTGCCCCAAGGCTTCGCCCGCAATTATCATGTTAAAAAGTAGCCTATGTGTTAATCCTAGGTATAATCTATGTACATTCCAAATTTCATCCAAATCCGTCCGCCGTTAAAGCGTGAAGAGGGAACAAACATACTTACACACTTACACACAAGCTTTCGGATTTATAATATTAGTAGGATTAACTCTCGAAGAATCACAAGTATTGGAAAATAATATAAAATCGACAACGATATTTTTTCATTGTACGAGTAAAGCCTAGTTTTAGGAGTATTTTTTGGCGGGAAACAAATAAAATGGCGATTGGCAACGCTGATTCTGCTGTCATTAATTAGGGTTTTGCCGCGAAAGTGAAAAAATGGCGTTGTTGATTTTGTGTAATTTTCCAAAACCTGTGATTCTTACAATGTTAATGTGTAATAATGGTGGATTATTAACCGTTAATACTTAGTAAATGTGCATAAGTGAAGGCAAGTTATACAAAGTTGAAAAACGTGATTTTCGCCTTCGCTCCAAAACTCCAATAGAAGTTCTAGTAAAGTTTCTACCACTTTACTAGGGCATGACTTAACTATGACTGACTACTTGACTGTGACTTGTGACTAAGACTTTTATTATGAAGAATAGAAATTGTTAATATTTGTTTAATATTTTGACTGAAGGAATATGCATCCATGGTCATGAAATAATAAAAAAAAAAAATGTCATTAATTAAAAATCATTTGATTTTAATTATTGCTTATTAATATTTTGTGTGTATAGTGTAAAATAATTGGTACAAATATAAGGTAAAAATAAATTGGTTGGTATTGTAGTATCAGAGGCTTCAGAATCTAAATTTATGTCAATAAATGTTTTGATTAATTGATCGTAATGCTCGGGTCACACCTACGCCTGACTCCGTCAACGGACTTATGATCATATCAATGGTTGTGATTGTGTGTGTTGTGAATGTTTCCTACACAAGTCATAAAGATAAGATATAGATATAATTTATTTGTAAAACATGCGTTTGCATACAAGTGGAATGCTTACATGCAGGTTGTTGGAAAATTTTGTTAGTGTCGATACATGTTTTGCCCAAGAGTAGGTTAGTTTATGGTATCATCTTCTGGGGAAACTCGGTTGAAGTTCAGTCGACACGTTTATTACAAAAAAAATGTGTGAGACCTTTTTTATAGAATACGAAATATCTGTTCGAAATGTAATTAAAAAATAAGTTGCCTACTAACTTTGACTACTTAGTATATACATTTTAGAGATGTGTCTATTTGTAAAATATAATCTAAATGTTTTTTTTTTTAAGAAAAAGACCAGATCTGGTTGTTTACCATAAGCTTAACAATACATTTTGTACCATAAGAACACGTATGTATTTGCAATAAAAAAATATAATAGTTTACCTCTTATGATAAAATCCTTAGAAGGTAATACATTCAAAGCCTCTTTAAAGAAATGGCTTGTATTAATTAATAATTGTATCACTCTCAATTAAGTTAAAGCTATGAATGTCCTTTATTAGTCATATATATAAAAAAAAATCTACTAATTTTTGTTTATGTATGTATAAGTCCAAGAAAATGTTTTGTATTGTAAATAATTCTCATTTAAGTGAATGTAATTCTGTATGAGAAATAAAATTATCTTTAACCTCATATATATTATGTATAATAATATATATTAGTTTGTGTATGTTTATAATTTATTATTATTATTTGTGTAGGTTTTTGTATGTAGGTATATTATGTATCTAATATTAATAAGTACATGTAAGTACATTTATTAATTTAAATACGTGTTGAGGTACACCACATCCCTGTTTGTAATATTTTTATCATCTCCCTTTGGTTGTCTGGAAGAAATCGCTTCGAGCGATAAGACCGCCCTTTGTGCTCCTAAGTTATATTTAAGATTTCTTTGTAAGTGTTTGTTTTTGGTGTGCAAATAAAGAATGTATCTATCTATCTATCTATCTTTTAGAAAAGACTTTCTATACAATGAAGGAATACTATGAATGTACAGATATTGTTGCATCCACATTCCATAGATAAGTTTCCGATGCATACTCAAATATATTACAATAATTAATTATGTTAATAGACATTTATTTAAGTAAGTAACCATAAGTCTATGTTAAGTTGCATGTTCGCAAGGAAAAACTGTTGAGACTGTATTTTAAATAAGATCTTTTTATTTTGTACACAGTTTATACAATAAAACTGTTTATTTTCTATTCTATTCTATTTGACGACCCAGTTGGCGCAGTGGACAGGTGTCCGCCCTCTACGCAGTGGGTCCTGGGTTCGATTCCCAGCAGGAGCACAAATCCCTCCCAAGGGAAATTCGTGCTTCTGGTTCTGGGTGTAATGTGTGTGTGATGTGAATGTTGCCGGCACCCACGATACAAGTCTTTGAACTTAGTGTGGGGCTGTGAGTGTGAATGCGTATATATATTATATTATTATTCTAGGCGTACAAATATGGTGAACCGAATACAAGAATGAAGTAACAATGTGTTTTTTATATCTTTTAAACTTAAATACATTATATGTTACATTAAACTAAAAATAAAATTAACCATAAAACGAACTATAGTTATTTTGGTTAATTTTAATTTAATTTTTAGTTTAATGTAATACAAAAATTAAACATAAAATACAAATACTCTTTATTGCACACCAAGAATAATAATTATTAACAATAGAAAAAAAATAACAATATAGCAGTACAATCGGCGGCCTTATCACTAAGCAACGATCTCTTCCAGGCAACCTTATATAGGATGGAGAGGATAAAAAAAGTTTAATAAAAAGTAACATATTAATAATAACAGACATAATTCGATACAATTTGTTGACAAAGAAATTAATTTATCATAATAAATGTCATAATATATATATATATATATATAAATGTTATTGCTTAAAAATAAATTATAAGACATCGAATTTAGTGTGGGGCTGTGAGTGTGAAAGCTTTTACGTCAACGTTCGGAAGTGCGGGTTTGTGGCAGTAAATAAAACAATGGGTCGGCACTTCGTCCGTCTGTCTGTCAGAGGCTGGATGCTGACAGACGAAGTGCTGACCATGTCAACTTAGAGATCACTCCCGTGCGTCGCGCAGTCGGGTAAAACGACACGAGATCTTTCTATTTGAATAACGCCAGTTGGTAATATTGATACCATTCGCTCTATGAGTGATAATAAATAACACACTTTGAATTATAAACTGCAGAGATTCTTTCCTTGTTTATAATAACTAGATTAGTTGGACGTTACGTTCTAGTTAGATAATGAGCTGTCTCTGTACTCTTTCTAGTACAAACATTTAAAACTATAGCTTCCCGCGGATTTATCCGCGTTATGAAAATGATACATTAATATTACAAACCTACCTGTTTATTTTCAACATAGCGATTGAATTGCCTACGACGAACAGAAGAAGAGCAACAAAGCTCTTCTTCTGTTCGTCGTAGGCAATTCAAATACATGTAAGAAGCGCTCTAATAAATATTTCACGATATTTAAATTATTTATTTGCCTACGACGAACAGAAGAAGAGCTGCAAAGCTCTTCTTCTGTTCGTCGTAGGCAATTCTGGTAAATACACTAGACTTGGACACTTTTACAAAGCTGGTAAATACACTAGACTTGGAATACGCAGGCTCTCAATACGTGCTCCTTTGGTACAATGTATTGTAAGTTTATGGTAAACAATCAGATCTAGTCTTTTTCTAAAAAAAAATTTTTTTTAATTATATTTTACAAATAGACACATCTCTAAAATGTATATACTAAGTAGTCAACGTTAGTAGGCAATTTATTTTTTAAATACATTTCGAACAGTCATTCGTAATCTATAAATAGGTCTCGCACATTTTTTTTGTAATAAACATGTCGACTGAACTTCAACCGAGTTTCCCCAGAAGATGATGTAAGAAGCGCTCTAATAAATATTTCACGATATTTAAATTATTTATTTGCCTACGACGAACAGAAGAAGAGCTGCAAAGCTCTTCTTCTGTTCGTCGTAGGCAATTCAAATACATGTAAGAAGCGCTCTAATAAATATTTCACGATAATTAAATTATTTATTTACCTACGACGAACAGAAGAAGAGCTACAAAGCTCTTCTTCTGTTCGTCGTATACAATTCAAATACATGTAAGAAGCGCTCTAATAAATATTTCACGATAATTAAATTATTTATTTGCCTACGACGAACAGAAGAAGAGCTATTAAGCTCTTCTTCTGTTCAACGTAGGCAATTCAAATACATGTAAGAAGCGCTCTAATAAATATTTCACGATAATTACATTATTTATTTGCCTACGACGAACAGAAGAAGAGCTACAAAGCTCTTCTTCTGTTCGTCGTACGCAATTCAAATACATGTAAGAAGCGCTCTAATAAAGAATTAACGATATTTAAATTATTTACAAATTAATTAATTAATCCTTATGTTTATTTATTCATATTGGTCGATATTATAATGATGTATAATGCCATAGTCTATTTTTTACTCAATCTATTTCTATAAGGGACATTTTATATAATAACAGAATTAATATTTCACAGCTTCAAGTATTGTTATCATTATTTATATATTAACTTATTTTGTAAAAAGGTAATATAATATATTTTTATAAAAATAGTTTTTTAGCGCGATTAAGTCCCGAGATATTACCTAAACTATTTATAAAAAGGGTTGTTTAGCTACCTCTATATTTAATTCTAATGTAATCAATTATTAATGTATTTAACTGTAAAATTTGCATGAACAATATTGAAAGAGACTGAATCCCACGACACAGGACTCATCGTAGTGTGGGATTCAGGGCTCACCAGACATTATAAGTAATTGTAATGTTCTTGTGTTATAATTTTTAAGTGTCAATGAATAAATTATTATTATATAAACATTTACTGTATGACATAGATATATTAACACTTTATTGAACACCTTAACAAATACATGACAAGGAATAGTAATCTAGAAAATAAGTGTAACAACAGGCGGTCTTATCGCTAAGAGCGATCTCTTCCAGACAACCTTTGGATGGAGAGGAGTAAGCAATGAAATTGGACGTCGGTGTTTTGTATAAATATAATAATATAGAGCATAAAATACAATAAACATACATAAACAATAATAATTCTAAATTATACATGTAATAATAATAATAAAACCCATTTATTTCCAACCACCTTAAATAACAATTTTTACTTAAAATATAGAAGTTTTATATGAATTAAATGCTGATTATTTAAATATTAAATTTGTGCTATTTGATGCTGGAACCCCAGTCTGGGTATGGGCCTTTTTTTTTTGTGGGGGGGAAATGCCTTGCACTTCCCTTCCTTCCCAGGGGTGAAGGAAGGGGGTATGTGAGGCTCGAACCCATTAAAAACCCCCTCGTGAGCAGTCCCTCATAGGGGCAAGATAGGGTCGCGCTAGCAGTCACTATCTTGCCCCGGGCGGTAGGCCCGAGTACAAACCGGGCCACTGCGCCTATGTAGGGGAGAGTTCAGTTTACTCCCACTCTCTCTGTCCCTTGCTTTTACTTGCCATTCTTTTCCGGCTGTGGCGATTATTTCGTTAATCCATCTGTTCTTTGGACGTCCTCTGCTTCTTTTTCCAGTTGGTCCATTATATATGTAATGTATAAAGTATATATGCAGGAGCACAAATTCCTTCCCAAAGGATATTTGTGCTTCTGGTTCTGGGTGTAATGTGTGTGTGATGTATATGTTTCCGGCACCGACGATACAAGTCTTTGAACTTAGTGTGGGGCTGTGAGTGTGTATGCGTTTGTTTGTTTGTTTCTTTATATGTAATGTAAGTAATAGATGCAATCTTTTAAACATACATATAATTATTAATGTAATTCAATAATCATGCCTAACTACGGGCCAAATAATATAGTGGGCTTGAGCACTTGAGTTACCTATAAGCTCGATGTTTTGTAGGTAACTTAGTTCTTTGCTGTACATAGTTTATTTTAGTTTTAGGAAATATAGGCAATTGGCTTGTAAGTAATATGGTGTACATAATAAATCGATCCATAGGCTCCTGAACTATTGCCTAGCATTAACATTTCAAGTTCCAACTTTTCCCACTAATAATACTGAGGATTATGTCGTACCTATATATTGTTTTTATTTATTTTTTATGTGAGATAGGCAAGCATTTAACCACAATCTCACCTGATGGAAAGTGATGATGCGGCTGAAGCTACCTATTCACTCTTGACTTGAATACTCCCAGATTATACCGTTAGGGGAACACAGACATAAACAACAAACAAAACCAAATGCATTCACACTCACAGCCCCACATTAAGTTCATAGACTTGTATCGTGGGTGCCGGAAACATTCACATCACACACATTTCACCCAGAACCAGAACACACGTATCCCTTGGGAAGGAATTTGTGCTCCTGCCGGGAATTAAACCGAGGACCCACGGCGCAGAGGGCGGGCACCTGTCCACTGCGCCAACTTGGTCGTCAAAACAATTATTATCAAAAAAAAAAATAATTTGTAAGGATTTTAGAAGAACTACAATTCTCTAGTACTTACGTAGTTTTTCTGTATCTCAAGGTTTAGCCCAGGTAAGCCAAGATAGTGACTGCTAGCGCGACCCTATCTTGCCCCATCTCGGCGAGAATTAACGAAATAATCGCCACAGCAGGAAAAGAATGGCAAGTAAAAGCAAGGGACAGAGAGAGTGGGAGTAAACTGAACTCTCCCCTACATAGGCGCAGTGGCCCGGTTTGTACTCGGGCCTACCGCCCGGGGCAAGATAGTGACTGCTAGCGCGACCCTATCTTGCCCCTATGAGGGACTGCTCACGAGGGGTTTTTGGTGGGTTCGAGCCCCACATACCCCCTTCCTTCACCCTTGGGAAGGAAGGGAAGTGCAAGGCATTTTCCCTCCACAAAACAAAAAAAAGGTAAGCCATATAAACTAATTCCAGTGACCTAATTGCATTTTTTTTCTACTTACAATAATAAAACTTAAGTAGGTTTTGTTGTATATATTGCCCGTTGGGTTAGTAGGGACGGCTTCCGCCTCCTAAGTAGGGGTTCGATTCTCGAGCTCGATTCCCGGTGGGAACACAAGTTTTCTCCCTTAAATTTGTGTTTCTGGTTCTAGTTGTGATTGTGTGTGATGTGAATGTTTCCGGCACCCACGACACAAGTCATTGAACTTAGTGTGGGCTATGAGTGTGAAAGCGTTTATAAAGCGTTTTTTTATATAAGCCTTTCGGTGAAAAATTATCTAGCTCATTTTGAAAACCGCATTGAAATACGTTGCGTAGTGTAGGAAGAGTTAGTGAATAAACAGACAGACTGACAGACGCGGAAAGCGACTTTGTTTACTATGTAGAAATAAGCAATCTCTCTCTCGATTGTACTAACAACGTTAATTTGACCTCTGATAGCTCCTGCCACGTGTTTTATGAATGTTCATCAAAGCTATCTAAAACTAACGTGAAAATAACTTCTATGTTTATTTAACATACTTAACGGTCGTTTATATTGGGCGATAATCTCTACATAGTATAAAACAAGCTTTCCGCGTCTGTCTGTCTGTTTATAAGTAAATAAAAAAACTTGAGAGGTGTCAAGGGACACCCGGATGGAACGAAGCTTAATTTCCGTCTAGCCCCTTTTCGAAACGCGCGATAAGGAACTTTCGTTCCAAAATTAAAAGAAACATGCAAAAACCAACATCACGCGGTGTTCCCAGGCGGTCACCCATCCAAGTACTGACCGCGCCCGACGTTGCTTAACTTCGGTGATCGGACGAGAACGTGGTATGAACTTGGTCTTCATTTTTTCCGTCTAGCCCCCTTTTGCAACGCGCGATAAGGAACTTTCGTTCCAATAATAAAATAGAATTTATTGCCAGAAACATTTTCAAAAGGTACATTTTATTATTAAAGTCTACAATACAATATGAAGTATAAAATAATTGAAACCAAGCAAAGCTTAAAAAACCGATTTCATCGCTCATATTTTGGATTGACCGATTTCGATGAAATATATATGGGACCACCTATGAAGTAAACAAAAAAAAAACAAAATCATAAGCATAAAATTACAGTGCGCGCATTTAGATTAAGCAAAAAGAATAAATCTTTTATGGCAAATGGGGTTACAGTTTACAATAGAGTTCCTAAAATTGTAACTGACTTACCACTGGGAAAGTTGAAATCTGTAATAAAACGGGCATTAATTAAGAAAGCTTATTATAAAACGATCGACTATATTAATGACAAGGATGCATGGAGGCAAACTGCACAAGCAATTTCTAGCGACTACATAATATAGATATAGGTACCTAAATTTCAGTTAATAAATTTCTGTATTAGTGTTTAAGAATTATTTAAAAAAATGCGCCGTCGAGTTTCTCGCCAGGTTCTTCTCGAGATGGCTGTAATTTTGTTAATTTGCGAATCTAGCAGTAGAGTCACTAACTTTCATGAGTGCCTCTTTGGGGCCCATGTGAAACGATTTTTAATTTTTTTTATTTTACCTGAAATTGCGTGCATATGTGAAGTGAATAACGTACTAAGTGAATAAGGTCACAAGGTAAAATCTCCTCCATTTTGGAAACAAAATAATGAATTATTTATTGATTAACCTACTTATAAATAAGTAAATATGCATTTGACCGGTTTCAGCCCAATTATTTCCAATGACATATTTAATAATGAGGTTATTAACATTTAAGGGTGATACGTAAATTGCATTCCTCCGAATATAACCTTAACTTGTTATTTCTACCTTCTCCTTCGGTGACGTCATGATGGTTAAGGATATAGTAACGGTTGTAATTATGTTTTTACCCGACAACGGCAATGATTTTTAACCGACTTCAAGAACTTAACTTTTTCTTCTAGGGAAGCTTGCTCCATCGTCGATTTCCATCGGGTGAGATTGTGGTCAAAGTTTGTATATCTTGAATAATATTTAATCTTGAAAAGTACTTATTTTATTCTGTTTTTTAGTATTTGTTGTTACAGCGGCAACAGAAATACATCATTTGTGAAAATTTCAACTGTCTAACTATCACGGTTCATGAGATACAGCCTGGTGACAGACGGACGGACAGCGGAGTCTTAGTAATAGGGTCCCGTTTTACCCTTTGGGTACGGAACCCTACAAATCGATAGTAAGTGTTACTTTATACTTACACAATAACTAGTCGTTCGCGCCGAGATCTCGTGCCTACGTTATGCCTGAAAAAGATAATTGTAACTTTAAAAAAAATATATTGTTTGATTTCTGTATTTTTTTGTTCAAGTTCAGGATATAACAGACATTAAATGTGTAGACGTTTTTGGGATTATTCCCGGTCGTCCCCACCCTGTCGTCCCCACTGGATACGAGTGGGAAAAAAGTTTAAGTTCAAATTAAAGTAAATTCGTCTTAAGAGAGCAGTACCTGACTACCTAAATAGTGATTCAAATATTTTAAAAAAAGATTTATTTAAAATAGGTATTTTAATTGGTATATTTTTTTAAAATTCTTAAATTATTGTAAACTAGGTTGAATGTCTATAATACACCACAATACAGTATAAGAACTTAGGCCTTTTTAATTATTTTTAACTATAATGTTGCGATTATTGTATTTAGACTCTCGGTCTATAGCGGAACGAGTGGGAAATAAAAAGGTTCCAATCGTCACCACTGGGGACGAACGAAACTTTTTTTTCCCACTCGTACCCAGTGGGGACGACCGGGAATAAACGCGTTTTTGAGATAGACGCCGGGACAAAAAAGGGCTAAAAACAGTGACCTATCAAATTTTTACTTTCCAACATAGATTTTTATGAAAAACTCTCGTCATTTCGTACTCTACTTGTCAAGTTCTTGTCAACGATACTACACAAGGGCATAAAAAATGATTTTCTTGCCACTGAAGTGTATGGGTGCCCCCTTAAAAATTTCATTTATATCTATATTATTATATATATTATTTTTTTATTGCCATATCCGGCTTTGGGCCATAACTTTACATATTCTGAGAGAATTTGAAGTTATTTGCTTGTTTGGTTTAGACGCTAGATTTCTCTAACGGACGGACGGACGGACTAAGTGATGAACCACCCAAGTTAATTTAGAGGTCTTGCATCGCTCGATCAATTATAACTTAATTACCTACTACATAATTAATAAATTATTCATTATTAATACATCTAAAATCTCAGGGTGAGGAGCACATTGCCTTGCCGAGCAGGATTTTGACCTACATAAGTTCAAAACTCTGGGTGTCACTGAGCTGCAATGAGCAAGAGTGACGCTTACCATCAGACGAGCGACTTGATCGTCTCATATGTCAATAACATAAAATATTTAAGAAGACGTGTGGCACTCGGGGACTGCCGCGGTAAAGCTATTGCATAGCATTTTTTATCAAGTTATGCAATTATAATTATTTGTTTATTTTATTTATGCAGTATTTTTTTTCCTGCCACCTAGAGGCGAGTTGCTGAACTAAAGAGACAAGCGTGATATTTAAAAAAAGTCATTAAAAGTTCTGCTATTCATCGATAGATGGCAAAACTAAAAAGTGTCACCGCTGTGCCGGTCGGAGTGGGGGGTGTTAGGTTATTTTCGTTACGGAATTTCTAGATTCGGTCTCTACGCTCAAGGCCCGCGATAGAAGCTATGCAATAGCTTAAAATTCACTGCCAAATTAAGTGTCACTTTTTGGCTTTGCTTACAAATACATTTTAACTCTTTGTTCCCCCAAAAGTCTTCTAGGCAAGGATGTCACATCTTTGGCCGCATCATCACTTTCCATCAGGTGAGATAGTGGTCAAATGCTTGGCTGTTCAGCATAAAAAACTCAAGTACTATACAGCAAAATCAAGTGTCAAGTTCCTTGCAAATTAATTACAACTCAATTAGTACACAACCTTAAATGACGTAAATATACTCTCTTATTAATTTTGATTTACGTACATTCATACCTTCAATTATCAGAAACTGTAAGCAGGAAAACGATTTATTTAAATATTTTTGAAAGACGAATTGAGCAACTCGTTTGCCTGATGGTAAGTTTTTAATGACTTGCTCAACGTCTTAGGCTACTTTCATTTTACATTTTATAATTTTAATAATAAGTTGTTACTACGCTAAATGTATATAATAATTATTTAACACATAATAGTAAGTGTGTTATTATCTATGTTATTATCTATACTAATATTATAAAGAGGTAAAGTTTGTGTTATTATAAATTACAAATTTATAATAACATGTTTGCATAAGCATATACCTCCTAATATTGTACGCCCGAAACGGGCAGACTGTTGAACTATTTACTACATTATGATCTTTGTACACAGTTTTTACAATAAAAATATTCTATTCTATTCTATTCTATTCTAGCACACTCTCAGTTAAAGTATAGTAAAACCAGACAATTTAAAGAAATAAATATATATATATACAACCTGTAACAAAAAGATGTAGCAATAATTGGTGGTGTGTATGTGTATCGTGCCAGGAATCATCTGCCAGAGAACCGAAAGTCGAAATTAAAGATATATTTTTTTAAATAAAATTTATATTTTTCAAATATGTTTGACAACGACTTCAAAAGTTACATCATAACTTCTTTCGTTGTGAGCCGATATTGATGATTATTTTTTCATTTGAAAGCTGGTGCTGTCCATGTGGTCCCATTTAAATTTGATCAAGATCTGATCTCTAGTTTTTGAATTAAAGTCAATAATGCGTGTTTAATAAATTAAATCTGATCAAGGTTCCGAAGATAAAGCGGTGAAGTCGAATTTTTAAGCTTTGCTTGCGTTTACATTATAATTTTTTTCGACTTGTTTGGTAATATGCAACCTGCTTCTTTTCGATTGTGAAAAAAATCAAGTGATTGCTTCATTTATCATTTTAATCGTTCAACAGATGGTTGGACATTTTTGGCAGTTCGCCCGAGGCGTTACCACTCTGGCCGAGTAACAAAAATAAAAATATGTGACGATTTGACAACCTCAGACTTTTTTCTTTTATACCTATGTATATTAGAGTAAGATCCCAGGGCCACCAGACGTCACGTATTTTCTGACGAAGTAAATGTGAACGATTGAGTAGTGTTAGTATGTACTAAGAACGCATGCCTACCTGCTTTCTTAGACGGCCAATTTTCAGGTATCAGGTAATCAAGGTACATAAAAACATGACTTACCTCACGTAAATTCTCCAAGCTGATTTTTACGTATATTTTAGGCAATATCCTTAAAAGTAGGTCGCCAGTACTCCCAGACACTTTCCGTCGGCCGTATTGCTTTGCAGACGCTTTAAAGCTCCCAAAATAATACATACATGTTTTTGAGAAACGAAAGAGCAAGTTGCTTGCCTGATGGTAAGCATCACGCTTGCTCATCACAGGTCAGTGCTGCCCAGAGTTTTGATCTTATATAGGTCAAAATCCTGCTCGGCAAAGCACTGCACTCATCACCCTGAGATATTAGATGTTAAATCTGAAAATTAAAACTATCGTGAGTATTACACAATTGATGATGTGGACGGCTTGAAACATGTCGAAAATTTCGACTTACTTTGTAGTTTCGGACAAATTTGTTGTCCTTCATCAGGATGAGTCAGACGCGCGATACGCAGAGGCGAGCGGCTCGAGCCTCGGCGCGTGACTGAAACTAGTCGACTACGAAGTAAGTCGACATTTTCGACGTGTTTCAAGCCGTACACAACATCAATTATGTTAAATCTCTTTAAGCCCTGAAATATTCAATGTTCACTTCAATGATACAGCAATGCTTGGCGGCTGATTGTCTGGCAATAGTGTGGTAGAGGGTATCGGGTTCGATTCACGGTGGGAACACAAGTTTTATAGGAAGGTTTTGGCGCGAAAGTGAAAAAATGGCGTTGTTGATTTTGTATGATTTTTTGATACTTCGAATGTTAATGTGCAATTATGGTGGATTATTAACTGTTAATACTTATTGAACGTGCATAAGTGTAAGGCAAATCATACAAAGTTGAAAAACGTGATTTTCACCTTCGCTCCAAAACTCCAAAGAAGTTCTAATAGAGTTTCTACCACTTTACTAGGACATGACTTGACTATGACTGGACCTTGACTGTTTTACTTGACATTGACTGTGTCTTGTGACTAGGACTTTTAATATAAAATACACTAGAAATATATTATTACTTGACACTGGCTAAATGCACAAGATTGCGAAGCCAACATTCAGAGAAAAAAAGTTTTATAGGGAAATTTTTGTTTCAGGTTCTAGGTTTGATTGTGTGTGTGGAGTAAATGTTTCCGGCACCCACTAAAAATAAACATAACATAAACGCTTCCACACTCACAGCCCCACACTAAGTTCGAAGATTTGCGTCGTGGGTGCCGAAAACATTCACATCACATACACAATCACAAGCAGTAGTATTATTTTTGTCATTGTATTTTAAATTCTTTTATTGACATTTAACTATATAATTAATTTAATTTAATATTAAAACATATATTTTTTTTAATGTGACAAATACATGATCAATAAATAAAGAAATGATCGATATATTATATTTATGTTCATATACATAATATAGATATATACCTAATAAGATATAAGTTATAAAAAGAAAGGTTAAAGATGGTTTAGACGATATTTAATGTTCTTCAATATGTTTTGATGCATGAAACTAATAAAATATTTAATCAACTTATTTAGTAAAATTAATATAATAATATTATATTAATTTTACATGTAATTTCACATGTCAACACATGGCAAAATAGAAGGACGATTCAACTATAAAGACCAATAATATGTATACTCTATTTTGTGTGAAATGTACTCATTTCATTTAATTTCATTGCAGAACCAGAAACACATTTTCCTTGGGGAGAAAACCTGTGTTCCCGCCGGGAATCGAACCCGATAACCCGAAAAGGCGAAACTCACCCAACTAAGCTAATGGTCAACTACATTGCTAAATATTAAAAACAATCATATACAATTCATCGAGCTAAGTGTGGGCGGTGAGTGTGAAAGCGTTCATGTTAATTATCGCAATGTATGCGTCATTAAACGATTGTGTCACCTCCAACGGCATTCTTAAATTAATTCATCATAATTAGTAATTATTTATGAAGTTTAATTATACTTACGCAAAGCTATTTCGTTTACCTCGGTGCTGCCAAAAATATAAAAAAATCATTGAGGACGGTGGTCTTGATTACGATCAACAAGGTTTTTAATAAAATCTTTTTTTAACCGATTTAAATATGTTCAAAATAATTTAAACGCAAGCAAATCTTAAACTGAATATTTTTAATATCTTATCTTACTAATATTATAAATCCGAAAGTTTGTGTGTAAGTGTGTGTGCAAGTGTGTAAGTATGTTTGCTCCCTCTTCACGCTTTAACGGCTGAACGGATTTGGACGAAATTTGGAATGTACATAGATTATACCTAGGATTAACACGTAGGCTACTTTTTTACTTGATAATAGTGGGCGAAGCCGCGGGGCACGGATAGATTAAAATATATCTTGTAAAATGTGATGCAACTTGATACTTACATAGTTTCAGAATTGCTTATTTATCAACATACATTTTTAAATATGTTTGGTTAAAATCGGTGCAGCCGTTTTCTAGATCCTTGTGGATTTTTTTTAAAGCATACCAAGCTTAAATAAAACCGACTTCGCCGCTTTATCATCGGAACCTTGATCAGATTTAACGTATTAAACACGCATTATTGACAACAACTCAAAAACTAGTGATCAGATCTTGTCTAAATTTAAATGGGACCACATGGAAAGCACCAACTTTCAAATAAAAAAATAATCATCAAGATCGGCTCACAACGAAAGAAGTTATGAGGTAACCTTTGAGAAATTCGGTTAGTCGGAAAAGTCGGTTAAAAACGAGAATTTCGTCAATGTACGATGACTACAACTACTGATCAGATCTTGATCAAATTTATATGGGACCAATTAAAAAGCAACATCTTTCAAACTAAAAAATTTCGAAATCTGTTCACGTGGAAAGAAGTTATGATACACATAAAAATAAATACAGTCGACTTGAGTAGCTCCTCCTTTTTAGTGAAGTCGGTAAAAATAAATACAGTCGAACATAGAAATTCCTTGAAATTGGTAAAATAATTCACTTAGAAAAAAGTTCTGAGGTAAAACACATAAAAAAACAGTCCTGAGAACCTCCTCCTTTTTTGTGAAGTCGATTAAATCGGCTAACCACTGATTTGTATACTAAGATGGCCTTCGTATAATCTCACTGTCAATTTGCTATAGTTTGGTAACACTAGGTTTTTATAATAGGTACTTAAATATTGTGGTCATAATAACTGTCGTAATTAAAACTCCATTATGTGTCACTTCATTCACCTTCAATAAGTACTTAAACACGCTGTGTTCTGCGGTTTTGCCCCTAAAATATATGATATTATCCAAGAGAACTATAAACAAAATATAAGTGATAAAAATACAACCTGTAACAAAAAGGTGTAGTAATACTTGGTGGTGTGTATGTGTGTCGTGCCAGGAATCGTCTGCCAGAGAACGAAAGTCGAAATCGGACATAATTTTTTCCGTACAAAAATTAAAAATTATGTTTTCAAATACTTTTACAACCCTACAGTTACAAGTGCGGCAATCGGAGGTATTTGTTCCGTATAAAAATTAAAAATATTTATTTGCCAACCCTACAATAACATCTGTGGTGCGTGACCTTGACCTTTGTTATGGCCACCACTGTCAGACGTCTAGGTCAAAAGGCTATGTGGTGTAGAACGGTAGCTGATGAAATAGGGTTGCAAATGACATAATTTTTTAGAAACTTTAATTCATCATAACTCAATATTAATGGTGCTGCCGCGAATGCAGAAGTTCCTGTTACATTCCATACATGTAGCTAGATGTGTGACTTGAGTATTACTACACCTTTCTGTTACACATTGTATAACTTACCATCTTACATCGGTGACCGAGACTTTGCAACCTGGAATCGACTAGCTTATTGTAGCCAGTCTGTCTTTTGGCTATTAATCTAAACGTAAGCAAAGCTTAAAAAAACCGACTTCACCGCTTATATTTTGGTTTTGGCTTGATCGATTTTGATAAAATTTATGTGGGACCAACCAAAAAAAGAATTTTGAGAATAGTCCACAAATGGGAGAGAAATCAATGAACATACATAGAAAAAACTACTCCTTTTTTGAAGTCTGTAAAAATGAATTGACGTTTTGAACTGCTCGTTGGCTTAGCTGGGTGGCGTTCGCCTTCCATGCAGGGGTATCGGGTTCGATTCTTAGCGGGAACACAAGTTTTCTCCCCAAGGAAATTTGTGTTTCATGTTCTGGATGTGATTGTGTGTGTGATGTGAATGTATCCGGCACCAACGACACAAGTCATCGAACTTAGTGTGGGGATGTGAGTGTGAAAGCGTTTATGTTAATATTTAATGATTAACTGAGTCGATTATTGATATCTGTGTACTGACACACACTCGGAAAAATTCACAGCAGCAAAATATACAGTTTCGACTAATTGGATGTCATTTTCAATGTTTGCCATTTGGCCGCTATCTCACCTGATGGAATGTGATGATGCGGCCGAAGATGTAGCATGCTTTCCTAGAAGATAAAGAAACTTGCTAAAATCGGATAATTAGCCAACGTCATCCAATTATGGTTGGCATACCGGTTCGCTCGAAGCGTTTTGCTTCTACATTTGTCATCCGTGCTGCAAGGAGTGGAATTCATTGCCCGCCTCTTTGTTCCCCAAACCGTGTAATCTGTGATCTTCAAGTCAAGAGTGCATAGGTATCTTCTAGGCAAGCATGCTACATCTTCGGCCGCATCGTCACTTTCCATCAGGTGAGGTAGTGGTCAAATGCTTGCTTATCAAGTAAAAAAAACGAGCAGTTCGGTATGAAGCTGTACGTGTGAAATCGTTTATGTTTTATGCTATGTAGATAAAACTTACCTTGAAGTACATAGGTTCACCTAAACACTAGATCTAGGTTCAACGCTTTGTCCTTGTAATTAGAGTCAGGCTACCTAGTAAGGCTAGGCCGCCTAGATTGTGTTACATAATTATCTAACGTGAGAATAAACCTAGGTATATATAAGTAATACTATGGTTGATATTCCACAAATGCGAACGAAGCGTTTTGCCTCCACATTCATTATGCGAACTGCAAAAGAATGGAATTCCTTACCTGAGTCTGTGTTCCCTGATAAATACAATATGGGAGTCTTTAAGTCGCGAGTGAATAGACATCTTCTAGGCAAACGTGCTCCATCGTCGACCGCATCGTCACTTACCATCAGGTGAGATGGCGGGCAAACGTTTGCCTATCATGAATAAAAAAATAATAAATACGTCCGAACTGCCTGTTGGCTCGGTTGGGTGAGCATTTGCCTTCTAAGCAGGGGTATCGGGTTCGATTCCTGGCGGATGTGATAATGTGTGTGATGTGATAATGTGTGTGATGTGAATGTATCCGGCACCCACAACAAGTCATCAAACTTAGTGAGGGGCTTTTTTTTTTTTAATTTGTGACAGTCTAGTGTTTGACCACTATCTCACCTGATGGTAAGTGACGATGTAATCGAAGCTGGTAAACACACTAGACCTGGAATACGCAGGCTGTGAGTGTGAAAGCGTTTATGTTTATATTATATACCTACTTTTCAAGTTAAATAAGAACTAGGTACTAGTCGTTCGTCTCGAACTGAGATCTCGCGCGTACGTTTTGCCTTATAGAGAAAAAAATTTCAACCGACTTTAAAAAAGGACGTTCTCAGTTCGACTGTATGTTTTTTTTTTGTAACGTGGGCCCAAAGAGGCACTCACTCATGAACGTTAATGATTCTACTGCCAGATTCGCAAAATTACAGCCATCTCGAGAAGAAGTCCGGCGGCGGCGGCGCATTTTTCATATTTTTTTTTTAATAATATCTTTACACTTTTACTTACATTAGTATATTAACCTAGGTATATCTATATTATGTAGTCGTCACAAAGCGCTTGTGCAGTTTGCCTCCATGCATCCTTGTCATTAATATAGTCGATCGTTTTATAATAGGCTTTCTTAATGAATGCCCGTTTTATTACAGATTTGAACTTTCCCAGTGGTAATTGAGTTGCAATTTTAGGAATTCTATTGTAAAATCTAACCCCATTTGCCATAAAAGATTTATTCGTTTTGCGTAATCTAAATGCGCGCACTGTAATGTTATGCTTATATCTAGTACTAGCTGAGCCCCGCGGTTTTACCCGCGTAATTTCCGGACCCGCTGGAATTCCGGGATAAACAGCCTATGTTCTTTCCCAAACTCTAGACTATCTGTGTACCAAATTTCATTTAAATCGGTTCAGTAGTTTTGGCGTGAAAGCGTAACAGACAAACAGACAGAGTTACTTTTGCATTTGTAATATTAGTAAGGAAGTAAGGATTAAGATTGTGTGCGTCGCTTCTTAATTTATATTTAATAAACACGCATTATTGACGATAACTCAAAAACGACTGATCAGACAAATGGGACCACCAGGAAAACACCAGCTTTCAAACAAAAGAAAATTTTCAAAATCGGTTCACGTGGAAGGAAGATACATAAACATTCATTGGTAACACACATAAAAAAAAATACAATCGTCTTGAGTACCTCCTCCTTTTTCGTGAAGTTGGTAGAAAAAAAACTTTCCTGCGAAAATCCAGCCGGTAGTCACAACCTACGCATTGTACAAATTAGCATTAGGAAAAATATAGCCTAAACACTCGATTAAGTTTTTAGGCGCGTACACGAACTCGATCGAATACTAAACGTAATAGATAAATCATTAGGGCCGGTTACACTATTTAACGGACAGTTAAATATATATCTGTCGCTTAACTGCAGTATTTTATAACCGACTTTAAAAAATTAGGTTCTCATTCGACTGTTTTTATTTAATGTATGTTACGCGATGTCTCCGTCAATTATGAATCGATTTTGGTGAATTTTAGGGTTCCGTACCCAAAGGGTAAAAACAGGACCCTATTACTGAGACTTCGCTGTCCATCCGTCCGTCCGTCTGTCACCAGGCTGTATCTCATGAACGGTGATAGCTAGACAGTTGAAGTTTTCACAGATGATGTATTTCTATTGCCGCTATAACAACAAATACTAAAAATAAAATAAATATTTAAGGGGAGCTCCCATACAACAAACTTGATTTTTTTATAGATTATGTTTTTCAACTATTTATGAATTGCCTACACTTATGCACGTTTACTTAGTACTCACGGTTAATAATCCTCCATTATTACACTCGAAGAATCACAGGTTTTGAAAAAGTATACAAAATCAACACCATCTTTTCACTTTCGCGGCAAAATCCTCGCTATACTTTGCTATTCGATTTCTAAGGGGCACTTAGAACTAAAGCACACACACATAGATATATAACACATTAAAAAAAATACAAATAATAAGGAATATGCATAAAAATAATTTAAACGCAAGCAAAGCTTAAATAATTAAACGCAAGCAAAGCTTAAAAAACCGACTTCACCGCTTTATCTTCGGAACCTTGATCAGATTCAATGTATTAAACACGCAATATTGACGATAGCTCAAAAACTAGAAATCTGATTTTGATCAAATTTAAATGGGACCACGTGAAAAGCACCAGCTATCAAATAAAAAAATAATCATCAAAACGGCTCACAGCGATAGAAGTTATGGGGTAACTTTTGAAGTCGGTTAAAAACGAGAACATCGTCAATTTAGTCCACAGAATACGCATTATCGAGGATATTTCAAGAACTGATCAGATCTTGATCAAATTTAAATGGGACATTTGGAAAGCAAAACCTTTCCAATAAAAAACAAATAGAAATCGGTTCACGTGGAAAGAAGATATGAGGTAACATACATTAATTATGCCATAATTAGTCAGTAATAAATGTAATTTGTATGTGTGTCATTTTTAATTTTATTTTTTATATCAACTTATTTCATTTGTGTCTTTAATAATATTAATGTTTCGATTAATTTATTTCAATTTAATTTAATTTTGTTAATTTGTCTTGTCCTATTAATATCTAATAATTTGTGTGTTAAATATTGTGTCGTAAAATTATGAGTCCTTGTTACTCGAAATAAATGATTATTATTATTATTATTAAAAAATACAGTCGACTAGACTCCCTCCTTTATTGAGAACCGCTTCATTCATCACTTTATTTTCAGAACCCTTGATCAGATTAAATAAAATAAATACACATTATTGAAAATATATACTGCTCAGACCTTGATCAACTTTCAAACGAAACGGGAAGCACCAGCTTTCAAATATAATCATCAAAATCGGTTCACCAAGAAAAAAGTTCTGCGGTTTCACATAAAACAGAAAAACAAATACGAAATTGTAGAATCTCCTCATTTTTTTGAGGGCGGGTGAAACAATGAGAATAGCATTTTTGCGTAAAATAACGTAAAATAGATTTTAATGCTTGTAATAAAAAAGGTACCTAGTAATACTGAAGTAAATAAATATTAAGTAACATATTATTGGATTATGACGTCAATTAATTAATTAATGTATTTACATTAAGCATTTTATAGCCCGTTGATTTATTACAATTAGGAACTACATTTATTGTTTTGACGTACAATCACTTAAATTGACCCTGTCACTTTTTAACCGACTTAAAAAAAAAGGTGGAGCTTCTCAATTCGACTGTTTTTTTTTCTGTGTGATGATTCTTTTTTTTTATTTGTATGCTGGTTTTTTTTTTTTTTATTTGTGACAGGCTAGTGTTTGACCACTATCTCACCTGATGGTAAGTGACGATGTGATCGAAGCTGGTAAACACACTAGACCTGGAATACGCAGGCTCTCAAGGATAACTGCCGGAACACCGTATTTGGCTTGGCGGCAGACTTTCAACTTTATGGTGGTAAGCTACTTTGGTAGCAAGCCAGGCGAGCAACTCACAAAATGCTCTACCACCTCTCAAATGTCACCTGATTAGCACCACCCGGGGACCACGTGTAGGGAGTCAGACTTAAGGGGTATCCTCCTACGGACGTGGGTGACTCAGCCCCCAAAAATCCATGGTCCCATTTAAATTTGATCAGGATCTGACCAGTAGGTTGGAGTTATCTTCAATAATGCGTATTTAATTTTTTTTTTTTTTTTTTTATGCAGAATAGGCAAGCATTTGACCACTATCTCACCTGATGGAAAGTGATGATGCGGTCGAAGATGTGACATGCTTGCCTAGAAGATACCTATTCACTCTCGATTTGAAGACTCCCAGATTATACCCCTCAGGGAACAATGACGCAGGCAATGAGTTCCACTCCTTCGCTGTACGGATGATGAACGTAGAAGCAAACCGCTTCTTAAGCTTAATTAATTTATGATCAAGGGTTCCGAAGATAAAGCGGTGAAGTCGGTTTTTTTAAACTTTGCTTGCGCTTATATTATGTTTTTCGATGCTCAATAGGCAAGCATTAGACCATATTCTCACCTGATGGAAAGCGACGATGCCGCCAAAGATGTAGCATACTTGCCTAGAAGACGACTAATCACAGATCTCCCAGATTATACCGTTCGGGGAACAATGACGAAGGCAATGAGTTCCACTCCTTCGCTGTACGGATGATGAACGTAGAAGCGAAACGCTTAGAGCGACATGGATGAATGTCTGCCATAAATGGATGACGTTTGACAGTTTGTCTTGTTGTTTGATGGTAAAAAGGGCATGGAGGAATTATATCATGAGTCCTGAGCAGACTCTCCAAAATGTTAGCGATAGAATACCGATAGGCTTCCGACCTTAATATGAGCAAATCGCTCGCCTATTTGTTAATATATATTTTTTAATTTAAAATTGACGTACTTTTGAGCACCATTTCACCTAATGGTAAGCGACGATGTGGTCGACAATGGAGCAATATTGTCTAGAAGATACCTATTCACTCGCGACTTGATGATTCCCATATTGCACTGGACATCAGGAAACACCGACTCGAGTTCTGCCGCGAATGTGAAAAAATGGCGTTGTTGATTTTGTTCAATTTTCCAAAACCTGTGCGTCTTCAAGTGTTAATGTGTAATAATTGTGGTTTATTAACCGTTAATACTTAACTTAGTAAACGTGCATAAGTGTAGGCAAACGATACTAAGTTGAAAAACGTTATTTTCGCCTTCGCTCCAAAACTCCAATAGAAGTTCTAGTAAAGTTTCGACCACTTTACTGGGGCATGACTTGACTATGACTGGACCTTGACTTTGAGTGTGACTTGTGACTAGAACATTTAATATGATATACACTTGAAATATATTGTTAATTGACACTGGCTAAATACACAAGACTGAAAGAACACCGACTCAGGCAAGGAGTTCCATTCCCCTGCGGTTTTTTTATTCAAGAAGCGACGATGTTGTCGACGATGGAGCAAGCTTCATGGTTCGCAAAATGAATGTTGAATCTCGCTTAACCACGGTTAGGTATCTGTAGAGGCCGTCCTAGTAAAGGCGGCACCACAAGGCCGCACGCTCCTCCTGTCCATCTAACACACATTACAACATACAGTCCGTCGCAATGCATAATGTATGGTATCTACTTGTGACGTCAGAACATATTATTATATATAGCTAATTGTTCGCGCCGAACTGAGATCTCGCGTCTGCATTTTGCCTTATAGAGAAAATCTTTTGAGTTTCATTGCTTACTTTTTTTCTTTTTAATAGTTGTTTAATTAGTTGATCAAGTACATAAAAAACACGTTTGTTGTATGGAAGCCTATTAAATATTTGTTTTATTTTAATTTAATTATTTATTTTTAAAGTGAATATATAGCTTAATATTTTTTTAATATGTCAAGCGTATATCTGTTGTCGTTATCAATATCGAGCAAAAACGAGCAAAAAATCACGTTAGTTGTATGGGAGCCCCCTTAAATATTTATTTTATTCTGTGTTTTAGTATTTATTGTTATAGCGGTAATAGAAATACATCATATGTGAAAATTTCAACTGTCTAGCTATCACGGTTCATGAGATATAGCCTGCTGACAGACGGACGGACAGACGGATTATTGGTAATAGTGTCCCGTTTTACCCTTTGGGTACGGAACCCTAAAAATCTACACAATAGGGAATATGCAGGTACGAAGGTACTGCACTTAGGAATAATTGAATTCAATTACACGTCGGAGCCATATAAAATATTTATTTATGTACAGGTGAGAGATCACACCTATCACCTACGTAATAAACGTATTAATTACTTAATAAAATAACACTATGGTAATTAATTGCATTTTAACCGACCTCTTAAAACAGGAGGAGGTACTCAAATCGTCTATATATAGTTTTTTTTTTTTACCTCATATCTTCGTTCCAAGTGAACCGAATTTGTTTTTTTTTGTTTGATAGATGTTGCTTTCCAATTGGTCCCATTTAAATCAGATCAAGATCTGACTAGTAGTTTTTGAGTTATCGTCAATAATGCGTATTCTGTGGACTACATTGACGATGTTCTCGTTTTTGACCGACTTCAAAAGTAACCTCATAATATCTTCTTTCTTTGTGCGCCAATTTCGATGATTACCAAATTTCGACGTAAGAATTGTCGGAATCGGCTCATGTGTTGGTCTCTAGAACGCCACAAATGAACAAACATATCCACATACATAGGCTGACAAACAAAAAAAAATCGGTCCGTATCGATAATGTACGGCCAATAAGGTACAGCCAACAATTAATGTACATGGCATCCAAATGTCAGGGTGTGCAATACTGGCTGCGTAAAATCACACCGTGTCAATATTGTACGCCAATAATTGGAAGCCAACTATAGATAATCATATACTCTTTATGCGATGCCTCGTTTGATAAGGCGAGTCGCTAGGAAGAGTTGGCATAGACTATAAAAAAGTGGAATTACACGAACTAATTCCCCCATGCCCGTTTTACCATCTTACAACAAGACAAACTGTCAAACGTCATACATATATGGTTGGCATACCTCCAGTTCGCTCGAAGCATTTCGCTTCTACGTTTACAGTGAAGGAGTGGAACTCATTGCCCTCGTCTTCGTTCCCCGAACAGTATAATTTGGGAGTCTTCAAGTCAAGAGTGAATAGGTACCTTCTAGGCAAGCATGCTACATCTTCGGCCGCATCATCGCTTTCCATCAGGTGAGATTGTGGTCAAACGCTTGCCTATCGTACATTAAAAAAAAAGTTTAAACTGCGACAAAACAAAGTGCTAATATTTTCCAATCTGTATTGTACGACCAGTATTGCATGTTTTGATATTTCGTGTACATTGAATACAAATATAGGTTGCGTTTTCCTGATTACGTATTATTGGCCGTACATTATCAGGCCGTGCATTATTGGTCGTACAATAAAGGAACCCATTTTTTTTTATATCATGCATTAACACGCATACACAATAATATTAACCTGGATATATCTATATTTAGTAGTCGCTAGAAAGCGCTTGTGCAGTTTGCCTCTATGCGTCCTTGTCATTAATGTATATGATTTGTTTAATTACATTAATATTTATATGTATGTTTAAAATATTGCATGTATGTACAATGATCATTGCCGCACCACCGATCACTTTTTGTTAAACTTTTTTATCCTCTCCATCCTAAGGTTGCCTGGAAGAGATCGCTGCTTAGCGATTATGCCGCCGATTGTACTGCTATTGTTAATTAATATTTTTCTTGGTGTGCAATAAAGAGTATTTGTAGTAAATCGTTTAATAATAAGCTTTCTTAATTACCTAATGCCCGTTTTATTACTGATTTGAACATTCCCTGTGGTAATTCAGTTACGATTTTAGTAATTTTATTGTAAGATCTTACTCCATTTGCCATAAAAGATTTATTCGTTTTGCTTAATCTAAATTCGCGCGCTGTAATTTTATTCTTATATCTAAACCATCTAACAAAAATGTGGCGATACTTACATCAAAATAGTGTAAAATATATTTTTGCTGTAATGAAATATAGGTACAATTTGATAGAAACATAACAAGTTACTTAAAAGTTTATTTATCGACAAATTTAATTTATATTTAAAAACTACATAAAAAATATACAACCTTCGAAAAATTAAACAGTACATACGAAAGCAACAATAAATAAAAAGCAAAAAATACATAATTAGCTATTTTAAACCAACTCTGTCTCTTTCTTCCCTCGAGTGTATTTTTTAATCCGTCTTTAATTATGTATTTCCTAACACCAATAACACATATTTTGCTATATTCAAACCAATCCAACCCTTTCATGTCGAAAAAAAATATTTTCTTGTCCGTCGGTGACAAGCTGTCAAAAAGATTTTTCGTATTTTGGCTGTCAAATTCGTATTGACTGTTTAAGAAGTAGGATATTAAGTTTGTAAATTTAAATACTTTTTTGTAGAGATTCACGAATCTGAAAAAAAAACAAAGCATTTTAAATAACTTATAAATAAAAATCAGTACCACTTTGCTTTTTTTTTTTTTTTATTTGTGATAGCCTAGTGTTTGACCACTATCTCACCTGATGGTAAGTGACGATGTGACCGAAGCTGGTAAACACACTAGACCTGGAATACGCAGGCTCTCAAGGATAACTGCCGGAACACCGTATTTGGCTTGGCGGCAGACTTTCAACTTGAGGCGAGCAACTCACAAAATGCTCTACCACCTCTCAAATGTCACCTGATTAGCACCACCCGCGGACCACGTGTAGGGAGTCAGACTTAAAGGGTATCCTCCTACGGACGTGGGTGAGTCAGCCTAGCCTAGCGCATGACTTGACTATAACTGGACTTTGACTCCTTTACTTGACTTTAACTGTGACATGTAACTAGGGCTAGGTGATCTTTTACGAATTACCTTGAAACATTGAATTACCTACTGTACACTGGCTAAATGCACAAAGATTGCGAAGCCAAAATGAAAAAAAAAGAATAAGATTTTAGAGTTGGCGCGAAAGTGATAAAATGGCGTTTATTCTTTCTTTTAATGTTGGCTTCGCAATTTCTTGTAGAATGTAGAATTGGCTTTCAATTCTACATTAAGTCAAGTAATAATAATTTAAGTGAATTTATTAAAAGTACTCATACTCTTATAGTCACCAAGTCATAGACAAGGTCCAATCATAGGCAAGTCATGCCCTAGTAAAGTGGTAGAAACTTATATGGAACTTTCCTAGAACTTCTGTTGGAGTTTTGGAGCGAAGGCGAAAATCACGTTTTTCAACGTTGTATGATTTGCCTACACTTACGCACGTTTACTAAGTATTAACGGTTAATAATCCACCATTATTACACATTAACACTCAAAGCATCACAGATTTTAAAAAATAATACAAAAACTAAGTTGAAAAACGTGATATTCGTTTTCGCTCCAAAACTCCAATAGAAGTTCTAGTAAAGTTTCTACTACTTTACTGGGCCATGACTAGACTTAGACTGAGGCTGGTGGAAAAGACTAGTTCTATGAACGACATACATAAATAAAAAAATGTATACTTGACGCTGTCTAAATGTTAAATATACATTCCAAATTTCATCCAAATCCGTTTAGCTGTTAAAGCGTGAAGAGGGAACAAACATACTTACACACTTACACACAAACTTTCGGATTTATAATATTAGTAGGATATTAGAGTGATTTAGTCTTTATACCCACTTCCGCTTCCTCCCAATTAGTACCATCAATCCATCCGCCAGGTAGGCTGGCACGAAGTGTAGCAGAATAGTTAGCAGTAGGTACGTGTAGTAGTTAGACACCGACAACACATAAGAAAGCCATACTGCCGATGGCATTGCCAGCTCTTCACGAACTACTACGTAGTACTCTTGCACCATATCTGTAACGAGTGAAATTACAATACAATACAATACAATACAATAACTCTTTATTGACACCAATAATAAAAAAGTACAGAAAAGAAATTACTAATAAATAGGTACAATGGGCGGTCTTATCGCTAAGAGCGATCTCTTCCAAACAACCTTTGGATGGAAAAGAATAATACAGATAAGCTGGGATGGTGGTGTGGTAAAACTGAGACTAAGTACTAAATAAACTACATAAACACTACATATACATGTACACAATTACAGGGCTTAATGAGGACATCATCATATAGTTTACGTATTATATTGTTATGTGTAATAATATGTATTTATATTAGGTCATAATTGTACATGGGTATATATAATAATATATTTTAATTGTTATTTATCATTATTTATAATGAAGTAGGTATATTATAATTAATATTTTTTCAAATCTTGCATCTTTCTAAATTTTGTTATGTTTAAAGTACCGACGACGTCCAACTTTGTTGCGTAATTCCTCTCCGTCCAAAGGTTGTCTGGAAGAGATCGCTTTTAGCGATAAGACCATGTTTTTTATATATATAATGTTTTATCACAAATATGGTGTTCAATGAAGAGTTTATCTATCTATCTCAGTGCATGACTTTGCCGAGCAGGATTTTACCTAAGTTAAAACTACTAATGTATATTCAAAATACATAACCTGTAACCAAAAGGAGAATAAATACTTGGTGGTGCGTAGGTGTATCGTGCCAGGAATCGTCTGCCAGAGAAAGATAATCCAAATCGGAGATAATTTATTACATACAAAAATAAAATATTTTAAAAAGATTTATGACAACCCTACAGGTTACACCAATAGCGCGTGACCTTGACCTTTGTTATAGCCACTACTGTCAGACTTCTACGTCCAATTACTATGTGGTGTAGAATGATGAAATAGGGTTGGAAATGACATAGGTTTTTACAAACTTTAATTCATCATAACTCAATATTCATGGTGTTTCCGGGAATGCAGAAGTTCCTGTTAGACTCCATACATGTGGCTAGATGCGAGGCTTGAGTATTACTACACCTTTCTGTTACACATTGTATAAGTACGAAAGAAAGATAGCGGTTAAAATGCTATTTATCTATATATTTTTTAATTCTTTATTGCACAAAAAGTACATAAGGTGGACTTAATGCTAGGTGCATTCTCTACCAGTCAACCACACATGGTAAACGAGAAGAGGGGTGCAAGCGTGCATCAAAAAGGTATAGAGAGGGAGAGATACCAAGGCAAGTTAGATGATCAGTTAAAATAATAAATATACATAAATGATTATATACATATATAATTATATCGGTACTTATAATTTAATAATTTTTTATTTTTTTATATTCAGTTATTATTCGCTCGCTTCGCTTACCCCAGTTCATCTTATTCTCCTTCGCTGGCACGATGTTGTATATCGTCGTCTCGCTCTCGCGTTTCCTTCTCGTTCCTTCCTCCCACGCGGCGGCTATGATGGCGTTATTGACGTAGTCTACAGGAACCAAGCTTATTTCGATCCCTGGTGCCCTTTGCATAACGTGAATTATGCCGAGACCACCGCCTATTATAAGCTGGAATAAGAAGTTAGCGTTTTTATTATTGAAACTAGCTGCGCCCCGCGGTTTCACCCGAGTGGTTATGGAAAATTGTGGTAATGATAATGGAAAGTATTTTATTCTTTCGTAAATTTTTGAATGTTTTTATATTATTCTGCTATTCGGGACGGAGACAAATCCGAGAAATTAAAAGTCATGAAATTATTGTATTTATGGTTCACTATTTTGGCGATAATGGCTTACACATAAAAGATAGATATATGTTGTCGCGGGCTTTTTTGTAGGACTATTAAAGATAAACATTTCCATTATACATTATATACGTGTAACTCCAACGGTTTTTGCGGCGCACTCCAGAATAGCTCGCAGATGACAGAGTTTTTCCTACTTACTTGACACTTATCGTTATATTTTAGAAAATTCATACAATATCTTTATAAATTCTAGCATATGTGTTATTCTGAAATCTGATGTATAAGCTATATTATTGTAAAGTATCATCAAAATCCATTTAGTCGTTTTTGCTTGAAAGAGTAACAATTATACATCCATACATTCTTACAAACATTTGCGTTTTTAATATTATGTATTAGTTTAGTAGGATAATAATAGTTATAGAAAACAAAAAAAAACACGCTTTTGTAGAAAACTAAACTGAAATGTAGAAAAGGACAAACTGTTTAAATTAGTGCTATAAATACTTATGGGTCCTTGATAAGTATTTAAAGTTTCAAATCAATTCGACGTTTAAAAGGGAGTAAAAATCACTTTCAAAGATTCCATACATATATATACCAAGCTAATAAAAGCGCTTGTCCTCTTTTTTGTTGACACTTACCCCGCTGGCAGAGAAAGCACAGTTCTTGTCCAGCCATCCAGGGGTAGGTTCGTAGTGGGATGACATCACTAAAAAAGAAAAATAATCGAGTCAGTAGCTCTAATTGTCAGATTCGCAATATTATAGCCGTCTCGAGCCTTCAAGCGTCTACTTGAGTCACCAAAACATACACACGGTATTTGTCCATGGTTGAGTCACCAAGTTTTAAGTTTTACATAGACGCAACATCGCCCGTGGTAACTCGATTCACCTAGTTTTAAGTTTAACACTCGAGTGACCAAGTTTTAAGTTTTACATAGACGCCTCACTCGCTCGTGGTAACTCGAGACACCAAGTTTTAAGTTTTACACTCGAGTGACCAAGTATTAAGTTTTACATAGACGAAACATCGCCCGTGGTAACTCGAGTCATCAAGTTTTAAGTTTTACACTCGAGTAACCAAGTATTAAGTTTTACATAGACGCAACATCGCCCGTGGTAACTCGAGTCATCAAGTTTTAAGTTTTACACTCGAGTGACCAAGTTTTAGGTTTTACATAGACCATCACTCGCCTGTGGTAGCTCGAGTCACCAAGTTCTAAGTTTTACATAGACGCATCTCTCGCCCGTGGGAACTTGAGTCACCAAGTTTTAAGTTTTACATAGACGTAACATCGCCTGTGGTAACTCGAGTCACCAAGTTTTAAACCTTACATAGACGTACCAATTGACCTTGGTAGCTTGAATCACTATGTTCTAAGTTCTACATAGACGCGGCACTCGCTTTTGGTAACTAGAGTCACCAAGTTGTAGTCACATTGTTATTAGGAAAAATAATACATACCTATTGAAGGCCTAACTATGCAGACTGGTAAGTCAGACGCTGAAAGCCGTATCAACTCCTCCGCGACGGCTTTAGTAAACGTGTAGGTATTGGGCCACCCTTCTGTTAGCCTAGAGGGAGAAACAAGAGAGTTTAAGAAAGAGAAAGCACCTGATGACAAGGATGCATGGAGGCAAACTGCACTAGCGCTTTCTGGCGACTACATAATAAAGAAGTGCCTAGGTTATTGTAATTTCTGTATTAGTATTTTTAGAATGTTTAAAAAATTAATGAAAACATGCCCCGCTGAGTTGCTTGCCAGGTTCTTCTCGAGATGGATGTAATTTTGAGAATCTGGCAGTAGAGTCATTAACCTTCATGAGTGTCCAAGTGAATAAACGATATTGATCTTGGTTTTGATTAGCGCCTCGGCTTTTTAACAGGCAGGAACGATGTGGACTTGTAGAGTGTTTTATTCTACACTAGCTGTGCTCTGCGGCTTTGCCCGCGTAAGTCCCGGACCCACCAGAATTCCGAGTTAAAAAGTAGCCTATGTCCTTTCTCAGGCTCTTGACTATCTGTGTACCAAATTTCATTTAAATGAGTTCTGTAGTTTGGTGTGAAAGCGCGACAGACAGACAGACAGAGTTACTTTGGCATTTATAATACAGTAAGGATAAGGATTGGCAACTTTTAAATTTATGTAGTAAAATTTGGAATGTACATAGATTATACCTAGGATTAACACATAGGCTACTTTTTAACTTGATAATAGCAGGTGAAGCCGCGGGGCACGGCTAGTATTTTATATTCTATTCATCTCTTGAATATAATGCACGCAATTAATGGTATATATAATTATGTAGGGTGTTGGGTGATGGTGATACATACTTAAAAGCCTCTGCATCAAATATCGCCGGCTCCATCTCCTCCACCAGCCGTATAAGGGTGTTGGGGGGGACGGGAGTAGGGTAGAACTGCTCCCCCACTGTCGACCCAATACGGGCAGTCGTCGTGTGAGAGAATGCCGTTGATACGTGAACGAAAGACCTGGAAAACCATCAACATCATCATCTTCGGGTTGGTTCAGCTAAGTACCAGCTTGAGGCCCTTGATACCATTGGGCGAAGATTCAAGAGCCTCATTGGTTTCCTGTTTATTCGCATACTTTTGTTAGCCCTAATTATGAAGATTTTCTTTTATTACTGACGTTTGACTACAATCACACCTGATGGAAAGTGACGATGTAGTCTAAGGTGGTGCACGCTTGCTCAGTAAATACCTATTTACTTTTGAACACACCTATATTGTACCTTGCGGGAAATACAGATGACGGCAAAGCGTTCCATTCTTTTGCTGTTCTATAAGAACGAAGACGCGAAACGTTTCGTGCGAATGAACGGTAGCTCAACCATAAATGGGTGACGACGCCGTCCGTCTGGATGTAAGGTGGAAAAAAGGTGAAGCGGGAACAAGGTTGTGTAGTTCCTGAGCACATTCACCGTAATGTATTTTATAGAATACCGACAGGCTTGCAACTTTACGCCGATGTTCAAGACTTTGCAATCTGGCTTCAACTAAAGCGTATACAAGTTTTAAGGTCTATTTACATTTAGAAAGCGTTTCTTTCGATAGAAGAGACCAAGCTTGGTTTTTGGCTAGAGAGGCAGGTGAGATAGTGGACAAACGTTTGCCTATACTGAATAAAAAACAAATAGTGTTTTCGGTGAACCGTTCCATCGGTAAATGATTATTTCGTGTAACCAGCCTACGAAGAAGAGGAACTACGAATAACAGTTCCATCGGCGAAAGATGTTTTCGTAAAAGCGAGTTTCGACAAAGAGAGCAGACGAAACATCTTCTATCGGTGAAGCATATTTCGACAAATCGTACGGAGCGTTGATGAAATTAAGTACATAATCATAAAACAAACACACTCACAGCCTTGGGTCTTGACGTTTTTTTTTCTTAATTTCCTTACCTCAATTTTTTGCAATCTTTAGCCAGGCAGACAGCCTCTCTTGTCCCCCTGACATTAATAAAAGTGGCCACCCGGAGACTCTCATCGAACCTGGTGGTGGCAGCTGAGTGGAAGATGAACTCCACCTGGTGCCAAATACAACCATATATATAACCATATAAACCAAACGAGGAGGTTCTCAATTCAGTTGGACTGATTTGGAAAATTCCATTAATCCTACTATCACATTATAAAAAAGAAAGTTTGTGTGTGTGATGTGTGTGTGTGTATGTTTGTTATCACGTAGGTATCTCAGTAACGAATAAAACGATTTTGATGAAATTAATTACGTAGATAGAATAATCTATATAAAAAATTGTTAATGGTAATCTCTGAAACAACTGATCCGATTCTGAAAATTCTTTCACTAATAGATAGATACTATCCCTGGGGTGATAGCATTTTTGGTGATTCTTTTTTACTTGAAAACTGGTGCTTCCTATGTGGCATAGTAGAAATATATCAGTAAGATAACTCGAGTCCCGTAGGAGATTCAAATGCCTACCGAATACGCAGGGTTGTCACTATCTATGTCACTATATAATATGTAAAATGTATTTTATAACAAACCAACAAGTAGGTATAATAAAAAGTGGTGGTAAAAAAAAAAACTCTAACCCCATCAAAGTACAACGAGATAGTCTATGGATGATAAGAAACTCACCTCATCGCTGACGGTCTTCCAGTCTGCATCCGTCAAGCCGAGCCTGACCTCCCCCACGTCTCCTGGAAGAGACACCATCTTGCTTTCAAAGCCTGGCTGCTGTTTTCGAAGAGTCGAGTATACCTGAACGATGGAATAAATGATAATTTACTTGCAATGCCCCGCCGCTTCGCTCGGTATTATCAAGTTAAATAGTAGCCTATGTGTTAATCCTAGTTATAATCTATGTACATTCCAACTTTCATCCAAATCCGTTCAGCCGTTAAGGCGTGAAGAGGGAACAAACATACTTACACACTTACACAATGCCACACAAGCTTTCGGATTTATAATATTAGTAGGATTAAGATGAGATAATTCTTTATAGACAATAATTAAACGCAAGCAAAGCTTAAAAAAACCGACTTCACCGCTTTATCATCGGAACCTTGATCCACCAGCTTTCAAATAAAAAAAGAATCATCAAAATCGGCTCACAACGAAAGAAGTTGTGAGGTAACTTTTGAGGTCGGGTAAACCAGAACATCGTCCAAGTACGCATTATTCGTCACAAAATAGACATTATTGACGATATTTCAAGAACTACTGATCAGATCTTGATCAAAATTAAATGGTACCAATTAGAAAGCAACATCTTTCAAATTAAAAAAAATATTCGAAATCGGCTCACGTGAAGAGAAGTTATGAGACACACATAAAACAAAAAAAATACAGTCGACTTGAGTACCTCCTCCTTTTTAGGGAAGTCGGTAAAAACTGTAGTGTTAGGGACTTGATATACAAAACGCCCAAGCCGCGCGGCCTGGGTGCTATGATGATAAAATGTATGGCGCCTAACGAACGAAATCGAAGCGAAAGTGAAAATCGAAACAAAGCGGGCGCGTGCCTCCGTCGCTTCCCCCCTGGCTGCCACTGAGCGGACTGGTGTACGTATTTGTACACTCACAATGTTCAACACGGAAAACTAGACTAGGACGCAACAGCAGCGGCCGAGGCGCGCTTAAAGGGCGCTTTGTATATAGAATAGAATATAATAGAAGAGAATGGAATGGAATGGAATGGAATGGAATGGAACGGAACGGAAAGGAACAGAACAGAACGGAACTGAACGGAACGGAACGGAACAGAACGGAACTGAACGGAACAGAACGGAACAGAACGGAACGGAACGGAACAGAACGGAACAGAACGGAACGGAACGGAACGGAACTGAACAGAACGGAACGGAACAGAATATAATAGAATTCGTTTATTGCTAAATATTTAAATAATCACATTATGGTACACAAAAGAAAAAAAATACATGCAAGAAATATTTGGCAATTGGAATATGTTCAGCATATTATATAATGTATTGTTTAGGTATATATCAAGTCCCTTAGTAATCGCGAGTTGTTAGTACAGTTGACCCATCTCGGGTGTGTCACAAAATATGATTATAGGTACAGAACATAGGTTTTTTGAACAATGATAAATAGTAGTTCGCGCCGAACTGAGATCTCGCGCCTACATTTTGCCTCATAGAGAAAATCTTTTTAGGTTACTTGCTTATATAATTTTTTCTATATAATAATTGTTTGATTTCAGTATTTGTTGTTCAAGTACAGGATATAACGGATATTATACGTAAGTTTCAGCGTTCAGTGTGAAGCCGTTTCTGAGATAGACCCCGGGACAAAATAGGTCTAAGCACAGAGTGGTTTCGTACTCTACTTATCAACCTCTTTTCAACGATAGTCCACAAGGGTAGATATAAAAATAAAAAATATTTTGCTTCCTACTTACATCCAGACAATCAGCCACGCGACATCGGTTTATGGTCGATATTTCAAGGGTGCGTACAAAGTGTTTTGCTTCCACATTTATTATACGTACTGCTAAGGAATGGAATTCTTTGGCCGAGTCTGTGTTTCCCGTTAAGTACAATCTAGGAGTCTTTAAATCTCGAGTGAACAGGTATCTACTAGGCAAGCATGCTCCATCTTCGACCACATCGTCACTTTCCATCATGTGAGATAGTGGTCAAATGCTTGTCTATAGAGAATAAAAAAAAATTTACGAGAGCCCCCTTAATATTTTCATGAATATAATTTATACGTAATTTCTGACTTTGGGCCGTAGTTTTACATATTCTATGAGAATTTGAAGTCATTTGCTTATTTGGTTTAGACGCTAGATGCCTCTGACAGACGGACGGACGGACAAAGTGCTGAACGACCCAAGTTAATTAGGAGATGAGATGAGATCTCTTTTTAGGCTAGAATAGCTGAGATTTGTCTATGGGCGTGACGCCCATCCATGACGCTGACTTACAGAATTAGGGGGCTGTAACTATAAGTGGGTAGGCATAACATTTGGCAGTAGGTATAATATACTTACCGGATCTTCTAAGATCTCCTGGAGGCGTTCTTGTATCTTCTTCCCCTTCTTTGGTCTTAATAACAGGAACACCTTTTTCACCTTGCATGATCTGAAAATCACAATAATAATTATTAATTCAAAACTTGTGTTTCAGTCGGGAATCGAACCCGATACCCCTTCTTAGAAGGCGACGACCAATTCAAAAGTTGAAAGTTTGTGTGTAAGTATGTTTGTTTTCTCTTCACGCTGCAACTGGATATGGATGACATTTGGAATGAACATAGCTTATATTATTTAGGATTAACAAATAGTATCACTCACAGCCCCACACTAAGTTAAAAGACTTGTATCGTGGGTGCCAGAAACATTTACATCCATACACAATCACACCCAGAACCAGAAGCACAAATGTCCCTTCAGAAGGTGTTCCTTTGCCGGGAATGGAACCCTGGATTACGTAGTTAGCAATATCTAAGTTTACCTGATGAGTTTTTCAACCAGCTGCTTGCCCAGGAATCCAGATCCTCCAGTGACAAAGACGGTGCTGCTGGTGAAGAATCGCTGGATTTCGGAGTCAGCTTCTGACTCCAACGCTCTCTGGCGGGAGAGCATCTCTACTTCTAACGCTAGAGCTGGATCCATGGCTGTAAAATGTATGTTTAGAAACTAAAAAATTCTCATATAATGACTGGCAGAAAATGCTGTCAGTATTAGCACGAAGTCCTCCATGTACAGCTAAATTTTACAAAATTATACCTAAAAAGTTTTGCAAAAACAGCAAAAAAATCTAAGTGATCATCTTTTTGAGTTCCTATATTGTACAACCAATAATGTACGGCCGACAATTCGCAAACAGTATCCCATAGCTTGGTTTCCAATTATCAGGGAGTGCAATACGGGCCGTACATTATTGGATGTGAAATAACAACACGGAACGATTTGTGCAGACGATAATTCGCATCCAGGAAAACGTAACCACATATCAGAGTTTGCAATACTGGCCGTACAATACATACATACATACATAATTATAGTCATGCCTCTTTCCCATTGGGGTAGGCAGATACCACATCTCTCCACCTGCTACGATCCTGACACATAACTTTCGCTTCTCCTACATTCATGAGTCTTTTTATACATGCTCGTTGGTTGCGGGTACTTTTGACTTGGCCTTTCTTTAAAACGTTTTCGTACCATGCATGACGGCAAATATTGGCACGAGGTGATAATGTACAGACAATAATGTATAGCCAATAATTCGCGTACGGCAAATGTCAAAGTCAAAGCCTCGTTTGGACGATCCAGATATTTCCATAGATTCTTAAAAAGAAAGAAAACTTCAAACATTCTTAGTAGGTATAGTATACTTATATAGTATGGTTTGTGTAGTCATCCGACTCGGTTCTGCACGGCAAGTTACAAGGTGGTTAAAAAAAATCTTTACCTACTGTCATCCGAATCGGTTCTGGCACAAATATTTTGAATGTTCTCAGGCTAGAACTTTTTAGCAGTCTGTGCCAAATCTCCTGGCGACTAGCCAAAACAAACGAGGCATCGCGAGAAATATATGTTGTGCTATATTGGCCGTACAATATTGACACGGACTGATTTTATGCATGTTGCAAGCACAGTACTTCACACCCTGGTATTTGGAAGCTGTGTACATGAATTATTGACAGTATCGGCCGTACATTACAGATACGCACTGATTTTGTACAGGCAATAATTGACGACCAGGAAATGCAAGGATGATATTTCGAGGACATGTACTTGGAATATCAGTGTAAATATTATTGGCTATACAATATCCGATTATACAATATCGGATTGTACATTGTCGTCTCCCATCTTATTTACCGACTTCACAAAAAAGGAGGAGGTACTCAAGTCGACTGTATTTTTGTTTTATGTGTTATATCTCATTACTTCGTTCCCCGGGAACCAATTTGAAATATTTTTTTGTTTTAAAGATGTTATTCCCATTTACTTAAGTTTGATCAAGATCAGTAGTTCTTGAAATATCTTCAATAATGCGTGTTATGAAGATAAAGCGGTGAAGTCGGATTTTTTTAAGCTTTGCTTGCGTTTAATTATTAATGATTGATATTATATCTTAGACTAAAAATAAACCAAATCAATCGATATTATCATTTACAGAACAATTAGAGTTTAGAGGATCAAATAACATTGTCCCATAGATAGTTAATCAATTGATTTGGTTTTTAAAGTATTTGCCATGCTATATAAATTTAAAAAGGAAAAATTATCGCTACACTTTATTCGATGATTTGTGTCGTGGGTGCCGGAAACATTCACATCACACACACAATCACAACCAGAACCAGAAAGAAGCTTCAACATTTGTTGAAGCAAAAACAGCGAAGGAGTGGAACTCACAGCTCGCATCCTTGTTCTCCGAACAATATAAACTGGGAGTCTTCAAGTCTAGAGTGAATATGTATCTTCTAGGTAAGCATGCTCCATTTTCGGACGCATCGTCAATTTCCATCAGGTGAGATAGTCTGATCTGTCATTAAATAAAAGTTGCTTGCCTAAGTATCTACCAAAAACGATTAAACATTGCTTTTTAACTTGAAATTTGCGTCACGCAGGTAAGAAACAACATAATTAATATAACAAAAACGCTTTCACACTCACAGCCCTACACTTAGTGCAGTGACTTGTGTCGTGGGTGCCGGAAACATTCACATCACACACAAAATCACAACCAGAACCAGACAAATTTTCCTTAGGGAGAAAACTTGATTTCCCGCCCGGAATCGAACCCGATACTCTGCTTAGAAGGCGAACGCGCGCTGAACTGAGCCAACGGGCAGTTCAATTTTAACTATTATAGTAGTCGGGTTTTGGTTTTTTAAGTGAAACTTATCTTTGAAATTCTGATCCGCAACCTTTTTGTAAGACGAAAAGTGGTTCATTTCCGGTCGTCCCCACACGGTCGTCCCCACTGGGTACGAGTGGAAAAAAAGTTTCGTTCGGCCCCAGTGGTAAAGATTGGAACTTTTTATTTCCCACTCGTTCCACTATAGACCAAGAGTCAAAATACATGGGGATTTCAATAAGAGATTACACGGATTATTAAAATACTTTGATTACAACTTTCTGAGCAAAACTGAACAATGTTTTTGATTGAAAATAATTTTAAAAGGCAAAGGTAATTAGTACAGTATTCACGAAATCACAATAATTCTTACAGTTTTAAGGGGCGTCTCACAGATAATCAACTTATTTGCAATAATTCTTACAGTTTTAAGGTTCGTATCACAGATAATCAACAAATTAAAAATATTTATCTACCATATATAGTATAAATGGCCAAATTATGTATCACAGATAATCAACTTATTTACAATTATTATTATTATTACAGGTAAAGTTCCTATAATAGTTTTTGAAAATTCTAATCAGTTCTGTAAAAAAAAACTCGGCTGATCACAAAATTATCACTTTTGAATGATTTAAAAAACAAAATATAAATATTTAATTATAAATATTTAATAATAAATATTTAATAATAAATATTAATATATATATATATATTAAAAACAAAATATAAATATTTAATAATAAATATTTAATTTAAATAAAAATTATTCAAATATTTAAATGATTAATGATAAAAATTATAAAAATATAAATATTTAAATGATTCAGTAATAAAATATGTATTTTAATTGGTATATTTTTTTTACGTTTGCCTATTTCCTTAATGTTTTCTTAAATTATTGTAAATTAGGTTGAACGTCTATAATACACCACATTCACCACAATACAGTATTAGAACTAAGGCCTTTTTAATTATTTTTAACTATAATGTTGCGATTATTGCATTTAGACTTTCGGTCTATAGCGGAACGAGTGGGAAATAAAAAGTTCCAATCGTCACCACTGGGGACGAACGAAACTTTTTTTTCCACTGGTACCCAGAGGGGACGACCGGGAATGATCCCGAAAAGTGGTCCCGCCAGGAATCGAACACTGCTTAGAAAGTGAACAACGGGCAGTTCAATTATATTTATAAACTGTGTTTTTTTTTTTTATGTGACCACTATCTCACCTGAAGGAAAGTGATGATACAGCCGATGATGTGAAATGCTTGCCTAGAAGATACCTATTCACTCTTGACTTGAAGACTCCCAGATTATACCGTTCGGGGAACAAAGACGCAGGCAATGAGTTCCACTCCTTCGCTGTACGGATGATGAACGTAGAAGCAAAATTAAGCGAACTGGATTAAAATATCTACTTACATTTTTCCAGTTTTCCTTGAAATAACGTAAAATCACTAACTCTCCAATTAGCACGCACGCTTTCGTGAACAAAACTAATTATTTTATTAATTTGCAGCGAAATTTGCAGCTACCATGCGTCGTCAGCGTAAGAAAGACAAGATGTGTGAAAATTAACAACAATAACTAAGATGTTTACATTTTAATTAACTTGAATTTGCTGAGGTTGAGTGCACCAAACTCCGGCTAAGGGTTAAACGGTTGTTTCGGGGCCAGATCAAAGTCAACGCTAATGGCCTCGATTCTGATGTCATACTAAATTAAATTTAAACTATTCCTGTCTTTTAAAAAATAGGAACACAAGACAGAGATAGCATACATTTTAGTGCTGTCAAGTTAGTCAGAATTTAGATGTCTATGCAAGCTTAGTCGAGTATGTGTTGTATTGGTGTTGACTAAAAACACGCGCCTTTCTGCTTCTGCTGTTCATATTTTAATTGATAAACTAGCGTGACAGCATCTACACTTAAATAATTAAACGCAAGCAAAGCTTATAAAAACCGACTTCACCGCTTTATCTTCGGAACCTTGATCAGATTTAATGTATTAAACACGCATTATTGACTATAACTCTTATATCTCTATAGAGACCAGATCTTGATCAAATTTCAATGGGACCACATGAAAAGCACCAATTAAACCAAATTAAAAAATAATCATCAAAATCGGCTCATAACGAAATAAGTTATGGGGTAACTTTTGAAGTCGGTTAAACGAGAACATCGTCAAAGTTGTCCACCAAAATAGGCATTATTGACGATATTTCAAGAACTACTGATCGAAGGGCTTCTTGATCAAATCTAAATGGGACCAATTAGAAAGCAACATCTTTCAAACGAAAAAAAAATTTCGAAATCGGCTCACTAGGAGAGTTATGAGGTAACACACATATAAAAAAATACAGTCGACTTGAGTACCTCCTCCTTTTTTGAGAAGTCGGTAAAAATAGTTTGTCACAAATCAGCTCCAACTCAGCATAATACTGGCACACTATTGTTGATTTTGTCTTTTGTTTAGCCTGTTGGCTTGGTTGGATGAGCGTTCGCCTTCTAAGCACGGGTTTCGGGTTCGATTTCCGGCGGGAACACAAGGAGAAAATTTGTGTTTCTGGTTCTGGTTGTGATGTGAAAGTTTCCGGCACCCTCGACACAAGTCATCAAACTTAGTGCAGGGCTGTGTACTGAGGCGTGACGTTCAACGCTCTATATTTTCGTAGTTTTCAACCGACTTCAAAAAAGGAGGTACTCAATTCGACTAAGTTTAATTCAGCGTGAAGTTTACTGCATAATAATAAACACGTATTACTTATACGTGTCATTTATTATTAAATAAATGATGATTCGTAATATTTAAAAAATGCAGACATGTCTAAACGCCTAGAATGCTTTCTTTAAAGACTTCGTCACACACGTCGCTCATGGCTCGAACGGATGCCGTGGTAGGACCGTAAAAAGTTAGATAGATAGATAGATAGAAAATTCTTTATTGCACTAACAGTATTGTAGGTACATAGGCGAACTTAATGCTACAAAGCATTTTCTTTCAGTTAACCTGGGTGTATCGAGGATATTTTGATATGGTAGTGCACATCTTCGGTAAAAAGTTGTTTTTATTTTACAATTAAAACTTTAATTTGTATATAGTATTATATTATTCCAGGTCTAGTGTGTTTACCAGCTTCGATCACATCGTCACTTACCATCAGGTGAGATAGAGGTCAAACACTAGCCTGTCACAAATAAAAAAAAAATATATAAAAAATAGTCTAATTTAAGATACCAAAAAATACAAAAAAAAATATATATTTATACATACATTTAACTACTTATAGTACTCATATATACATACATATATTTTCTATATAGACATATATACATAAACATATTTATTAAATATTTTAATTTTAATTGAATATAACTAAATATTGGATTCTGTTGCTCAATTTGGAAGATTATTTTGTAATGCGAAGTAAGTTCCTCTATGCTGGGACGTAGATCAGAAAATTAGTAATACTTACGCAAAATGTTTATAATAATTCATATGATACTTATTCCTACTAATATTATAAATCCGAAAGTTTGTGTGTAAACCTATGTGTGTTTTGTCTTCACGCTGTACGGATTTGGATGAAATTTGGAATTAACACAGCTTATAACCGGGATTAGCACGCAGGCTACTTTTTAACTTGATTAATGCGGGCGAAGCCGAGGGGCACGGTTAGTTAATTATAGAACCACACACTATTTTTTTTAATCATGCTTATACCAGTTAGGATGTAAAGTAGGTATATAACTGACTGGGGGCTGAGTCACCGACGTCCGTAGGAGGATACCCCTTAAGTCTGACTCCCTACACGTGGTCCCCGGGTGGTGCTAACCAGGTGACATTTGAGAGGTGGTAGAGCTTTTGTGAGTTGCTCGCCTGGCTTGCTACCAAAGTAGCTTACCACCATCAAGTTGAAAGTCTGCCGCCAAGCCAAATACGGTGTTCCGGCAGTTATCCTTGAGAGCCTGCGTATTCCAGGTCTAGCGTGTTTACCAGCTTCGATCACATCGTCACTTACCATCAGGTGAGATAGTGGTCAAAAATAAAAAAAAAAAAAAAAATAACCAGAGAACTTATCAAGATGAGTCTAACGAGCCCAAACTCGTTGGGTTTATCTCGTATAGTTCAGAAGTTCCTATGGCCATCTTCCGTCTCCATCAGACCAGCTCCATGTTACCATATCATTGTATTGTCATCAAAGATATATAAGTACAACAAATTTGAGTCCAATCGGATGTGCAGCGTAGGAGTGGAATTCATTGCATGCGTTATTGTTCCCCGAGGGGTATAATCTGGGTGTCTTCATATCAAAAGTGAATATGTATCTTCTAGGCAAGCATGTCACATCTTCGACCGCATCATTTTCTTTTCAAAGGTTTATAAGCAAGTGGTTCATCTAATGGGATGCATCACGCCTGCTATAATAGTATCTGCAAAGCATCAGCCGTAACTTTGAAAAGAAAATACATTTATTTTTAACACACACAACATTACACTAAAAAATAAACAGCAAAATAAATTTATGTTGTCGGTTTTGCATACGATCAGCTCGTATATTAGACCCCTCCACATTATTACTATAGGTATATTAATGAGATTCGACGGTCTTAATAATATTTCTAAGGAAATAACAACACAGATCATTCAATATCTCAGCCTTTTACTTTTAATAAAACATCTAAAGAAGAACTTAACCCATTTTAATATAAAAACAACACGTTTTAACACCAAAATATAGTACAACAAATAGAAAACTTTCCTCTTTTCCGCCGCCATTTTCGCCCCTTGACCGATTTTGATGAATCGATTCACCAAACTCACGAGTTCTTCGGGCAGACATATGGAAATCATCTTTCGGTCTATGTCTGCTATGTTATTTATAATTTGTTGTAAGTTGAAGTATCCATACTTCCATTCGTTGGTAGCAAAGCAGTTTTGCAGTTTATAAAGCTTGTTTAGTTCCTTGTATGTTTTTAATGCCCTGCAAAGAGAAATACTTTAGTTTGTAACCATCAAAGTGACTTCAAGGGGTATTGGTTCAAAGGTAAGAACGTCCAGGTATTAAATTGACCAGGATTTATTACCAAGTTAATAAAACGACAAATTGCCAAAACGATCTGTGACTATAACGACTAATTGCCAAAACGATCTGTGACTAAAACGACAAATTGCCAAAACGTCCAGTTACGAAAACGACAAATTTCCAAAACGTCTAGTTACGAAAACGACAAATTGCCAACATGTCCAGTTATTAAAACGACTAATTGTCAATATGTTCTGTTACGAAAAAGACAAATTACCAACACGTCCATTACTAAAACGACAAATTTCCATAATGTTCTGTTACGAAAACGACTATCTGCCAAAAAGGTCAGTTACTAAAACGGCAAATTGCCAAAATGTTCAGTGGCTAAAACGACAAATTGTCAAAACGTCCAGTTACTAAAACGATAAATAGCTTCAATCTATAATAATAGGTAATACTTTCAAATGAAAAATCTACAGAAGCGCTTCCTGGCGACTACATAACATAGATATACCTAGGTCTAACCTAGGCTAATATAATTCTAGTATTAATCATTTAAGTATTTAAAAAATATGAAAAAATGCTCTGCTGAGTTTCTCGCCAGGTTCTTCTCGAGATGGCTGTCATTTTGCGAATCTGGCAGTAGAGTCATTAACTATCACGAGTGCCGGTTTGGAGCCCATGTGAATAAACAATTTTGAATTTTGAATCTCGTCATTCTGCGATATTTGATGTTAAATCTGTTAATTTATTTTTAAAATTATTTGATCTAGTTTGTTCTAAAATCTCATAATTTTTTATATACGCGTATCTCTCATCTGCACGCCGAAACACTTTTTTTACTCGCCCAGGAAAGATGGTAGATAATGCTTCATAGCATTAAGCTATTCCTTGTACACTGTTTTGTGCTCACTATTAAATAAATAAATAAATAAATAGAACTGTAGTTTTAATGAAGTAATGCCGCAACCAAAACCGGTGCAGCATCCTAGGACCTACACATTTTGCTTGTACAAGCAAAATGTGCCTATGTGTTAATCCTAGGTATAATCTATGTACATAGATTATACCTAGGTTTAAAACATAGGCTACTATTTAACTTGATAATTGCGGGCGAAGCCGCAGGCACGGCTAGTTTATAATAATAACACCTAAAATATACACAGTTATAAGTAAACCGTATTCCATTCTATTCTAAACTATTAGTTAACCGGGTATCGTTGTTGCATATGGACATTATAATACCTCGGACGTCCTGACCTTTAGACTAATACCCCCCGGGTCATCAAAGTCGAGTCAATATCTTGTTCAGCGAAAGAGAACGAGCATTTTTTGCCGCGAAAGCGAAAAATATTGTTGATTATGTGTTATGTACAACTTGTGGTTCTTCGAGCGTGTAATAATTACCGTTAATTGTTGATTGTGCACGTGTGTAGGGAAATCATATATTATTTTTGTTTAATTAATTCACTTAGGTACTTGTTTATTTATTACCGACTTCCCAAAAAAGGAGGAGGTCCTCAAATCGACTGTGTTTTTATTTATTTATTTTTTATGTGTGTTACCTCATAACTTCTCTCCACGTGAGCCGATTTCGAAAACAAACAAACAAACGCATTCACACTCACAGCCCCACACTAAGTTCAAAGACTTGTATCGTGGGTGCCGGAAACATTCACATCACACACACATTACACCCAGAACTAGAAGCACAAATATCCCTTGAGAAAGAATTTTTGCTCCTGCCGGGAATCGAACCCAGGACCCACAGAGGGCAGACATGTGTCCACTGCGCCAACTGGGTTGTTTAGTTTGAAAGATGTTGCTTTCTAATTGATCCCATTTAAATTTGATCAGGATCTGATCAGTAGTTCTTGAAATATCGTCAATAATGTCTATTTTGTGACGAATAATGCGTACTTTGACGATGTTCTCGTTTACCCGACTTCAAAACTTACCTCATAACTTCCTTCGTTGTGAGCCGATTTTTGTGATTCTTTTTTTATTTGAAAGCTGGTGCTTTTTATGTAATCCCATTAAATTTGATCAAGGTCTGATCTCTAGTTTTTGAGTTATAGTCAATAATGCGTGTTTATACATTAAATCTGATCAACGTTCCGATGATAAAGCGTTGAAGATAAAGCTTTGCTTGCGTTTAATTATTGCTTAATTAATTCACTTAGGTACTTTATTTATTTATTTATTAGCAAACGCAACATAATACAATCATAATAGGACCAAATTATAGAAATATGGGGTTGATCTAAATTGTATTCCTTAACCATGTATGCCTAAAAGCAACAATCTAATAATTTTCGTAAATCGCTAGAAAAGTTATAGTTTCATATAACAATTATCTAATACATAAAATTATTATTATTATATGTTATATTCATATATTTGACGTGAATAGAATTTCTTTTTGCCTCTGAAATTGACTCAAATTGAGGTAAAAAATATCAACATTCCTGTTAGAGACAAGGATTTCGTTGTTCTGGCGACACATCTTGATAATGTACTAGTCGTACCCCGCGGCTTTGCCTTCCTAAATTAATAATTAAACGCTAGCAAAGCTTAAAAAAACTGACTTCACTGATTATATCTTGGTTTTGGCTGGATCGATTTTGATAACATTTATATGGGACCACCTATAAAGTATTCTCTACCAAACAAAAAAATCATCAAAATCGATTCATAATTGGCGGAAATATCGCGTAAGTTACATACAAAAAAAACATACAGTCGAATTGCGAACCTCCTTTATTGAAGTCGGTTGAAAAACAATTCGTACTTTAAATGTAAAGTTGTGTGTCGTGGGTACCGGAAAAATTCCCATCACACACACAATCACAACTAGAACCAGAAACACACATTTTCCTTGGGGAGAAAACTTGTGTTTCAGCGGGAATAGAACCCGATTCCTCTGCTTAGAAGGCGAACGCCACCCGACTAAGCCAACGAGCAGTTTTATCTTTATAATATTAGTGTTGACATACCTGACGATACAACTTCCGAAGGGTCTCCTCCAAGCACCCCCAGAGACAGCAGACGGTTCATCCATTTCCATATCCAGGATATAAAATCATGCAGACCTTAGCTGCCATGTCGCTTGATACATAACAGGCTAGATTCCGAAAAAAAAAAGAATACATAGTTTATAAATTATCAAAAGAGATACTTTTCTACCGACTTCACAAAAAAGGAGGAGTTACTCATCAAGTCGACTGTATTTTTTTTATATTTTTTTTTGTTTGTTACCTTATAACTTCGTTCCACGTGAACCGATTATGAAATATTTTTTTGTTTGGAAGATGTTGCTTTCCAATATCAAGATCTGATCAGTAGTTCTTGAAATATCGTCAATAATGCATGTTTTAGTACATCTAATCTGAACAAAGTTCCGAAGATAAAGTAGTAATTATAACGTTTAATTATTCTTTAGTCAATTAAACAATTTAATGCAAGCAAAGCTCAAAAATAAAACAGAATTCTCCGCTTTATCTTCGGAACCCTTGATCAGATTAAATGAATTAAATACGCATTATTGAGGATAACTCAAAAACTACTGGTCAGATCTTAATCAAAAATGGGACCACAGGGGAAGCACCAGCTTTCAAATAAAAAAAAAAAACATTAAAAGCAAAGCTTAAAAAACCGACTTCATCGCTTATATTTCTGTTTTGGCTTGATCGATTCCGATAAAATGTATATGGGACCACCTCTGAAGTATACTCCACCATACAAAAAAATATCGCGTAACATACACAAAAAAAACAAAGTCGAATTGAGATCCTCCTTTTTTGAAGTCGGTTGAAAAAACCTGTTTTGAAGTCTGTTATAAATAACGAAGATACAGCATTGAATGTTCGCGTAACATCACGAATTAGTACACATTATACCAAGGCGTTACGTCACGAGCCCCCCCTTGAACTTTGACGCTCTGTTTATTCGTAATTATTTGTTTAATTGGCAAAAGAAAAATACGTAACAATTTTTTTTATATAACTTACGGGGTAATCAGAATCCAGTTTTTTTTTTCCTAGGCCCACATTCACTTCTATTCACAAATTATTTAAATACAATATTATAAACTACTTACAAACTATAGTTAGTAAAAATTATTTTCACCTTTAACACCATCGGTACGGTAATCGGAACAAAAATAAAGTCGGTAACCATTGTTTTTAGAATATTTAAACCTTATAAATATAAATCAGTGTTAGCTACTTACGAAATGCTGAATTTATTTAAATATATAATTATTTTTACCATTTTGTTTTTGATACATGAACAACAAGTTACATCCTACTACGTAAGTATTGTTCCCTCTTCACGCTGTAACCGCTGAACGGATTTGGATGAAATTTGGAATGTACATAGATTATACCTAGGATTAACACATAGGCTACTTTTTAACTTGATAATAGCGGGCGAAGCCGCGGGGCACGGCTAGTTACTAATAAATGTTAGGTACTTAACTGCCCGTTGGCGTAGTTGGTAGGGCGTCTGTCTAAAGTTGCGGGTATAGGGTTCGATACCCAGTGAGAGCAAGTGTTCTCTCCAATGTATTTTTTTTTCTGTGTGTGATGTGAATAATGTTTCCGATACCCAGGATACAATCCTAACTTAATTTGGGTCTGTGAGAGCATTATAATAATTATTTAGTGACATGTGACAAAATTAATTAGAGTTATTTAAATTCATTAAAAAATCTAATCTATGGAACAAAAACAAATATTGTATTTAATATGTAAATGAAATTGTAAATTATGTTATATAATAATATGTATAGAATAATTAAACGCAAGCAAAACTTAAAAATACCGACTTCAACTCTTTATCTTCGAAACCATGATCAAACTTAACGTATTAAACACGCATTTTTGACTATAACTCAAAAACTAGTGATCAGATCTTGACCAAATTTCAATGGGACCACATGGAAAACACCAGCTTTCAAATAAAATAATCATCAAAATCAGCGCACAAAGAAAGAAGTTATGAGGTAACTTTTGAGTCGGTTAAAAACGAGAACATCGTCAATGTAGTCCACAGAATACGCATTATTGAGGATAACTCAAAAACTACTAGTCAGATCTTAATCAAATTTAAATGGGACCAATTGGAAAAAAACACCTATTAAAAAAAAAACAAAATCGGTTCACGTGGAACGAAGTTTTGAGGTAACACAAAAAAAAATACAGTCGACTTGAGTACCTTTTTGAAGTCGGTAAAAAATAAACAAACAAAACAGCTGTTTTTTTTTATTTTATCGCTTTCATATATTAGATGTCACCCGGATGAAACCGGGGCCGATCAGCTGAGTTTTACAATGTTATTTTTATTTGTAAATAAAATTTTGTACGTTCAAAAAGGATAAACGAGTCAAACACGAAACACCTCCGATAAGGGAAATAGGTTTTTTTTTTTCTAGCACAGTAGTTTTTTTTATGTACGATAGGCAAGACTGACCATAATCTCACCTGATGGAAAGCGATGATGCGGCCGAAGATGTAGCACGCTTGCCTAGAAGGTAACCTATTCACTCAAGACTCCCAGATTATACTGTTCGGGGAACAAAGACGAGGGCAATGAGTTCCACTCCTTTGCTGTGCGGATGATAAACGTAGAAGCTAAACGTTAAATTGTTATTAATCATTATAAAAAAAAAAGGTAAAAATACTAATACGTTACAGGTACGGGAACTGTTTCATCAAATAAAAGATAACTTAAGTAAATAACATTTTATTACAAAAATATTTCTTTTACAATTTTTTTTTACGAAATGTGGCTTTTCGTACTCAACACAATTTTGAAATCGCTTATCAACAGTTTTCACTAAAACCTTTCACACTTATACACTTCAACGCTACAAAAACGTTAACTTTTTACACTAAGTAAGAAAAACAATGTAATTTACTATACATAACTATAGTAAAACACAATTAACGTTATTTTAGCTTCTACATACTACTACATGGTAAAACATTGTAGTAGTATTAAATTATTTAATGCCATGTTCAAAGCTGTGCTAAAGTAATAGATATATAATAACAGATATTGTTAAATTTAAAAGAAAAACTACTCTATCTGAAAAATATGTGTAAATGTATATATTATTAACACAACTTAAACATAGCACGAATTATGAACCGCATAAGCAGAGAATAATTATAAGTTGCAAGAAGTCGAAGCAAAAGTGAACAAGAAGAAGACAGAACAAGACGTCAAAGTGGCGTTTTCGCAGCGTGAGCATAGCGTAAGTGTGAAAGTGTAACACATGAACATTTACAATTTGGAAACTTGTAGCAGCTGGGGATGGAGGCATGCAATTGATGTAGAATTGAGATAGCATTGTTTATTTTTTTACTGATCATTAAAATCAATATCATCCCACAAGGTCTACATCATTTCACTAGCATGCCTTTTGGTATCAAACCAGCCCCGGTACGCAAAAATGCTATTTCTCGTGCTGGTTCAATCTGCGCAGACTTGTGACGTCCATCCCGTAAATTGCAAATGGTGGTGTTTTTTCATAGTCTTCAAAGGTCACCTGTAAAAACAATTTTTCTAAATTTTTGGCTTCGCAATTTTAGTGCATTTAGGCAGTGCCAGAAAAAAAGTGCGACTAACTCTAAAGCGATTTATTTTAGAGCCAGCTAAATGCTAGCTTATTCAATATCCAAGGAGGTTCGTGACGACCCAGTTGGCGCAGTGGACAGGTGTCCGCCTTCTGCGCCGTGGGTCCTGGGTTCGATTCCCGGCAGGAGCACAAATTCCTTCCCAAGGGTTATTAGTGCTTCTGGTTCTGGGTGTAGTGTGTGTGATGTGAATGTTTCCGGCACCCACGATACAAGTCTTTGAACACAGTGTGGGGCTGTGAGTGTGAATGCTTTTGTTTGTTTGTTGTTCGTAAAAACATTAACTTGCATCACATTTAATTTTGTGTTTCTGGTTCTGAATGTGATTGTGTGTGATGTGAATTTTTCCGGCACAAACGACACATGTAGGATAGAAGTACAGAAGACTTATTCATTGAAGAGTCTGGGGCCGTGAGTGTGAAAGCGTTAAATATACTACATATATATTAAAACTTTTCGCATCTGCCAATTAAAAGCATACATTCACGTCGCCATCTTCCCCCGCTGGTGAATTGTGTTATTAAGGGAAATTAGCGTCATCAACTGGTATTATAATCTTAGATCTGAGGATATATAGCTTTTAGTTGCTGACATAGATATTCCAGTGGCTCTACGAGTTAAAGACCAAGCGTATTTTTCAAAATGGCTGAAACATGTTTTTTAACGTATAACATATCTCCGCTATTTTGAAAAAAAAATCGTTCGACTTAAAAAAATCGAACCTGCTCACAAGATTTCATAAAAATCGGTTAAGAAATGGGACGAGTAGAAAAGAACAAACGGAAATCCGGACATACGAAAGCAATTTTACCCAAGTTGAAACAGGTTCGCTCCGCTCGATCTTCGCGCTTGCTCCATCAATTAAGTGTTGTGATAACCGAGAGTCTAATATTGTTACCAAATCTGTTCAAGTGTGGGGTTGTGTGTGAGAGCGTTTATTGTACTTACTTTTGCAGACTCTTCTTTTTGATCAGCCGTGCCTTTTATCACCTCGACCTGTGATCATATATAAAATGAAAATATACTTTATTATACTACATTTTGCATTATTATGTAATTAATTTACTTATTAAATTTTAAATATTTATAAAAATCATTTTATTACATACATATCTTTCATTTAATACATTTATTTCAATTGCTTATATTATTTAAAATATGTGTGTGATGTTAATTTGCCCACAACAAAAAAAAAGGGCTGTCTGTGACAGTTTCCTTCCATATTCATTATGCGAACCGCAAAAGAATAAGGCAAGCTTGCTCCATCCTCGACTACATCGTCGCTTACCATCAGAATGGTGGTCGATAGATCTTTAATTAAAAGAAAGGTGGCTTAAAATGGAGTTGCGTCGACTAACCGGGGGTGGGTCCATCATGGGTGGTATGTTTGGACCAAGCTTCTCCACCAATGCTTCTACCTGTAATATATCGATTAGAACTACAAATATTTGTATATTTCCAATTTATTTTGTTTTATAGACGACTCAAGTCCTTGCGCGCTGTAGTTCCTTGACGTCCGGGACGTCAAACTAAGAGGCAGTCGATGTTGGAGGCAATTCAAAGGGGGGAGGGGGATTTGGTCACTATAATATGACAAATAGGGAGACCTTTTTTATGTAAATAAAGTATTTTTATGTATTTATTTTGAATGTGGTATAAGTATTGTGATTACCAATAAATGATAAGTGATTGTGGTATAAGTATTGTGATTGCCAATAAGGAAATATAAACGAAAAGTGAATGTGGTATAAGTATTGTGATTACCAATAAGGAAATATAAACAAAAAGTGAATGTGGTATAAGTATTGTGACTGACAATAAGGAAATATAAACGAAAAGTGAATGTGGTGTATATATTGTGATTGCCAATAAAGAAATATAAACGAAAAGTGAATGTGGTATAAATATCGTGATTGCCAATAAGGAAATATCCTTGCCCTGAACTAACTGCTCTGACAGATGCAAACGTTTCAGTCTTGGCTTTGGTAAAATTAGTTTTCACAGTAGACTAACCTTGTCCTTCAGACTGAAGCGGTCTGTCTATCACTTGTAAAATTTTGATGTAAATGTGTTTTTATGCTGTAATGTGTTCTTTTTTGGCAATAAATTGATTTTTTATTTTTTTGAAATATTAACGAAAAGTGAATGTGGTATAAGTATTGTGATTACCAATAAGGAAATATAAACGAAAAGTGAATGTGGTATAAGTATCGTGATTGCCAATAAAGAAATATAAACGAAACGTTGTTGTGGTATAGGTATAGTGATTGCCAATAAGGAAATATATACGAAAAGTGAATGTGGTATAAGTATCGTGATTGCCAATAAGGAAATATAAACGAAAAGTGAATGTGGTATAAGTATCGTGATTGCCAATAAGGAAATATAAACGAAAAGTGAATGTAGTATAAGTATCGTGATTGCCAATAAGGAAATATCCTTGCCCTAAACTAACTGCACTGACAGATGCAAACGTTTCAGTCTTGGCTTTGGTAAAATTTGTTTTCACAGTAAACTAACCTTGATCCTCAGACTGAAGCGGTCTGTCAATCACTTGTAAAATTTTGATGTAAATGTGTTTTTATGCTGTAATGTGTTATTTGGCAATAAATTGTTTTTTTTTTATATAAACGAAAAGTGAATGTGGTATAAGTATTGCGATTGTCAATAAACTAACACTAGGGAACTGAGAGAAGCAGGCCCTTGCTTTGCCAATACAGGGGGGCGCCACCGCGCGCCCATAGCGGTCTCTATCGGCAGGGTCGAACATGTAGTAACCTGGGAACAAACAAGTAGATAGATAGATAATACTTTATTGATCCACTTTATAAGATGAGATAAAACAAAGATAACAAACAAGCTTATACGTAAAGTATCACAACAGGCGGCCTTATCACTAATAGCGATCTCTACCAGGCAAGTAACACTTTAAAAAGGTTTTTTGAAATCAAGCCTTTACCAGTTGTAAATAAAAAAGGACTAGTTATAAAACCAGAGAACTTGTCAAGACGTATCAAACAAGCCCAGACTTGATAGGTTTATCTTGTTTACATGGACATCTTCGGTCTCCATCAGACCAGCTCCATGGTACCATATCATTGTATTGTCACCTATACATAAATACCTACATCAAATTTAAGTCCGATCGGACATCGGGAAGTGGGTGTAATTTAGCTTGCAAAATTTGATTACAGACCGATAGACAACGGGACAGGTGGCTAACAAAAAAAGCTTGTATAATACTATTTATGACACAAGCTAGTAAATTTTTTAAGCTATATAGGCAAGCATTTGACTACCATCTCACGTGATGGAAAGTGAAGATGCGGCCGATGTAAGTAGTATCATTCTTGCCTAGAAAATATTATTCACTACTTGCAACTTCCAAGATTACCGTTCAGAGTACTCGTTGGATTAGTACTCGTTGGACTACTCGTTGGGTGAGCGTTCACTTTCTAAGCAGGGGTATCAGGTTCGATTCCCGGCTGAAACAAAGTGTTCTACCCAAGGAAAATTGGTTTCTGGTTCAGGTTGCGATTGCGTTTGTGATGTGAATGTTTCTAGCACACACGACACAAGACATCAAACTTAGTGTGGAGCTGTGAGTGTGAAAGCGTATATGTTATTGATTTTGGTAATCCTACTAATATTATAAATCCGAAAGTTTGTGTGTGTGTGTATGTTTACAACCACGTATCTCCGTAACTACTGAGCCGATTTCAATGAAATTTAGAATGTAGGTGGCTCATACTCTAGATCAAAACATAGGCTACTTAAATCATCATCATCGTCATCAGCGGGCGAAGCCGCGGGGCTCAACTAGTTATACATAACTATAGGGTACGCTGGTAGATTTACCTCTTGGAGTCCTAAACAGTGCAACAGCGAAATCCCCCCGGCCGGCGGTGAAAACGCCGCAACGCTCTTCTCTGAAAAACTCTGTCATCTAGAAGAAAAATAAACAAGTCATGTACGAAATTTTAAATACCCGACAGCGAAAAATGTGAAGGTGTAGAAGGTGAGAATAATACAAAAGGCGAACTTTGTATAATTTTTTTTTCTATTTCGAGCGGACTAAATCCTGCTTGCTGCGTGTAGCCTCTGCGGCGTCCGCAGTGGAGTCCTGGGAGTAGGCAACTAACTCAAGGGCAACTTTACCTAGGAGGTGCGAGCCTCGGCTTGGACCGTTACCAGGATGGGGGGAACGGGAGAGAAACGCCCCGGTACGGTGGAGGAGCGCCGCTATGCGAGCATTTGGGGGCTGAGTCACCCACGTCCGTAGGAGGATACCCCTTAAGTCTGACTCCCTACACGTGGTCCCCGGGTGGTGCTAATCAGGTGACATTTGAGAGGTGGTAGAGCATTTTGTGAGTTGCTCGCCTGGCTTGCTACCAAAGTAGCTTACCACCATCAAGTTGAAATTCTGCCGCCAAGCCAAATACGGTGTTCCGGCAGTTATCCTTGAGAGCCTGCGTATTCCAGGTCTAGTGTGTTTACCAGCTTCGATCACATCGTCACTTACCATCAGGTGAGATAGTGGTCAAACACTAGCCTGTCACAAATAAAAAAAAAAAAAATTTGACTAAATTCTCACCTGATGGTAAGCGAAGATGAAACATAGGTACTTGCCTAGAAGATACCTATTCACTTTAGACTTGAAGACTCCCAGATTACCGTTCGGGGAACAAAGACGCGGGCAATGACTTCCACTCCTTCACTGTACGGATGATAATTTAGAAGCAAAACGCTTGGAGCGGTTTAACCGGGAAACTGTGCCCATGCTTGATGCGATAGCACTACCGACCGAACAAATTATGATAGGTGCCGTAATACCAAAAATTATGAATGAAAATGTAATGTTTAGCCATTGTTTTTTGCATAAATAGTACCATGAAATGATAATCTATGTTCCTGTTGTAATGCCAAAAGAAATGTGTTAGTTTTTAATACAAAACGAATTAGTTAAACAAGCGACATTTACGTCGTAATAATGTGTGAAAATCAATTGGTTTATATTTCGTTTTAGGTAATTATTTTGTAATAATCTATCCAGGAACCTAGATTAATATGTTTTTAATCTGAATAACAACACAGCACAGCACAGTATGGTGGTAGTATGCTTGAATTATAAATAATTTCGGTATTACGATTGTATGGGCAAAACAACCTCCGCAGGCCTCTTAAATCTAAAACAGATGCAACATAACATAGAAATGAATAGACTGGTATATCATACTGACCTTTTCCATCAAATCCGAGTCTATCATTCCGGCTTGACGCGGCTTATACACCACGACTCGACACACGCAGTTACCAGGGGTATAAAACTTACGAAGCACCTGCAATATTCATAATAATTAATTAATTAACTATTAGGGGCTCTAGTGACTAGACTAGATATATAGATAGATAGATAAACTCTTTATTGAACACCTTAATTTAGACAAGAAACAAAGCAAAATAATTATTTACAAAAAAAAGTGTAATAATAGGCGGTCTTATGGCTAAAAGCGATCTCTTCCAGACAACCTTTGGATGGAGCGGAATTACGCAATGGTGTTGGACGTCGGTGTTTAAGAAAACAACATTTTAAAGAGTTGAAGATCTCGCGTATTTTTCGAAATGGCTGCAAAATGCAAAACCATGGACATTTCGGCGTTTGTACATATTTTTTACTTTGTTTTTTATGTTATTGAGGGACGAGACGAGCAAATCGCTCGCCTGGTGGTAAGCGTCACGCGTGCTTATTACAGTATAGTGCTGCCCAGGGTTATGAACTTATATACTTATCTTGGGAGTCTTCAAGTCGAGAGTGAAAAGGTATTTTCTAGGCAAGCGTGCTCCATCGTCGACCGCATCGTCACTTAACATCAGGTGAGATAGTGGTCAAATGTTTGCCTATCACAGATAAAAAAAATAAAAATAAACGCAAGAAAAGCTTAAAAAAACCGACTTCACCGCATCATCTTCGGAGCCTTGATCAGATTTAATGCATTAAACACGCATTATTGACTATAACTCAAAAACAAGAGATCAGATCTTGATTAAATTTAAATGGGACCACATTGAAAGCACCAGCTTTCAAATAAAATAAGAATTATCAAAATCGGCTCTCAAAGAAAGAAGTTATGAGGTAACCTTTGAAGTCGGTTAAACGAGAACATCGTCAAAGTAGGCGTACAAAATAGGCATTATTGACGATATTTCAAAAACTACTGATCAGATCTTGATCAAATTTAAATGGGACCAATTAGAAAGCTACATCTTTCAAACAAAAAAAAAATTTTCGAAATGGGCTCACGTAGAGAGAAGTTATGAGGTAACAAACATAAAAAAATAAAAAAATAAATACAGTCTACTTGAGTACCTCCTCCTTTTTGGGAAGTCGGTAATCTTTAAGCACTGTAATTATTGACTTGTTTTTGTAGCATTTGGTAATTTCAATACGTTGGACGTCCTGACTATTGGACCCCTGGAGTCAGTTCGTCCACTGACCTGTTCCACGCCGAGGATGTTGAACGCGGGCCGGAAGTGCAGGAAGCTGTCTTGGTAGAGTTGGTCTCCCGCCTCCAGCACCTGGTCCAGCGTCGACGAGCACCAGCGGCACACGTCCTGCACGCGGGACATCGCCACCGCCATCACCGAGCACGGCAGCGCCTGCCCAGACACCACATTTTATTATAGAATAGATATAATTTATTTGTGAAAAAACAAATGACACAAAATGCATAAAAAAGTATGTCACAAATCGGCTCCAACTCAGCGTAATCCTGGCTGTACACCAGCACTGGTTTTCCGCTGGAGCCGTTTGCTGAAGTCACGGCGCAGACATACAATACACACACAAGTATGAATCAAAAAACAATGAGGAAAAAACATTAACAATACAAATTGAGCGGTTACAATATTTAGGAAGGTCAAAAACAATGGCTAGATTGTATTTATTTTAGGCTTGGCTAGCTTATATTGCACTCGTATCATGTCGAAGAGTTTCTTGTTTTTGATATGCAGTAATATATTTTTTTAGTTTTATGCTGAAACTTTGAACATTTTGCAAGTTTCTCATCGGCGGGGGGATATTGTTCCATTATTTCCTAGCTGCGTAGCGGAAACTTCCTCTGAAGGCGGCAGAGTTATGGCGTTGCGTGGAGAGTTGTGGTGCGCCGAGACGAGGTCTATCACTAGACACCCAACATTAATTTTAAAAAGATAAGAAGGGCGATTGAATATAATTACACCAAACAGCAGGCATGCTACAGCAGGCATGCTAAGTATAATTTGCGACGATGCTTCATTTTAAGAAGTTTTTATTATATGTTTTTTTTTATTTTCAGATGATAACTCAGTTACCGTACGATAAAATGTATATTTAAAGAGAAAGTTATCCAATCGTATCGATTCGGTAAGTTAACGAAAATTTTATGGGCTGATGTCAAGTGACGCGCATAATGAACGTGGAAGCAAAACGCATCGAGCGCATTTGAGGATATATATCGGTGTCGCAATGCTGTCTGTCTGGTTCTTCTAATGCCTCAAGTTGATATCTAGCCGAACCATCCCAAAGGTGAGAACAATACTCCACACGAACGGACTTGTGCATGATATAATTTGAGCAACTGTTCAGGGGTGAAGTATTGAACTCACTTGGTTTCCTCTGGATGCAAACGAGAATTTCTTGCAAGCCATGGAGTGTTGCGCCGATAGATACTGCGACCCATCATTCAGTACTAGCCAACCGCTGACGTTTCTTTGCCCTGTGAATAAAATATATTTTAAACTAGTTGACTCAGCAAACGTTGTTCTGCCATTTTGGATAAATAGACCATCACCCACCATTACCCCTGGGTAGGAGGGCGAACAATACTTTACGACAAATTCTCATACCTGTGCCAAATAAATAAAAAAGCATTAAACTCGGTCGAGCCGTTTGGGAGGAGTGCGACCACAAACACCGAGATACAAGTTTTTTATACAATAGAATAAAAAATAGCAGCGAAAACGGCGAAAATATGGAAACCTCGGCAGTGGTTACATATTTGAGCCGTTTGGTGTTGAGACACTGGACCCGTGGGGACCGGGAGCTTATTCTATTTTCAAAAATCTATCAGAGCGCCTGGTTGAAGCGACGCGTGATCAAAATGCTGGCACTTATTTGGCTCAACTTATTAGCATTGCAATTCAGAGAGGCAATGCCGCCAACATGATGGGAACGCTACCCACTGGTAGTGGGCTTGAGCACTTGATGTCTTGTAGGTAACTTGGTTCTTTGCTGTATATAATTTTAGTTTAGTTTAAGGAAATATAGGCAATTGGCCCGTAGCGTAGGTAGAACATTTATAGAATAATAAACTGAGGTAGATATAAATGTTTGACAGGTGACAACGATCTATCAGCACTCCTGACAAAATTACTAATTTTCAATTTAAGTGAAGTCTATTTATACGTGTCTCTTTGAACTTAGTGTATATTGTTGTTACCTTTGAGTTTGCTCTGATCCTTGTCATGTTTATCGGTGGCTCGCTGGGCGTCCAAACATGTGGAGCTGCCAGGAGGATGCTTCCGGTCCTTCTCATCAGCTCGCCTTTTCATACCGTCCACTCCGACCTATTAAAGATGAATCATGTATAAATACCCAAACGTAACCAAAGGGTAAAAACGGGACCCTATTACTAGGACTTCGCTGTCCGTCCGTCTGTCACCAGGCTGTACCTCAAGAACGGTGATAGCTAGACAGTTGAAATTTTTACGGATGATGTATTTCTATTGCCGCTATAACAACAAATACAAAAAATAAAAAAAAAAAATAATTAAGGGGGGTTCCCATACAACAAACTTGTGAGCCTGCATTCCAGGTCTAGTGTGTTTACCAGCTTCGATCAAATCGTCACTTACCATCAGGTGAGATAGTGGTCAAACACTAGCCTGTCACAAATAAAAAAAAAAAAAAAAAAACTTGGTTTTTTATAGATAATGGTATGGAACCCTTATTAACCGGTTTTATTATACTTATTCTCTATTAAAACATACTTATGCCAATTAGTTTAGACTTGTAATATAGATTCTGAAATACTTTTTTTTATACTCAATATGCTCAATATTTGACCACTATCTCAGCTGATGGATAGCGATGATGATGTAGCATGCTTGCCTAGAAGACCTATTCATTCTTGACTTGAAGACACCCAGATCGTACCGTTCGGGGGGAACAAAGCCTTTGCGAGGATACCCAATTTCTTAGCGGCCAGCTGAGCTATTGTTCAATCTTCTTATCGAGTCAATAAGTCAAACATAATAATATAAAATATATAATTTTTGCTAAACGCGTCGCTAGTTTTAAAGCGTCCCTGGAGGCAGTTGTTAATTCTTCAGCTGTGCATGTGTTTGGACACGAAGAACCGGACAATAGATGGGACAATGGCCTCGATTCTGATGTCACACACTAAATTAAATTTAAACTATTCCTGTCTTTTACAAAATAGGAACACAAGACAGAGATAGCATACTGCTGTGCTGTCAAGTTAGTCAGAACTTAGATGTCTATGCAAGCTTAGTCGAGTATGTAATTGGTGTTGACTAAAAACACGCGCCTTTCTGCTGTTCATATTTTAAATGATAAACTAGCTTGACAGTTCTAAAATGTATGCTATCTCTGTCTTGTGTTTCTATTTTGTAAGAGACAGGGATAGTTTAAATTTAATTTAGTGAGTGTACATTAGAATCGAGGCCATTGTCTGGTCCTGAGCTCCACAGATGCACTTATTGCGGGAATGGTCTATGTACCCTCATTTAGCCAAGTTATGTTTACAGCGGCCAACGTGAGTTTTCAGGTGGTTTAGGGATTTCCATATTTGCCACTGCAGCTCAGGGCCAGGTTTTGTTCAATGAAGGTGTTAAAGTTAATATTTGACGACAATGAAACAAATGGTCTGATACAGACTTCAGTAGACAGTGGTGGGAGATACTACGAGCGTTTGAGTTACTGTTCTTACCTTACTACGAGCGCTAGAATTTACTATAGTTACTAACCTTACTAGTGGCAGGTACGAGTCTGATCCCGGGCGGGGCTCGGATTATGGGCGGGTCGCGAGCTCCAAAGCTCTTAATGGGCTGTATGTTTACTGACATCGCGTATAGTTGGAAGTCGTGCTTCAAACGTTCCACTACTGGGTAGTTTTGGAGGTAGCTGAAAAACAAACAAGCAAAGTTTTTTTTCTTGCTTTTGTGATGAGTTGTGCCCACACCGATAATGACTATAGACAGACCGCTTAAATGAGTCCTCGGGTGACTCATATAATCGGTCCTAGAAGAGTAGCATCTTTCCCAGGGGGGAGGAAAGAGATTTTTGGAGCTCGAACTCACTGCTCATGGGGAGCAAGATAGGGCCGCGCTAACCGTAACACTTGCTCTGGCAGTAGGTCCCGGGCCACTGCGCCCAAGAGTGCTATGGCAAGCCTCGATAAGTTGTGATAGAACAGAGGTTTACGTCGTGCAAACAAAAATCGTTTGGTCTGGTCCTCAGTATTATCTATTTTCACGTATGGACCTTAAACCTGGTGCCTCAAAAGTGACCGGAGCAAATTGAACGTATTTGAGATGTGGTGTTGGAGACGCATGTTAAGAGTACCATGGACTGCCATGAGGACAAACGAATTTATACTCAAAAACCTCCACATCACTAAACGACTTTCCACTGTATACCGAGAACGTCAGCTTAGCTATTTCAAAAATCAATATCAAATCTCAAATGCAGTTAGGGTGGCTGACTTCTGAGCCTCAGTTATTTAACGGTTTGCCATCGACACGCTAAAAAGAAAAGCATGACCTAGAAAAGCTACTGATAGTGGGACATATGCAGGGGAAACGACCCAGGGGACGAATACCAGCGCGATGGTAGAGTAGCATAACAGAGGCAACAGAGGAAACTCTACAACGAAGTATTGTACAGGCACGAGACCGAGAAAAATGGAGATTGGTGACATATGGTCACGATCTTCAGTGAGGGAACGACGAAGAAGAAAGAAGTTCTGCGTAGAACTGAAATACGCTTTTCTCTCTAAGACCCTCAGAGGTATTAACTTGCATGAGTGCCCCTTTGGAGGCCATGTGAATAACAATTTTGTGAAGTCTCAGAACACTGACAACTCGGCTCTTTGGGCCGATAGCACAGTGTTGCCATTCGGCTATTCGGCAAATGGGTGGTATCACCTCAGGCGGTCTTGCAAGAATTCTGACTCTTTGAATCATCTCTGGCCTTGTAGATATTGGGCGGTATTTTAATTCTCTCCTTCCCCTGGGGAGGTTCACCTCTAAACGGGCGTTCCCACCACCTAAGGGAACAGCCCCTAGGAAACCGGTCTACCCTGATGTATGTATATAACACTAGTTGTTCCCCGCGGCTACGCCCGCGTAAATTACAAATCACTATAGGATCGAAATTTGAATCTTAACCATTTTTTTCATGCTCGACAGGCAAGCATTTGACAATTTTCTCACCTGATGAAAGTGAAGATGTGGCCGACGATGTAGCATGCTTGCCTAGAAGATACCTATTCACTCTTGACTTAAATACTCTCAGATTATACCGTTCTGGGAACAAAGACGCAGGTAATGAGTTCCACTCCTTCAATCCATTATTGGATTCACCTGAACACAATTTTTTTTAGCAAATCGGTCCAGACTTTTAGGAGGAGTTCAGTCACATACCTACGTACAGAAAAATTGTATATTTAAAGATAATTTTATACTCACGCAAAAGCCATTAATTTGGCGGATGTAAAGGTACAACAACACGCTGCCCCGTCATCCTGCAAAAACATATATTTGTCGTAGCCGAACTGCAGCGGCTAACAATTAAAAAAACAATTTGAAATATATTCATTTTGTATTTTACATATAAATACAGTGTTCATTAAGGTAAGGACTGCACTGACGTCCTGCTAGGGGTGTGTTGTGCATATAGACTCGTTGTGAGGCCTTCAATCACACGAAGACCTTGCGGTCTGTGCGTGTACCCTGAGGCCGGTGGGTTCTAACACACAAATACCTTTGCGTCTACCCGGAGGCTAGTGGGTTCTAATACACATACCTGTGCATCTATCCTGAGACCAGCGGGTTCTAACACACATATACTTTTGCGTCTACCCGGAATCTGGTGGGTTCCAATACACAGCTGTGCGTCTACGCTGAGGCTGGTGGGTTATAACACACATACCTGCGCGTCTACCCGGAGGCTGGTGGGTTCTAACACACACATACCTGGGCCTCTATCCGGAGCCCCGTGGGTCCGCAGGTGTGGGGCTCCATGGAGAAGAAAGCGATGATGATGTAGCATGCTTGCCTAAAAGACCTTTTCACTCTAGACTTGAAGTCAACCAGATCGTACCGTTCGGGGACCAAAGCCTTTGCGAGGATACCCAGTTTCTTAGCGGCCAGCTGAGCTTTTGTTCAATTGAGGTGTTAAAGTTAATATTTGACGACAAGGAAACGAATGGACTGATACAGACTTCAGTAGACAGTGTAGGAGACGAGAGTTCTTCTCGAGATAGCTGTAATTTTGCGAATCAGGCGATAGAATCATTAACTTTCATGAGTGCCTCTTCGGGGCCCATGTGAATAAACGATTTTGATTTGATTTTGCGTGAATGACCTGTGCGTCTATCCGGAGCCCCGTGGGTCCGCAGGCGTGGGGCTCCATGGCGTAGAAGGGCGGCGCGGCGGCGACGCGCCACACGGCCGTCGCGTACGGCGCCGACCACAGCACGCCCAGCGTGTGCGCCTCGAAGAAACGCTCCAACGCACATCTGTGCCGAGGGCACCATTCGTTAAGGTTAAGGGACATCCTACTAATATTATAAATTCGAAAGTTTGAACTGCTCGTTGGCTCAGTCGGGTGGCGTTCGACTTCTAAATGAAATGAAATGAAATTAAATGAAATGAAATGAAATGAAATGAGTATGAAATGAAAAGAAATGAAATGAAATGAGTATATTTCACACAAAATAGAGTATATTGGTCTTCATGGTCGAATCGTCCTTCTATTTTGCCATGTGTTGGCATGTGAAATTACATGTTAAATAAATATAATGACAATATTAAATTAATTATATCATATTAAATGTCAATAAAATAGTGAAAATACAATGTCAAAAATAATAATAACGATTTAAGTAGAAATACAGTTATTGATTTTAATATAACATTACGATGTCAATCCAATTAAATATTGAAAAAAATCTTTCAGACAGTAAAAAGTCTTGTCAAGTAACCACGACTTCAGTTTTTTTCTAAACATTCCTATAGGTAGGTCTTTTATTGCACGGGGTATCGGGTTCGATTCCCGACAAACACAAGTTTTCTCCACAAGGAAAATTTCGGTTTCTGGTTGTGATTGTGTGAGTGTAATGTGAATGTTTACGGCACCCACGACACAAGTCGTCGAACTTAGTGTGGGGTTGTGAGTGTGAAAGCGTTTTTTTTTTTGTTTGTAAGTACGTTTGTTTCCTCTTCACTCTTAAAGGCTTAACGGATTTGGATTAAATTTGGAATGTGCATAGCTTGTACCTAGGATTAACACATAGGCTAAGTTTTAGCTTGATAATACCCGGACACGGAAAACTAGACTAGGACGCAGCAGCAGCGCCCTGGCCGCTTTGTATATCACTAGACGTGGCTTATTAATCCTAGGTCTAAGCTATACACATTCCAAATTTCAACCAAATCCGTTGAGCCGTTAAAGCGTGAAGCGGGAACAAACATACTTACACACTTACACACAAACTTTTGGTAATAATATTGACTAGAATAAATATATGTAAGTATATAAAACTTAATCTAATAGACATACTACAGACGGGACCAAGTATTTTTCAACCGACTTCAAAAAAGGAGGTTCTCAATTCGACTGTTTTTTTTGTGTATGTTACGAGATATCTCCATCAATTTTGATGGTTTTTTTTTGTTTGGTAGAGTATACTTCAGAGGTGGTCCCATAAATTTTTTGTCAAAATCGGTCAAGCCAAAACCGAAATATAAGCGATGAAGTCGTTTTTTTTTAAGCTTTGCTTGCGTTTTAATTATTTTTCATCAGGACATTTCACGAAAGGCATACTACCAGGGGGATCCATATGCACCCTTGGGGTACAATTATGTACGAACCTGAGGGTCATCGCCGTTGGCTCCTTTTGCTCCAATTTCCCAGTATACGCTTGGTCCAAACTGTATCGAACGTAGTTCACGCCCAACACAAATCTTTTCTGAACCTGTTCAGACAAAACCATTGTTTTTTTGGCAATAAAACCCCATTTACTTTCACACTTATAGATAGATAGATAGATATTTAGACTCTTAAGAACCCTTTATTGACTCACCTTACAAAAAACAACAAAATCTCGATAGGCAAGCATATTTTGACCACTATCTCACCTGATGGAAAATGATGATGCGGCCGAAGATGTAGCATGCTTGCCTAGAAGATACCTATTCACTCTTGACTAAAATAAATTGTACAATCGGCAGTCTTATCGCTAACAGCGATCTGACTCCATTGGGTAAAGTAGATTTTGAACTGAATGATGTAACGGGGGTATACATATAAAGCTTATAATATATAAATGTACGCACTCTAAGCCATCGGGCAGTTCATTACTTATTTTTTTTCAAATTTAATCGCTTTCCATCAGGTCAGATATTGGTCAAATGCTTGCCTTTTTCACATAAAAAAAAATCAATAGCTTATTCAAAGTTTTTAACTTCGCACAACACAAGATGGCGCGCGGCGCCATCATTATATCAAATTAGGCTAATGGGAGACACAGAATCTATGTGGAACCTTATCCAGAAGTCAGCAGACCAGACGCTCACCTGCAAGGGTAGTAGAAAATCTTCTCCAGGTCTGAATTCGTATCCTAGCGAGCGGAGCGAGTCGCTAAACAACTGGCAAGCAACCGACAGCACCTGCAAGTCAAAAATATAGTTTTTGTGTAATTTCGTTACAAGTTTTGTAAAGTTCGTTCTTGACGATTAAATAATTAAATTCAGTAAGACACGAGTTTTCTTCCGTGTAAGAGTGAATAAATTCGTGATTTCCTTTAATTTTTAGTAATATTTTTAAGCTATTGCATAGCTTCTATCGCGGGCCTTGAGCGTGGAGACCTAATCCAGAAATTCCGTAACGAAAAAACCTAACGCCCCCCACTCTAGCGACTTCACAAAAAGTTTTCAGTCACGTTGAGTTGCGAACTCCGTACAGATGCATTCGATTCAGTATCCAATACTCAATCGGCTACTGAGTCTTCTAACTATAACTTCGAAATAAGCGTATAGGTTTTGACGTTTACGTTTTTAAAGTAAACGTCAAGATCTATATGCTTATTTCGAAGTTAGAGTTAGAAGACTCGGTAGCCGATTGGTACTGGATACTGAATCGTATGCATCGGTACGGAGTTCGCATCTCAACGTGACCGAAAACTTTTTGTGAAGAAAAATGAAACTGAAAAATAAAAAATGCTATACAATAGCCTTACCGCGGCAGTCTCAGAGTGCCACACTTTTTTTTTTACATGTTAGTAATACATTTATTTGCAAAGATCAATTTTTAACAGCGACAAAATCCATTGGTTTAATACAAGTTGTCTTTTTTTGTAAAATCATCAGAGTCCGTTTCCGTAAAAAGTAAAAGATCTAAATAATAATATGCAGTTATTGTTTTCTTATAAATCGCGAGCATGGCTCCTTTTACGACTTTTCTCTTACTCTCGTGGGTTCGGACTTTGCCAACACCGCCTTTCTCAAAAAACCTGTATACTTATCCTAAATAAATCCTTAACTCGTAAAAAAATAAATATATCCTAAACACGTAAAAGTCACGACTTTGTTGTAGACTAGTTTCGGACAAATGAGTTGTCCTACATCAGGATGAGTCACACGCGATACGCGGAGGCGAGCAGCGAGCGGTCGAGGCGCGTCTGACTCATCCTGATAAAGGACAACTAATTTGTCCGAAACTAGTCGACAACAAAGTCGTCATTTTTACGTGTTTTATTATTGTATATATACCGCCATGGGTAAGTAGTGCACAATACTCCAGGGGGTGGTTTGGAATCGACAACGAGCAAATTAAAAATTTTTTCAATAGCTTCCAGAGTAGGTGAGTGCTACGAGTGCTACGGGGTCATTGAACTAACATGTGACGAGAGGTCACACTGAAAGGCGGTTCAGGAATTACGAGAACCAACCAACTTGTTAAGAGAATGGCAAATTATTATTATTTAGCATAAAAAAGCTTTCGTTTCAGTTATGATAATCGTTATTTATTTAGTCGGTCCTAGTTATTATGAGGTAATTAATTCCTGAACCGCCGGGAGGTCACACTGAAATGTGACCTCTCGTCACATGTTAGTTCAATGACCCCGTAGCACTCATAGCACTCACCTACTCTGGAAGCTATTGTTGTAGCGGCTGTCTACGGAGGGCCATACTTTACTTGACAATTACTACTGAACTGCTTGCAGGTCAGACGATTAAAAATTGAAAATTTTTTTTTATTTTTTTTTTTATTTGCTCAGGTATTGATCCCAAACCACCCCCTGCAGTATTGTGCACTACTTACCCATGGCGGTATATATATATATATATATCATAAGAACAGCTTCACATATCGTATTCCCTATTATACAGTTTTCACATAAGATATTAACCTCGTCTACGGTGTTTCTAGTCCATAGATGGGGTCGTCGAATGCGTGACATGCAACAAGCGACGATAGCACCACACGCCGATTGCAGCAAAGAGTCTCGAGTGAACCTGAATAGATGAATGAAATACGGTGATTTGGCAGTATATAAAAAAAAATGGTTGTCTGTAAAGTCGGTTTACGGACGATAATTTTGCGTGATAACGTCATAAGACGAACGCTTGGCCGATCGTGACTCTCTATCGCTTGTTCTGCGCTCTCGCTTGCACGCTCGGCTCAGGTGGAACGTGACACTTTTTCGTGCGTGTAGCCGGTGTTCATCGATTTATAAGACGTTATCACTTCAAAACTTAACATAAAAAGATACAACAAAACAGCTTACAAAGAAACATAGGGAAGTAAATTAAATCAAAACTGCTAAAATGATGTAACACGGCAATTTTGCTAAGTGTAACAGTAGGCGCTGATTTTCAGTCTCAACCCAGAAGATCTAAAAACAGTTAAATATATATACAGAACTAACAATATTACGCAGCCAGCATTTTGGGCACACTGCCGACCAATTACTTTTTGTATTAGGTAAGTAGTCTGTATTTTGATTAATCATGAATGTTCATTTTTGTATTGTATAAATATACAAAAATATAATTAGAAATCTAATACTATAAGGATCTTTGTCCTGATATACTGATTCACTGACTGACTGACTTAGAGACAAAGCACAGCCTAATCCGCTGGTCATAGGGTCTTGGAGAGTACATTTGTCTATAGTACTCAGGGGTGTACTTAGAATGGATTTTTGGAATAAAATGTTTAATATTTTTGCCAGGTGTGCATTAAGATGAAATTAAAGTTCATATGGAATGATTTACATTTATGAAGTGATTTAAATTGATCTGAGTAGAAATATGTAAGATAATTAACAATAATTAATTAATTATAACTGCCCGTTGGCTTAGTTGGGTGGAGTTTGCCTTCTAAGCAGGGGTATCGGGTTCGATTCCCGGCGGGAACACAAGTTTTCTCCCCAAGGAAAATTTGTGTTTCTGGTTCTGGTTGTGCTTGTGTGTGTGATGTGAATGTTTCCGGCACCCACGACACAAGTCATCGAACTTAGTGTGGGCTGTGAGTGTGAAAGTGTTTATGTTAGTGTTTTATGTGTTTAATTTTAATAATAAGTGTGAGGGTTTGTTAATTAGCAATCATAATTGGTATTTTATATCGATAAATATTATTTTATGTAAGTCTGGATTACTCATGGCGCCACTGTCGGCCGATGATGCCAGCCAATCATAGAGCGGAATTTAAAAAGTAGCGGGTAGGAACCCGGGTTGTGATTGGTTGATGTCATCGAGCGGATGGTGGAGCAAGGCAGTGTTGGTCGGGAGCTCGAATCAAAATGTAGTGCAAATTAAGAGAAGAATATAAGTGTTTAAAAGCAAGTTTATTGTTTGATTCCTGACGACAAACCCTGATATGATGATGTACTATCACATAGATCATTACAGTAAATTTAAAATAAATACTTATCAGTATTTTAATCACACTAATATTATAAATCTGTAAGTTTGAGTGAAAATTCGTTAGTGTTTAAGTATGTTTGTTTTATCTTTACGCTGTAACGGCTAAACTGATTTGGTGAAATTTCCAATGTACATAACTTATACTCAGGATTAAAACAGGCTACTTATTGATTTAAGTCGCGCGAGCCGCGGGACACGGCTAGTAAATATATTAAATAAATTTAAGTAAAATAATGTATATACTTATACAATTTTAATACACAAATGCGTTAAAATAAAATTCATTTACAACTATTCAAAATAAACATAAACGCTTTCACACTCACAGCCCCACACTGAGTTCGATGACTTGTGTCGTGGGTGCCGGAAACATTCACGTCACACACACAATCACAACCAAAATAAGCAAGATAACAAGCACAAAACTATTACACGGGACAACATAGTAGGAACAAGTAGAGATTCTTACTTCTGAAGGTCTGGGGGTCTGGACCCACGCAGGATGGTCCGACCTCGCGCCGTCTCTACATATGCTGTCAGCACCTAAACACCGAAATAAATAATTACCCTCTTTTTAATTTTTTTTATGCTGGATAGGCAAGCATTGTGACGATGAATTCTACTCCTAGACTTATTAATATGGTTTACTCGCAGATCGTCCCATTCGCAATTTGTCACGCAGTCGCAAATCAAAACGACTAGGACGATTTGAGAATGTTTGAATTTTGCGAATGGAGCGTTTTGGGACAGCGTGACCAATTCCGAATGTTACTTTCTGCAAGTAAACCATTAATACTACAATAACAAAAAATTTACTATGATACTTACGATAAATACTTAGGATGAATGATTATTGTAAAACAACAAGTAAATCGCTAGTGACAATTACAGTCCTCTTTGTAAAATCATAAATCACACACATATCATATTCTCATTCCGTTTTTGCAATGCCTCCGAAATGTTTACGAAAAACCGAACCGACATTTTCATGCCGTCATTCGAAAAAAAACAGCTTCTCTTTTAGAGAGGGTCAGGGGAAGTGACAACATCATACTGAAAACTGTGGCAGAAGATCTGCGCGCGCCTGTGCTGAGGCATATCGTGCGGGTAATGACAGAAGTTGGAGATACTCACTCCTCTGGTTACCAGTCGCACGGGATGCTTCTCAAGAACAAAATTAATGAATTAATGTAAGCAAAATTTCTAATTATAGTTTGTTGTTTTGGTACTAACATAGTTTTAAGTTTTGTGTTACTAACAAATGGATCATGTTGTCCGAAATAAATATATTTTGATATTCTTTATTAGTACCACAAGTAAGATTGTAATATCACATGAGACACTTAAGATGGATAAACTCTTTATTGATCACCTTAATTGAGACTAAAAACAAGACAGAAAATGATAATTTGCAAAAAAGTGTAAGAATAGATGGTCTTATCGCTAAAAGCGATCTGTGCCAGACAACCTTCGAATGGAGAGGAATAAGACAATTCTTAAACCCCGACGTCCAACGTCGGGGTTTAAGAAAAAATTAATAGTACAATAACACAAAAAGTACTACGATAATTACGATACACAATTAGGTTTAACGATTATTGTAAAACAACAAGTAGACCGCTTGTTGTTTAACAATAACTTTTGTAATACAATTGTTGTAATACAACAAGTGATATCAAATACTACTAATATAAATAATTTTAATACTAAAGAAAGAAAGAAAATGAATTAATTATACGCAACAAGTTACGCTTACTAAAACAATTGTAGTATACAACATTAATTGACATACACAAAAAATAAGTAACAAAGTAGAATTTTGTAATATCCTAAGTGGGACTCTGTAATTTCACAAGTGACTGCTCTTACAACACAAGTGGGACACACGTGGGGATCTAGTCTCACTAGTGGGACAGTCGCTAGTTTACCTTCCACTCGTATCCTTCATCGGGCACTGCCCCTTGCTTGGTGACACCTTGGACTGACTTCGAAAACTCCCAGAATACTTTCACTGGCGATATATAAAACCTAGACAAAAATGAATGTTTAAATGTAATTGAGAGACGAAACGAGCAAGTCGCTCGCCTGGTGGTAAGCGTCATGCTTGTCTATTAAATCTCAGTGACACCCAGAGATTTATGAAGTAAAAAAATCCAGCGCAACAAAGCACTTCGCACATCATCCTTTTTTTCTTTTTTTTTTCGTGGGGCATATGCCTAGCATTTCCTTTCCTTCCCAGGGGAGAAGGAACGGGGTATGTGGGGCTCGAACCCACTAAAAACCCCCCGAGAGCAGTCCCTCGCCAAGGTGGGGCAAGATAGGGTCGCGCTAGCAGTCCCTTTCTTGCCCCGGCTATAGGCCCGGGTATAAACCGGGCCACTGCGCCCATGGAGGGGTGACCTTGCTCACCAAGGCCACCCCCTAGACCCAGACGCACATCACCCTGAGATATTAGATGTTAAATCTGTGTAAGGCTTCCAATTTCTGTATTATAATTGTATAGTTCTACTTTAACAAAATAAAGGTAATCCTACTAATATTATAAATCCGAAAGTTTGTGTGTAAGTGTGTAAGTGTGTAAGTATGTTTTTTCCCTCTTCACGCTTTAACGGCTGAACGGATTTGGATGAAATTTGGAATGTACATAGATTATACTTAGGATTAACACATAGGCTACTTTTTAATTTAATAATAGCGGACGAAGCCGCGGGGCACGGCTAGTAGAGAATATGTTTAACTTATTTTTAGTTCTACTCGATTGTTTATACAAAAGACATAAATAAATATTTAAAAACAAATATCCGGATGACCAAGCTTTGCTCGGTTTTTTGTTTTTGGTAGAATGTGTTTGAATTTGTAGCCTCAGAAAGCTCCATCTAGTGTCGAGTAGAAACAGTTTTTTACATCGGTCATGGCGTAATAGATGGCGCTGATAGTTTCTTAAACCCGGTTTTTCAAATTCAGTTTGGGAACCGAGCATTTCTCGGACCTGAAACGTTGATAAATCGATTCCTTGGGCCGAAAAACCCCTAATCTGCAACTTTCATGCAAATCGTTGGAGCCGTTTCCGAGATCCAGATTACACATATATATACAAGAATTGCTCGTTTAAAGGTATTAGATAGATAAATATGTGATAACTCAATCGGGGTCGGAGTTTTAGACGCAGCAATTTTAACGTTTTTATGTGACGTCTCAGTCCACGACTCTGCTGCCGTCAAAGAAAGTTGACGGGTCATTGACATCAAACACGCGGACACTGACGCCACTAAGCAGTAAGCAAAGTGTGCCATCTTTATTTTCCTATCCACTCTCTTTTTTTAAAATAAAATCAATCATTAAAAGGACAAATAAAAATACTGTATCCGTTTTTGACTGTAGAAGATAACATTAATCATAAATTATGTTTATCAATAGCTCTGGATTTAGTAAAATTATTAAAATTGTATTAAAAATAATATATGCACAATAAAAATATAGTATACATATAAAGTATATATAAAAGAATCCCTACTAATATTATAAATGCGAAAGTAACTCGTAACGCTTTCACGCCTTACTCACTGAACCGATTTTGATGAAATTTGGTACAGAGGTCGACTAGAGCTTGGGAAAGAATATACGCTGCTTATTATTCTGCAATTTTCAAATGTCCGGGGCTTAACCGGGTAAAACCGTGGGCTGCAGCTAGTTTCAATATAAACCCTAGTAAATGACAAACTCACTTGTTGTTCCCCGGCCTCGCCAGCGCCTTAACATTTTCCGTGAAAGTCTCCGCCAATAGCTCCGGTACTGAGAACAGTATGCAACCGGCACCGCCGTCGAATGACGTACGACCTGATATAAGCAACCTGATATAAGAAACCTTATATAAGCTCCAAACCAAGTTCAAGTATCGTGGGTACCGGAAACATTCACATCACACACACATTACACCCAGAACCAGTAGCACAAATATCCCTTGGGAAGGAATTTGTGCTCCTGCCGGGAATCGAACCCAGGTCCCACGGCGCCAACTGATTCGTCAAAAAGTTAAGAAAAAAGTTATAAGCAATTAACCTCAAAGGTTTTTCTCGAGGCAATATGTAGGCGCGAGTAATATACGGAGTAATATCCGGATGACCGAGCTTTGCTCGGTTTTTTGTTTTTGGTAGAATGTGTTTGAATTTTTAGCCTCAGAAAGCTCCATCTAGTGTCGAGTAGAAACAGTTTTTTACATCGGTCATGGCGTAATAGATGGCGCTGATAGTTTCTTAAACCCGGTTTTTAAAATGCAGTTTGGGAACCGAGCATTTCTCGGACCTGGAACGTTGATAAATAAAACAGATTAGGGGTTTTTCGGCCCAAGGAATCGCCTTGGGCCGAAAAACCCCTAATCTGTAACTTTCATGAAAATCGTTGGAGCCGTTTCCGAGATCCAGATTACAGTCATACATATATATATATACAAGAATTGCTCGTTTAAAGATATTAGATAACACCATTGACAAACTAGGTTACATTTATATATTTTTTCATATAATTATGCGAGTTAAAATATAGCCTACCAGTAGGTCCAACGCTGTGAGGCTCCCACAGAGCGTACGCTTTGTCATCACTTGCCCTCCAAAGTCCAACGCAGTAATTTTTAGCGCAAAGTATTCCGTATTTGTTCTAAAACATAATATCTGGTGTTATAAAAAAGAAATTCGACCCTTAAAAAAAACAATTGTGAAACGAGACGCCTGATGGTAAGCGTCACGATTGTCCATTAACCAGTTCAGTGCCATCCAGAGTTTTGATCTTATTTTATTCACTCTTGACTAAAGTTTTTAGGAGTCACAAATTATGTGTATAATATACCGTCATTGTTAAGTATTGTAAAATCTTGCAGGAGGTGGTTTAGAATCGACAAATAGGCAAAATACATTTTTTTTTAACTAAAAAAAAATCAACCTCATTGCTAACTTAATTGTGGCGCAGATAGTTTAGTAACTGTCAAGTAAGCAATGGCAATCTGAGACAGCTAAAATAATAGCTTATACTCGAAGACTTTGAATATTAGCAGTAAAATCAACATAGGAAAGAATCTGCTAGATCAGAGATTAAAAATGTACAATGGCTTACAGATTCAAAGAACTTCTTGATGCCTCTAGTAAGGTTGAGAACAGCACCAGTGTCTGGCGCATTCAGGTCCCCTGAGACCGGTTCGTCGTCTATTTCCAGTCGTATCTGTTGGAGCGGATATAGAAGCCAAGTACCATTAAAAACCTTTCACATTCACAGTCCTACACTAAATTCAAAGACTTGGGCAAAATTGCTTTTGTATGTCCGGCGGATTTCAGATTGTTCTCCTTTACATGTCGTATTTGTTAACCGATTCTCGTGCAATTTTGTAAGCAGTTTCGAAAATTATATAGAATTATTTCGATGATTCAGTTTCTTTTTTTTTATTCTGAATAAGCAACCATTTGACCACTATCTCACCTGATGGAAAGTGATGATGCGGTCGAAGATGTGACATGCTTGCCTAGAAGATAAATATCAAAATTTGATATTTATTTGAAGACTCCCAGATTATACCGTTCAGGGAACAATGACGCAGGCAATGAGTTCCACTCCTTCGCAGTACGGATGATAAACGTAGAAGCAACCCTCTGTTTCGGTCAGTTTCTGGTTTTTTTTCAAAATGATGAATATGGATTACTTTAAAAAAAAAGACGTAAATCGCTTACAAAATGGCTGAAGCATCCTAAGTCCTACAAATTTCACTTGTCATAACGCGAGCTACACGCACATAAATATACCGGTCTGACAATCGGCGCCAATACACCAAAAATAACTATTTAGTTTTCTGAGTTTCCGAGATGCACACACACACACGGATATTTGCACGCTTCACCCACGATCGGATGAGGTTAGTGTAGTACTTACTAGAGTAGACTAGAGAGTACTTACATTGAAGTTAGTGACGTGGAAGGTGTTCGCCACCTCTGAAGGTTTCAAATACGGCCTTTTCTTTGCATTGGGAAGCGACATAGTGTAGAGTCTGTCGCCATATTTCTCTATGGCGTCTATAAGCTGCGGCTTCCAGTATAGATGCGGTTCTATGTGCTCCACGACGATCCCCATTGCCGCCATTGCTGCATCCTGCGCAACAAAAGTTAAAGTTAAAGTCAAGTCAACAGTCAAAGTCAACAGCCAAAGTCAACAGTCAAAGTCAACAGTCAAAGTCAACAGTCAAAGTCAACTCAGGGTTTATCATTCAGTCACTTTTTCTCTCCAGGGAAAAAATGTGTTTCTGGTTCTGGTTGTGATTTGTGTGTGGTGTGAATGTGTCCCACACCCACGACACAAGTCATCGAGCTTATAGTGTGAGGCGAGTGTAAAAACGTTTGTTTAATTTGTCATTTGATTTTTTTTTTACTGTGTTCTCTTGAAAATTTCGAACGTATAGGTAACATAAACCTAAAATAAATGTTTTTTTTTTTTATTTTAATTTATTACTGCACCTGGACATCTCGCTGGGAGTCCAAGAAGTATGACTCGTCTTGGGCGACTCGTCCCCTCACGGAAGCCTTGGTTCTCCCCATCCTGGTGTAGTATTTGCCGATAACGGAATCATCCAAAGCATCCACCATCACATCTTCCTCTGGAAACGGCCAAAATAGTCATTGAGTAACATTTCAAATTAAAAAAAAACTTGAATGCAAAATAGTCTACTTATAAGCAATGCCCTAAATACAACCTTTTTTGTATGCAATGAATGCCTATTTTTTTATATATTTTTTATATTGCCTTTAAAAAAAATTGTACCTATTCACTCTAAACACCCAGATTGTACCGTTCAGGGAACAAAAACGCAGGCAACGAGTTCCACTCCTTCGCTAAACGGATGATACGAAGCGAAATGCTTCGAGCGAACTGTTATTATTCTCAATGAAATTTAAAAATATGACTTACATGTATATGTTTTTGTTAATTTTAAAAAAATATTTTAGCGCCAAAAATCCGTGAATGCCAAGAAAAATGCTGATTTAAAAATTTCATTTTCAATCGACTTCTAAAAAGCAGATTCTCAATTCAACTGTTTTTATTTTTGAATGTATGTTACGCGATATCTTCGCCAATTAAGAATCGATTTTGGTGATTTTTTTTTGTTTGATAGATTATACTTCAGAGATGGTCCCATATAAATTTTATCGAAATCGGTCACGCCAAAACCAAGCGGTGAAGTCGGGTTTCTTAAGCTTTATTTGCGTTTAATTATTTATTAAGACGATTAATGAATAAGCACTTGATCTGCTTGTTGCCTTAGTTGGGTGAGCATATGCCTTCTAAGCAGTGGTATCGGATTCGCTTCACAGCGTAACACAAATTCAAAGGGATTTTTTTTAGTAACAAACAAATAGAAATAAAGCGAACTCAGTCGCTGCCCATGTTTAAAGAACGCGTCAAGGCTCACTATCTCGCAGATAAATAATTTAATTATGTTGTAATTCGTCATATCTATAAAATCCGTTCTTTATTCATTACATTGGTATTAATATTTATACATACATACATAAACGCTTTCACACAAGTCGATTGATAAGTAATCGTAATCTCACCCTCTTCTTCACCGGCACCGCCATCGCCGGCACCCTTCCTCTTGTCCTTCAAAACGGAGGTGAGTTCATTGATCACCGTGACAGGATATAGCTTGTACGGAGCCAGGCACTGCTTCCTATCGAGCCCTCCTTGAAACACTGTAGAGAACAAGTACTTTGATAACATTTTAAAATCTAGCTTTTACCAGTTGCAAATGAAAAAGACTAAAAAGTTATGTAACCAGAGAACTTGTCAAGACGAATCAAACGAGCCCAAACTCGACAGGTTTATCTTGTTTAGTTCAGAAGTTCCTATGGCCATCCGTCTCCATCATCAGAAAGATAGTACCATATGATTGTATTGTCACCTACGATACAGTGCGCCAAGAATCTTGTGGCACTTGACTGACATTTACAGAGGGCGTTGTTGTTGCCTCGGATAAAGAGATTGTAACCGTTGATACTTAGTAAACGTGCATAAGTGTAGGCAAATCATACAAAGTTGATAAACTTGATTTTCGCCTTCACTCCAAAACTCCATTAGAAGTTCTAGTAAAGTGTCTACCACTTTACTAGGGCATGACTTGACTATGACTGACTACTTGACTTTGTCTGTGACTTGTGACTAGGACTTATATTATAAAACATAGAATTTGTTAATTTTTGTTTAATATTTCGTCAGAAGGACTATGCATCCATGGTCATGAAATAATTAAAAAAAAATCAGACGGACTGATCGATTAGTCAAAAAGTGACACTTTACAAGATGGCGGCATCGGAACTAATGAGTTCCGATCACCGACTGCCAAAGCGATCGTTGTCGCACTGAACATAAGTACACCAAATTTGAGTCCATTCGGACGTCAGGAATTGGGTCTAATTTAGCTTGCAAGATTTAAGGGATAGGTGAAACTAAAAAAGCTTGTAAAAAATTATCAGCTCACCGAGTTTGTCTATGAACTCTCCCGGACTGGCGAACACCATCAAAACCGGACACGACTCTGGCGGCACCGCTTCCGGCAATATTTCCGGTTTCTCTTCACCCTCTGAAAACAATAACACAATTTAAATCAACAACAAGTCAAGCACCATCCATTTACATACCTCCAGTTCGCTCATTGCTCCGAGCGATCTGGAGGTGACTGTCGCTTCTACGTTCATCATACGTACTGCTATGGAATGGAACTCATTGCCCGCGTCTTTGTTTCCTGAACTACAAGGACTCTTCAAGTCAAGAGTGAAAAAGATACCTTAATTCTAGGTATGCTACATATTCGGCTGCATCTTCACTTTCCATCAGGTGAGATGGTTGTCAAATGCTTGTCTATCTAGCACTAAAAATATAAAAAGTACCAAGTGCCGGTTCGGAAACATATCACGCAAACATTTACAACTGGAACTAGTAAGATTAATTTCCCTTGGTGACGGAATTTGTGCTACACCTGGAATCGAACCCAGGACCCGCGGCGTAGAAAGCAAATACTTCCCCACAGCGCCGACTAAGTTATTAAATTCACAATCGAACTTGTAAGAGTGGTTTGATCACAATAATGCGATGGACATTTGTGTAATATAAAAAGCATTAAAGAACACATGAACACGGAATGAAGGTGTAGAGACGACTGGTCAGTCCAGGGGCGAGCGCGGGGATTGCTTACATTTTGCTAACATTGCATTCTTATCCTCGCCTCTGTCCCCACACCGTGAAGCATAATACATTATCTTGTTGGTCCTTCTCAACTAAGTCCCAGTGCGATGAACACAACATTATCTCACTTGAGTATCTGTTATTAACTAGTATAATAATTGATCTCACCTCTTAACGCGTCACAGCTCATCTATCAGATAGTATAATATATATATATATATCACCTCTTGCAAGCTTGTCACAGCCCACCATTGTCAGATGGTATACATCTCACCTCCAACAAGCCTATAACAGCTTACCATAGTCAAATGTTACAATATATCTCACCTCCACTAAGCTCGTCACTGCTTACCATAGTCACATAGTATAATATATCTCACCCCTTAAAATCTCGTCACAGCTCAGCATGGTCAGATTGTACAATGTATCTCACCTCCAACAATCCAATATAATATGTCTCACCTCTAACAAGCGCGTCACAACTCAACATGATCAGCTAGTATAATATATCTCACCTCCACCAAGCTCCTCTTCACCCATCATTCCACCGTCTTCTCCAGCCATCTCGTCTCTTATCCGCTGGAGACGGAGCTCGTCACCTGTAGGTAAACGTAATACCATAAAATAAACGTAACATAAACGCTTTCACTCTCCCAGCCCCACACTAAGTTCGATGACTTGTGTCGTGGTTACTGAAAACTGTCACACCACACACACAATCACAACCAGAACCAGAAACACAAATTTTCCTTGTTGTTTTTGTTGTAACCCTTAGCTGGAGTCAGGAACAGGAACTTCTGAATTTGTAGCAGCAGCATTAATATTCTAGTCACTGTTACGTATTATATAATGAGTCACTATTTCAAAGTCATCTGTTTTAATGTAGGTACCTACTTACTAAAGCTAGTGCGCTGGACGGAGTGATGAATGATACATTCTGTTGAATTTTCGTTTGTTATTTATGTTTTTTGTTAGATAGTGACGACAAACGTATTATAATTTCTTTTAATTAATGTTCTCACGGAAGTGATGTATATCTTATATGAGAATAAATATCTTTAAACTTAAAACCTACATTGAGTTATGCTATGACGAATTAAAGTTTCTAAAAAAATTACATTCGTAACCCTATTTCATCAGCTACCGTTTCTTTTGGAAATCTGACACGACGTAGCCATAACAAAGGTCAAGGTCACGCGCCACAGATGTAACCGTAGGGTTGTCAAAAACATTTTATTTTATTATTTTTGTTTGGAATAATTATCTCCGATTTCGACTTTCGTTCTCTGGCAGACGATTCCTGACACGATACACATACACACCACCAAGTACTACTACACCTTTTTGTTACAGACTGTAATTTACCTTTCGCAATCCTTTGTGAGGTAAGTAGTCCCTTCATCAAAGTGGGTGCAGGGTCGAACGCCACCACTTTTCCTCCGGGAGACATCCACACCCCCATTTGGTGGTAGTCACCGTATAGGATGGAAACCGTTGATGGCTTGGTGTGATCATGCCATAATCTGACGAGAACGTCTTTAATTTCTGGAAAAAAAATGTTTTAAATTATTTATTAATAGATAAAGAGATTGAGCATTGCCATTCAACGTGGCAATGCTGGCAGCATTTTGGGTACTTTGACAACTGGTAGCGGTCTATTAAAAATAAGTTTTGTATATATTTAAATCTAGTAAATTTTTTTTTTTTACCTACATGTTTATGTTTATCTATCTACGGGCCAATTGCCTATATTTCCTAAAACTAAACTAAGTTTTTTTTTTAGTTTAATTTTAATTTAGTTTTTAGTTTAATGTAATAAAAACATGAATTTGCTTGTATTAGATTTATAATTATATTGATTAATAATAAAAAAAACACAAAGAATGTTATATATACGGTTTGAAACACGTAAAAATTATAACTGAATTTTTTTCAATAACATTTCAAACATAATGTGTAACACTTACGATAGTTTTTACTTTAAAAAAAGTGTTATAAATGTATAGTTAAAATTATGGACAATCCTGTTCTAATGTACGCTTTACTTTCGTTCCTACCATTGCTGGATGACTGGTAGAAAATGCTCTTAGCATGAAGTCCTTCAATTGTACATTGTTTTTGTTGTCTAATAACTTACTCTCTCTTATCTGAAATTATTCTTCTTAGGCTTTGAAATTCTGATCCGCAACCTTTTAGTGTGACGACATTTGGTGGGGGTAGATACTGTGTAAAATGTTTGAACCGATTTTGTTCGCAGATTCAAGGCTTCAGAATAGGACAACGCTGCATGGTAGCTAGTCTCTCGGTTTTTTATCGGATACATTTCGGAGAATGCGCCAAGGAACTGCACGATCTAGTTCCCCCATCCCCGTTCTATGATCGGACAAGCAGACAAACTGCTAAGCGACACCGCTATATGGCAGACATTCCACAAATGCGCACGAAGCGTTTTGCTTCCACAATTATTGTGCGAACCGCAAAGGAATGGAACTCCTTGCTTGAGTCGGTGTTTCCTGATGAGTAAAATATGGGAGTCTTCAAGTCACGAATGAATAGGTATCTTCTAGGCAAGCTTACTCCATCGTCGACCACATCGTCTCTTACATGATAAAAAAACAAGTTCGCTCGAAGCGTTTTGCTTCTACGTTTATTATCCGTTAAGCTCAGTAACCTTCCTTCCCCATGGCATCGCCCAAAGCGACATCGCCAGATGTGCCATGTAACTTGTGAAGCTAGTGTAATGCGTGTTCAAACAACAATAACAGAATGAAATAACAAAATTGTTACACTAACGTTTCATAGGTTCCTCCTTCTGTTCTTCTTCTTCCTCTTCTTCTCCAAGCTCTTTTTCACTGCCCTCTTCTTCTCCGCCGCCTTCCTATAGATACATTTGCCAATGACACATATATAAATTAACTTTTTTGTTTAATTAACAAAAGATACATAGTTTTGCTATTTTAAACTGCCTTTTACTAAGCAGGGGATCGGGTTTGATTCCCGGCTGGAACGCAGTTTTCTCCACAAATGAAATTTGTGTTTCTGGCTCTGGGTGTGATTGTGTGTGTGATGTGAATGTGTCCAGCACCCACGACACAAGTCATTAAACTTAGTGTAGTCTTCAACAAATTTTTAGACGTGATAACGTCTAATAAATCGATGAACACCGGCTGCACGCATGATAAAGTGTCACGTTCCGCATGAGCCGAGCGTGCGAGCGAGAGCGCGGAACAAGCGATAGAGAGGCATGATCGGCGCAAGCGTCGGCGAGTCGTTACGTGTGTAAATAAATGTTAATTTAAGGTAAAAATATAATTTTCAATTAACTCCTTTGTATTATACAAAATAATAATAATTCAGTGATAATAATTCAATTCAATTCATAAAAGTATGCAATTTGTCATCAATGTTTCTTTATGACGTTATCACGTAAAACTGTCGTCCGTAAACCGACTTTACCGACACCCAATTTGTTTTTTATTTTGACTTTGCAAACTTTTTGCTAGAATGGAGACCACGGACTGGCAAGCGCAGTGTCGGAAGACCGCCCACAAGGTGGTCGGACGACATAGTGAAGGTCGCAGGAAGACGCTGGATGCAGGCCGCTAACAACCGTTCTTTTTGGAGGTCTTTGGGGGAGGTCTATATCCAGCAGTGGACTTCTTGAAGCTGATATGATGATGATCGTATATTTCTCTTGGTAGAACAAGATCCCCATACTTATGTCGTGGGTGCCGTAAACATTTACATCATAATCAATCACAACCAGAACCAGAAATAAATTTCCCTTAAAAAACATGTACTGAGAAAACTTGTGTTTCAGCCGGGAATCAAACCTAATACCCGCCACTTAGAAAACGAACGCGCATCCAACTAAGGCAACGAGCATTTCGAATAAAGATATTAAAAGTCCTTACTCCTTCGGGTTCATCAGGTAGCCTCAGCGGCAGCTTGATGGGCTCCCCGAGCTCGATGGAGAACGTATTGGCCCCCATCTCGAACTTCTCCGTCAAGTCTTCTGGAGTCACCTCCTTGCGACCTGTCGTCTTCACGTGGTTCAGGTAATATTCAGTGCCAGCCTCTGTATGCGATAAAGTAAATATATATATAAAAAAAAATGTTTATTTCCAGTTACATGGTTCCATGTTGAAATATATTACCCGTTTTTTTAGGGTTCCGTACCCAAAGGGTAAAAACGGGACCCTATTACTGAGATTTCGCTGTCCGTCCGTCTGTCACCAGGCTGTATCTCAAGAACGATGATAGCTAGACCGTTGAAATTTTCACAGATGATGTATTTCTATTGCCGCTATAACAACAAATACTAAAAATAAAATAAAATAAATATTTAAGGGCTCCCATACAACAAACTTGATTTTTTATAGATAATGGTACGGAACCCTTTGTGCGCAAATCCGACTCGCACTTGGCCGGTTTTTATACAATTATACTAGAGGATTCGTTAATTCAATTAATTAATTATTATTTAATTAAATCAAACGAATTCACACTCACAGCCCCACACTAAGTTCGATGACTTGCGTCGTGGGTGCCGGAGACATTCACATCACACACACAATCACAACCAGAACCAGAAACACAAATTTTCCATAGGGAGAAACCTAAAGTGTTTCCGCCGGGAGTCGAACCCGATACCCCTGCTTAGAAGGCGAACGCCACCCAACTAAGCCAACGGGCAGTTCAAAAATGCATTAATTAAAAAATGCATTAATTATCAGATTGAATTGAGAATTTAATCCTTTCTTGAATCAACACACATAAAATTTTATTGAAAGTCGGTCTAGCTGTTTAGGAGTTCAGTCACACACACGCACAGAAGAATTATAAAGATGGATAACTAGTCGTTCGCGCCGAACTGAGATGAAGAAGCTCTGAGATCTCGCGAGATCTCAGAGCTTCATAGAGAAAAACTTTTGAGTTGAATTGGTAACTTTTTTTCTATACAATAATGATTGATTTATGTATTTGTTGTTCAAGTACTAAATATAACGGATGTTATAGTAAGTTACAGTGTTCAGTGTGAGGTCTAAAAACAGTGACTTTGGTGGCCCCCAGTATTTTATTATCCTCTTTGGGTAGCCTACCAAATCGTTATTATATGCTACGAACCGTTATTCTAGACCTTAAACAGTGAGATAACATCACTTCCGGAACGACGTCACGACCTCTTTTGTCTCCCTCCCATCCGGCTCCGCCCCACTTGAGCCGGGGGAGGGGGGGTGAGCTTGCCCGAACTGTCAGGCGCGCTCCTCACATTGGCATTTGCTTTCGGCGTGAACACACCTCTTTAAAAGCGGGTAACAGCTTTGCTGTTGGTTATAATTTTTATTAATGTTATAATTTTAACAATTAATTTAAATTTTTATTATAAAGTAATAAACTTCTTTATAATTTTTATTTTAAAAAATATTTAAATGTTAACAATTTAACTTTTATAATATTTAAACGTGACTAATTTGTGCTTTTATTTTGTTATTGTAGCACTCGTAATATTTTTTCAAGATTGAAGTAGGTGAACGGGGTCGCCCGCCTCCGCTAATTTCACCACTGATATCTTCGACATCTTCATCGTTGTCGTCGTGTAACCCAGCCCCACACCGTCGAGTCACCGCGGTCATCGAGCGAGAGACAAGCAGAGGGGATGCGGTCAGGTTCGTTGCGAATTCAAATTTGCTTATTTCACAAAACGAAAATGATAAAAAAACCCATGAGGGTAAGTTGCACATTCGTAATTAACTGCAGCTTTAAGATTCAACTAGGATTAGGTTTCTGGAATGAGCCTACTTACCCCGCTTGATTTATAAACCAACAATCTTGTTTCAAAAATATGTGTATTGTCTTTCCTAACTGAATTGTACGATGCGAACCAAATCATCCGAAGCAGTCGCACTTGTATAATAAGAGTCGAATTTCTAAAGTTGGACTCGCAAAGGATCCACGCAATTTAAACTTTTCAATTCACAGGATTTCTTTCCTTTCTTACAAATTATAGTTAATAGATACGACAAAGTTATCGCATTAATTGTATATTTTGTTTTGAATTTTAAAGGCTGGACATGCAAAGTATCCACGCATTAACCTTTTCAATCCACAGCATTTATTTTCTTTCTTACTAAGAGCCAGAGGTTCAAAAAAGCTGTTTACAACTCGAACGTGAGGGTGAGCCCCCTGGCTTTCCACCAGTGGTCCCACTACAGAAGAGGAGAGAGGAGGCGGGCGAACTGCCTCATTCTCCCTCCCGGACGTGTGCGCCGGATCGGGTCAGACTGAAAAGCCCGCTCCGCGGCCTCTCAGTCGGAAACGCAGAAAGAGACCATGCACCGCTCCGCCTGCCACGATCTCTCGCTGTCGAGCATGTCGTTAACAACTCGAACGCTGTGGAAAAGAGCTTTATTCGTGTCTATGCGGAATAGGCACGATGTTTGCAAAGCGACCGCGGAAGTCCTATTATTGCAACAACAATGAAACTGAGCCGTCACAATTACATACTTTAAAAGCTGGTCGTCAACGAATTTTCATCCACAGGTAAGAACCAAAAGCTGCCAGAAATAAATCCGATCCGAGACAAAATTATAGTAGCAAAAAATTCCCGATAACTCGATACATATTAGCTTAATATTTATGATATCAATGCAATACAATTACTATTTATTGACATCAAAAGCTAAATACAGCTTACAGAGAAACTTATAAATATATGTAGGTCTTATCGCTAAGAGCGATCTGTTATATCTTAGATTGTATTATAATATTTTTATGAGACTTTATTGAAATGTACCTACATTTTAATAATATTACCGAATTGCTTCTTTGGCTATAATACCCTCGCTTTTTAAAATATTTTAACAGTACCCCGGTAGCTGAGCGTGTATTTAGCAATAATCTAAACAATATCAAACTTTACTTTGTCTTGAATCCAAACATTTTAATTTTTTGTTTCTCGGATCGGACTTATTGTAAGCGATCGAATTGTGATCAAAATATACATAGACCCGGATATTTTGTTTACGTATTTATCGCCGGCGCCCATCTACCGTCGGTTCTAGTAGGTATTGTACGCGTTGGACTAGAAATCGAACCCAGAGCGACTACACTAAACAAGTATCGCCTTGCCTGGACGAACCAAGCTCGACAAGCTATTCAAGTCCTCGTTCGTGTGAGTGATGCAGAAGTCCAATCTGACGCCAACTAAGGATCGTTTTTCCTAGACGGACTAAGCTGCGGAAGCTATTATGTCCTAACCTCATTCGAGTGAGTGATGAAGTATCAGAAGTCTAGCCTGACTCCAATTAAAGATCGTTTTTCCTTGACGGACTAAGCTACGGAAGCTATTCAAGTCCTAACCTTGTTCGAGTGTGTCACAATTTTTCATATACAATTGCAAATAATTCTGTAACATTGACTTGCCTTGTGTAACAGTCAGTTGTAATGGCCAATAAATTAATTTAATTTATTTTGTCTGATGCCAACCAGGGATTGTTTTTCCTTGAAGGACTAAGCTGCGGAAGATATTCATGTCCCAACCTCGATCGGGTGGATTGTGAACTATGAGAAGTCTATTCTGATCCCAACCAGAGTCATTTATTATCAAATGGAATCCAAGCCTAAACTCCACGTATTTGCCCGGGTATAAGAAGTAAATATGGCTCAAAAATATTCGCTCTAATCTAAAAGCAAATTGGTGGAGTCTGATAATACCTGGTAAGCATATTAAACTTTACGGTTTCGGCCTAGTTAGTAACTGAAGGTATCTGTTTCACTTGCCATTCCTTGCAGTTAAATTGCAGACTACCTAACTGAAATAACGAAGTCTTTTCTTTTAAGTAAGTACTTGGTCTTAATAGATACAAAGAATGCAATCAGTTCTTGTTTCATACCTTGTAACGACCGCTGTCTCATGCGTTACAGTGGAACCTATTAGATGGCACTATATGTCTTCTAAGCACCAAAGACGTTACTGCAATCTGATGTACTAGTGGGGGTTTACCGATATTCACATACGTAGTGAAGTTACTATTTATACATTCCATAGTAATTGTATATTCATATATGCATTATTTAGTGTGTTATAGCTTGTGTTATAGCTGTATTTATTTAGTGTGTTGCATTACACTGGTTAACAATATGTACACCATCCTGTTATCATTACACAAACTGTCCAGTAAGTGTACTCTTCTGAAACGGCTTAGGAAGAGACATTGTGAATTTTAAAACGCAGATAGATTTTCTCGCTTCAACTAGCACACACTTTCTTTTTCGCTATGTTCGTCTCATACGGTTCTGATACTTAGTAAAAGCTTCAACTTACTCGATGGTTTGGCGTCTGGAACTCGAAAGAGCTGATAGCGGAACATTTCTGATGTTTTTTAATGGTTGATCACATTTTTAATTTCTCCGTCATTTTAGTACAAAGTTTTATCTGGTATTTGGCAATAATGATAATGTTGATCATATATCAATCACATTCACATGCTCCCTTTGCTTAGTTAAGCACTCGTTCATTTCTTGCTTAAATGCATTTAAAATTATTTAAATATTTTATTTTTAATTACCATAAGGAATTACCACAACGACGTTTTCCAATGGAGTGCCAATAAGAGTTTTACCTTAGCCGGTGTGTAACGGTCACGTAGACCAGATATATTACGAAAGGACTAGCTATAGATCCCAGTCTTGACATTTATAATTTTATTGTACTTGAATGGATAAGTGATCAACCATTTCTTTAAAATAATATTTCAGATGAGTACTTACATAAAGTACGGTTTTCTTATTGCTTCTCGAATGTAGTAGTCAAGCCCGCAATTTTGCACATTTAATTATCGACCCAAGATCAAAAACGAATTTAAACATGTTTATTGACATCCTTTCTTTGGGTCTACCTACTCCACAAGTATAAACCTGCCGTTGCAGTTATTATGGAGATTACAGATCTAATAGAATAAATGTCTTGTTGTGATATGTCTTGTGTAAGAAATGTGTTTTCATCTCGTAGGGTATGCAATAATCTAGTCGGGGAGGAGGAGAGAGTGCGCGAGCGGCGCGGCGTTCGGCTGCTAGTAGCGGCCGGCGCGGCGGCATCGCTCGAGTCAGTGCCATCGAGAGCCGGACCAAGGCAGACGTATGAACATTCCCCAGCACTCCCCGCGTTGTGCCACACGCTAACCGCGTGCTATTTCTTTAGTGTGTGAGCTAATGTACCGGTTGCATTTAATAAAAGTGCTTCAATATTACGTTCCCCGTGTCTTCAATGTGAACCCCCGCACCTAAATCTCTATAGTAATCATGTAATAATGATTCGGTTTGGGTAAAGATGATTTTAAGAGGCAAGTATTGAAGCCTCTTCATACTTTGTACTTGGACTACTTCAGTACTTGCAATAACTTGATGTTTGAATTAAGTGCTTTTATTTTTACAATGGCCTCTCAAGGTAAATTTATGACGTATCCTTACGTGTGAGCCTATTCGAATTGAAGCACTGTAGCATAAACATATATAACAATATATATACAAGTGTCATTGCTAAACTGTTATTAGATCAATAAATGATCAAATTCTTTACTTACCTGTCTATGCATGTGATAGCATTGTAACTATTAGTCATTTTAACATTTACGATTGTTAATTCCTTGTCATAACATTATTTTAGTTAAGGTACCATGATAATAAAATGTATTTGCCGTGAGTTACAAGTATAATTATTCTAATTTCAAGGTGACTTTCATCCCTCTGTTCTGTAGGTACACCTATTCATGGGATGTATATCATAGATTTACATAACCTAGGTACACATTATAAAGTACCTGGTACTATCAATTATATTTATTCACACATTGGCATACTTTTTAGCTTGCCACCAGGCGATAATAAACACATCTCACTGTTTAAGGTCTAGAATAACGGTTCGTAGCATATAATATGATGTTTTACCTGAAAATAAAACAATTATTATATGCGAAACCTTATTCTAGACCTATATTTAGAATCCTGCCTGGTGGACTTCTTTATCTTGTCCACCGAAAGTGAGATGCAATGTGAGGAGCGCGCCTGACAGTTCGGGCAAGCTCACCCCCCCTCCCCCGGCTCAAGTGGGGCGGAGCCGGATGGGAGGGAGACAAAAGAGGTCGTGACGTCGTTCCGGAAGTGATGTTATCTCACTGTTTAAGGTCTAGAATAAGGTTTCGCATATAATAATTGTTTTATTTTCAGGTAAAACATCATATTATCCAACATAGAATTTTTTAAGTGAAAACTTCTTTCGGCGTTGTGCACTTTTTGGGATGGGTAAAAAAATGATAAACTCGCGTCAGAACACGTGACCTGATCGAAAATTCGTAAGACGAAGGAGAGGTAGTAATATCCCCCTCTCTTTCTACCCCGCGGCGAAAATTTATGCCTGCTCCTGCTGTTTCCAACGTTAATGTTCAAGTTTTCCCTTCTGCCGGCACTCCCGGAGTGCAACCCGTTGTTTTTTTTTATACCAATTTTGTACTATACTTGTCAAGCCCTTTCCAACGATACAGGGGTAGATAAAATAAAAATTATTTTGCTCGCCACTTACATGTATGGGAGCCCCTTTAATATGTTTTTTTTAGTATAATTTCAAATGTCATCTCTGGCTTTGGCTTTGGGCCGTAGTTTTACATATTCTATGAGAATTTGAAGTCAGTAGCTTATATGGTTTAGACGCTAGATTCCATGTGCTATATGCCTATACTTCCTAAAAAAACAGCAAAGACCTAACTTACCTACAATGGTACCGAGCTACAGCAACTTAAGTGCTCAAGTCTACCAGTGGGTAGCGTCCTAAACTGGTGGCATTGGTACTCTTGCAATACTAATACGTTGAGCCAAATACAACTCTCTTACCGTGGCAACTCTCTTACCGTGGCAACTCTCTTACCGTGCCTACTCTCTTACCGTGCCAACTCTCTTACCGTGCCTACTCTCTTACCGTGCCAACTCTCTTACCGTGCCAACTCTCTTACCGTGCCAACTCTCTTACCGTGCCAACTCTCTTACCATGCCAACTCTCTTACCGTGCCAACTCTCTTACCGTGCCAAATGTCTTACCGTGGCAACTTACCGTGCCTACTCTCTTACCGTGCCAACTCTCTTACCGTGCCTACTCTCTTACCGTGCCAACTCTTTTACCGTGCCAACTCTTTTACCGTGCCAACTCTCTTATCTTATATCGCGGAAGCGACAATCATCTCGAAGCGACAACTTTCTCGAAGCGACACTCTCTTCATGTCAAACACTCACCAAGGAAGTTATACATGTGATCTTGATGCATATACTGTGGTGGGACAGCTTCGGTCGCCGCTGCAAATGCTGCAGCCGCTGGCAGGGCTAGAACTCGACCGGCTTGATCTTCGTCCTGCAATTAAGACAGATAAGTTTATTAGAATAAATAATATTTTTTTTTATTGGTATTTGGTACTACACAATACAAAATACCTACAATCCGTGCTTTTTTTAACCTCTCAAGTTAAGGCATGGATGTCTGGCAACGTGCAGCCTGAGCCCAAAAAGGTAAGTCGTGCCGACCCTGCCAATTATAAGTCCATCTCAGTCCATTCCATTATTAGAAGGGCAATGGAACGTGTACAGGAGACCTTGTTGCAGTACAGTCATTAACTGTCATGAATGCGTCTTTAGGGCCCATGTGAATAAACACGACATTGTTACTACCTGCTTATGGTCTACCTCCTGGATTGAGTAATTGGATTTCAGATGTCATGAGTGCACGTTCGATCTAATGGCAATTAATGCTGGGATATCTCAAGGGTGAGCTCTTTCGCCAACGCTATTTTTGCTTCATATTAACGATCTGCTGAAAACCCGTCATCTTTGGTTACGCAGTCAAGTACTATTGTCGAGAGATATACATCCGACGAACGAGCTGTTGAGGTACAAAAGTCCAGTCTCAAAGGGAGGCAATGATTGGACGACTCAATTTGAGCTTGTTGACCGTGGCCAATATTGAAAATGTAATGCGTCTAAAACACTTACTTTTTTTTATGCTTAATAAGTCAAGCATTTGACCACTATCTCACCTGATGAAAAGTGATGATGCGGTTGTAGATCATCTTGCCTAGAAGATACCTATTCACTCTTGATTTGTAGACTCCCAGATTATACCCCTCGGAGAACAATGACGCAGGCAATGAGTTCCACTCCTTCGCTGTACGGATGATGAACGTAGAAGCAAACCGCTTCAAGTGAAGTGGAGGTATGTCAACTATAAATGGATGACGTTTGACAGTTTGTCTGGTTGTTAAATGGTAAAATGGGCATGTTGGAATTAACTCATGTAATTCCTGCGCACACTCTCCAAAATGCAAACGGTAGAATAACGATAGACTTGCAACCATACGACTGTGACCGAGGACTCAATCAGCTTAGTATGGCTAATAAGTCTTTTTGCTCGTCGTTTAATAGCCCCAAGACCTACATATTTTTTTATTGATTATTTTTAAAGAACACTTAATTTGCGTTTTACCTCGTTTGTACGAGTATTCGGATCAGGTACGGTATTGGCTATTGTACATAGATATTTTATAGATTTATTTTTAATCAAGCGTATTTGTGATCTTTAACACATTATATATATTTTATCTACTCTTGTAGGGTATCGTTAAAAATAACTCTGTAAGTAAAGTACGAAATCGGTTTAAAAATCTATAATGTAAAATAACAATTTGGTAGGCCACCCAGTCACTGGTTTTTAGATCTATTTTGTCCCAGGGTCTATCTCAAAAAAAGCTCCATACTTAAAGCTGAAGCTTACGTACAATATCGGTATATCTTTACTTGAATATCAAATACATAAATCAAACAAATATCATAAAAACGTTATAAGCAATTAATCCCAAAGTTTTTTTCTGTTAAGCAAAATGTGTGCGTGAGATCTCGGTTTGACGCGAACTACTAGTGTACTGTAGTAAACCTTACTCTTGGCTTGTATATAACTGAAACACTACGTTAGTACTCACACTTAAGTCTTCCACGGAGGAAGTTAGCACAGGAAGGGCCAAAGACCCCGCGATGGCAGTCGGTCGCGAGTATGGTCGCGAAAATTTTTGCACTGGCCGCGACTGAAAAAAACATGCTCATTAGCAGCACGAATGCTTGCTGGCCAAACTAGCAGTAACAGCGCATGCTGGCAAAGCTAGTAGCACGAACGTATGCTAGCAACGCTAGCAGTACGAACGCATGCTGGCTATATGCTGCTATCACGAACTCATGCTAGCAATATACTAGCAGCATGCTTCACTAGGATTGTGATATTATTTTAAAATGAGCATGCTTTTTCCGTCTTCTTGCGATCATAAACAGTGTTTCGTCTACGACGTTTGGTCTGAAGTTGATCGGTATTTTTTCGATGGAATGATGAAATTCGAATGTTTTAACGTCAACTAAGATCATTTTTAAATCAATGATGATTACAAAGTACAAAATAACAATAACTATAATCCTTTACTTGTTATTTCAACGGCCCAATACTAATGCTTAAGGCCCGTATCGGTGGTGACCTACTAGTGTGAATTACTGTATTATACACTAATGCAGAGGTGCAATGGAGGCATCCATTTATTATATAATATTTTACACTAACAAAATGAGCATTACTCATACATTGATTGAAGTGTGTCTTATTGGAGGGTCAAATGTACGGTAAACATGTATATACATATTGTGTACAGTAATATGTATTCACTCACTCCAATACCAGCTTTCTTGGCCATCTTGCCGATGGCAGTGTTCTCTCCACGCGGGCCCATCATTATAGCTGCCGTGCCCTTGTTGATCCATTCGAAGGCAGTGCTCTGAAACAAAACGAGAGCACATCCCGATATAAGCAATAGTATTGAAACTATAATATTATAGGAATACTGGCTTTTTGTGGCCTAAAGATTTTTAAACCGCCCTTTGGCTTAATTGGGTCCGCGTTCGTCTTCTAAGCAGCGGGTTTGATTCAAGGTGGGAACAGCTAAGTCTAGTAAAATTTGTATTTCTAGTTCTGGTTGTGATTGAGTGTGTGATATGAATGTTTCCGGCACTCATGACAAGTTATCTAAATTAATGTAGGGGATGGTTGTGAAAGTGATAATGTTGTTACATGTTTGAATCTTTGAAAATATAATGCATGTTAGCAAAAAAATATGGAGTGACGCACACAATCTTATGAAATAGCAATTAGCCCATTAAAAAAACTAAGATATCTCGGGAGTAAAATTAAATGAATTTAGCCAAGTTGATTTAAATTAAGCTAAACGAATAAACTGTGTATGGAAAAGGGGGTAAAATTTTGTAATAAAATTCCTCAAAACCAATATTATTTTATTGTATTCTAAAATGTTAACTTCATGAACACTAGGACAGTTGAAATCGGTAATATAACGGGCATTACTAAAATACTTATAACAACATTAGTGACAATGATGCATGGAGGCAAACTGCACAAGAGATTTCTGACCACTACATAATTGCTATTTTAGATATACCTAGTATTAGATTATTCCTGTATTAGTGTTTTAAGATTATTAAAAAAAAAAGAATGGAGAAAATGCGCCGCCGAGTCTATTGCCAGGTTCTTCTCGAGGTGGTTCTAATTTTGCGGATCGGGCAGGTAGTCATTAAATTAAATGAGTGCCTTTTTGGGGCCCATGTGAATAATCGCCTCACCTCAAGCTTAGTCTCAGGCGCGTCTAGCTCAGGCCTGAGCCGTGCGTGGGATATGGAAACAGGCGATATATTGAAGGAGTCATCCACGCCGGGAGCGAGGTTGCTCATTATCGCGTCGGCTAGAGCCTTCGCTCCCCCGGACACCTTGATCAGGCAGGCGGCCGACCGAGGCTCCGACGACGGGAAACCTGCAGGTGACGATAGTTGAAGTAGAGAAGAAAAATGATCAGGTGAGATAACGGCCAAATGCTTACATATCTAGCATAAAAAAAAAGTTACCACTCTTACCATTCCCATCACATGCGGCTTCAATGGGAAGGGTTTTTTTATGGTTCCTCCATACGACGCAATAAATATACCGATTACAAATAGGTACAGAATGTTGGCGAGGTCAGCAGGGTATTTGGGAGTATAGAGGGAAGTAAAGAGGGAGTACAGAGGGTAGTAAAGTATGGTAGGACGACCATACTTACCATTCTCATCACAACCATGCGGCTCAAATAAGTAGCAGTTGTTGTTGTGTTTCCAAATTCCATGCGTGCCGCCTCGAGCCGTCACTATGCCGTGAGTGTGGGAATTGAAAAATGCTTTGAGACTCGCCCCGAGGGAGTGGATGCCGGAGCCTGGTTCGGGGCTTAAGGAACCTGGGAATGGACAAGAAAAAAAACATACATCATTATGAACTATCGGTAAGAAGTAAGTTTTTAAGTTACCATGGTCACTTTCACTATAAATGTTTGTATCAATAACGGGCAGTTACTCCGTGATCATGGTGCTTGCCCGCCTCCTCTCTCCTCCTCTGTAGTGGGGTCACTGGTGGAGAGTCAGGGAGCTCTCCACTGGTTTGCACGGCCACAAGTCTGAGGGGTGGCCTTGGTGAGCAAGGTCACCCCTACATGGGCGCAGTGGCCCGGTTTGTATTCGGGCCTGCCGCCGGGGCAAGATAGTGACTGCTAGCGCGACCCTATCTTGCCCCACCTCGGCGAGGGACTGCTCACGGGGGGTTTTTAGTGGGTTCGAGCCCCACATACCCCCTTCCTTCACCCCTGGGAAGGAAGGGAAGTGCAAGGCATTTTCCCACCGACAAAAAAAAAAAGTACCGAAATATCGGAAACCCAAAACAAACGAAATACATGGTAAATATCCTGTTATTGATACAAATATTTATCGGTAATAAATCAACTTTAAAAAATAAGATATTGTTCCGGAAAGAAAAAGATTATACCTATCTGGGAGTCGAGAGTGAATAGGTATCTTCTAGGCAAACATGCTACAATTTGGGAGACTTCAAGTCAAGAGTTAATAGTACTTAGGCAAGCATGCTACATCTTCGGCCGCGCACTATCACTTTCCACCAGGTGAGATAGAGGTCAAATGCTTGACTATCAAAAAAATCATTGACGCAGTCTGTAGGAGTCTCACCATTGTAAGCGCTGTCCATAACATCAGTTTCTATACAATCTTGGTCGGTGACAGTGAACTTATTGAGCACATCCACAGCGGCTAACGTCCCACTTATGCCCTTCTCCTCTTCATCATCCTCGTTTCCTTCTTGTTCGTCGTTGGTAGCCTCCAGGCTGATGCCCATTCGTTCTAGATGTTCCATGGTGTTCGCGTAGAGAATGTCGCCGCGGGTTATCACCTGAAATTAAATAAAAGGAAATTGTTTATGTATGACTAGCTGTGCCCCGCGGCTTCGCCCGCGTGAGTTTTAAGTTGTGGTTGAACTTTTTCAGAGTTTATAATTTTGGATTGATAGATTAATGGTTTGAATTCGCAGTCTCGTCTATAATCTAAATCTAGTAGACCGTTTATTTGTACTGTGTTTTGAGTAAATCGAAGCAAGAAATAAGATTTTCCATACAAACTTTAGAACTACCTTGCACACACACTAGGGGTAGTTTTGAAAAATTAAAATATACGCGTTTCATTATTAACTTTAATGTTTATTTGTACCGAGTATTGAGTGAATCGTAGCGAGTAATTATTCAGTATAGAAAATCGTTTGACCACCATCTCACCTGATGGTAAGAGATGATGTGGTCGACGATGGAGCACGCTTGCCTAGAAGATACCTATTCACTCGCGACTGGATGACTCCGTTAAAGCGTGTAGAGGGTTCTAAACTTTCAGGTTTATAATATTAGTAGGATAATAATACATTACATCGTCGACTTCTGACGGCGTCCATTCGTCAGTGTCTTTAATATGCGACATGGCGAGCGCCATTATTGAAATAGGCGTGGCTTGCTTGTTCCTGTGATCCTCCGGGAACCGGATGTCACCCTCGTGGAAGTTGCCACGGATCACCCAGCGCCCCGGAGCCACCGCTGTAACAGATTCAGTAGAGTCATTAACTTTCATGAGTGCCTCTTTGGGGCCCAAGTGAAAAATAGAATTTGATAAAAAAAAATATCCATAACGATTTATGTGGCCCAAGTGGATAAATAATTTTATAATTAAACATTAAACACTTAATGCTTTTACACTCACAACCCTACACTAAGTTTGATGACTTGTGTCGTGGGTACCGGAAACATTCACATCTAACACACAATCTCAACAAGAACCACAAATTCTCTCACAAACCACAGAACTTGTGTTCCTGTTCCGGGAATCGAACCCGATACCCCTGCTTAGAAGGCTAACACTCACCCAACTATACCAACAGGCAGTTAAATTTTGAACATTGATTTCTTTTGACGACCCAGTAGGCGCAGTGGACAGGTCTCCGCCCCTTGCGCCGTGGGTCCTAGGTTCGATTTCTGGCAGGAGCACAAATTCATTCCCAAAGGATATTTGTGCTTCTGGTTCTGGGTGTCATGTGTGTGTGTGTGATGTGAATGTTTCCAGCGCCCACGATACAAGTCTTTGAACTTAGTGTGGGGCTGTGAGTGTAAATGCGTTTGTTTGTTTTTCAATTTTAAAACTGCACCTCGCTGAAAACTACTCACGCGTCAAGTTGTTAATGGCCTCGGGCATGTCGGGGCTGCGCTTGCTGATGGTGACCTCACTGATGCTGAACGGCCTCCGCGAGAGGTCCGCGCAGCTCGCCAGCAGGTGCTCGCACATGTGCTGCACGCGCGTGAAGTACATGCAACAGGCTTTGCCGCCGTCGCGGAGACCCACCTGTGGCATTCCGTCTTTTAATTTCACTTTACTAAAAACTTCAAAAAAAGAGGTGCCCAATTCGATTGTATGTTTTGTGTTCTCAATTCAAATATATGTTTGTTGTGTATGTGACCCACCTGGAAACACTTTCATAACTACAAAAAAGGAGGTTCTCGATTCGACTGTAGGTATATTTGTTTTGTATGTGACACACTTCCTTTTAAAACACTTCAAAAAAAGAAGGCTCTCAGTTCGAATGTATACTTTGTTTTGTATGTGACCCCCTCGGAAACACTTTCTTTATTTTACTTCAAAAAAGAAGGAAGTTTTCAATTTGAATGTATGTACGTTTTGTATGTGACCCCCTTAAAAACACTCTCTTTAAACAGCCTTCAAATGAGGAGGAAGTTCTCAATTTGAATATATGTATGATTCTCGATTCAACTGTTTCTTTTGTATGTGAACCCCTTGGACACACTTTCTCTTAATAGACTTCTAAAAAGGAGGAGGTTCTCAACTCTATTTTTTTATCTGCGTTACCTCATTTCTTTTCAGGTGTACCGATTTTAATTATTCTTTTTTATTTGAAAGCCGGTGCTTTCTATGTAGTCCCATTTCAATAAGATCAAGATCTGACGAGTAGTTTTTGAGTCATCCTCAATAATGCGTATTTAATTCATTTGTTCTGATCACGGGTTCCGAAGATAAAGCGGTGAAGTCGGTTTTTTAAGCTTTGCTTGCGTTTATATTATGTATGTTTGCTACGCGATTCCTTGAAGATGGCCCGATCATAAATGGCTCCAATGATAGAAAGGGCTTGGAGGAATCAACTGGTGTAACTCGAGTGCACACTCTTCGAAATGTTAGCGATAGTACACCGATAGGCTAGCTACCTCACGTCAACGACGGAGGCTCTGCAACTTGGACTCAACTAGCTTGTCATCATCACCAATAAGTCGCTTTGCTCGCCAATCAATGGAGCATCAAGCTGATACTTGGCTGATCCATCCCAAAGATGGCTATAGTACTCCAAACACGATCAGACCTGAGCTTGATTTAAGTTAAGAAGCTGCCCCAGTGTACAGTCTATAGCACTACTACCTGAACTATCAATTTCAATATATTTATTACAATTAATACTCAGACCAATCCAAAATCAAAGAAATCAATACCAATAACATTGTAAAATCAAGTTATAATAAAATTAAATCTCTTACCTTAGCGAGGATACCCAGTTTCTTAGCGGCCAGTTGAGCTCTGGCTGCGATCGCGAGGCAAGTTCGACTTGAAGGACTTGGAGGCTTGATAATTTATGAATGGAAGAACTTGAAAGATATTGATCAATAACTTACTCTTTTTCCATATCGATCAGCCGGCCACGGATGGTACAGATAATATTTCCCACCCTCGTTCCAAATGGCGGCTTCGAACTCGCCAGGAATCTGTTACGAAGAATTAGGCTTTAATTTCTTTTACACACTTAAACACAAACATAAATGCTTTCACTCTTACAGCCCCATGACTTGTGTCGTGGGTGGAAACACTCACATCTCACAATCTCAACACGAACCAGAAACAAATTCTCCTTGGGAAGAAAACTTGTGTTCCTCTCCTAACTCACCACACAATCACAACCAGAACCAGAAACACAAATTTTCCTCATCCAAAAGTTCCTCTCCTAACTCACCACACAATCACAACCAGAACCAGAAACACAAATTTTCCTTGGGGAGGAAACTTGTTTTCCCGCCAGGAATCGAACCAGACCCCTGCTTAGAAGGCGAACGCTCACCGAACTAAGCCAGCGGGCAGTTTTTTATCCATCCTTTTTTGTATAGGAAGGGTAATCTACCAGTCCACCAAAATAAATGTCAAAAGTAGAAACTAATATGACGTACTATTTTTAAGCCATAGTAGGTATGTGTGTATGTTTGTATGTGCGTGTGTTTGTGTATTTAGGTGAAGTGTTCCTTACCTGTAGAACGCCCGCGTCGGATTCCTTGAAGAAAGCATCTATTCCTCGACAGAGGTCGAATACTTTTGGATTTGACGATATAATCTTGCCCCATACGGCGATACCCTTATCCTATAGAAAGATAAAAGTCTTTAATTGTTTCTACATGGGCCCCGAAGAGGCACTCATGAAAGGGATGTAGGTAAATTTAGTAACTATAGAATTGCAGTGATAATAATTGATGAGTTCTTACTTTCGAATTCATCCTCTATGATAGATAGATAGATTCTTTATATTATAATATTGTCATGTTTATTTTTCAATTATTATTTTTTATTTTTTGCTTGTTTGTTGTTCATTTTATACATATGTAAATTTATATACTTGTGTATATGTATGTGTATATTTTATATTACTTAGACTTATTTTATTTATTTATTATATTTTTATATATTTATAATAATGTAATATGATATTATACATATATATATTTTTTTATATTTTTACTGTTTTAGATCCGCCACCTCTGGGTTGTTGTTTTTTATCGTCTATATCATGTTTTTGTTGTTTGTTTATCTTATCCTTAGTGCCAAATAAATGTATTTCATTTCATTTCATTTCATTTCATATGTATTTCATTTCATATGTATTTCATTTCATTTCTTTATTTGCACACCGAAAAAAGAACACTTACAAAGAAACCTTATTAACATAGGAGCACAAAGGGCGATTTCTTCCAGACCACGAAAGGGAGATGATAAAAATATTACAAATAGGTACGGTGGTGTACCTCAACACTTACTTTATATTTAGAGTGAATAGGTATACTCTAGGCAAGCATGGTGAATCTTACCGCATCATCTTTCAATCAGGTGAGATAGCGAATAAATGTTTGCTAATCAGGCAGAAAGATATCAGACCCAGAGTCTAGTTGATTGACTGATTATTATTATTTTATTGCAATGAACATTAACACACGACATAAATACTGTCTTTAATTTTGTTACTATTTGTTTTTCTGCTCATTTTAAATGTGGTTTTTGATATAATTTATTGTTTTTATAATTTTTGTAATTAATGGTTAAATAATAATAATATATTAATTGTAATTGACATACCTGTTATAACGTACTTTGTTATAAGGTGAATAAATGATGATTATGATTATGATTATCGTTCTAACTCTTTTGGTTCTAGAACTTTCTTCTGAATACTATATTTTCCGTAATAATTAAGACGATGTATTCTATGTGATTACATTGTCTTTGGTGAGGTGGCAGACTGACAAAGTATGTCTTTGACACTTATTAGTGTTTTCAAGTTACGTTTTTAGTGTACCTTTGTTTTATATGTAGTAATATTATATTAGTGCCATTTTTAAATTTATAGTTTAAAAATATAGTCCTTTTTTTATTTCTTGTATACCGCTGTCCTGACGCGCGTGTTGCATGGGTTCCGCCTGAAAACCAGTTACTGGGTAAGTAGGAAGGTCTTGCCCATCTACTTACCTAGTTATATGCTGAATCGGAACCTCATTCGTGATATCACGCAGCGTTATATTGTTGTTGTATTTTTTTAATAATGTAAAGTCGCGTGTTGTCTCGCATAAATGTATTTTCTTTCTCTTTTTCTTTGTATGCTATCTTTAATAATTATTTAAACTTCACAGTCTTAATATATATTTAATTTATTAATAGTCCCGCAAAGAATTCCACTCTTCGTATTAAATCAACGCCAGTCAACACTTGAAAACTAAGACTTAACAGGACAGATAAATAATAATTCTTAAAAATTAATAAAATAAAAATTATTTGAAAATTATGAAACAGAATTTGCTATAGCTGTACCACGAAAAACGTTGGTGGAATGATGGTCGGAATGATGTCCAAAAAGGTTTCAGGTATCTTACAAATTACCCTGTATAAATTTACCCTGTACAAATTACCCTGTATAATTTTACCCTATACAAATTACCCTGTACAAATTACCCTGTATAAATTACCCTGTACAAATTACCCTGTATAAATTTACCCTGTACAAATTACCCTGTATAAATTACCCTGTACAAATTACCCTGTACAAATTACCCTGTATAAATTAATCCTGTACAAATTACCCTGTATAAATTTACCCTTTACAAATTACCCTGTATAAATTTTCCCTGTACAATTTACCCTGTACAAATTACCCTGTACAAATTACCCTGTATAAATTACCCTGTATAAATTACCCTGTTCAAATTACCCTGTATAAATTACCCTGAATACATTTATTTAAAATATCTAACTAAAAAGGTTAACCTTGTGCGAGAACTCCTCATCCCGGATCCTGAATGTTTCCTTCAGTTCTCCGAGAACCAGCCTCCTGATTGGTCCACTTCTCTCCAGTAGAGACTCCTGTGGAACAAGTCGCGTAGATAAATTTGTTTTATGGGAACGAGTACAACAAATAAAATATTTTATGAAGTAAACTCTTCTTTAGCGGCGTTGTGCACTTTTTTGGGATGCGAAAAAATGTTAAATTCGCGTCAGGACACGTGACCTGATCGAAAATTCGTAAGACGGAGGGAGAGTAGACCGCCGGCGCGGCAAAGGAGAGGAAGTAATATCCCCCTCTCTTTCTACCGCGCGGCGATGTATGCCTACTCCTGCTGTTTACAACGTTAATCAAGTTTTCACTCCGCAATGGGCACTCTCACTGAGTGCAATAAGTTGTTTTTTTTTCAACAGACTTAATAGACCGCGTAGATTGTCCATTAAACGCCGCCGGACGGTCTACGCGCGTACTCGATTGATGGAGGAGCACCGAATGTTCCGAAACTAGTCTCTTAACAATACAAGCTAACAACCGTGAGTGAAGTTGTATTAATCTATATTTATCTATATTTATATATTTAATATTATAAAAAGGTAGTTTGTTTGTTTGTAAAAGGTAATCTCTGAAACTACTAATCCGATTCTTAAAATTCTTTCACTGATATATAGCTACACTAGCACTGAGTGTCATAGGCTATGTTTTGTTGGGATAAAAGTTAGTTATCGGTTCGAATTTTTTTTTTATTTGTGACAGGCTAGTGTTTGACCACTATCTCACCTGATGGTAAGTGACGATGTGATCGAAGCTGGTAAACACACTAGACCTGGAATTTGTAAGACAAGTCGGAGAAAAATTCATATCACACACAATCACACCCAAAACCATAAACACAAGTTTCCCTTGGGGAGAAAACTTATGTTCCCGCCGGGAATTGAACCCGATAGAACCCCTGCTTAGAAAGCTGTTTTGGTTTGAGCCAATAAATATATTTTATTCATTCAGTACATACTAAGTGGCGACTAAATTTGAATTAATTACTTATTGCATAAATCAAAATCATTTCTCTTCTATTATAATTATTTAAAACTTAAATCTATATATATATAAATCAATGCCACTTTTCGTTGTAATTGTATAACTCAAGAACGGGCTCACCTATCCAAACCAAATGTTTAGGCTTTGTTCGGACTATTTAGTAGATGGTTTATGTGAAGTTTGCACAAAATCGGTCGAGCGGTTCTTCATTTTAACACCCGGGCGAAGCCGGGGCGGATCGCTAGTACATTATATATTACAATAAACTAAAAACTAAATTAAAATTAACCAAAAAAAAATTATAACTAGATATAAATATGTACATAACTTAATCTAATTAGAGTTTGAAAAAAAAAATCACTTTATAACTACACTACTCGTGCCTGCGGCTTCGCTCGCGTTAATAGAGATAAAAATTGTTTATGTGTTAATTCCGTATACTGTACATTCAAAGCTTAAATAAGTTATTGTTGAAAACATTTTTAAAGACAAGCTTTTAGAAGTCCGCCATATTGGATTTAAAGTGACGTAACTTTATTTTTCGAGTTATTCTCAGTAAGCTCTTTCATTTGATACTCATATTGTAGGAGTGCATTAAAAATTACTTGTCCGCCATTTTGTGTGTTCCGCCATGTTGGACTTAGAACGACGTCACACAGCTAACCATGCATTGTCATCTAAACTAAACGTGAATACAAAATTTCAATTTTAATGTTAAAACTATCGTGAGTATTACACATTATGTTTCAATGTTATATTCGGCTTAAAACACGATAATTTCGACTTACTTTGTAGTCAACTAGTTTCGGACAAATTAGTTGTCCTTCATCAGGATGAGTCAGACGCGCGATACGCAGAGGAGTGCGGCTCGGGCATCGGCGCGTGACTGACTCATACTGATGAAGGACAACTAATTTGTCCAAAACTAGTTGACTACAAAGTAAGTCGAAATTTTCGTGTTTTAAGCCGAATATAACATTGAAACATATCACAAAATTTCAGCTCAATCGGTTGAAGATATCTGCTTCAAAATTGAGTTGCAAGATTCCACACGGACAAACATACTTACATACATACAGTGCAAGCTAAATAAAAGCTTGTTAAAACAGCCCACACGTGGGTGTTGGCCCAGTCGCAAGCTTACCCTGAAGTAGTTATATCCAACGTCCAAAGTTTCGTCGACGGTATCTTCATTCCATGCTCTTGACCTAAGCCGTCCGAGCATCGCCAAAGCAGCAACGCAGCAAGCTATCGCCGTGTACGACTTAAACGTTTGGTACCTAATGGGAAATATCAGGTGAGATGGTGACTAAATGCTAGCCGATCAGACACGAAAAGGAAAAAATGCGGTACTAAATTTTGGAAAGAAATATCGTTTAGAGATTGTACCCTGTTGCTAACCTGTGAGCTATTCAAACTCAGCATCAAGTAACGAAGTTCTCAAGACGTTTGCGAACCTGTAGGTCTATTCTGGTCCGTCAAAATACGATTGTTCGAATTGATGCGACGTCGATACGATAGTCGATTGGTTGAAATTTCAGTTGATTCGATGTTAATTACGAAAGAAAATCGTTCGTATTCAGCATTCTAGCTATATATGTGCCAGAATCACCTGAAGCTACATCAGTGCCAGACTCACCTATAGCTACATATGTGCCAGAATCACCTGTATCTAAATCTGTGCCAGACTCACCTGTATCTACATTTGTGCCAGACTCACCTGTATCTACATTTGTGCCAGACTCACCTGTAGCTCGCCATATGACGTGTGCCTCTGAGCAGATACTTCTCTGCGTCCAACTGTCTGTACTGCGAGTGGAAGTTCTTGTCGGCAACATCAACTGGACTGTGTAGGAGGGTTTCCGACTTCGGCAGAGGGATGAGGTCATCTCTGAAAGGGCAGTTATGTATATAGTATATAATATAGTTTAAGAAAGTCATCAGACGGATTTTTAACCGATTTAAAAAAAGGAGGTTCTCAATTTGACTATTTTTTTTGTGTGTAAACTTAGTTTTTTTTCTAGGTGAACCGATTTTGAGGATTCTTTACTCATTTGAAAGCTGGTGCTTCCCATGTTGGTAGTTACATCTGTTTTGACTTTTCCCATGTAGTCAAGTTTGATGCTTTTTGAGTTGTCCTCAATAATGCGTATTTAATTCATTTAATCTGAACTAAGGTTCCGAAGATAAGCGATGAAATCGTTTTTTTTATGCTTTGTTAGCGTTTATTTTAAACTTTGCTTGCGTTTATTTTATACTTTGCTTGCGTTTAAATTATTTAAGGAAAGCGCAGCTAATAACTTTGTTAACGTTTAGTACTAATAATAGATAATATGCATGAGATATAAACATAGGTGGCTGTGATTGTGTGTGTGATTTTTAATGTTTTCAGCACCCACGACACAAGTCATAGAACTTAGTCTGGGGCTGTAAGTGTGAAAGCGTGTGTTAATGAAAAAAAAAAACATCCGTAGAATTACGTCTATCACATGGTAAACGCTGCCGAAAAGGAAACTTGACCAATCATCAAAAACCCGGACTGAAGCGATGTCACAAATGAGTCTACCCAATAGCGTGCGTTTTGTTTTTGAAATTCTCATGCATTTTGGTCATTATAAATTAAAGTAAATTCCTATTTCAAAATCTCTAAATGAAAAAATAATTATATAGGTGTAATTATATACCTGTTAAGATTAAAAAAACAACACTTTCCGGCTCAAAATCGATATCTGGGGTTTGGATGCCTTGATTATAGAAAAAAATATTGAAAATAAATTATGACATTTTACCATCTTACAAGACAAACTGTCAAACGTCATCCATATATGGTTCACACATCGAGATAGGAAACAAACCTACGGTTTGTAAAAGGAGGGACGACTCCGCCGAAAATCTGTGTCCTAGTGAGAGGTCACAAAAAACCTCTGTGTCCCTTTTCTTTAGGGTAACCCTGATTTTGAGATTTATGGGATAACCTTTTGAGCCATTTGAATTATGTTCTACTTGAATGATATTTAACTGTGTAATCATGCTACAATATGATATCTAATAAAAATATTATTATGTCATTCATAAAGATAAACTAAAATACACTATATGCGTGATTAAAATCCACACTGATGTTTCAAATGCATTTAAATTTAATTAACATTTTATATATTTACTAGTATCTATCCGCGGCTTCGTCCGCTTATCCGACTATAAGAGCAGGTTCGATATTTTTCAAATGGCGGAGATATGTGCTGTAAAATTGTTGTAATAAGTTTCTAGATACATTTACAACCCATCTTTAAATTTGTATCCTAGAATAAAGATAATCCACAAATCGATGACAGATATTATTACTACATTGATATGTTAGAATCTTGGTAAATATTATTATTACATGCTTAAAACAAACTAATTTATGCATCCGAAAGTTTGTGTGTAATTGTGGCATTATTTAAGTATGTCTATTTTCTCTTCACGTGGCAACGGCTGAATTAATTTTGATAAATTTGGAATGTACGTAGCTTATGCCTAGGATTAACAAATAGGCTTCTATTTAACTAGATAAACGCAGACAAAGCTGCGGGGCGCGCGGGCGGCACGGCTTGATCATCAATATATCCATAAAAAATCCAATGAAGGTAAACCCTAACTTTTATGACACCTTACTGACACAAATTGTTGTGTATGTAAATTGTATGCTTATTTCCTATTGATAATTTATAGCGTTGTTATATTATTCTTATATAACTATTATAGGCCAAAATGTTTGCTTGAAGATGAGTTGATTGGCTTGAAGAATTTAGTAATTTTTAATTTTGCATTGGGTCACACTCTACGACAATAATTTGTTGTACAAATTATTGTCGTAGAGTTTGTTGTAACTGTTTGTTGTACAAATTATTGTCGTAGAGTGTGACCCAATGCAAAATTAAAAATTACTAAATTCTTCAAGCCAATCAACTCATCTTCAAGCAAACATTTTGGCCTATAATAGTTATATAAGAATAATATAACAACGCTATTAATTATCAATAGGAAATAAGCATACAATTTACATACAGGTCAAGTATTTTTTTAAAATCTTTATTTTTATAAAATTACACCCATAATATGATTTTCTTCTTTAATTGCTTTTTATTAGGAGTTTGAATAAATAAAATGGATGGGCATTTCAAAATAGCAAAACGCTCGCTATTGGCTAAGCTGATCGTGACTAAGTTACACATTTTTAGGTCACTGATTGGTCAACTTTCCTTTAATTCTTTTTGTTTTTTTCAAAATCGTTGTGTTTAAATATGCTAAACTTTTTTTCTCCGCTATACGGAGTCAATTTGAACTGACTCCAACTTTCCGAAATGTATCCCTACCAGTAACTGACCATCTCGAGTTACTCGGTTTGACTCTAACATCAAAGCTCAATTTTGGTACTTCCATCGAGTCAAAAACCCAACTAGCTGCAAAAAAGCTGGGAATCCTTGCAAAGGTGAGACGATACTGCACACCGGGACAGTTGCTCAATTTGTATCAAGCACAAGTCCGATCATGTATGGAGTACTGTTCTCATCTTTGGGACGGTTCAGCTAAGTACCAGCTTGAGACTCTTGACACCATTGAGTGGAGACCCAAGAGACACATTGGTAGCGAGCAGCTGACTAATTCAAAGTTTCAGAGCCTGGGTCATCGCCGCGCCGCATGGTAGCTAGTCTCTCGGTTTTTATCGGATACATTTTGGTGAGTGTGCTAAGGAACTGCACGATCTAGTTCCCCCATCCCCGTTCTATCGTCGAAAAGCAGACAAACTGCTAAGCGACACCGCTATATGGTGGACATTCCACAAATGCGCACTAAGCGTTTTGCCTCTTCATTCATTGTGCGAACCGCAAAGAAATAGAACTCCGTACCTGAGTCGGTGTTTCCTGATGAGTACAATATGGGAGTCATCAAGTCGCGAGTGAATAGGTATCTTCTAATAGGTATCTCTCTGTATACCCATATGACAAAAATAATATCATAAAACCTAATGCTATTAGGAAAAAAAAAACGGTTTATTTAGAATAGTTTGATAGTATGTAGGGCATTTAGAAACATATTCTGTAAGGTTTCGATTAAACAAATAATTACGACAGATAAGATCTTATTATTACTACGGACTACAATTTCTACCACTTGGAAACTTTTTTAGAACTAGTCGCTCTGTGCGAGAGGGACACAGGGGTCTTTTCTAACCTTTCACCCGATTTCGTCGGGACCGCAACCACGATTGGTTCTTTATGCAATTGATAAAACGATTTGACATTGTAAATACGCTCTTAGTTAGTTGTGATAAAATTCCATGCATGTTTGATATTCGGCACTGTAAGTTTGTCAGTTATCCATCCTATTACTTTAGCTACAACATCCTTGGGTTCACATACCTCCAGTTCACTCAAAGAGTTTCGTTTCTACGTTTATCATCCGTACAGCGAAGGAGTGGAACTCATTGCCCTTGTCTTTGTTCCCCGAACAGTATAATCTGGGAGTCTTCAAGTAATGAGTGAATAATAAATAGGTATCTTATAGGCAAGCATGCTACATCTTCGGCCGCATCATCGGTTTCCATCACGTGAGATTGTGATCAAATGCTTGATTATTAGGCATAAAAACAATTTAAAAAAAATTAATTTTTAAAAGTGGCGGCCGAACATTTTCAACATAGAGGTTTACCAATACGGCTCAACATGGGATATCTGGGAGCATTCGGGGGTGCTGATTACGAATTCAGGCTAACAAATCAAGCGCGTGGGCCGCTTTTAAATTTCATGCAATTTTTTTATGCCGAATATGCAAGCATTTGACCACTATCTCACCTGATAGAAAGTGATGATGCGGCCGAAGATGTGACATGTATATTTGCTTTAAAATCTCTTACCGTCCGAAAGTATGTCCATCTAGTCTCGGACAGTAGAGGAAAAAATCCTCCCCACGCAGCGACATTATCTGATCCATGGTGGGCTCGGCGGGCGCTCTCTCGGGAGGTATTGGGAATGTGGGGGCCGGCTGGGGAGATAAATTGATATTGAATGCAATTACACTATTATATTGAATCCAATTGCATTATAATGTTGAATCAAATTGCATTATTATGTTGAATCCAATGGCATAATTATATTGAATCCAATTTTATTATTATGTTAAATCCAATTGTATTATTATGTTGAATCCAATGAAATTATTATATTTGAATCCAATGACATTGTTATATTGAATCCAATTGCGTTATTGTATGGAATCCAATTGCTTTATAATGTTAATCATATTGCATTATTATGTTGAATCCTATTGCATTATTATGTTGAATCCAAATGCATTATTATGTTGAATCCAGTTGCATTAAGTTGAATCCAATTGCATTATTATGTTAAATCAAATTGCATTATTATATTGAATACAATTGCATTATTATGTTGAATCCAGTTGCATTGTTATATTGAATCCAATTACGTTATTATATTGAATCTAATTGTATTATATATTCAAATTGCATTATTATGTTGAATCCAGTTGCATTGTTATATTGCATCCAATTACGTTATTATATTGAATCCAAGGGCATTATTATATTAAATCCATTTGCAGTATTATCCAACTTCAAAACCTAAAGAGTATTTTACTTTTACTACTAAGTTTTTGTGACAATCATACATTATATTCACGTTAGATTTTTTTTTTAAAACTTTCGCGAACTTCAATCATATTTATATAATTAAACCGGATCTTTTGCGCTTTAAATTTCAAAATAGCATTATTTTGACTAACCTCGACGTTTCGGCAGGTTTGCACTCATTATCTCACGTTATTTGATTGAAATCGTCGACCTAGGTTTCGAGCATGAAAAAATCAAGTGACGAGAATTTAATTCGTATTTTAATAACTTAAAGGTACAAAACTTATCATCACTTAAGTTGTTGTAGACTACAAGCCGAAAACATGGTAAATGGTAAATAAGATAACGTGGGTGATTAAACACATGTCTAGTCAGATACTGGCAAGCTAATTTATAAATAGCTAAGGCCGCTTGATCAAAAATAAGTTACTTGTTAAAAACTTTTTTAAAGACAAGCTTTTAGAAGTCCGCCATATTGGATTTAAAGTGACGTCACCTTTTTTTAAGCTATTGCGTAGCTTCTATCGCGGGCCTTGAGGGTGGAGACCGAATCCAGAAATTCCGTAACTAAAATAACCTAACACCCCCCACTCCGACCGGCACAGCGATGATACTTTTTAGTTTTGCCATCTATCGATGAATAGCAGAACTTTTAATGACTTTTTTGAAATATCACGCTTTTCTCTTTAGTTCAGCAACTCGCCTCTAGGAGGCAGGAAAAGAAATACTGCATAAATAATATAAATAAATATAATTGCATAAGTTGATAAAAAATGCAATGCAATAGCTTTACCGCGTCTTTTTTCGAGTTATTCTCAGCAAGCCCTATCATTTGATACCCATATTGTAGGAGTGCATTAAAAATTTATTTATTTATTTATTCATATGCATTACATGTACATTAGGTCATAAGACTAAACTTAGAAACTAAAGACTTTATTTGAATTACTTGTCCGCCATTTTGTGTGTCCCACTATGTTGGACTTAGATTGACGTCACACAGCTAACCATGCATTGTCATCCAAACTAAACGTGAATCCAAAATTTCAGCGCAATCGGTTGAAGATATCTCAAGCTCTTGAGTCAATTGACCGGCGAGCCGAAAGACTCATTGGCGATAGTAAGCTAGTTGAGTCAAAACTGCAAATAGTATAGGATCCCGCTATACAACGACCTTCACCGAGATGCTTATTTAATGAGACGTATTTTTTATGTTATTAAATATACCAATAAATATATCCTATATGGGTTGCCTAACAAATTTCAGTCCAGATTAATAATTAAAAAAAAAATTTTTTTTAAACATTGCATCGGTGTGATTATTAAATAAATTTGATACCAATCGAAAGTTTGAAGCCCATAGAATATGCAAACGTTAGGTTGCCTATTTTTTTCCGGTCACAACCACGGGTTGCCAGGTGTAAACAGGTAAATCTATACTAGCATTTTGCAACGGTCTGATTATTGAATCAAACTTAGATAAAATGAAAGATTATTTCATAAGGAACACGGTGGTATAGGGTTGCCTGCGAAAAATCAGTCCCGAATTACGGTTGTCGAATTTTAAATAATAAAATATCGCTGCGAGTGAATGTGTGCGAGAGAGAGGTCCCAGACCAAACATCCCATGCGGTAGAAAAGGACGCAGCGTAGCAGCTGTTTATAGTAACGTTTGCATATTCTACGGGCTTCAAACTTTCGATTGGTATCAAATTTATTTAATAATCACACCGGTGCAATGTTTAAAAAAAAAAATTTTTTCAATTATTAATTAAAAATACTCTGGACTGAAATTTGTTAGGCAACCCATATAGGATATATTTATTGGCATATTTAATAACATAAAAAATACGTCTCATTAAATAAGCATCTCGGTGAAGGTCGTTGTATAGCGGGATCTTAGACTAAAAGTCTTGGTCACCGACGTAAGGTAACAAGCCTACCGGTATTCTATCGCTTACATTTTGGAGAGTGTGCACAGGAATTACATGATATAATTGTCAAACGTCATTCATTTATGGTTGACATAACTCCAGTTCGCTCGAAGCGTTTTGCTTCTACGTTCATCATCCGTACAGCGAAGGAGTGGAACTCATTACCTGCGTCTTTGTTCCCTGAACAGTATAATCTGGGTTTCTTTAAGTCTAGAGTGAATAGGTACCTTCTAGGCAAGCATGTTCCATCTTTGGCCGCATCGTCACTATCCATCAGGTGAGTTAGCGGTCAAATGCTAACCTATATAGAATAAAAAAAAAACTACTTCAAAATTGAATTGCAAGATTCCACCCAAACAAACATACTTATTATCTTTGTCTTATTTACACCCAGAACCGAAACATTTCCCTTTAGGAGAAAACTCGTGTTCCCACCGAGAAACGAGCCCGATGCCCGCTGCTTAGAAGGCAAACGCACAACCAAATATATCCTCTGAAAGGTGAAACAACAAACCTTACCTCTTTAGGTATCTTCTGATAGAAATCCTTGACTTTCCTCCTGGAAGTAGCTCTTGATGTAGCTATGCTCACTACACTGAGCGAGCATAAAGGATATTTACCCTACAAATAAATAATGTACGAAATCAATATAACATGACGACCCAGTTGGCGCAGTGGACAGGTGTCCGCCCTCTGCGCCGTGCGTCCTGGGTTCGACTCCAGACAGGAGCACAAATTCCTTCCCAAGGGATATTTGTGCTTCTGGTTCTGGGTGTAATGTGTGTGTGATGTGAATGTTTCCGGCACCCGCGATACAAGTCTTTGAACTTAGTGTGGGGCTGTGAGTGTGAATGCGTTTGTTTGTTTGTTTGTTTAATATACGCAAGATATATAGCCGCCAAGTAGTTATTTTTTTTTTTTGAACATTCACACTCACAGCCCCGCACTAAGTTTAAAGACTTGTATCGTGGGTGCCGGAAACATTTACATATCACACACAAATACACCCAGAACCAGAAGCACAAATATCCCTTGGGAAGGAATTTTTGCTCCTGAAATCGAACCCAGGACCCACGGCGCAGAGGGCGGAGACCTGTCAGACGCCAACTGGGTCGTCATGTTATGAAAAAACGTTATCTGTTTCATATTGAAGGGCAATGTTTCTAGTGAAATTACAGAGATTATAGAGATTTAACTAATATCTCAGGGGGAAGAGCGCAGTTCTTTGCCGCGCAGGATTTCATATTAAAGTTCTAAACTCACTAAACTATAATAGATAAGCATGACGCTCACCATCAGGCGAGCGACATGCTCGTATCATATTTAATTAAGTATTTGAGTCACGATAGGCATCTTCTAGGCAAACGTGCTCCATCGTTGACCGCATCGTCACTTACCATCAGGTGAGATGGCGATCAAACGTTTGCCTATATAGAAAAAAAACGACAAAATATTGTACTAAAAGTAAAAAATAACTCGACTGCGTATAATAAAAAGTCATAAATATAATTTAGACTTTTTATGCATTTAAATAATAACTTTCTCCCAGCTTTATTGTAAGTTAACATTTATCAATATGGCGACTAACTACCAAACGCCATATTGTAAAAAATAAAAGTTGACAAACTTTGTCTAGTGGGGTATCATCGAATGGGTATTTGGAACAAACATACATACATACATAGGATGATGTGATATTAATTATAATAATTATAACAATAATGATAATATAATGATAATGATAATATAGATAATGATGATAATCATTGTGATAGTGATGATAATAATGGTGATAGTGATGACAGTCATTGTGATAGTGATGACAGTCATTGTGATAGTGATGACAATCATTGTGATAGTGATGATAATAATTGTGATAGTGATGATAATCACTGTAATAGTGATGATATACATTGTGATAGTGATAATCATAATCACCTCGAATCTCTTCTTGTCAATCAGCGCGTTAATGTTTATATTGTCGAACTCATCACGACAGTGGACCTTCAGAGCTTTCAAGTCGAGGTCGTAATTGGGCAACCTTTCTAGAGGTTCCTTTTGAACCACCTGCAAAAATAAACAATGAAACATTAAAAACACTGCTGGGATTAAAATTTTGAGGCGTAACAAGCAGATACACCGAAGACATTCTGCATCAGTGAAACTGTAGAACAAAAAGATTTAATATATAATATTTCAGGGTGACGAACACAGTGCATTGCCACGCAGGATTTTGAACTGCAAAGAGCAAGCGTGTCGCTTATCAGCAGGCGAGTAACGACAGGCAAAAGACAGGATTTCAATAGTGACAACGATTAGGTTAGGCACTAAATTTTAGACTAACAACATCCATGTATAGATTTCTTTGGTATAAGCGTAGACTACAATATAAATATTTAAAAAAGCGAAGGTATTCCTAAATAGTATTTTATAATGATAGTGTTCATAATGGTAGTGTTCATTATGATAGTGTTCACAATGATAGTGTTCATAATGATAGTGTTCATAATGATAGTGTTCATTATGATAATGTTCATAATGATAGTGTTCATAATGATAGTGTTCACAATGATAGTGTTCGCAATGATAGTGTTCATAATGATATTGTTTATAATGATAGTGTTCATAATGATAATGTTCATAATTTTCCAATCTATCTTATCCTAATTATGTAACTTTTTTATTTTATTATTTTTTATTTTTTATATTTAACAGTGGACGGAAGAGACTGTATACCCACGACACAGGACTTTTCCTAGTGTGGGATCCTGGGCTCCCCTACACAAAAATAACATTGTTGTTATTGATAGTGTTAGTACCAATAAGTTCAAGAAATAAATGATTAATATTATAAAAAAAAAAAAAAAAAAGATAGTGTTCACAATAATAGTGTTCGCAATGATAGTGTTCATAATAATAGTGGTCACAATGATAGTAACAGTGATGGTTCACTCACTTCGATATTCGTCAGAGTGATGGGTGGTTTAGGCGTTCCATGCTTTGCTGAGTCGAGATCACCATAGTTGGACAGGAAATCAATCACAAAAGATGTTATTCCAGCGTAGCGAAGGAATGCTCCCGCACCACATCTGTACAAGTGACAAACTGGTGTATATACCTAAGTGATGTTGTAACAAAGGTGAAAGAAAAAGAAAGAAAGAAAATAGATTTATTCGCTTCTTAGTTGCTTCGTTAACTAATAGATATAACTGTATTTGTAAACGCAATACAATATGTCAGATGAAATGTCAATTATGTTGCATCACCTTCTTACGCTAGCTCTCTCTCTCTCTTGCTCCGGAACCAGTCGCTAGATGTTGTGTTTTAGGTAAGTTCGGCTCTATAAAATATTCATTCTTCACAAGTATTCATCATTTTATGCCCTTAATCCTTTAAGTGATAATAATACAAAGTGATCATTAAATATATGAAGTGTAAAATAATAATAATAGAAAGTGATTGAAGTACAAATTGATTGGAGTACAAACAAAGTGATCGGAGTAAATGGTCAGAGTGCAAAGTGATCTGAGAACAAAGTAATCTAAATACAAAATCTATCAGAGCGCCTGGTTGAAGCGACGCGTGATCAAAATTGCTGGCACTTATTTGGCTCAACGTATTAACATTGCAATTCAGAGAGGCAATGCCGCCAGCATGATGGGAACGCTACCCACTGGTAGTGGGCTTGAGCACTTGTTACCTATAAGCTCGATGTCTTGTAGGTAACTTAGTACTTTGCTGTACATAGTTTTAGTTTCGTTTTAGGTTATATAGGCAATTGGCCCGTAGATTTAGAAGGATAAAAAAAAAAAACAAAATACAAAATGTACTGAAGTCGACCACATCGTCACTTTCCATCAGGTGAGAAAGCAATCAAATGCTTGCCTATCCATCATAAAAAAACTGAGTACAGTATGAAATGAAGTACTAAGTGATCGGAGTGCAAAGTATAGAAGATACAAAACGCATGACTGGCGCTTATATATTTTTACAGCAGATAGGTAAGCATTTAGCCGCTATTATACCTGATGAAAAGTGACGTAGCGGCCGAAGAAGTAAATTTTTTTTATTAAAGTGAAAGAAATATGAAAAATTCCAGCATTGATTTAAAAGTTTAAAATCCTAACTAATATTATAAATCCGAAAGTTTGTGTGTAAGTGTGCAAGTTTGTAAGTATGTTTGTTCCCTCTTTACGCTTTAACAGCTGAACGGATTTGGATGAAATTTGGAATGTGCATGGCTTATACCTAGGATTAACACATAGGCTACTTTTTAACTTGATAATAGCGGGCGAAGCCGCGGGGCACGGCTAGTATGTAATAAGACGATATAAAGTACTCACGCTTTGGGTCCGGTAGCGCAACAAGAGGTGATCGGTGCATTGGCACTATCAATAAGAAAGAAAACGTGTTATAGAAAATTACTTGATATATTCAACTTATATCTATAATATAAAAATGAATCGCAAAATGTGTTGGTAAGCGCATAACTCAACAACGCCTGGACCAATTTGGCCAAATCTTTTTTAAAAATGTTCGTTGAAGTTCAAGGATGGTTTTTACGGCGAGAAAAATTAGAATTATTGCTGGAAAAACCCTAAAAATAGCCCTTTTCTTTTTCCAATACAAATGCACCCGGGCGAAGCCGGGGCGGATCGCTAGTATTATATATATTCAAACTGTCTAGATATATTCGAAGAAAAAATAATCTATAATGGTTTCAGCTAGTGTCCGGCAGAAACTAGTTCATACAGCCGAAACCGAAACCGATACCAAATTTCGACTTCGGTCGTAGTTTTTTCCGTAACTGAAACTTCTAAATAAGGTTTCGTTTCTGTAACGAAAAGTGTGTGATTAAAATAAAAGTAACATTGTCGTAGTCGGTTTTAATTTTCTACCGACTTCACAAAAAAGGAGGAGGTACTCAATTCGACTGTTTTTTAATGTATGTTACCTCATAAATTCTATCCACGTGAACCGATTTTTTTGTTTCAAGTGATTGTGTGTGTAATGTAAATTTTTCCGGCACCCACGGCACAAGTCATCGAACTTAGTGTGGGGCTGTGAGTGTGAAAGCGTTTATGTTTATGCTATTTCCAGTCCTACTCCATTGAGCCCTCGCAATGAAGTGGAGAAATCTAGTAAGAACTAGAATGAATCTTTACGAGAAAGACGGTTACATTGGAGTTTTGCCGAAAGTGAAACAAATCAATAACAACGCCATTTTGTTGTTGGTTTTGTATAATTTTCCAAAACCTGTATTCTTCGAGTGTAAATGTGTAATAATGGTGGATTATTATCCGTTAATACTTAGTAAGCGTGCATGAGTTTAAGCAAATCATACAAGGTGGAAAAATCTGATTTTCGCCTTGGCTCCAAAACTCCAATAGAAGTTCTAGTAAAGTTTCAACCACTTTACTAGAGCATGACTTGACTATGACTGGACTTTTGAAATTAAATACATTTGAAATATATTATTACTTGACACTGGCTAAATGCATAAGTCTTCGAAGCCAAAATTTAAAATAAAAATCGGTTACATTAGCCACATGACAGCACACGAGAGTAAGGGAGTCGCCGTGGTCGAAACCGGCCGGGACAACATGGGTCGCACTTACAGCTTATGCGGATTTCCAAACTCGTCCAGCACATGGGGGTCGAAGATGTAAGCTATAGTCTTCACGGTGCTGGCCTCCTCGGGAGGATGGCCCCAGATCAAGAAGTGCTTGTCATTGCCAATGCTCAGGATCATGCAGTAGGTTTGGCCTATGCGTTTCTCCATCAACCTGGAAGATGTAGGTATAACAACAATAGCGGATCCATGGGCTTGGCTCAATGAGTGCCTCTTTGGGGCACAACTATCGATTGGTTTGAACAGGTCTTATTTTACAAAATCTCACTCGAAATCAAAATCAAAATCATTTATTCACATGGGCCCCAAAGAGGCACTCATGAAAGTTAATGATTCTACTGCCAGATTCGCAAAATTACAGCCATCTTGAGAAGAACCTGGCAAGAAACTAGGCAGCGCATTTTATTTTTCATACTTTTTTTAAAATCACACCTACATAATTATATTAACCTAGGTATATTATGTAGTCGCTAGAAAATGCTTGTGCAGTTTGCCTCCATGCATCCTTGTCATTAATATAGTCGATCGTTGTATTATAAGCTTTCTTAATTAATGCCCGTTTTATTTCAGATTTGAACTTTCTCAGTGGTCATTCAGTTACTATTTTTGGAATTCTATCACTCACGTCATGAGATCCGCATCCGCTTGCAAGTTATCCGGATGTTTAGCTAGAAGTCCGGTCTCCACTTCCACCATCTTCACCGTGTATTTGGTGTCGTGGAGGAAGAATGATGGAAGCAATTGGTGAAGTTGGAGCTGTGGCTTGCCTGCAACAAATAACAGCTGGTGGGACCGGTAACACTCCTTTGTTACCAAAAGGGGGTATAAATATATCTTTTTTTTAATATTTTTATTCGATTGTTCACGTAAATACACTGTCGGTTCATAATATAAACGTAACCAAAGTTGAAAAAAACTGACTTCACCGCTTTTTCTTCGGAACCTGATCAGATTTAATTAATTAAATACGCATTATTTAGGATAACTCAAAAACTACTGGTCAGATCTTGATCAAATTTAATGACATGGGAAGCACTGGCTTTTAAATAAAAAAATAATCTTAAAAATCGGTTCAGCCAGAAAGTAGTTATATTCAACGTGTTATAAACTTATAACACACAAAAAAATACAATCGGGAACCTCCTCCATTTTTGAAGACGGTTAAAAAAATTAAAAGTGCATCAATGCATGTGCCGTAAAGGCTGAACAGAATTGAATGTAATTTGGATTTAGCTTATAGGATGTGTTAATACTTACATAATTATGCAATAATTAAACGCAAGCAGAGCTTAAAAAACCGACTTCACCGCTTTATCTTCGGAACTTTGATCAGATTAGATGTACTAAACACGCATTATTGACGATCAAGAACTACTAATCAGATCTTGATCAAATTTAAATAGGACCAATTGGAAAGCAAACTCCAAACAAAAAAAGATTCGAAATCGGTTCACGTGGAAGAAATGAGGTAAAAGACAAAAAAAAAACAATCGACTTGAGTGCCTTCTGTTTTTGTGAAGTCGGTAGAAAATAGGTTAATTGTAATTACCTTTGTAGCACTTGAGCGCTACTCTACAGCGGTTGTAGAAGCTGTCTCCGACGGCTATAACATCGTCGACGTCTTGCTTGACCAGCTCGGAAGTCATCTTCTCTTCTAATAAAGCTTTGCACACGGCTGCTATACAACCAGTTTGCGCGCCTGATTAGTGATTAAAAAGAAAGATAAGTTAATATACTAGACTATAGGCTCTGGGCCCCAACTGGATTTAAGTAGCCCAATCTAGATTGGGACTATTAAAATCGATTCTTAAATGGCGGAGATATCGCGTAACATACATACAAAAAAAAACAGTCGAATTGAGAAACTCATTTTTTGAAGACGTTTGAAAAATTCTAAATACTTACTTAGTGAACCTGCTCACAAAATTTCAAGAGAATCGGTTGAGAAATGCGATCTGTAGAGGAGAACATCTGGAAATCCGTCGGACATACGAAAGCAATTTTGCCCAAGCTGAAACGGGAGACGCTTCGCTCGCTCTGCTGACTCGGTCAATTATAAATGCGAAAAATTGTATATAAATGTGCAAGTATGCTTGTTTTCTATTTACAATGATACGTAAGTAATGACTTTTCGCCCAACAAAAAAGGCTTTTTAACGCGGATAAAGTAGCGGGGCACGCCTATTATACTATTCGTTGTCGACCCCAGGACAAAATAGGTCTAGACCAGGGGTCGGCAACCTGCGGCTCGCGAGCCACATGCGGCTTCTTGACTGTGAAGCAACTGTGTGTAACAAAACTTTCTGAATCGATTAACGAGGATTAGGCATCATTTCTTAACTTTCGAGCTAATAACAAACCTTCAAAGGTAGCAAGACAGTACATTGATACAGTTGAAACAAGTAAATTATGGGATGATTAGGTAGGTATAACGCGTGCATATATATTTCTATACGATACTCATAGTACAGTAGGTATTATTGTTGCCATTAAGGATTATTGTTGGCAAGAAAAAAAATTGTGGCTCTATAAAACTTTGAAATATTTTAAATTGAAATTTTTGACTCTTCCGACTCAAAAGGTTGCCGATCCCTTGTCTAGACCAACAAATATGTTAAGTTCTTACTAGATAGTTATATAAAAAAAACTCTCGTTATTCGGTAACAAATAGTAAACGAATTTTGATAAGAAAATGTTTAAATAAGCTTTGTGGTATTGTAGTTGTCCCAATTATTATTCCCGTGCATTGTATACATATGCTTACCACAATGAGATGCCGAGTACTTTTTCGAGTTGCATCCCATCATGCCTTGAAGCAACATCTTGTTCTTATCAACTTGGCCGAAATTGTGCCAGATCTAGAAAATAACAATATTAATTCGACACACAAAAAACGGTGCTATTTAAAATCGTACAAGCTTTTATATACAATGTGTAACAGAAAGGTGTGGTAATACTCAAGTCACACATCTAGCTACATGTATGGAGTCTAACAGGAACTTCTGCATTCGCGGCAGCACCATGAATATTGAGTTATGATGAATTAAAGTTTCTAAAAAATTATGTCATTTGCAACCCTATTTCATCAGCTACCATTCTACACCACATAGCCTTTGGACCTAGACGTCTGACAGTGGGGGCCATAATAAAGGTCAAGGTCAGGCGCCACAGAGGCAATCGTAGGGTTGGCAAAAAAAATTTTTTTTTTGTACGGTATAAATATATCCGATTGCCGCACATGTAACTGTATTGTTGTCAAAAGTATTTGAAAAACATAATTTTAAATTTTTTTACGGAAAAAGATTTGTCAGATTTCGACGTTCGTTCTCTGACAGACAATTCCTGGCACGATACACATACACACCACCAAGTATTACTCCACCTTCCTGTTACACCTTGTATATACTTATATAGAATATAGATAGGTAAGCATTTGGCCGCTATCTCACCTGATGGAAAGTAATGTTATTTTTTGAGCTAGATAGGCGAGCATTGACCGTTATCTCACCTGATGGAAAGTGATGATGCTGGCGAAGATGAAGCATGCTTATGCCTAGAAAATACTCTTAAATAAAAAAGACGAAGAAAATGAATAACAAAAAAGAAAGACTTGAAGACTCCCAGATGATGATGTTCGGGGAACAAAGACGAGGGCAGAGAGTTTGACTTCTTCGCTGTACGAATGATAAATGTAGAAGCAAAACCCTTCCAGCGGATATGAGGTATGTCAATCATTATTAATCAGCATCAGTCAGGTATGTCAGCTATTTACTCGCCATAAAATAAAAAAAGGAGATAAACATAGATTTGAGCCACGTCTCACGTATTCGTGCATAAAATGCAAGTACCTTCATAAATAAATCACAAAAAATTGCGTTGGCTACGACTCCGCTAATGCCTACCAAATGTCCGGGCGTAATCCCGAAAGCAACATTAAATGTTGACAGTAATAATAACAAACAAAAAACGAACGCATTCACACTAAGCTTGATGACTTGTGTCGTAGGTTTCGGAAACATTCACATCACACAACAATACAACACAACCAGAACTAGAAACACAAATCTTCCTTAAAGAGAAAACTTGTGTTCCCGCCAGGAATCGAACCCGATACTTAGAGGGCGAACGCTCATCCAACTTACCAGCGGGAGTTCAGATTCGTAAGCAAAGTTCTTTCAGGAAATTTATGTTTCTAATTCTAGCTCCGGGTTGCTTGTTTCCGACCACAACGCAAGTCAACGAATTCTGTGAAGGTATGCGAGTGTGAAAGCGTTTACCTTCTTCAGCTTAGCGCTCTCATACAGCGGCTGCGTCATTTCCTCGGCCGGTATACGAAGAAGCTTGGGCCTTCTTCTCTTCCTCCTGGCGTAAGGGGGCACCCAGTGACGCCTTGTTATTTCGGGCATTTCGATGACCTAAGGGAAAGAAAGTTTAAAAAAATAACCAAGTTGAAAAAACAAAGGTGAAAAATTTCGTTTGTACTAAAAATTATTAAACCGACTGCGTAGTTCAAAATCGTTTATTCTCATGGCATATCAAAGAGGCACTCAAGAAAGTTAAGTCAACTGCCAGATTCGCAAAATTACAGCTATCTTGAGAGGAACCTTCACACTTCAAAAAAGGAGGAGGTACTATGTTCGACTGTATGTATTTCTTATTTTAAGTATGTTCACCGATTTCTCCCCCATTTGTGGACCGATTAAAAAAATTCTTTTTTAGTTTGGCAGATTACATTTCAGAGGTAGTTAAAAAAATTGTTCAAGGCAAAACCAAAATATAAGCGGTGAAATCGGTTTTTTTTAAGCTTCGCTTACGTTTAAATTATTTCTAATAACTAAATACATGAATTACATTAACCTAGGTATATCTATATCCCTGGGGGCTCCCCCATAAGCGCAGAGAACCTCCACGTGGTGCCCCTGGAAACTGTCTGAACCCGGTAACGCAGGTGTTCAGACAGGCTAATACTCTGCCTCACAGTTATCAAGTGCGGGAACTGTGAACTGTGACGGGATGTCTAAATTGCGGGATTCGTCGGGGAGGTTCGTAAAAGGCCCTTTTCAGGGCCCCTCCTCCGACCTCTCTACGGACGTAGAACGTTCGGACGTAGTAGAAGAAAAAGGCCCTTCTCAGGGCCACTCCTACCCTTCAGTGGACCTCCTAGAGGCTTCAATGGAGGGTGCGGGAGTGTCTTCGGAGTTTTCCGAAATGGAAGGGGAGAGCAGCTGCCGAAAGCGGCCGTCTCCTTCGTGCTTTGTGCCCGGGCATTTGGACTCTGACACGGAGACCGAAGGGACGATGGCCGCGAAGGTCCACACTGCTAAGAGAGGGGGAAAGAGGACCGCAAAAGCGGGCCCGTCCCGGAAGGACTTCATCAGAAGTTCTCCGACACTGTCGGATGGGGAGCTAGAGGAGCTCTTGCGAGCCAGGCGGTTTAAGAGGGGACCAGCTGCTGCAGTCGCTGGTTTTGTGTCCGGTACTGAAAGTGAGTCCGATGCTGGTGCAATAAACGCTGACATAAGCACGCTGAACGCCCAGGAACTCAAGTCACGTGCTGCTGAAGATTTAGCCTGCATATTGGAGGTTGCAAAGAAGTCTGGCAACCTCAAAGGCGAGTTTGTGGGTCGTCTAAAGAGATCTTCATCCAACCTGAGGGAGGTGGTTGATGCTCTAGCTTGTAGGAGCGAGGCCGAAGAGACGCGGCGGCTTAGGGCGGAGAACTCCCGCCTGCGCCTCGAAGTTGAGTCGCGCAAGGCTGAGGTAAAGGCGCTACGTCGCGGCTTCACCGAAGCAAAGTCGGAGGCTGCTGCGGCTGCTACTGCGGCAGCCGTGGCTGAGAAACAGTCACCCACCGCCTCTCAGCTGGATGTCGAAATAGTGGAGGAGCTAAGGCGGTCCTTAACTACAACATTCGGGCAAATGCTGAATGCCCGACTTGCGGTGTTCGAGGACCGGCTTTTGCCCGCCCCGACGGTGCGTCCCCCACTTAAAGCGGACGCTATAAACGCAAAAAGGGCTGCGGCAGCTACGACATCACCTAAGCCGGCCCCTAAGTCGGCTCGGAATCCCTCCCACAAAGCAGGCAAGCGGGCTGTTCCGACATTTAAGGCTGTCGCTACCCTTTCTGAGCTACCGACTGCGGGTCCTTCTACCCCAATGGATGGCCCATCCGCTGTCTCCCAGGCAGAAACCTGGGTGACGGTGGTTAAGAAAGGCAAGGGGAAGGGAAAGTCCTCTCTTCCTCACCCTGCAGTTGCGGTTGCCCCCATAGCTCGTGCCCCCACTGCGAAGGCAAAGCCGGCTGCCTCAGTTGCCATGAAGACTAAGACGGTGCTGAGACCCCCAAAGTCCGCGGCCATAGTGATGTCCCTACTGCCCGAGGCCGTGGAGAAAGGGGTCACGTATGGCACGATTATGGACGTGGCACAAGAGAAGATTAATCTCCAGGAGCTGGAAATCGACCGGCTCCGATTTCGTCAGACGGCCACGGGAGCCAGGATGTTGGAGATTCCTGGCTCCCAAAATCAAGTGAAGGCGGACAAGCTTGCGGAGAAACTCCGAGGCGTCCTGTCCGAGGTGGCCATCATCGCCAGGCCCGTTAAATCCGTTGATTTGAGGATTACGGGCTTGGATGATGCAGCCACTAAGGAGAAAGTGGCTGCGGCGGTGGCTAAGGCAGGTGGCTGCGACGTCAGCATGGTAAAAGCCGGAGAAATTCGCCCTGGCATAAGCGGCGTCGGTACTAGCCTTGTGTCTTGCCCAACTTCGGCAGCCAAAGTGCTGCTGGAAAAGGGCAGACTCCTTGTTGGGTGGAGCTCAGTACGCGTGGTGGCATTAGCTGCGCGTCCCATGCGCTGTTTTAGGTGCATGGGGCTGGGACACACTCGAGCCCAATGTCCCGCATCCGATGACAGAGGGGACCTGTGTTTCCGCTGTGGAGGACCAGGTCATCAGGCGGCCAGCTGTGGGAGGGCCGAGCCTCGCTGCGCAATATGCGCGGAGTCGGGGCGGCCGTCTGGACATGTAATGGGGGCACGAAATTGCGCTCCCCCTAAGACGAAGGGCAAGGCTGCTAGGTCACAGGTCTACTCTGTGGCAACTAGCCAGGCCGCACCCGAGGGCGCAGGCCAGTCGGCGAGCGTGGAGGTTGTGATGTCTGACTGATGGATCAGGTCCGACATTACAACTTCCTGCAGACTAATCTTAACCACTGCGCCAGGGCTCAAGACCTGCTTATGCAGAGCTTGGCGCAGTGGCAAATAGATGTTGCTGTCGCGGCGGAGCCATACTTTGTTCCGACCCATTCCTGCTGGGCTGGGGACGTAGAAGGCTCCGTTGCCATTGTAAGTCGGGGGGACGGCGCTCCCCCCCTTTCAGTCGAACAGAGGGGTACGGGGTATGTGGTGGCCAAATGGGGAGAGTACGTTGTCGTTGGCGTGTACTTCTCCCCCAACAAAACTGTCGCGGAGCTGGAGGTCTTCCTAGACCTCCTAGCTGCGGCAGTAGGCAGGCAGGTGGGGCGACAGGTCTTCCTCTTGGGGGATCTGAATGCCAAGGCCCGGGATTGGGGCAACCCCTCCACTAACTCTCGGGGTTCGATTGTCAGGGAGTGGGCAGTTGCCACAGGACTGACCCTGCTTAATAGAGGGTCGGTCCACACGTGCGTGCGGTGGAACGGGGGGTCCGTGGTGGATTTATCGTTCGCCACCCCGTCTGCCGCGGCACGGGTCCGGGCCTGGAGGGTAATGTCGGAGGTGGAGACTCTCTCAGACCACAAATATGTAAGGTTCGAGTTCTCCACCTCCCACAGCCAGGGACGTTCCAATAGCATGGTGCAGGCGGATTTCCCTCGCTGGACAATTAGTCGTCTCGACGCCGAATTGGCAGAAGAGGCGGCGATCGTCCAGAAATGGCTTGCCGCCCCTATGCACCAAGATGTGGACGTTGCGGCGGGTCGTTTCCGCGAAGCGGTGACGGCCATCTGCGACACGGCTATGCCGAGGTCCCGGCACCGTCCCGACCACAGGGAGGTATATTGGTGGAGCTCGGAGATCGCTGATCTCCGAGCTGTTTGCTCGGGAGCGCGGCGGCCTTACACCCGCTGCAGAAAACGACGTCGGGGTCGAACCGACGACCAGATGTCGGCTGAGGAGCTGGCTGTAGAGCTCCGGCTTTACGGTGTATACCGTGAAGCCAAGCGTGAGCTGCAGCTAGCCATCGGCCGAGCCAAATCCAGGGCCTGGGACGAAGCCCTAGCGGGACTAGACAGGGACCCTTGGGGGCGTCCGTACAGGGCAGCCCGGAAAAAGTTCCGGGGCCGGACGCCCCCCATCGCGCAATCCCTGGAACCGGACCTTCTGAGCAGGGTGCTGGGTGGGCTCTTCCCTGGAAGCAGCCCTCACCACGTGCCCTCAATGATGGCGCCTCCCCCCCCGGAGGAGTTGGAACCGACCTCTATCCCGCCCTTGTCAGAGGCGGAGATGGAGATTGCGGTCAACCGCTTACGGGGGAAAAGGACGGCGCCGGGTCCAGACGGGATTCCAGGGCGGGTCCTGAGTATCGCCCTGGAGAAGATGGGTGACCAGCTTCGGGAACTGTTCGATGAATGCCTCACGTCAGGACGGTTCCCGAAGCTGTGGAAAGACGGCCGACTATGCCTGCTCCGGAAGGAGGGTCGACCTGCTGACTCGCCTTCTGGATATAGGCCCATAGTCTTGCTGGATGATACGGGTAAGCTGCTGGAGAGAGTGGTGGCTGGCCGTGTCATCCGGCACCTTGAGGGTGCTGGGCCTGGGCTGTCTGAGGCCCAGTACGGGTTCAGAGCGGGGCGGTCTACTATCGATGCCCTGCTCTGGCTAAAGGAGTGGACACAGGATGTGGTCAGTGAGGGGGAAAAGGCATTGGCTGTATCTCTTGATATAGCCAACGCCTTCAACAGCCTCCCGCACGGAGCAATACAGGAGGCGCTCCGCTTTCACGGAGTGCCCATGTATCTGCGGAGGCTGTTGACTGACTACCTCCAGGACCGTGAGGTTCTGGTGGATGGACGCGATAGTTTGAGGCGCCATCGCGTCTCCTGTGGGGTTCCACAGGGGTCAGTGCTGGGTCCACTCCTGTGGAACATAGGCTACGACTGGGTGCTTCGTGGTACGCTTCCCGCTAACCTGCGGGTCTCGTGCTACGCTGATGACACCCTTGTCGTAGCCAGGGGGAGGGACCTTAGGGAGGCGGTGCGGTTGGCTACGGTGGGTACAACTACTGTGGTCGACCGCATACGTGCTCTGGGGCTGGAGGTTGCCCTCTCTAAAACCGAGGCCCTATTGTTCCATGGGCCTCGGGGGGGACCCCCTCCAGGAACGCGGATCGAACTGGACGGGGTCTCAGTTCGGGTGGGGACCCAGATGAAATATCTGGGTCTCATCCTTGATGGGAGGTGGGCGTTCGGAGCCCACTTTTCCCAGTTAGCCCCGAGAGTCGTGGGGGCTGCAGCCGCCTTGGGAAGGCTGCTGCCGAACGTGGGCGGCCCGAATGCAACCTGCCGTCGGCTTTACTCCGGAGTAATCCGGAGTATGGCTCTGTATGGGGCACCGGTCTGGGTGGATGCCCTCAACCGCGGGAACAAGGCCCTGCTACGACGTCCACAGCGGGTCATCGCAACGAGGGCGATACGCGGTTACCGGACGGTGTCCTGGACGGCGGGGTGCGTGCTTGCGGGTGACCCCCCCTGGGAGCTCCAAGCGGAGATCCTCGCCGAAGTTTACCACTTTGTGGCGGCGAGGAGGTCCCGTGGGGACCCCCCGGCGTGGGAAAATGTCACACGTATGCGTAGGCGGGCGCGGGCTGCCCTGTTGCGGCGGTGGACGGAGGACCTGGCTCCACCAGTCCCTGGGTTGTGGACGGTGGAGGCTATCCGCCCGGTCCTTCGGAGGTGGGTAAGGCGGCAATTTGGGTCGCTGACCTTCCGATTGGTGCAGGTGCTTTCTGGACACGGATGTTTCGGAAAGTACCTGCACCAAATTGCGAGACGGGAGCCGACCCCGGTCTGCCACGAATGTGGAGCGCTGGAGGATACGGCGCTCCACACGCTGGAGGTGTGTGCCGCATGGGGCCCCCAGCGGCACACGCTTTCAGCGATCATAGGTGGAGATCTCTCCCTGCCGAGTGTGATAAACGCCATGCTTAGCAGCGAGAGATCGTGGCAGGCGGTGGTCTCCTTCTGCGAAGCGGTAATGGCGCAGAAGGAGGCCGCGGAGCGGGCCAGAGAGGTCGACCCCCGATCTGACCCGCTCCGGCGCAGACGTACGGGGGGGAGGAGGAGGCAGTTCGCCCGCCTCCTCTCTCCTCCCCTGTAGTGGGATCACTGGTGGAGAGCCAGGGGGCTCTCCACCGGCTTGCACGGCCCCACACGTCTGAGGGGTGACCTTGGTGAGCAAGGTCACCCCTCCATGGACGCAGTGGCCCGGTTGGGCCTACCGCCGGGGCAAGATAGTGACTGCTAGCGCGACCCTATCTTGCCCCACCTTGGCGAAGGACTGCTCACGGGGGGGTTTTTAGTGGGTTCGAGCCCCACATACCCCCTTCTTTCACCCCTGGGAAGGAAGGGAAGTGCAAGGCATTTTCCCCCCCACAAAAAAAAAAAAAAAAAAAAGGTATATCTATATCCCCCCCCCCCCTAGAAGCTTCTAGCGGAGATTCTCGCCCAAGTATACCACTTCGTGGCGGCGAGGAGATCCCGTGGAGACACCCCAGCGTGGGAAGAGGTCACCCGCATGCGGCGAATGGCACGGGCTGCCCTGTTGCGGAGGTGGACGGAGGACCTGGCTCCACCGGTCCCTGGGCAGTGGACGGTGGAGGCCATCCGCCCGGTCCTTCGGAGGTGGGTGAGGCGACGGTACGGTACGCTGTCTTTCCGCTTGGTGCAGGAGTTTTCCGGTCACGGGTGTTTCGGAAAGAACCTGCACCAAATCGCGAGACGGGAGCCGACTCCGGCCTGCCATGAATGTGGGGCGCTGGAGGATACGGCGCTCCACACGCTGGAGGTGTGTGCCGCATGGGGCCCACAGTGGCACACACTCTCAGCGCTCATAGGCGGAGATCTCTCCCTGCCGAGCGTCGTAGACGCCATGCTCGGCAGCGCTGATTCCCGATCTGACTCACTCCGGCTCAGACAGACGGAGGGGGGTGAGGTGAAGGCAGTTCGCCCGCCTCCTCTCTCCTCTGTAGTGGGGTCACTGAGGTGCCCCTCTCCATCGGCATGCACGGCCCCACACGTCTGGGGGGTGGCCTTGATGAGCAAGGTCACCTCTCCATGGGCGCAGTGGCCCGGAGGAGTTTGCATCCGGTCATCCGACGGGGCCTACCGACGGGGCAAGATGACTGCTAGCGCGACCCTATCTTGCTCCATCTTGGTGAGGGACTGCTCACGGGGGAGGGGGAGGGGGTTAGTGGGTTCGAGCCCCACATACCTCTTTCCTTCACCCCTGGGAAGGAAGGGAAATGCCAGGTATGTCCCAAAAAAAAATTACATCTATATTATGTAGTCGCCAGAAAGTGCCTGTGCAGTTTGCCTCCATGACCTTGACATTCATGCTAATGAGACCGCCCTACAACAGTTTTTGAGACAAAACGCATTTAATGCGGTACGCTAGATTTTTTTGGAGGCTCACACTAGTAGATATTTGTGTTTGATCCATCGGCGCCTTCACGGCTTCAAAATGTACTTACTATAGGTGGCAATCGTTGCGGCGGTGCCGGGGGATGCCATGGCTTAGTGGTAATCTTGACCTTGGTCACTTCAGGCCACCTGCGCTTGAACCTGCGCTTCCTCATTTCCGCTCTGAGAAGTTGCTCTCTGAAATACAAATTTCACACTCACAGCCTCACATCAAGTTCGAAGAATTGTGCCGTACGTGTCGGAAACACGCACAATCGCGGCTTTCATCGCCTCGCTCGATTTTTTTTTTTTTATTTATTTGTGACAGGCTATTGTTTGACCACTATCTCACCTGATGGTAAGTGACGATGTGATCGAAGCTGGTAAACACACTAGACCTGGAATACGCAGGCTCTCAAGGATAACTGCCGGAACACCGTATTTGGCTTGGCGGCAGACTTTCAACTTGATGGTGGTAAGCTACTTTGGTAGCAAGCCAGGCGAGCAACTCACAAAATGCTCTACCACCTCTCAAATGTCACCTGATTAGCACCACCCGGGGACCACGTGTAGGGAGTCAGACTTAAGGGGTATCCTCCTACGGACGTGGGTGACTCAGCCCCTAAAGAATGTGTTAAGAATAGATGAGTTTATGAAAATTAGATATTTTATTTATTTTTTTGTCTTATTTGCACATAGTTCGGTAACCGGACTGCAACCGAACTACTTCTACGAATGGACAGACAGGAATACTTACTCTCGCGTGTCACAGTACTTTTCACAGCCCACGCAATCAGCTTGTTGGTGATGACGGCAGTGCAGCTTGCATCCGATGCAGTCGTGATGCCCTTGCTTTCTGCAATAAGAGTTGCAGCCCACGCAGTCGGGCTTCTCTTCTACAACGTGTTCATCTTTTTTTTCATCCTTCTTATCCTTATCCTTGTCGTCTTTTTTGGAAGGCGCGTCGCCGGCAGCAGGCGTTCTGTCAAATAGATTCAAAGATTTAGATAGATATAGATTAATTCTTTATTTGCACACCATACAATAACACTTACAAAGAAATTGTAAATTTAACATAGGAGCACAAAGGGCGGTCTTGTCGCTCGTAGCAATTTCTTCCAGACAACCAAAGGGAGATGATAAATTATTATAAATAGGTGATATAGGCGATTTTTTATTTTTGACATTCATTATGCGAACCGCTAAGGAATGGGACTCCTTATCTGAGTCTGTTTCCTGATAAATACAAGTTTTCATGCAATTTTACACTGTACCTTGCAAAAAAAATTACGTGATATTTGCTGAGACACCCTCTCTCCCCCACGTGAGATTGGGTGAGGTTCGGCTGTAGTCGTAAAGAAATATAAGTCAACCCAATAATCTCCGTCAGTGTAAATACATTAAAAAACTACGCTATGAATACCCTTTCCTTTCTTCTTGTACCTCTTTTTCTTCTCCCAGCCTTTTTTGAAGCGGTTAAAAAAATACTTACGTAAAATAGAGTACATTTTTTTTATATAAAAACAATTACTCAAAAAGTTATACTCACTGGTTGGCTGGGTTAGCCTTTTTTGATGCCATTATTATATATCTCCTGATCCTTTTCCTCTAAAGTCTAGTAAAAAATAAACAAAAACATTACTATAGTTCATACATACATAAATAAATAAAAACTTTATTTGCTTACAAAATAAAGTAGTATCTTCGGTGACAGTAAAATCAAATCAAATCAAAATCGTTTATTCACATGGGCCCCAAAGAGGCACTCATGAAAGTTAATGATTCTACTGCCAGATTCGCAAAATTACAGCCATCTAGAGAATAACCTGGCAAGAAACTTGGCGGCGCATTTTTTTCATTCATATTTTTATTAATATGGTATCACGGAGCTGGTCTGATGATGGAGACGGAAGATGGCCATAGAAACTTCTAAACTAAACAAGATAAAACCTTCGTGTTTGGGCTCGTTTGATTCGTCTTGACAAGTTCTCTGGTTATATAAACTTTAAGTCTTTTTTTTTTTTATATACAACTGGTAAAAGAATAGATTGAAACACTTTTAAAAGTATTTTTTGATCATTTTCTTTTTTTATCTTTTTTTCTCGTTGTAATTGTTTTTATATATTAGTTCTCCTTCGGTTAAAATGTCTTACCGTCTCGTCTTAGTCATATTATCTTCGCAAATTGAACCATCAAAATGATCCAACTGATTTACTATCCTTACTTCATAATAACTTGACAAATATATATTTCATTAATCTGAAACAATAAACAAACGCATTCACACTCACAAACCCGCAATAATTTTAATAATTAAACGCAAGCAAAGCTAAAAAAACCGACTTCACCGCTTTATCTTCGGAACCTTGATCAGATTTAATGTATTAAACACGCATTATTGACTATAACTCAAAAACTAGAGATCAGATCTTGATCAAATTGGACCACATGAAAAGCACCATCTTTCAAATAAAAAAAATCAACAAAATCGGCTCACAACGAAAGAAGTTATGAGGTAACTTTTGAAGTCGGTTAAACGAGAACATCGTCAAAGTAGTCCACAAAATAGGCATTTTTGATGATATTTCAAGAATTACTGATCAGATCTTGAACAAATTTAAATGAGACCAATTAGAAAACAACATCATTCAAACTAAAAAAAAAAAATCGAAATCGGCTCACGTGGAGAGAAGTTATGAGGTAACGCATATAAAAAAAATAAATTATAATACTGTCGACTTGAGTACCTCCTCCTTTTTTGTGAAATAGGTAAAAAAAATAGTTTTATGTTTGTTATATGTATTGTATGTATATTTTTGTTTATGTATTTATTCTATTGTTGTTATAATATGTATAGAATGTATATGATATCTTATGTATGTACTTATTTATTTTAGTATATCAATAGTAATTATTTTGTTTAGTATCTTAATCCATTATTATAAAGTTTGCGTAACTATGTGGTACACCTGTCCTAATACATTTTGCTATCTCCTCTCCATCCAAAGGTTGTCTGGAAGAGATCACTTTAAGCGATAAGACCGCCCATTGTACTAGCCTAAGTTTGTTTTAATGTCTTTAATGTATTTTCCTCTATTTCTGGTGTACAATAAAGAGTTATCTATCTATCTATCTATTAAAATAAGGAGATATCTAAGCGTGTACAACTCGGCTGGGCGGTGTTTAGAAAGCTGGAGGACGTTCTGAAATCTCGCCAGATCCCACAATGTCTAAAAACACGCCTATTTAACCAATGTGTTCTGCCCACCATGACATATGGTGCCGAGACATGGACGCTTCACATGAGGCTGTGCACAAAATAGGAGTTGCACAGAGCCATGGAGCGAGCCATGCTCGGCATTAAACTACAAGATCGAGTCCCTAATACCTATCGGTATTCTATAAAATACATTACGGTGAATGTGCTCAGGGACTACACAAACTTGTTCCCGCTTCACCTTTTTTCCACCTTACATCTAGAAGAACGGCGTCGCGTCACCCATTTATGGTTGAGATACCGTTCATTCGCACGAAACGTTTCGCGTCTTCGTTCATTTATAGAACAGCAAAAGAATGGAACGCTTTGCCTTCGTCTGTGTTCACCGAAATGTACCTACAATTTAGGTGTGTTCAAAAGTAAAGTGAATAGGTATTTACTAAGCAAGCATGCTCCACCTTAGACTACATCGTCAGTTTCCATCAGGTGTGATTGTAGTCAAACGTTTGCTTAGTCTGTAATAAAAAAAAAAGATGTGTGGCACTCGGGGACTGCCGCGGTAAAGCTATTGCATAGCATTTTTTATCAACTTATGCAATTATAATAATTTATTTATCTTTTTTATGCAGTATTTTTTCCTGCCACCGGCGAGTTGCTGAACTGAAGAGACAAGCGTGATATTTAAAAAAGTCATTAAAAGTTCTGTTATTCATCGATAGATGGCAAAACTAAAAAGTATCACCGCTGTGCCGGTCGGAGTAGGGGGTGTTAGGTTATTTTCGTTACGGAATTTCTGGATTCGGTCTCCACGCTCAAGGCCCGCGATAGAAGCTATGCAATAAGTATATTTTGCATGGCTCCAGTCATCTATAATAAATTACCAAAAACAATGATAGAACTGCCATCAGCATTGTTAAAAAAAAAACTAAAAAATGTACTAGCAGACAAGTGTTATTACAATATAACTAAATTCCTAACAGACAAAATAATATGATGAAGAATTGAATGAATGAATTAAATGTAACTATGACATCAATATAACGATACGTACCTGAATAGTAATAGAATATGAGAGAGACCTATACCCAGCATTGGAATCAAAAGGGTGATGATGATGAAAAACGTGTAATAAAAACTCCATATGGCAACCACCAGACGCATATTGTGAAAAAAAAAAAAATTCGATGAACTGCGTCTGGAGTGGTAGGTATCATTGAAAAGGTATTTAATAATTTAATTATATTTATTTTACCATTTTTATTTTTTATGACCATTTTAGGATCTAAAACGATTTAAAGTAGCTCATGAACCAGTATCGGGTTCGATTCCCGACGGGAACAAGTTTTCTCCTCGAGGAAAATTTGTATTTTTTTTATATGCTAGACTAGCAATCCGCCCCGGCTTCGCCCGGGTGTGATAAATGAAGAACCGCTCGACCGATTTAGTGCAAACTTCACATAAACCATCTACTAAATAGTCCGAACAAAGCCTAAACATTTGGTTTGGATAGGTGAGCCCGTTCTTGAGTTATAATATAACAACGAAAAGTAACATTGATTTTTATATTATGTATATTTTATATATAGGCAAGCATTTGACCACTCTCACATGATGGTAAGTGAAGATGCGGCCGAAAATGTAACATGCTTGCATAGATATCTTTCTGGCTGTGATTGTTAGTGTATGTGATTGTTTCCGGCACCCACGACATGTCATCGAACTTAGTGTGGGGCTGTGAGTGTGACAGCGTTTACGTTATATAATGCTCTGTAACGACTGGACTAATTTGATAGTCTAAACTCTAAACCCTGGAATATGACCTACTGGTACCTACTGTTTATACCGTTAATACGGACAAAGCTGCGGGATACATAGGTACATGTATAATTTTTTTTTTATTTTGTAAATGAATTATTAATACAATATCTCTTACATACCTTTTTTTTTATTTTTATAGTTTTCAAATATTTTTTTTTGTAATTTAATTTTTCTCTTGTATCAAAGCCACATTTCGCTTGCGTGCATGGATTTGTTTTTTTTCTAATGTCAGTGAATTTCGAATTTAACGTTTTTGACAATGCATTATAACTTCTTTTTTGTAAAGTAATTTTTAAGGTTTCATTATGGTAGCTTTAAAACTTTATGAGATTATTTTGGGGTAAATCTAAATGCCGTTATGGTTGCACTAAATAAAAATTATATTAGCTGAGTTTTGCCGCGAAAGTGAAAAAATGGCGTTGTTGATTTTGTATAATTTTCCAAAACCTGTGATTCTTCGAGTGTTAATGTGTAATAATGGTGGATTATTAACTGTTAATACTTAGTAAACGTGCATAAGTGTAGGCAAATGATACAAAGTTGAAAAACGTGATTTTCGCCTTCGCTCCAAAACTCCAATAGAAGTTCTAGTAAAGTTTCTACCACTTTACTAGGGCATGACTTGACTATGACTGACTACTTGACTTTGACTGTGACTTGTGACTAAGACTTTTTTATGAAGAATAGAAATTGTTAATATTTGTTTAATATTTCGACTGATGGACTATGCATCCATGGTCATGAAATAATAAAAAAAAAAAATGAAATTGGCTGAGAGCTGCCGCGAAAGTGAAAAAATAGCGAGTAGATTTTTTTTAGCTTTCGCGAACTTCAATCACGTTTATATCAGAAAACCGGGTCTTTTCGCGCTTTTATTTTCAAATAGTGTTATTAATTATTACTGTTTATTAACCGGCTGGTACTCGCGGGGGTTTTTGTCGTATTTTCCGACTAGTTTCGGGCATGTACGATGCCCATCATCTGGGAGGTGGCCGATCGCAACGTTCGCGTCGCCTACGCCTGTGACCTGCGTCAGGTGCGCGCGAAGAGGTTTTGGTTCGGGTACCGACGCGTATCTTCAAAACTTTTGAACGTGGCAAAAAAATTTTGTTTCTTCCTACCACAACTAGACGCCACCGATAATAGACCTGTAACAAAAAGGTGATGTGTATGTGTATCGTGCTAGGAATCGTCTGCAAGAGTACGAATGTCGAAATCGGAAATATATATTTCCATACAAAAATTAAAAAATACATTTTTCAAATATTTTTGACAACCCTACAATTACTTCTATGACGCTTGACCTTGACCTTTGTTATGGACACCACTGTCAGACGTTTAGGTCCAATTCCGAAGTTCCTGGTAGACTCCAAACATGAAGCTAGATGCGTGGCTTGAGTATTACTACACCTTTTTGTCACACATTGTATAGTACCTATATAGTAAAAAAAAAGACGTGTGGCACTCGGGGACTGCCGCGGTAAAGCTATTGCATAGCATTTTTTATTTTTCAATTTCATTTTTTCTTCACAAAAAGTTTTCGGTCACGATGAGATGCGAACTCCGTACCGATGCATACGATTCAGTATCCAGTACCAATCGGCTACCGAGTCTTCTAACTATAATTTCGAAATAAGCATATAGTTCTTGACGTTTACTTTAAAAACGTAAACGTCAAAACCTATACGCTTATTTCGAAATTATAGTTAGAAGACTCAGTAGCCGATTGGTATTGGATACTGAATCGAATGCATCGGTACGGAGTTCGCATCTCAACGTGACCAAAAACTTTTTGTGAAGTCGCTAGAGTGGGGGGCGTTAGGTTTTTTCGTTACGGAATTTCTGGATTAGGTCTCCACGCTCAAGGCCCGCGATAGAAGCTATGCAATAGCTTAAAATTGTAATGTTATTTCTGTTCGCCTCATCTACGATATCTCTATAAGAGGCGGGTAATAACAAAGTCATACACACGCGCGTTAATAACATAGTAGAAATTAAAATACGTGTGGCACTCGGGGACTGCTGCCGCGGTAAAGCTATAGCATAGCATTTTTTATTTTTCAGTTTCATTTTTCTTCACAAAAAGTTTTCGGTCACGTTGAGATGCGAGCTCCGTACCGATGCATACGATTCAGTATCCAATACCAATCGGCTACCGAGTCTTCTAACTATAACTTCGAAATAAGCATATAGATCTTGACGTTTACTTTACGTAAACATCAAGAAACATACGGACAGGTACTTGATGTGGCCTACAATGAAAGCACAATCGAGGCTGCCTCCTACGCGTTATGTGTCACAGAGACATGTTCACACCTTTTAATATTGTTCTGTGACAGTAGCAACCGAAAGGCAGGCACACACAAATACTCTACAGGCTTCACTTTACCTACGGCCGTATGTTTCAGGTCTGTGATAATCACAAGATCAATGGTCAGTGGTCACCAACCACATTATGGTTGTGTATTAATTATAGTGTATTTCCATGAAAAAAAAAAGGAGAGTAACTATGAGTTAAAGTACTTATATCAAAAAACCAGCAACACCAAGGGTTCATCATCATAACAAGGCGCGAATCCGATTCAAAAAAAGACGTGTGGCACTCGGGGACTGCCGCGGTAAAGCTATTGCATAGCATTTTTTATTTTTCAGTTTAATTTTTCTTCACAAAAAGATTTCGGTGACGCTGAGATGCGAACTTCGTACCGATGCATACAATTCAGTATCCAATATCAATCGGCTACCGAGTCTTCTAATTATAACTTCGAAATAAGCATATAGGTCTTGACATTTACTTTAAAAACGTAAGCGTCAAGACCTATACGCTTATTTCGAAGTTATAGTTAGAAGACCCAGTAGCCGATTGGTATTGGATACTGAATCGAATGCATCGGTACGGAGTTCGCATCTCAGCGTGACCGAAAACTTTTTGTGAAGTCGCTAGAGTGGGGGGGGTGTTAGGTTTTTTCGTTACGGAATTTCTGGATTAGGTCTCCACGCTCAAGACCCGCGATAGAAGCTATGCAATAGCTTAATAACAACAAGTAGAATTATAATTAGGTAGTTACATATAATATGTCATTCCTTATGCAACTTAATAGTACAAAAATACTATTACTCATATTTATGTTTATTTGTAGTACCAAGCATATATTATTTTAATGCATCATAGTTTTAGAGGATAGTTGTATAGGATTGCGATCAATATTTACCCAAACCTAGAGGAAAACATTGCAAATTTGCAACACTTACCCCCGTTTTCACCAAACTTAAGTATCGCCTAAATGAGATGCCTAAGCATTTAAGAGCTACCTAGCACAAAAATACGTTTCATCAACCTTAAGTTATACCTAACAACCTTAGGAGCTACCTAAGTTTAGAACACCGCGATTCACCGGTGCTTATGGTTTTAGGTAATTCCTAAATAGCTGTCATTTTTTGTATGGGCTTCGTAAGTAAGTTGACAGAACTTTATTTAAATACGTTTCACCAACCTTTAAGAGATGCCTAATGACCTTAAGACCTACCTAAACTTAGGACACCGAGTGGCAGTGCGTAAAGCTTAGGTGATTCCTAAATTGACAGCAAAAAGCAGATTGACAGTTTGATGAAAGTATTTTTTACATTTTGGCTCCCCAAATGATGTGTATTTAGCCAGTGTCCAGAAATAAGACGTTATTTTATATGAGGGCGGTAACGTAAGTTTGCGTTGAATTACAACGCGCTACTATCCATGATATTTGGGCCGGCCAAAGGCACCAGTCCGTAGTAGTAGTTGATCGAGCAAAGCGAGATCTCAAAGTTGACCTGGGTGGCAATTTGTCCGTCCGTCCGTCAGAGGCATCTAGCTTCAAAACTCGTATGAACTAATAACTTCAAACTAATAACTTTTGACATGTGACTAGGACTTTTAATATGAAACACATTTGAAATATATTATTACGTGACACTGGCTAAATGCACAAAATTGCGAAGCCAAAATTAAAAGAAAAAAGACTCTTGTCTGTCAGTTATAAAAAAAGGTTAGGTTTTATTTATACAGTCATTGCCGCGTATTTCATCAAGATTTAAAAAAATGTGTCATGTAAAAATGCATTTGAAAACGAAAACCATAGTCAAGATTCACAAATTTAGGCATAGCCTAGCTTAGGCGTCGCCTAATGAAAATGTATTGGTGAAATGCAAGGTAAGCATAGGAACTTCCTATACTTAAGAATTACCTAACAAAGAGAAGCGTATACGAACGGACAACCATTAGACTTTTTGAGTGAGTACAAAAATAATATTTTTTTTTTCAACTTTGCATGATTTTCCAACATTCATGTACTTTCGGTTAATAAACCACCATTATTATAATTATACATTCGAATAAACATAAGTATTAGAAAATATTAAAAATAACGACGCCATTTTTTCACTTTCCCGCCAATTCACAAAACGTCAAAAGACAAGCAAACAACATTATAAAAATTAAACTATAGATAAAAGTCATAAGTTTAAGAATTAAAAAGTCGATTGGTGAAATGAAAATACCAACTTAGGAGAATCCTAACGTTAGGAATAACGTAACTAGGAATTGCTTATCTAATGAATGGTGAAAACGGGGGTAATTCTCAACCATCAAAATCAGAGTTTTGCCGCGAACGTGAAAAAATGGCGTTGTTGATTTTGTATAATTTTCCAAAACCTGTGATTCTTCGAGTGTTAATGTGTAATAATGGTGGATTATTAACCGTTAATACTTAGTAAATGTGCATAAGTGTAGGCAAGTCATACAAAGTTGAAAAACGTGATTTTCGCCTTCGCTCCAAAACTCCAATAGAAGTTCTAGTATAGTTTCTACCACTTTACTAGGGCATGACTTGACTATGACTGACTACTTGACTTTGACTGTGACTTGTGACTAAGACTTTTATTATGAAGAATAGAAATTGTTAATATTTGTTTAATATTTCGACTGAAGGACTATGCATCCATGGTCATGAAATAATAATAAAAAAAAAACCATCAAAATCATCTGATATCTGTCATTTATCAAATTGTCACTGTTCTGTCACTCAAATCATTTGATTTCGTAATTTTCCGTGTTCTTACTTGGATTTATTTACTTTAATAATTAGTAATAATTATGTCTGAGAACAAAGATGATATCAAAAAGGCAGTGGACCCAGAGTTGGACGATTTACTCGACAGTAAGTGTTGATTTCTATGTTAAAAGTGACGGCCGTATTGTGTAACTAACCTATTTTAGACTCATTAAAATGCGAATAAATGACCTATTTGCTGTTGCGTACTTACTATAACTTCGTTCTACACTAATCAAGAGTCAAGTTTTGCTCATAGTGTGGTTATTAGCTGCTTAATTAAAAAAATATTAATTTAAACGTATCGGCAGTTCATAGGACTTGGACTTTATCACACACACCTTTAGTTTTCTTATCTTGAGGCTTATATTATAAAGAATATAATGAATATCTGGATTAATTGTTAATATGGATTATAAATTACGTATTCATGCCATACAGTAGCTTCTGAGATTACTTTAATGTACCTATTGCTATGCTTTATATATCCTGTCGGTGTTCTATCGCTTGAATTTCGTAGAGTGTGCACTCGAATTACACCAGTTGATTCCCCCTTGCCCTTTCTACAATCGGACCACAAAACGAACAAATCAACGTCATCCATATATGGTTGACATGCCTCATATCTGCTCGAAGCGTTTTGCTTCAACATTTGTTATCAATATGAGGCGAAGGAGTGGAACCCACTGTCTGCATCCTTGTTCCCTGAACAGTATAATCTGAGAGCCTTCAAGTTTATAGCGATTAGGTATCTTCTACGTAGGCATGCTTCATCTTCCGGCGCATCGTCACTTTCCATCAGGTGAGATAGCGGCCAAATGCTTACCTATCTGTTATAAAAAAGGTAAATTTAATACGACAGTTAATACGGCATCTCTCTCTCCCACAAGCATATAACGGTAATAGTGAACACATCGTCGCTTACCATCAGGTGAGATCAGGTGAGATAGTGATCAAAAGTTTGCTTATCTTGAATAAAAAAAAAATTAAAAAAAATTGTGTTCAACTGTCATCAATATCAAATGTTTTCTTTATTTAAATTAGGTTATACCTATATAGGTCATACTCAAATTTGAGCATAATAATAAGATAAATACCACTAATGATAATATAAATTCAGTGCGGGGGAGATAAACCCTGCACTGACATTCTGCTTTATTTATCGCTTGCTTGTCATATAGACAAGTGAGCAGTCCTAGTGTCAGGATTTATTAAGCAGCCTGAAGGCATCCAACTTGGCTTATGGGTTGTAGGTCAAAAATACCCGCAACCAATGAGCATGTATGAAAAGACGAGTGTCATTAATGACAAGGATGCTTGTAAGCAAACTGCACAACCGATTTCTGGCGACTTTATAATATAGATATACATAGGTTTATACAACTCCTGTATTAGTTAGAGAGTTAAAAAAAAATTAATAAATGTGCCGCCGAGTATCTTGCCAGGTTTTTCTGGAGATAGCTGTAATTTTGCAAATCTAGCAATAGAGTTATTTACTTACATATGTTACTCTTTAGAGCCCATGTAAATAAATGATTTTAAATTTTTAATCTAGAAGAAGCGAAAAAGATGTGTGTCAGAATCGTGGCAGGTGGAGATATGTGGTCTCTGGCTACCCGATGGGAAAGAAGCATCACAAAATATATGCATGTCTTTTTTTTTTAAACTAACACATTAGGATTACATATAATATGTATGATTTCAAACTCCAGGTGCTCTCGAAGACATGACGAAGAAGCCAGAAGCACTGGCGCACCCAGCTGACGGTGAAGCACCACAGAACCTCTGGAGCGAGGAGTTTATCAAGGAAGCCGCAGCACAGTTTGAGACCAACATGGCCGCTATACTTGGCAGCTTTAGTGGTGTACCTGGTACGAATAACTCACTACTTCTGTGAGACAAAAGCACATATAAAAAAATTGTGGGCATCACCTTCTAACCCTTAAATCACCTAATGTGAAGTCAGCACTTCATGATATCTTCTTCCACCATCTTCTGTTAACGTATACCACTAGAAGTAGTGATATATCACTTCATATCACTTTAAATGAATATGTCACTTAACTATCACTAGTACTTAAATATCACTAGACAATAGTCTTATCACAATTTTATATTAACAGAATAACAGCCATAAAAAAAAGTTGAATACTTTATCACTTCATATGACTCTAAAATTGTTATATCATATAATATCATTAGGAAAATAGTTTTTGATATTTTTTATACAACTGAGAGACAAGTATATCAGTTTTTAGCAATGCCTACCGCATCTCAGTTTTTTAGCAACTCCCACCGCGTCTCAGTTATTAGCAACTCCCACCGCGTCTCAGTTTTTAGCAACAACCACCATGTCTCAGGTTTTTAGTAACGTCTACCGTGTCTAAATTTTTAAGCGACGACCACCACGTCTCAGTTTTTAGCAACTCCCACCGCGTCTTATTAGCAACTCCGACTGCATCTCAGTTTTTTAGCAAAGCCCGCGTATAACTTTTGTATGAACTCCCACCGCGTCTTAGTTTCTTTTATGTCCCACCATGTCTCTGATTTGTTTGGTATATTTATGTGAGTGATTTACGCTTCATTAGTTATTGTCTGTATTAGTTATCCTGCAGGGCAATGCACTGCACTCGTCACGATAAAGTATTGCAGGTAACATTTTGAAACGACCACCTCAGCTCAGTTTTTAGCAACTAGTTAAAGTTTTTAGTATCGCCTACCGCCTCTCAGTTTTTTAGTAACGCCTACCTCGTCTAAATATTTTAGCAACGACCACCACGTCTCAATTTTTAGCAACTCCCGCCTCGTCTGTTTCTCGCAACGCCCACCGCGTCTCAGTTTTTTAGCATGTCCCACCGAGTCTCCGTTTTGTGTATTACCATTTTTGAGTGTGATTTATACATTTTCAGTTATTATCTATATTAGCTATCATGCACTGCACTCGCCATCATGAGACATTAAAAGTTAAATTTTGAAACAACCACATCTCAGTTTTTAGCAACACCCATCATATATTTTTGGCATGTCCCACCATGTCTCCGTTTTGTGTGGTACGTTATTGAGTGTGTTTTATACTTCTTCAGTTATCCTGCAGGGCAATGTGCAAGCTATCATAAGATCGCGTCTCAGTTTTTAGCATTGCTCACCTTGTCTCTATTTTGTGTGGTAATATTTTTGAATTTGATTTATACTCATTTAGTTATTATTATAATATTGCACTTCTATAACATTCCAAGTTATTGCACTTGAAAATAGTTATCACATTCTATCACTATAAATTTATTGCACATATATTATTTATTTAATTCCAGAGGATCAAATCACACAGGAACAGATAGCGTCTACATTCTCAAAAATGGCTGGTATGTATATAAAAAGTTACTATAACAATTATAATATAAACATAAACGCTTTCACACTCACAGCCCCACACTAGCGTGCTACATCTTCGGCCGCATCATCACTTTCCATCAGGTGAGATAGTGGTTAAATGCTTGCCTATCGAGTAAATAAAAAAAAAATTTTTAAAAACTAGCGTGTCGTGGGTGCCGGGAATATTCACATCACACACAATCACAACCAGAATCAGAAAAGCAAATTTTCCTTGTGGTGAAAACTCGTTGCAGTCGGGAATCGAACCCGATACCCTTGCTTAGAAGGCGAACGCCACCCAACTAAGCCAACGAGCGGTTCATAAATATAAATCCCTTATGTACTTCATTCAATAATACTTAATTGATCATTTATTTAAAAAAATGTTATTTGTTAGTGAATCTATATTGAATGTTTTATTTTATATGGTATCTTTTAGGCTAGCTTGCTCCATCGTCGACTACATCATCGCTTACTATCAGGTGAGATAGTGATCAAAAGTTAGCCTATCTTGAATAAAAAACCCGGCCAAGTGCGAGTTGGACTCGCGCACGAAGGGTCCCGTACCATTATCTATAAAAACGGCAATAAAATCATGTCTGTTGTATGGAAGCCCTTAAATATTTGTTTATTATAATATAATTATTTATTTTTAAGTGAGTATATAACTAAATATTCTGTTAGTATTTCAAGCGTCTACAATATAAAAACAAGCAAAACAATTACGTTTATTGTATGGGAGCCCCCTGAAATATTTATTTTATTCTGCTTCTTAATATTTGTTGTTATAGCGGCAACAGAAATACATCATCTGTGAAAATTTCAACTGTCTAACTAACACGGTTCATGAGATACAGCCTGGTGACAGATGGACAGACAGCGTAGTCTTAGTAAAAGGGTCCCGTTTTACCCTTTGGGTAAGGAACCCTAAAAAACACTGAGATCTGACTGACTCTAAGATCTGTCAGCTGGTCATTGTTATTGAGTCTCCTGGCACTCCCCTCAATGGTCTCAAGTGCCTAACAATACTTCATACACGATGTTGTGAGTCATACAATACAAAACTTTTTATTGTACTACGAAATAAATATTATCAGGCAGTACAATGGTCAGTCTTATCGCTTCCAGCGATTTCTACCAGACAACCTTTGGATGGACAGAAATTGTAGTAGCAACTGAGGTCGGTGTACTGTAAAAATTGTCATAATTATTGTGTTCCACAGAAGCGGCTGCACATGTCCTGAAACCTGGAGCTTCGGAGCCGGCACCAGACCCAGAACTGACGAACGACCCCGTTGTACAGGATAAAATAGATGAGGTTTGTTTTTTATAATACATAAACACACACACACAGCCTCACAGTAAGTATGAAGACTTGTGTGACGACCCAGTTGGCGCAGTGGACTGACCGCCCTCTGTGCCGCAGGTCCTGGGTTCGATTCCCGGCAGGAGCACAAATTCCTTCCCAAGGGATATTTGTGCTTCTGGTTCTGGGTGTAATGCGAGTGTGAATGCGTTTGTTTGTGTCGTGGTTGCTGGAAACATTCATATTACACTCACCACAGATAAGTTGAAAAACAAAAAACTTTCATACAAATGTTTTCATTTAACCCTCTCCGGGGTAGAATTTCCAAAATTCCATTCATTGTACACCCCTACGTAGTAAAATAAATGTACCCTCCAAATTTCAAGTCTCGGCGACCAGCGGCTTGGGCTGTGCGTTGTCTCTAAGTCAGTCAGTCAGTCAGTAAGTGAATCAGTATGGCAGGACAAAGATCCTTATAGTGTTCTAATAAAACGCAAGCAAAGCTTAAATAATTAAAACGTAAGCAAAGCTTAAAAAACCGACTTCACCGCTTATATATTGGTTTTGGCTGGACCGATTTCTACAAAAATTATATGGGATCACCTCTGCAGTATAATCTAACAAACAAAAAAAAATCTTAATCGTTTCATAATTGGCGGAGATATCGCGTAAAACATAGTCGAATTGAGAACCTGTTTTTTGAAGTCGGTTGAAAAGAAAAGATAACCATTTATTTTCTATTTTATTGTTGTTAAGTGTTTATCGTCACAAATATATTTTTATTCAAGATAGTCAAACTTTTGACCACTATCTCACTTTATTTTAATTTTTTCTTTCTTTCTATATACCTAAATGTTATATTGTCCACTAGCCGTGCCCCGCGGCTTCGCCCGCTATTATCAAGTTAAAAAGTAACCTATGTGTTAATCCTAGGTATAATCTATGTACATTCTAAATTTCTTCCAAATCCGTTCAGCCATTAAAGCGTGTATAGGGAACAAAGATACTTACATCTAACAACCAGACAAACTGCCAAACGTCATCCATTTGATGACATACCTCCAGTTCGCTCGAAGCGTTTTGCTTCTACGTTCATCATCCGTTCAGCGAAGGAGTGGAATTAATTACCTGCAAAAACAAAACTTACACACTTATACACAAACTTTCGGATTTATAATATTATAGTATGATGTCCAGGTATCTGCAGCGATATCACAGACTCTCCAAAACCTGAACACCAACTCCGAGACTCTGCAGACGCCATTCTCGGACGCGGACCTGGCGAATATGTTCAACAGTTTCAACTTGGCTGATGGCGGCTCACAGGTAAATAAACATAAAACGCTATCACACTCACAGCCCCGTGCTAAGTTCGATGACTTGCGTCGTGGGAGCTGGAAACAAAAACACAATCACAACCAGGACCACAAATTTTCCTTGGAGATAAAACTTTTGTTCCCGCTGGGAATCGAACCCCTTGCTTAGAAGGCAACGTGCAGTCTAACTATCCAACAGGCAGTTCGAATACTAAATATGAAATACTAGCCGTGCCCCGCGGCTTCACCCGCTATTATCAAGTTAAAAAGTAGCCTATGTGTTAATCCTAGGTATAATCTATGTACATTCCAAATTTCATCCAAATCCGTTCAGCCGTTAAAGTGTGAAGAGGGAACAAATATACTTACACACTCACACACAAACTTTCGGATTTATAATATTAGTGCGATTAGTATCATATGATTTGAAAGTCCAAGAAACAACGTCTCCCAGAGAACAAAGTCGAAATCGGATATATTTTTTCCACACAAAATTATATTTTCTAATATGTTTGACAACCCTACGATTACATCTGTGGCGCGTGACCTTTGTTATAGCCTCCACTGTCAGACGTCTAGCTCCAAAGACTATGTGGTGTAGAACGGTAGCTGATGAAATAGGGTTGCAAATGACATATTTTTTAGAAACTTTAATTCATCATAACTCAATATTCATGGTGCTGCAGTAAATTCAGAAGTTCCTGTTAGACTCCATACATGTAGCTAGATGTATGACTTGAGTATTACTACACCTTTCTGCTACACATTGTATGAGCGTGAAAGAAATGGCTTCCTTATATTTCAGGAGAACAACATGTTTGTACCCTTCATGCAAGGTATGATGCAGTCCCTCCTCTCCAAAGAGGTCCTTTATCCCTCGCTCAAGGAACTGCTCGAGAAGTATCCAGCATGGCTTGAAGAAAACAAGGGGAAGATAGAACAGAGCGAATATGAAAGGTTAGTTGCATCACGCCCGCTCGTGCTCCATCGTCGACCGCATCGTCACTTAACATGAGTTGAGAGTCGAAAGTTTGCCTGTATTGAAGGAAAAAATATGACGACCCAGTTGGGGCAGTGGATAGGTCCCCGCCCTCTGCGCCGTGGGTCCTGGGTTCGATTCCCGACAGGAGCACAAATTCTTACCTTAGGGATATTTGTGCTTCTGGTTCTGGGTGTAATGTGTGTGTGATGTATCTTTGAATTTAGTGCGGGTCTGTGAGTGTGAATGCGTTTGTTTGTTTTATTGATCGAGCGAAGGGAGATCTCTAAGTTGACTTTAGTGGTTTATCCGTCCGTCTGTCAGAGGCATCTAGCGTCTAAACAATACAAGCAAATAACTTCAACCTATTTTGTCCCGGGGTCTATCTCAATAAATCATTTGAATAACTTTTTTAAAAGCAAGATTTTAGAAGTCCGCCATATTGGATTTAGAGTGACGTCACTTTATTTTTCGAGTTATTCTCAGCAAGACCTTTCATTTGATATTCATATTGTAGGAGTGCATTAAAATTACTTGTCCACCATTTTGGGTGTTCCGCCATGTCGCAAACATATTGATAAATATAAATTAAGAAACGACGCACACAATCTTAATACTAGATATAAGCATACAATTACAGTGCGCGCATTTAGATTAAGGAAAACGAATAAATCTTTTATGGCAAATGGGGTTACATTTTACAATAGATTTCCTAAAATCGTAACTGAATTACCACTGGGAAAGTTCAAATCTGTAATAAAACGGGCATTAATTAAGAAAGCTTATTATAAAACGATCGACTATATTAATGACAAGGATGCATGGAGGCAAACTGCACAAGCGGTTTCTAGCGACTACGTAATATAGATATACCTAGGTTAATATAATTATGTATTAGAGTTAGAATGTTTTTTTTTAAATTTAATGAAAAAAAAATGCTCCGCCGAGTTTCTCACCAGGTTCTTCTCGAGATGGCTGTAATTTAGCAATCTGGTAGTAGAGTCATTAACTTTCATGAGTGCCTCTTTGGGGCCCATGTGAATAAATGATTTTGTTTTGATTTGATTTCTTGGAATTAGACGTCACACAGCTAACCATGCATTGTCATCCAAACTAATCGTGAATACAAAATTTCAGCTCAATCGGTTGAAGATATCTGCTTCAAAATTGAGTTGCAAGATTCCACCCGACAAACATACATACATACATACAGTGCAAGCTCAATGAAGGCTTGTAGAAACAGTTACACATTTAAATCTGAGTATTTCTCCAGGTATGAGAAGCAACAGTTGCTGATGCAACAGGTGTGCGCAGAATTGGAACCAGAGGAGGAGTCAGATCCTGATGACGTCAAACGGAAGAGGTTCGAGAAGGTTCTAGAACTAATGCAGAAGGTATACTACTACGGCACTAGCCGTGCCCCGCGGCTTCGCCCGCTATTATCAAGTTAAAAAGTAGCCTATGTGTTAATCCTAGTTATAAGCTATGTATATTCCAAATTTCATACAAATCCGTTCAGCTGTTACAGCGTGAAGAGGGAACAAACATACTCACACACTGGCACATAAACTTTCAGATTTATAATATCAGTATGATTACCAATTTTTTTGCCATTAAAAATATAGTTTCACACTCACAGCCCCCCGTGCAATGACTTGTGTTTGGGTGCCGGAAACGTTCACATCACACAAACAATAAAAAATAAATAAAAAATCACACAGGTCCGCGTCTGCCTTCTAAACAGGAGGTATCGGGTTCGATTCCCGGCGGGAACACAAGTTTCGTTTCTGGTTCTGGTTGTGATTGTGTGTGTGATGTGAATGTTTCCGGCACCCACGACACGAGTCATCGAACTTAGTGTGGGGTTGTGAGTGTGAAAGCGTTTATGTATGTTTTTTTAGTTTAGCCGACATTTGACAGATTCTACTTTTGCCATCGTAATCTATTATTATTTTATAAACCGACTTCAAATAAGGAGGTTTTCAATTCGACTGTGTTTTTTTTTGTTATGTATTTTTCGCGATAATTCCGCTAATTATGAATCCATTATACTTCAGAGGTGGTCCCATATAAATTTTATCGAGATCGATCCAGCCAAAATCAAAATATAAGCGTTGAAGTAGATTTTTACCGACTTCCCAAAAAAGGAGGAGGTACTCAAGTCGACTGTATTTTTTTTTCTTTGTGTGTGTTACCTCATAACTTCTTTCACTCCACGTGAGCCGACTTCGAATTTTTTTTTTGTTAGAACGATGTTGCTTTCTAATTGGTCCCATTTAAATTTGATCAAGATCTGATCAGTAGTTCTTGAAATATCGTCAATAATGCGTGTTTAGTACATCTAATTTGATCAAAGTTTCGAAGATAAAGCGGTGAAGTCGGTTTTTTTTAAGCTTCGTTTAATTATAAATTTATTTATTTCCAGATGCAAGACCTAGGGCAGCCCCCCACAGAATTAGTGGGAGACATCGCATCCCCCCCTCAGGGCTTCGCCCCACCAGTTAACGATGGCGGACAGTGTTCTATCATGTAGTGCATACATTAAATACTCACTATCTTCGCACGCTAACGACCTTCGTTACAGAAAACGGGACAAGCGCGAGTCGGACAGTAGCTATATACATACGCAGTATGACTACCATGAGTGCCTCTTTGGGGCCCATGTGAATGAACGATTTTAATTTTGATAATTGTATGTGTAATCCGCGCGCGTGAGAATGGGATGGAACCTTGTCAAAGTAAATAAATATTTGAAAGGCCTTTTTGACGTTCTTTTTGTGACGTCCACGATCCAATCACAGCTGCCGTAAAGGAAACTTGATAATTGATATGAAAAATCCGGAAACTGACGTCACGATTCAGTTTAGCGTGCGTATTGCTATTTTGAATTTCCCAGGCATTTTTATCATATGTCCTTCCAATAAAAAGCATTTAAATAAGAAAATAATATCATAGCTATAATGATAAAAAAAAAAACAAAAAGTTTTACCTTATTTTGTTGACATTAAAGTTTTTTTTAACCTTTTTTTTTTCAAATTACTTTATCTACGGACCAATTGCCTATATTTCCTAAAATTATACATATACATCTATATAGCAAAGACCTGAGTTACCTACAAGGCATCGAGCTTATAGATTACTCAAGTGCTCAAGCCCACTACCAGTGGGTAACGTTCCCATACTGGCGGCATTTGCCTAGTCGCTATTTATTTAAATATATTGCGTGAGCCTTCTGTATTTTTACTATTAGTTATTCTACGACGCAAATGAAGAAACAAAAAAAATTTTTATAAAAGCTTTAACCAACGTTCTATCTTTTAATGAATATTAGTCGTTACGAAGTCTCCGAAGTGACAAACAGTCTCGTTGTGTGACGAAGTGTCTCGATCTGTGACGAAGTGTCTCGATCTGTGACGAAGTGTCTCGATCTGTAACGTAGTGTCTCGATCTGTAACGAAGTGTATTGAAGCGTGACGAAATGTCTCGAAGTGTGACGAAGTGTATTAAATGACTATTTTGGTGCTTAGAGTGGCGTAGTGTGATGGGCATAATGACTATTGGTATAAAAAAATATTTTATATGATTTCGATCGAAAAAATATTATTCCAGATTTAAAAAAAACATATTTTGTATTGAGAATAACGGAATTTGCCAAAAAAAAAGATATATGTTTTAATATCTAATATTTGACCTAAATTGAGTCTCAGAGAGAGGAACGCAGTGCAGTGCCGCGCAGAATTTTTATTCGAAGCTCTGAACAGCACTGCAATCGACGCAGGCGTGGCGGTTACCATTAGACGAACGACTTGCTTGTTTCTACTTTTGTATGCTAATAAAACTTATATTGTAACGTAAGTTTGTAAATACATAATTTTAGATCGATAACAGTTTATTTATCGATCGACTGCCGCGAAACATTTCAGCTGATCGATAGACGTCGATCAAAAATAGAATAACAGTTTATTTATTGATCGACTAAAAATCAGTTTATTTTTTGATCGACTACCGCGGAATCTTTCAGCTGATCGACATAATTAGTTGTCCATCGAAAATAGATTATTAATTGGTATGTGCTCCAAAAAGGTGCTCGTTCTAATCAATTGACTGCGTTTTTTGTTGTAAATGTTTTTTTTATATATCTGGGATATGTTTATTTGAGCGAATTCATATAAAATTTAATTTTAAAATGTATAACGGTAGCAGTATTTAGAGTTATGTAAAAAATCTAATAATAATAATAAATGAATAGCATTTAAATATATTTTGACTAATTTATATTATGTTGTATTATTAATAATTGTTTTATACGTAACAAAAAGCTAGCTATTTATATATATGTATATAATTATATAAAATTAACAAAGTATGTTTGTCAAAAAGGTTTGAATTGCATAACAATATTTTAATTAAAAAATATCGCTTGAGGCGGGGCTTGAACCCGCGGCCATAGAGCCTGATCCGCTCTAACCGCTGAGCTACTCAAGCCCTGTCTCAAGCGACGAAATTACAATTTCCTTATTAATTGTTCTATCTACCAGGTGATACAGAAACAAAAAAATAAGATTTTTTAAAATTATTTATTAATAATAATAAATATAATATTTTATTATACCAAGACAAGAATAATTATGAATTGTATAAAATTATTTGTTAAATTAAATGTTAAAATAACTTTTGAAGGAATATACAGGCATCACAATATATTACAACACTTACAGCCCCGCACTAAGTTCAAAGACATACAATTTGTTTATTATGTTTTTTTTTAATTCTTGGAGTAATACTAAAATGCATTGATATAAATTACAATGCCTTATTGACTTATGGCCAAAGATAAAAAAAACAATTAAAAGTTTTTCAATACATAATTTAGTTGTATTTAATTATAAATTTTCAAAAATAAAAATTTTGGGTTAGTGTCAACAATTTTTTTTTGTCTGACATCCGTGTACATACAACATAAAAATATACACGTATAACCTTTGTTTATGTCGGTTAAAAGTGCCAAAGACTCGGCTTGCATTTAACATAAAAGTTTTTGTCTGAACCAAAACTTTTTTCAAAATTTCTTTTTACCTCGGACAGATAGCCTAGAGCATGTTGATGAAAGCGAAATGACCTTAAGAAAAATCTTTAGACTTTTGTCTTCTCTCTCGCTCGCACATTTCAATATCTATATCTATATAAAAGAAAGTCGCGTTAGTAACACTATTTATAACTCAAGAACGGCTGAACCGATTTGGCTGAAACTTAGAACCAGGAGACGGACATAGGATACTTTTTAGGAACGTCAGATTTTTTATAGGTTTATAAAAATCATTGTCTCATACGTCACTCCGATTTGGTAAAGTACTAGGCAAACATAAACATGAAGGAGGTAATAATATAGTCACGTGACATTGTAACGCATGCCGGGTATGGCTTCCTAAACATGCACATTCATTGACTGTTAGGCGGAACGAAGGTCGCCGTAACACCTGCGTTATTCTCTCAAAACTCTAAAATTACTCGACCTGATGATTTTTAAGCTATTGCATAGCTTCTATCGCGGGCCTTGAGCGTGGAGACCGAATCCAGAAATTCCGTAACGAAAAAACCTAACGCCCCCCACCTATACGCTTATTTCGAAGATATACTCAGAAGACTCAGTAGCCAATTGGTATTGGATACTGACTCGAATGCATTGGTACGGAGTTCGTATTTCAACGTGTCCGAAAACTTTTTGTGAAGAAAAATGAAACTGCATCGCGTTTTCAGTCGCTAGAGGGCGCCATCTATGCTTAGTTTTTTTAATTAGGAAAATAATCGCGCACCTGAAATCCAGATATTGGTAGATTGATGATTATGAAACAAATTATAAATTTTTTTTTCTAAGGCACAAAATATTGTATATATAAGCTGCATTATTAATAATTCAATTTGTTTTTGTTGTGTATAAACTATTATTATTTATTAGTTGTTTAGTTTCATTGTTTTTAAAGGTGATTATATAAAAATATTATAATATTTGTTTTATTTATTTCTGTGCGGAACCCAACATACCTTACAATAAATAAAGTAAAGCGAGATCTTTAAGTTAACTTGGATGGTTCAGTACTTTGTCCGTTCGTCCGTCTGTCAGAGGCATTTAGCGTCTCAACCATACAAGGGAATAACTTTAAATTATCAGAGGATATGTAAACCTATGGCTCAAAGCCAGAAACGATAAGTATTTTTCATTCCTTTTTAATCGTGATTTTAGTAGTATTTTTGTATGAACAATATCCAAAAAAATTGTATTAAAGTACTAGACGACCATAAACGTGAAAGAAGTAAAACAATAATAAGTTTTACCAGCCAAGAACAAGACTTGTTAAAGCTCAAAAACAAGGGAGATATATAAAAATAAAAATGTTCAATAAACTGCCCCAAGAAGTGATAGATTTGAACAAGAACGTATTTAAAGTTTTAATAAAAATGTTTTTTGAAATTAATCCTTTTTATAATATCAATAAGTTATGATTTTAAAATTGCATAAATCTTCATATTTTCAAAAGAATAATATTAAATTGTATTTTGATTGTATAATTTGTTAATTAATGTATTTTATTATAATTACTTGATTAATGTTATTGCATATATATGATTAACGATTTACTGTATATTATTTGACAATTATTATTATGATGAATGTAAATTGACGTACCTAGTATAACGCACATTGTTATAATGGTGAATAAATGATTTGATTTGACACTTTTTCTTAACGTTCTAACGTGACAATACAACGCATGCCGGGTACAGCTACATAGTATACCAGTCGTTCGCGCCGAACAGAGATCTCGCGCCTACATTTTGCCTCACAGAGAAAATCTTTTCAGGTTATATGCTTATAACTTTTTTCTATATAATAATTGTTTGATTTCTGTATTTGTTGTTCAAGTACAGGATATAACGGATATTACACGTAAGTTTCAGCGTTCAGTGTGAAGCCGTTTTTGAGATAGACCCCGGGACAAAATAGGTCTAAAAACAGTGACTTTGGTGGACTACCAATTCGTTATTTTCCAACACAGAGTATTTTTTAATCCGGTTTCGTACTCTACTCGTCAAGCCCTGTTCAACAATACCCCACAAGGGAAAATAAAGAAATAAAAAATAATTTGCTCCCCACTTACATGAATGGGAGCCCCATTAATATTTTCATTTAAATAATTTTAAATGTCATTTTTGGCTTTGGGCCGTAGTTTTACATATTCTATGAGACTTTTAAGTCATTCGCTTATATGGTTTAGACGCTAGATGCCTCTTACAGACGGACGTACGGACAAAGTGCTGAACGACCTAATCAACTTAGAGATCTCGCTTCGCTTGATCAAATATTTTTTAAATATTAATTGTATTAAATTATTGATTTTGATTTCGAAACCGCAACTGGCAAACTGTGCCCATGCTTGATGCGATAGCACTACCGACCGAACAAATTATGATAGGTGCCGTAATACCAAAAATTATGAATGAAAATGTAATATTTAGCCATTGTTTTTTGCATTAATAGTACCTTGAAATGATAAACTATGTTCCTGTTGTAATGACAAAAGAAATGTGTTAGTTTTTAATACAAAACTAATAAGTTAAAGATGCGACATTTACGTCGTAATGTGTGAAAATCAATTGGTTTATATTTCGTTTTAGGTAATTATTTTAGAATAAAAACTATCCAGGAACCTAGATTAATATGTTTTTAATCTGAATAACAGCACAGTATGGTGGAAATATGCTTGAATTATAAATAATTTCGGTATTACGATTGTATGGGCAAATTAACCTCTGCAGGCCTCTTAATCGACGAGCTTGCCGACGACGACTTGGATTGGGCTATCTTTTCTCGAGCTTTTGTAGAAGCTTTTTACTATCACGACAGAGAAGACCTCATCTGTCAAAAGTTTACACTGAGAAGTATACATACAAAAACTCATCAAAAACTGTACGATTGGTTTTTTTTCGCCATCTGTTTCTGAATCAGGCTTAGGGTAGCAATGAGCTATTTTAGAAAAAATCTTTATTCATTCGGTGAGAACGATAAATCAAATATACAAATTCTTTACAATTGCCAAATGCTAGAGTTTAATTCTGACATGAGGGTTCCGTAAGTTATTTAAAGTGGAATTTTGTATTCGGGCTTTGAAATTCGGATACGCAACCTTTTTGTGTGACGAAAAATGGAGATAAACTCTGTGATGAATAATTGAAATGTTTCCCTGTAACACAAAAGTTTCACTGCTATCATGTGTCTACGACACACCCTTTTTTCTTAAAGGCATAATATTTACGTGTATATCGCTATATCTATCTATTAATTGACGACCCAGTTGGCGTAGACAGGTCTCCGCCCTCTGCGCCGTGGGTCTTGGGTCGATTCCCGACAGGAGCACAAATGTAATGTGTGTGTGATGTGAATGTTTCCGGCACCCACGATACAAGTATTTGAACTTAGTGTGGGGCTGAGTGTGAATGCGTTTATAAATAAAATTGTCACATCTATGACATTACTTGAGAAAGGCTTGACCGATTTGGCTGATTTTTTTTGGTACTGCGAGGAAGTGGAGCTCATTGCCTGCGTCTTTGTTTCCTGAGCGGTATAATCTGACGATCTTAAAGTCTAAAAGAGCGTATCTTCTAGGCAGTCGTGTTATATCTTCGGCCGCATCATCGCTTTCCATCTGGTGAGATAGTGGTCAAATGCTTGCCTATTCTGCATAAAAAAAACAATATATATTTATATATATCTCATCCATAAGCAGGACGATAGTTCACGGAACCCTAATAAAAACTGCACAGTAACCGCGTCCCAATCCATCACAGTCCATAGGTAGCAAATGTCATTCTTCGCGGTGGTAGGTGGTGGCTAACTCGTTAACTGTGACAAGGGGTGGATTCCATGGAGAATTCTAGTGGTAGCGTGACATTGGGTAGACTCATCTGATCTCGTTAGCTTTTACCATAGAGGAACTTTGGCTTTTACCCGGCTGCGCGTTTGAAAGGTAGGTGATGTGTTTATCAGCCTATTTATGTAGAATAGAAATAGAATATAATTTTATTTGTATGAGCTACATCAATTACTAGTATAGGGAATAAATACAATGAACTTAAGAAAACTTAGTAATATATGTTTGTTCCTTTCTGGCGTTCTAGAGACCAAACGCGTGGGCTGATTTCGATGATTCGTCGATCGATTTGTCTTAATTGTGCAATTAGGACTGATGAAAATTTAAAATAGCGACCGGGGGAGCCGCTATCAAGTTTCTGTCACGGATCTAAAAATAGTAGATGACTTATGTAGGTATAAGTGATAAGGAATGATTAAAACAAATTAATAAAACAAAATGCACCGCTGTGTTTCTTGCCAGATTCTTCTCAAAATGGCTGTAATTTTGCGAATCTTGCAGTAGAGTCATTAACTTTCATGAGTGCCTCTTTGGGGCCCATGTGAATAAATGATTTTGATTTTGTAAATCGCGTTCGCTGACTACTAGTTATTGCATTAATTTGTGTTACATTACCACACTAATATTATAAAGGCGAAAGTTTGTAAGTGTTTGTACGTTTGCTACATCTTCACGCTCAAACGGCTGCACCGATTTCGATGAAATTTGGTATGGAGGTAACAGACACTCTGAAATAACACACAGGATACTTTTATCCCGAAATTCCCGCGGATCCGGGACTTACACGGGTAAAACCGCGGGAAGCAGCTAGTCGAAATTAAAACAAATAAACCGAATATTTAAACCAAAACTATAGATCCATATTACCTTAGCCAGACGTTGAACCGGTGAGAGCAGAGTGGCAAAAACGTAAGGGGCTCTGTACATAATAATTAGGGATCATTTAGTGGACACAAGAGTGAAGAGGACATTTTTAAGTCTACTTCTCGAGCCATTAAATTTTTAGATATTGTCAGTGCAGCGGCTTTTTTCTCGTCAGGACATGTCCTGACAAGCTATATGTAGCTCGGAAGGTTGTCTGGAAGAGATTACTGTTAGCAATAAAACCGCTGGTTAATATAATAAATATTATGATTTTACTTATTTGTTATTTCATGTTTTTTTTCTATTGTAATTTTTTGAACTTTTTATGTGTCGATTAAACTGAAATTAATGGTTTTTTTTTATTAATTTAGTAACATTTATTTCTTTTTAAGAATTTTTATGTAAGGTTTGACAACTTAGGCTTATCTATGTATCTATCCTAAGTGCTTTTCAAAAAATCTGTAAACTTTACATTTTGCTTTTATTAAACTATTACATTTAAATAAGGTACATTAACTATATAGACGAGTAAAGAACAGTATAGTATTTAAGGAAATAAATAAGTAATATCACTTGATTTTTAACAAATATTGAGAATAATCATGGTATGTATCGGATTTTTTCGATTAGAATTTAATTAGCTACAGGTGAGGTGGTAGTGAAATGTTAATTTATTTATTGATCTTATTATATATTTCTCACTCAGTTTTTACAATAAAATATTATTGATTTTGATATTGATCACTAACGCAATGAACACCGTTAGAAACTTAGAGTAGGTATATATTTACTTGTATTACAAACGTACTGCGAGCTGCAATTAAGTTCTTGAACAATTAAAATATTAGATGACAGCCATGCAAATAAAAAAAAAACCTTTTATATCTTGTAACTGATTGAACACATTGTTAGAGAATTATATGAACTATACTGAACCACGCCATAATAATGATTAACCCAGTAACTAGATTTAAAGAAAAGTAAAGAAAATTGGTGTGTCATAAAGACACACTATAGAAGCGAAACTTTTGTATTACCTTGAAACATTTTAATTAATCATCATAGCGCCCCAACTACTTTTCGTTTCACAAAAAGGTCATCAAATAAGAGCTTTCACTTCAAAAAAAATTGGCACGATTTCGAAGTCGTTTTTAAATGTACCACACTCCTCTTCCCCCAAACTCAAAGCCAAATATGTCCTCTTCGCTCGTGTACCAACCGTCGCCATCTTTAGCTCCCGAATTTTTAATTACAGTTTTTCGTCAACCATTGGCCCGCTTCTTTTTGCCGCCTCTTCCCCGAAGTGTATTAACTAAATACATTTAATTTGATATGTTTGTGGCACGGCGATTACTTTGGGAAAGACTTGGTTATGTGAGCTATGTCTGTTGAAACAGGCGACATTGTTTTTTAATTGTTCTTAAAAGCTTACGCGGAAGGTGCCTAATTGTTGTTGGGAGAGTATAAAGTCAAAAGAAATACCTTTAAAATTCTCTTGAATGGTTATACTTAGGTACAATTATGTAATTACTGATTACATTTTATATAACTCTTAATAACTAGTCGTTCAAAAAATAAAAATGCAGTCGACTTGAGTACCTCCTCCTTTTTGTGAAGTCAGTAGAAAAAAGAACCTAATTTCTTGATAGTTTGACGTTTTCGAAGTAAAATCGTTCCCAACAGAGATAGAGAGACTGGACTGCGGCTAGGGTACCAAGTCAGGTGCTTTTTATGTCAGATATATAAGCATTTAGCCGCTACCACACCTGATGAAAAGTGACATGCAGCCGAAGATGTAGCATGCTTACCTAGAAGATATATTCACTCTAGTCTTGAAGACTCCCAAATTATACTGTTCAGGGAACAGAGAGGAGAAGTGACTTCTAGTCCTTCTATATACGGTTTTTTTGCGTTTTTCTTAACGTGGCATTGTAAAAGCACTTTCACCTTTATGGTTGCCTAGTACTTTGATACCATACTAAAAACTTATTGACTATATTATTACCTCCTTCATGTTTATTTATGTTTACTTTGTACTTTACCAAATCCGAGTGACGTATTCCTGTCCATGAGAAAATGTTTACATACTATTTTTTTCTTGAATTAATATTTGTTCTGCTTAAATCTAAACCATTATTATATCCAACTGAACACGTACAAAATTTAATCAAAATCGGAGTTCAACACAAACACAACTTCAGAAGAATACACTAATATTATAAATCCGAATGTTTGTGAGTAAATTTATTAGTATGTTATTAATAAGTATGTTTGGTTGCTCTTCATGCTGTAACGGCTGAACGGAATTGGGTGAAATTTGGAATGTACATAGCTTATACCTAGGATTAACACATAGGCTATTATTACCTTGGGAACGCGGGCGAAGCCGCGGGGCACACCTAGTCATGTGTATAATCATATATTGTTATATTTAAACCACAAAATGAGTTATTAAATAGTGCTCACAATCGAACTCGTTAAACTCAAATGTCAATAAAAACAAACCAAAGAGGTTAAGTATAAGAACCGTCCGATTCGTGGAATATCCATAGAGATGGCGACGGGAATATGTGTATTGTGTAGTGATGGGAAGCAACGATAACTAGCATCGATTGATTTGGATTTTTAACACACTTCAAAAAAAGGAGACGGTTCTCATTTTGACTGTATTTTTTATATACCTGTGAACTTACTTTAGGTGAACCGATTTTGATAATTATTTTCTTATTTGAAAGCTGGTGCTTTCCATGTGGACTTACGTGGATAAAACCGTGTGGCGCAGCTAGTATATATGTAAAAACTAGCTGCTCCCTGCGGATTTACCCGCGTAAGTCCCGGAACCACGGGAATTCATAGATAAAAGTATGTGTTAATCCAGGTGTCAGTTTCCTCCATTCCAAATTTAATCTCAATTTGTTTAGCCGTTTGAGCGTGAAGAAGTAACAAACATACAAACACACCCACAAACTTTATAATTAGTGTGATGAATCCTTATTTACTTTAGTCACCATAACTGAACGATTTTACCGATTTCGTTCATCTCTCTTTTTAGCTTTTTAATACCTTGTAGAAGTGTCTTACGGAAATAAAGAAAACATTTTAAATTGTTCAAAAAATTGGAAATTTTTTGAAAATTTTAGACTAATTTTAAATCAAGCGTTTAATAAATGTGAATTTACCAGACAGCAATTTATAAACAAAGTAAAACAATATTATAACTTCGACATATTCACGAAAAAAAATGTATGCATAAGAAAATCAGATTTGGTAAAGTACTAGGCAAACATAAAGAATCTAATAATGCACTCTATAAGTTTTTTAGTATGGAATTAAAGTACAAGGCAACCATAAACGTGAAAGAGGTAAAATGTTTTTTTTACGCGGCATTGCATCGCATGCTGATATTAAAGTACTAGGCAAACATAAACATGAAAAAGGTAAAATGCTTTTGTCGTGTATTTATCGATTAAATTCCTTCCCATCACTTGCAAAACCCATGACTAACGCGCCATGCAGTGCTTAGAACATGCCCCATTGTCCACACACGTCTTGAATAACTGGCGATAACTCTGCTTTAGCTAATTACAGGGAACGATACTTGTTCGTTTTAATAAGGCCGCTAACAGACGACCGACAATTCCGACAAACTTTTGACGACATTGTTAGAATAGACGATGGACATTATTAGGATATTATCAGATTCACAACTAATCAAATCAACTTTTGATAACATAAACGCTTTCACACTCACAGCCCCACACTAAATTCGATAACTTGTGTCGTGGGTTCCGGAATAATTCACTTTATACACACAATTAGAAAAACCAGAAATGTTGATTTAGTTCCGGTTGTACTCACGTTATTTTTGGTGTCCTCAAGAGGATGAGCGTCTATATCGCTCGAACACCGGTCGAGTTTCTCGATTAAATCAAAAATAACGTGAGTACAACCGGAACTAAATCAACATGAATACGACTCACGATAGTTTTAATAATAATACAGAAACACAAATATTTCTTGAGGAGAAAACTTGTGTTCCAGCCGGGAATCGAACCCGATACCCCTGTTTAGAAGGCGAACGCTCACCCAACTAAGCCAACGGGCACAGTGAAAAAAAATAAAGTAAAGTTCAGAGGAAAGTTCATTTTGATACAAAAATACAGCACGATAATTTTAATATTGAAACTAATAAACTAATTTATTGTCAAAATTGTTTTTTTATTGGCATCCTGCTCACACAAAGCCGAAAATGGACAAAGTCCTTTATGTTGGTTTAATACTGCCTATTGGCTTAAATGGGTGCGCGTCTGCTTTCTAAGCAGAAGGTATCGAATTCGATGCCCAATGAAAACACAATTTTTCTTCAGGTAAATACAGAAACAACTAAACAAATAGAGCATGAAACCGTTTTTAATAAATATATATAATGGACAAAACAATTTGGTAGGACATCAATGTCACTGTTTTTTTTAAGTAAGTATAACATTTCACATCACATCACACTTAGATATATTATAAAAAGATATATTATAACCAGACAAACTGACAAACGTCATCCATTTATGGTTGACATACCTCCAGTTCACTCGAAGCGGTTTGCTTCTACGTTCATCCGTACAGCGAAGGAGTGGAACTCATTGCCTGCGTTGTTCCCTGAGGGGTATAATCTGGGAGTCTTCAAATCAAGAGTGAATAGGTATCTTCTAGGCAAGCATGTCACATCTTCGACCACATCATCACTTTCCATCAGGTGAGTCACCCACGTCCGTAGGAGGATACCCCTTAAGTCTGACTCCCTACACGTGGTCCCCGGGTGGTGCTAATCAGGTGACATTTGAGAGGTGGTAGAGCATTTTGTGAGTTGCTCGCCTGGCTTGCTACCAAAGTAGCTTACCACCATCAAGTTGAAAGTCTGCCGCCAAGCCAAATACGGTGTTCCGGCAGTTATCCTTGAGAGCCTGCGTATTCCAGGTCTAGTGTGTTTACCAGCTTCGATCACATCGTCACTTACCATCAGGTGAGATAGTGGTCAAACACTAGCCAGTCACAAATAAAAAAAAAAAAAAAAGGTGAGATAGTGGTCAAATGCTTGACTATTCTGCATAAAAAAAAATTATACTGGTAAAAGTTTGTGAGTGTGTGTATGCTTGTTACTTCTTCACGCTTAAACGGCTGGATTAATTTTGATGAAATTTGGTATGGACATAGCTGACACCCTGATTTAACACGTAGGCTTCTTTTAATCCCGGAATTTTAACGGGACAAACCACGGGGCGCAACTAGTATTAAATTGTTTGTAAATGTTTTCTTGTCACAGCTGCTCAGTGTTGTTATTTCGTGTGCGATGTCACCTGCCGTTCTCAACGGAAGACCAGCGCTGGTTTTTTAAACCAGCATTATGCCGAGTTGAGTCGGTTTGTGGTAAAAAACTAAAAAAAAAAACTATTTGTACCCTGTTGTCAATTGAATTTTTTGCCACAAATAATTAATATATTATGTCTTTATGTGATCCAAATGTCGTTGCCGACAAAAACGTTCGTCTGTATAAAGCCTAAACTTTATGCGTTTCTTGTAATTATGATGAATTTATTTATGGCGATATTTAGCTATGAAATGAAATATTTATTGCAAACATTATTCTACTCTTTGTGAACGAGGTTAAAGCTAAAAAATATTGTTCAACTGAAAACTAGTTGTTCGCCGCGAAATAAAACCTCAAATAAATAATAGTTAAAAAAACTAAAAAAACACGCTTTATATAAAATTCAACTAAAAATAGAAAATAAATTTTTATAAATTTAAATTGAAAATAGTGTAAAAAAATATATATATTTTATTGTAAAAAAAGCGTGGGGTGCATGGTGTCAATAGTTATAAATATTTTTCTGACAGATATAAGTAGAAGAATAATAATAATAATATAAGAGTGAATAAGTATGTTACATCTTCGGCCGCATCGTCACTTTCCATCAGGTGAGATAGTGGTCAAATGCTTGCCTATTATGCATAAAAAAAAACAAAAAAATTTTAATAATATGTTAAAAAGGACCCCACGTGCGTCACAAGCGTGTAATAAAAAAGTGATGTATGGTCAAAAAAAAAAAATGACGTAAAGTCACACGATTTGACACGATAGAAGTGAAACTTTTGTATAACAGGGAAACATTTTACGTCACATTGTTTACCCCCACTTTTCGTCACACAACAAGATTGTGGATCAAGATTTCAAAACTCTTCCGTAAGAAGTTTAAGTTCAACAAACGTATACAAAAAACACGTAAGTTCATAGACTTGTATTGTGGGTGCCGGCAACATTCACATCATACACACAATCATACCCACAAGAACAAGAAGCACAAATTCCCCGTAGCAACTAAGCTATGAAGGTAGATCTGGAGGAGGTACTCAATTCGACTGCATTTATGTTTGTTACCTCATAACTTATTTTAGTACAACTGATTTTGATGATTATTTTTTTATTTAAATGCTGGTGCTTTCCATGTAGTCCCGTTTAAATTTGATCAAGATCTGACCAGTAGTTTTAGAGTTATCCTCAATAATGCGTATTTTGTGGACTACATTGATGATGTATTTCTTCTTTCGTTTTGAGCCGATATTGATGATTATTTTTTTATTTGAAAGCTGAAGCTTTCCATGTAGTCCCGTTTAAATATAATTAAGATCTGACTCGTAGTTTTTGAGTTATCCTCAATAATGCGTATTATGTAGACTACATTGACGATGTTCTCGTTTTTAACGAACTTCAAAAGTTACCTCATTACTTCTTTCGTTTTGAGCCGATATTGATGATTATTTTTTATTTGAAAGCTGGTGCTTTCCATGTGGTTGCATTTAAATTTGATCAAGATCTGACCAGTAGTTTTTGAGTTATCCTCAATAATGCGTATTCTGTGGACTACATTGATGATGTTCTCGTTTTAAACCGACTTCAAAAGTTACCTCATAACTTCTTTCGTTGTGAGCCGATTTTAATGATTATTTTTTTATTTGCAAGCTGGTGCTTTCCACATGGTCCTATTTAGTTTTTGATTAAGATCTGACCAGTAGTTTTTGAGTTATCGTCAATATTGCGTGTTTAACACATTAAATTTGATCAAGGTTCCGAAGATAAAGCGGTGAAGTCGATTTTTTTAAGCTTTGCTTGCGTTTAAATTATTTTTTATTCAAGATAGGCAAACTTTTGACCACCATCTGACCTGCCCCTGATTCGGAAAGTTTCGGTAACTCAGTTGCCGTACGATTCGGTTAATTAAGAATACCGAATCGTACGATGACTGAGTTACCGAAACTTTCTGAAACAGGGGACTTATTATAAGCGACGATTTGGTCGACGCGGAGCAAGCTTACCTAGAAGATACCTATTCAATCACAACTTGAAGACTCCCATATTGTACTCATCAGGAAACATCGAATCAGGAAAGGAGTTCCATTCCTTTGCGGTTCGCACAATGAATGTGGAAGCATAACGTGTGAATGTGGAATGTCTACCATATAGTGGTGTCGCTGAGCACTTTGTCTAATTGTCGGATGATATGGGATGGGGGAACTAGATAATTTTGTCCCTTGCACACTTTCCGAAATGTATTCGATAAAAAACCCGAGACTAGCTACCATGCGGCGTTGCGAAGGAACTATGCTCTGATATTGGTCAGATGCTCGCTGTCAAAGAGTCTCTTGGCTATGCGCTTGATGGTGTCGAGAGCCTCAAGCTGGTACTTAGCTGATCCGACCCAAAGATGATAACAGTACTTTAGTTAGCTGGGCCCCAGTTTCTTTTATGAAACAAGCTTTTATTTAGTTTAACCTGTCCCGTTGTCTGTCGGTCTGTAATCAAATCTTGCAAGCTAAATTAGACCCACTTCCCGATGTCCGATTGGACTCAAATTTGGTGTAATTATGTATCTTCGGTGACAGTACAATGATATGGTACCATGGAGCTGGTCTGAACATCAAACAACAAGATAAACCCATCGAGTTTGGGGTCGTTCGATTCGTCTTGACAAGTTCTGGTATATACATTTTTAGTCCTCTTTTATTTACAACTGGTAAAAGCATGATTTAAAATAACTTTTTACCGATTTCTCAAAAAAGGAGGAAGTACTCAAGTCAACTGTATTTAAAAAAAAATTATACTTCTTTCTACGTGAACCGATTACGATTTTTTTTTTAGTTTGATAAATGTTGCTTTCCAATTGGTCCCATTTAAATTTGATCGAGATTTGATCAATTGTTCTTGAAATATCGTCAATAATGCCTATTTTGTGGACTACCTTGACGATGTTCTGGTTTACCCGACTTCAAAAGTTACCTCATAACTTCTTTCGTTGTGAGCCGATTTTGATGTTTTTTTTTTTAAAGCTGGTGCTTTTCATGTGGTCCCATTGAAATTTGATCAAGATCTGATCACTAGTTTTTGAGTTATCGTCAATAATGCGTATGCTATACATTAAATTTGCTTGCGTTTAATTATCTATTTACAACTGGTGAAACATAATTTTAAAAAACTTTTTAAAGTATTACGTGATCTAAAATTAAACTATTATTTGAAGTTGAGACGTTACGCGTCACAGTGTAAACGTATTGTGTACATCCGCCGTAAGAATGTGGGAAGCCCGTATGTTCCTGCTTACCTGTGCCGCGTGTTTTTTTCTTTTTCAAGATGGCGCGCCTCATTTGCAGCTTATTGTTGGAACTGTTTGGATAGCTGCATGCGAGTGAAGTGGACATAAAGATATTCCAGAAATTTAGGTAGTGTTTTTAAAGTGAAAACTTCTTTAGCGGCGTTGTGCACTTTTTTTTAGATGGGTAAAAAATGTTAAACTCGCGTCAGGACACGTGACCTGATAGAAAATTCGTAAGACGGAGGGAGAGTAGATATCCCTCTCTCTTTCTACCGCACGGCGAAAATGTATGCTTTTTTTTGTGGGGGGAAAATGACTTGCACTTCCCTTCCTTCCCAGGGGGTGAAGGAAGGGGGTATGTGGGGCTCGAACCCTCTAAAAACCCACCCGTGAGCAGTCCCTCGCCGTGGTGGGGCAAGATAGGGTCGCGCTAGCAGTCACTATCTTGCCCCGGCGGTAGGCCCGGGTACAAACCGGGCCACTGCGCCCATGGAGGGGTCACCTTGCTCACCATGGCCCCAGACGAGGGGGGCCGTGCAAGCAAATGAAGAGACAGCCCTATGTGTGGGGTATGTATGGAGGAAAACGAAACCGTAGAACACGTTATGGCTCAGTGTGCTATCACTGAAGAAATTATTGCCAGCACTGGAATGCTAGAGCAATATTCCACAAAACCTAAATACTCACCTAAAGACTCGCAGAAATCAAATACAAATACAATAACTTCACCACTGTATCAGTTATGCCAGCACCCCAGAACCATACTCCGTTATTTGAAGGAACTCGGGTGGATGGAGTAGTTACTAGCAGGGTAAATGACAATACATCCCAAGAGGGACGTCTGTGGAGGCCTTACCGCCCCCACATTGAATAAGAATAAGAATGAAAGGAAACCCTTAGATCTCTTAGTATCCTCTGCTGTGGAACCGTAGCTCTTAAATGGGTGGACGGATTTGGATAAGGTTTTTTTTTATTTGAAAGGTGATTTGATCTAGAGTGTAAGAACACTAGATCAAATCACCTTTCAAAAAGGAGAGGAAGAAATATATCTCTTTCTACCGCGCGGCGAAAATGTATGCCTGCTCCTGCTGTTTACAACGTTAACGTTCAAGTTTACACTTCTGCCGGCACTCCCGGGGTGCAACCCGTTATTTTTTTTTAATGAAACTTCTTATGGGAGGCCTTTGAAATTCAGATCCGTAACCTTTTGTGTGACGAGAAGTGGTGGGGGTAAACACTGTGATGAATAATTAAAATGTTTCCCTGTAATACAAAAGTTTCAATTTCTTCTATCGTGTGCGACACACCCTGTTTTTTATAATTAATGAATTGTTCAAAGCGAGATTTTAAGAGGCCTGCGGAGGTTGATTTGATCGTAATACCGAAATTATTTATAATTCAAGCATATTACCACAATACTGTGCTGTTATTTAAATTAAAAATAGATTAATCTAGGTTCCTGGATAGTTTTTATTCCAAAATAATTACCTAAAACGAAATATAAACCAATTGATTTTCACACATTATTACGACGTACATGTCGCATCTTTAACTTATTCGTTTTGTATTAAAAACTAACACATTTCTTTTGTCATTACAACAGGAACATGGATTATCACTTCAAGGTTCTATTAATGTAAAAAACAATGGCTAAACATTACATTTTCATTCATAATATTTGGTATTACGGCACCTATCAAATTTCGTTCGGTCGGTAGTGCTATCGCATCGAGCATGGGCACAGTTTGCAAGTTAAACAGAGACGGCCTGTAGATCGTTTCACAGACTCCCCGGCCTCTTAAGTTGACTTGGCTGGTTCAGCACTGTTCTGTCCGTCTGTCAGA